>CAJGYO010000008.1:37052028-39452028 GCA_904845875.1 Miscanthus lutarioriparius | reverse complement strand
CCCATGATGTCCAAAGGTGGCTCCGCCAATTTTTCAAACTCGACAACCGCACTCTCGCCCTCATGATGATAGGCACAGGGGTAAGACAAGACATTCGAGTCAACCGCAGAATACCAAAGTTGATCGAGACCATGCCCTATGCCCCCCCAGATTCCAAATGGATACCGTCGTGGGCAAAATGATGGGACGAAATTTGCGCTTAGACCCTTCCCCAGCGTGGCGAGGTCACGAATAGTGTTGTGGCATGCTGCTCCTCGCCCCTCAGAGTTGTAGTGAATGCCGCCTTGACCTCCGGCGAAGAAGAACCCAACACGGACATATGACAACCACTACGTTCTAAGGGGGACTCCCTGTCTCATGGCAAACGCAACCGATCATCACACACCATCTTCTAAGGGACTCCCCATGGGGTCAGAGATCGACAACCCTATCCAACACGCCACCCGCGGGGGCAGGACGGGACACATCCACTTGCTAAATGAGGCCAGGGCGTGGCCTACGAAGATCAACAAACACACCACCCCTGACACGGTCTGCCACGTGATGCAGGGTAGGCGTGGGGAAAAAGGGAGACCCGGATTCTTCGAAGGACCTTCTATACTCTTGGTATTATCCTCTTTCTCCCATCTATAACCCCTGCTCCCCCTAGTCTATAAAAGGGAGGGCAGGGCTCCCCACTGGAGGGACCGACTTTTGACGGACAACTCACACACAAACAAACTCATAGAGAGCTCGGTTCGACACATCACGCACACAGCTAGGCCACCACCAGGCTCTTGGCATCCTTTCAACCCTTCCATCAGAGACCTAGGACCAGTCCATCTCTCAACCGTTTGTACCCCTGCTACGAACCTTTTTCGGTGCTAATAACACAAGCAACAACAGACTAGACGTAGGGACTTTCAGCCCAACCAAGATAAACCTTGTGTCCTTTAGCGCACCATCCTGGCCTAACGCGCATCAATTATAAATTTACTAGCCGGTGCTTGTTTGAAACACCGACACCAGTAGGCCAGCAGCGTTGGCCTCTTCCTTTTCAGCAATCAGGACTCAGGAGCCGAGCCGCCGCTAATGCCGCACTGCCGCAGCCCCGCACAACGTGAAGCGAATCAACGATCGGCCGATCGCTACTTCGTATAGACTTTCGTGAACGGCGAGACGCAGCGCCGCGACAAGGCAGCCGAGGGCCCGAGGCAGGGCTCGACGAGGACGACGAGTCGATGACATCTGAAGATTTATCTTGGTTATTGCTTTATGCCCTTTTTGTGATTTGTGAATCTTGGTTCTGAATCAGTTCATGTCTAAATTGTCTAGGCCCTAGGGTTTTTCCTTGTTCAAATTTTTTCTAGTACTTTGTACTCATATAGTTATGTTTTTCTTAAAATTTGGGTCAGGTGTAAGAATTTTAGAATGTTACCTAAGAAACATTTGTCAGGGGCTGCGAAAAGAAAACGAAAAAGACAAGAAGAACAGTTTGTTCAGTCACAACAAGGTGCTTTAGATAAGTTTTTTTTAGCTTCAAGTAGTACTGTGCATGATGACAACCTTATAGATGCACCTGATAATCAAGAAGAAGAGCAACAACAAGTTAATGATAATTTAAGTGAACAAGTTGATGCTATAGAGAATGAAAATTTACAGCCTTCCTCTCAACCTGAAAATTCAATTGATGATGTGCAACCTTCTATTCATGATGTCTTTGATCCTAGAACTTGGGAGAATCTTGATAATAAGGGTAGAGATATTTTGATTGAAAAAGGACCAGTGAGAGAATTGAATCTTGAGTTCCCTGTAGATGCTCACAATAGATATTTTTCATATGCTTACTACTCCAGAAAGTTAAGCAATGGTGAGGTGGTTGATAAAAAATGGTTGGTTTACTCTAAACATGTGGACAAAGTTTTTTGTTTTTGCTGCAAATTGTTCAAATCAAATCAGAACAAAAGTTTGGTAGCACACGATGGATTGAGGGACTGAAAACATCTTAGTTTAAGACTCAAGGAACATGAGAATAGTGTTGAGCATATAAGAAACATGAATACTTGAAATAAACCTAGGCTGAGGTTGAGCAAAAATAAAACAATTGATGATGATTTGCAATGAGAAATTGCAAAGGAGAGAGAGTGTTAGAGACAAGTTTTAGTAAGAATCGTTTCTGCTGTCAAGTTTCTTGCTAAACATAATTTGGCTTTCCGAGGGCAAAATGAGAAACTATATCAAGCTAACAATGATAACTTTCTGGGCACAGTTGAAATGATGGGTGAATTTGATCCTGTGATGCAAGACCATATTAGGTGGATTCAAAATAGTGAGATTCATCATCATTACCTTAGGCATAAAATTCAGAATGAGATGATTTATCTTCTTGCAGATTGTGTAAAACAAACTATATTAAAGATCATTAAGGATGCCAAGTATTTTTCTGTGATTTTAGATTGTACTCTAGATGTGAGCCATGAAGAACAAATGACTCTAATTATTAGGTGTGTGAATATATCGGGGAATGTTCCAAGGGTAGAGGAGTTCTTCCTATATTTTTTAAAGGTTGATGACACATCAGGATTGGGTCTTTTTAATGAATTAAAGAGTGCATTGGCCTCTCTTGATTTGAATATTGATGATGTGAGGGGTCAAGGGTATGATAATGGTTCAAATATGAAGGGGAAACACCAAGGTGTTCAGACGCGCTTGCTTGAAATTAATCCAAAAGCACTATATATGCCGTGTGCATGTCATAGTCTGAATCTTACTCTTTGTGACATGGGAAAATCTTACAGGTAAACTATTATTTCTTTTATATGTTATACATTGTTTTCATATAATATGCCATTATTTAGGATCTTCCTATTTGTGATATTTGAAATTTTGCAGGCAAGCTATTTCTTTTTTTGGCATTATCCAACGTATATACACCCTGTTTGTAAAATCTACCAAAAGGTGGAAGATTTTGGTTGAGAATGTCCCAAGATTGACAGTTAAGTCATGGTCTAATACTCGCTGGGGAATCCGAATAAAAAGTGTTCAAGCTATCAGATTCCAAACTCCTCAAATAAGATCAGCTTTAATAGTGCTAGAGAAGGCTTCAACTGATGATCAAATGGCAGTTAGTGAATGTCAATCTTTGATGAGTGCACTTGAGAATTTTGAATTTATAGTTGGTTTGGTTATCTGGCACGATATTTTATTCTCTATAAATAAGGTTAGCAAGAAGTTACAATTTAAAATTGTGAGTATAGATGCTACTCTCAAACACATTGAAGGTGTCATATCATATTTTAAGAAGTATAGAGATAAAGGTTTCACTTCTAGTATGGATACAACAAAAAATATTACATATAAATTGGATATAGAGCCAATATTTCCTACAAAACGTCAACAAAAGAGAAAGAAATATTTTGATGAACAAGATGACCAAGACGAGGAAATACAACGATCTGCTGTGGACTCCTTTAGACGAGAGTACTTCCTAGTTATGATTGATTCTGCAACTGCTTCATTGACTAGTAGATTTGAGCAGATGACAGCATTTGATAATGTTTTTGACTTCTTGTTCAACTCAGAGAATTTGAAATTCTTAGATGAAGCTGATCTTTGGTTGCGCTGCAAGATTTTTGTGGAAAATTTTTCTCATGATAACTCATCCGATGTTGAGATCAATTATTTTTTTCCAGAATTAAAGGTGTTGCAAGGGACTTTGGCAGATTCTTTGATGTTGGCGCCAGAGATTCTGAAGTTTGTTATGGATGCAGATTGCTATCCAAATATTTTAGTTGCCTATCGAATTCTTTTAACTGTACCTGTGACTGTAGTTTTGGCCGAAAGAAGTTTCTCAAAATTGAAGCTGTTGAAGAACTATTTGAGATCAACTATGTCACAAGAAAGGTTAAATGGTTTGGCTATGTGCACCATCGAGAAGGATATCTTAGACACTATTGATCTCGATACCATTCTTGATGATTTTGCATCAAGAAATGTCCAAAGAAGTATCTTTTTATAAGAAGCAGTGGATATGATGAGTTCTATTCTTCTTTAAGGTAATCGTATTAGTTCTAGAAGTACAAATATATTGCTCTTTTAGTCTACTATGTTTCTCGCTCTCGATAATTATCAGATATATTAAATTAAAAATATATTATTGAATTTATTTTCCCTATATAAGTAAAATTAGTCTATATATTCTAAAATTTTATGATCTAGAAGGGACCGTCGCGACGATTTCGCCAAGGCCTCAAAATCATAGGACCGGCGCTGGCGTCTATGCATTACGAAAAAAAAAAGAACTGAATCTGAACCATGGCTGCCGCACGGACAGGCAGAGGCCGGAGAGCAGTGCAGCCATGTGGGGAGGCGGGATCGCTAGCGTGGAGGTCTGGCAACCACCAGCGGGCAGCAGGTCCATGCAGCACGCACATTATCAGAGTAGCCATGCAGTTTGTGCCAGATGCTTTCGAACCGAAATATTTTGGCAGAGCACGGCACAGAGCAGTAACAGAGAGTGGTCAGAGCAATCGCTCGACAGACAGCGGATGAGAGTGGTCTATCCTTCGAAAACCATGGTGCGTGGTAGTGGTACATAGACAACATAATATATATATTGAGCTTTATTAAACAAACTTGCAATACACGGGAATGATTTGTGATGGAACATCATAACAGAGCGGCCATGAAACCATGTCACATGACAAAGTACAATTACTTGGTAACCCTATAGGCAAAGTTTATTTAATTATATATATAGATCAAATATATGTGCCCAAACATGAGCGAGGCGGGACCCCCCGGACGAGCCAGCCAGCCCACAGGGGACAAACTACGAATTTGGCATGCTTTAATCCATAGGAGTACATGCATGCGAATGCGATACGAAGCCTCCTTTTACATGGAATGGAAATACTGACCAGCAGGATCAGACCACGCAAATCCGACAGCCATGTTGCCAAACTGCGGCATCATCATGTCGCCACCGGCGCTGGTGCCGGCGCCGAAGCCACCACCGTGGACCAGCGCGCCAAGATCCCCGCCGGCCACCATCCAGCCCGCATGCGGGTGGGGTGCCTGCATCTGCATCGTCATGTCCCTGTGGCCGGTCGTCCCGGCGCTGTAAGCAGGCATCAGTGGCATGGACGACGGCGCCTGGGGCTGCAGCGCCGCCGCCACCGTCGCCGGGACTTCCTGTCCCATCCGCTGGAGTCGCTCGATGGCGTCCTTGATGCCCTTGAGGCGGCTCTCCACCATGCATCCGAGGCTGGCGATCTCCTCGACGGAGAGGCCCACGAGGCCGGGGCGGCGGCCGACGATGGCGTCGTGCAGGAGGAGCGTGGCCTCGCGCTCCCGGTTGTCGCGCTGCACCTTGTGCAGCTGCTCCCGGAGCTTGTCCATGCGCTGCTTGAGGAAGCCCTCCATGTCCAGCATCTTCTTGCACTGGTCCAGCTCCGGCACGGCCTTGAAGCGCGCGAGGACGTGCTCTGCCGTGGGGACGTCGGGCCACACCTCCGGCTGCGACTCGCCCTCGCCGTACACCACAACGCAGGTGTCGACGTCGCACAGCGTGGCCAGCTCGCTCGCCTTCTTCATCAGGCCCTTGCGCCGCTTCTTGAAGGTCCCGCGCCGGGTGGAGTCGTTGGCGATCCGGTGCAGGGTCACCTTCTTGCGAGCCATGGATCGGGCTCGGGCGCCTGCAGATCAGATCAAAGGGGAAATGATTAGGCGGCGGCTTGGTGCAATGGAAGGGAAGGAGATGGTGGTGGTTTTATAGCACGGAACTACGAGTGGAATGAAAAGGATACAGGTTGGAGCCGTTTCCATGATATGGAAACAAATTATGTGTGAGGATTTGCAAGATCGCAGGAATCAGTGCGTGCCGTCCATGCTTTTGTAAGCAAGATCCAAATCCAAATTATTAACAGCTCGATCCTAGGGAGAGCTTGTCCTGCATGGCATGGCGGGCGGATCGTAGCTCCCTCCATAGGCTCTGACGCCACACCACCGCCGCGCCGGTAAGACAATGAGACGGTGGGATGTTAAATTAATAAACAAAATAAAAACAGCAAAATTTATAGTTAACCCATACCTACGTCCATTCCAATCGAGTCCGGCGCAGGCATTTAGGATGTTTTGGTTCCCGAGTACCATGAGTGTCAATTTTTTTTTAAAAATAAAAATTCATCAACGGTGCTTAAAGTTTTCTTGAGGTGTCATCGAGGTCCCAAAAGTCCCGAAATGTATTTTTTTTTGTCCCTGAAGTTTATGACTTTCATCTATGTCTAAACTAGTGTTTACCTAACTTGCTATCCTATGTGACATGGATCTGATAGATGGAGCCCACATGTCATTGGCAAGGCTCCACCTTAATATGCCGCTAAAACTTTATATTATTTTTTGAACATCTTAACGACCTCAAATGACAACACTGAGCTAGGAATTTGTACATCTAATCGAGAGCTAAATTTATATACATAGTGTCTTTATCGGACATCTAATTGATGAGGCAGTTCCCCCGCCTACTAAAACAGAGTTACAATCTCTACTTGGTAAGATTAATTTCATCAGAAGATTCATTTCAAATTTGTCGGAAAGAGTTCTGTCGTTTTCTAGCTTGTTGAAGTTGAAAAATGATCAAGAATTCAAGTGGGATGACGTACAACAAAAGACGTTTGAAGAGATAAAAGAATATATGAAATGTCCACCTGTGCTGGTCCCTTCTCAGCAAGGTAAGCCTTTTAAGTTGTACATATCGGCTGATGACAAGACAATTGGATCGGCCTTGATGCAAGAGTTTAAAGAAAAAAAACGAGTTGTTTTCTATCTGAGTAGAAGGCTCTTGGATTTAGAGACAAGATATTCTCCCACTGAAAAGTTATGCTTGTGCTTATATTTCTCTTGCACTAAGTTGCGACACTACTTATTATCGGCCGAATCTACGGTTGTTTCTAAGGCTGATGTGATTAAGCACATGTTATCAATGCCAATACTGAATGGGAGAGTGGGAAAGTGGATTCTCGTGTTATCAGAATTTGACTTGAGGTACGAATCGGCTAAAGCAGTCAAAGGATAAATAATTGCCGATTTTGCCACCCAGCATCATAAGCCAAGTGTTGATTATGTAGAGCCGATGCCTTGGACGTTATTCTTTGATGGATCATCATGCAAGCAAGGTGGTGGCATTGGTATTATTATTATTATTTTGCCTCGGGAGTCAAGTTTTGAGTTTGCTATTCCAACTAAACCAATGATTACCAACAGCCAAGCAGAATATGAAGCTGTTCTTAAGGGACTTCAACTTCTTCACGAAGTAAAGGCCGAAGCAATTGAAGTATTTGGAGATTCACAGTTAATTATTAATCAGTTGATCGGCCTATATGAATGTAAAGTAGATACTCTGAGGGGATATTATGATGAATGTCAAAGGTTGCTAAAAGAGTTTCTTCATGTCTCTTTTCAACATATTCTGAGGGTACAGAATCAATAAGCTAATCGTCTAGCTCAAAGTGCTTCAGGTTATCGAGTGTTTCATGAAGTCTTGAGTAGTGAAACCTCGGGTAATGATTGGAGAATTAAAATAGCCGACTACCTTAGGAATCCAACACGGAAAGTTACTAGAAAGTTAAGGTATAAATCGACTAAGTTTGTTTTACTAGATGATCAGCTATATTATAAAACAGTCGATGGAGTGTTGTTCAAATGCTTAAATCAGAAAGAAGCTAAGGTATTAATGGGTGAAGTACATGAAGGGATATGTGGAGCTCATCAATCGGCTTATAAGATGAAATGGATTATTCACAGAACTGGATATTTCTAGCCAACGATATTGGAAGACTATTTTGAATATTACAAGTGGTGCCAGGACTGTCAACATTTTGGTAATGTCCAGAAATCACCTGCATCGGCCATGAATCCAATAATCAAGCCATGGCCGTTTCGAGGTTGGGGAATTGATTTGATTGGCCAGATTTTTCCGCCCTTAAGCAAAGGACATAAGTTCATATTGGTAGCAACAGATTACTTCACTAAATGGGTGGAGGCAATTCCTTTGAAGACGGTAACCTCAAAGAACATGGTTGATTTTGTCAAGGAACATATTGTGTATCGTTTTAGGATTACTCAAACTATAACTACCGATCAAGGGACAATGTTCACATCAAAAGGGTTCAGAGATTTTGCTACCAGTATGAGAATTGAGCTACTAAATTCTTCTCCTTACTATGCTCAGGCTAATAGCCAGGCAGAGACGTCCAATCAAATTATGATTAAGCTGATCAAGAAAAAGATTGAGGAACAGCCAAGGAAGTGGCATTCAACGCTTAATGAGGCACTATGGGCATATAGGATGGCCTATCATGGATCGATTAAAACGTCGCCTTATGAACTTGTGTATGGCCATAATGCAGTTCTTTCTTAGGAAGTTCAGACTGGATCAAGGTGTGTTATATTACAAAATGATTTGTCAGCCAAAGTCTACAAGAATCTTATGATAGATGACTTAGAGGATTTGAGTTGCCTTCGACTGCGTGCTCTTGAAAATATCAAAGCCAATAAACTGAGGGTTGCAAAATATTACAATAAAAAGGTCAAGATTAAGCAATTTTCTGATGGAGACATGGCCTGAAAAGATGAATCCAAGCGCCCATGAAGCAATGATGCTCCCGTAAAAGTTTTGAAGTATGGGCTCATGAGCTGACATAGACGATGACAAACAGTACACCTAGATCAAGATTCTCTACCCGTGACTGCGGACCTATCGGGGGTACAGACGTAATAATTTTGGAATAAAATTACTTTTATCCCAAAATTAGGGGGCATGTGTTTACCCCAAAATTTGGAAGAAGAATTGCAGGGACTTGGAAGCTCCCAAGATCATGTCATCATGGAATCAATTGCGTGAAGGTCGGTATCAGCTGATTCGAATGCAACACTAGAATCAACTTTCTTCGGATAGTGCCAGCAGATAACGACAAAAGCTACGATCGGCGCCAGAAAAAACATGTGGACTCTACAAAAAGGGAAATATTAGAGTCCAAGTTATCTTAAATTAGGAATGTTTTCTCTTAGACCAAAATGGTGATGAGTCGTGCTTAAGTATGATTCATGCGTAGGTTCCGGGTATAAATATTAGACCCTAGCTATTGTAAAGAAGACACAATCAATCAAATACAAGTTACTTACTTTTTTTTGGCTTCGGCCACCCCTTAGGAGTAGGAGTAGAGTAGATCTCGGCAAGTTCTTCAGCGAGCAGGGCTGCATCGGTCTGGCCGACCTCCGGCTTGTTTGTAAGTACCGTCATGGCTTATACTTCTGTTCGTACGGCTGCATCGATCCGGTCGACCTTCACTGCGACTTTGGTATACGCTAGTTATCGACTCTTGTTTAGTTAAAGTACGGCTGCATCGATCCGATCGACCTTCACTGCTCGAACTAGATTAAGGTCAAGTTATCGGCTCTATCTAAGGGTGGTGTCCTTCGGATAGATTCATTAAGTTACCAATATTGCTTATTGCTTTCATTATTTATTTAATTACAGTAATATCACTTCGCCTGATTGGGATTGATCGGCCTTATATCCTGTTTAACCCATCGTTTATTAATCTAAACTGATATAATATGCATCTTAAACGATGAGTTATGTTTTATCTGCTGTTTTATGTCAATCTTGATCATGCATAGTGTGCGGTTAAGACATGTCTGGTCTTGAATAGATCTATTGGCTAACGAAAACCGTTCCATGGCCCGTTATCACGGTCTATGTGATCCTGCCTCACACCCCACTGTTAGCACCGTGGAGTGGAGATCGTTACTTGGTAGATCTGTTCCTAATAGGGCATGACCTTAACTATGCGCTATGCCTGAATCGGCTATTTTAGCCGATATTGAGTGCCTTCACATATGCAGTTCACGTCACGAGATCGTTGAAGTAAAGATAGGTTGAAAGATGTGTTAACCCCATGATCTTATTATTGTATTACGGGCTGCATGATTCTGCCTCATGCCCCGCTGATATTAGTAATAAGTTAGGGTCGTCGAATTTATCATTGTTTCTACGGCCTGCATGATTCTGCCTCATGCCCTACTGGTCATAACGATAGACGAGATCTAATATGTTCATTAGATTTATCTCTATTAAATGGTTAAATGATGATGAACTGCTTCTTTTGTATAAAAAGGGATTCAGTTACTTGCAGTCATTGGCTTAGCATAAACTAATTATTGTTGACATCCTATTGCCATTAACTAATATTTATCTAAATAACGATATTCATCCTGAATTATAATCAATTTTTCTTCCACAACCCATGAGCTTTAACTGATTTATTCTTATGAGTATGCTGGAATCGGGTATTTAGTCGATTTCCTTCCACATTGGCTCTCAGAGCCGCATATTCGGGACTGTCTGGCAACACCGGCATGTTCCGCCTTAAATTACTAATTAGCTTTCTCTCCTTGTCAATTGCAGGGTCAAATTGACTGGCACGTCTTGGGAGGAGTGCGCAGGATCGATAATCCCTGCGTTGAAGCTAGGCGGATCTCCAGCTCCATCGAGCGGACCCTTCCGGCTTGCTCGTATGCCCCGGCACGGAACGAAATTTCGTGTCGACAGATATTTCGTTAGACCTTTAAACATCCCACAAACATGGGGTATAATGGCTTGGACACAAAGTATTCTTTTCACACCCATTGTCAATAGACTGATAAGGTTCTTCACTTGATATGTGTTGGCGGGCACAAAGTTTGGTTTAGGAAGCACACAAACCAAGAGAGTCAATAGGTCATTGAAACTCCTATTGGACTAGCCATATTTATCCTTCAAGATAAGCATGTCTAGCACAAAACATAGCAAAGACCACCTTTTTCCCACAACCCTTTGCCTCCTCATTCAAACGTTCTTTCCTCACCTTCTTTAACGTCTCTAGATTATTTAACCCTTTCGCAGCCTTCAATAGAAATTATTCCACTTCTGCATGGCGCAACATTTCCTCCATGAAGTCTTCTTTTTCTTCGTTGTCTTCAACATCGTCCTCCCCACCACAACATTCTCCACCACCACCTTATCTACCGTCATCTCCCGTACAATCATGCATCATGACAAGATTGGCATCATAGAAATTTTCATGAGTCTCATTTGCTTCCCTTACTTCTCATGCAATGTCTTCCTGGTTGCTTGCTTCTATACGTCTCACCCCCATGATGATCCCAAATTGTGTAGTTCTCCATGAAACCTCTTTTTACTAAGTGATCTTATCGTATTTGAATCCTACCATACTATATGGTTCTGACATTCACAACAGGGACAATATATATCCTTTGTCTACTTAATCAAAGCGTGTCTTTTAGCAACGTCAATAAAATCATTCACATATTTGTATGTAGGAGGCTTCATGACTTCATTTCATGTACATCCATGACCTATCCATATGTGGTATTTGAAGAGAAAGGGTATATTTGGATCGAGATAATTATTCATAGATAACTGGTGAAGGAATTGACTAAATTTTTGTATAAATATTATTGTAGTCATAAGCCTAGAGCTAGAGTTAAAATGATCTCAATTTTGTGAACTAAAATCGACAATGTAAATGTACAAAGTAACAAGAGTTGATGTGAACCAAGTAAGTTTTGCCAAAAAAATGGGTTAAATTGCTAACAAAAATGAAAAATTATCAAACATTGTGGCTCTCTAGATCTAGATCTACATGACAACAAAAATTAGTAAAATAAATGTTAAGGTAAACTTTGAAAAGATTTTAGGTATGGCATAAACTCACCTCTCAAACCTAACTCCTTCAAAGTTTCAAAGGGCAAAACCCCCTTCCTCTTTTTTTTTGCAATTTCTCGCCTCCAAGTGAAACAATGGCATGAACAACTATAGTCGCACATGACAGCTACAGTCGCAAGGAGGAAGGAGGGTATTTGTAGTGGGATATTTTTAGAGAAGGTAGACTAAGAGCACCATCCTTGTTAATATATTTCAGAAGCGGTTCTCTTAACAAAACTACCCCTAGTAATTTGTTTTTCTAGAGACGGTCTAGTTAAGACGTTCATCCCTAGAAATCCTATTTTCTCGAGGCAGATCTCTTATGGAATCTGCCCCAAGAAAGGGATACGTCTCAGTTGCGATTTTCTTAACAAACCACCCTAAAAGGGATTTCTAGGAGTGGTTTGTTAGCTACAGTGCTCCCTGCCATAGTTAGAGACAATTTCTTATGTCGCCCGCCTTTATTAGAAATGGGAGCCATCCGTAAAAATCATTTCTATACTAGTGAGGGGATCCCTACCCCACCTTATATAGTCGGGGATAAGGTTATAGATAGAGCCCTAATCGGTTTACATTTCGTTTTCTAGTTTGTTACAAAAAAATCTAGTCAAATACAATTTGTTTCTAAGTACATCTTGACTTGTCCACTAAATAGACGAGGTACCCGTCTCGTTTAGGCCGCTTGTGTAGCCTGATGCACCTTGTCCCATTTGGATATTTTTCCCTCATGACGAGGGTACTCAGGGTCCAATATAATGATACTCCTACTCCCTCATTCCTGAAATACAAAGCATTTTAGGAATTTTAGAATAGATTATGGTGTAAAACAAATTTCACATATAACCTTTCCTTCAACTGTAGAAGAAGTTATATTTCAGCTTTTTATATAGTTTTAGTTGACAATATTATACAACCCACTGGTACACTAAAAAGGACAACTTATAAGATAGTTCACATTTTTTAAATTAAATAATAATAAAATTACCTATTACGTGAACAACAACAATGATACATCTGAAATATATGTAGTAGAAGTGCTTATATAAAATTATTTCCAAAAGTTTCCAAAATCCACTTCTAATCTCGATTTTTTGGCAATATTGAAAAAAAACTGCTCTTTAAACTCCCTATCTTAACTCCCAATCTTTCCGTACTTGGGAAAATTGACCCGATCGCGCGGAAATATACGTGTGCCTATCGGTCGGCCAATTTGGAAGTGGAAGGATATGGGGAAGAATAAAGAGTAGAACAGGATTTCCAATACAAATGTGCAAGAGAAAAAAATATAAAAGTGATTAGCAATATTTGGAAATAGTTTGGGGTTGTTGATGCAAAGTCATCTCCTATATTTTAGGAGCTAGATTTTGGAAACTGTCGGAGAAACTCAATAAACGTGCTCCCAACGTTTTTAGCCATATGGAGAACTCATTGATTTGCCAATTGATTTTTTAGGAACTATTGGAGGTGCTCTAACTATAGAAACATTTTTTACAGTAGTTAAATGCACGAAAGGTCCATTAACTTATGTAGGGTTTCAATTAAGTCAATCAACTCTAAAAGTTGTTTTATGGCCTATAAACTTTTTAAGTGGTTCTCCGCAGGTCCATACCCCTTTTTTGACCCTTAAATTAAACTTTTAGATTCATGCTTAAGTC
This sequence comes from Miscanthus lutarioriparius, assembly GCA_904845875.1. Taxonomy (NCBI): domain Eukaryota; kingdom Viridiplantae; phylum Streptophyta; class Magnoliopsida; order Poales; family Poaceae; genus Miscanthus; species Miscanthus lutarioriparius. Next base: position 39,438,627 of record CAJGYO010000008.1, on the reverse strand, counting down.
CCAACCATGGTGCCTTCCTTTGCACTCTCTCAAGTCTGACATCTATGCCTATGCTCTATCTCTACTCCAGTGCTCGCCACCACCATTACCGGTCATCGAGCTCTTAAAATCACTGTTCTTTCTCGGCTTGTGCTTCACCTCTATCGTAGAATGAGCTTTGTTGAGTCTGTATTTGCCTTCTCTTCCATTTGTGCTTGTTGGACACACAGAAACGGTGTCAGAGCTCCAAACCCATCGTACAACAGCTGTCGGTATAGAAAATAACCAACTAGTGAATACTTGTAGTTTTGCTGTACGTTGTGATCGGAGGTGGCCTAGCACTCAATAACACAGGATATATACTGGTTCAGGCTACGTGCCCTACGTCTAGTCTGGGTCGGTCGAAGACTTTATTCCTGAGCCTAGGTGCTCGAAGTCTGTAGCGGGGTTACAAACGAGAAGGAGAAATGAGGGGTGTACTAGAGGCCCGATCGGGTCCGACTGGAAGGGCCGAGGGCGACCGTTACTCCGCTATGAGCTAGGTGTTCAAGTGTGTGCTTGAGGGGTTGCGAGCTATCGATCTAGTGAATCTAAGCCCGAAGAAGATCGTCCTCCTCCATTTGGAGGGAGCGCATCCCCTTTTATAGAAGAAGGGGATGGCTTTACAGGTGAGAGGGAGAGAGTACAGATGTTACGAAATCTTGTTGCCCACGCCGATGAGGAGTGGATAATGGTAGGCGCCTACAACACTGTTGATGTCACTGTAGAATGTCAGGTGCACGTGGGAGGTTGCGGTGGCTTCTTCAGGAAGGGTGGACATCGGTACCTGCAAAATACTGTTGGTATGTGAGGAGCCCCACCACGTGTACCAGGTATGGTGGATCCTGGCACCCCCTATCGATGCCCAGAGGCATGGGGGGCTTTTTGCCGTATGGGAGCCCAACGACGCCCACAATACTATAGACACAAATGCCGGCGCCTACAATACTGCTTGTGTCAGGGCGGTCGTGGAGCACTGTTTCCGTAGGTGTACAGGGTATGGTCCTAGTATCATGGTTTGACTTAGTGCGCTATCTCCTCCGTTCGCCCCTGGTCCCTTCCGAGCGGGCGTCCCCGGTTGGATGGCTCCAGTCGGCCCTGCCCGCGCTAGTCGGAGAAGAGCGGTACGCAGGCTTCCTATGGGTCCCCGGTCGGAGCCATGGGGTTGGAGTAGGAGGCGGCATTTTTGGTCCAGGCCATCCGATCGGAGGGACCGCCTGGAGGCGGTCGGTGCTCGAAGCGAGCGCTCCGGTCGAAGAGGTGGGCCGAAGAAGTTGATGAGTGGGTGTTTGCCCTTTCGGGTAGGCCTCCCGATCGGCTACCGGACTGTCCTCCTAGCCCGTTGTTTTCTAGACTTTTGGGCCAGCCCATGGACTGCATGCTGCTTTCCTAGGCCGGGCCCTGGCGTTGAAGCCGGTCCCCGAGGGACCCTGGGTTTATGAACCCGACAGGAGCCCCCGAGCCCCCGGGTGATTTGAGCCGAATCGTCCAGGGGATTTTTTATCTTGCCGGCGGGTGCGCGTGAGCGCACCCGTGGGTGTAGCCTCCGAGCCCCTGGGCGGTTCGGGCAGAACCGACTGCGGGGTTTTTCTATGTCATCAGCGGGAGGGTTTTTTTGCGTTGTGTCGGCGGGTGCGCGCGAGGGGACCCACGGGTGTAGCCCCCGAGCCCCCGGGCGGTTCGGGCCGAACTGTCAGGGGGGTGTTTGTTTCACCGGGCGTGTGTGAGTGTTTTTTAGTTTGAGACAGAACTTTGTTTAGCCGTGGCATCGTTGCGCAACCGAGGTGGTTTTTAGGCGCGGAGATGAGACATAAATTACTGATCCTGGCGTCGGTGCTCGCCGCGGATGGAGATAGCCTGGTTCGGATGCGACGGAGCTCATTGATCTTTGGCGCTGATGTGCGCTATGGGATCGGGCGAGGCGGAGCCGCGAACGGACCCAAGCGTCGGTGCGCACCGTGGATCGAGAGAGTTAGTTTAGTTAGTTCAGGAATCGTACGAGCCAGAGCTCGTGGATCCTGGGAGCATAGTCAGAAGTGAAGCCGTTACGAGAGTTTAGGAGTCATGGTCCCAGGTTTTACTGGAGCGCAGTGAAGCCGTCTGAAGCTGTTACGCGAGTTTAGGAGTCGTGGTCCTAGGAGCCGTAGACAGATGTCATAGATCCTATCGACGCGAGTTCGGGGTCGCAGTCCCAAGAGCCGTAGCCGGATGTCATAGATCTTGTCGACATGAGTTCGGGGTCACGGTCCCAAGAGCCGTAGCCGGATATCATAGATCCTGTCGACGCGAGTTCGGAGTCACGGTCCCAAGGTTTTTTGGAGCACAGTTGGAAGTGAAGCCATTTTGAAGCCGAAGCGTAGTTAGTTTGGTTAAAGATCGGACGAGACGATGCTCGTGGATCCTGGCGTTGGTGCGCGCTGCAGGACCGGGCAAGTCGAAGTCATCGATCTGGTGAGTTCGAGGTCGCCATCCTTGGCATTTTTATCTTGAGCCCCCGAGCCCTATCGGGCCTTTTGTGGGGGTCGATGTGAGTATTGTGTGTTACCCCATCCTTGGTTCCTCACAACCAGAGGGGTGAGTTTTGTCGCCTGTCCCGATCGCTCGGGCTCGAAGATTAGCTCGGTGAGTTCGCTAATGGGTATGATCGAGTGGAATCCGGGTCCGTCGTTCGTGACGGGGTCGGCATAGCCCTCTTGTGACATTCCACTACTCCTTTACCTACAACCCGACAGATGCCTAGGTCGTTTCGGAGATTGACTCGGGTGGCCTATCGGCCTCCCCTCGATGGAGATTCTGTGGGCCTAGCGAGAGGTTTAGGATCGAACGAGAAGGTTGAGATGACCCAATCTACCGGACCAGGCTAGGGCCGCACGGTGCTCATCTATGGTATTCTCCCCTAGCTCTGTTGGTTGCCCATGTCGAATGAGGCAACTGCCGTTTCGTGACGCAACATGGAGCGTTCTGGTGCATTTCGCTGCACGTGCGATGCTTAGTTCCTAAGCCCCCAGGTGGTTCATGCCCTAACCGTCCGGGGGGTTCAGGCGTATGAAATGAATGCGTGTATGGATGTATGAATGATTTTATAAAGAAATAGAGGGGGTTTTGATAGTGTATACCTCGACAACTGGAGTGACGGGGCTCGGAGAGCTTCAGTCGGAAATGTTCGACCGGGACCCGTGCTTCGCCGCCTGGGACGGAGTCGGCATGGCCCACATGAGGCGTCCCTTTGCTTCCTACCTGTGTCCTCGGGGTGGATACTGAGTGATTCGATCCACTCAGGGGGTCGGTTGGTCTCCCGGCGGAGATTTCGTTTTTGGTTTTCCCAGGTCTGTCCTAGGGGAGCGGGAAACCACTCACGTGCGGTGGCGCTTTGGTTCCTGTGCCCGTCGTGTGGTTGTGGTTGATCGTGCGGTAGTGGTGGGCCATGGCCAGGCCATGTCTCGCCTAATCAGGAGCCGTTCCATCGAGCAGGGCACGTCTCATCGGCACAGGGCACATCTCGTCTTTATTAAATGGGAAAGAGAGAAATTCTCGCTCCACCATTCTGCCTTCCCCGATCAACGCGTCCTTCCCTAACCACCGTCCCTTTTCTTTTAAGTAGGAGCAGGGAGAGGTTTTGTTCCGTTCTTTTGCCTGTTCTTCTTCTGCTGTCGCCCTTCTTCTTTTCTTGCCGTGAGCGTTCCTGAGAGCCACGGCGGTCTCTAGGAGAGAAAAGGAAGAGAGTGAGGGAGAGGAGAAGAACTTACTGATCCTTTTTGCAATCCAGAGTGAGGATGTCGGACTAGAAGTCGTCCACCGTGAGGAAGTCGGTGCTGGAGGCCTTCGTCCAGAAGGGGTTTCTGCCGCCGCAGGAGGTGGCGCACTGGAGGGTCCCAGGAAGGGGGGAGTTCCCGCAACCTCGTCCTGACGAGGTGGTTTCATTCCTTACCTTCCATGAGCGTGGTTTGGGATACCCCGCGCACTGGTTCCTGCGTAGGCTTCTCAACGAGTGGGACCTGGAGCTGCAACATCTCAATCCGACAGGGGTGCTGCACCTCGCCAGTTATGTCACCGTCTGCGAGGCTTTTCTTGGGATGGAGCCGCATGCGGATTTCTTCCAGCGCCTCTTCTGCCCGAGAGCCTTAATGGCGGGGGACTCGGTTGAGAATGTGCCGGTGGGAGGATTTGCCCTGCAGAGGAAGCCAGGCATGGGAGACTCGTATCCCGGGTACCTCCCCTACAACACCAATCGGGGGTGGCATGGGGAGTGGTTCTACATCAGGAATCCGGCGGTGGCACCATTCCCGGTGTTCACCAGCAGGAGGCCGGAGAAAAAAGAAAGTTGGTCATGGGGCTACGCAAAAAAGGAGAAGCACAACGTGGGAGTCATCGAGGTGGAGCTCCGGAAGCTTGTGAAGAGCGGTCTCAACGGGGTGCGGGTGTTTCACACCCTGCACCGTCGCCGGGTCATGCCATTGGCGGAGAGGGCGTGGCCGATGTGGATGTACGACAGCATTTCGGACCCAGACCGTACGTCGTCGGAGGATCTATAGGACGACGAGGTCTGGAGTCGCATTGGTCGGGTGCTGTAGCTGAGGCCCAAGGAGAGGGTCGAAGGGAGTCCCATACCTTTCAACTCCTCGATCATGTCCTGTCTGGTATGTTCCCTTCTCTAATCTGCGCATTTTTCTCTGCTTTTCCTATTTCTTGATTGAGAGGCGTACGTTCCATAGGGGCTCGGAAAGTACAAGTCCCGGCCGCACCTTCCCAAGGGACCGGAGGGCCAGGCCTGGCAAGCCGCCCAGAAGGAGGCAGCGGACGCCCGGAAGAAGAAAAGAACTAAGGAGGTTCGGTGGCAGGAAGAGAAGAAGAAGGAGGTCGCCCACCGCAAGAGGGCCGAGGAACGTAGGAGCGACGTCGAGTTGGAACTCACGTCGGATGATTCTCCTACGGATTTGGATGACATTGTCTTCTCCGACGTGGAGGAGAGTCGGGAGGTCATTGTGACCACAGTGGAGCGTTGCGGCCCTGCGACGACGTCCACTGGTGGTGAGCAGGAGGCCACACGGCATGAGCCGGTTCCTGCATCGAGGAAGCGCGCAGCGAGTGCGGACATCATTGGTGAGCGAGCGATGAAGCGGATGTGGTCACCGCGCCACTTGGCGGCGTCACCGGTCCCGTCATCGTCTGTGGCGGGCACGGCTGAGCGAGCCGGGTGGTCCGAGGAGCGGATGGGCGCTTGTGCGGTGACAGAGCCGGTGCTAACACCGGACTTGCAGCCAGAGGAGGCCTTGCCTGCCATGGCTGCAGTCGAGCATTCAGGATGGTATAAGGGGTAGACTAGCGCCCGGTCGATATGCGACTTGCAGTCGGAGGATGCCCCGCTTGCCGCTCCGGTCGAGGAGCCCTGAGCTAGAGGTCACAGCAACCCATAGGCCGGGCAAGAGCCAGTCGGGATGACTCTGACCCCGTCTGAAGTGTGGGGGCACGGGTCGCAGCCTAGGAGCGGTCCTCGTCCCGTAGGTCCGTGGTCATCGGAGTCTGCCTTCTGGGTCATGCCGCTCGCCACCCGGTATGTTTCCTTTTGTTGCTTCTTCAATTCTTGCTGGTCGAGTCTTTTTGGAGTGTGGCTTACCCATGATTTTTGTCAACGGCCGGGGGATGCCGGGGTTGAGCATCGCCCCGACCCCCGTGTAGGTGGTTTGGAGGCCCACACTGCAGCGTGTGGCGGCGAGCGAGGGTGGCAGCGGGGTGGCGGTAGCAAGGCCTTCCCTCCTGGGGGTGTTGCCCCCCGGGGGGCTACTGATAAGGCGACAGCGGCGGCGGTGCTGTTGGCGGCGATCCCGGTGCCGACGACAGAGGTGACTCTCGCGGCCCCTTCTTCGGCGGTCGCGGTGGAGGAGACGAGGGAGAGCAAACTCCCTATCTCACTGGGTGGAGGGATGCACGGCCTGTCCTTGCTGTCAGAGACGTAGGCGCCTGAGGAAAGTGTGGCCGTGATAGAGTTGGGGCGCCTGGTGGCGTCCCATGCGAACAAGGTGGTGGAGATCCCGTCTGATGACGAGGCAGATCTAGCGGCGAGGCCGCCGGTGTCGCCACGAGAGCTGATGGTGTCGCCGCGGGGGTCGGCGGTGGTCCAGTTGGAGGCTGGGCCCTCCGGCGGTTAATCGGAGGGTGACCTAGAGTGGTCCTTTCCTGAGGACCCATCGAAGGCGAGGTTCGTCCTCTGGGATTCCCGGGAGCGCCAGCTCTGGGACATTTTTGAGGGGCATGGTCATGCCGTGGTGTTCGAGCTCACCATGCTGTCCGCAAAGCTTGAGAGCGCCTGGAAGCAGGCTCAGTTTGCCCGGCAGCTGGTTGAGGTCGACCTGCAGCTCGCCGCAGAGGTGAGTTTCTGGTACTTATCCTTGCCCTTTGAATCTTTTCGTTGGTTGTTTTTAGCATGCTTGTTCTTCACAGGAAATAAGGAAGGTGTCGTCCCGCAAGTCATACTTCCTCTGGACGGAACACGCCCGAACGGCCGAGCTAAAGTCCAGACGGCCGAGGCGGTCGCAGCGTGGGCGGAGGGGCAGCGTGCAGCGGAGCGGGCGACTGCTGTCGAGCAAGGGCTCGAGGCGGTGAAGGCCCGCCATGAGGAGATTGAGGCGGGGCTACCGACGTCCCTGGCCAATACTGAGGCGGCGCTTCAAGAGGCCTTGGCGGCCCTTGAGCCAGAGCGGGCCACCCTGAAGAGGGCATAGAAGGCCCTGGAGGTAGAGCAGAGGGCTCGGTCGGAGGCGGATCAGGAGGTGCTCGCGCTCTAGAGCCAGGTGATGGGGATGGAGGACGCAAGTGCCCGGCTGCACGAGTAGGTGGCTCGGTAGGCAGAGGATTTGTCCACCCTTGAGGCCTCTCGCATCAGTGCATACCTTTTCGTTTTCTCATGGTGTTGATTTTTCCCTCAGCCTGTTTCTGAGTTTGTCGCCCTTCCTCCAGAGCTGGGTGAAAAGGTGAAGGCACTAGAGCGAGACTTGGAGACATCCAAGGTGAGCTCTAGCCAGAACGCCGACGAGCTGGCCAAGTCCCGTGAAGAGCGACGTGCTCTTGAAGGGGATCTCGACCAGATCTGCAACGTTGCCCGGCTCGTCGTCTCAAAAATCTTTGGGTCGGCGCCAAGGACCAGTGTGCCCGCGGTCCAGCTGGCGGAGGTCCCGGACACGGTCAAGGACCTTGTCAGGAGCGGGCTGTTTTATGGAGCGTCGGGGGTGCTGACCTTAGTGGCGACGCACCACCCGAACCTGGATTTCAGCGCTATCTGCAGTGGGTATGCTGAAGGTCTGAGCATGGAGGACATCCAGTCAATCGGGGTGACCTTGCTACCGCATGCACGGTCGGTGTCAGAGCAAGTCTCCGCTGAGTGGGTGATGGACGTTCGCCATCAAGACATGGCCCGAAGCATGCATGGAGAGAATGCTTCCGAGCCTATGGATAGCCCAGAGCCTGGTTCGGGGGGAAATGTCGCCTCGGCCTCGGTCAAGCTGAACGTCGTGCCACCGGGGGGTGAGCAGCCTACGCCTTCGTCGGTCGCGCCGCCAGCAGATGCCGCTGGGTCAGTTTAACAGCTAGCAGAATATAAGTAGTTAGTAAATGTAAAAAGTTTTAAGTTCATGGGGGAGCCCCCGTGTATGACGTTCGTGGGTGTTTTAATGACTGCAATCAGTTTTTTGTTTTTGTGATGGAGTTGCTTCGTTCGGGGAAGCTTGTTCCCTTTCATTCTTTAGTTTTTCCTTAGCATAATTTTGTTTCTTACTTCTTTCTTTCTCGTACCTGCCTGTTTGTTCCATAGGCTGCAACCTTGTGAGCCCGGGGCGTGGCCCGCGAGGCGAGGCTGGCCGTAACCGTAGGAATAGGCGGGGTGCGATCGGTCAGAAAGTTTTAAAGCAAAGCTACGTAAGGTAAATTAAAGAACGAACTGCCCTTTTGTTCGGGTAGGAAGGAGTTTTTTCCATATGAAAGTAACAGAGTACTCAAAGCAAAAAAAACAAAACAGAGGGGTGGTAGAGCCCCCTAGTGGAGCCCCGGAGCGCCCCAAGCCGAAAAGTGTTCAGGTCGGGGTGCTCTTATAGGAGCGTACGTTTAGTGAATAATGGTAAGATTGAAACTTAGGGAAAGGAAAAAAACAACATAGCTGTTCCAAGCGTTCGGAGAGAACGTCGTCGTCGTTGTCTTTTAGTCGGTAGGCGTCCGGTCGGATCAATTCAGGCTTTAGTCGTCTGGATCCTCGCCCGAGGTGCCCCCTTCCTCCGTTGCTGCTTCTTTTGCCTTTTCATTCCTTGGCCTGCCAGTCTACCTCAGCAGGTGCTTGAGGAGCTAGCAGTCCTTGTAGAGATGGTTGACGGGATAGTTGTGGTTGGTGCACGGGCTCTCCATGAGCTCGTGGAAATGCCCCGATCGGTCCTGCTAGGGCTGCGTGCCCAGGTGATCGGCCGCAGCGACCGCCGTGGCGTTAGCCGATTGGCGTCGATCCTTTCTGTTCTTTTTTCCCCTCTATGTGGAGGGGCCCTCATCTTGATCTTGGCGCTTGGCCTTACCTTTGCCGTGGCCTTCGTTGGAGCGTGGTAAGAATGGCGCTTGCTGGGGGAGTTGGGCAAAGGTCGGTGGTCCCGAGCCGTCAGTGCTGGGGCTCCGGTCGCCGCTGCATGTGCCTCGGCTCGGTCCAAGCCGCGCATAGATAGGCGGTTGGTGTGGAGCGGTCATCAGGTCAAGATAAGGTGCCGCTGCGGCCTCATGTGTCGCGCTCAGCGGTTGTTGCGGTGACAGGGGGTAGTGCCCCATCTGCTGCGTCCCTGTTCCCCGGACAGGGAGCAAGGTCGCGAGTCGGTGTCGTGACACAGAGCATTCCGCTTGTTGAATGGCGGTGGTCTCCACCAGTGCTTGGAGGTTCCGGTGGATCGCCCGTTCGCGAGGGTCGTTCGGCTCGGATAGGCCGCACAGGAGCATTGCCGCGGCGACAATGTTTTGACTGGCCCGAGCGAACTGTGGGGGATTGGTCCCTCTATCCAGGGTGTTGCGCTGGACCTGATGGGCGCGACCCCGAGCGCTGTTCACCGGTCCGCGCGCACGGGGCGCAGTGTAACGCGTCGAGCGCGCTAGCGCAGTTGGTGGCTGATGTGGCCACTGTCATCGTAGTTCCTCCTCGTGCTCACATGTGAGCTCGGAGGTCTCCGTGTGAGGGCCCGGAGGGGCGTGAGTCCGTGAGGACTCCGTTGCCCCTGGCGGCTATTCCAGAGCGTCTGTCATGGCGTACTCCTGGGACGGACGGTGGCTGGGTGCCACGTCGCCGATGCTTGAGCCATCACTCCCGACGTCGTCGTCCATGATGTCGAGGAAACAGGAGGGGCCGTAGCTCGCCATCCCCACGAACTCAGATGTGAGAGGATGCGGCGACATAACCTTTTGGAGCCCCCGGGCATACGCGTCCATGGGAGACACGAGGCTGTAGGGGAACCGACCGTACGGTGGCCACGACGGGGACAACGGCAGCCCTCTGGGTGTTTGGCGGAAGATAGAATGTAGTAAGTAAAGAATGGCATGTATATTACTCACAGCGGGGTTTGAGCAGAGAGTTTGCTCGAAATGAAGCGCAGATGTCGCGCCGTTAAGGTCGCGCGTCCCGAAGTCGATGGAGAACGACTCTCCTATGGGTGCCGGGTCACGAGTCTCCTCGCGGAGGTGGAGTACGCCGAGCCGGTCAGCGACGAAGTCCAGGCTTCCGAAGAGGAAGGCCTAGGATGGCTCGTGAAAGCATCTAGGCCCCTAGTTGGGTTTTGGTGATTAATGACAATACAAGATTACTGTGACTAATGTGTGTTTTGCAGAGGCAACTAAGTTAGGTCATGGTAATGAAGATCGATTGGGAAATCATGGTGGTGATGCCCCTACGATGGGAATTGTTTCGGTTTTCAAAGGATGGATGACAAGGTTAAGGATGACTAGTTCTAAGTGTCGATTGGAGTTGGAGAGACACTTAGAGTAGTTTAGGACTTTGTTTTTTCCTTTGGCCGTACTATTAAGGGGGGTATGGACGGGTAGCTTGACCTAGGTGAGTCTAGTGAGTTAGGTGTGGTGCACACTTGTTAAAACTAGCGCTAGGTAGCTCCTACATATGCCTAAGATCCATTGGAGCAAACTTCATTCACGTATGATCGAGAGTTGGAAGTGAATAGAGGGTCAAATGCTGCTCGGACGCTGGGTTTGGTGTGATCGGACGCTGGCATAGAGTCTGGTCAGTTCATTTGACCGAGGTGAAATTTGTTCGGTGCGACCGGACCCTGGAAGGTCATGTGACCGGACGCTGAGGACCAGCGTCCGGTCGTTTCCAGTAAGGTTACAGAGAGGGAAAATCATGACCAGACGTGTCCGATCAGTGCTGACCGGACGCTGGCAGCGTCCGGTCACACTGTAAACACTGGAGTTCGGGGTGTACTGACTGGAGCGTCCGGTCAACATGACCGGAGCGTCCGGTCACCCCGTAGAGGCACATAACGGTTTATTTTTTAGCCCTTGTTATAAATAGAAGCTCCACTCGTGTGTGGAGTTACTTTTGCTCATTCCAACAGCTGAAACACACCTTAGAGAGTGCCAAGAAGAGCAAGGTCCTAGTGAGGTGATTGAGATTTGAGAATCCCAAAGAGAGCCCTCATTAGTGAGATCAAGAGTAGCAAAGTCTGCATCCACCCTTCTCCCTCGGCTTGTCATGGTCAAGTGAGAGTTCGTGCTTGTTACTCTTGGTGATCGCCATCACCTAGATGGCTTGGTGGTGATTGGAGAGCTTGGTGATCATCCGGAGAGCTTGTGGATGACCCAACTCAAGTTATGAGCGGTTGTGGGTGATTCACCGCGACGGAGTGTCGAAGAATCAACCCGTAGAGAGCACTTGATCCTTGCGCGGATCAGGGGGGAGCTACACCCTTGCGTGGGTGCTCTAACGAGGACTAGTGGGGGGTGGTGACTCTCCGATACCTCGGCAAAACATCGTCGCGTTTCTCCTTCTCTATTTACTTTGAGTATTTCCTTTGAGTAATTACTTTGAGTATTTACATTGAGCAATTCAATTCTTGTCTTTACAATTCATAGAATTGCCATGCTAGAGTAGGATTGGAACTTAGGTTGCAAGTCATTTGTACGGTAGAACAACTAGAAACACTTCTTAGGCACAAGGGGTTAATTGGGCTAACCGTAGGATTTAATTATTGCAAAGAAATTTAGAATTAACCCAATTCACCCCCCCCCTCCTCTTGGGCATCTTGATCCTTTTAATTGGTATTGGAGCCTTGTGCTCACATATTTAGGCTTAACCGCCTAGTGAAAGATGTCTCATGGGGATGGACCTCCTCCTATCTTTGAGGGGGACGATTTTCCATATTGGAAAATTCGCATGGAGGCGTATCTAGAAGATCTAGATGTTGGAATACTTAGAGCCGCCTCACAAGGTTTCCCAAAACCTCGGGATGCCGCACACCCACAAGGCGATGAGTTGAACTATGAAAAATGGAATGTAAAGGCTAGAAACACCATATTTAGAGGCATTTGTAAAGATGTGTTCAACCGGGTGAGGAACCACAAAGACGCCCATGCACTATGGTCGGACATTTGTGCGCTCCATGAGGGAACTAAGAGTGAGCGCGGGGAACGCTATCATCTTGTCATGAAAAAGCTCAACTCTTTTGAAATGCTTCCTAAAGAATGTGCTAATAAAATGTATTCACGTTTGAATGTTCTTGTAGAGAAAGTCAATGGGCTTGGACTCACTCAAATGCAACCATCCGATGTTGTAAGAAAAATTTTGAGTGTCCTCCCCATTGACAAATATGGGCATATTGTGACCATGCTACATCAAGGTGATCTTTCCACCGCTACACCGACACAAATCTTGGGGAAGATCAATGCTCATGAGATGTACATACACATCACACCTCAAGACGGCACATCCTCTACAAAGAAGAAAGAAAAAGACTTAGAGTTCAAAGCTAGCCAAGAGAAGGGCAAAGCAAGGCTTGAGTATGAGAGCTCAAGTGATGATGAAGTTGATGATGAAAGCCTTGCTCTCATGGTGAAGAAAACCGCCAAGATGCTAAAGAAGCTCAACAAGAGTGGCATCAAGTTTGATGGCAAGAAGAAGAAGTTCTTCACAAGCTCAAGAAGAAAGCCAATCTCCGAGATGGATTGCTACAATTGTGGCAAACTTGGTCATCTAGCTCACCAATGCACAAAGCCCAAGAAAGACAAGGGCAAGAAAGATGACTCAAGCAATGAAGATGAAGATGAGAAGAAAAAGAACAAGCCATACAAGAAGAGAGATGGCAAGAAGGACTTTCACAAGAAGAAGAGTGGAAAGGCTTACATCGTCGGTGATTGGCTCACGGACATTGATTCATCTAGTGGATCATCCGATGATGATAGTGACGATAAGAAGGTGGCCGCTATTGTTATTGATTCTTCATCATCTTCACCGCCACCACCGCCATCATCCTCTACACACCTATGCCTTATGGCCAAAGGTGAACGAAAGGTATCACATGGTGATGATAGTAGTGGTGATGATCATGCTCATAATGATGATAGTGACAGTGATAGCGATGATGATGAATAAGAATCACCTTCTTATGATGATCTTGCTAAATTGCTAAAGAAATACACTAAGATCATTATAAAGACTAGAGCTAAAAATGAAAAGCTTGAGATTAAGAATAATTCTCTTTTAGCTAAATGTGATGTAGCGGAAAAGGATAATGTTGAGCTTAGAGAAGCAAATGATGCTATGTCATCCAAACTCAAGGAGCTCAAATCTTCTAAGAAAGAGCTTAAAGATAAACATGATAAACTTGAGTGGGTGCACAATGAGCTCATCACTAGCCACAACAAGCTAAAAGATGAATATACTACTCTTAAGATTAATCATGACAATCTTGTTATTGCTCAAGAATTTCTATCCAATAAACCACATGATGCTACTAACCATGTTGTTAAGATTGATATAGCTACATCATGTGATGACTTGATCATTGAAAGCATTGAGCAAGGTTCTAGTATCAATGGCAAGCAAGTGGTTGAGTGCAATGACTATGATGAGTATGTCAAGCTCAAGCAAGATAATGAAAAACTTAAGAAAGAGTTTGAAGCATTCAAATCCCACAACACCATTGTGCTAGAAACTCTTGATCATGATGGTGACTTGATTCTTGAGAATGAGAAGCTAAAAGAAGAAAACAAGAAACTCAAGAAAGAGAGAAACAATGTTGTTCCCAAGGAAGATAAAAGTAGTGATGCACTCAAGGAAGAGAACAAGAAGCTCAAGTTGGAAAGAGAGCATCTTAAGATTGGATTGAGCAAATTCACAAGAGGAAAGTATCTTCAAAGTGAGCTACTAATGAACACCGTCATGAAGATGGATAGAAGTGGCATTGGATATATGGCAAATGTAGAGAAGAAGAAAGCTCAAGTTCAACAACAACAATCAAAGCCAAAGCCAAAGGCAAAGAGATGTTTTGAGCTTGGACAAGAAGGCCACTTTGCTCATGAGTGCCAAACACCACCACCACAACCCTTGCCCAAGCATGCTAGACCCTTTGCATTCAATGCTCACTACATGCTTAGAAAGGATTTTAGTGGAAAGATGAAAGTCATGTTCTTAGGACCTCCCAACAAGAATAGGCCTAAGAAAATTTGGGTTGCTAAGTCACTTGTTGAGAAGCTGAAGGGCCCTCAACAAGTTTGGGTTCCTAAAGCTTCATCTCTTGTGTGTAGGTGAACTACAAGATCGGTGGAAGTCATTGGGTTATTGATAGTGGTTGCACACAACATATGACCGATGATCCTCGTATATTCACCTCACTAGATGAAGAAGTAGATGGACAAGAAAGAATCACATTTGGGGATAATTCAAAGGGCAAGGTTAAAGGATTGGGCAAAGTGGCAATATCTAATGATCATTCAATCTCCAATGTGCTATATGTTGCTTCATTGAGCTTCAACTTACTATCCGTTCGGCAATTGTGTGATCTTCGCTTCCAATGCTTGTTTACCGAGAAGGAAGTTGTTGTATCTAAGAAGGATGATGAACAAGTGATATTCAAAGAATTTAGATACAACAACCTACATCTAGTGGACTTCACCTCTGAAGATGCAAACTTGAAGACTTGCCTATTCACCAAAACAACACTTGGGTGGCTATGGCATAGAAGACTTGCTCATGTTGGGATGAGCTCACTCAAGAAGCTAATGAAGAATGATTTGGTGAGAGGGTTGAAGGATGTGAAGTTTGAGAAGGACAAGTTTTGTAGTGCATGTCAAGCCGGCAAGCAAGTTGCAAATACTCATCCAACCAAAGCTTTCATGTCAACCATAAGTGTGCTAGAACTCCTTCACATAGATTTATTTGGACCAACAACATACAAGAGTTTGGGAGAAAATCTTTATTGTCTTATGATAGTTGATGATTATTCAAGGTATACATGGGTATTCTTTCTTCATGACAAATCTGAAGTTGCATCTTGCTTCAAGAAGTTTACCAAGAGAGCTCAAAATGAATTTGAAGTGAAACTCAAAAAGATTAGAAGTGACAATGGCAAAGAATTTGACAACACAAACATAGAAGCCTATTGTGATGAAGTTGGAATCAAACATGAAGTCTCCGCAACATATACTCCTCAACAAAATGGTGTAGTTGAGAGGAAGAACCGGACATTGATCACTCTTGCAAGAACTATGCTTGATGAGTACAACACCCCCGAAGCTCTATGGGCGGAAGCAATCAACACCGCATGCTATGCATCTAAACGCCTATTCCTTCAAAAGTTCTTTGGCAAGACACCTTATGAGTTGCTCAATGGGAGGAAGCCGGATGTCTTCTTCTTTAGGGTGTTTGGTTGCAAATGCTACATCTACAAGAAGCGGCAACATCTAGGAAAGTTCCAAAGACGTTGTGATATTGGTTTTCTTGTTGGTTACTCATCAAAGTCCAAAGCATATAAAGTATTTAATCACGCCACCAGCTTGGTTGAAGAAACATATGATGTGGAATTTGATGAATCTAATGGCTCCCAAGGAGCACATGAGAATCTTGATGATGTAGGTGATGAACCATTGAGGGAGGCTATGAAGAACATTCCGGTTGGAGACATCAAGCCCAAAGATGATGAAGATGATGTACAAGTGATTGATCCACCCTCTTCATCAAATGTGCCATAAGATGGTGAAAAAGATGGGAGAGTAGAAAATGAAGATACTCATGTCTCCCATGAGCAAATGGTGGTACAAGCACAATATGTTGATGCTCCACAACCTCCTCCTCAAGTAGTCAATAGAAGAAACACACCTCTACTACAAGATCATCCACAAGATCTCATCATAGGGAGTCCATCAAAGGGAGTGATGACACACTCACAAAAACTTGCTTCATTTATTGCTCATCACTCTTTTGTCTCTTGCTTTGAGCCTACCAAGGTAGAAGAAGCTCTTGGATTGGATCAATGCCATGCATGAAGAGTTGAACAACTTCACCCGCAATGAAGTTTGGACTCTTGAAGAGCGACCAAAAGGTGCAAGAGTCATTGGAACAAAGTGGGTGTTCCGAAACAAGCAAGATGATCAAGGTGTTGTTGTGAGGAACAAGGCAAGACTAGTTGCAAAGGGGTTCTCTCAAGTTGAAGGTTTGAATTTTGGAGAGACCTTTACACCAGTTGCAAGGCTAGAAGCCATTCATATCCTCCTTGCATATGCATCGCATCATGAAATGAAATTATATCAAATGGATGTGAAAAGTGCATTTTTAAATGGCTTTATTAATGAACTAGTCTATGTTGATCAACCTTCCAGGTTTGAAGACCCTATATATCCTAATCATGTTTATAGGTTGTCCAAGGCGTTATATGGGCTTAAGAAAGCCCCAAGAGCTTGGTATGAGCGCCTTCGGGACTTCCTCATTGAGAAGGGCTTCACCATTGGGAAGGTCGACACCACACTATTCACCAAGAAGCTTGATGGGCATATCTTCATTTGTCAAGTGTATGTTGATGATATCATATTTGGATCATCAAATGAAGATTCTTGCAAAGAATTTGATGAATTGATGTCGAAGGAGTTTGAGATGTCAATGATTGGAGAGCTTACATTCTTTCTTGGTTTTAAGTCAAGCAAATGAGAGAAGGGATTTTCATCTCTCAAGA
Organism: Miscanthus lutarioriparius; assembly: GCA_904845875.1. NCBI lineage: Eukaryota > Viridiplantae > Streptophyta > Magnoliopsida > Poales > Poaceae > Miscanthus > Miscanthus lutarioriparius. The sequence continues at coordinate 39,422,425 of CAJGYO010000008.1, read as the reverse complement.
GAAATATACAAATGATCTTCTCAAGAGATTCAAGATGGATGAATGTAAGCCAATCAAGACACCAATGCCTACCAATGGACATCTCGACCTAGATGAGGGAGGTAACAAGGTTGATCAAACTCTCTACCGTTCTATGATTGGTAGCTTGTTGTATTTAACCGCATCTAGGCCCGACATCATGTTTAGTGTGTGTATGTGTGCTAGATTTCAAGCTAATCCTAAGGAAACTTATTTAATTGCCGTAAAAAGAATCCTTAGGTATCTTAAGCACACACCAAGCATTTGCCTTTGGTATCCTAAAGGAGCTAGATTTGAATTAATTGGCTATTCCGATTCGGATTATGCCGGTTGCAAAGTTGATAGAAAAAGCACATCCGGAGGGTGCCATTTGCTTAGTAGATCACTTGTGTCTTGGTCCTCCAAGAAACAAAATAGTGTGGCTTTGTCCACCGCCGAAGTGGAATACATTGCCGCGGGTGCTTGTTGTGCACAAATATTTTATATGAAACAAACTTTGCTAGACTATGGTGTAGTTCTAGAAAAAGTACCTCTTTTGTGCGACAATGAAAGTGCGGTAAAACTTGCAAATAATCTGGTTCAACACTCCTGCACCAAGCACATAGATATCCGTCATCACTTTCTTAGAGATCATGTTGCTAAAAATGATATATCACTAGAAGGTGTAAGAACCGAGGATCAATTGACGGATATCTTTACTAAACCGCTAGATGAGACAACGTTTTGTCGTTTGCGGAATGAGCTCAATGTTCTTGATTTTAGTAACTTCACTAAAAGATGAGCTTGTGTTGTCCCTTGCATTGCATTGTAATATATTACATGTTTACTTTATGGCAATGCATATAGGGCTTGTCTAACATGGTTAAGATAACCGCCGTAAAACGTGTGAAGAAGCTTAACCTTGGATCAAACTTGATAAGCAACTAGATTTACTTTCAAGTATTGCATATGCATGAATATTGTTTGTCGTTTGTCTTCAATTTATCCTCTAATTTGCCTATTTTCTTAAAAAGAATTATAGCCTAAGGCAAAATATTTTGAAAAACTTGAGGGTTTGAGAGAGGTCACTCACATCAATCCCAATTGGTGTTTATTTGAATCTTATTTGAGTTGGGACTTGCTTGGGAACAGGCAGCACGAAGAATTTTGAAGATTCGCCGAAGAAGGAGTGACCGGATGCTGCACCGGACTCTGATGTCCAGCGTCCGGTCAGTTCACAGGAAGTGAACTTGCTGCGAAGGAGTGACGGGATGCTGGAATAGTGTTTTCTCAGCGTTCGGTCAGGAGGAGCTTCCGCGTCCGGTCGTTCATGAAGACATCAAGGCTAGCTGACTGGACTCTGGCTGCGTCCGGTCACGATTCCAGAGGATTTGGACCTCTCTGGAATCGACCGGACGCTAGGTTGTAGCGTCCGGTCGCTACCACCGGAGCGTCCGGTCAGTAGATTTCGTGCGGCATCAGATTTCTTATCTCTGTTTCCTTTTCTGACTTGGGGGCCACCCTATTTAATCTAATCACTGGCGTTTTGACCTAATCCATCCTTGCCCACGCCGACATCAACGCCGCAAGCCCCAAATCGCCGCCGCGCTGCTTCCACTGCCATCATGACCCGCTCTCTGCAGCCCCTCTGCGCTCCACCGTAGCTCCGCGTGCCGCCCGCGTCTCCCTGTGCCACCCGAGCCGAGCCCCGCACGCCTCAGCCCACACCGTGCTCCCCGTACCACCGCGCTCGTGCTCACCGCCGCGCTGTGCCCTAGCCTCCACGTCCCGCGCTGCTCAAGCCTCACCGTGCCAAGCTCCTCACCAGCGCCGCCCTCCACCGTGCCCCTGCTCCAGCTTTGCCTGAACCCTAGGGTAGCGCCATAGCTCCGCGCCAGTGCATCCACTGCAAATCCTCATCGTTGACTCACTTTGCGTCGCCGATCTTCGTCGAGTTGGGACCCTAACCCTAGTCGATTCGGTGGTTCCCCGCGAGTCGCTTCTCTTCTTTTCGGATCACCGGTTCGTCAGGTAGCATGCTCGTGTTTCAATTTTCTACCTAAATTGCTTGCTTCCTAGGATTTCGCATCTATTAGGTATATTATATTTATTTGTATACCCTATCTATTCCATCGTGCAGCGAGTCGGTGCCATTGGGGTGTCAGTGGCAGTTGTCAGTTAACTCAGGGCCAAGCTCATGAGTACGGAATGAGGCCAAGCCTTGAAAGTGTCAGAGGCAGTTGTTTCTTGCCAGCGGCAGTTGATTCTCTTTAGATTCATCAGATGGCTCGCACGAAGAATGTCGGTGGTGGTCTAGGAGATGAGGATCCAAGGCGTCCACCTCGCTTGCCTACAGATCCTAAAGGCAAGGCGATGAAGAAGGTTGCATCAAAGAAGCTCAAGTACCCTAATGCAGAGACAGCCAGAGCAGCTGCAGTTGCTGAGGCCACAGAGCGTGCCGAGAGAGGAGGTACTCGCAGTGGAGTTGTTATAGCAGATCATCTGTCACCAGAGGCGCAGGGCCGACTTGAGCGTATTGAGCGTCTTCATGGTGGTCCACCTAGGACTGTCATGATGGCAGGACGACGTCTGGCTATTGAGGAGCCTCAGCCTTAGGGGGAGTCCCAGCATGAGCCACAGCAGCAGCCCCAACCAGCAGAGCCGATAGAGTAGGCTCAAGAGGGAGAGCAGGCAGAGCAGTCAGAGCAGGCACCACAGCCACAGTTACGCCGCTCTGGTCGTACCCGTGCTCCAGTCACACCGAGGGCAGATACTCAGCGGAGAGGTTCTCGTCCACCGCCTAGACCACAGGGTCTGCCTCCAGTGACCCATCTTGACTTGAGGGCCACCACGGCCAAGCAGGTTCAGCAGCTGAGATTTGTTGATTTTGAGGTGTGGTTTCCGCCGAGGAGGGATGAGAGAGCATCTGAGGGTTTCTACACTCCTCTGCAGGAGGACTTCTACAATGCCTATCTCAACAGTGGAGCAATTTTCAGATCTCAGAGAGTGTGTCACATTGACACTATTGTTGCAGCAGCTGGAGAGCACATTTGCCCCTACCTTGCATATCTGCCAGGGCTGACAGATTTGATTGGTCGGATAGGATTATATGTTTCATCTTGGGTTTGTCAGTTCTATGCTTCTCTCTTTATTGATCCGCACCATAACTTCATACACTTTGCATTCAGAGGCAGAGATTACCGGTTGATGAGCACTAGGGCTAGGGAGATACTCAGACTTCAGGAGCAGCCTGTCAGACTTCATGAGGTATGGTATGGACAGACAGAGCCTCTTAGATGCCCTCATGGCGGTAATGTGCCCCCTACAGATCTTGTCCGCCACTGCTTCAAGGAGCCTTTTGGTGAAGGGTCTAGGAGAAACCCCAGTGATCTCACTCCCACTGCTCGTGTACTTGAGGCCATTATGAGGAGGACATTGCTACCAAGGATGGGATATCGTGAGGGATTGACTCGCATACAGCTGTGGCTTCTCAACTCTCTGATGCAGCAGATAGTTTTTGATATTTGGGATCTTCTTCTGTCAGAGATGGAGGACACTATAGCTGAGGGCTTCAGAGGACACAGGCACCTGCCTTATGCTCACTGGATCACATGGCTTATCCACAGAGCAGTCACGGTGAGGCCGCTAGAGATGCTTGCTGAGTACAGTGGTGCCACCACAGAGTTTCTAGCCTATAACATGACGCAGATGATCAGGCATAGTACACCTACAGCACCTAGTCAGCCACGCCGATGTCCTGAGGTGCCAAAGTCTACAGCCCAGCAGGATGAGATCATCAGAGAGATAGCAGCTACTGAGGAGGAGGAGCTTGCCTAGCAGGAGGGTGTGGTCGTGAGCGACCCCAGTGATAGTTCTGATGATGACTACCAGCCCGTCCCTCGAATGCCTCCTCAGCGACATGATCATGAAGCCGGCAGCTCTAGTTCAGCGCCACCTGCACCATAGATCAACCTCGCTCTCCTGGCTATACTTGAGCGGATGAGGCAGGACCAGGCACGATAGGCTTAGGAGACAGCTGCTACATTTGCTCAGTTCTAGACTCGGCAGGATGAGTTCCAGTGCCAGCAGCAGCAGATCCAGTAGCAGCAGCTAGCTATACATCAGCAGACTCAGGCTTTACAGCAGCAGCAGCAGGTGATGCATCAGCAGTAGATACTCATGCAGCAGCAGCTCCTCAGTTTTATGCGGCATGTAGTGACAGCCATTGGGGCTCCACCGTCACAGCCTTTGCCCTAGCTTGGTCAGACTACCACTACCTCGATGACTCCAGCATTATAGCCCAGTGGGCTTCAGAGTCAGGGACAGCCACCAGCATAGTTTGCTTCTCCTACAGAGCAGGTGTCCCAGTATTTTGCTACATCACTGCCAGCTCCACAGTTCACACTGCTGTAGACGGGCTTTACACCAGATGAGATGCCCTCACTGCTTGTGCTAGAGACCACAGTGTCCAGGAGCCTTGGTGCTTCCTTTAGTGAGTGGATAGGGATGCCTACTCCTCCATATCTACATGTCCCAGGTTCTTCTACTGTTGCACCAGTCACTGGGACTACAGAGACACTCCCTTCCTCAGAGACATCATCAGAGCCTACTATAGTCCTACCAAATCAATCTACAGCAGCTCCAATTCCTGATCCGACCTAGACTGCTACAGCACCAATTACAGCTATAGAGGGTCATACAGCTCAGATCTCAGGATCAGATGATGATGCCAACCAGTTCCAGCTCGCTCCTCGTACCTCAGCGTCTGGCTCATCCGCTGCAGCCCCGTCGACCGACCCTTAGGTTTTGGTGTTTGACGCCAAAGGGGGAGAGGGATCAAGTATGATAGATTCAGGGGGAGCGATGTTTTCAGGGGGAGCTTAGTTATCTTATTAGCTTATATATTACATTTGGAGTTTTTATGTGTGATATACTATTATGCATTCATCGTGTGTTTACTTTCATGCATTGAACTATATATATGTGATAGTGATATCTACGTGACCGTGATATATGACATGTGTGCTCTCTACTTTGAATTATTTATATGTCATATCACTTGTGTTATGCTCATTTGTCTTTGCTTCCGCATTTTACTCCGATGCAAATGAGCTTCATTACTTGTACTCATGCTTATTTCATATCTTTTAAGTACATCATGTTGGCTTGGTTCATATAAGCTTGACTAACACCTTTGTTCTTATTGACAAAAGCTTATATGACCCTAGCATGTTAAAAAACCTCAACTCTTTCACATACTCGAGGTGGTATTGTCATCAATCACCAAAAAGGGGGAGATTGAAAACATCTAGGCCCCTAGTTGGGCTTCGGTGATTAATGACAATACAAGATTACTGTGACTAACGTGTGTTTTGTAGAGGCAATTAAGTTAGGTCATGGTAATGGAGATCGATTGGGCAATCATGGTGGTCATGCCCCTATGATGGAAATCATTTCGGTTTTCAAAGGATAGACGACAAGGTTAAGGATGACTAGTTCTAAGTGTCGATTAGAGTTGGAGAGACACTTAGAGTAGTTTAGGACTTTGTTTTTTTCCTTTGGCCATACTATTAAGGGGGGTATGGACGGGTAGCTTGACCTAGGTGAGTCTAGTGAGTTAGGTGTGGTGCACACTTGTTAAAACTAGCGCTAGGTAGCTCCTACATATGCCGAAGATCCATTGGAGCAAACTTCATTCACGTATGATCGAGAGTTGGAAGTGAATGGGGGGTCAAATGCTAACCAGACGCTGGGTTTGGTGTGACCGGATGCTGGCACAGAGTCCGGTCAGTTCATTTGACCGAGGTGAAATTTGTTCGGTGCGACCGGACGCTGAGGACCAGCGTCCGGTCGTTTCTAGTAAGGTTCCAGAGAGGAAAAATCGTGACCGAACACGTCCGATTAGTGCTGACCGGACGCTGGCAGCGTCCGGTCACACTGTAAACACTGGAGTTCGGGGTGTACTGACCAGAGCGTCCGGTCACCCCGCAGAGGCACATAACGGTTCGTTTTTCAGCCCTTGTTATAAATAGAAGCTCCACTCGTGTGTGGAGTTACTTTTGCTCATTCCAACAGCTGAAACACACCTTAGAGAGTGCCAAGAAGAGCAAGGTCCTAGTGAGGTGATTGAGATTTGAGAATCCCAAAGAGAGCCCTCATTAGTGAGATCAAGAGTAGCAAAGTGTGCATCCACCCTTCTCCCTAGGCTTGTCATGGTCAAGTGAGAGTTCATGCTTGTTACTCTTGGTGATCGCCATCACCAAGATGGCTTGGTGGTGATTGGAGAGCTTGGTGATCATCCGGAGAGCTTGTGGATGACCCAACTCAAGTTATGAGCGGTTGTGGGTGATTCACCGCGACGGAGTGTCGAAGAATCAACCCGTAGAGAGCACTTGATCCTTCCACGGATCAAGAGGGAGTTACACCCTTGCACGGGTGCTCCAACGAGGACTAGTGAGGGGTGGCAACTCTCCGATACCTCGGCAAAACATCATCGCGTTCCTCCTTCTCTATTTACTTTGAGTATTTCCTATGAGTAATTACTTTGAGTATTAACATTGAGCAATTCAATTCTTGTCTTTACAATTCATAGAATTGCCATGCTAGAGTAGGATTGGAACTTAGGTTGCAAGTCATTTGTGCGGTAGAACAACTAAAACACTTCTTAGGCACAAGGGGTTAATTGGGCTAACCGTAGAATTTAATTATTGCAAAGAAATTTAGAATTAGCCCAATTCACCCCCCCCCCCTCCTCTTGGGCATCTTGATCCTTTCAGCTCGAAAACGAGTGGAACCCGCATCCCCTCAGGCGAGAGTGCAGGATACTCCAGTGAGCCGAGGCGAATCGTATCGCCCGAGCCCGCCACGGTGGGGGTGGCGGAGAAATGGGCCATCCGATGACCAAAAAGTGTTGAACGTACAACGTCTTCCCCACGGACGGCGCCAACTGTCGGTACAGAAAGTGACCAACTAGTGAATATTTGTAGTTTTGCTGTACGTTGTGATCGGAGGTGGCCTAGCACTCAATGACACAGGATATATACTGGTTCAGGCTACGTGCCCTACGTCTAGTCTGGGTCGGTCGGAGACTTTATTCCTGAGCCCAGGTGCTCGAAGTCTGTAGTGGGGTTACAAACGAGAAGGAGAAATGAGGGGTGTACGAGAGGCCCGGTCGGGTCCGACTAGAAGGGCCGAGGGCGACCGGAACTCTGCTATGAGCTAGGTGTTCAAGTGTGTGCTTGAGGGGTTGCGAGCTATCGATCTAGTGAATCTAAGCCCGAAGAAGATCGTCCTCCTCCGTTTGGAGGGAGCGCATCCCCTTTTATAGAAAGAAGGGAATGGCTTTACAGGTGAGAGGGAGAGAGTACGGATGTTATGAAATCTTGTTGTCCACGCCGATGAGTAGTGGATAATGGTAGGCGCCTACAACATTGTTGATGCACTGTAGCATGTCAAGTGCACGTGGGAGGTTGCGGTGGCTTCTTTAGAAAGGGTGGACATCGGTACCTGCAAAATACTGTTGGTATGTGAGGAGCCCCACCACGTGTACCAGGTATGGTGGATCCTGACGTCCCCTATCGATGCCTAGAGTCATGGGGGCTTTTTGCCGTATGGGAGCCCAACGGCGCCCACAATACTGTAGACACAAATGTCGGCGCCTACAATACTGCTTGTGTCAGGGCGGTCGTGGAGCACTGTTTCCGCAGGTGTACAGGGTATGGTCCCAGTATCGTGGTTTGACTTAGTGCGCTGTCTCCTCCGTTCGCCCCTGGCCCCTTCTGAGCGGGCCTCCCCGGTCGGATGGCTCCAGTCGGCCCTAGCCGCGCCAATCGGAGAAGAGCGGTACGCAGACTTCCTACGGGTCCTGGTCGGATTCGCGGGGTCGAAGTAGGAGGCGGCGTTTTTGGGCCAGGCCTTTCGATCGGAGGGACCACCTGGAGGCGGTCGGTGCCCGAAGCGAGCGCTCCGGTCGGAGAGGTGGGCCGAAGAAGTTGATGAGCGGGTGTTTGCCCTTTCGGGTAGGCCTCCCGGTCGGCGACCGGACTGTCCTACCGGCCCGTTGTTTTCTAGACTTTTGGGCCGGCCCATGAACTGCATGTTGCTTTTCTGGGCCGAGCCCTGGCGTGGAAGCCGGTCCTCGAGGGACCCCAGGTTTATGAACCCGACAACAGCTATCATGGACCTACGGTGAACCACTTAATAAAAAGTTTATGACTTAGAAATAAATTTTTAGAATTGATGGACCTAAAACCCTCCCTAAGTTAATGAACATGTGGTGCACTTAACTTTTTTTTACAATATCTGAGTCTCATGATATCCACCGAGGACGTCCTCACTCCTCAGCGGTGCTATTAAATCGCTAGCTGAGCTGGAGGCTTGAAATCAATAAACGAAAGAAAAAAAATTGATAGCGCAGGTGTGTGCAAGACATAGACATAGGGGTGTTTAGTTACCCAAAATTCAAACTTTAGCACTATAAAAAAGAAGATTTTCCGTCACATCAAATTTACGGTACATGCATAGAGTACTAAATGTTGACGAAATCAAAAACTAATTGCACAGTTTGGTTGTACTTTGCGAGACGAACGTTTTAAGCCTAATTAGTCAACGATTGGATAATTATTACCAAATACAAACGAAATGCTACAGTGCGCTACAGTAATTTCAGCAACTAAACGAGTCGATAGCTGAGAGAGGATGCTTCTGGGGCTATGTGCAAGACCAGCGAGTCAGCCTGTTCGGTTGGCTGGTTCGTATCGTTACTGGTTCGTGAAGAAGTACTGCTTGCTAGTTTGTGTGAGAGAAAAATACTGTTCCGACTGAAAATTTATGATCGTATACTATCGTTTCTCTCCAGCCGAACAGGCTGTGTCTCACCGCGCTATTCTCTCCTCTGTGTAACCAACTCACCTCAGCTACCCATTTCTCCACCGTTTGGGACGCCCAGGTAGTAATGGATACGTTGAATCTGTCTCATAGAATTCCCATAGTAACGGATATTATGTTTAATCAGTCCATATAATTCCTAAAATACCGTATCCGCCATTAAATACCGCACTTATATACCGCACTCGCCGCAATTTTTGGATATTTCCTCGATGAGGGAGACAATCGGAGGAAGTAATTTCGCCATTATATATATATGGTAATGATATGTCGATGAGGGGACAAATTGGAGGAAGTAATTTTGCCATTATATATGGTAATGATATGACTCTGACATCGTCTGGGTAGGTAGTGTTGATGTCCGGACGTCCGATGGATACCGATCTATCGGATGGTGCCGCGGACACTAAGCCCCGCACGTCTACGTGACGGAGGCCCACGCTTCTCTCCTGTTTCTCTTCTGTGCTCGTTTCTCCCGCGCCGCGCGCGTCCAGACGAGCTAGGAGCATGCGCGGCGCGAGGAAAACGAGCACAGAAGAGAAACGGGGAGCAGCATGGGACTCTGTCAGTAGAGTAGTGGAGGCTTGCGTCCGCAGCACCGTCGGATGAATCCATATGCATCGGACATCCGGGCACCTGCGCTACCCTCATATATACCGCACTCGCCGCAACATCTCATCGCAACCACGACACCCCGTCGAATCGCGCCTGGAGAACACCATCCGACGCGACATCGACATGGACGGTGGCTTCGGCGCTCGATGCTACCATATCGATGACTCCACCGCCGCCACCGGTATCCTCTCGAGGCGGCGCAAGTTGAGGGTTAAGCGCGAGCCCTACCCCCTCGACTACAACTACGACAACTTCTCCGACTTCCGCTCCCTTGCCGGCGGCAGCCGCCTCGACTCCGACGATGACGGCTGGCTGGCGTACGAGGCCCCGCTCTTGCGAGGCAAGCGCCGCTGCACGGCCGTCTCGTCGTCCGCCGCCGCCGTCAACCCGGTGCGCCACGGCCACGTTTCCCAGGCAGCAAAGAGGAGAGGGTAGATCCGGTTGTCTCGAGCGGGCCCATGGCCTCTGCCACCGCTACGCCGCCCAACGCGTGTCCGGCCGCTGGTACGGTGCCTCCGCCTCCGGTCTCTGCCCCAGCCTCCACGGCCCCGGCACCCAGCGTGCCGCCGAACGTGGGGCGAGCAGCCCCGCCGGTCACCGGCGTCGTGCCCAGGACGTCGTCGTCTTATTTGCGTTTGATGAGTCCGCGGCGCTCTACGCTACTTGGGTCTGTGCGTCCATCATGCGGCGTTTTGTCGATGGAGGGCCTCACTGGAAGATCTGCATCCGCTCCAAAGGCGGCGCCTTTGGGGAAGGACGCGACTTGGGAGAAGTACGGTCGGGACATGACGGCTGAGGCCGGCAAGATGGACCCAGTGATCGGACGCGACGACGAGATCGACCGCGTCGTCTGCATCCTCTGCCGCCGGACCAAGAACAGCGCCATGCTCGTCGGCGCTCCCGGGGTCGGCAAGACGGCCATCGCCGAGGGCCTGGCGCAGCGCATCGCGGCAGGGGCGGTCCCTGCCCCGCTCGTTGGGGCGCGTGTCGTGGAGATCGACCTCGGCGCGATTGTTGCCAGGACCCAGTACCGCGGCATGTTCGAGGAGCGCATGAAGAAGGTGATCCAGCAGGCGGAGGCTGCTAACGGCAAAGATCGTGCTGTTCATCGACGAGGTGCATATGCTACTTGGCGCTGGGCGGACCAAGGGTGGATCAATGGATGGTGCCAATCTGCTGAAGCCTGCTCTGGCTCGTGGCCGCATCCGCTGCATTGGCGCCACGACGTTCGATGAGCACCGTGAGTATGTTGAGAAGGATGCTGCGTTTGAACGACGGTTCCAGAAGGTGCACGTGCAGGAGCCAAGCGTCCTGGCGACAATTGACATTCTTCAGGGCCTAAAAAGAAATATGAAGAGCACCATGGCGCTGCAATCCAGGACGCGGCCATAGTAGCAGCTGCCCAGCTTGCCAATCGGTACATTACAGGTATGCTCAGTTCTACCACTTACCCACTACTGAATTTGGCATATTTATGTTTCTTTATAAAATTGACAAACCACAAACAGAATTTCAAGATGCAATATAATGGACAACCCCCAAAAATAATTTCTATCTATAAACATAATGGCATATTTAAGTTCTATATCACTTGCTTGCCCACTATTTGGAATTAATTTATAAGTTCTGAGTAGATATGATTGTGATAAAATGGACAAAACCACAAAAAAGAATTTCCCTTACTATTGGGGCCTATCTTTTAGAGCTCTAGCTCAATAATTCTTTGACCTGGTTATCCCTGGATCCAATGGTGTTTGGGTTGGCCATTATGTTTCTAATTTAGACCAAAAATAGAGGACCACTCTAAAGCTGAGTCAGAAGTCAGAACACAATTTTGCAGTTTATGCCAAAAAAATCAACATGTAAAACTATATTGTTACAGTTTAATATTGATTAATGGTTGCCCAAGAAAATAGGCTTTCTCTCTAGCCGGGTGTGACGCCATAATAGAAGTTCAGACAGGTTAATTATCACCGTTGAAATTAAGTTGATCTCAAACTCGTACAGAGTAGCGTCTTATTTCTTACAATGGGTTATGATAACCAATTAACCATATAGTGATCACCACAAAACTTGTTTTCATCTCTAATTTCGGTTATATCTGCCATTTTGCTTCAGCTCTTGCGTAATTGAATTTGACTGATCACATGTACATTTGTTTACAAGATACCTTGTTGCTGGAAATGGATATTCTATTAAACAATATGGGATTGTGAGTGTGTTAAAAAAATCGTTGGACTAAAAGTGAAAACCAATTTTCTTTTAACTTGATGTGACATTGGGATAATCTTCCATAGGGCATACAGTGATGGTTGTAATACGGTTCTATGTCATATACAGATATATAATACTATACACAATTCATTGGTATCATTACATATGTTGATGGGTTTTCTTGAAGGTCGCCAATTTCCTGATAAGGCCATTGATCTTATTGATGAAGCATGTGCCACTGCAAGGATGCAAAGAGATAACATATTGAAAGGAAGTACAACACATCTTCTCCCTGAAAATGTGGCGAATGAACCTATTGTTTCACCAGGCCAAATCGCAGAGGTATGGCACTTGAATATCGTACGTGTTCTGTATTATACAGCCGTATCAAGCAATTAACAACTATTTACAGCTTGTGCATTTCTTTTAAATTTTCTGTGCTATATATAATCAGTCTAATCTCTAGTATTGCATGCCTTGCTGGGGAATTGTTTATTTTTCATTTCAGGTAGAAATAAGGTTGATATATGGAATGGAGTGAGGAATCTACGAAAATACATTAGGATAGAGAGAATGTAGAATTGACAAGATATTTAAATGTGGCTAATTTTCCGTGTGTCTTGTCTTAGCTTCACATTTTTAATTTCTCATGGCCTCTAAAATATAAGTTTTACTTGTTACTTTTAGCCATAAGATCAGTTTAACACTCACTGGTCAAGCTTTTCCTCTGTTCTTTTTGGAGTGTAACTCTAGGACTTGCTTACAAAATAATGATGGTTAGAGAAATGTCTAAAGATGTACTGGCACATGATCATGCGAGGTGTAGAAGGAATCAAATTTGCAGTGTTTGTTTTATGTGTGGGTTATATGTTTATTATGACTTCACAGTTTGTATGCATTAGACTGAACTTGTCTCTGCAACTTGATACAACTGCATATGTTTTTGTTATTGGCAAAAGTATATGGTAGATTAACTTCAATCTGTATGTGGGAGTAATTTTGTGCCCACTGATTGACAAAATATATACTTCTTCAGATTCCAAATGTAGGTCGTTCTAGGATAGGATTCCTGAAAACTTACATAACTTGAGCTATCAATATATGAAACATTATATAGATTAACAACACATGGTTGATATCATTTGCCTCATATATATATATATATATATATATATATATATATATATATATATATATATATATATATATATATATATATATATATATATATATTGTATATTTGAAACAGTATATTTTTACAAAAAAAATCTAGTGTCATAACGGAGACCGTGATGAAGTCCTAATAAATGACTTATATTTGGATTAAGAGGAAGTAGTGTATTAACTTGTCAATACACTTGACCAGGTTGTGAGTCGATGGACTGGCATTCCTGTCAATACACTTGACCAGGATGAGAAGGAAAGGTTAATGCACCTGGCAGATAGATTGCGCGAGCGAGTTGTTGGCCAGGACGCAGCAGTTAATTCAGTAGCACAAGCTGTGCTAAGGTCAAGGGCTGGTCTGGATCAACCTGGCCAACCAATAGGCTCTTTTCTTTTCTTGGGATCAACTGGTGTTGGGAAGACAGAACTTGCAAAGGCTCTTGCGGAACAGCTGTTTGACAGTGAGAAGATGTTGGTGCGGTTTGACATGTCTGAATTTGTTGGCACTCACTCGGTGCTACGTCTCATTGGGGCACCTCCCAGGTTTTATATCATTTCATTATCACTCCACTTTCAGCTATAAGTCTTACTCGTTTCATGCTTGACCTTTATTTATACTCACTTTTTGTCGCTTGAAGCTGTCATGGACATCAGGATGGAGGACAGCTAACCGAGAAAGTCAGGCAACAGCCATACAGTGTAATTCTCTTCGATGAGATTGAGAAGGCCGATCCAGCAGTGTTTAATGTTTTTCTTCAGCTTCTTGATGATGGTTTGTTGACTGATGGTAAAGGCAGAACTGTTGATTTTAAAAATACCATCATCATTATGACTTCAAATCTTGGAGCTGAGTACCTAATGGAAGCAATATCTGGTGAAAAAACAATGGAGGCTGCACGTGACCTTGTCATTAAGCAGGTTTGCAATCCCTTGTCCTGAATGTTAAATCAATAAGTTATTTCAATTGATGACATTATTGGTCCCTGCAGGCACAGAAACATTTCAGACCTGAGTTCTTGAACAGGCTGAGCGAGCTTGTGGTATTTGAGCCACTATCCCAAGATAAAAGGAGGGAGGTTGCTAACATTCATATGAAAGGCATCATTGCTCGTGCAGCAAATAAGGGCATCACTCTATCTGCAAGCGATGCTGCTTTGGATGTCGTCTTGTCAGAGTCCGACGACCCAGTAAGCACTATAGCACTCCTTGCTACTAAAATCCTTGCATGAAGAGGCCAGCTGGCTTTCTTATAACATACATACATACATAGGGAATGTTGCTATTTACACCGTTCATGTCCAATATTCTTTGCAGCATTATGGTGCAAGGCCAATCAGGAGGTGGTTGCAAAAGAATGTGATGACAAAGCTCTCTGAGATGCTTTTTAAAGGAGAAATTGATGCAGATACCGCTGTCATTATTGATGCTTGTGATGATAAGAAATGTCTGAAGTATGAAGTCGTGAAGAACGTGCCAACAAGCAAGGCACAGCGCCGTCGACTTGTTGTGGAGATTCCTAGCGACTTCGACAGTGACGATGATGATCCTATAGCGAAAAAATGAAGGGGATAGCCATATCATCTTCTGGGGAATAAAATTTCAAGCTTCTGCCATCACTCACGTGCTGGGAAATTAATCATTATCTATTTAGTAGAGTTAGGCTGCTATAAACTTGGTGAGAAATCCATGATAATAAATTGGACACACTTTATTATTACATCATGATATGGCATGAAAAATTCAAAATTGTCGTACACTTGAATATGAGTATATGACTTATATGCACCCTTTTTAGTATCGAATTCTTGATTAACCTAAATTTCATATGATGCAAATTTGACGTTTATTTTGGTTACACTAAATTAAATACTAATTGCTAATGGTATTTTTTTTCAACATAATGTAAAGTTTATAAGAGAGATTCTAGCACGAGGGTTGAGGTGGATTTCTTTCTCGGCACTAGAGGTTCGTTTCTTCGGATTTTAAAAGGGTATACGGTTTCAAGGAATAATCCATTCTAGCACACCGATAGGTGAAGTAAAAGTGCGGAGGCCTATGGGTGTCCATCCTTCCTACTCTAAATAGTGTTTAGCTCAATGGTAGTTAAGCCAAAGATTCAAATTGAGCGAACAAGACACTGATACCAATTGAAGTGACTATTTGGCCTCTATTTTCTACTAAACAAAATGTACGCAAGATTTCTATCTAAATATATGTGCAACTAGGTTTTGCTAAGTGTTGATATCTTTACCGTAAAAGAGTTTTCAATCCTATCAGTTACCTAGCAAGCTAAACTAGGAATGTAAAGCATAGGGATGTAAAGCACACAATCCAGGAAAGCAATGTAAGTGTGGAAGCTTAAATGAGATAAAATGCAAACTCATGTTGATGTTTTTTCCCGAGGTATTGAAAAGCTCACGCTTTCCTAGTCCTCGTTGGAGCTACTAAGTGCCAAGATCTGCCAAGCTCTCGGTCGGATAACCCTTAGAGGAAGGAGAGAAGGGCTTTCCCCAAACGCAAGGATAAAGGAGGACATCCACCAAAGTGGTCGTCTCCATATATAGGGCCTTCTCCTAGACCGCTCCTCTTCATCTTCGCTATCGTGTTTCCGGCCAAAATGCCACGAGTCACTCCTTCCCGAAGTACAACCTAGACGGCCACACCACAAATGTGGTTGGTGTGATCTTACAAGACTACAAAGCCTATAGTGTACTGTTGGTATAAGTAAAAGATCGCACATAAATCAACAAGCGCACAGATACTGAAGTGGCTTTCACCTTCCAAGGCTATTGAATCAATAGTGAATGTGTAAGTAAACTATTGTGGCACAGGTTCATCCAAGGACAACAAGAATAAGATAGGCGAGGGTAGAGAGGGGACTTATGGGATATGAACCTAAGATAAGGTAAGAACGAGCTCTAATCTCTTACTTAGGCACTCCACCTAGTATATTGGGTCGTGCCAACCTATAGCTCTATGACATACCTAAACCTAGAGGATTACAAAGGACGGACACGGCTATCACCACCTGCCGCCTACCTCTACAATCCATGGGGAACATGGCAGACAAAGGAAAACGATAGCCTAGACACCACGTCTATACTATAGATTACTCCTCTAACCTCGGCCAAAAGACTAGAGCACTCAATAAAGAGATGATCATGTAAGCAAATAGAGAACAATGCTTAGCTAGAGCTCAATTACCATATAGAATCTCGGTTGCACACTCAAAGGAGCCTACAGCCATCGAGGTACAAGTTGGAAAAGATGCCGACAAACCTAGCACTCCTCTAGAACTATCCCTCACTCTCTCTCTCTCTCTATATATATATACTAAGCACTAAAGTAGTGCTATGCCTTATAGCTAGTGGAGCTTGTGTTCCTCCTCTTGTGTGTCAAATGAGGGTGACATGCACCCCTTTTATAGGTGACAAGGACTCCAGGAGTGATGGCATGAAGACGGTGGTGGGAAAACTCCGTGGGAGTTTGGCCGAACTGCCATTGGGTCCTGGTTTGGTTGAACCATTGGATGTGCCTCCATTGATGTGGATGCTCCAGATGCACTCCCTGTTGTAATCCTGAGATACCTGGAATGATTAGGAAGATTCTTTTGTGTGGGAGGTTCGGTGGAACCGCCTTGGGGCCTAGGTTTAGCCATACCAAAGTTGTGGCTCTCAGGCCCATCTTTAGTGAGGTGGTTCCCGTATGGGCCATGGTCATGGATCTTATTGCGCCACCTTAAGTTAGGTAGTGTGGTTGTGGTTATGGGTCCCTAGATCCTTGTGTGTGCTTCTCATTGGCCCAAAATTGTATTTCTCCATATATATTTATTCTAGTTTGGCCAAAGTATACCTGCATACAAATATCTACCAACACTTGTGGAGATAATTATTGTTAAGTCCTATCTCTATGTTGGACGTGATTTTTTATTTCTTTTAATGCAAGAATTGATGGTTTATTTTAGGAGTTAAGGAACATCAACAAGACAAGTGATGGTGCGCGCAAGCACTGAGTGACAAGAGGTGTGCAAAGCTCACTAAACACTAAACCTAAGCCTATAGCAAAGTGCCAACTTGATGGTCTAACTAGCCTCAACATTTCGTAAAGCACTACACTAATCACCTAATATTTCCTTAAACACTTTTGGTGGCTAGAGCATTTGGAATGGAGCCTCAACTCACTAGCAACTTCAACAAACTCTAACAACCTTCAAATGGCTAGCCAAGGGGGTATATATAGCCTTCCCCATCAAATATAGTTGTTGGTGGCTTGTTGCTCTTAGGCAGAGAGCATAGGAAAGGTATAGTGCCTACCACCAGAGAATTTTAGTGGTGCCACATGGACAAGCCATTAGAGACTAACTATTGTGGATTGTTGGAGCTCCTTTCTTCTGTGCTTCCTATCAAGTGGTCACTAGAGGAATCTGATGGCTCCAAAACCTTCTACAAAAACTCTCAGTCCTAGGGTTGTCCTCTTAGTTTCTTTGGTGCTTTCCCTTGATCATCACCAGAGTTTTCTGGTGGTATTCAAATCCTTTTGTAGAGCTATTGCCCCAAGTGCAAGCATGGAGCCAGCCTAAGCTCCAATGCTGCCTTCATCACACCGCTAGAGTTTTTTGGTGAGTGTTGGTCAAAGCCATTTGTTTGATTTTGGTAGTTGAGTGACAACTAATGGACTAACCTTTTGCTAAGTGTTGATTAAGCTAGGTTAAGTCCACACCAAGATGATGAGCAAGTCTTGGAAATGGATGAAGGGTGATCAATCCAAATGGAGCAAGCTCACACTTGGAGAAGATGAAGAGATGGAAACAAGCCCGAAGGCAAAAGTATATGTTAGGTGTTTTGTTTTCACTAGCTGAGACATGAGACTGTGTGGTCAGGTTTATGATAGATAGTCATACTATCAAGAGGGGAACTCTAATGCTTAATCGGCTATCTAAGTGTCACTAGGTGTCAACTAACTTTGCATATGCATTGGACCTAGTGACAAGGTGAGGTGCAAGTGAAAATGTTTTTTAAAAACTAACTTTGTACCTAAGGTGAAGATGTTCATGTTGGAACATATTGGAGTTAGCGGATTTGGAATGCTTGCGAGTTTTGTGACTTAGTGTTGTCTTTCGGCATTCACCGGATTAGTCCGATGCCCCTAGGGGTGGTCACTGGATTATAGCGGTGTAGCAGGGGACTTAACAAAGGCTAGGGTTGGCCATTGGATTAGTTCGGTGGTTACCCTCTAACACGTGTCATACTATATGTAGGCACTATTCACAGAGGGGTTAGTTTCGACAGATTGACACAGTATGATCTGGTGCTAGGCACCAGACCAATCCAGTGGTGGTTTTACACATTTTGGACCCCTCTAGTGAGTGATTAGTTTGGTGTGAGGCCTACTGGTAGCACCGGATTATCCATCACACTAGCCTTAGGGCTGTAACGGCTAGTTTGACTTATGACTGTGCGCAGGGGTGCACCGGATTAGTCCAATGTGTGCCCTGAGTGGTACACCAGACTATGCACTACACAGTTTAAATCCTAGATTAAATCTGAGCTGTTGGATGCGATAGAAGTTAGTCTAGTGGTGCTAGTCTGGTGGGCATTGGATTAAATCTGAGCCGTTGGTTTGCTACTACTCACTTGCATTACTTTCATATCTTGTGCTTGTGTGTGGTAGTGGCTTGAGTAGCTCGCTTGAGTAGTATTAGTTGTTTAGTTAAATAACTAGTTTTAGTTGCATTGCTAGTTTATTTCTCTAGTATAGCTAGTAGCTCTTGTGTGTTGTTGTGGTATAGATTAGAAACCAATTATTGCTACTAGAATTGTGTAGTGGCTTGCTTGGCTGAGCTAGAGCTAGAGCAAGTAGTGACTATTAGGATTTGTTATTTTACTAGCAACATTGCTCTAGTGGTTGTGCTCTGTGTAAAAAAAAATTTATAGGTTATTCAACCCCACCCCCACACACTAACCATCTAGACCCTTTCAGCTGGATGGCTGACAGTCTGCACTGCATGCCGCCAGAGGTGAGTGAGTCGGAGCTCAGGATTGAGTGGGCAAGAGAGGAGGATGCCGAGAGAGAGAGAGAGAGAGAGGAGGAAAAAAGGAGAGAAAAGAAGGTTTATACCATGACAGGTGGGTCCCATCTAAATAAAGGGATGTGTTTTCTCAGTCTACTGCAGTAGCACTCCCCTAAAATCATAATGGAGATGCTCTAACTAGACTAGCAACAACTAGTTTCAATAAAACCCAAACCGGTAAGAATCTAGTTAGAATTACACTAGCAGCAACTGGTCCGAGCTAGACCTATTTGAAATCAGTCAGAACTTACGAAGTGTTTGGTTCGGTTATTTGTAACCCAAACGGATAACACCGTTAACCGATTCCATTAAATTTTGTTTGTTTCGGTGCTAGCCGTATTCGCTTCCCTTGTAATCAAATAACGCTATATATAAAGTTGTTACACCTCCCACCCTAGCATAATCAGATCGGTGGCTCAGATCACGACTGGATACTACAGTTACATGCTCAAACCAAACAAATCTCGTTTTGACTCATTCTCTTCCCATCCGCTCCGTGATATGATATCATTAGCGTTAGCGTTTGCAGAAGTGGAACCAAACACTACCTTAGTTCTATCTAGACTCCCAGCAACAATCATTCCAACCATACCCAGTTCCAACTAGGCAAGATATAGTTTTAACCAAATCAACAACTAGTTTCAACCACACCCAGTCGAACCAATTAGAATCTAGCTCCAACTAGACCCAGCAACCAATTCCAATCACATCCAGAACCCAATCAGACCTGTCAACCAATTCCAACCACATCGGCCATGTTCGCTTTTCTTATAATCCGTCTTTTTCAACTTGTTTTTTTTTTCCAGCCGGAACAGTGTTTTTCTCTCACAACAAATCAGCCGGAACAGTGTTTCGACTTGTTTTTTCAACGAAGCGAACGGGGCTATCCTGTTTGAACCCAGTCCAACCTGTTGTGAATTTGGTGACCATGCGACCCTTTCCTCATAGACAACATGCGTGGTGGCGAGCGTACAACCATTTGCTCCTTTTTCTAATGCAAAACCATTTCCCAGCATCTCCCCCACTGTTAAAATAATATATAATATCACTTTTATTACATAGTTTGTAGTTGTTTTGATGGTAGTTTTGGTTGATGCAGTAGGTTCACCCCATGTGTCTTTAGTTTTTTAATCATTTATTAGCTGATGTGGCAGGCTCGCCCAACATGTCTTTGGTCTTTTAGTCAAACTGTCTTTTATTGAACATTTGGGCTCCTAAATAATCTCAAATACAAAATATTTTCAAGTAGAAAGTTTTATATCTCTTCAGGCACTACAATTTAGTATAAAATATGTGTCCGTCCATGGTTATTTGAAAATTTAAAAAAGTTAAATTTCATAATTAGAGAACTTAAGATGAATATTTGGGTCTCTAAACAATCTCAAACAAAAAGATTTACAGCCACAAGGTTATAGATTGCACTGAGATCTATAACTTTGGTATAGACCACATCAATGTCCGAGGTCATTCAAGGTTGTTTGAAAAATAAAAAAAAAAAAAAAAAAAATCTAAGAACTTATAAACGAATATTAGGGCTTCTAAATGATATTAGGTAAAAGAAGTTGTCAAAACAGAGTTGTAGATCGTATTAGGAGCTACAACTTTGATATACCATGTCAATATCCTAGGTCATTTGAAAAAATAAAAAAAATAAATTTCAAAATGTTAAAACTTAAAACAAATGTTTGAGCCTCTAAAAAGATCTCAAATAAAAAAGTTGTTAACTATAAGTTGTAGATTGCATCGAGCTCTATAATTTTGATAAAAGTTAGTATTCATCCGACTTCATATGAAAAAATTGTAATCTTTTATATAAGAAAAATAGAGACCATGTGACATGTGGGCCCTACAACCACGCCAACAAAACCAACTAAGAAACCACTTTGAAATGATAAAGGGTGTATTTTATCGGGGTTTTGAGAATTGCGGAGAGTAAGTTGTTTGGTTTAAATTCAACAACGGATAAATTGGCAATTTATAGTTTTCCCTGAATTTTGGCAAAAAAAAATGTGACAATAGAATTTTGATATTTCTAATACTCCATCCAATAATTTTATTTATCAGTAATGTCCTCAACCCCGTCCTTTTTTCTCCCCGTGGAAGACATCAGCGCACCGAAGTCTTCCACAAATGGCGTCATCCTTTGCGCCATAGTGAAGACGAAGCCTTTGTTGCTTTCCCATTGAATATTATCTTGTCAGAATCATACAATCCGGTAAGTTTGTAAGG
Source organism: Miscanthus lutarioriparius (assembly GCA_904845875.1). Lineage (NCBI taxonomy): Eukaryota > Viridiplantae > Streptophyta > Magnoliopsida > Poales > Poaceae > Miscanthus > Miscanthus lutarioriparius. The sequence continues at coordinate 39,401,250 of CAJGYO010000008.1, read as the reverse complement.
GCGTTCTCAACGGTAATAGTTGGTAGCTAGCGATTTAGAAACCACATCATTACATGGACCCTATAAATAAATATTTTTATATTTACTCGATCTCTGCAACTATTCTTCTCTCACCTAGGTACTGGGCACACAGATGGGAGATTCTGTCCGCGTCATCTCGTTTTGTGAGCGACTAACAACGAAGAACTCTCTAGCGAGAATGTTTTTACGATTTCTCTTGCCTTCATGTCGGATCGAGCTAGCGACGTCGCTCCTTGCTGGGGACGCCCTAAGGGCAGTTCCATCTCATGATTTGACTACTGTTTCACAATAAATAGGGAAAATGGGTTTTTTTTTCTATTTTATTTATTTCAGTTTGTTTGCTAATCAACCATGCTTCTCGTCTTGCAGATGTAAGGCACCAGGCTCAACTATCTCAACTGATGCCGGTATGCCACTGATGACAAGAAGACGCTGCAATATGAAGCGCAAAGAAACCTCCTTCGCCGCCGCAGCAAGAGCTGCAGGTAGTGGCTCCGCGAGGCAAGAAGCGTCTTCCAGTTTCTTAGCGACTTTGACTCGGACGACGTGGAGGTCGAGGTCGCTCCCATGGCGAAAAAGTCGAAGGTAAAGGTTGACCTCGGCTGCTTAGCAGCACTGGACAGGACTGTTATTAGCAAGGTATAGGATTCTGGGTTTTGGTAGAAGTGTTGCTCACTTTTCAGAATTCATATAGCACACCGCATGTCCCTGCAAGAAGTGTGATGGAAGCACACAGGTAAATGCACATAAGAGGGCATCTTTCCTTCGTTATTAGAGGTTGTTACGTTTAACAGGGTATGAATGGATCATTTGGAATAATGGATGCATTGTTCTGGGGTATCAAACAACAAATGGAATAATGGATGCATTGTTCTGGGTATCAAACAATTGTACAAAGAATTATCTGCCTTACATTGATAGCTCACCCAATGGTTTTGTAACGCCAACACCCCATGCATTGTGCACCGTTTTATCCTGATGTTTTATACATTTTGCAGCATTTTCCAGTGGAGGTCCACTGATCTGGTATGATAATGTTAGCTTGGTAAGCGAATGGAGCGGAGGTGAATGGGCACAAGCACCTAAGTCACAAAGAAGCCGGCGCCTCAGTGTCTGCTAAGCTAAAGTGCTGCGCTTTACGAATCAGGCAGTAAACTGTTAACTTAGTCAGTTGACTTGACCACGCCAGTCTTCACAACAGCCCGTGTGTGCACCAATCTGAAGTTGTGAACTGCTGCCCGGACTAAACTCCAGGTGACATACTCTGATGAAATCGTCCAGCTCTTCTGTTTCAATGAGCATTTGCTGTCACACGAGAATCCTTCTCATTCAAAACTCACCGCTCCAGGTGTTCAGATGTCAGTTTTGTTGAGACAATTATGACCTTATGGTTTATCCATGCTTGGAACCTCCATATGTGGCCCGTCAACTGAGACCGGCTGCTGATTATGGGCTCGAGGGGTGACAACATCTTCAGACAAGAAATCCATCTGGTCCCACTGCACTTCTTCTATTTTCCATGTTAAGAACTTCAAGCTGTAACAACAACTACGTAACAGAACAGATTATTTTAAACCAGCTTAATGAATGATTATCAAGGATACGTTCTGTTCTCCAAATATCAGTCATGCTAACATCCCCCTCTGTTAGGAGCCAGTAATCAGAATCCGTCTGCAAAATTTGTGTAGAATGGTAAGTCACTCAAGATAGCACAACCACCTACTTTATAACCTAGCAGGTTCTGTAAAGATTTGCATTCAGGTTCTAGTTAGTAAAACTCGGAAAAGCATATGAAAGATTCATATGTACATGCACATTGTTGTATTATTTTTTATATCAACTCTGCATTCTGAATATAATTTCAGATGGGGCACATTGTTAACAATAAGCTTTATGATCATGGCAAAGGAGGGAAAAGCTAAAATTCAACTTCACAATGATCTGACTTACTGGGACGTCTGGAGCAGTAAGCCTTGTCATCCCTCCAAAGTCATGCAAAGCACTAGGATCCTGGGGAATCTTCTGGCTGCGCTGTACATCATGTGCCACGTCCATTGGTGTGCTACTTTGTCCAGCATATGTTGTATTGGAATCTTCAGCAGGTTGATGTCTGGGCACATTTGAATGCTTGGCGGGTGTCGCAGCACCACCCAGTTCCTCAAATTTCTCATCAAATTGACTATCATTATAACAAATTTCTGATTAGCTAAGATTCTGTCCAAACAATTAACTTTACAGGAGAAATAAACCTTACCTAACTAAGTAAACATCTATGGGTCCCATCGTACTTCTTAATACAATTCTATATCTCCTTTGGAGATAATCACCCGCCTGTGCATGCAGCAGAAACACACAAGAACCATAAATTAGAACAGCAATTTATTTGTGTATGCAAAGCTCATTTATTTTAATGCTTCCTACCTCATCTGGATCTGGTACTTCAAGTGTAGTACCATGAGGTGCTTTAATCGCAATCAGTGTTTCATTCTGCACAAGCAACCATAAATGTTAACTACCAATCTACTATACATGTTGACTTCAAGAGAATTAATTTGGCCTAAAGCAACGGATAATCCATTTAATATGACATTGGAAAACCATTAAACTAAACCAGACCTGAAAGCTGGGTAATCCCTTGATATCGTCTTCAGTCACATAGATCCACCTAATAGACAAATGAAACATGGATGCAGTATTAAATAGTGACATACAAACAAACTGATGCAAAAGAAATATAGTTACCTTTGATTATTTTCATCTTCGGTTAACTCCCTTAATTTTTCACGCATGTCACTGAATGGGAAACAAAGCACTTGATTAGATAATGCTTTTGTTAAGAACTGTGACAGAGAGTAAGCAGAAATGTGCAATAGCTATCAACCTCATACGCTCATCTAGTGCTTGCTCCTGCAGACTAAGATTTTCAACTTCTGCCTGCAATGTGTTACAAAAAACTGAGCTTAGGTCTAGTTATTATCATACCTCTCGGGGGGGGGGAGTCAGTCAGTTATGTCAATTTCAATACAAAAATGAAAGTTTACAAAAGCAAATACCTGCAAAGCAGAAATACCGTTATCTAATTGAACACTTGAATCATCCAGGGCCCTATAGTGTCATGCGAGATTACAAGAGTTAGTGAGATAAGGTTGCATCATAGTACAGGAAAAGGGTCAAAGGAAGAAAGCTATGCTTACTTCCAGCGGATTCTATTCTTAAGTGTCTTCTCTATTAGTCCAATGCCTTCAAGGACATTGGTAATGTCATATATGCGCCGCTTTTGAACCTGAATTGTAGGAAAAGTCTGTGAGTGTGTACCAACTACCAAGTGGACTAAAAGAGATGACAGTTCAAAATGAAAACAATTTATAACCTCTAGTGTTTCTGCAGCATTATTTAAATCTAGAATGCCATCTGGAGCTTGCTTGAGTAAGTTAATGAACTTTTTTGTCAGAAGTCCTAAACAAGGATCAGAAAGGATGGATATAAGTAACAGCAAGCATTACTAAGGAAAGAGCAATGTAACCAATTTCAGAAAATATAAAGACGTAGACTGTTATGATCACCTAGTGAACTGTCATAGCGGCACGTGCCAACAGGAGTTGGTGGATTGAGTGGTGAACCTGTGCATAGAAAGATTTTCATATTTACCCTTTTCTTGTACATATGTAAAAAAAAAAAGAGTTCGAAACAAATGACCATGGCATATCATTCACCGACGTTTGCACTCACCAACATTTGACGTAGGTGTCTGAGGCCCAGTTTTACTGTTTTTAGCCTTTGCCTTAGAAGCTTTAACAGTTTTACCAGAGACCGGAGTGAGCATTGGACTGGTAATGATACAATCGCTTGACTCAGCAGTATCATTTTCTAGGGATCTGGCTTTCCTTTTTAGCTGTAGAAGAGAAACAGACTTGTTACACAGCTGTCATTAAGAATTGCAAACATCATCCAAAGAGGTTATCAATTAGCATCAATGACAATTAAAATATTAAGAATATGCGAAAATTATGATCTAGGAAACATACAAAGTACTAACACCATACGACCATCATTAGTGGATGTAGTCAACTTATAACCTAAAGTGTATAAAGGCTGTCATAACCCGAAGCCGGATTATTTTGTTTGTTTTTCAAAGTATTTATGTTACAGCTGCAACTAAGCATATCTGCAGTTTTGACCTAAAATAAGTGGCACAGGCGCACAGCAGTTCCGTGCGAACTATCCGACAAAAGAAACAAGCATGATTTGCCCACATACGTTACAAGCTTGCAGATTTCAACATCTTAAATAACAGTAACGCCATCAAGTTGTTTCCAGTGTATATAAGATGACCTATGCTTGCATTGACACGTGCTGGCTGGAAAAAAGGTATGAGGTATTTAACATCTACAATAAAAGAAACCATCCAAGTTCTCTTTCATTTGCTGATGCCATAGATAGGAAGTTTATAGCGCAGGAGCACACCTAAATGGTCGTACAATCAAGTCCTAAAAGGGCGTACCCAGTGCAGAGAGCTCCCGCTCTGTGCGGGGTCTGGGGAAGGGTGTACAATCAAGTCCTACAGCAAGCCAAATCCTACCTACAGCCACACAGCATGTAAGCTATTATGGCAATGATTAAGGGGAATATGTAGTAGCATCTGTTGACCAGAGTTCCCTCTATACCAGATCTTTTTGTGGGCTACATCTACATTATATAAATCGTTTCTGTTTCTGACATAAAACTTTCCCTCCATTTCTGAATCTCGCTGCAGGGACAACTGTGTGAGATAAATTGTTTTCTGATAAGGATCCCGGTTGCATAACAATTACAGTTCCCGCCTATCTGACACCATAACTGCGAGTACGGAGCATTTGAGCTTCGCCAGAGCAATGAAATTGGTCCGAATTTCACGCGTTTCTACTTATGACCGGTGTAGTTTAACCCAAATCCATATATATATAAACAACAGAAGACAGAAAATTCGACCAGCAATACGACTTGAAGCATGGGTCTCCAAACACTGTAAGCTGACCCCGGGAAGGGAAAACAAATCCAGAGGCCCAGGTGGAGCAGAAGCATCATCTCACCGGCGTACGTAGGACCACCCCCTCCTCGATAGTATCAGGAAGACCATCCCCGGCGCCGACGCCGCCTGAGGTGGCGGCGGGGCCCGTGGCCGCAGCCGGCATGGGGAAGCGGTGGTACTCATCTGGCGTGGCGAAGGGCGGCCGCGACGGCGTGGCGAAGGACAGCGGCGGGCGCAGCGACTGCAGGATCTTCTGGGCGGCCGGCGTCCTGCCGCTGCCAACCCCCGACATGGCCTGTGGTCTCCTCCCTCCCCGGACGGCGGTGACGCCGGATCTCTCGCGATCGTGCGGAGGGGACCGGGGGCCCCGGGAGCCGATCGAAGGCGGGGGAGACCGGGGAACTCGCCGGAGCTAGGGTTCCGGCGGGGCGGGCGGCGGGGACCTGCGAGGCTGGAGGCGGGCGGTGGGTGGGGTTAGCGAGGAGAGGAGGGAGGGAGGGAGGGGGAAAAGGGGAACAGAATTGAGGAGGGAGGGAAGAGAGAGAAGCAAGCAGAAAACGAGGGAGCGGGGGGAGGAGGGAAATGAAGTAGAGCAGCGTTTGGGAGCGGGCTGCAGATGGACATGGACCATGGAGGGAACAGCCGTCACCTTGGGCTGGATTTCTAATGGGCCAGACACTCGCTTTCGTTCTTGGGCTGCCCCGCGCTTCTTTTCGTTTTTCTTTTATTATTTTTATTACCTGGCACTTCGGGTTAACTTGCATTCGAACTCATGTAAGTCCAGCGAAATTTCCTAAAAAAAATTAAGTCCAGCGAAAAAATAAGAAAATAAATTATTTAGTATTTTTTTCTAAGATTTACTTCAAAAATTAACCATTAAAATTTCAAGAAAAACATTTTCTGTGCAGGATTTCTCTGGCAATTTTTTCACGCTATTAATTTTTCCGCAGCTCAAGGTTAGAAAGTAGTTGATGTATTGTTGAATGATGATGCGAGGAGTGTCGCAATTATTCCACGCTCCTGGAAATATGAAACAAAGCCAGTCAACTATTTCTGTCTCTTGCATAATGTATGCCAACCAGCGCTGCCAAAACCAGCTGGCGGTAATTCGTGGCTCCCACGAGGTGTTGATTGTGCCGTAGGCCGCAGCTCACACGAGAGAGATTGCGATACAAAAAGGACAGGAAGGAGCAAGGAGCAAGGCGGAGGAGAGAATTGATTATATGATTATTTAAATCATCAGCTTGCATCATATTATTTGAGCTCCTTGTTTGCTTGTAAGAACTCAGCCGTTTTGGGTGCTGTAACTTTGTAATAATGGACTGATTCTACGTTATGGTCCTGTTTCTACATTATCCATCTTGATCCGTTTCTTTTAGATGAAGCCTTCAAACCATAAATTCCTTCAGAATTCCCACGGGCCCAATGAAGCATATTAACTATCATTTATTAAAAAAAATCATCAGCTTGCTGACGAAACATACGGTGACGAAACATATGGATGGGATGGATGAGAACGCAAAGAACAATACTGCTTGTACTTTGTTTCAAGAAGAAGAAGAGAATAGAGTGACGTGGTTGAGATCGGGTATCGTTTTCAGATGTCTCGTCAACTATCTTTGACGTGTTTGGAGGAGATAGAATTAGTTCTCAGTTCAAACAATAGTCACTTAGCTAACTAAAAATAAGTTATTGTTCTTTTTTTGTGCAAATAACTAAAAAATCAATTGTTGTGTGTCTAGATGTCCGACTATGCGTGTTGGGCAGTGGCAGGGCTCAAGATTCTCGTAGAAGCATTCTGAATCTAAGGGGCTGTTTGGAAGACTTGATCGGTTCCTATTCTAGCAAGAAACGGTAGAATTTGTACCAGACGCGGAAAGTGAGATACATTTTAGGCATGAAACGATTCGTGTTTGCTTCTTTGGAACCCGAAATGCCGGAAGGCTGGTTTCCCATGGTTTATACTTTTGCTACTGTGTACTAATAATTATAGTTTTTTTAATTATAATCCTTTTCTAGTGCAACAGATTGAAATGGGTTATATTGAAGTTGTTCTTCACCCACAAAAAGTTTAGAATTTTTTTAAGCATAGTTCATTTATATGATTTTTTTATAAAAAAATCTTTCAGGAATCGGATTTAGGCTACCATCCAAACAGTTCATAAAGTGATTGTGATTCTTCACCCGAAATGTTTTCGAAGAGAATCTAGATCCGAAATATTTCTATGAGAATTTGGATTCCTACCAAACACACATTGTCTTCACAAACGTTTCTATAATAAATTAAAATCACTTTATGAAACAATTTGGTTAGTTTGCTAAATTCTTAAAACTAGAACTAGAATTAAGAGAAACGAGATTTTTTGTGTTTCTTTGACTAGTACAACAACAAGAATCGATTTCAAGTGATTCTCCCTGAAACATTTATCTTTTTTGGCATTTGGAAGGGATTCTTATGATTCTACCGAGAATCTGGAACGTTTATCGCTGCCAAAAGCACCCTTAGCTGCACACTAAGGGTTTGTTTGGTTGGGTTGTAAGCTGTGAAAGAACTGTTGTGGCCTATGAGCTATAGAGAAGCTACTTTTGAGCTTTGAGCTGTGAAAAGGTTGAAAGTCATTTGGTTGAAACAACAGTGATATTGTAGGTCTTGTTTATCTTCACTTTAATTCACCCCAATCCACATGTATTGGGTGGAAATTAGTTGATTTTCTATCCCAATCAACCTTAATACGTGTAGATTAGGGTGGATTAAAGTGCATGTTTGGATGGACTATAATTACATTTTGGCTACTAATTGTTAGTCCACATGATATACATAGATTATTAAAAAGTAGTGTGTGATGTAGTCATCCTCGTGATTGTTTCAACAAGTGCTCGGGGATATATAAAATGTTGATAATGTGAATGTGTATCTAGACTAGTTGGGTTGATAATTAATAATAATATAAGTTTAACTTATAACAACTCTAGAAGTTTATTTATTTTAGGATAAAAAGACTATTTGTTAGTAATACACGTACATATTATGATGTGTCCCGACCCTGACATTTTGAGCTCTAGCTTTGCCCTCTGAGGCCCTCAGACTAGTGTCCATTTACCATCATTAGCTTAGGGCACCATCAACAATACTACATCAGCTCTCTTAGCAGCACCACATCAACTTTTGAGGATAGAGACAATGCCACATCAGCTCTCTTAGCGGCGCCACATCAACTTTTGAGGATAGAGCAGGAAAGAAAGAGAAGAAAAACACTACTAAGGCCTTGTTTAGTTGGTCAAATTTTGAAAATTGGGCACTACTAAATGTATGGACTAATTAGGCTCAAAACGTTAGTCTCGTAATTTCCATAACACATTCTTCCACATGATTAGGCCCCACACATGTACACATTCCTTGCTTACCCATTATGTCTCTTTGCGATGGCGGCGTAAGGGAAGAGTGAGGCAGGATCCACCGCTGATGCAGGCTAGATGAAATGATGAAGCTTAGCCGCCAGTGCCACCACACCTGGCCTCTAGAGCAACCGGAAGGACTAGCACTACTACAGAAAAATCTTTTACACAACGTTTAGCTTTTGGGCTCGAAGGCAGTTGGCCTAGTTGCCCGCCTCAGTTATTTGAGGCAGAGCAGCCGAACCAGCAACCGCCTCGGTTCATCATTAACCAAGGCGGCTAACCTAACAGAACCGCCTCAGTTAATATATATTAACTAAGGCGGGCATCCTAACGCAATCGCCTTGGTAAATCATTAACCGAGATGGGCATTATAACTCAATCGCCTCGATAAATCAGGCCCAGCCCACTAGCCCAAGAGGCCCAGTTCTAGGCACACATATATATACCAGACTTTAGGGTTCCCTCCCCAGCCGCGTCAGGCGCGCCCGACGCCCCCCTCACTCCGGTCACGAATCTCTCCCTCAGCCATAGCCACACAAGTTAGAAAACGTCCCTTTCTCCTCTCTCCTAGGGCAGAGGTGACCACTCTCCTCTCTCTTTTTCTCTCTCTCTGGGGTGGCGGCGTGCGCAGGGCGGCTCCTTCCAGCGGTGGCGGTGGGGCCTCCCTCTTCCTCGCATGGCGTGGCGGTGGTGCGCCCTCCTCTCCCTATGCAACAATCAGCTACTCCTGGATGGCTGAAAAGGAGACAAGAAAATGCTACAACTAAAGACACGACGTCGCACATAGTAAAAGAGTAAGATCATATCGTGCCGAATGCCTTACCAGCGAGGCGCGCCTAGGCCCCGGCGGCGGCAAGCTCTGCCGCGGCCATTTCCCACTTCGCGGCGGCAATGGAGAGGTGCAGCCGGTCCGCCTCCCGGCTCTCCTTGCGGAGGGTGGAGGTGGCCATGTTTAGCTGCTCCAGCAACTCGAGGACATCATCCCCCGTCGTCGTCGGGAGGAGATATCCGAAGCGGGGATCAGCTCTCCGGTGGCGGCGCCACCAAGCTGCCCTCCCCGTCCCATCATGACATCGCACGAATGCGGGGACAAGCAGGGACAACCTCCGACGACTCTTCCATTGGGCGTTTTATTGCCCAATCTGCTATTGGATGAGATATGAAAGGTGGGGTGTCGAGGTGGAGTGCCGGACGAAGAAGATAGAATGAGAAGATAGGTAAGTGTAACGAGTTTAGAAAAGGAATCATGTACTTGCTTCCCCACCTTAGCCTCTGCTTTTATAGAAGGATGGGCGAGATAGGCGCCCGTTGGAGTTCCCTTTGATTGCACTGAGCTGAGAGCAAGAGTTAAGGCGAGGCCACATCTCGCACGATCTTAGTGGAGCATGCTTCTCCCAATAGAATTAATGGTGATGGAACGGTGTTGGAAGTTGAACGGAGAAAATTGACTCGACCATGTGGCTCGGCCCCTTTGGCACTAGTTTGGAGAAGCATGCGGTGCAAGCAGTTTACGCGGTTCACACGGTTTGGAGGATGACGATTGACTTTCTCGAGACGTTCAACATCCCCACGTCGCGGAACCTTCAAGAATAGAGTGCTCATAAAATCCCAAGAGAGTTTTTTGGAACTCACCTTGCTCCGCTCCGATCCCCCTCCCTAGTGCTCCGCTCTGCCGTGATGTCGCTCCCTGACCCGAGAATTCGTCTTTTGCCACCGCCTTCCATGGACAAGCTCTTGATGGAGGTGGTTGTTGAGATTGCTAGTCGTGTCGCTGTGGCTACAACGGATCCCATGGAAGATCTTTGTAGCCTGTGGGCAACCTGTTTGCAGATGCATAGGGTGTGTGGCGACGCCATAGTGGGACAGAGCATACCACTATGGCGGGTGCTGCTGTGTGGGATGCAACGTGAGATTTGGAAGCGGTTCTACGACCATGAATATCATTCCAAGCTCATCGCTAGGCTTGTGAAAGGTCCTAAATGGCTAGAGGGGAGTGAATAGCCTAATAAAAATTTCTACGAAACACTAGAGCAACTAATTAGTTAGTTAGAAAGCGAAGCTTTTTGCTCTAGCTCTATAAAGGGTTGCAAGCCACCTATCCCAACAATTCGTTAATTATAATCTCTAGATCAATCAATTGCTATGTCACTACTCACTAAAAGCTCTCAAACAAGCTACACTAAAGAGCTTCACTAAATGAGCTACTCTACTAACAAGCAAGATCTCAAACTAGCTACACTAAAGAGCTTGCTACACAACTATTATACCATCGTGGGAAGAAAGATGAACCAATCACAATATGAATACCAAGTGAATCACCGGGAGACCTCCAATCACAATAGACACAAGATTTTTCTCCCGAGGTTCATGTGTTTGCCGGCACGCTAGTCCCCGTTGTGTCGACCAACACTTGGTGGTTCGGCGACTAATAGGTATTTCATAAACCTAGCTCAACAAATGGGCACCATAAGAACCTACCCACAAGTGAGGGTAACTCAATGACACGAGCAATCCGCTAGAGTACCTTTTCCAATCTCCCACGGGGAAAAGATCAAGAACCCCTCACAAATAAAATCCTTGATTGGGGAGGATACAATCACCAAATCCCCTCACCAATCAACAAATCACCAATTATCTAGGTGACGGCAATCACCAAGATTAACAAGAAATCCACAATTGCAATCACCACCTAGTGCCACCGAATATGCAACCTAAAATGCACACTCTAGGGTTTCCCCAAATCCTCTCATGAATGAGCACCAAGTTTAGAGAGGGAAAGGAGAGGGAGATGCTCTTGAAGCTCCCAAAAACAACACTAGAACTCAATCTCTCACTTGAATGGAGCACAAATCCTTGGGAGTGAGAGAGTTGAGAAGGAGAGAGCTTGTTCTTCCTTTAGGGTTTCAAAATGAGCAAGTGGGAAGAAGAATGAGCAAGAGATGGGAAGGAAGGGGGCTTTTCCACCCCTAAATCCCCTCAGCCCATGCACAAGACCGTTGGGGCGAAGTAGATCTAAGCTCAACTAGAAATTCCAGCTTGGGTAGGAAAAATTTCTAGGCAAACATGCTTTTGACCATTGGCGTGGGAGGACTCCCGCATTGGAAACTCTAGCTCAGGCGCAATGAATTTCCAGTTAAATAAGTGCAGCTACCAGAGGAGGTCTACCTAAAAATTCAGTACAGCTGAGCGAGAAATTCCAGACACAGCCCTCTTTTCTTGTCTATTTTCACCCTTTTCAAGTGCTAACTTTTCCCAAGTGTGCCGAAACAAATTAGCACCAAAGTTAGCATTTTCACAAAGATTGTTCTAAGGCTTTCTCATGCATCTAACCACGTCACTAAGCGCAATATATATGCAAATGGGACTCACACTTAGTGGCACTAGATAACCATTGCAATTTAAGATTTCCCCTCTTTATAGTATGGTTATCTATCGTAAACCTGATCATGCACTCTATTGCGTCTTGACCGGCAAAACAAAATGGCCTTAGGTTTTATACCTTTGCCTTGAGTCCATTTTATTTTTCTCTTTCTTCTTTTCCAAGTTGGAGCACTTGATCATCTCATTTGGCCATCACCACCACCATGGCCATCATCTAGCTCCATCACTTGGTGTGTACCAACCTAGCTCATATTCATCACTTAATGACAATGGTTAGTACACTTAGGTTTCATCAATTATCCAAAACCAAACTAGGGCTTTTAGCTTGTTAGCGTCGGCAACCCGGAGGCCTGCTTTTATGCTGGGATGCGCGCCATCTTCGTGGAAGACCGTGGCGCGCTCATGCTGTGGCTCGACATGCTTGAGCGCTCCACCGTGGTAGGCCATGATGTTGCTGCATTTGTTCTCTCCCTTGTGCTCCATAGGTCCAATAGCGGTGCTAGCAACGACAACATTGCTCGGCGGCTGTTGAGGAAGGTCGAAGGTGATGAAGCAGGCCCGGCGGCGAATGTGACGTGGAAGAACGAGAAATGTACATGGTGCCTCCAACAGGCTATGTGGGTGTTGAAGGACTTGGCTGGGCGGTTGGCGCTAGGTGAGTCCAGTCCTCTGCCTCCTCTGGCCATGCCGGTGTGTTGCTAGGATGGGCATCAGTGCAGAGGCGGAGGTTACGGCGACCACGCAGGAGGGGAAGGTTGGGAGGAGTGGGCTATGTTCTGCAGCGAGGAGTATAGGATCTACAATGAGTGTGATAGATTTTTCAGATCAATGTGGTAGATTCTGGGCAGATCAATGTTGATATGTATATATCTAGATGACGGAGATTTGTATGATAAACTCTTCATTATCCTTAATACAATGACACGCCAAGTACGATTATTCCTTTCTAAACTCGTTACAGTTACCTTCCTTCTCGTATGATGTGTTTTAGATTCCCTTGCACATGTTTCCAATTTCTTAATACAAGTTAAGTCATCTCCACTAATAAACACAATTAATATCAATATAAGAAATATAGAAGGTGTAACGTCGCCAACATGGCGGATACGGTAGAGCGCCAGCCGGAGGGCTATCCAAGTACCACTGATCTAATTGCGCACATGTATACCGTATGATGTGGTTCAGATTCACTAGAATCATAACCACATGAGGAAATTTTTTATCATGAAGATAAGAAAACACTACAACTGAAAAGGCGAACATTACACAATAATAAAGTGGTGCAAGGAACTCTTTAGGCCTTGTTTGGATGCGCATGTATTCATCTCAATCCACATGTGTTGAAGTGGATTGGAGTGGAATTAAACTAAATTTCATTCCATTCCACTCCAACACATGTGGATTGAAGTGGATACATGCATCCAGGCAAGGCCTTATTGATAAAGTCCATTACACTAAACAGGTTTACAATAACAAAGACCTATCGAACAAGAGATGTATAATAACAAAGACCTAATGAGTATGGGGCTAACCTATACCCGATTGCGGCTTGCGCTTGTGCATGAGAAACTGGTCACTTGTACCAAGTGGACACCAGAACCCCTTCAAGCGCTCTTTGCCACGTACCCAATGAATTCCGATGCGGAGAAGGAGCCCCGCGAGGAGACCAACCCACACAGGAAACCAAGCGGAAGAGAAGGAAGGAAAACAAGTGTGTTCTCTTGCACAATCACATCTTCAAGTGCTTCCTTGTACCGTCTCATCTGCATCTGTGATGTGGATGAAGTCACCACCCTACACAATGCGTTGTACGTCACGACGAAGCTCCATCAAAGCATGCTTTCCTCCCTATCTTCACAAAACTTCCACTAACACCGAGAAAACGAGCGGACATATAGCCACGCATAGGTGTTGGCGGTAGCTGATCTTGAAGGCCTTCTCCTAGCGGCGATGGAGTCGATGCAGTCGAGGGAGGCCATGGCGACGGAGACTACATGCAACTCAAGGTTTTCTCTATTTTTTTGATGCTAAGGGAGGAATAAGGATTGGAGTTTGCTAGAGAGGCTCCCCTTGCCTTGGCTTAAATAGCCCCACCTCAAGACGCGCGGGGGGAAGGCAACAGTTAAGGTCCGTGACATCCACGGCCACCCACGTGATTCACGGGTGATAGAGTAGTGAACACGATGCGGTTTAGATTCCCTAGCACATTTGATTCCCTACCACATTTCATCCTCATCTAAAATAGGCCCTTGAGTTATTAATTGTTTTTATGACAAAAAATATATATAAATGACACAGTAACAAGCATCATAGACATGAGCGGGGAAGGCAACAGTCAAGGTCTATGACATCCATGGCCACCCATGTGAGTCATGGGTGACATAGGAGGGAAGACGACACGGACCATTTGATTCCCTGCACTTTGTGATCTAACACTAATGTTGAATCACCGTATGAAGCAGCGATGGGAGCTGCAATAATGACAATTTGTAAGCATAGCAAACCAATTTGCAAAAAACCAAGGCAAATACTTCCACCCTAGCACCATCCCAATAAGGTGCTTTGTCTCACAATTGTGTAGCCAAGGCAAATACTACAATACTTCAAAAATTAGAGTAACAAGCATCACAAACATTCAATTATTAATCATTTTAAGGCAAAAACTATATATAAACGACATAGTAACAATCATCACAGTAATGTCATTGATAACTTCAGTTACATTTCAGAGTTGTACAATAACAAAGACCCATCGAAGACTACTAGGTGTACAATAACAAAGACCTATCGAGTATAGGTACATCCCATAGTCGAGTCTAGAGATAGTCAGTGCAAGCTAAGGATGAGGCAGCACCTCACAAAACTTTCACCAGCATCTCAGTGAGGTGCTTTACCTTACCTACTGCACACCTCTCATGGTCACGAGTGTGAGAGAGAGGCAAGAAGAGGAGCATCTCAGTGAGCTGCTTTACCTTCCCTGCTGCACCTCTCATGGTCGCGAGCACGAGGGAGATAGATGCATTTACCTCTCATGGTCGAGAGAGAGGCAAGAAGAGGAGGTGTGGAAGAGAAGCGTTGTCGTCATTGCTGCTGCTCTAGAGGAAGGAGAATTGCCAGGGCGCCGGGATGGTGAATCGATAGTACAAGAAATGTGCATGGCAAACTAGGGATACCAAAGTGCATTGAGTACCCCTTGGCTTGCATAAATAAGTGAACCCCCTTAATCACAAAACTTCCACTAGCACCTAGATCAAGCAGCGCCCGCTGCGCCTAGATGCCAATAGTACCCAATCTTGAAGGCCTTCTCCCAATGCCGCTGCTGCCGCCAGAGGAGTTGGAGAAGGAGAGCTTTGTCTGTATCTATCTGTATCTAAGGAAAAAGGAGTGTGCGGATTGCCGAGAAGTGCATCCATCCCCGGCTTAAATAGGCCAACCTTGAAGATGGAGAAGCGGAGAGGAGCAGTTAATATGCATCAGGGAAGACGAGGCATACTCCATAGGAAAGTAATGGTGATGCAACTATGTTGTAGGTAGTTGAGAAATTGGGAAATAACTCATGCTGAATTTACTACCACCGGTACACCAAACGGTCGTGTAGGGCCAATGGCCATAACACCTATCCCAATCGACTTGGCTTTTCATACGACAGAGAAAATACCACTGCCGCATTTATTGTCAACCCGTGGGTGGTAGAAGTTTTAACTGTCGGTTTCCTTCCTTAGGAGGCCTCGCTATCGGTCCAACCGACGATGGAAGTATAACACCGTCACTTCTAACACTATGGCAGTGAAAGTGGCGATAGTGATCAATCAATCTATAGTAGTGCTAAGCAAAATCTATGCAATAAATAAACTATCTAATTGTGCAACTACGGTTTTGCTAGGTATGTTGCTATCTCTACTGCAAAAAGGAGTTATGCAACCTAGGTTCCAAACCTATCAACTAGCCTATCAACTAAGCTAACAAAGTAAAGCACACAACCAAGGTAGCAATATAAATGCGAAAGCTAAAGATGAGGTAGAGATGCAAACTTTCGTCGATGACTCCTGTATTTTTATCGAGGTATCGAGAAGCACGCAAGCTATTCCCTAGTCCTCATTGGAGCCCCTTGCAAGGGCCAAGCTCTCGATTGGGTAACTCTATGAATAGCCTCAAGACTTCTGCACGCACAAGTGGGTCTCCGATGTGCCTTGCGGCAAGCCTCTCCCGAACCGCTCACCACTGTCTTCAATATCAAGCTTTCAGCTAAAACGCCGCGGACCTTGTTCCCTCTAGTATACGGTGGCGGCCACACTATAAATGCAGTTGGTGTGGTCTCACAAGACTACAAGCCTGAAAGCCCTGATTTGGTTTTAGATAATTGATAAAACCTTAGTGTACTAACCTTTGTCTCTAAGTGTTATATGAGTTAGGTTGGTACACACCAAGTAGTGGAGCTAAGTGGCATTCAAGGATGGTGATGGCCACAAGAAGATGATCAAGTGCTCTACATTTTGAAAAGAAGAAAAAGAAAAACAAAATAGGCTCAAGGCAAAGGTATAAATCATAGGGCCATTTTGTTTTGGTGGTCAAGACACTATAGAGAGTGTGACCACATTTAGGATAGATAGCCGTACTATTAAGAGGGATGATCTCACGGTGAAAATGGTTATCTAAGTGCCACTAGGTGATTTAACTCCTCCATGCATGTGCATTAGGACATAGTAAGTGCTAACATCCCTTGCAAAATGATTATGAAAATGTTAACTCATGAACACAAGTGTTGAATCTTGGTGGAGTTAACACATTTGCACAAGGGATGAAGAGAAGAAGTGAAAGAGCTAACTGTCTTGCATGGGACCCTGAGGTCGAGATGCATTGAACATTGTCAACTAGAGTCCAATGTGACTAAAATGAGTCTGATGCACTGTTGATGCTAGTGGTGCTAAGTTTCACAAAAAGCAACGGACGCTGAAGGGTTGAGCATCGAACGCTGGGCCATAGAGTCCAATGTGATTTGGGTGCTCTCTGTTGGGAGAAATAATTCTTGGGACGCTAGTTAGAGTCCTATGTAAGCCATCGAACCCGTCCGAAGTGTCCAGGAGCTCTCTGGATGCTCTCTAGACTGCATCGGACGCTATGGAGCATCGAGTATGGTCAAGCATCGGATGCTGAGTGAGGAGCGCATGCCAATGGCTAATTCAAATGACCAACTCATGACACGGTGCCACATGGCACATCGGACGCTGGTTCATAGTCCGATGGAGGCATCAGACGCGTCCGATGCCCCCGCAGTCAGCCTAATGAAGGGGTAACGGCTAGTTGAGGCTTGGGGCCTCTATAAATAGATGTTGGCTGGCTTGGGCTCACTCTCTTGAACATTTGATCACTGATACATCCTTTTGAGCTAAGCTAAACACCTCCCACTCATCTCCTACATTGATTCACCATCTTTGTGAGATTGGGAGTGATCTTAGTGCATTTGCTTGGAGTTGAGCATCTAATAGCACTAGTGATCATTTTGCTACGAATTTACTTGTTACTCTTGGTGGTTGCCACCACCTAGACAGCTTGGAGGAGCGTAGGAGTGTTGGCACGAGTTGGAGATTGTTCGTGCCACACCGGTTGTGATTGTGAGGGGTTCTTGGTCTAATTCCTCGGTGGAGTGCCAAAATCTACTCCAGTAAATTGCTTGTGTCATTGAGTACCCTCATTTGTGTGGGTTCTTGCAGCACCTTTGTGTAAGGCTAGGCTTGTGACGCCTATGAAAGACCTAGTTTGGTTTTGGATAATTGATGAAACCTAATGTACTAACCTTTGTCATGAAGATGTATATGAACTAGGTTGGTACACACCAAGGGTGGAGCAAAGATGGCATCCATGGAGATGGAAGTGGACTAGTGGTGATGATGAAGCTCCAACTAAAAAAGAATAAAGAGAAAAATAAAAACCAAAGGAGATCAAGGCAAAGGTATTTATAGGGTTTATGTTTTGTCACTCAAGACACCATAGAGGGTGTGAGTGTGTTTAGGATAGATAGCCGTACTATGAAGAGGGGAGAATCTCGGTTAAAATGGTTATCAAGTGCCACTAGGTGGATTCATACATGCATTTGCATTAGGACCTAGTGTGCTAACTTAACACCCTTGAAAATGCAAACACATGTGCACAATGGTCATACACTTGATGGTTAGCACTTGGGAGCAAGGGTGAGGTGTTTGAAGTTGAAAATGAGAGAAAGTGTTGGCAACCAGACTCTGTGCTTTGGTGAGTCCGGACCATGGTCTAGCGGGTTCGGTCCACAACCCTAGCTTGTGTGCTATTCTGTCAGCCAAACTAGACCCTATGAAATCAGGCGTCCGGACCATGGGCTGTGAGTCCGGTTGAGCTGGTGTTGTTCGGTGCGGGGCACGTGGCTTTACGACGTTGATCGGTGAGCGACCGAACAAAGGGGGTTGGTCTAGATGCTGAGATCGGACTCAGTTCGGAGGCAATTTGCCTTCTCGGGACCTCTCTGCATAGTTTTCATCACGATCGGACATTGGCTCTGGACTCCGCTTGCGAGCGAGTCTGGACTAAGGTGCACGGGTTCGGTCGAAGGGCCATTGGCGCAGGTGGTGATGTGGCACATCCTGGTTCTCCGGATGCTACTGTGTTAGAGTTTGGTTGCTTGGTCAAGACTGGGTCCGGTCGGTTTTTCACTCTCTAGTTGCTTACTAGACTACTCTGGACATGCCTGTGTGTTGGTCCGGACGCTGGTCTCCGCGTCTAGTCTAGACCTTGTTCTCTGCTATTGAGCACGTGTAACGGTCAAATTCAAACCAGTGGCATGCTATGGCTGGCTGCAGCATTCCTCCAGATCGCGGCTTGATGGTCCCAACCATGGGTCTAGAGTCTGGTCCGGACGCATCGGGGACATAATGGCTAGTTGAAGTTTGGAACTTCTATTTAAGCCCCATGGCCGGGTTTGGCTCACTTTTTTGGTCATTCTTACACTTGATAGCACCTTTGAGCTGAGCAAACCCCTTCCCACTCATTCTCTTGATTGATTCATCATCCAAGTGAGTTGAGAGAGATCCAAAGTACATTTGCTCGTGAGTTTGCATCTAGTGGCACTTAGGGATCGTTCTTGCTGTGGTTTTCTTGTTACTCTTGGCGTTTGCCGATGGCTAGATGGCTTGGAGTAGTGGAGGAGTGTTGGCAAGAGTTGGTTATTGTTCATGGCCATCTCCTGGTGGATTTGTTAGGGGTTCTTAGGCTTATTCCCTGGCTAAGCACCAAAAGCACCTCTAGTAGATTGCTCGTGTCATTGAGCGCCCTCTCTTGTGTTGGTTCTTGCAACGCCTTTGTGTAAGACTTGGCTTGTCATGCCAATTAGCTCATGAACCACCAAGTGAACCGACCGACACAATGGGGACTCGCTTGCTGGCAAGCAAGTGAACCTTGGGATAAAAATTGTGTCATTTGTCCCTTGGTATTCATTTGGATTTCATTGATTGATCACTTGCCACGGCGGTATCACCATCTTGACCTCTCTCTCATTACTTTGTTCTATATCTTGTTTAGTGGTAGCTTGCCTAGCTTTTTTAGCTCTCTAGTGTACCTTGTAGCTCTTAGTTGTAATTAGCTTGCTCTCTAGTTAGTTGAGTTAGTGACTTAGCCTTTGTGTGACATAGAGAACATATATACTAGACTTGTGGATAGGTGGCTTACAACCCTTTAGTAGTGCTAGCGCAAAATTAGTATTTCACCATTTAATTTTCTAACATCCTTGTCTTAGTGTTGTTATATAAATTTTTATAGGCTATTCACCCCCTCTAGCCATTTAGGACCTTTCAGCCTATTAGCTTGCGAACCACCAAGTGAACGGTCGACACAACGAGGACTAGCATGTCGGCAAGCAAGTGAACCTTGAAAGAAAAATTGTGTGTCAATTGTCTCATTGGATTTCTCTCGGTGTTCATATTGTGATTGATTCATCTCTTGCCCAGCATTGGTATACTCCCCTCTACCTCTCTTGTATTACTTTCTTACATATCTTGTGTAGATGTAGTTTGCCTTGCTAGTGTAGCTTTCTAGTGTAGCATAGAAGTAATTAGTTGTTGCTTACTCTTGAGCTAGCTAGCTTACTAGTTTAGAGGTAGAGACATAGCCACTGTTTGCCATAGTGATCATAGTAACTAGAATTATGGTATGTCGCTTGCCTTTTCTCTAGAGCTAGAGCAAAACTCGCAATTTGCCTTTTAATTATCTAATCGGTTGCTCTAGTGTTTTGTAGAGATTTTTATTAGGCTATTCACCCCCCTCTAGCCATTTAGGACCTTTCAAAGCCCCTCCAATGTACAACAATGGTGCATGCAAGCACCGAGTGGTAATAGGTGTGCAAACCTCACTGAATACTAGGCCTAACACATACCTAGAGCAAAGCAAAGCACCTATGCTAATCACCAAAAATTTCACTAAGCACTTCGGTGGCTAGAGCAACTAAAGATGTGTCTCAACTCTTGCAACACTTCCTTGATCTCTAACCCCTTCCATTTGGCCGGCCATGGGGGTATAAATAGGCCCCCAACCAAATAGTTGTTGGGCACCTTGGTGGGCAACTCAGTCAACCATCATCGAGACCCTGGGGCTCAGGACCATCGTACCATGGTGTCCCGATCTCACGCCCGCGCTAACAGCTACTGAGTCAGTAGCCGTTAGTGGATCATTGCCACCTCCTTATGGCTGACATGTGGGGTCCCCGTAAGACTGGTCTGGCGCCCCCTTAATCTCTCGGTGTTGTTTTTCAACACCGTCGGACTGGCACGCCTTGGTCCAACGCTCTCTGGGTGAACTGGGTCCGATGCCCCCTGAACCTCTCCGAAAACCTCTGTAAGGTCGAGATGGCGACTAGAGGGGGGTGAATAGTCCTTTTTAAAATCAATCGCGTCGGCTAACCGAAACAAGTGCGGAATTAAGAACTATCGGTCTAGCCAAGACTACACCCCTCTATCTATATTCTTTAGCACATTTCAAATATGCTAATTTAAGCAATTAAGGTGCCGGGCTAGCTAGAGCTCTCCTAAACACTTCTAAGAGCAAGGTTACACAAACCTATGCCACTAGTATTTTAAGCAACAAGGAAGCTCCTACACATACTAGTAAGCAAAAGCACAAAGCTAACTATGCTCACTAGCAATGCTCAATAACAAGGCAACCAATGCCTAATTAGAGAGCGCAAGTGCTTAGCTACATAAACTAAGCAATGTGACTAACAAGGTTACTAATACCAAATTAGCCACGTAAGGGAGCTACTTCTATGCTACACAAGCAAGAAGGTAATTAGCAAGCTACACAAGCTATCTAATTACAAGAGCAACTACACAAGCTTAATATGTATAAAAGTAATTGCAAGCTTGTGTAATGGGGATGCAAACCAACGGGAAGAACAAGGTTGACACGATGATTTTTCTCCCGAGGTTCACGTATTTGCCAACACGCTAGTCCCCGTTGTGTCGACCGCTCACTTGGTGGTTCGGCGGCTAATTAGCATCACCCGCTAAGCCCGCACATCGGGCGCCGCAAGAACCTACCCCTTGAGTGAGGGTACCTCAATGACACGCTTTACTAGAGTTGCTCTTCGCGGCTCCCGCGGGGCGAGCACAATGCCCCTCACAAGCACTTCTCCGGAGCGCCGCACAAGCTTCTTGGGGGCTTCGACGGAGACCACCACCAAGCCATCTAGGAGGTGGCAACCTCCAAGAGTAACAAGCACCACCGGCTCGCAACTCGATCACCTAGTGCCACTCGATGCAACCTCACGATGCAATCGCACTAGAATCGCTCACTCACACAATCGGATGATCACTATCAAGTATGTGTGAGATGGAGGGCTACTAAGCACTCTCAAGCATGGACACAAAGTCCCCCAAGGTGCTCACCACCAGCCATGGTCGAGGGCCACTTCTATTTATAGCCCCAAGGGCTAAACTAGCCGTTACCCCTTCACTGGGCAAAAGTCGGGCTGACCGGACGCTCCGGTCGGGCTAACCAGACGCTGGACATCAGTGTCCGATCGTCCGCAGACGGCCACGTGTCCCGATCCCAACGGTCACTTGACCTGACCGGACGCAGCGGTAAAACTGACCGGACGCTGAAGCCCCAGCGTCCGGTCGTTTCCAGTAAGCTCCCCGAGGCATATTTTCTCGACCGGACGCGTCCGGTCCACCTTGACCAGACACAGACCAGCCTCCGGTGCAATACCCTCAGTACAGAGCAGACCCGTCAGTTTGACCGGACGCAGCCTTTCAGCGTCCGGTCGCTGCATGACCCAGCGTCCGGTCAGTAGACCGACGCCAGCATCTTCGCGATCAACTCGTTTTCACTTCTAACTTCTTCACCCTTGCTCCAATGTGCCAACCACAAGAATTTACATCCGGCGCAATAGAAAATAGGCATTCCATTTTTCCGAAAGCGCCGAATGTGCCAACACCACACATACTTGATAGTGAACACCCAAACCCATCTCAACCCTGCAAACACCACCTCCTTTGTAAATGTGCCAACACCACCAAGTGTACACCACCATGTGTATGTGTGTTAGCTTTTCACAATCATTTCCCAAAGGATGTTAGCCATTCAACTTGCCACGCCACTCGATCCTAGCGACGATGCAAAGTTAGATCACTCGAGTGGCACTAGATGACCGATATGCAAACAAGTTTGCCCCTCTTGATAGTATGGCCATCTATCCTAAACCCGGTCATATACTTCTCTACCCACCTATGACCGGTGAAATGAAATGCCCTAGGTTATACCTTTGCCTTGTGCATTCCATTCTATCTCCTCCAATGTCGATGCAACACATGCACCAACATGATCAACAATGATATGATCCACTTCATATCATCACGTGATCATATTGGTTCATCGATCTTGACTTCACTTGCTCTTCACCGTTGCCATCGTTCATCGGCGCCAAGTCTTGCTCAAGCTTCACCGCCACGCGGTCCATCACTCCAAAGCCTTCGACTTGCCCTTCACGCTTGCAACCAGTCCATCAAGCCAAGTCTTATCTTGATCTTCTCCACCTTGATCACATGACTCAATGTCATGTCTCATGTGCATTTAAGCTCCTTCATCATCATATGTGCGAGCTTTTGCAACATCTACAAAATATGTTGCTCACACACATGTACCTATGGACTAATCACCTATGTATCTCACATAAACATAATTAGTCCACCTAAGTTGTCACTCAATTACCAAAACCACACAAGGACCTTTCAACCTCTGGACTGGGGATGGATGGTCTGGTGCTGGTACTGTTCACCGGTTCTAACGCCTTCCTGACTATACCCTATGCGTCGGACTCAGGAGTCATGGTCCGATGCTATGCATGTCAGGGTTCGACGCCCCTGGCACCCATCCATGTCTTTGCTTCTTCATGATCTTTGCATCCAAACTTGGTTCCATCTCTGTGGCGTGGACTTGCATGATCTTCTAAGTGCTTCAATGATGCTTTTAAGGTCTTGCTTGAGGTATTGATAATCGGATCACCACATCGCCTCTGTTTAAGTCACATTCGCACCCTATTGGACTACAAAACAAGCACTTGCAAACACATTAGTCCAACTTGATTGTGTTGATCATCAAACACCAAAATCCAAACTAAATGTGCCAATGGTCCATTTTCCTTACATGAGGGCGACTATCGATGGGGTCAAGGCAGAGGGTAGTGACATGCACAATTCGCGCATGAGGACAATGCTGGCGTGGGTGGAGCAAACCTGATTTGAGCCCTAGAGAAGATTGTGACATGTTTGGGGAGATGGGAGAGTAATTAAATAAATAAATCCTTACATGTGGATCCTATATAAATAAAATTTTAAAATTTTGTTGAAATTATAATGTTGGATATGTGATCTTTAACATTCACTATATCCTATCTTATGTGGACACTGTTATTCATACTCTTTGTCAACTACTATAAAGACATAAATGTCTGCATCATCTACCCACTGTGGTTTTGTTAGCCTCTATCTTCTGTCTACACTCCAAACATTCATGATCTCCACATCACATACATCTCTATCCGCAACCATGACCATAATACTTCACCGTGCTACGTTGTTGTCATCTACCTCTCACCATACCCCAATCACATAGTTGTGACCTCCCCCTCATCGTCCCGTATCAGCGACCAAAGAGGGATGTTGTGGTGGAACCACAGGAAGGAGGCACACCCTCAGGGTCAACTACAACATCTATCACTTCTTGGAGGGACAACTAGGTCTATCTCTTAGAAACTGCGAGGAACGACACCACCTTTGATGGCAAAATCCTACGGTGCTAAGGCTAGACATAGAGGTGGATTCATAGGAAGGAGCTTCGTGTGTGGCATGAGCGACAACTTGGTTTGTTGGGCACCACAAAGAAGGTAGATACAATTTCCTCATGTCTATGGGAAATTGGTTAGTTCAATTGGCTCACATCGCTCTCTTTGGTTTAGGATTCTTCCTTTACAACCAGATGTCACCCTCAAAGCAAAATGTGGCGTGGTCCGATCTATCCCAAGTTTCATGGTAGCTTATCTGTTATATTATAGGCTGGTTTTCAATCGTCAAAGGTATCCAGTTATGAGAATGTTTTTTTGACGGTAAAAGGCTGTGGGGGAGATCCCCACAGAAGATTTTAGATAAATTTAATAAAAACTTTGGAGTTTACAGTTTACTTACAACAAGAAATTAACTAAAAGCATCAAGCCAGAAGCAGAAGAAGGACCTAAGATCCTCCTTGAATCTAAAAGACTAAATAATACATTGACTTTTGAAATTTGACAACCACAATGCCGGTGTAGTATCCCTTCTTTGGAAGACCTTGTCGTTGCGTAGTTTCCATAGCTCCGAAGCTACAATCATTGCTGCCTCCGTGAAAAAGGGCAACTAATGTGTATCTCGTCCTCTGATCAACCTATCAAGCAGATCAAGTGATTCATCCCAGTTGATTTGGATGGCTGCCCAACAATCTTGCGCAAATGGGCAGTCAAAGAAAAGATGATCGATGGTCTTTGGCGTGCCATTATTGCACATGACACAATTAACATCATCCTGGATGTTTATGTGCCTCCGTTGCAACATCTCTTTTGTGTTCAACCGGTCCACCAACACTAACCAGACAAAGAACTTAATTCATGGCATACATCTTTATTTCCAGATGATCTTGAAAATTGGGTGCCCCTCTATCTGTGAGAAAACATGGGAGTAAAATCTTCGAGAGGAGTATGAGGATTCCCATGTCGGTGTCCATTGATCTCTGGAACTATCATCATAGTATACATCTTGGAGTTGTTCCTATAGGCTGTCAAACTCAGCAAATGCCTGCTGAGATAGTGGCATTATGAAGAGTGTCTCTAGATCCTCAGCCTGCATTATTTCAAAGACCGAGATGTTCTCTTGTCTAGCAAACGAGGCCAGCCTTGGATACTGCACTGAGAGCACCAAACCCATCCACCTGTCATTCCAGAAGCTAACCATAGTACCATCACCAATTGTGCAGTTAGCAATACCTCGGTATAGTGCATTCAATTGAAGTATATCCTTCCACCAGAAAGACCCCATCTCTGTGGCCGCGTGCGGTACTTTTGAGTGATAATATTTGCTCCAAATCAGGTTGACCCATGGGATGTCCATTTTATTGTAGAATTTGTGCAGCTGTTTCAAGAGTAGAGCAACATTCGGTAGCCTGAGATTGAGTATGCCGAGACCACCTTTATCTTTAGGTTGTTGAACCATCGGCCAGGCAACCAAGTTGCCCCCTTTTTTCTCAGTATCACTGCCACGCCAAAGACATTGCTTTCTAGCTCGGTCAATATTCTCTATGACTCCTATTGGCAATTTGATTGTACACATGGCATAGGTGGTGATAGGGGTGATAGCTGAGTTAATCATCTCCAATCTGCCCAAGTAGGATAACCATGTTGAACAGTGATAGACACCATTCCACCCTATCCATCATAGGGACAAGATCATCCATCTTAGGTTTTGTCGTTCCCATGGGCAGACCTAAGTATGTAAAAGGCATGGTTCCAATCTCACAACCGAAAGTATTTGACAGATGGACCATCTTCTCTTGAGACATATTGATGGGGAGCATCTGAGATTTTCTGTAGTTTACCTTTAGTCCCGTTGAGTCAGCCTTTTATGTCATGGTATACAGTAGTTTATGGAGCATCCATGCGGCTAGCAAGCCTTACACATGCAAATCCAAGGTTATCATGCTTCAATTTCTTATTTGTGCAATCTAATCGGACAATTGGTTATTGGTTAGTTCGAACAAGTCTATATGTAATCATGTTGTTCCTTTTGCATAACCTATCTTTCAATGCCTAAAAACTATATAATTCCAACAACTAAAGCTATATAATAAATATTCCATCTGAAATTTTGTAGTGTCTTTTTTCCATGTTAGTGATTTGCATTTAAACCATCAATAGATGAGTTTGTAAGTTTGTGGTCTACTAATTGTTTCTTCTTGATTTTTTCATGTTTCTTCTAGGGGCTCAATATGATTTTCTTCAACGAAGCATAGAGGAGGCATAGTGGATGCAGAAGACATTGAGTTGTTTTTGTAACTTCCATGATTCATTCCTTTGGTATTTTCTTCTTCACAACTGTTGATGTGGACTCTAAGAAAAAGAGGTCGTTTGTGACTTCTAGACGTCGAAAGGTTTGAGGCTCTGGTTATTAGTGGTATAAATAATATGCCCTTGATAACACTGAGTAGTGGAAGAGAAGTTGATTTGAAGAGACTGCAAAGTGAGATGATTAAAAAATGCCAGATAAATATCTAATAACTAAAATTTTTGTGTAATTTGTAAGTATGACTCTATTGTTCTATGACGCTGTGAATTGTAGTTGGTACTGTCAAGGGCCTTGAGGAAATGAAACAACAACAAAAGGGATATTCATATGTGTTCAGATTATTCGTGGCTCTAAATGAGTTTTATTTAGTAGACCTAAATACTTCATACACATGGAGTAGCTGGAAATTGTTATGTGTCTGTGAACTTCTACAAAGTTCTTTTCTTTCTTATCCAAATTGAAAGATTCTCAAAAATCTAATTGAGCATTTTATAATTATTTTAAGGATATATATGCTTCTGGCTCTTCAGAAAAAAGAAATAATCGATCAGCCCATGCTAGATAACCCTCTTCATGCGTGCGTCATCAACATTCTTGTTCAATGAAAACAAATCTCTTGGCCTCTCACCATATAGCTCCTATAGTTCTAAGTAATTTGTATATAATATTTTCTCCCTAAGAATTTTTGAAAGCTAAGGGGAATGCGATCATTAGGGAAGCTCAACAATCTGCGAGGGAACACAAAGCACCTTTAAAAGGAGCAATTTTGTGAACTTGGGAAAGGCAATTGAATGTTGATTTCTTTCCACACAGTGTTCATTGGCTTTTGGTATCCTCACAAGAAGGGAAAATTGTCCAACCGGGAGGGGTGGGCCGATCAGACTACTCAGGAGGCTCAATAGGGCGTGGATACCTCATCTACTTGAAAAACAAGGCATAAGACGTACTCAAAAGCTGAAACTATTTGTAAAGATCCAACTAGACTTTCCTATAACAAACTAAGAAACCAAACTAACCCTGGGACTTCTTCGGACTATATACAGAGAAGTAAGGTGCCCCCAATCGGCATCAGATTCATATCCATTGCAGCTACGAACATCAGCACGCCTCTCACCCAACACACGGCGCACAACAACGAAGCTCTATTCCAGTAGACGTAGGGTACCTTGTGATACTTATTAAACTTGCATTTATATCCATGTAAGCTTCTAAAACGGAACGACTGTTTTGGTCATTTTTGGCTGCCGCACCGTCGATAGATGCACATTTTTTTTCACCGAAAAGCAGGAGCAATCGAGAGTCTTTTCATGAAAATATATATCATTTGTACTTAACTAAATACAACGCTATTTTTACTGACTGATTAGTTATTATGACTGAACTCTTTGTTCACCTTAAGTTAGTGAAAAAATATTCAAATAATGAGTCGAAAATGGTGGAAACCTCCTGCTGCCTTTTATTTTATTTTCATTATGAACCTCCCATGATGTAAACTGATATAATAGTGGAGATTCTACACCTTGAGGATCACCGTGTGCCTTGCTCTGTACTTATATTGCCATCGTAAGTTATGAATTTACTTGTCACAATTCATTAATGGTTCAAAAAAATTTCATATGTTCAAATATAGTTTTCTTTTCAGAGACTAATGAAGAACATGAGGAGCCATTTTGGACGTTTGATATCTTTCATCAATTCCATAAGAACAGAAGGAGCTATTTTACCTAATGTTTTTTCAGTTTAGAGAAGCCACCTCTTCAAAGAAACTAGAATTGGAGTTATTTTTAGAGGAGCGAAGCTCTACCAAAGCCTAGTGGAAGTTTGGTTGCTAGCCACACTTCATCTTAGACAAATTTGACCAAATTGGCAAGTGTTTGGTTGGTGACTAACCTTAGATAAGATTCTTTTAGGCTCCACATGTCATATATTAAAAAAGTGTCATAAGATTCCCTTTGTCATGGCAAGTGTTGCTTCTTATTTTTAGCCACATTTTTAGTGTGGATTTTCCTTAGTTATGGTAGATTATGGTCGAGAAACAAACAACCCTTAAGGCCTTGTTTGGATGCATGTGTATCCACTTCAATCCACATGTGTTGGAGTGAATTGGAATGTAACTTAGTTTAATTACACTCCAATCTACTTCAACAAAGGTGGATTGAGATGAATACATTTGGTTTGGCGTTATGTGTTGGAATGGAACTTGAACTAAATTGCATCCCAACACATGTGGATTGATGCCAAACCGAATACATCCCAACAAGGCCTAAGGTCTTGTTTGGATACATGTGTATACAATTCAGGGGTGTTTGAATCCAAGCGCTAATGTTTAGGGGTGTCACATCGGGTGTCACATGGGGGTGTCATATCGAGTGCTCGGATAGTAATAATAAAACAAATTACAGAAGTCCTCAGTAATCCACGTGACAAATTTATTAAGCCTAAGTAATCCATCGTTAACATATATTTACTGTAGCACCACATTGTCAAATCATGGACTAATTAGGCTTAAAAATTCATCTCGCAAATTAGTCTCAATATGTGTATTTAGTTTCGTAATTAGTCTATATTTAATACTCTATGCATGTGTTTAAATATTCGATGTGACATGGCTAAACTTTTGCAAGAGGGAACAAACACAGATCCTAACGTGTTAGAGTGGATTGTAGCCCTAGCAATATCCTAACCGTTGGCCACCTCGTGATTCACGACATGTGCGGCTCAAGCACCACAGACACAGGCAGGCCAGAAGCGAGGAGCTCGTGTGGCTGGGACACGTCCCTATTCGATGTGGCCAGAACCTCCTCACTCACTCACTCGCCATAGGCCATAGCCATCCCCGACACCCCCCCGGGAAGGAAACCCATCGCACCAAATCCCCAACCCCAAACCCCCAATCCACCCATCCCCTCCTCATCCACTCCGGGCGGCCATGGCCTGCTCCTTCGCCGCCGCCACCATCGTCTCTTCCGCTCCCACCCCGGCCGCCAGGCCCCTCGCCGCTGCCCCGCAGTCCGTGTCCGTCGCCCGCTCCGCGGTCGCAACCGCCGCCAGGCCGCTCCGCCTCGCCGCCTCCAGATCCGCGCGGGCCACCAGACTCGTCGCCCGCGCCGGCGGCGTCGTAAGTTCTCCTCGCTTCTTGCCTCGCCTTACTGTACTACGGGTTTGCTTCTCACCCCTTCTACTTTGCACTCACGGCTCTCGCCCTTGTGCCTCTGCTCTGTAGGATGACTTGCCGCTGGTCGGGAACAAGGCTCCAGACTTCGAGGCCGAGGCCGTGTTCGACCAGGAGTTCATCAACGTATGTGCACCTCTCTCTCTCCGCGCAATCTCGCGTGGTTTATGTATGCAGTGGCAGCAGAACTCTGAAATGTTTCGTCCTCTCAAATTGCTCCTAATACCCTTTTATGTGGCTGGCGATGACATTGCTCTGTGTGCTTTTGCAGGTGAAGCTCTCTGATTACATTGGGAAGAAGTACGTCATTCTGTTCTTCTACCCCTTGGATTTCACCTTCGTCTGCCCGACCGGTGAGGATAAAGCAGTAGCATTAGTATCAAGAAGACACGTTTGGAGTGGGTCTATGAGATTCTGATAAACTAACGCTTGATACTTGCAGAGATTACTGCCTTCAGTGACAGATACGAGGAATTCGAGAAGTTGAACACTGAGGTTCTTGGCGTCTCCATTGACAGTGTGGTATGTTATAATGCCCTGGTATTCCATGATATGATAGCATCTATCATTATGAATCAGTCTGTCAATTGTTCTTAAGGATAGGTGAGTGTAGTTGACATCCGATGCCTCCACTGTTTGTACGGGGATTGTTCTCTCATTTGTCATATGTCGTAGTTAGCTCTTGAAGTACATTTCAGCTTTGATATGTACGCTCATAACGGAAATAGAATTATTATGGTTGAACTGCTCCTATAATGAAAAATTCACATGCTACTGCTAGGTTATCTTTGGAGCACAACTGCTGTACTTGTATGCATGGTTCTTGAGCATAGTCACATTATTTCTAAAATTAATTCTGGAAAGTATGTTTATGTGGAGTTAGAAAAAAGTAGTTATACAAATACACATTATTCTATAGCAGTAAGATAGTGTTTCCTTTACACTTTCCCATTTCAATTTTTGGCAAAGTAGTAGGACTGCGCATGCTGCTTTTTTCTCACCGTCAAAGATATGTGCTGAGCATTACCAATGTAACTATTAATAGAAAAATCCATGTACATGAACATAATAGCAATGACACTAGGCCACTAGGGATGAGAACGGTATAATACAGAATCTGAAAGCGGTTGGTACCGGATTTCCCCCTTTTATCAAAATAACTAATGAAAAAACGGTTGTGATAAATGACAAAATGTCAACTTTCATGTTTTGATAGAAGCGAAAATGGTATGATAATACGGAAAACGATATTGGTCGGTACAGTATTTTCCCGTACCTGCTTTCACCTCTAAGTGACACATTACTATCCAATATTCATTTCCGGATTTTCTATTGGGACTAAGCACTCAAGTTACACTTGAGGCCTTAAATTTAACCTTTGTTGGTCCAAATAAAATGTCTTCTTACCTTCATAATCTTATTAAATTGATTGTTTCTGTTTGCTAAAGTACTTTACAAATCTTTGGAGAACTGTATAGTCCCACCATTTTAATTATGCACCATTGACTTTTTACTACAATTTTGACCAACAATATTATTTAATTACTTAGATAAGTAAAGTGAAAACTAGATCTGTCTTCAAAAGTCAAATATTTATAGAAGAGACAAATAGTCAAACAAATAAAAGAGTCAAAGGTTAAACTGAGGGAGTACTATGAAAAATGCCCTAATGACTTGTATATTTGAAGTCTTTATACAGCTATGCTTGTATGATTTGTTATTACCCCCTCTGTTCCAAATTATAGGTTGTTTTGGCTTTTCTAATATCTAGACATAGCGTATATCTAGGTGCATATCAAAAGGTATGTACCTAAAAAAAACCAAAACGACCTATAATTTGGGACTGAGGGAATACCTCTTTATATCACTGCATGTATGTGGTTAAAAGTAGAAATCTAGACATATATAGAACTTGGGTTTTGGTTACTGTGATTTCATCATAATCATAACTGTTTGTAAGACGTCGCTTGGCTGGGGCTGCTAGGGCTGGAGGTAGCGGCGGCTAGGGTTTAGGGGAGGAAGAGGGGGCGGCGCAAGGGAAGAAGAGGAGGAGGTGACGCAACAGATAGAGAGAGGGAGGGAGAGAGATAGAGGAAGAGCAATAGCTCTGTTCTTGCTTAGATTGATCGATTACATCTCCCTATATTTATAGTCCCTATAGGACTTGTAAGCAACTACGGGAGGTATCCTTATAGATTGGATCCTCCTTTCCTAAACAAACCAAACTCGTATCTTAATCAATCTCCTAAAGGCGGCGGCACTACAGCACCACGAATGGACAGTACCCGCGGGTACTGTTCACACCGGGTCTGCTTTGGGCCCAACAGGGTGCCTTAGCCGAGGCCTTGTTCCGATGCGGGGGCCCATCAGGCGTATGACACTGTTATTAATTGTTTTAGTGTTTGTTTGGATGCAGTTCTCCCACCTTGCATGGGTGCAGACAGACAGGAAGTCTGGTGGGCTCGGCGATCTTAAATACCCACTTATTTCTGATGTCACCAAATCAATTTCAAAGGCCTTTGGTGTTCTGATCCCTAGCCAGGTTTTTTTTTCAACCACTGGATATTCTTCTCCAGATTCTTCCCCTGTGGAGTCCTTTTGTTTTCCATATTATGTTTCTGTTTGTTGCTCTCTATATCTGAATGTTCTTTGGGCAGGGTATTGCTCTGAGAGGACTGTTCATCATTGACAAGGAGGGAGTGATTCAGCACTCTACCATTAATAACCTTGCCATCGGTCGTAGCGTGGATGAGACCATGAGGACCCTTCAGGTATGTTCTATGTTGGTTGTGCTACATTTCTGATAGGCAGTTGCTCTGGACTTCAGAAATCAGAAGTTTTCTGTGCTGTTACTTAAAACCTAAAGTAAAAAGAATATGCCTTTTGTGTTAATGGTGTTTGTGATACACAACTTGAACAAGATTCAACACTGGTGTGCATTTTACATGATGAATTGTTTGTTAACACTTGACAGTGCAATATAGTTCTCCATTTGCAGGGACAAAATAAACTGTTTCTAACCTTTAAAGCATACTCTAATCCAAATGCTTTAAAATTACAGAAGAATGACTGAAAATATGTACATTATTTATGTGACCTACTTTGGCATTAGTGTACAAGGCCATTTTACTATAGTACTATACTAAATATAGCTGTCAAAGTACTACACATACCACTTTTCATAGGGCAAGATGCATCATAGCAAGCATATATGGAAACAAGTGAGGCTCTTGATATGGGATGACGTTATGTAGTTTCACAATGAAAAATAAGCATAATCCCAGGATTACAATTGTGGTACATCATTGGGCATTTTGCTGAGCTGGTTTACGCCCTACCCAGTTACATAGTTGCTTTTGCCATTTTATACAGTCCACCAATCACAATCAGAAGAATATTGATGTTAACATCTCATTTCAATGTTTCACCAGGCATTGCAGTACGTCCAGGAGAACCCAGACGAGGTGTGCCCGGCCGGATGGAAGCCAGGGGAGAAGTCGATGAAGCCCGACCCCAAGGGAAGCAAAGAGTACTTCGCGGCCATCTAGACTCCCCGTCATTGAGAAGCTTTGCTACTCTATCATGGTGCCCGTTAAGTGCCCCAACGGTAGGTCCTTGTGGAGTTTTGCGGAGCTCGCGTTTTGACATGCCTCTGTGCCTTGAACCGAGTGTAGTAGCCCCTGTGCTGTTGTGCATCCCGATTGAGTGCTATTCTTTGCCACTTTGTTTAATTTTTCACCTGACGAATAAGGTTCATTTGGCACGTGATTGAGAGCTCACGCTTCTGGTGTTCTGGTGTAGTTTGTTGGGCGTCTGTTTGTAGCATTGTCTGGTAAGCTTCGCGTCGATGCTGATACTGCAAGGCCTTTTTCTAATTTGTGTGGGCAATTACAACGTGAGCTTCAGTCCCT
Organism: Miscanthus lutarioriparius; assembly: GCA_904845875.1. NCBI lineage: Eukaryota > Viridiplantae > Streptophyta > Magnoliopsida > Poales > Poaceae > Miscanthus > Miscanthus lutarioriparius. Next base: position 39,367,755 of record CAJGYO010000008.1, on the reverse strand, counting down.
GGCCTAAGCTGGTATGCAAAAACGCGAGGCCCAGCTACCTGGGTCCCATAACTGAAGCTCCCTCTCGCTGTTTTTCAGGCCCGTAAGGCCTATTGCCATTGTGGACTTGGGCTGCGTTCATCCAGGATCTGCAATCTGGATCTTATTCCCTGTGTTAAACATCGCTGTCCGGATGCAGAACATACCTTTGCGTCGTAACGGGAGGAAATCAAAACTTGCATCACTATTTTGTATTTAATCCATCGCCAATGAAGCAATAATTACATTAGGACATTGACCGTCAATAAAAGTATAATTTAGAATAATGCCAGCCAAATTAGCAAATTCATTGTGTCGTACAAAATCAGTATAAATATATAAACATACTTAATTATCCATAAAAGAGCGAAAAAGTTCAGTGGAAAAGAGGAATCCCTGCAGACAGCCCGTCTTGCTCGCTATGGCTCCGCCCTAGCGGCCGCGTTCGCTTCGCCATCGCTACTGTCGGCGGCAGCTACCTCGCTAGCGTCTGTCACCTCCTCCCCACCCCCTGCACCTTCTCCGCTTGCCTCCCCACCCCCAACAGGTTGTGGCAGAACCCGAAGTAACATGCGCTTTTGGAGGCGCTCGTCTTCCACTAGACACTAAGCACCTCGAAAGAAAGTGAGCTACATTGGTCAGTTCCGTCGAGCACACCCCAAAGGAGAACTCGAAACAATCCACGGTTTACTTCCAGAATCCAATAATGGTTATGTTCGGCTTACCTTATAATCCACACTATTCAGCTTGTTTTTTTTCAGTCGGAAGAATATTTTTCCCTCACAATAATTCAGTCAGAACAGTGTTTTCAGCCAATTCAGCCAAATTTCAGCAAGCCGAACGGGGCCAATGAGTACGAGCTTACAATACTTAGTCCATTTTATACAACAGGGGTTATTGGAAATTATTTATTACAATATCAGAGTTTAGAGTGCGATAATTAAACAACGGAATGAAAATAAACATCTAGCGAAAATGATACAAGGATCCGTCTGTGCCCACCAGAAGAATCCTCCACACAAGAGCTACTCCTCAAGCTGCACCTGCAACAGGGGTAAAGTAACCCTGAGTACACAATATACTCGTAAGACTTACCCGACTAGTGGGAATAGTTTCCTGACTCTCAAGGATATGATAGACAATATGTGTTTGCTGTTTTCTTTTTGTTTGCGAAAAGCATTACTAGAAGTACGTCCTTAAGATCAACTTTAATTAGTAGTCATGATTACTTCAAGCAAGTGTTGAGCAATCGAACCAATTTACCATCTTTCATATTCCAGTTCTTACTACGGTGCTAGACCATAGCCAAGTCGTACCGTCTCATAGAAACGGCGATTCGCAAACCAATATATCCCAGCTGGGTACCCCAAAACACACGCCCCGTTTATACCCCAGGTATAAACAAGACCAACCTATTCCACTCCTGTCACGGGGTCTAGGTCCCTGTCCAAACTTGGACTTCAAGCCCCCACACTTGAAACCCGGTCTCAACATGGTGCTTAGACCTCCACCTTTCACCGCCTCCAATCAGTCGGTTCGGAAAGACCCGGAACCCACGACACGAGCGTAACGAGCCTTCCCGCTCCCATAAGCGAGTATGTGCTCATGATAATAAGTCTGTGACCTAACTACCATCCACAGCAACGGACGGTCCTTAATTGACACGAACAGGGAAAATAGTGTAACCAAGCTAAGCTCTGTTGGCCGTGGGACACAACCTGTTACACCCACCAATACCAATATCATATCCCTGCCCTGTCTCTATTTTTCCTTTCATCATTTTATTATGAGAGTAATAATAATCCCTTATTGTGAGCAACGACAGGTTACTCACGCTACTGATGACCTAAGCATAGCATCTACTCAAACTTGCACTAGTAAGACTCTTAGGACAGGTATATCTATGCATGTGGTTACCATAAAATTCCTGTAACATAAATGCACAACACATATATATACGGTGAATTATTAAATAAAGGTTATGCACCGGGGCTTGCCTTGGACAGGCACCGTGTCAGCTGAGTCAATCAGTGGTGGCTCCAGGATCTCCTCCTGCACGAGAATCTTCTCCTCGTACTCCTCGACGATCTCCTCGAACTCGTGATCGCCGATGGTCATGATCTCTGCCAACTCGTTCTCTACATGCATGCGATGATGATGCAACACTTAGCATTTAGACAACAACAACTCTTAAAATAAGAATACACATACTAAGCTACTAAGATAGCTCTAATGACTGAGATACTAATCTAACTATCATTTTCATCAAGCAAAGTGCTGGGTTCAACTAACAAACCCTTAGCTTGGCAATTTCAGGATATATCTTTATGTCTACTAGTGATTTAATGTATATTAAAACAAAGAGCATTTAACTACCCTAATGCTTAGTCTATTATAAAGCTACAAAAATTACAGTGAGCACATAATAATACAATGAAACTGCTGCAAAAATTTCAGGATCAAAACTATCATCAATTCACCACAAAAATTCCTACAATAATTAACTTAATATTATGAAGCACTTTCAAATGATTTAATAGCTCCTAGTGTCAACACATATAAACATGAACTAAATACACCAACAGATAGATCATAATTTTAGGAACCTAACAAAATTTGTTTCGTAATTTTTGGACACCTACATGAATTTATATTAATTACCAAAGATCAACTCAGAATTAAATTAGAAAACCATTCACAAATTCCTAGACAAAGAAAAACCAATTTCCCGCATAGCCCACATGCGCGGCCCATGTGACGCGGCGCACGCGCGCGCAGCGTCCCGCTTCCCCGGCCCATGTGTGGCCGGCCCACGACGGGGAAGCCCGTGCGCTGGCGTTTTTGCAAAAGAGTCACCGATTTTTTCCGAATCACACCTAAGCCCTAATACTATTTCTCCCTCTCTCAAATCTTCTCACTTAACCCCCTGACTTTCCTTGAATTCCCCCACGCGCACCCCCGGCGACTCAGCGCACGGCGGCGCGGCGACACAGCGCGGCCGCACCGGCCACCTAGGACCTGCACTGGCCCACCTAAGGGGCCGGTCACCATCTCTGACCCGAGCGACTACGTTAAGCGTCGGTGCGGGTGACATGACTTGTCGGGGGAAGGCTGCAGTGGCGCGCGGCCATCCGCGATGGCGGTGCCATAGTTCCGATGAGCTGGGGTAGCTACAGACTTGCAAGCATCAGGAGGCTACCATGGACCAGGCCGAAGCGATGGTTGGAGCAGAGGACGACGGTGGAGGGCTGGCCACGTGCGGCCGAGCCATCCACGCGCGGGCATGGTCGCGTCAGCGATGATGATGAGGCGGTAGAGGTTCGGCTAAGGCGCATAGGGCGAAGAGGGGTTCGAGGCGAGCCTAGCGGTGCAACCAATTTGGCTCGAGGTGGTTAGATGGGAGCTGCCCTCGGTGATGGGTGGACTCAGCCTTATCGGCACGGTGGCAGGGAAAAGCTCCAAAATTGAAGCTCGGCCGGGCACCATTCAAGGCGGGGTGGGAGAGGTTGGCTAGGCGGCTTGATGGCAGAGCCAGAGACGCGACGAATCGGGCGATGGTGACTTCTCCCTACATGTTTTAATGGCGCGGCTCAGTCCACCATGGCGGCAGAGAAGAGAGATGGGAGGGGGTAGGTCAGAGCTTAGCTCGTCCTCGCCTTGGTGGGGCATGACTGGCCACTAGCGAGTCGGCACACATGCAAGCGCTACGGGCCATCACGGCCAGAGGGAATGTGCGCGTGCCCACGATCGGGCACAACATGTGAGGCCGCAGTGCCATAAATAGCGATGCGCCGACGTCGGCAGCAGGGACAAGGCCACGTGCACGGCGAGGCGAGCAGTAATGGTAGCGGCTGCGCCATAGCACGAGGTAGGGAGGGCAGCAGCACAGCAGCAGTGTGACAGTGGGTGGGGCAACAGATCAGCATAGCGATAGCGGCGATGTCGGGGTGCAGTGGCCAGCAACTGGCCGGGCAGGCGGCCAGCGGCAGCTAGCCACAGCTAGACCGTAGCCAAGCCACGGCCGAGCCAGGACGGCCTTAGCTGGCCATTGCGGGCGGGAACGGCACGGCGATGTAGAGCGGCCGCGCATGGTGATCGCGCGCACAGGCTAGGCACCCTGAGATTGTGTTCATGCACAGATTTTAAAGCGTCTCTCAACACTAATCCAACTCGGTTGCGACTAAATCACCTTGACCATGCTGAAGGAGGTACATCATGCTACCATAAGGAGCAAAAACATAGCATTGACCTTTAGCTAAATTTTCTAGAATTAATTCACCAACATAGCATTGCCATACTGTTATTGGACTTAAGAATTTTTCTAGGTCTTGAGTTGAATTTGATTTCAAGTTCCATTTTTAGGCTATTAGAAATGTTAGTTAGCAGTTATTCATCATTGATCATCATGAACAGTTATGATTTTCCTTTTTAATCTCTGGGTAAAATTTGTAACTAGTCTTTCTCCCTCATACTAACTCCAAATGTGATGATTTTTTTTCATAAAATTTTCTAAAATCATGCCCTATCAAGTTACTGTGTTGATTTGGTCATTCTTTTCATTTGACAAAGTTTGAGTAATTCAAATTTTTAAATTTAAAAAAATGATAAGTTCTAACGAGATTTTCAGCTATTAAATGATTTCAGCTAAAAAAGTGATGAATACCAAAGTTGTATAACTTATCAAGATCTATAACTTTTATTTTGATCATTTTTTCATCTGACAAAGTGATAGTAAACATTGTTCACAAATCAACATGTCTCTCGTATAGTTCATGAAACTATGAGTTATATGTGAATTTGTAAATAATGTTTACTGATACTTTGTCACATGAAAAAATGACCAAAATAAAAATTGTAGATAGTGATGAGTTCAACAACTTTTATGTTCACGACTTTTATAGTTGAAACATTTAAGGTTTTAAAATCTTGTTTGAAGTTGCCATTTATTGAAATTCAAAATTTCAACTGTTTAAATTTGGTCAAATGAAAAGATGACAAAAATAAAAATTATAGATAGTGATGTGTTCAACAACTTCTATATTCATGACTTTCTTAATTGAAACCATTTAAGGTTTCAAAATCTTATTTGAAGTTGACATTTATTGAAATTCAAGATTTGAACTAATCAAATTTGGTCAAATGAAAAGATGACTAAAATATAAGTTGTACATGTTGAAGAGTTCTACAACTTTGGTATTCATGAGTTTTACAGATGAAATCATTTAATGGTTGAAAATCAGGTTTAGAAGTTGTCATTTTCTGAAATTCAAAATTTGAATTGTCCAAAATTAGTGACAAAGATAGATGACCAGACTAAAATGATAGAGCATGATTTTAGAAAATTTTAGGAAAAAAACATCACATTTGGAGTTAGTATGAGGAAGAAAAACTAGTTACAAGTTTCAGCCACAGATTTAAAAGAGAAATCACACTTGTTCATCATTGATCATCATGAACAGTTGTGATTTTTCTTTTTAATCTCTGGGTAAAATTTGTAATTAGTCTTTCTATCTCATATTAACTCCAAATGTGATAATTTTTTTTCTAAAAATTTCTAAAATCATGCCCTATCAAGTTACTGTATTGATTTGGTCATTCTTTTTATTTGACAAAGTTTGAGCAATTCAGATTTTCAAATTTTAAAAAATAATAAGTTCTATGTTGAGATTTCTACAATTTTCTATTCATGATTTCAAATTTGAAAAAAAGTTGAAGTACCAAATTTGTTGAATTTCATCAAAATAAAAATTGTAGATAGAAAAGTGATGTGTTCAACAACTTCTATAGATGATGAGAGACTAGAGACCAAAATATAAGCCTCACCTGGATCCCATGTTTCAATAAAAAAACATTCCTCTCACATTTGGCTCATACAGATTTTGGACTCAATCTCCTCTCCAGGAAGGCGATCTCATTTTAAACCCTTTTACGGCCATCTACCCCTCCAGCACCTTCACGCCCTCGCTGCAACCACCTCGCAGCTGGCTTGATCCGTCCCATCCTTTTGTGATCCTTTTATTGGATTTCTAGGCTCTGTGAATGCATTGTGATCCTCGTTTATTGTGCAAATTAATCCATGTGGTGATGTGGATCTGTGTTACCATCATGAGTAGAATAAGTGCACATTGGTGTGCAAAATCAATATAATTTCTTTGGTTCTTCCTAATCTTTGAGCTTTAACACTCCCTATGCACGCAACCAGGGTAGCCACTAAAGCATGGTCATGAGGGAGCAGCCACAAGACCAGCGATGTGTGGGCATTGTGTGGGTTGTGGCTCTTTTGCATATGGCAACTATTTTCTTTCTGAATTGTTCCATTTCAAATTTTCATCTCAGAAAAATGCTATCGCAGTTCCACAACACTTTAATGCCGCTATGGATATAGAAACACTAGATGGTTTACATGCTTAGTGCAATGCAGGGAGAAGATAATCATGCCTTTTATTTTTTTTATCATTACTAACATCCTATGCTGGGGAAAAATAGACCTTTGCTTTTATATTCAAAGGGCCCTTGTGGGCTTGTGGTTTAGTTTAGTTGTCAACCAATAAAAAGTTTGAAGGGATAGTTTGTTTGTGTATCTGTTAGCTTGTTTGTTAAGTACTTGCTTGGTACACGTGCTGTGTGCATCTCCATGAACTTTTTATTTGGTCCACTATTTCTTGAATTGCTGTGTATTCAAGCTAGGAATGCGCTGTGTATCTCTAGAGTAATGCTATGGTGAAACAACTTTTGCTACAGTTGCAACACGAGCAAGAGTTAGAACTACTAAAAAGGCAAAAGTTATCCATGCCATGATTGCTCTTATAGCTTGGTCGCATCATCGAGGCATTTAGGACTTAGGAGACCTAACATGGGCTATCTGCTGCTTATACTTTTCCTGCTTTGCTCTGTTTACCCATTATGCTTGCTGCTTGTTTTGATAATGGGTGTTTCTTCTACTCTTGTTCGAAGCATGCTGCCAAATTATTTTGCATGTTATGAATCCCTCATATTGTATCTTATCAGTTTATAGTTAAGGCTCCAGGTTATTGTCTTGACTGCCCGCTTAGTGGATTTCTGGGCTATGTCCCGTTCTTGTAAGTTTAAGTCTTAAGCATTCACTTGTGAGTGTGAAGGCTGGAATGTTTTATTCCTTAATAAAAAAAAAAGAATGATTGTTAATTTATCACCCAATGGTAGAAATATCATGTGCTAGCATGTGGAGAGCTTTGCCTGAGATTAGGCTTGCGTGCCTAGCTTAACTGTCTCCTAGTTTAGAGTGGGCTTATATGAGAAATGAGTTATAGAAGCTCTCTAGGAAAAGCTAAGTACATAACCGATTTGTGATGGAAGATAATGATTAGTTACTTCCAAATGAAGCAATACATTAGAACAAGTGTGCTGAGTCCGTAACAAAAAAAAAAAAACATGTGCACATTGACATTTCCTTTCTCGACAAAGAACGTTAAGTACTGATACATTGATATGGCATGAGATATGAAGCAACCAGGAGAGAAGATTAGACTTAACTTTTGGTTAGGAAAAGAAGTAGGATGAAAACTCTAAAAGGTTCACTGACCACTAGAGTCTGGACAGTGTTATTATTTGGAAGCAAATTACCTGTCTAGAATTGGTATCCGACAATGAACTGCAAGCATATGTATTGAGGTCCTATATGCTACAAATAAATACAAAAAAAGTGGACCAATGTTGTACCTGATCAGTTTGTAATTTTAGTAATTTATTTCATTTTTCCATTTGAGTATGCATGGTATAAGGGTAATATGATTGTGCTTTTTTTTGGCTACTAAACAACTATAATATACTTTAGGAGACTAATACTTCATAATCCATCATCTATCCTTAGAGTAAGCACATCACCCATTTCATTTTAAAGCTGCAACTTTTCCAGAAATAGGATTCTGAATGCAGTTTGGACACTTTGTATATGTAGTGGGTGATACAATATGTTCTCCATTCCTTGCCTACAAATAATGATGCATGATGCATCTATAAGCTGCGGAATGTCAGATGCAAGAGTGCTTTTTTTTTCAGACAGATACTTGTCATTTTTATTGGGTTTATTTCTGGCATCAGACTGTGTTTAATTTGCCTTCTTCAAACTGTAGATCACTTTCTGCACTCTTTACCAAAGCCAAAGAAATGGAACAAGTGCTTTGCTGTCTCTCAGGATACATGTCCTCTCTCACTTTTACTTAAATAAAAATAGTAAGCACTTAGTTCACATTCCAGTTATTTCGCTCGTTGCAATAGCAGCAACATGATCTGGTATAAAACTATCCACCAAGTATATAAGCTTTGCTTGGCAAGGTTACAGCTCTAAGCTCTATCCAGACACCATCACGTGCGTCAGCTCTATGCTCTGCCAAACATGCTCTACAACATGAAGCAAAACCAGTAACTGAATGTCTGAAACTCTGAATAACTTGTGTACTTTCATTTTTTTATGACCTGCCTCTATGATCACATCTTTGATGTCAGCAATGAAAATGGCACGTCCTCTGAAATTGTATTCTTTAATTAGTTTAGCACTTGTAGCTCTATGCCACCCTGTGTGTTAGTACTTAGTAGATCAGTAAACAGTATGCATTGTTTGCCTTCTAAAATGTTTTTTCACGTCCAGGTGTATGGTGCACTGTCACATTCACACCATTGAATCAATAGTATCTCATCAGTCATGGCCCTTGAGAGCAGACTAGATGCACAATCCGTGCTAGTCTGGGAGTACCATAAAATTTGGCATATATACTTCGGGCTTAAGCATTATAAACCAAAATATGATTAATGGTCTCCCAGTCAGTTTAGTTTGTCTTTGTGCTCTTTTTGTAATGACCAACAAAAAACATCCTAATGTTCTGTTGGAGGCATAGCCATATTTTTAAAGATCTGTTCCAGCCTTCCAGAACCAGAACAAACTAGCTATTTGGCTTTAGGAGTTGGCTTGGTCCAAAACAGTTGAAACTAGATTGCCACTTTAATTGACTTCTTTTGTAAAGCTGAGGAAAAACTATGGAACATCTTTTTTCCCTGGAGCTCATGTTGATACATTGTTTTTAGTCATTACAGTAGATATGTTGAAAAAATTATGCTGAGATTGTATTGCTGTGTGATTCTTTTGCAGCTGCTAACTTGACTATTTTCTTTGTGCATATAAAAATTTAAAATGCTGGCAATGGAATCCATGTTTTCTTCATCTTGATCCTATTGATATGCTTTACCCCTAGCAGCTTGCAATTAATCCTCTTGTTTAATTTCTAGCTTGTTGATGATCTACCAGCTGCGTGCTTGGGGGCATAGGACCAGTGGGTCACTGCTATTTTTTTGGCTATTTTTGCCATCAGCTGCTGCTCTATGTTTGCTAAGCAGTTGTTACTTTTTTTTTTGCCAAATCTCCCCTCTCCTCTCCTCTTCTTTGTTTTGCCGATGATGAAATTGTCCAAGTCCATACATTATATGGAATATGAGTTGATGATCAAGAACTTGTGAGGAATTTAGCATCATTAGCAGCCGCCCCTACATTACCTTCTCCTCTCTTCTCTGTTATGATGCCTTGATGCTCCAAGTTCATGATCAAATGATAATTGACATGTTTCTAAGGCCTCTACTACTGCTACTACTCGTTTTTTTATATTGTTGTTTTATAGGACTACTTTGGTTTATAGACTTTTTTGATTTCTTATACCTTCTCGCGTACCTAAAGCACACTTTCTTGCATTTATTAGAACAAAGCACGAAATAATGTCGCGGACACCAGACAGTGTAGCCCGATGCCCCAAGCATGATGAGCAGCCAACCTATGAGGAGCAAGCACTAGAGGACCAGCTTACTCAGGAGCAGTTCGATAATGAGTTAGAAAAGGATCTAGAAGTGATGCTTACTCAGGAGCAGTGTGACGAGGAGGAAGAGGGAGCAGAAGGAAGAGCAGGAGAGGTTGTTGAAGGCGAAGAGGAAGAGGATGATGATGATGAGGACTTAGAAGAGGGATATGTAAGTCCCGAGGATCCCTTCCCACGTGAAGCTAGAAGGAGGCCAACGGAGGAAGATTTGGACAAAGATTTTGACCCAAACGAGGAGGTAGGAATAAAGCCTTAGCTTGTAAATTTTGCTAAAGATTTGGCTGTGTTACCTCTGCTAACACTTTGACCTGTCGTATATATAGGTCCCTCCTGAAACTCAGAAAAGACGACGTCGACGTCCGCGACATCTCGTCGGACAAGACAGAGTAGAGGAAAGGAGAGCAGAGGCAACAGCCACAGAGACGGACATTGAGGCCTCTACTCCACAACCTCAAGGCACAACCATGACTTCCAAGCCAAAGAGGAAATGAGGGGATAGAAAAGCAAATCAATATCCAGATAAGGCATGCTATGTGATAATGGAGGTCGGACCAGCAGGGGAGATCCTTGAGCTGAAGGAACTCAGAGGACGATTCTGTAATACGATTGGGGCCCTAGTAACAGATAAATTGAACCCAACAATCCCTAACTAGAAAGAGGTACCAGAGAAGAAAAAGGATGAACTATGGGATAAGCAGCTGAAGCTCAATTTTAGATTTCCGGAGGGTAATCACGAGCTGGTAAAAAATGCTTTCAAGATCATGGGAGAGTCATTCCGACGTTGGAGGTCGGAGCTCAATAAGAAGTATATCCAAAGGGGGTTAACTCCCTTCAACGAGTTCGGCAACATAACTCCTAGTCAATGGGAGGAGCTCGTGGCTCAGAAGACTTCACCGGAGGCATTGGAGCTCAGTGACTATAACACCGAGCTAGCGAAGAGGAACAAACATCACCATCATCTAGGCCCCGATGGCTACTATGCCAAGGAAGAGCAGTTTAGGAAGATGGACGAAGATGCCGCAACTACTGGGAATATCAATGTGAAGAATTTGAAGGTACGCTCAAGGTAATCTTAAGTTTGATAAGCTGAAGACCCGAGAGGCAGTATCAAGGATACTAAAATATGCTGAAGACAAGGAGAAGGGCTCATTCAATCCTTTTAGAGAGAGGGACGAGCTTAGCCTTGGCTTGGGAAACAAGGAGCACAGGCCGCATTAGGGGGTTGGGGAAAAGGACGACCTAGAAGCATGGATTTGAAAAGGACAGGCACATGTACAAGAAATATGGCATAGACTGGGAGACTAATCTTGAGCTCAAAGTGAATGCTCTAGTTGCGAAGGCGCTGGAGGAGCAAGGATTGTCTATGGAGCTATGGACATTAATGACGTCACCGGGAGAACTGGCATTAGTTGGTAGCCATCCAAAAGTTCCTAGCAGCCAAGGTTCCACTGCAGCCACAACCCCCATTGTTCGCATACGAGAACCAACTAGTTGCACCTTGGTGTTTCTCAGCGTTCGGCAGAACATTGTGATGGAGGTGGCAACGGGTGTGGTACATCCTCCCGGTGGCTTACACCACAATAATAACATACCGCCGAACTACACTAGGGTCGAGGTGCATACCGTGAAGCCCGAGTTCATGCAGTGGAGGATAGACTACGCAACTCCCGAGGGGCTGGTGTTACTTGGAGACATAATGGGGCAGTTCATCCTCTGGCACAAACAGGACATTATATTGATTGTTTCTTCGTTGGCTCCCCCTCTCCCAAATTTGGAGCGAGTTGTTGAGGACGGGGAGATATTTTCATCGTCTCGTGACCACCACATTCCTGAGATGCCACATTCTTCCTCGCCTCCTAGCAAGCATGTGCTTGATAAGCCACAACCTTCTCCAGCTCGTACCGAGCAAGTGCATAATGAGATGCCACAATGTTCTCAACAAGCACAGCCGATACATGAACAACGAGTGCCTCCTAAAGAAGGTGATGCACAAGAAGATGAGGACATGCCTAAATGGGAACTTCAAAAGAAGCATCCAATCACCATAAGACCAATTTATGTTCCGATAAAAGACGTCTTGTCGGTGCACAAGTGGTATTCCCATGACCAATTCAAGCCTAAGAACCAAGTTAAAAAAGTCCCATCACGGGCTTCTAAGGAGGCCGTCACTAGCAAACTCCACCAAACAACAAAGCAGTATCCAAATGTTGATGCCATCAAATGGTCAAAGAATTGCCCGAAAACATATGAAAGAGGTAAGCCCTTCCTACCAAACTGGGACATCCAGCGCCTACCACTTGGAATGAGAAGGTTCCATGATTGGTACTTGCGTGTTCTCCTAACGAGTATAGACCTCGTACAAGCATGCTTCCCCACCAGCACATTTGGAAGCCCAGCCGGGAAAATTATCTTTGACTTCAATGACATGTAGACATGCTTTCACCTCAGAGCAATAGAAATGAATCTAATTCGCACGTGGTGCCTATAAGTCCTTGTCCTCCCGATATGATATGAATGTAATCTTTGGATTTTGTTGTAACTAACCCACGTCGTGATTTATAGAATGCAAGTGCACATTGTAAAACAAATGCCAAGTGTGAAAGCCGGGTATATAGACCCTCAAGCTATAGCACAAACAAATTTTAATTACCCTAGACAGTGGAAACTAGATGACAAAGAGCTAGCTGCTGGAAAGACCCTTCGGGAGAAAGAGGACATCCATGCAAAGAAACTAAGGCAAGAGTCCCTTAAGATTTCGGCATACATTGCCCTGGCTTTCAAAAATATCCAACAATACTCTACTATATGGCTACCATACAACTTCGAGTAAGTTCAACTCTATACTTAAAGTTTTGTTCGATATATTTTATTCAATGCAAAAGAGCTTATCTAGTTCTATGATTAAATCCATGCAACAACCACTGGATTTGTATAGGCGTCGATGTCGGAAGGAGCATGGCATGGGTCTTTGATTCAATAGATAGGGACCCGATGACATACAAAGACTTTATATCGATTCTCAAGACGTATACATATCGACAATCCTCATTAGCTTATATGTTTGTATACATACTTATAACGTTCACTTTTGGATACTAACAAGTTGTATTTGCTAAAATAATTCGAACAGGGCATTTAGGTTCTATGTCAATAAACATCAAGGAAGGCATGGTCCAGTAAGGAAGGAAAGTCTAGCTATAAAAACACTATGTGCGGTAAGTGTAACTTACTTTAGTACTCCATTACATGGCTGTCAAAAGCATTACTTAACATTTGCATATGCAAAACACACAGTGCCCCAAGCAGAAGCCTGGGAGTGTACATTGTGGATACTATGTATGTTCTATGATGAGTAACACCGGTGCCTACAGGAGACACCCCTTAAGGGTAAGTTTGAACCTCTTCACCCGTAGTATAAAAACTTTGCACATGATATGAAATACTAAACCAAAACTTGTTCTCTTGTAGTGGAAAGAAGAGAAAGAAATGAAAAGAGGCCTATACAAGGATGACCAACTCTTAGAGCTCGTTGGCGACCTTTGCAACTTCATATTGGACCAGATTGTATACGTCAAAGGCATCTACCACTGGTACAGAGATGGCCTTTACTCCCGGTGGGGAACCCCCTCTAGTCCCGGTTCCCCACCCGGGAGCAAGCATCCGGGACTAAAGGGGGGTCCTTTAGTCCCGGGTCAGGAACCGGGACTAAAGGAAAGGGACCTTTAGTCCCGGTGGGTAACACCAACCGGGATTAAAGGTGCCTCCTGACATGCCACGAGGCCGGCACCCTTTAGTCCCAGTTGGTAATACGAACCGGGACTAAAGGTTTTTTTTTCTTTTTTCTTTTCTTTTCATTTTTTTGTTTTCTTTTCAAAATAGGTTTTCAAAGTCGTATTGTACGCTGCTAATAATACATTTATACGCACGTATAGTATGTTTCGGTTCAAGCACAATGAACGTATTAAATGACACAATTCAAACATATATATATATGCATCCATGCATCATATATATATTTACATGCATGCATGCATATGTGTATTTTACATTATATTATTTCATGTGCATATATTACAAAAGATTGCATTATATTACAGTTGTTGTGATATAACAAGTTTCCTCTCATCCTCTAGCTTAGCTTCCATGGCAGTGTTGGGTCGAAGTAGAACTCGCCCTTGGAATCGATGACCTGGTCATTAAAAAATCCGGCTATAGACTCTTGAATTGCTTTGATTTGGTCTTGCCGTATGACCTTTTCCTCCAACCATCGAGCCTACAGGTTTGAATTAAAAGAAAATAAATCAATATATGTACATACATACATATATATAAAGACATAGTAACACAATCAATAATTAATAAAGATGAATAATAATAATTAAATGAATATATAGTGTAACACAATCATATATATAAAGACATAGTAGCACAATCAATAATAATAATTAAATAAATATATAGTGTATTTTTAACGTACTTTGAGTCTCTCTGTAGGAGTTCTTTGGGAGACCTCCTTGATAAATTTGCAAACATAGTAACCACAATAGTTGTTCCCCTGTTCCTACCTCAGACACCACTTTACGAGAAAAAGATTTGTCATCCAATCTGGTGATCCGGTGATAGCTATATGTTTAATTAATAAAGATGATGCGATTTAGGGGACTTACTTTCAAAGGGATTATATTCAGTGGCGCTTTACATTTTCCCATGTGTTGCTTCTCAATAAAGGTTTTCCAAACACTGCCCAATAAAAAATTTGCCACGTCATCAGATATAGTTAATCATCATGTTTGTGTGTATATATAGTTGCTAGAGATACCGAAATTACCTCTGGATAATATCTATCATATCTTGGCAGTCTTGTTGTGGTTTTCTCATCGAGTCATAGATTATCAAATGACTTTTCACCAGATTGATGTCCATCAATATCCAGTGATTGCTGCATGTGTTTATAGGATATAACACATAACACTCATTAATTAACTAGAATCAACATATGAGCCATTAAGGATGATCGACATTATTAACACTCACTTGAAGTTGTAGGAAAAGAGTATATCCTTCTTGTGGCGTTGGTTCACTAAGAAGTTCATGAGGTTACTCTTTGACTCAGACTTCCAATTAGGCTTTGGAGTAACTGGGTCTTTGAATACTATATGGGGATCAACAAAACCAATTTCATTGCAGCCTTCCTTTCTGCGCTCTGTCATTGTAAATCTGCATATATATAGTACTTGTTGGGATAATTTATATACATATACACACATATGATGAGTTTAATAATAGATCGAAAGAATTATTACTTACAAGCAATATCAGCTAATGATAACTTTATCTAGAGAGGTCAGGTGGCATAGTTGATGAAATTCTGCAAAGTCAACATACATAACATCATCGCCACGGAACCAATGTTCGTCTCTAATTCTGACACCAACGCAGAAGTCTCCACCGGTAGACGCCTGCATGTACCACTTGTTTAGCAGGTATATTTGCGTCCCCAAATCACCTAAGGCTTGAGGGTTGTATAGACTCTGGCCTAGTACAAATTTTTTCTTCCAAATATCAACCTCCGCCGCACTCTCAATGTTTCCATCACCAAACATCTGGTAAAGGTTGAGACCAGTCTCTTCAATAAATTCACCAAGGTGATCCAAATCGACATCTGGAGGTATGTTTGCCTGATGCATTAATCCTAAATTTGAACCATATTCATTACCAACAACTAGCAGGGGGACTGATTGGTGCGATTGTTGTCCAAGTTGTGCAACTCCTTTCCCTGCCCGCTTCTTTTTATGTGCCACCTCAATTGACTTGGTGAGAGTGCGGTCATAGTCCGTTAACGTTGCTTTGGATGGCTTACGAGATTCCCGCTGTTGTTGCTGGTAAGAAGCCACCTTTTTTCTTAGAATATCTGGAGCTACAAAGAAGTACGGTTTCTCCGGGTTTCTCCTTGCTTCTTGATCCTTTTAAGTTTATCATAGAATCTAGACATATCTTTTTATATGCATCGCCACTTCTTCCTTCTCTTTAGATATTATTTTGGGAATAGCCCTTGGTTTCACGGTGGCTTTCTTTGCCGGTGGGGACTGGTTCTTCATTTGCGGGGCTGGCCTCTTGCTAGTACTTGGCTTCTTGGTAGGCGGGGGCGGGGGAGGCGTTGGAGACCTCCTTGGAGGTGGCGGCTATGGCATTGGAGACCTCCTTGGAGATGGTGTGGATGCAGCCTCGCCTTCCAACACATTGTCATCGTACAGAGCACTATGATGATCTGGCGATTGAACAATTGGATTTAGGTTGGGGGAGGATCTGCTACAAAAAAGGAATGACATATTATTATGAGCAGATTGTTAATTATTTAAGCCAATATAAATTAATGATGTAGTGTTTTCATCCGCACCTATGGTGAGGTAGTTCAGGAGGAGGTGGAGGCGACATCTCGGGAATGATGATGTAGCGCTTGCGCCATAGAATGAATGTCTTCTCTGCTTCTCCTAGAGTCTTCTCGCCATCACCTCCAGGAATGTCAAGAGGCAAATCACTAAAATCTTTTTCAGCTTTATCTACCGAGATGGTAGCATATCCTTCTTGGATTATATTCCCATGAACCCTTGGTGTCTTGGTTCGGTCGATAGGATTAACAAGACCGATAGCCACCTTGATTGTGGAATTCCACTTCGGAATGTGTAGCTCACACAATGTACAAGGTTCAGTGACATCATCCACAGGGAAGCGTAGTCCTGTGTCCCCTTGATTTGGTATCTCCGTGGAAGCACAGCTGCTTTTCAACTGAGCAGATTGGCTAATGTTGATTCCTGGCTCTGATGCCTGCTTGCTTGCACTCACTGCTATTTCCACTTGCCTTCTGATTTCCTCCTGCATTCTCGCTTCAAGGTTTTTTTCCCGCTCACAGTGCTTCACGCACCGCTTCCTTCAACCTTTAGAGCTGCTTTGTGCCTCTTCTTCCTTCTTTCTCTGGCGGCTTCAGAGGGAAGGTGCATCTGAGGGGAATCCATGCTCCCATGAGACACTTCCTTTGCCTCTAGTTTGGCCACCATGTTCAATAGTCTCGATGGCGTATGTCAGTTCATCCTCTCTCTGTTGGGCTGAATGCACCACTAGCGGTAGCTCTCTCGAGCATAAAACAATCTTCTCTTTGCTTCTTGCGCCTTCTTGCGCCATAAACGCACTTCCTGTCTCCTGGTCCAGTGTTTCCCCATGAGCAAAAAACCAATTCTTTGCATGCTCTCCCCACTCGAGTGATGCTAGTGTGATACCCTTGGCAAGAAGGTCTGCTTCCATTTTGTTCCACTTCTTAATGGCAGTCGGGTAGCCACCTGATCCCAAGTTATGGTGGTATGTCTTATGTTGGGCATTACATTGGTTCTTTATCACCCGACTCACACCCTCTTCCGACGTCTTGTACTGTACAAACTCATCCCAATAGGGCCTCTGCTTTGAGATCGGGCTTGGGACAGTGAAATCTGGTGCTATGTTCTTGACATACATCATGTATAGGTGTTTCTTCCAAGTCTGAAACTAGGTGGCCATCTTCTTCATTGCCCAATCCCTAACTCGCTCCTTCAATTCATCACCATCTATTATATCATCATAACCATCTGTTTGGAGCGTGAAATGTACCAAGACATCTTTCCAAATTAACGTCTTGTCACGATCGGAGACAAAACTGATATGAGGAGCATTGGTCTTCTTCTTCCATTCACGGGTACTGATCGGGAGCCGGTCCCTTATAAGGTAACCACAGTGGTGCACGAATTTCATTTTATTTGGCCTCCCGGTTCACCTGTATCCACATTGAACTCCGAGATGATGAAGCGGCCCTCCAATGGCTTTTTGGGACCTCAAACATTTTTACTCTTCGTTGTAGTTGTTGATGTCGATCCAGAGGGCTACAAAACATAAACATTATTTTTAATGTCATGAGCACACATAAGACATATGATAATATATATAGCTAATAATAAAAAATATATACTTGGCCAATATCTTGTTGCTCATTTTGTTCAAGAGCTAAGTACTAACTCCCGTCATCTGCATCCTCTTGCACGTTATTTTTAGCACCATCATCGTCGGCAACTTGAGTGCTAGTGTTGATCAAATTCATCATCAACTCCTCATCCATGTTTCTCAGGTCAGCCATCTAGCTTCAAAAAATAAAACCAATATATAGTACGTCAAATCTTTGCTTATATGCGTAAAATCTATGAACAATATGCATTATTAAATCTTGCCCCTTGGTCACGGACGCAATTCGCCACACTAGGGCGAACTGCGTCGGTACTAGGGTGAATTAGGGCTATACATAAACGGTCGAGGGCGAATTGCGTCGGTGACTAGGGCGAACCACGTCGATGACATCAACAACGCGGTTCGCCCTAGTCATCGACGCAATTCGCCCTAGTGTGATTGTTTAGCGTTAACGATAACGGTAATACGAATGTTGATCAACTAGGCCACGAGAGAGGGCGGTGTGACGAGAGTGGCGGTGCTCCGCTCCGCCGTATATATGTTTGTACACATGGGTGAATGATGTAACATAACTGACCAAATCATAAGAACGTAAGTACAAAAACAATCACCGAAGCGATCAAATTCCTATACTTAAGCTCCCATAATCCCGGTAGTCTGGAAATCACGAAGGATTTCAACCAACTCTCGACATACAAACCAATATCGTAGTGATTCAACACAACACATCGTTCGTTATAACATTTCACAAGTAGCATTCGGATTACATCCATCAGAGTTCAAAATAAAATATTACAAACCAAGTTCAAATCTACGGAAGCAACATAGTTTAGTACATAACTTCATAGTTTCAAATACATTGCCAGATCTTAGTCATGTCCCACAAAAGCATCTTTAGATACGAGAACTAGGAGAGACCGTGCCCAACGGTCTAGTCTTCATCACCAGCCGAGAGAAGGCAATACTTGCAGCAACCAAAGTAGAACTGGTCATCTGCAACAGGTGGGAGATAAACCCTGAGTACGAGAAGGTACTCAACTAGACTTACCCGACAAAACCAGAAATAAAAGACACCAAGGATCATGCAAGGCTTATGAAGTGGGCTAGCTTGACACATTTGCATAAAAGAGCTTATTAATATAGTGACCAATTTAAACTTAGCATCAAGCTTATCATCATTTACCTATCCACTAGATTAGCACCTGTACTAGAGCACTCACTTATTAGGAGCAATCAATATTAACCATAGCAGGTATAATAAGACTGTCACCATCATATCATCATTTCCGAACCATTATGTTATTTAGTGCGTCTACATTGGAGATAAGCCTGTCAAGTTCTCACTAACCGGGAGAGACGGTGACTCGAATCGAATTATAACTCAGCTGAGGGGGTATTCCTAACTCTCACCCTGGCATACTTTGCAAGGGTAGCCATGGGTCACCTTTGAAACAACTCAGGAACCAAATTCGTGGGTTCGATCAGCGCCAGCACTCTCAGGGATTACCCTTCTACCAGGACGATCAGGACTTTTAAATCACCTGCCCTTGGACTCACGCCTATGGCTCCCTTCCGAGGTGCACTTTATACTTATCGACTCCCGGCCTGAGGTGAGCTACTCGGCTTCGTGGTCGGTCTTCGGACATGGCCAACTAAGAGAGAGGCATGCTTTCAACATGAACAGGAAAGGCTCCAAGATTTAGTCCTTAAGCGACATAGACGGAGTCACTGCAAACCGGCAAGCCTCCGTCCGGTCTTCATTTCAAATTAAGACTGGTTCTTTTCCACGATAGCAAATATAGCCAACCGTGCCACATGTATCTTCCTATATCTCGCAGGTGACAGGAAATCACCTGACTTCTACCGTGTTTAAGCAGGGCTAAGCACTACACGAGGCCGAGCTACATAGGATTCAGGGTATCAATATCTGGACAAGAATTGGATAACCAATGCAACAAGTGTTTGCATCCAATACCTAAACTTAATGCAACAATATATATATGTAACAATAATACTGTAACTGCATTTCAAAAATTAGGAGGCTTAATATGCTCCGGGGCTTGCCTTTCACAAAGTTGCACGGACGGTGATCCGGGCACTCAACGGCGACCTCGTCTGGCACTTCTCCCGAAGGCTGCACCTCCTGAACCTCCGGTGTTGGCTGCTGCTGCTCCTCGCTCGGTTCCTCGAATTCCAACAGTGTCACACCTTCCGGTACACCTATTGCATGCCGATGCACAAGATAAATATCATGGATGCATAAGGAATGACATGATGCTCATGATGAATGAATCATAGTAAGTGTTTAACAAAACATCACTGGACACTCGTTTACCGATTAAGAATAGCTCTATTCAAATCACTTTAAAGCATGTATCTAACTTAACTTGAAGAACAAGATCACCTACCTAACTTGCATAACCTAAGATAAAGATGCTCATCTTTAGTTAAAGGCCTAACACCTAGGAACATTACCACAAACTTAGAAATAGTACAGTCATACTTAAAACAACAGTTAAAGTTTCATATGCACACGGGTAGTTCCTTAATTCAATCATAACCAGAGTTCTAGAAATTCAAATGACTTGCAAGAGGACATTTTGGAAAGCTTATGAAATTCTCTACAAATCATTTGTAAACATCAAAGCATTATTCTTACGTTAACCAAATCGAATTCTAGTAAACCTAGAATCTGTCCAGAAATGTCAGGGTTACTAAATTAAATTTTTAGTGATGATGCAAAAGCATAATTGGACCAAACCAAGTTTACCAACTTGTTGTGCATACCAGAGGAACATTAGAAAGTATTGTGCCAACTTCTAAATAAATTATTTAATATCCTTTTCTAATTTATTTAGCTAATTAGGTGATTAAAGCAATATATAGTAAAACTGTTCATAAAAATCTACAAAAATTACAGTAGCTATCTCATGCTTCACATAGACTACCATAAAAATTTCAAAGCAATTGGGCAAGCAGAACTTGCTGTATCCAATATAACATGTGGCATGTCTATTTTTAGCATAATTAGGAAACCCTAGTGAAAAGTGTCAAGCAACAGATTTCTCATTTTTCCTAGCATCATTCTAACATAAGAACAGCACTCACCAAATTTCACACAAGATCCATCCATGCAAACAAGAGAATTTTATAACTCCTATATACAGTGTTCGAAATGTATGAAAATTTAACTACAAGCTATTCATGATATGAGTAGTACACCATAAAAATTTCATAACATTTGGAGCTACATAGAAAAAGATATAATTACCCCTATTTCTTCATGATTTAAAAGAGATAATTAGCAACTCCATTTTTCATAACAAAACATGGCATAAATTATATTTTTAATAAAAACTAGACATTATCATGAACTCAACAAAATTGGAACCACATCATTTGAAGCTACCAACTAGGAGATACATATTTTTGAATATATACTCAATTCTATGAAAAGAATAAAACAAAAACGAATTGGAAACCCTAACTCTACTGTTGGGCCGGCCCGAAGGCACACGACGACCCACAAAACACGCGCTGAGCGCGGCCCAAATCGCGACGCGACCCACGCTGACTCTCTCCTGAGAACAACGGCTGACGCGCGGGTCCCACGCGACAGAGAGACAGGTAGGGGAAGAGAGGAAGACGACGGCGTAGCTCGTCGCCGGTGACATCTTCGGCGAGTCCAGCGGTGCTACGGCGGTCACCTAACCCGTGCGCATCCAGTGGTGCCCTCAATTGAAGCTATTGCTGCGGCTAAAGGCAATGGCGACGACCATGGCGACGCACGGCCACGGCATGGCCGGCTCCGGCGAGGTTACGGCGTCTCGGCCCTAATGGCTCGCTCTACGAGCTTCAGCGTCACACACAGCAGCAAGCGCAAGGGAGAGAAGGGATGGAAAAGCCGCGGTGGCAGTTGGCCACGTGGAGCGCCAACTCCGGCGAGGTCCCGCCATGGCGGCGGTGGAAGAACTGGCGATTACGCCCTTACCCAGCCTCAATCGCCCCGGCTGAAAGGTGGAGGTGGTAGAGGAGATCACGGCGAAGCTTGAGGCAAGATGGCCAACGCGTTTTTGTAGTGGTGCGCGAGTTAGGCGATGGCGATGCCCGGTCGGCAATGGCGGAGCTGCTGCTCTGATGCTGCGGAGCTACGGGCGAGCGGAGGAAATGGAAATGGGACTGGTGAGCTGGTTGACAGGCGCGTTGAGTGAGCTCAAGTCGTGGCCGGCCGTGCCAGGGCATCCGTGGCGTGTGGCAGCATGAGCAGGCAACCGGCGACAAGTGTCACCCACATGACGTTCATTATCTGATGGCTGTCAGTTACTGTAGCTCACATTCAGACAACGGGAACCGCCTAACAGCGCGACTTCAACGTCTTAATACGGCTAAACCGTTGATCCAATGCAAAAACAATGTACATGAAAATTGTAGGCCTACCATCCATCTACAACTTCTTTTCAAGGACCATCATCTAATTCGCCATGGATCAGAAGTTACATCAAGCCAAAGGTGGCTCGAACCAACTGAAATTGCAGTTAGGACTTAGAAACAATTTTTCAGTGTTGAATCTAGCATCAATAATGACTTGTGGGCCATGTTTGAGGCTGTTCCACACATTTTCATGAGTTGATCATAAAACAACTTTTGTTCCTTGATAAATTAGCTACAACTTTGGTAAAGAGTGCACCGCCATGCAAGATCTCTAAGTTGGACTTTTGAATTAGTCAAACAATGTCACTCTAAGGTTCATTTCAAGTCAAACCTCTCCTAAAGGGTAATTTGGTCATTTTGGTCCACGTGAACAACATCCAAACAATTACCCTAAGTGTAGTTAAGGTGTATTAGACCATAATCAACCACTTTACACAAGTGCTATACCAATTTCTAATGATCACATGTGATGAAGCAACAAAACAAGCAATTCACCCAAATGTTGTAATTCAATGTTTCACATGTTTCATGACTTTGTTGTTATTTTATGCTTGTCACATTACTACCATGTTGCCATGTTTCAAGGTATGAGAAATTCATGTTGCATTCACATGTTACACTACTACCATTCACAAGCAATCAAGTATGAAACAAACATAATTGCGAATGTTGCATATGCATGTTTCAGTGACAATGGCATGATGAGATAGATGATGCACATGTTTAAGAAATGAAATGCAATTTTGTAGAAGCCAAACACCTAGGGTGTTATAGCCCTCCCCCCTTAGAAAAAATCTCGTCCCGAGATTTGGAAAGCGTACCAATCAGTATAGAAAGCCAAATAATTTTCCTTTAAATAATCTTCCCGCTCCCATGTTGCATCCCGATCACTATGATTACTCCAAACTATCTTGTACATCTTAACTACTCGCCTACGAGTCACTCTTTCTTGAGTATCCAGAACCTGCACGGGCTTCTCCTCATAAGAAAGATCAGATTTCAAGTTGACTCTCCTCATTGCTACTCTTTCCTCAGGAATACGGAGACACTTCTTCAGCTGGGACACATGGAATACCGGGAATATAGCTCCCATCTCACGTGGTAGATCGAGTTTATAGGCTACTCTTCCACTTTTCTCGATAATGCGGTAAGGTCCAACATACCGAGGCTCAAGCTTTCTTTTGATTCCAAAATGTTTTACTCCTTTCATAGGGGATACCTTCAGATAAACATGGTCACCTACTTCAAAATCAATAGGTTTTCTTCTTTTGTTAGCATAGCTCTTTTGTCTAGCCTGAGCGGCAGTCATATTCTTCTGTATAGTTCGAACTTGCTCTTCGGCTTCTTTTACAAAATCAATACCATAGAATCTTCTTTCTCTGGGTTCCACCCAGTTCAAAGGAGTTCTACACTTGCGGCCATAAAGAGCTTCAAAAGGAGCCATTTTGATACTCTCTTGATAACTGTTGTTATAAGAGAATTCAGCGAGAGGCAACCATTCTTCCCAAGAGCCTTTGCAAGAGATAAGACAAGCTCTAAGCATGTCTTCAAGAATTTGATTAACACGCTCAGTCTGTCCTGATGTTTGCAGATGATAGGCAGAACTGCGGATTAGATGAGTGCCAAGATTCTGATGTAAGCATTCCCAAAAACGAGCCGTGAATTGCGGTCCTCTATCTGAAACAATGGATTTGGGTACACCATGGAGACGTACCACTTGTTGAAAATAAATCTCAACATAATTGTGAGGGTGATAGGTAGACTTGACCGGAATAAAGTGAGCGGATTTGGTTAGACGATCTACGATAACCCAGATGGAATCACAACCCTTTTTGGTAATGGGTAATCCAACAATGAAATCCATAACAATTTCTTCCCACTTCCAGCCAGGAATAGAGAGTGGCTGCAATAATCCGGGCCTCATGTGAATAGCTTTGACTCTGCAACAGTTATCGCACCTTGCCACGTAGGCTGCGATTTCTTTCTTCATCTTGGTCCACCAATAATACAGCTTGAGATCTTGATACATCTTACTGCTGCCAGGATGGATGGACAATCTCGAAGAATGGGCTTCAGCCATAATTTGATTTCTAAGTTTTTTGTCTTTGGGTACTACAAGCCTATCATTAAACTAGAGAATTCCTTTGTCATCGACCCTAAAGTGCTTGGCCTCTTGCTCTTTCATCTTCCGCTTGATGTGAAACACACCCACATCAGTGTTCTGGAGTTCGATAATTCAACTTCTAAGAGAGTAATCCATAGTGATATTGTGGAGTACTGCAGGATGAAGGAGGTGTGCCAGATGAAAGTCTTCACTAACTAAGGAATTGCAATGGGCCTTTCTGCTTAAGGCATCAGCAACCACATTGGCCTTGCCAGGATGGAAGTGCACTTGAAGATTGTAGTCTTTGATTAATTCTAACCATCGTCGTTGACGCATGTTCAACTCAGGTTGAGTAAAGATGTACTTGAGACTTTTATGGTCCGTATAGATGTTGCACACAATACCTAGCAAGTAATGTCTCCAAATCTTCAGGGCATGAACAACCGCGGCTAGCTCTAAGTCATGGGTAGGATAATTGACTTCATGTTTTCGAAGCTGGCGCGAAGCATAAGCAATTACTCGGCCTTCCTACATAAGAACACACACCAAACCGGTGCCACATGCATCACAATAGACATCAAAAGGCTTCTCGATGTCAGGTTGTGCCAATACAGGAGCCGAAGTTAGTAAGGTCCGCAAAGTGTGGAAAGCCTCTTCACACTTCGGAGTCCACACAAACTTCTCATCCTTTTGAAGTAGGTGAGTCATTGGCTTGGCGATTTTAGAGAAGTCTAGGATAAAGCGACGATAATAGCCAGCCAAACCTAGAAACTTTGGACTTCTATGACCGTAGTAGGTGCCTTCCACTCTAGGACTTCTTGCACCTTAGTAGGGTCAACCGAAATTCCATCTCCAGATAACACATGACCCAGAAAAGGTATCTTGTTCAACCAGAATTCGCACTTGCTGAACTTAGCATAAAGCTGGTTGTCACGTAATCGAGTTAAAACAATTCTAAGATGTTCAACATGCTCTTCTTCATTCTGAGAATATACAAGGATATCATCAATGAACACGACGACAAACTTGTCCAATTCCAGCATGAATACTGAATTCATCAGGTACATAAAGTGTGCCAGAGCATTTGTCAACCCAAAGGACATGACAAGATATTCGAACAAGCCTTAACGAGTAGAGAAAGCTGTCTTAGGTATATCTTCAGGACGAATTTTGATCTAATGGTAGCCAGACCTCATATTGATCTTGGAGAATACCTTAGCTTTGGAGAGCTGATCAAACAGAATATCGATGCCAGGAAGAGGGTATTTGTTCTTGATAGTAACAGTATTAAGGGGGTGATAATCCACGCACATGCGCAGAGACTCGTCCTTCTTCTTCACAAAGATAGCCGGACAACCCCAAGGAGAAGAACTAGGCCAAATCAAACCTTTCTTTAATAGCTCATTTAACTGAGTCTTCAGCTCAGCCAACTCATTGGGCGGCATTCTATAGGGCCTTCGAGAAATAGGAGCCGTACCCGGAATGAGTTCTATCTTGAATTCTACTTCACGGTCCGGAGGTAATCCAGGCAAGTCATTAGGGAAGACATCTGGAAACTCATAGACAACCGGTATATCTTCAATGGCTTTGGCTAGGGTAGCATTGGCTGTACTATGGATAGCGATATCACGAGGTAACTGCACTAGAAAACCCTTCTTATCCACAGGACCTCTTAACATTACCACATAGGTTGATGTATCGATCAACACTCCATTCCCACTCATCCACTTCATCCCTAGGATTACATCGATTCCTACCCCCGGCAGAACTACAAGATCCGTAAGGAGCTCTCGATCCCCAATCTCAATCTTTACATCTTTAACTACTTGGTTAGTCATGATATTATTCCCAGCAGCACTAATACAATAACCACCCTTGACAGTTGTAATCACATTCATCTTATGCTTAGATGCAAAAGTAGAACTCACAAAGGAATGTGAAGCACCCAAATCAAAGAGCACAACTGTAGGGTGATCATTAACAAGAAACTTACCAGCGGTGATCACTTCACCAGCAGGAATTTCCTCCACAGTAGTGTAGTGAACACACCCCTGATGGATGTTTCCCTGAGCATTCTGCTTGGAAGGATAGGGGCACTTATTAGCCCAGTGACCAGGCTGGTTACAGTTCCAACATGGCCTATTAGCTGGTGGGACATTGGAGCTGCCCTGCCTAGAGGTATTCTTTGGCAAGGAGATTGTGTACCCCTTGCGGAAACCAGTTTTAGCTTGATTCTTCTTCTGAGGCGGGCAGTACCGGACATTAGCATTGGGTGGACGATATTGGGTTTTGGATACCACTGGTGCCTTAGACTGAGAAGCACCTGCCTCAAAGTTTCTTTTATGGGTTTTGGAAGCAACATATACCTTATCATTATTTTCTTGAGTTAGGGTGTCACTGATAAACTCATTGAAGGTGACACACTTGCAGTTGCCCATAGACTTCATCAGTTTAGGGGAAAGTCCCCTCTTGAAACTAGCTATCTTTTTGGCATCAGTATCAACGAACTCCGGAGCATACCTCGCCAGGTTGTTGAATGCCTGGAGGTATTCATTAAGACTCTTGTTGCCTTGGGTTAGCTTCATAAACTCGGTATGCTTAATGGCCATGAGACCAGGAGGGATAAAATGTCCCCTGAAAGCTACCTGAAACTGGTCCCAAACTATCTCGACGTTTGCAGGGAAGGTGGTCCTATGATGGGTCCACCAGATGCCTGTAGGGCCTTAGAGCTGGTGTCCTGCATATGAGGCCTTCATACCTTCTGTCAAACGGAGCAATCCAAACCTTTGCTCTATCGTACTCAACCATTCATCAGCTTGTAATGGTTCTTCTGCCTCTCTAAAGATAGGAGGCTTTGTGTCCATGAAGTCCTTAAAGCTGCTATACTGGTTCGGCTCGGGTCCTTGGCGGACATGTCGATCCTCGCGGTTAGCCATTTGGCGCATAGCCTCAGCTAGCATGCGCTGACTTTCAAGAACTGTCTGCATTAGCTCAGCTGGTGTGGGCGGTGGAGGAGGTGGTTGTTTCTCATCTCCCATGCTACGACCGCGACGAAGGTTATAAGCCATCTGCAAAATGTATAGCCAATGAGCACTAACGATGTGGAAATTTTTGTAGATGAATTGTATAATTATGCCAAACTGAGTCCATTGGAGAGAATGCATTTATATAATCAACAGAGGCACAATCATTCATCACAACCACACAACTCATCAAGCGCATCAATTGACACATAAATGCGATGAACTTAACCAACAATGAGATCCATAGACCGCAAAGATGGAATTTAACAAATGCTCACATACGTGGAGCATAAAACGTTTGATAGGTTACATCCAAGCCATAGTGGTTCCAAACTTACATCCAAAGATAACTTAAGGTTCGATATTACATCCCCAACGATTAACTTATTACAAGCTACTAGTTCATGCATGAGGATCAACAAAAGACTAGCTCTAGCGCATTAGCTAAGTAGTAAGCTAAACTACGCATCGTCCTCGGAGTCAGTGTCGAAGATCTCTCCTCCATGTTCATCACTAGTAGGCTCTAACTCCTCATCTTCCTCCTCTTCAGGTGGAACGTCCTCAGGTCCATTGACCTCCATGTCATCATCACCTTCAGCCATGATGACACTAGAGCCCATCTCATCCTCATCATCAGGGGGCAGGAGAGGGTGAAGCTGATTATGTAACAGGTGAACCTCCTCATGGAGATGGTCATTGTACTCTTCGGCAACTGCCAACTGCTGCTCTAGCTCAACCTGTCGCGCTCTCAACACATCCTCTTTGTGCCAGGCTTCATTCCGTTGGTTCAGCACGTGAATCAACATACGTTCACAGTTGCGGTGAGCAACTGTCAACCTCTGAACCTCCAGAGTCTCTTGATCCCGTTCCTGTGTTACTTGCTCCAAACGGTGCTGAGCCGCATTCCTCTCAGCAGTCACCCGGGCCAGCTCTGCCCTCAGCCTTTCCTCCTCAGTAGGCTCCGGATGGGGCTCACGAGGAGCTAACCGGTGACGAGGCGCCCTGCCTCCAGCGGACTTGCGAGCAGTGAGTTTCGTGCGCGCCATCTATAGCAAAAAGTTGCAACGTAAGGGGAGAATCATTTAAGGGATACGAAATTTAATTAGTCGGGACAATCAAATTTTAAAGGAGGGAGTAATGCAAAAATGCTATGTATGCTTGAACATGATGCATACACGATCCATACGTCCTCACGACCCTAGAAAAATTTAAAGGCTAGCGAATATACGGTGGCATACATACGTTCTCTCGTATACGGTATCTAGTCGATCTACAACGATACATTGTTAGTGTACCTGCAGGAAACTTCATTTCAGCCCAATAATTTCCCAAAAAGGCATGTAAAGTAAGCAGTAAACTAAATACTTTCATACATACATCCCCCGATGCATATACTCTAGTATCACAGCTACCCGTCAGAGATACCCACATTTAAGTACTCTCATAGATACATGATCAAACATGTAAGTATGTGAGCAACCACAACTACTCTCCCCTAGACCAACGGTTGGACGGTTATGCTCTCACAACTCCGACTTACCAGAGCGTAGAGGTACTTTGATCCATACATTACCACCCAAGCGGAAGGCATCCATACAATAGCACGCCGTATGGACGATGAAACAGAAACAAGCAAGAACCCCCAAGTTAGTACTTTAATAAGCCACCTAAG
This sequence comes from Miscanthus lutarioriparius, assembly GCA_904845875.1. NCBI lineage: Eukaryota > Viridiplantae > Streptophyta > Magnoliopsida > Poales > Poaceae > Miscanthus > Miscanthus lutarioriparius. The sequence continues at coordinate 39,338,682 of CAJGYO010000008.1, read as the reverse complement.
AGTCCTTATTTGGGCATAAGGGATATGACCACTGGCAATACTTAGTATTTAATTTAGAATTTTCACAAATACTTTTGTTTTAAATACACAAATGACATGTTTAGTGTCGAATCTTGCTCTGATGCCAGCTATAACAGAACCGACCAAATCATAAGAACGTAAGTACAAAAACAATTACCGAAGCGATCAAATCCCTGTACTTAAGCTCCCATAATCCTGGTAGTCCGGAAATCATGAAGGATTTCAACCAACTCTTGACATACAAACCAAGATCGTAGTGATTCAATACAACACATCGTTCGTTACAACATTTCACAAGTAGCATTCGGATTACATCCATCAGAGTTCAAAATAAAATATTACAAACCAAGTTCAAATCTGTGGAAGCAACATAGTTTAGTACATAACTTCATAGTTTCAAATACATTGCCAGATCTTAGTCATGTCCCACAAAAGCATCTTTAGATACAAGAACTAGGAGAGACCGTGCCCAACGGTCTAGTCTTCATCCCCAGCCGGGTGAAGGCAATACTTGCAGCAACCAAAGTAGAACTGGTCATCTGGAACAGGTGGGAGATAAACCCTGAGTACGAGAAGGTACTCAGCTAGACTTACCTAACAAAACCAGAAATAAAAGACACCAAGGATCATGCAAGGCTTATGAAGTGGGCTAGCTTGACGCATTTGCATAAAAGAGCTTATGAATATAGTGACCAATTTAAACTTAGCATCAAGCTTATCATCATTTACCTGTCCACTAGATTAGCACCTGTACTAGAGCACTCACTTATTAGGAGCAATCAATATTAACCATAGCAGGTATAATAAGACTGTCATCATCATATCATCATTTCCGAACCATTATGTTATTTAGTGCGTCTACATTGGAGATAAGCCCGTCAAGTTCTCACTAACCGGGAGAGACGGCGACTCGAATCGAATTACAACTCAGCTGAGGGGGTATTCCTAACTCTCACCCTGGCATACTTTGCAAGGGTAGTTGTGGGTCACCTTTGGAACAACTCAGGAACCAAATTCGCGGGTTCGATCAGCGCCAGCACTCTTAGGGATTATCCTTCTGCCAGGATGATCAGGACTTTTAAATCACCTGCCCTTGAACTCACGCCTACGGCTCCCTTCCGAGGCGCACTTTATACTTATCGACTCCCGGCCTGAGGTGAGCTACTCGGCTTCGTGGTCGGTCTTCGAACACGGCCAACTAAGAGAGAGGCATGCTTTCAACATGAACAGGAAAGGCTCCAAGATTCAGTCCTTAAGCGACACAGACGGAGTCACTGCAAACCGGCAAGCCTCCGTCCGGTCTTCATTTCAAATTAAGACTGGTTCTTTTCCACGATAGCAAATATAGCCAACCGCGCCATATGTATCTTCCTATATCTCGCAGGTGATAGAAAATCACCTGACTTCTACCGTGTTTAAGCAGGGCTAAGCACTACACGAGCCTGCGCTACATAGGATTCAGGGTATCAATATCTGGACAAGGATTGGATAACCAATGCAGCAAGTGTTTGCATCCAACACCTAAACTTAATGCAACAATATATATATGTAACAATAATACTGTAACTGCATTTCAAAAATTAGGAGGCTTAATATGCTCCGGGGCTTGCCTTTCACAAAGTTGCATGGACAGTGATCCGAGCACTCAACGGCGACCTCATCTGGCACTTCTCCCGAAGGCTGCACCTCCTGAACCTCCGATGTTGGCTGCTGCTGCTCCTCGCTCGGTTCCTCAAATTCTAGCAGTGTCACACCTTCCGGTACACCTATTGCATGCCGATGCACAAGATAAATATCATGGATGCATAAGGAATGACATGATGCTCATGATGAATGAATCACAGTAAGTGTTTAACGAAACATCACTGGACACTCGTTTACCGATTAAGAATAGCTCTATTCAAATCACTTTAAAGCATGTATCTAACTTAACTTGAAGAACAAGATCACTTACCTAACTTGCATAACCTAAGATAAAGATGCTCATCTTCAGTTAAAGGCCTAACACCTAGGAACATTACCACAAACTTAGAAATAGAACAGGCATACCTAAAACAACAGTTAAAGTTTTATATGCACACGGGTAGTTCCTTAATTCAATCATAACCAAAGTTCTAGAAATTCAAATGACTTGCAAGAGGACATTCTGGAAAGCTTATGAAATTCTCTACAAATCATTTGTAAACATCAAAGCATGATTCTTACGTTAACCAAATCGAATTCCAGTAAACCTAGAATCTATCCAGAAATGTCACGGTTACTAAATTAAATATTTAGTGATGATGCAAAAGCATAATTGGACCAAACCTAGTTTACCAACTTGTTGTGCATACCAGAGGAACTTGAGAAAGTATAGTGCCAACTTGTAAATAAATTATTTAATATCCTTTTCTAATTTATTTAGTTAATTAGGTGATTAAAGCAATATATAGTAAAACTATTTAGAAAAATCTACAAAAATTACAGTAGCTATCTCATGCTTCACATAGACGAGCATAAAAATTTCAAAGCAATTGGGCAAGCAGAACTTGCTGTATCCAAAATAACAGGTGGCATGTCTATTTTTAGCATAATTAGGAAACCCTAGTGAAAAGTGTCAAGCAACAGATTTCTCATTTTTCTTAGCATCATTCTAACATAAGAACAGCACTCACCAAATTTTACCTTTACTGGATCTATAGAAAAATTATGAAAATTCACACAAGATCCATCCATGCAAACAAGAGAATTTTATAACTCCTACATACAGTGTCCAAAATGTATGAAAATTTAACTACAAGCTATTCTTCCTCTCAAATTTGCTTCGTCGCTTTTTTTAGGGGGTCAAAAACGTCTTTTTAACAGCCAGTTAACACCATTAGCTAACAGATTTGACGGTAGTGTCAAATTAGGGATAAAAGTTGAAGTGAGTGTCAAATAGGGAACGAAGAAAATTTTAGGGCCAAGAAAGGAACGGCTCGGGTGAGGTTACGGCGTCTTGGCCCTAATGGCCCGCTCTATGAGCTTCAGCGTCACACACAGCAGCAAGCGCAAGGGAGAGAAGGGATGGAAAAGCCGCGGTGGCAATTGGCCGCGTGGAGCGCCAACTCCGGCGAGGTCCCGCCATGGCGGCGGTGGAAGAACTGGCGATTACGCCCTTACCCAGCCTCAATAGCCCCGGCTGAAAGGTGGAGGTGGTAGAGGAGATCATGGTGAAGCTAGAGGCAAGATGGCCGACGTGTTTTTGCAGTGGCGCACGAGTTAGGCGACGGCGACACCCGGTCGACAATGGCGGAGCTGCTGCTCTGATGCTGTGGAGCTACGGGCGAGCGGAGGAAATGGAAATGGGACTGGTGAGCTGGTTGACAGGTGCGTTGAGTGAGCTCAAGTCGTGGCTAGCCATGCCAGGGCGTCCGCGGCGCGTGGCAGCGCGAGCAGGCGACCGGCGACGAGTGTCACCCACGCAACGTTCATTGTCTGATGGCTGTCAGTTACTGTAGCTCACATTCAGACAATGGGAACCGACTGACAGCATGACTTCAACGTCTTAATACAGCTAAATTGTTGATCCAATGCAAAAACAAAAACAATGTACATGAAAATTGTAGGCCTACCATCTATCTACAACTTCTTTTCAAGGACCATCATCTAATTCGCCATGGATTAGAAGTTACATCAAGCCAAAGGTGGCTCGAACCAACTAAAATTGCAGTTAGGACTTAGAAACAATTTTCAGTGTTGAATCCAGCATCAATAATGACTTGTGGGCCATGTTTGAGGCTGTTCCACACATTTTCATGAGTTGATCATAAAACAACTTTTGTTCCTTGATAAATTAGCTACAACTTTGGTAAAGAGTGCACCGCCATGCAAGATCTCTAAGTTGGACTTTTGAATTAGTCAAACAGTGTCACTCTAAGGTTCATTTCAAGTCAAACCTCTCCTAAAGGGTAATTTGGTCATTTTGGTCCACGTGAACAACGTCCAAACAATTACCCTAAGTGTAGTTAAGGTGTATTAGACCATAATCAACCACTTTACACAAGTGCTATACCAATTTCTAATGATCACATGTGATGAAGCAACAAAACAAGCAATTCACCCAAATGTTGCAATTCAATGTTTCACATGTTTCATGACTTTGTTGTTATTTTATGCTTGTCACATTACTACCATGTTGCCATGTTTCAAGGTATGAGAAATTCATGTTGCATTCACATGTTACACTACTACCATTCACAAGCAATCAAGTATGAAACAAACATAATTGCGAATGTTGCATATGCATGTTTAAGTGACAATGGCATGATGAGATAGATGATGCACATGTTTAAGAAATGAAATGTAATTTTGTAGAAGCCAAACACCTAGGGTGTTACAAACAAGGGCGGCGGTGCTCCGCCGTATAAACCCTAAACCTAGGGCGAACGAGGGCGGCGGTGCTCCGCCGTATAAACCCTAAACCCTAGGGTGAACGAGGGCGGCGGTGCTCCGCCGTATAAATCCTAAACCCTAGGGCGAACGAGGGTGGCGGTGCTCCGTCGTATACATAGAAACGCATGGGCGAACGAGGGCGGCGGTGCTCCGCGATGTATATATACATGCATATGAATACAAACGACGAAAACATATGGATCACGATCGAGGACAAGGACGTACGGCAAGACGAGCGGCGTGGTCTTGACGTTGGCGCAGAGTGGGCTGGGGTGGTGGTCGCGCAGCAGAGCGGGCCGGGCCGTGTCGGCGCAGTGACCGGCATGCTGACAACGACGACGTGAGGCGGGCCGACGTGCTGACGACGACGACGTGAGGTGGATCGGGGCGGTGTCGATGCGGTGGAGGGCGTCGACGGCGCGGAGCGGCCTGGGCCGGGCTGCGGTCAATGAGCTGGAGGGTGTGGCCCGCGCGTCGGGCCGGGGCTGTGATCAAAAGGAGTATATTATATATCATGCATGCATGTCCACATGTTTTTTTTCTTAATGCCGGTCCAGTCTTAATGCATAATAAAACGCCACAAAATGGCCAGGCAATTTCTCAATTACATGTTTTGCAAAAAATGAAAAAAATTGCACAACATCACCGTCAATCCTCTACTCGTTTTCCTCTGCTCTCCTTCAGCTCGCACGCCACCGCGTGCGTCGGCCATCACCCCATTCCCGGCCGTGAAACTCCATAGCCACGAGCAAGCCACGGCACGGCGCCATCATCCTCGCCATGGCCATGCGACCCTGCCATGCCCATACTGCGACTGGCCACTGAATGGCGAAACCCTAGGCACTAGGAGAGAGAAAGCCGAGAGTCCTCACCTCACGAATGCGGAGGCAGATCGACGGGGTCGCGCGGGCGCATGCAGTGGAGGGCCGCACGAGGTCATCGGCGGCCGCACGAGGCGAGGCGCGGGCTCCGGTGTCACTGCGGCGGGCGCAAGGAAGAAGAGAGAAAGGGCGGCGGTGTTCGACGAGGAAGAAGAGGAGGGGATCGATCTGCGCCAGGCACTGGCGCTTATATACCAGGGAGATTTACTCCCGGTGCCAGCCACCAGCCGGGAGTAAAGGTCCTTTACTCCCGTTTATACCTTTACTCCCGGTTGGTAACACGCACCGTGAGCAAAGGTTTTTTTTGGCGGGCCACGAAACTGCAGCCCACCTTTACTCCCGGGTGGGCTTCCCACCCGGGAGTAAAGGTGGGGCTATAGTTTCGTTTCCCGCGTGTTTTGAGCAAATTTTTTTAATAGAAATGCAATAGTCTTGTTAAATACATAGTAAATTAAATAAAAGGCATAAAATTGTTTTGTTAAAAATATGGATTTTCTTTTTCTTTATTGCACATAGGAAAAATCTATAACCTAACTTTTTTATTTTTTGTCATAATTATAAAACATAATGTAACTAATATTTATTATTTCGTTAATGCAAAAATGTAGTGTTTAATTAAAATTATTAAAACTATTGGTTTTGGATAGGAAATTTGTTTTCACATCATTTTAACGTTAATATTTTAATTTTTCATCACTCAATATCCTAATTTAACTTTTCGAGAGAGAAATCCCACCAAATCAAACATTGATTTAATTTGAAACACGACATAATAAACATCTGAATTCACAATTATTACATAATATCTCAAACACACACTACATTAAATCACTATATCATCAAGTGGGCATAGTAGTGAACTTCTTCTTTACGTATGTCCCTTGGTTATGATCGCGTCATAACCATGGAGTGTCCTCATCATTTACCAAGATGCTAGGGTCTTTGTTCACTTTGAAGGGCGGAATTCGGTCATCCTTTTCATAATCTTCTCACAGGTCTGACTTGTCCTCAATTCCCACGATGACTCTTTTCCCTGAAAGAACTATGTGGCGCTTTGGCTCTTTAGTTGAGTCATTATTGTTTTTCCCTCTTTTTGGTTTGGTAGACATATCATTGACATAGAACACCTGATTCACATCCTTGGCAAGGACGAATGGTTCGTCTTTGTACCCAATATTACTAAGGTCTACTGTTGTCATTCCATACTCGTTGTCTACTATTACCCTGCCTCTGGTCACCTTGACCCATTGGCACTTGAACAATGGGATCTTCAAAGTAGGTGCATATTCTAGTTCCCATATTTCATCTATGCGGCCATAATATGTCTGCTTATTCCCATTCGGGTCTGTGGCATCTATGCGGACACCACTATTTTGGTTGGTACTCCTTTTATCTTGGGCTACTATGTAGAATATGTTTCCATTTATCTCGTACCCTTTGTATGTGATGATATGCCATGATGGTTGCATAGCCAATAAATACAGTTGCTCATGGATGCTCTCATCACCTTGACATTTTTTTCGCAACCAACCGTCGAAAGTTTCCATGTGCTTACACGTAATCCAAGCTTCAGTCTTCCCTGGAAACTCGGATCGTAAGAGATCCTTGTGTGTCTCAATATACAGATCTACCAAAGAGGAGTTATGTAGAACTGTGTAGTGCGCTTTATTGAAATAATCATCCTCTGTACCAATATATGTTTTCCTCCCTAGTGTCCCCTTTCCGCTTAGTCTCCCCTCATATCTCGATTTAGGAACACCAATCGAGTCAAGGTCGGGAATAAAGTCAACACGGAACTCAATGACCTCTTCTGTTCCATAGCCCTTGGCGATGCTTCCTTCTGGGCGAGCACGGTTGTGAACATATTTCTTCAGGACTCCCATGAATCTCTCTAAGGGAAACATGTTGTGTAGGAACACAGAACCGAGAATGAAAATCTCCTTGACTAGGTGAACTAGGAGGTGTGTCATGATATCAAAGAAGGAAGGAGGGAACACCAACTCAAAGCTAACAAGACATTGAACCACATCATTCTGTAGTTTAGCTAGATCAGTTGGATCAATTGCCTTCTGAGAAATTGCATTGAGGAATGCACATAGCTTTACGGTGGCTAGACATACATTTGGAGGTAAAATTCCTCTTAATGCAACTGGAAGTAATTGCGTCATGAGAATGTGACAGTCATGGGACTTTAAGTTACATAATTTCTTCTCTGGCACATTTATAATACCCTTTATATTCGAGGAGAATCCAGATGGTACCTTGATGTTGTTTAAGCATTCAAACATGATTTCCTTCTCCTCTTTGCTTAGAGTGTAGCTGGCAGGACGTAAGTAATGGCGTCCATCATCTGTCTTCTCTGAATACAGGTTGTCTCTTTCTCTCAAACAATGCAAGTCCTGTCGTGCTTCAAATGTGTCCTTAGGCTTTCCATACACACCCATGAAGCCTAGCAGGTTCACACAAAGATTCTTCGTCAGGTGCATCACATCGATCGAGCTACGGACCTCTAGGACTTGCCAATAGGGTAGCTCCCAAAATATGGACTTCTTCTTCCACATGGGTGCATGACCGTTAGCGTCGTTCGAAACAGGTTGGCTGCCATGTCCTTTTCCAAAGATGACTGTCACATTATTGACCATATCGAGTACATCCTCACCGGTTCGGTTACGAGGCTTGGTCAGGTGGTCTGCCTTCCCTTTAAAATGCTTGCCTTTCTTTCTTACAGGGTGATTTGCAGGAAGAAATCGATGATGGCCAAGGTACACGACCTTTCGACATTTTTTCAAGAATACACCTCTAATATCACCAAAGCAGTGTGTGCATGCATTATATCCCTTGTTTGACTATCTTGAAAGATTACTTAGAGCAGGCCAATCATTGATTGTTATGAACAACAATGCTCGCAGATCAAAGTGTTCCTGTTTGTACTCATCCCATACACGTACACCTTCTTTATTCCACAAAATGAGAAGTTCATCAATAAGTGGTCTCAGGTACACATCGATGTCATTGCCAGGTTGCTTCGGGCCTTGGATGAGCACAGGCATCATAATGAACTTCCGCTTCATGCATAACCAAGGAGAAAGGTTGTAGATACTTAGAGTAACAGGCCAAGTGCTATGACTACTGTTCTGCTCTCCAAAAGGATTGATACCATCTATACTTAAAGCAAACCTTAAGTTTCTTGCGTCATTTGCAAACTCCAGGAATTCTCTGTCGATTGCTCTCCACTGAGACCCATCAGTAGGGTGTCTCAACATATTGTTTACCTTACGGTCTTCTTTGTGCCATCGCAACAATTTTGCATGTTCTTTGTTTCTGAACAGACGTTTCAAGCGTGGTATTATAGGAGCATACCACATAACCTTGGTAGAGATTTTCTTCCGCGGACGTTCGCCCTCAACATCACTAGGGTCATCTCGCCTGATCTTATATCACGATGCATGGCATACCGGGCATGCATCCAATTTCTCGTACTCTTTGCCACGGTAGAGGATACAGTCATTAGGACATGCATGTATCTTCTCGATTTCTAGCCCCATAGGACAGACAACTTGTTTTGCTTCGTAGGTAGTGGCGGGCAATTCATTGTTCTTCAGAAGCATCTTCTTTTGGATTTTTAGTAACTCTCCAAATCCCTTGTTAGATACACCATTCTTTGCTTTCCATTGCAGCAATTCTAGTGTGGTTCCCAACTTTTTCTGCCCTGCATCACAAGTTGGGTACAACAATTTCTTGTGATCTTCTAGCATCTGCTCGAACTTGATCTTCTCCTTTTCACTTTCACATTTTCTTTGTGCGTCACGAATGACCTGACAAAGATCATCAGCAGACACATCTTCTACGGCTACCTCTTCTTCAGCTTCTCCCATTGCAGTATCATTGAAGCACGCACCATAGGGAATAATATCATTGTCGTCCCATTGTTCTTCTTCACCTTCTTCCATTACAACGCCGGTTTCTCCATGCTTCGTCCAACAAATATAGTTTGGCATGAAACCCGACTTGAACAAGTGTGAATGAAGAGTCCTTGAGCAAGGATATTCCACCGTATTCTTACATATGGCACATGGGTAGCACATGAAACCATCGTGTTTGTTTGCCTCGGCCGCACGTAACAAAGAATGCACGCCGTCCATGAACTCTTGGGAGCGACGATCAGCATTGTACATCCAATGCCGACTCATCTGCATTACATGACATAAATACCGTATTAAAACCTAGAACATAATTAGTTAATTATACAACATGCATACCACCACAAAAGCTATAAATTTAAGAAATCCTCGCTACAATGTAGACAATCCCAACTACCACTAAAAACACTAAAGCTAAAATACACTTCAGCAGCACAAGGATTTCACGACCAATCCCAACTAAAACAGACAGATCCCCCGTTTGTTCAACATCTTTGGGCTTCTTCGGCTGGATCACTGCCTCATTAGCCGTCATATCTGCCTGTTGTGCAAGATATTTTTGCACGAGTTCAACATACTCTTCCTCCCAGTAGAAGCCTGAACATCCAGTGCCATCCCACTGAAATTAAAATAGAAAATTAGAACTTTAATCACAACCATCATGAAAATAGGTATAAACTAACCATAGTCATTAAATACGATAAAATAACTCACATTACGATCCGGACACTTGTAGAAAATGCGACCCTTGTTGGGACCCTCCTTCTTCACTCGGTACTCCATCACAATCTTCGTCTCATCACAACACTTGCCGCATGCAATGAGTGGGAGGCCCGGCCTAAGTCGCTTTGGAAACCCATGAGAGGCCGAGGATTCGGAAGCAGTTGCCATCTACTCTCTATACTCATTTTTTAAACAAATAAAATTAAACAAACTCTAAAATTCAATATATCTCTAAACAATGAAGTGTGCTATGCATGCTACAAATGAACGGTGAATACTAGTTTTTAATAGCTACTTTAACCTTCCTTCATGTAAATATGCAAGCTTGAAGTTTAAAGGTTTCCAGAGCGTTTAACACTACTCTGCTTGCCGAGAAAGTTGCTAGTGTTGTGTCGTTGGCATTTTTCATGGCCGTGGCCATGGTCATTGTGTTCTCGTCTTTTATTGCGGCAGGTAAGTAATTCACATGATATTTCCGCAAATTAACAGAAGGATGGGAGTGTACACACATAACAATCGATTATCGTTTATATTTATATATATACTATGTTTGGGTACGGTGATTGACAGACTACTGCGACGATATCAGGACGTGTGAATAAATAACCATCCGTACTAGTTGACCTTGCTTACGTGATCATCTCGGCGAGCATTTCTCCACCGGACGGCACTGTACTTGGCCACGGAAGAGCTCTAATTCTATGAGGAAGGGAACACGGTCTTCCACGACCGTTGCCGCTCTCCCTCGTAGAATCAAAGCTCCTCCTTGACATCCATTACCGCTCGGCAGAGAACATGCTCGCCGAGATGAACACGGTCCGCAAGTTCAACTAGCTACTTTAACCTTCTTTCATATAAATATGCAAGCTTGAAGTGATTTTGAGCTCAAATTGCTTACAAATGAAAAAAAACCACAATAAAGAACCATATATATATAGTGAACAAAATGAGATAAGACAATGATGAAAAATGAGAGTATGAGATTGGTAACCTTTACAACTGAAGAATCGATGGAGGAATCAAAGAAATTGACGGAGGAATCAAAGAATGGATGGAGGAACAATGGAGGGAGGAAGCAAGAACACTAGTGCAGTGAGCTTCAAAATGTGCTGAGCTCGGGCTCGGAGAGGAAGAAGGAGATGGCCGGGATATAAAGGGGGGACCTTTAGTCCCGGTTGGTGGCTCCAACCGGGACTAAAGGTAACTTTCCAACCCCCGGCACAGCCACGGCCCGGGAGTAGACCTTTACTCCCGGTTGGAGCCACCAACCGGGAGTAAAAGTCTACCTTTAGTCTCGGTTGGTGGCTCCAACCGGGACTAAAGGTCCCTGCCACCTCTGTCTGGCGCAGTAGCCATTGGGCAGGGACCTTTAGTCCCGGTTGGATCCACCAACCGGGACTAAAGGTCTCTCTAGTCCCGGGCGCAAAAAATGTCGGGACTAGAGCCCATTTTGGCCGAGGATCAAAGGTCTGTTCTCTACTAGTGTACCATGATCGAGAGTCTAACTTAGGTAGAAATCCTCAGTACCAACACCTTCGTGAGACTAAAAGGCTAGCTCTAGGCCGTTGATAATAATGTGTATGAAATTTGACATTGGTCTTACCTTGTGGGAGCTTTGCTGAGCACCTCGCCGTGGTGCGGACACCGCCGCGCCTCTTGTCACTGCCGTCGACCCGTGCCGCCGCCGTCCACCACGACACCTACGCCGAGCGCCATAGCCACCAAGGTGAACTCGCTGTGAGCGCACGAAGCCGTAGAGCCTCCTAGCAGTCTTGCCTATCCACCCTAGCACGAGAACACGCGAGCTCGCCGTCGGCGAGGAGCGCCGCCGCGAGACAGAGAGGAGAGAGAGCTGCTACGCCACTGTCGCCCCGTGCACCCAGTGCACCGTGTGCCAAAGAGAGGGGAGGGAGAAGTGGAACGAATTAGACTTATGAATTATGTCTATTTAATGATGGATTGTATATATTCTTGTGAATTGGCCTTGTAATGGTAGTTTATTCTTGTGCTTGTGGTCAGATTTGAATTATATATGCATATATATATATATATGTGTGTGTGTGTGTTTTCTGGTAAAGTGTACTGTAGGGGCGGTTCTACAAAATCGAGTTGAATTTTTTTTTGGAAAAATGTATTGTAGGGACGGTTCTAGACTGAACCGCCCCTACAAACAGGTATTATAGGGGCGGTTGATACTACAGCCGCCCCTACAAATCGATTTTGTAGAGGCGGCTGGTGTCCCCAACCGCCCCTATAAATATATTTGTATGGGCGGTTGGGAACCACCCCTACAAATGCATGATTTGTAGTCTCGTTTTGGTAGGGACAGCTGGCCAAACCGTCCCTACAAATTATCTGGAGCCGCCCCTACAAAAGGTTTATGTAGTAGTGATGAGCTCTATGGATGCAACAAGTTACAAGTTAAACCATTGATAAAATTGTAGTATCTTTATAAGGGATATCATATTCATTAGCGAAGAGAATTTGGCTTCCATCCGGTAAGTGCAACCTATATATTCTTTAATTCTCTTCTCCACCGGTAGCAGTAAGAGAATTTGGCTGAACACTCCCTGAGGGGACGTACGATGCGCTAGCTTCTTCTTCTTGTGCTGCTACTCTCCCATTTGCAACGCACCTTCTTCCTCTTGGTTGCATGCAAGCAGATGCATGGACGCGCTTTCACTGGCAGCAATACTCTCCTACAGGCTACAGGCATGCACGCACGACATGAGTGCAGAATTATATATTTGGCTATACAAATATATATATGTATCGGCCATATATCAACTCTCATGCATCACTCTAGCTAGCATGCACGGTACATTACCGAAACAGTAGAATTGTCGAGTACATGAGGGTTTACCGAGTGTATTCCATCGAGCACTCGACAAACATCCTATTTATCAAGTGTTTTTAATTAAACACTTGGCAAACATATAACACTCGGCAAAACCCAACTTTACCGAGTGTCTAATAAAAAACACTCGGCAAACTACAACGAAACACTCGGCAAACACAGACACTCGGCAAAGTAGAGGCACGTGTGTTGAACGTGCAGCGGCCATGTGACGGCCGTTGGGTGCGCCGCCCTGCCGTTATAAATTTACCGAGTGTCCGTTAGAGACACTCGGCAAAGACATGGTTTGCCAAGTGTTTTTTATTGACACTCGGCAAACGATATTTTTGCCGAATGTTTTGATGTTTTTGCCTAGTGTTTTTTATTGACACTCGGTAAAATAATAATTTTTTTCTCTCCTGTCCTCCAAACTTTTTTTACTCTCTACATACAACATGTGGTACTACATGTTAAAATTTAGCATATTTCTCGATTTGTTTGCTATATTTAATTAATTTATTGCATTTAGAGGAATTTTTTGTTTAAGTCAAATTTGAATTGCAAGTGATTCAAATAATGGAATAAATTGAGTGGAGAAATCATATTCATGTTATTGAGTCCATTTTGGGGCCTTACTCGGGAAATGAAAAGAATTTTCAAACATTTTGTTCAGGAAACACGACCACGAACGTGTGGCCGAATGGTTTTTAAATTCTAAAAAAAGCAAACGAAATATGAAAATCACGAGATTTGTCAAAATCTCATGATATCATACGTGGAGATTGTGGAAAAAAATTGAGAAGGTTTCGCATAATTTGTCACGTACGACCTTTATAAACCGAAGCATCTCCGAAGAAGAATCGTAGCGTTGAGAAGGATCCGGTAAGATTTAGAGTCAAAATGATGGTCAAATTGGGGTTTGACTTCAAAAGTTTTTGTATAGGCAATAGACAACATAGATTGGTTCACGTCAAATTTTGGTAATTTTTCGGATCCGTTTGATAATTTTAATTTATTAACCACAATTATAGAATTTTAATTGATATAAATTGAATTTGAGCTATAACTGCATGAAATAATGGATTAATATTCGTAGAAAAATCAAATATGCATTGTTGAGTGAATTTGACATGGTATTTTTAAATTACATCGTAACAAATTTAGTAGAACACGCTATAAAGAAGGAGGATGGTGGAGCATGAAATGTAAACTTTTTTGCCGAGTGTTTTATACTTGACACTCGGTGAAAAGAATAGTTGCCGAGTGTCATATAGGGGACACTCGGCAACTTCATCGACCCGGCCCCACTGCACAGTATCGGGCCGTAATGAAAATATAAAAAAAACAATGCCAAGTTCCCGGATCTTGGCACTCAGCATATATATACTTTGCCGAGTGCCGCCAATCTTGGCACTCGGCATACTCCTTCAAATGTCCCCAGCGGCCCGCACCCCCGGCCCCCACCCTCGCACACACAACACGCCGCACCGCACCGCACCGCACGCCGCACCCCACCCCCCCCACGGCCCCTGCCCCTGCCCCACCACACACACGCCACCAGCCGCCGCCTCCCCGCCCCACCGCGCCCCGCCACCGGCGCGGCATCGCTGCCCCGCTCCCGGCGCGTCCTGCCCCTAGCGCCACCTGCCCGCGGCGCCCGCCCACGGTGCCGCCCGCCCCGCACCCCGTCCCGCCACCGGCGCGGCCCGCCCCGGCCTCCGGCTCCCCGCAATATCCCTCAGCCCCGGTAAGATTTTCTTTGTAAGCACATAAACTTATCACTGGTAAACATAAAAATCACATAATAAGCACCAACAGATCAACAATCTATTTGCATGAGTCAGAATATCTTTACCAATACTGAATGAAAAATAAGTGCAGAACACAGAAATAAGTTCATTCAATTACAGTACCTATCATTCTTTTTTTGTGTGATTTACAGTACCAATTTAGTACATAGTCAACATCTTGCGATCTGAATATTTAGTGTCATGGAGCATTAAGCAAACAAATTTAGTACATAGTCTTCCAACAATAAAGCAGTAGCTTTCAGAGGGTCCGCTAGAGAAATTACAGTACCATTAGTTAAACCTAAGCAAACTTGGAATGCCTGGTGAATGAAACGAATTATGAGTGGAGCCATGGAAAGTTAATAGAACAAAAGTTGGCACACAGGCAATCATGACATATATTGAAATGAAAGCCTTATTGAGCGCCGATTTGACATCCATGGACTGATAGGGACGACTTCTTTAGTAGTTCGCAGGCGAAACCCTTGTTGGAAAACGGTGTCATTAGCTGCAACTGCAAACAATGAGCAGTGCAAAAGCTATTAGTACCAGGTGATTTGTAGTTTAAAACAAAACACGGCACAAAGCTACCAGCTACACAAGCTATTAGTACAGTACATAAGAAAATGACGAGGGTGGAAGACAATAGAACATATTTAACTCCTAGTTAGAATTACTAAGACAATTATAAGAGTGTAACTTAAGCAAACTGATACATTTTGATAGAATGAAATGTCCTGGCTACATGAACAGTACCACTAGGGACCAACGCCTGCTGTGAGGCTTCATAGTTTATGGCAAACATGAAATAAGTAAATTAATCCATTTTCACTGAATAAAATCTCAAGGCAAGTTTGAAATAAGTAAATTAATCCGTTTTTTAGAGAATGAAATCTCATGGCAACATGACCGGTGCCTGCCGGCAGGCTTACTGTCTAGCCACTTCTAGCTAGAATTACTAAGACAAATAGAGGATTGTATGATACATATAAGTCCACTAATGATCATGGCATATGTTGTAGCTGTAACAGATAGTGCACATGTAAATGTTAGCAATCTAAACATGCACTGACTATATGCGTGTCTCAACTTGCAGGTTTTTGCCGCCGCTCCCTGCCCCGCCCTGCCGCCTGGTTCCACCTTGCCCTCCTGCCGCCCCACAACTTTGAGTTGCCGTGTTTTTGCAAGGTATAAGATGTGCATGTGGTTGTCGGCCATCGTGCTGTTTGTTTGGTGTGGATGTGGTTGTCGGCCATCGTGCCGTTTTATTTGTTGCAGGTTTTGGAAGCCTCCCCATGCAGGGGAGGTGCTGCCGAAATTTAGATTTGACACTACTACGTTCCTTTTATTGCAGGAGAGTCTATTGCAACGTCCTCAACTTGTCACTTTGCAGGACAGCAAGGTGAGGCATAAAAGACCCTTCTTTCCAAATCATGTTTGTATATCACGTAACCTAGCTAGGCGTCTCCCGTTCGAAAGAGATACGGTTGGAAATATACAGATCTTTGCATATCTATAACCGTATCTGTTTCGAATTGTCCATGTTTTTTGGACAGCCCGAGGATGTGTAGATGCGGTTAGTTTCTATGCTCTACTCCGATCCGTGATAGAGTTTTGGCAGCATCTCCCTATTGTTCTCCGGATACACAATCTCCCTTCTAGGACGTGTATTTGGAGAACAGCGGGGAGGTGCTGCCAAAATTCTATCTCGGATAGGAGTAGAGATGGAAACTAACCCCATCTATACATCCTCGGGTGGGATTAGGATCTATCTTCACCTATTAGATAGTATAGGAACGTGTAGATGCAACGCGGTATTTTTTATATTACTCGCTGATATGCTAGAGGATGGATGACCGTGAGTGGATGTACACAGGCCGCTTTAGTCAGTCTTCGTGGACCGAAGAATGGATTGACAAGACCGATGCTTTCTTGGAACGGGCATTTGCAAGGGTTAAAGGAGCTAGTGTCACTTGGTGTCCTTGCAGCAAATGTGCAAACACGCGTCGGCAAACCAAGCTGGTCATGGGTAAACATCTTTGCAAGAATGGATTTACGACAGACTATACCAGGTGGATCTACCATGGTGAAGCCGATCGTGGGAGAGATGAGGTCGTGAGACAACGCATCGAGGAATATGATGGGGATGCCGGGGTAGGAGACATGTTAAATGACTATCATGAAGCACACTTCGATGAAGGACATAGGGAGGAGGAGCCAGAGGCTACCACAAAGGCATATTACGACATGTTGTCTGCGGCACAACAACCCCTTTACGGGTATTCCAAGGTTTCTCAACTGGATGCCATTGCACACCTAATGGCCGTGAAGTCCCAGTTTAGCTTGAGTCGAGACGCCTTCGATGTTATGCTCACAGTTGTTGGCAGCCTGCTCCCGGATGGTCACATCTTGCCAAAGAGCATGTATGAGGCACAGAAACTCCTTCGTGCACTTAAGATGCCATACGAGCAGATACATGCTTGTCCAAAGGGGTGCATCTTATTTAGGAAAGAGTATGCAGAAGAAAAGTACTGTGTGAAGTGTGAATCGTCTAGGTTCCTGGAGGTAGACTCTGGGTGATGGTCAGAAGAGGCAGCTCGTAATCCCCGTGAAGATCCTACGGTACCTTCCTTTCATACCGAGGATCCAACGGTTTTACATGGCTGAGGAATCCGTGAAACTAGATGACATGGCACAAAAATGGACGTCGATACAATCCTGAGAAGATGGTACACCCATCCGATGGTGAAGCCTGGACAAGGTTTGATGAGATTCATCATGAGAAAGCTCTAGAGGCTCGTAATGTACGTGTTGCGCTGGCAACAGATGGGTTCAATCCTTATGAAATGGCAGCTGCCCCGTACACCTGTTGGCCCATGTTCGTTATCCCCCTCAATCTCCCCCCTGGCGTCCTCTTTCAATGACATAACATATTCTTGTCGTTGATAATTCCAGAACACCCGGGGAATAATATGAGTGTGTACATGGAGCCTCTGATTGATGATTTGGTCCGTGCTTGGGAGGAAGGGGTATGGACATATGACTGAGCTACAAAGACAAACTTCAAGATGCATGTTTGGTACCAGTACTCCCTGCATGACTTGTCGGCATATGGGATTTTCTGCTGCTGGTGTGTTCACGGGAGGTTCCCATGCCCGGTATGCAAGGCTTCTCTAATGTTCATTTGGTTGACGAAGGGTGGCAAGTATTCTTTGTTCGACAAACATCGACAATTCCTCCCTCCTGACCATCCATTCAGACTAGACATCAAGAATTTTACGAAAGATGTCATAGTTAAAGACCCTACACCGCAGATGATGACAGGAGCCATGGTTTGTGCTCAGTTAGACGCTCTCGAGGTCAATAAACAAGAAGGTGGTTTTGTGGGATATGACGAGCAACATGCCTGGACTCAGAAGTCATGCTTGTGGAACCTCCCCTATTTTGATGATCTTCTTCTTCCACATAACATTGATGTAATGCACACTGAAAAGAATATCGCCGAGGCAATTTTTGGTACAATCATGGACATTCCTGATAAGAAAAAGGATAATGTTAAGGCTAGAGTGGATCAAGCGAGGTTATGCGATAGACCAAAGCTAAACATGGCGCCTCCTAGAGCCGGCAAGTCATGGAGAACGTCTAAGGCCGATTTCATCCTAACAAGGGCCCAAAGGAAGGAGGTACTAGAATGGTTTCAAACGTTAATGTTCCCTGATGGGTATGCAGCGAATCTGAAGAGGGAGTGAACTTAGCTACTATGCGAATCAATGGGCTCAAGAGTCATGATTACCACATATGGCTTGAGCGCCTACTTTCGGTGATGGTTCGAGGCTATGTCCCTGAGCATGTCTAGCAGGTGCTAGCGGAGTTGAGCAATTTCTTCCGCCAGCTATGTGCCAAGGAGTTATCTCATACCGTGGTTGTAGAAATGAAAAGAATGGCCCCTGTGTTGCTCTGTAAGTTGGAGAAGATTTTTCCACCCGGCTTCTTCAATCCGATGCAGCATATGATTCTGCACCTCCCGTATGAAGCACGAATGGGGGACCTGTGCAGGGCTATTGGTGCTATTCAATTGAGAGATGTCAAAAGGTTCTTCGAACTAAATGTAAAAATAAATGCAAAATTGAAGCATCCATTGCAGAGGCATACATTCTGGAGGAAGTGTCAAACTTCACAACAAAATACTATGCTGACAACCTTCCTAGCGTGCATAATCCACCCCCTCGTTACAATGCCGACGAAGATGAATCGAGCCTTAGCATTTTCTGAGGGCAACTTGAAAGTGCAAGTGGTGCGACCCACAAGACCTTGAAACATGAAGAGTGGCGCACTATCATGCTATATGTGTTGACCAACCTATCCAAAGTGGAGCCGTACATGCTATAAGTTCTCAACAAACTTGTTCTCAAGTAGTCACTATTCTATGTTCAACTCCCATGTTTCTCGTTGGTACAGGGAATTTCATCGTCAATTCTGGCATGAATCAAGGGAACCTACCCCGCAGGAAGCTGAGACCCTTCTCAGAGAGGGTGCGGGAAATGGAATGCCCGATTTTATTTCTTGGTTCCAATTTAGCTCGTACTTAGTTTGACATTACAAGTTGCTCATACATGCGAATAATATAACGAACCACCCTGCTTGAACTTGTAGGGCCAAACTGATGCGTCTATGAGTGCCGAGTTGAGACAGGTTGCCGATGGCTGTGCCTATAGGGTCAAGTCATTTACCAGTTATGACGTGAATGGCTATCGCTTTCACACAAGCCACGAGCAGAGTCGGCCCAATTGAAGTACCGCAAATACCGAAGTTTTTATGCTAGGCTTTGATGGGGTCGAGTACTACGGAAGAATTGAAGAAATATACGAACTCATGTTTCATGGTTGCAAACCTCTTAATCCAGTCATATTCAAATGCCATTGGTTTGATCCATCAGTAGTGAGACCGACCCCTAATCTTGGGCTAGTCAAAATTCGACTATCATCCGTCTTACCAGGAAACGATGTATATATTGTGGCTCAACAGGCCACTCAAGTTTATTATCTCTCATACCCGTGCCAAACCAACGACCGTCTTAAGGGTTGGGATGTTGTGTACAAGGTATTGCCACATGGTAAATTTCCTGTACCAAACAATGAAGATTACAACATAGACCCCAACATATATGATGGAGAGTTCTTCCAAGAAGATGGGCTCGAAGGGAGTTTTGAGATAGACTTAACCGAAGCGATCGGAATGGAAGTAGACAATGAAAGGGTTGCTGACGAGGACACTGGAGACGAGGTTCAAAATGTGAAGGACTTAGAATTACTTCAGCGATTACATTTAGGCAATGACAGTGATGACGACATTCCGGTCATGATGATTATATCGACATGCGTGATAGTGATGATGAGACTTATGATCCAGCTAATCCCGATCATGATGATTATTTCTAATACATGTATGAGCCGTACTAATTTATTTATTATTTGTCATATCTTTCTAAGTATGTTTTGTTTATCTGTGTTGATTGGTTTACTCTTTTTAATTGCAGGTGATTGAACAATGGTGGGCGGTACGAGGAAGATCGCGATGCTTTATGGAAAGATCAGAGCTTTAGGGTTAGCTTCAGGGAGGGGTCAAGGCAAGGGTGGAGGGAAGGGTAAAGGGGTGAGGCCCCCGTCGCCTGTAGCTCCCTCGTCGTCGTCTGAGGAGGTACCTTCCGCGCACGCCTCTGGTGATGAGGAGGAGGTACAGGAGCAGCAGGAGCAGGTGGAGGAGGCAGTGGGTTCCCAGGTCTGGTTGTGAGGTCCCTCGACCCTCCTGAGGCGACCGATACCTCTTGAGAGGCGCCCGATGATTCGACCCTCTAGAAAAAAGTAAGTAACTTTAGATGTTCTCAATAATTTTTTGTTTGATATGTTGAAAATTATAATGGAAACTAATAATTTATCTTAATCACTTGGGCAGGGGTTGGATTAAGGTTAGTGAGGGTGATCACAACTGCAAGGTCAACAGCATCCTTGGCCTTTTGTGCAGGCTACACTTCTCTGGCTTAGTGCAGTTCCACGAAGAGCTGCAGCTGGCCTACACGTGGGACCACTACGTCACCACCCTCGACGCCGCTGATCGTGACGGCAGGGTATTCCCCAACAAGGCAGAGCAGGTGAAGGGCGAGCTGTGGGTAAGTATTCCTCGCACTATATTGCTCAATACATCACATTCACTGGACATTCTTGAAGTAATGACTGTATACATCGTGTCTATATGCAGGACTTCTACAGATGCTAGGAGGGGTACAAGGCCAAGGCGGCCTCCATCTCTGAAGAAGCCGCCAAGAAGCTCGTGAAGGACATGCACTACGAGGCGCGCATCTAGGCCGTCATCGACTACTATGCTCAACACAGAGGGATGAAGGTTAAAAAAGAAGAGGCAAGAACAATGAACCTAGCCCGGGAACAATTCTTGCAGGTAAATATAGAACATTAATACTTACTTTTTATGAGATTAATTACGCTTAATTTCATTTTTTCATATGTCATACACTTGATCACATAGGTGCCTCCGTACTGGTGCGCCCAGCATACCCAGTGCAGGGAATACATGGTGGACAAGTGGTTGGAGCCCGTGTGGGTGGAGACGCACACCGCTTGCCGGGACCGGCGTTTGCTGATGCCACGTACATCACACCATCAAGGCAGCCTGAGCCTCGACGAATACAGGGAAAAATAGGTACGCGAATTCATTTCTTTATTCTAACACTCAATTCTGCATAATTTCTAATCATTTTGCATTTTTGTCGCAGTCGTCGTCACATGATGGCCAGCCTTGCTCCCAGTTCAAGGCATGGGTTCTGTCCAAAAAGGGCAAGGCGACGGCAAACATCGACTTCAACCCGGAGGACCTGCCCGAGGCGTACAGCGATCCCAGCATCCACAACCGCGTCAGTGAGTACACAGCGATGGCAAGGCAGGTTCATGGGCCACAGTTCGACCCAAATACCCAGGATCTTGATGGAGAAATCGTGATGAGGGTAGGAGGAGGCAAGAAGCATGGCCGGTACTGGATTGGTGACAGTACACTCGACACGGCCTCTACTCCTACTCTCTCCCAGATCCGAGCAAGGAGCACGAGCTCGAGCCCGGCGATACGCCCACGGCCAACCGCTACACAGTTCCAGATGGAGGCTCTCCAGGTTATTTCTATTTTATTCATCGTTCGTTGATGGTTACGTACTTTAGTTTTACATTGTAACATTGGGATGAAATGTTATAGGCCCGGGTGAAAACAGAAACGAAGCAACAGGAGAAGATGGAGACGAGGATGGAGGAGATGATTCAGCAGAGGATAGAGGCCGAGCGGCAGAGGATGGAGGAAGAAAATCGGTTGAGGATGGACCAAATGTTCCAATACATGCAGAATTTTGCATCGAGTATGGGTCAATCTTTGCCACCGCCATCGATGCTATTCCATCCACCTCAGTCACCCACAACTACTTCTGTGAGTCACTTGACACCTTATATTGCAGATTGAATACTTTGACTTAGAGAACTTTAGATGTTAGCCTCAAGACCGGACTTAGAGAATTGGGGTGCTGCATGCTTGCTCATCATCACACAAAAGCATGATCCAAATGGAATGACTGCTAGCTTTGCTAGAAGTTGGACCAGCTAGCTAGCTATGCTGATATAGCTCATGAGTCATGATGTAAGAGTCAATGCTAGCTTTTCATACTATAGCCATTAGTATTTTACTACTGATATAGCTCATTAGTATTGGGATGCCAACTACTATATGCCAGCTTCCCTATGTTGACTGTGATTTGCAATCTGTTGCAATCTGTTTCATATATGCAGAAAGGTACTGTGATATGCAACTTCATTTTGTGATCGGAGAAAACTGAATGCTGCTAGCTCATTCTTTAGAAAATGAACATCGGCTGGTAGCTTGGATCAGAGAAAATGATTTTGGCAACATATAGACCCTGAAATTGTTTTTTTTGGCTGATTTCTGTATTTGCGCACTTCTTACTAGTACTGCAAATAGTGATATTCCATAAAGTGGTATAGAATTGATAAGAATTTGTTGGAATCTAATAAGTTTCAGTTCGACTGATGTTTTGTCTGATGTTGGACTGTGATAAGCAGGGATCTAGAAGAGTGGCCCCTCGTTACCCATTTACCATCTTTTGTCAAAAATTTTCTGAAAACTGAATGGCAGTTGCTTGTCAGTCCTAAACTACTTTTATCAAAACTGAATGACAATACTGAAAACTGAATGGCAATGCTACTTGAATGACAGCTGCTTGTCAGTTCCAAACTCTGAAAAATGTAGAGAAAACTGAGATGGTGTTCCCAGGAGACAGCCCAGTTCTATTACTGCTAGTCCCAAGTTCTGAGAGTGCTATTTTTTTTTTTGTTACTGATAGTGCTTGTAGTTTCTGACTTTCTATATGGAACTACAATTCTTTTTTTTTCATTTCCTGCTACTTCTAATGCTTGTAGGTTGTATGCCAACTACTATATGCCAGCAATATGATAGTGCTTGTATGTTTTATTGTCAGTAAACATTGCTAGAGTTGTTAGTACTAACCTATATATCATTTTCCTGCAACTTAAAAAGGAAGCTAACACTGTTTCGAATACTTCTCTTTTGTACAGAATCAATCGGCGACATCAAATAATCAGTCTTAAGACCCGGATTTGTCGCAGCGGTTCCAAGGGCCTCTGTAGTGATTGTTTTTGCATTTGTGGCTTATTGTGACTTAGTTGTGACTTGTGATGATGGTTTATTGTGAATTATGATGATAGTTTATTGTGACTTGTGATGATGGTTTATTGTGAATTATGATGATGGTTTATTATGCCTGTGATGATGTTTTATTGTGAATTGTGATGGTTTATTGTAAATTGAGAGGGGTTCGTTATACGTGACAGATTAGTAAAAAAGGGGGGGTCTTGGCCGCTTTGCCGAGTGTAACACTCGGCAAAGAGAGGAGTTGCTGAGTGTCAAGGCAAAACACTCGGCGAAGAGGCCATTTTCTGTTATTCTGGGAACTTTCTTTGCCGAGTGTTTTTGGTTTTGCCGAGTGTATTATAATGGACACTCGGCAAAGTGACCATAAATCTGGTCATTGCGCGCTTGTTTGCCGAGTGTTTTGAGCGTGACACTCGGTAAAGTGTCTAAACTTTGCCGAGTGTTATGGCCCTGACACTCGGCAAAGTTTACAAACTTTGCCGCGTGTTTTGGTCTTGACACTTGGCAAAGTTGAGAAACTTTGCCGAGTGTTTTAGGCTTGATACTCGGCAAAGTTGAGAACTTTGCCGAGCGTTTTCGGCTTGACACTCGGCAAACTTGAGAAACTTTGCCGAGTGTTTTTCCGTCGTGCACTCGGCAAAATCAACGTCACCGTGCCATCCCGTTAACATTTTTTGCCGAGAGTTTATTTTTGCCGAGTGTTTACTGACACTCGGTTGCTGAGTGCGCGATAAAAAACACTCGGCAAACTACTATTTGCCGACAAATCAATGCCGAGTTGTATGCCGAGTGTTACACTCGGCAAAGCATTTGCCGAGTGTTTTTGGGGCACTCAGCAAAGCTACTGTATCCCGTAGTGGTAAGAAAACTGTAGATCGGTCCGTGCATGCATTGAACCATCTAGAAGGGGATCGATGCGGCTTGTAAGTTGTAACAGTTCCTGATCGTCGAGCATCTTGCAGTAGCCAGCCACAAGTAAGCCCACAACGGTTTGCATGCATGCATGCATCTTGGAGTCACAAAAGAGGACTTGACTTGGACGACGCAGCATGTGCATCTTGTTGCAGTAGCCCACACAACAACGGTTGCAAAAGGAATCAGTCACACACACAAAGAGAATGGTGGAATGACCTTACGTACAGATATGAGTGACAAGAATTAATTGAACAGGAGGCCAGCCGACGACGAAACCGGGCGGCGGTCACCACACCAGCGGGCCGGCCATTTTTTCCAAGTTTCCATGCATGCACTGCTTCTCCTTGCAACGAGACTCGCACGCAGGTGCAGGTGCAGGTGCAGGTGCAGGTGCATGTGCATGCGCCGCTGTTCTGCTGTTCATGACCTAACCCGACACCACCACGGTCACCACCACTGGAGTAAACCGAAGTGATAGCACGTAGTAGCATGTAATAAATCTGCCATGCATCGCATGCGTTTACATATGGTACGTACTATACTGTACGTCTGATATTCTTTCTGTGATGTCTAGGAGTAGTGACTAGTGACTGGCTGCAGTCAGGGTACTGTGTGCCTGCCTGCCTGCATGCATGCAGCACATTCAGGATGGAATGACCTGACATGGGGCTTTTGCTCATCGGTTAGCACGTTCAGACAATCAGGCAGCCATTCAGCTGCTGCTACTGTTCCTTGTAGTGCTTCTCTTCTTATCGGAGTCAGGTCCAGGTCAGGTCAGATCAGGACCGGTACCATGCATTCCATGCCGTGTGAACTTATCAGCCGTATGTTTTTCTCTCGCAATAATTTAGTATCAGCTAAATTTCAGCGAGTACTTTCCCTCTGTCCCAGAAAGAAAGTCGTCATGGAATACGTGCAGGTCAAACTTTTTCAACTTTGACTAGGTTTGTAGAGAATACGTGTAACATTTATATCTCTAAATAAGTTTATTATGAAAATATATTAACGATCTATCTTATGATACTAATTACGTATTATAAATATTAGTATTCTTTTATATATAATTGGTCAAAGTTAAAAATAAGTTAACTCCTCGAGAAACGAGAACGGCTTTTATTCTGAGACAAGGGAGTACGTACACTACTAAAATCTCGCCGCTTTTAGCCGGATAATGCCACCTAAGTGCTTTTTTAGCTCCCTCTCTTCTTTACTCTTTGCTTTGCTGCTATATATGAACTCCTTTGAACAGATTAAGGGGCGGGCCCCCCCTGGCTGGAACAGCGAAGGACGGGCCAAACTGATCTTGATCCATTTCATTAATCATTATGAACCCAACCTATCGACGACAGGCTCTCAGCTGCTTGTTCCGTTCTCTCTGCTTTAGTTTGTGATCAACCCTTAACCAAGCAACAAAGACTATGGCTAAGAGAGAAAAAGTCCCAGATCAACATCTCTTTGCCTTGCTTTGCTCATATGATTCTATACATACTCAGCTTTTCCCATGTTCCTTTAATCCTTTTCCAAATGCTTGTGTTTTTCTTTTGTGTCTTTTTATTTTATTTTCGGGAACAATATTTTCCCCCTTCTGTTGGCTTTGTTTGTTTGTGTTACTGCTAGCAGTATTACTTTCCCATGGAGCTCTCCTTTTCTGGCGTTTTTCGCCTTTGCAGAGTAGCCCCACTGCACTTTGTTATCATTAGGGCTTGTCCTCTTGCTGTCCTCTGGACCCAAGCTCATTGTGGTGATGACCAGAGCTTTTATTTCTTGACTGTGACTCTGGATTATTAGTTTCCAAAGAGACATACCGGGAGAAAGATCGATCTTATCTTATTTTTATATTACATAGTAGTAGTAAAAACTAAACTTCTTAGCACTAAAAAAAGCTTTCTAAAGATGGACAAATGATGACGGCAGAACGAATTTACAGGGAAGTTTTTTCCAATAGGTAATAATTGTAAACTAAATGATAAGTATATTTGTAAGTAGTCATGGATGGTGCACATTTCTTCATGTATTTTCCTTGCATGGCAGAGATGATTGAGGAATGTAATGAGGGTGAGTTCCCTGGAAGTGGTGCCGACATCCGGTAGGAGTATCAACAACTTATACGATCAATTGCTGCTTCTTTTCCTGCACTGTTTCACATCCCTATAAAGAACAACGTTCTAGCACGGCTTTCAGTGCAAGCTTATGTGATTATGACCTGGTCAATGGCGCTTAACCACACTTTGATGCACAGGCTTTGGCTTTTAACTCTTGATGCTGATGATTACTGTTCACATCCCTATAATGAACATGAAAATCACCACTAATAACGTGAAATGCCACAGCATATAGTTCATGGTCACTTTGACCTGCAGAAAGACGATTGCTTTACATGCATGTGTTTAATATATATAACTGATCGAATTTGCTATTGTCATTGGTTGAGCTTTCTCTTTGGTGTAACCTTCAAAACTCACAAAATAACTCCTCTCGAGAATTGGAAATAATGCTGTATTGATTGTTGATTTTTAGTAACTAACAAGAAACAATTCATCTTGAAAGTATACTCCATTCATTCTCAACATATGATGTTTTGGACATTGGTGTCTATAAAAGAAACTTTAAACACTGCTTTATATATGAAAAAAAAAAAAAATGTGTAATTATTATTTACTATACTGTGAAATTATTATTTTTACAACAAATCCAATGGTTCTAGTTTCGTGTATGACCAATAACCAAATGCCCTATTAAGGGCTTGATTGGATTCACTAGTAGAGAAACGACTTTTGATCCACTTCAAAATTTGGTTTTAGTCCCGGTATTTTTCGCGCCCGGGACTAGAGAAACCTTTAGTTCGGTTGGTAGCTCCAACCGGGACTAAAGGTCCCTGCCCAACGGTTACCGAGGTGTGTCAGAGGCACGTCAGTGCGAGAATCTTTAGTCCCGGTTTGAGACATGAACCCAGGCTAAAAGTGTGACTTTTAGTCCCAGTTTGAGACACGAACCTGGACTAAAGGTACCTTTAGTCCTGGTTTATGTCTCAAACCTGGACTAAAGGTGTCTCCAAACTGAATTTAAAAGGAAAGCGTATCTTATCTAAGTTAGATGTGTGGTGGTAGGTGAGATGGTAACGCGTGCAAGAGCTGAAGTGGGAGGTCGTAGGTTCGAATCTCCACAGCTGCAACTTTTTTACCCAATAAACACCTCTACTCCCGGTTGGAGGAACCGGGACTAAAAATCAAGACCTTTAGTCCCGATTGCATAGTCCCGGTTCCAAAACCGGGATTAAAGGGAGTTGAGAACCGTGACTACAGCTAGGTTCTCTACTAGTGATTCTCTGGTCTAAAGTTTAGTTGACTAAAGTTGAGGACTAAAACTTTTGATCACTTTAGCTCACTTGTGTAGTCTAAAGTGTTTTTGAGGTTAGCTAAACTTTAGACCTCTGGTTTGGAGCCTCAAGAGTTAAAGTGATCTAAAGTTTAGTGGCTAAACGTACTTTAGACCATGGGATCAAACATGGTCTAAATATAATCGGTCAGTGGATTTAGCTTCATGCTTTTTAGGACATCATACATTTTGGAACATATGTACTGTTTTTAATAAACCTTTACCCTTTTCAATTTACCGCAGCTTACCATCTAATTACATACCTCTTCTCCTTCTAAAGAGAGTACATAAACACCTATAATAATAATAAGACTGGAATTCCTTATCTTGGCAACAATAATATATATTCTGCCTCAATTCACAAAACATGATTTTTTTTTGGGTTGCGTGCAGTAAATCTATTCAAACTTGACCATCGGTTACTTTTTGTGTACATTAAGATTAAACATTTGAAAATGGTAGGAGTATATATATGCAAATAATGAAATTACTTTTATAGTTATCTAGTTTTGTTAGTTTGTTTGTTATAGAAGTTGCTCGACCAAACTGCGTTTTGTTGGTCTTTTTGATCGATCCGTGTTGATGTTCAAAATGTCACTCAGATTTCTGAAAAAAAAAACAGAAAGTGGTATGAGCATCTGCTTGAGTGACACTTTATTCCTAGCTCATACTTTGAGTCCAGAGGGGAAGATCCTAGCCGTACACGCTTCCGGATCGACTGTGTCTCCATGCAGATACACTTGCTCCAGGCTCCGGCCAGATCGATCATTCATATTGTTACCAATCGATCGGTTGATGAGGCCCTGCAGCTGTTCTCAAAAGATGAGAGGCCACATCTATCCATCCACCAGACGCGGATCAAATCGATCGATCGCTGTATCATCATCATTGCCTACTGTGGCATGCAGCAGGGCCGGGGATGATTATTCCCGGTGGCAGTTTCTTGTTTGCATGCAATACACATGAATATCCATTTTATATACTCCCGGGATTAGTTACTTCCATAATCAATAAATCACATTACGTATGTATATATACTCATTTATCAGTTTGAGTACATTGACATATTAACATTAAGATACTCTAGATCTTTACTATGTGATTTTTTTTTTCAAAAGAGCACATATTTTTTAATATATTATATAATACTATGATAGAAGCCTATAAAATAAGTATAACTACATACTCTAAGTATACATATATACTTGTCATACATAGTATCCTAGACGGTCTAGTATGATGATATACTCCATCTACATATACTTCGTTGGGCCATATACGTCCTAAATCTAGAGATATACACATAGGAGTAACTACTCCTTGGGAGTAGAAAATAATTTATATATATATATATATATATGCCATTGTACTGGGCGGTATATGTGGACATGCCACTAGCTAGCGTGTTTGTTGCCTGCTGGTACATTTTTTTTCTCATATGTTAATATGGTATGTGAGTTTCAAGCTTCCAAAAATTGTTTGCACCATCCTTTATATGCCTTTATTAGTTGGACTTGATGCTAGCTTCATGATGGTTCGGAATTTGGAAGTAGAAAGGATTCAGAACAAAACACTACTAAAAACATTTGCATAGACTGGTAAAATCAATTTGTAGAGGCGGTTAAAATAATGGTGTAGCTAGAACGTTAAACTAGATGGTCTAACCACTAGTAGAGAAAGAACTTTTCGTCGATATGGCCAAAAAAGTATTTAGTCTCAGTTTAAAATTGCAACCAGGACTAAAAGGAGGCATGTGACCTTTAGTCTCGGTTTGCAATACAAACGGGAACGAATTCCACCCTTCAGTCCCTTTTGTAACGGTCACCAAGGCATGTCGTTGGTGTGGGAGGGCTTTATTCCCGGTTTGAGACACAAACACGGACTAAAGGTATCTTTTTAGTCCTCAAACCGGGATTAAAGGTGCCTCCAGAGTGAATTTAAAAGGAAAGCACATCTTGTCTATGTTAGATGTGTGATGGAGTTGAGATAGCAACACACGCAAGGATCGAGGTGGGAGGTCTTGAGTTTGAATCTCTCCACCCCATCTTTTTTTACTCAATAAACACCTCCCGGTTGTAGGAACCAGTACTAAAATCGAGACCTTTAGTCCCTTCAATAAACACCTTTAGTCCCGGTTGTAGAAACCAGGACTAAAAATCGAGACCTTTAGTCCCGATTGCATAGTCCCGGTTCTCAAAACCAGGACTCAAGGGGGTTGGGAGCCGGGACTAAAGGCCATTTCTCGAGTAGTGAACTTAATATACTTTTTCGTTAATTAACAATATAAATGTAACACAATACAATGCAAACAAATTAAAGGGGTCTTACCAATATCTTAAAATGAGCAATAAACTCTAACATTTGTTTAAAGTAGCTTACTACCTAAGTACTTACAATATCTTGATCCAAATACTAGGTTGGTCCGTGGCTCTCACATGGATTAACCCCTAGCTACGTCCATATATAGATGTAAAAACCACAAAGATTTTTAAGGGGAAATATGTGTTTGCTTGGATTCAAATATAGGACCTCTCTCTCTCTCTCTCTCTCTCTCTCTCTCTCTCTATATATATATATATATATATATATATATATATATACACGTAGCATCCTTAAAATCCAACAACCTACACATACTTTAATTGCCTGATAAAGGGTGCTATTCTCTTGAATTATCCCTACCTAAACTTTGTATTGCTTATTTGGCACCCTAAATGTTCCTGAATAAAAAAAGCATAATCAACAACATAGTTGTAGATTCTGTTGATCACTACAACTTTGTTATAGAGGAAGTTTCGATATGAGATTGTCTGAAATTTTTCAAAACTAGAATTTCAAAATATGAGACCTTATAACAAATATATCTATAAGTAATCCCTTAAATCTAGATCTGAATCACCCACGTATTAATCTATTGTTAAAAAATTACCACTAAGTACCCCAATCAATTCTTCTAACCTATCCACTTCCATCATTATTAATTAATATTAAAGAAATTAAACCCATATATGTTGTGTGCTACCATTTTGACCAGGTATACATCCTTGCATGAGTGATAAAGTACATATATATACATATAGTGACTATCTTGTTATAATAAACACAAGATTATGATAAGTACATAAGATAGAGTATTTATCATAAAATAAACATTGACTATTTATTATAAGTACATATATACATATAGATTATCTATATGAGTATTATATGTTAGAAAATAAACAAAAAGAAGTATAAACAATTTTGATTTGTTGTGGGGCCTAAATTAATTCTGAATTACTAATATTTATGTCTTCTAAGATTTGTATCCGGCCCATGCATAGTGGTGCATAGGATGGTGGACTATGGTGAAATATTCCTAAAAGGATAACCAACTAGATGCATGTTAGCTTAACACAAACACAAGATATACTAAAAGTGTCTTACTCTCCGAGAAATGGATGACAAACATTAGTGTTTTTGCCAAGTGTTCGTGTATATATACTCCCTCTGTCCCACAATAGTAGAAATCAATGCTCAAGGTAAAAGATCTTAGTACCTCTAGAAATAGAGATATAAATATTGAGAAAAGAAAAAAAGTATATTGAGAGAAGAGAGAGGTGCATTCGAAAGTGATAATGAGAACTATATATTTTGATACAAATTTGAATGCTATAAGGTAAATTGTTTTGGGACCGAGGGAGTAGTGAAAATTATGTTGCCGCATGCGCGGCCCGAGATCTCTTGGAAATTAAAAGGTGAAACAGTTTACCAACAAGCAGTGCAAGGAGCAAATGGAATCTGCGCTGCTCTGGGGCAAGCATCCCATCGCATCCCACATATTCGCCCTCTTCCTGCACCAAGGTCGGCCATATTTGGCAAACAGGCACAAAAAAAAAGTTTGCTCGGCACACAAAAGCAGAGACGATCGATGAATGCACAAAGATCTTTCCACAGGTTCTAAATCTGAGGAGGCTCAGCCTGCATTGCTCACTTTGATGCATATGGAGTATCGGAATTAGGGCTAACAAGGTTCAGCATTAGTTTTCTTTTTTAGAGGCTGCGGTGCAGGCTCT
The DNA here is from genome assembly GCA_904845875.1 of Miscanthus lutarioriparius. Taxonomy (NCBI): domain Eukaryota; kingdom Viridiplantae; phylum Streptophyta; class Magnoliopsida; order Poales; family Poaceae; genus Miscanthus; species Miscanthus lutarioriparius. The sequence continues at coordinate 39,307,014 of CAJGYO010000008.1, read as the reverse complement.
GCGCGCCGCTGAGTTGTTGATGACACAAATGCATATGAGCACATGAAACAAACAAACAATCTAGTTACAGATAATGTGCAGTTAGCTTGTACTCCTAGTACTAGTAGGCTCCTAGTACTAGGTGCTGCTACTTGAAAATGAGCAGCGATAAAGTGTTGTAGACAGAGACAGGTGAGAGGAGAGCGATGGAGAGAAAGAAAGCTGACCCGGTCGCTTTGTATCTGCTTTGTCAGCACATGCCATACCCACTTTTTCACACCACAAAATCCACTTTGGACCAAAGAAAAAAAAACCCTCTAAAAAGAAAATAAAAACAACTGAGCCCTCCCCAGCAAGAAAAGCACAAACCCAAACACCAAAAAAACCATCCAGACTTCACCTCCATCAGCAGAGCATTCAGTAGCAGCTAGGAGTAGTACACACACTACTGCACCTGCAAAAAGATAAACACAGGCAACACAAAACCAGGCAGCTAGCATATAAAGCAGCAGCAGCAGTTGCTCACCTAGAGACACATTGAGTTGAGTGACCCCTCATCGACCACCCATCGTTTCTGATTTCTCCTGCGCTTAATCCAGCAAGACAAGATAAACGCCTGGGCTTTGCTTGATCTGCCAAGGGACCGGAGGGATGAGAGCCGGGGGCTGCACGGTGCAGCAGGCGCTGGCGCCGGAGGCGGCGGTGGTGGTGAAGCAGGCAGTGAGCCTGGCGCGGCGCCGCGGGAACGCCCAGGTGACGCCGCTGCACGTGGCCAGCGCCATGCTGCACCAGCAGGTGGCGGCGGCCACGGGGCCGTCGTCGGCGGGGCTGCTGCGCGCCGCGTGCCTGCAGTCGCACTCGCACCCGCTACAGTGCAAGGCGCTGGAGCTCTGCTTCAACGTCGCGCTCAACCGCCTGCCGGCCTCGGCCTCGCCGCTTCTCGGCGGGCACGGCCACGTCTACTACCCGCCGTCGCTCTCCAACGCGCTCGTCGCCGCCTTCAAGCGCGCGCAGGCGCACCAGCGCCGGGGGTCCGTCGACACGCAGCAGCAGCCTGTGCTCGCCGTCAAGATCGAGCTGGAGCAGCTCGTCATCTCCATCCTCGATGACCCCAGCGTCAGCCGTGTCATGCGCGAGGCTGGCTTCTCCAGCACCCAGGTCAAGGCCAACGTCGAGCAGGCCATCTCTTCCATCGAAGCAAACAACTCTGCTGTTTCCACCAACACCAACACCGCCGCCGCCGCGCCCCAAAACCCTAACCCTAGCGCAGCTCCACCCGAAGAGACCAAGCCTGGTAAGCTGCTGCTACCCCTCGATCAAGTGCGCGACGAGGACGTCGCCGTCATCCTGGACTGCCTTGCCTCCCGGAGCAAGAAACGCGTCATGGTCGTCGCCGAGTGCGCGGCCTCGGCCGAGGCGCCGACGCGGGCGGCGGTCGAGAAGATCAAGCGCGGCGAGGCCCTGCGCGGCGCGCAAGTGGTCAGCCTCAGCGTGTCCAGGTTCCGCGATCTGCCGAGGGGCGAGGCGGAGAGGCTTCTCGTGGAGCTCCGGTGCGCAGTGAAGGTCGGCGGCAGGGCCGGCGGCGTGGTGTTGGTCGTGGAGGACCTCGGGTGTGCGGCCGAGTTCTGGGCCGCGCGCGCCGAGTCCGGGAGGGCCAGGTGGCCGTCGAGTTGCTGCTACTACTGCGCCGTCGAGCACGTCGTCGCGGAGGTGCGCGCCCTGGCGTGCCGCGGCGGCGACGGCGTCTGGCTCATTGGCTACGGGACGTACCAGAGCTACATGAGGTGCAGAGCCGGGCAGCCCTCGCTGGAGAGTCTCTGGGGGCTCCAGACGCTCGCCGTCCCCGCTGGCAGCCTCTCCTTGAGCCTCAACTTCGTCGGCGACAGGTAATCATTCATGTTCGCATCTCAATTTGATTGAAATTTGAGACAATGCGTGGCAAACAGTAGTAATAGAATAACAGTACAGTACTCGATCGATCGGCAAAATGCATATATGCAGACGTACTGATGAATCATGGGGTACCTGATCGACTGACGAAATTAACTTATCACTTTGGGTTCTCTGTCTGGCAGTGCAACTGCAATGGCAATCAATCACCAGTCGATCAGGAAGATGGCCAAGTGCGACGACGACAGAAGTGGGAACGGATCGGCGCCACGTTGCCTGTCGCTTTTGGACACCGGTGGTTCCGGCCACCTCACCGCCATGTCCAGCTTCTGCGCCGACGACTGCTCCGCATCCAAGTGCGACCACCCGGCGGTGAAGTCGAGTATCCCTCCTTGGCTTCAGCATTGCCGGGATCAGGTAAAGTGCACGTCTAACGAGCCTACTAGGCTAGGCTACCATTATAAAAATTTAACATGTGACTGGATGATACTTAGTAACTATGCTGTGCAATGTGCATAATGCAGGATCCTTCCCGTTGTAAGAAAAGCTCGACATGCGGTGGCTCGCCGTCTCATCATCACCGGACGGCCCTAAACTTCTCCACGGTGGTGTCGCCGTCCTCGTCGGTCTCGTCGTACGAGCAGCACTACCACCTGCACCAGCCGTATCAGCCATGGCTTGTCGTCGCTGACGCCCACGAGGCCAATCACCCGTGTAGCAAGGCCAGGTGCACTGCCGTGCAGCTGCACGTCGACGATGAGGACGTGAAGCTTCTAAGCGCGATAAAGGTCAAGTCCCACGACTCGAGCGCGTCCAATGGCTCGGTGGAGTGCCGCTCCCGGTTCAAGGAGCTCAGCGCCGAGAACCTTAAGGTCCTCTGCTCCGCGCTGGAGAAAGAGGTGCCGTGGCAGGCGGAGATCGTGCCTGAGATCGCGAGCACGGTCCTGCGGTGCCGTTCCGGCATGGCGAGGAGGCGCGACGCCGCTGTTTCGAGTTCGAGACCGGCGTGCGCCAAGGAGGACACGTGGATTCTTTTCCACGGTAGCGACGCCGAGGGCAAGGCGAGGGTGGCCAGGGAGCTGGCCCGCCTCGTCTTCGGCTCGCGCAAGAGCTTCGTATCCATCGGCGGCAGCGGCACCACCGCGCAGTCTCCGGCGCGGTCCGACGACTCTTCCGAGCAGCAGCGCAAGCGGCCCCGGTTGACGGAGGCGATAGACTACGGTTGTCACGAGAGCCTCTACGAGGCCGTACGCGACAACCCGCACCGCGTCATCCTGGTAGAGGACGTCGAGCAGGGTGGCTGGCGGTGCCAGAGGGACATTTTGGAGGCCATCCAAAGCGGCTTGGTCCGGAGCCATGCCGGCGGCGACGAGGCAGCACTCGGCGACGCCATCGTCGTTCTGAGCTGCCGGAGCTTTGACGCGTGGTCGACAACCTCCTCGCCACCAACGACCAAGAAAGCGAAGGCGAAGAGCGAGGAGGAGCCGAAAGAGGAAGAGAGCACAGGTGACCACCACGGCAAGGAAGCCGTAGCTGCCACGGCTGCGTCGCCGTCGTCTTCACCTTGCTTTGATCTGAACATGGACGTTGAGAACGATGACTTGGAGAGTTGCTTCACTGATGCTAGTCTTCTCAAGGCAGTGGATCGGACGTTCTTCTTCAGACGACCTGATGAGAGTAGTGATTAGTTTAGTGACAAATGACATATGTTAACTATTTTTTTCTCTTTTGTTCTTCTCTGTAACGTTGTTCAGTTTCTTGTAGCTTGTTTCTAAGATGTTTGTGTTGGAAGAATGGAGCTTGCATGTGGAAATTAATCAAGGGCAAAGATTGGATGAGCTAAAAGAAAAAGGTTGATTGATGTGTTGCTAAAACCAGCCATTAGCCCATCTGATTCCGAATAAGTGGAGCTTTGTGCTCTACAAGCTTAGAAACACACACGATCTCATAGATGCCTTGAGTTTTGCCCGAGCTTCATTTGAGCTCCGGGGTGGAGGGCTAATAGCTGAGCTAAAATTTTGGCCACATACATTCTAGCCATTAGAACATTAGATATGTGAAAGAATGCATCATGAGTTTGTTCCAAATCAAAAATTCCAAAAGAAGATATATATTTTGCAAACTGGGCCTCAGAAGACTGGCATTTGGATTACTAGCTTGTCAACCCACGCTCTAGCATGGTTTATAATCTATGGTACATAAAGTTTTGTGGATAAATTAGTGCGTAAAATTAATCAAAATTGATTCATTGCTCTCATTTTCTGTTCATTTCCTAACACAATACTCACTTTCATACTCTATAACATTGATTTGGTTGTGATAAATTTATCAATTACTCTATATGTAATTTCATGCTTTGCATTGCACATTTATGGGGTTTAATATGTATTTAGTTGAAATGCTAGCTTAATGAGAGATGAAATAGAGAAGTGCCTCGATCTCATCCATTTATGATGAATGATTGATGCAAGAGTTAAGAGGTTCGAGGCTTTCCTATTTGAGTCCATATTCACATGTGCTTGATTATGCTAATGGCTAACAAGAGGTGATGTGTTGTGTTGCGTTGAGTGTGTTGTGCAACATGTCTCTTGGCTTGTGAATATAAAGGCGTTGGGTGTGCCAAGATGATCGATGGCAATAGAGAAGGTCAAGTGTTTGAGTCCGTGCGGGATGGATCGAAAGTGGTGAATGGCGGACAAAAGGCTTGGACTGAGGGACCAGAGACCAAAGAAAGGTCCATGTGTGGCTCACATTGGGCACATGAAGAGCAAGAGTATATGGGTGATGGAGACTGTGTCAGCCAAGTCAAGGAGGAGGACAATGGCATCGTGGCTCTATGGCAGAGGTAGGACACGCATCTACAAGGGTGATGAAGATGGTGTCGATCAAGTCAAGAAGGAAGGCGAAGGTGTCAACCTTGGTAGAGGCCAGACACATGTTAACACCAGTGAATCACGCGTGCATTAGGATTTGCTGGTTTGGGCCTCAAAACTAGGCATAGACAGTTTGGCGTGGTTTGGGTGTTAAAACCATGGACGGCGAGTTTGACTTGTTTGTAACTCAAACTAGAGAGTGGCCAATTAGGAGACACATGATGGCATCACAAAGCTTGCGTCAAGATGAAGCAAAGTCCAAAAGGCACATGGTCCGTTAGGTCCGTTAGATCGTTCGATGAGTCTTTCTAAGCTCACTCTCTAAATCAACATTTGGAGAGCCATTTGCATAAAAATCACTTTCTATATCTTTCTACTCTCCAACAGTCTTTGTATAGTTTGTGTGCACTCTAGGGAGCCATTCTCATATTCTATCTTTGGATAGCGAGAAATCCGATATAGAGGATGGCTATATTTTGCTCTTTGGTTTCACAGTCAGTACAATCAAGTCAGTTCAATTTACAATACACTATGTGAGAGGGAGCACATATATTCTTGATATTGTGATACTTATGCCAAATTAGACCTGATCAAACACCGGGTTTGGTCAGACTAGAAAACATGTTCGAGTTAAAATCTTTGGCCTAAGCCTTATCCGACGCACTAGCAGGTCGGGCAAAATTCTCTTAGGTTTTTTTGAGTTGAATTGAACCATGGATCGAAAATCGTAGTCCGAACCTGACTCAATGCACTGACGGATCATGTTAGAACCCTAAACCCTGCAACACCAAGGATGGGACCTGCTACTTCGCCTAAGCCATAAAACTTGGCCCGGCATGGAGGCTGCTGGCTAGGCACGCTTTCCACACGCCAACGATCTTCACCTACCACCTTGCCGAAATTGGATTCACTCCTACTTACTCATTATTACTCTCATCTCAAGCTTCTCAACCCAACCCCACTCCTCCCTTCTCATTTCAACTCCTCTTCACCTTTCACTTCCTTCCTCAACGCCCGCTCCTCCCTTCTCGTCTCAACTCGTCTCCACCTTTTACTTTCTTCCTTTGCTTCATTTGCTTGTCTCAATCGTTGGAGACGGGATCAGGTGTGTCAGGCACCGACCGATGCTCAGTTCATTGGGTTTCATAGCTTAATGAATTATCTGCCTAGGCTCAACATTACTATGTTCTTCGCTTGAGCCATAAAACTTGGCTTGTCATGGAGGCTGCTAGCTAGGCGGGCTTTCCACACTCCAACGATCTTCGCCTACCACCATGCCGAAAGTGGATTCACTCCTACTTCTCATTATTGCTCTCGGCTCAAGCTTCTCAACCTAGCCCCCGCTCCTCCCTTCTCGTCTCAACTCCTCTCCACCTTTCACTTCTCTCCTCAACCCCTGCTATTGCTTGCTTCTTGTCTCAACTCCTCTCTATCTTTCACTTCCTTCCTTTGCTTCATTTGCTTGGATCAATCGCCGGAGATGGGATTTGGTGTCAGGGACCGATCAATCCTGCGTTCTTTGGGTCTCGTAGCTTAATTAATTATCCGCTCAGGCTCAGCATTACTACGATCTTCACCCGAGCCATAAAACTTGGCCTGGCATGGAGGCTGCTGGCTAGGTGAGCTTTCCACACTCCAACGATCTTCTCCTATCACCTTGCTGAAACTGGATTCACTCCTACTTACTCCTCATTTTTGCTCTTGGCTGAAGCTTCTCAACCCAGCCCCTGTTCCTCTCTTCTCATCTAAACTCATCTCCACCTTTCACTTCCTTCCCTTGCTTCATTTGCTTGGCTCAATCGTCAGAGATGGGATCAGGTGTTAGGCATCAGCCAATCCTTCGTTTGTTGGGTCTCGTAGCTTAATTAGTTATCCGCACTGGCTCAGCATTAGTACGGTTCTTCGTCTGAGCCATAAAATTTGGTCCGACATGGAGGCTACTGGCTAGGTAGGCTTTTCACACGCCAACGATCTTCCCCTACCACCTTGCCGAAATTGGATTCACTTCTACTTACTCCTCATTATTGCTCTCGACTCAAGCTTCTCAACCCAGCTTCTGCTCATCCCTTCTCATCTCAACTCCTCTTCACCTTTCACTTCCTTCCTCAACCCCCGCTCCTCCCTTCTCGTCTCAACTCCTCTCCACCTTTCACTTCCTTTGCTTGGCTCAATCACCGAACACGGGATCAGGTGTCAGGCATCGGCCGATGCTCCGTTCATTAGGTCTCATAGCTTAATTAATTATCCGCTCAGGCTCAACATTACTATGTCCTTTGCCCATGCCGTAAAACTTGGCCCGGCATGGAGGCCGCTGGCTAGACGGGCTTTCCACACGCCAATGATCTTCGCCTAGCACCTCGCCGAAACTAGATTCACTCCTACTTACTCCTCATTATTGCTCTCGGCTCAAGCTTCTCATCCCAGCCCCGCTCCTCCCTTCATGTCTCAACTCCTCTTCACCTTTCACTTCCTTCCTTAGCCTCCGCTCCTACCTTGTCTCAACTCCTCTCCACTTTTCACTTCCTTCCTTTGCTTCATTTTCTTAACTCAATCGCCAAAGCTGACATGGCAATATGGCCCACATACCTTAACCTTGTATGAATTGCCTCCTCGTTTTAGCTCTTCACATTAACTAGATAATCTAAAATTTGAAGTTATTGCTTTACTATGAAGTATGCTATTTCATAGCTTGTGGTATTGCTCTGTAAATTATGAATTATGAAGTATGCCAAGTGCATATATTGCAGCATTGCATTTGCACTTTTTTTGTTGAGATGCATTTGAAGAAACCATAGCCGGATTGATATGATAAGTATCGGTACAACAATGGACGTTGAAATAAGCAATATGGTTGTAGCCCTCACTTTCTCTCTCTCTTTGGGAAGCGTGGGTAGAAGTGAAGTCATGCATTGCATTGCATCATCGGCATTTGCACCATGAAATACAACTTATGAAGTATTTGATGTTTTTATTATTGTTGTTTATATTTGTTGATTAATTGAACTGTGATTTGAATAGGTTAATTAAAGCAGTTTGTTTCCTGAGGTTTTTTCTGAGGTTTTTCTTAAACCTCATATGCTTGTTCCCAATCTTAGGCACATGAACTTCAAAAATGCTTGGCGGGATGGGAATAGCGCACAAGTGCACACTTATTGATATACATCACAAATAAACACATATGTTGTAATAAAGTTTCTCTCTTTTATCGTGTAATCAGTGACGGATCTAGGATGAAATCTAGGAGGGGGGGGGGCTTAAGTTCACATGGGGACAAAGGCATCAAGCTCAGCTCAACACTCTAGCATCGTTTTCAACCTCAGCTCAACGCTCGAGCTCCTCCTTTCTATCCTCCAATGGCAGAAAAAATTAGGGGGGGCTCCATAGGCTCAGCCACGGTAGGGGGGGGGGCTCGAGCCCCCCAAGCCCCGGTGGCAGATCTGCCCCTGCGTGTAATCTATATAATCGTTGATGCTAACGCATTCTCCATTGTTGTGTTCTTGTCAAAGAGTAGTGTAATAATACTTCAGAAAGTTGTTGTTGTTTTCTTGTGGGACGTTACAGTAGTGGTAAGAGTTAAGAGCGAAATCAATGATGCAGTGCAACTTGCAATAAGAGAAACACGTTGTGTCAATAGCCTCTCGTATATAGCTAAGCCTATGTGAATGGATAAGACAGTGTAAAACTGTAAATCAATCCTTTCACTTTTGAAACAAAATCGACTAGTTTTATTTGATAATAAGGTTGGTTGCTAACAAACACGCAAAACCTTTTTGATATACTATATATTGAAGTACACACATAAAATTACCTCTCCCAAAGCATGATAATGGTAAACTAAAACCAGCTGTTAGATATGCAGTGTTTGCGCTTCAGCAGCAGCTAGTTTAGGTGCATGACGTGGTACTGACAGTGCAACTGCAACCACACATCAGGATTCAAAACTTAGAGCTTGTGCAAAGTGGTATCCACTTTAGAAGGCAGAGGAACAATCTTCTCATAAGAAATGTAGCAAAAGTACACTACTTTCGATGCTAGTCGAATGTGATTTACAAAAGGATCCCTGGCCCTTTTCTCTTTTCTTCTTTTTTTTCCTCTTTTTTCATTTCTCTCTTGCCTTTGCTTTCGGTATTCACAAGACCCAACATCTCCGTCTTTGGAAAGTATTACTAGGGTGTGTGAAAAGCATAGTTATAGAGTGATGCAAATTAAACAAAAGCAAAATGAAGATATAAGCATCTAGCTAGGGCGCCCTCTTGTTGGACAGTAAAGTTTCATGCTTTAGGATCCTCTGGAGAGAGAGAGAGAGAGAGAGAGAGAGAGAGAGAGAGAGAGAGAGAGAGCTTCCATCATGCACCCCTCATTTTGTTAGAACTGAAATTAGCTATATATGTGTGTACACAAAGGATGCAGCTGTAAAGTGATACCTTGTCGTTCGAATTGTCATTTTGGAGGTACTGGAATGATTTTTGCAACCTTTTCCCTTCTTGTTGTATACCAACTGAAAGAACGTATGTCGGCCAAAGCATGCTTAAATTTTGAATGATGGTGAAGTAGGAGTATGATATTATAAGTGATGTAATCGTATTTTTCTTTGCAAAAGTAGTACGTAAACATTGTTTTTCCTTTCATCATTGGACTGGAGTTATGCACAGAAAATAAAAAACCTTTTATGAACAAACACTGAAACACACCGACATTGAACATGGCCAACTGTCATGAATGATCCTTCCTGACGGTCACCATAGGAGTCTCCCGAGTTAATTAGCCGTTCTATCTTTTTGGGTACATATAGTCTTTACTATGTATCTAAATATACACTATATGTAAATCATAGTAAAAGCAAAGTAATGTCACAACAATTTATAATTTGAACTGAAGGGAGTACGTGCCGAGCTTTACTAGCAGTGTTTCCTCTCTTTTCCTTTACGGAGAGCATATATAATTTTACAGGCCATCGGACAAGTACTCCATCAATATCTTTTGCATAATATAATTAAAATTATAAGTATGTTAAGTATTTAGTATTCGTCTATTCCAAATTGTAAGACGTTTTGGTATTTCTGGATACAATAATATATAGTAAAAATAATATATTTATAAAAATCAAAACATCTAGAATGGAGGGAGTGTGTATATAATAATTTGAATTTATGGTAGAGCGCGTGGAACTTTGTTTTTATCGTGAAGATTATATAAATAATAACTTTTGATCATCAAGGTCCTAAAACTATAAATTAATCTTGTAATATTACGAGGGAGTACTCTACATCGTATTACTGCCCTCACTGGTAGGATGGTCACCAGCGACCTCTCTTTGCTAGTCTAGCAAACGGAATGATGAGTGGTAGTTACGTGAAATGTTGAGTCATGCATCAAAGTTTGTGCTGTACGTTCTCCAAATGAAGACAAAAGTACACACTCCTACTAGCACCACACTATAGATACATGACACACACACAAACAGTAGCGTTTTCAAACTTAGGGCGTCCCCAAATTCAGCTAGCAATTTAGGTGTACCGATCAGCATGCATCCTACGTGGAGGAAAGAGAGGTGCCAGGAAAATCGAGCCAGCGACGAACTCGTCGCTCATCTATTTGGATTTTTTTTTATTTTTAACACATTTTTTAAACTATTTTTAAAATTGACACTATTTTTTCTTCTTCAAAACTAACACTTTTGGACGCGCCTGTTTGCACGGCGCGGCTAATTCACGCTGTCGCGTCATGCATGGAGGCGCGGCAGGGGGCAGTCAACGGCTGCGGCGATGGCTGACGTGGCAGGTTTGACGCGACCACCCGTCACGGCGCGGCAGACCTGCCGCGCCACGCATCACGGCGTGACAGCCCTTGTACCCGGCCTTGCTTCCGTTTCTCTCTCTCTATCTCACTCTGCCCGAGCCGCCCTGCGCCCTGAGCCGCCCTGCGCCCGCCGCCGCACCACGCCGCGCAAGGCCGCCCGCCCACCACGCCGCGCCACCACACCAAGCCGCGCCCGCCACGCCGCTCCCGACGCGACCGCCACGCCCGCCGCGCCCCACCCAGTGCGCCTGCGCCCGCCGCGCCCCGCTCGGTGCTCCTGTCGTGCCCCCCGCCACGCCCGTCGCCATGTGCAAGTCCTCTTGACTCCATCTCCATCTCTCCCTATCTCGTTGCCTCCCTTACTACCACCGCCGCCCCTCCATCTCCCCACTGTCGCGCGCCACCCGTTCTCGTCCCCGCCCCTCCATCTCTCCGCACTGTCTCGAGCCATGAAGGACATTGCTGCGCTACCCATCGTCGTCCTCCAGAAGGGGGGATTGCCACCGCCCTCCAGAAGTAGGCCACTGCTGGCCGGCCATTGCCGCCGGTGAACATCTCCTTTCCATTGGTGGATTGTGGTGATCCATAATCTTTGTCGAGGTAATGCTCTTCTGCATCTCTGTCAATTTTTTTGCTAGGGTTAGGATTCAAATTTAGTTTGACTAGATAGAGATTTATACAATTAGTTAGCAAAGATATTTAGTGAAGTTAGTAAATATAAGTTATGTATAATTTTGCAGTTAGTTTTAGTTAGCTAGATATGTATAGTTAGTAAAGTTACTTAGTATAGTAAGTATAGGTATTAATATTAGTGTGTTTAGTGTAGTTAGTTAGTATAGTTAGTTAGAATTGTTGGTATAGATGTTAATATTAGCTTAGTTAGTATAGTTAGTTAGTATAGGTGGTCAGTTAGTTAGTACGCACGACGATTTCGATGACCTGATGAAGTTTCTAAAATGCTTTTGTAGATGGATTGTTGTGTTAGAGTTTTCTACGGAGGAAGTGTTAGGAGAGAAGATGGTATGTTTGAGGATATGGAAGAAGAATTGGAATGGTTTGATGAACCTCCTAGCTTCAACGACCTTTGTGTCCGTTTGAATGCAAAGTTTAGCGGTGATTTCACACTAAAGGGAAGGTTTGATACTAGGAAGACTAGGGTACACTATGTCCTGATGCCCTTGCGCGACCCTGCTCACTGGTCTCGCTACAATAGGGTGCTCCAAGGTTCCAATGTGGCCATAGCTGAGGTGGTGGTGGAGAATGGGTAGAGGATGCAGGGTGTCCTAGATAGACCATCCATTGATGGTGTTGGAGGCAATGAGCAAGAATTGGGGGTCAAAGGGGAAGCAACTCAGGGTAACATAGATTTGGACGGTCAGTTGATGCAGGAGTAGTTTCATTCAAGTCAAGTAGGCTGTATAAGCAATGACTTCGATGTGAATGAGTTCAAACTAGAAGAGGAGGAGCAGGAGGAGGAGGACAGGATCGGTGATGTAGTTAGCAGTGATTCGGACGATTCAGATGATGACCAGGGAGATAGACATGCTATGCCCACACCGGTTGATGCCATGCCATTACCTGTTCATGGTATGCCATTACCAGTACCAACTAAGGTTTTGCATGCTATCCAGGCTCAGGGTAGACTAGTCACAGATTTGCCAGCAGATGATACCCCCTATGATTCATGGGGCAGAATTAGCGAAGCGCAGCAGTATGTTCCACCACCACCTTACACAGCGACTAAGCTTGAGCAACTAAGGTCGATGAACGTACCTTTTAGGGGCGTTTCGAACTATAGGGATGTTAGCATGACGGATATGGTAGTTTGTGACACCAATCTCTAGATGTGTAGGAAATCATTGTATGACCATGAGAAAGAAATCCTTAGTAAGGGGATGATATTAAATACAGTGTCAGAGATGAAGCTCTTCCTTCAGGACTATGTTGTGTATCACCATAGGCCGTACAACGTCACTCATTCAGACCAAGAGTTGAGGTACCACGTGATATGCAAAAATGGTTGTATGTGGAGGTTAAATGCATGAAAGAGATAGAGTGATGGCAAGTGGAGGATAAGTAAAGTGGTCAAACCCCACACTTGCCTAACAAATAGGGGAATGAAAATCATCAGCAGCTCACTGCACGTTACCTTGCCCGTCGTATATTGGGGCTCATTGATGACAATAACGACATTTTGGTGTCTTCATTACAATAGTCCATATCTAGATTCGTTAAGTATGATGTGAAGTATGGAAAGACTTGGCGTGCTAAGCAAATTGCCCTGGTGATTCGTTGGGGTAGTTGGGAGAAAGCGTACAACAGGGTGCCCCACATCTTATGTGCAATGCATTACTACAACCCTAGCTTGAAATGGTTTGTGGACACCAGAGGGATGTATTTTTGGGACCCGTTGAGGCATGTCCTCTATCGTGTGTTCTAGTCATTCGTGCAAACGGAACATGCATTCCAGTTTTGTCGGCCAGTCGTACTTGTTGATGGCACTTTCCTGACAGGAAAGTACAGGGGCACCTTCATGATGGCTGTTGCTGTTGATCCTGAGGACCATATAGTACACATGGCTTTTGCTTTGGTAGAGGGAGAGAACAATGAATCGTGGTCATGGTTCATGCAGCTTATACATGTACAAGTGCTTGGCCCATCTCGCACTATATGTTTGATCTCGGACCATCACCCAGGGCTTCTTAATGCTACAGCTGAGCATATAGATGGGTTCCCGCCTCTAGTGCACAGATGGTGCATGAGACACTTTGCCGCTAATTTCTGGTGGCATCAGAGGAAGAAGGAGGTATATGACAAGGTAAAGGCTCTATGTTGTGTACGTACAGAGCACCAGTTCAAGGGACAAAGAGAGAACTAGACAAGATGCTAAATGAAGCGGGAAAGGCCTGGTTAGAGGTGCAGATGGAACAGAAGGCTAAGTGGGCGTTAGCATATGACGAGGGGGTTTTAGGTATGGCATCATGACCACTAACTCCTCAGAGTCTTTCAACCGTGTATTCACCGGAGTTCGATCATTGCCTGTGTTTAGAATTGTTGAGTTCTCCTTTCATAAAGTGCAACGAATATTTTATCAAGAGGTGGGAACTTGCGCAGAGGAATATAGCTGAGCAGGGACATTTTGGAAAGGCCGGAGTAGAACATTTGAAGGAAGCCGAGGAATTTGCCAAGCAGCACACCGCTGAGCCGTATGGACCCTGCTACCATATCTTTAGTGTACGGGGCATGGGTGGCACAAGCTTGGGCAGCGAACGTTATGGTGGACGAAACTACCGAGTTGATCTTGAAAAAGTAGACTGCAGTTGCAATGTCCCTCAGATCATGCATGCCCCTTGTTCTCATATGATCATGGCCTACAGGGTTCATGGGTATAACTATGAGGATCTGCCATATATGTCACCCTTGTATCTTCGTTCGAACACCGTTAGTATTTGGGAGAGGAGCTTTGAGCCATACCTTGTCCCGACACAGTGGCCACCTTATCATGGTTATGACTACATGCCGCATCCGGATCTAACGAAGGTAGGCAAGGGTAGGAGGAAGAAGAAGCGACTCAAGGGGGACATGGACGCTATGAGAGGGTACGACGAAGACATGTACGGAGGGGGAGACTTCAACGAGACCCGTGGCAGGAATCTTTGCTCTGTTTGCAAAGAACCTGGTCACAAGGCTAGCAGGCATAGAAGACAAGGGCAGCAGGTGCATATAACATACATTTTATTATATTTATGTTAATTGTTTGCTATGCTATTTAAAACTACTATGTTAGTACATTGGAACCTTGGAACTATGTTTATTATGATATATGTTTATTCTCTAATTTTGCATAATAGTTTATTCCTTTTACATTTACTTTGTTTTTATGCACGAATGTTTCATCATATTATAGTACTCTTAATGTTTGTTCTAACATATCCATTTTAAATTTGAACTAGGATGGGGGATCATCATCCGCAATACCCCATTCTTGAGGTGCACTACGACAAGGACCACCAAGCCAAGCGCCCGTCGGAGCTTCAGGAGGACTTGGTACCTCTTAGACTACGCACGCACCAGCCGCACCGCTGGGACGAGCGATACCGGCCATATGTACAGCGTACCGGCTTCCTTGAGATCATCCGGGTCTTCAACACTGGGCTACCGATCCTGACCCTGCACTTCTCACTGCTGCTGTCTATAGGTATGATTTGATACACTTTTGCGACAGTACAACGCATTGATTTGTCTCATTGTTTGAATTAAAAAACTTCTTTTATTGAATTAAAAACCAACAGGTGGAGGCCAGAGACCCACACCTTCCACCTTCCGTGCGGCGAGATGACTATCACGATACAGGACATGAAGATGATACTGTGTCTGTAGTTGGGGGGTCTTCCAGTGACTGGGATCCTTGATAACGATCACTGGATGGACTTGGTGGAGCAGTTTTGTGGCAGAAGACCACCCGAGGACGAGGATGCTAAGAGAGCAAAGTAAGAATTTCTACGTTCCAAACATTTACCATTTTAACACCAGCATATATTCTGCAAATTATTTTTCTATTTAGATGGAGGGTGTAGTACATAACTTTTATGATGCGTATTGTCTTCGTCTAATTTAATGTGTGTTTTTGTTCCCTCAACTCTCATGTAACATCCGGTGTCAGCTCTAATTTAATATTTGCAAAATATTTCAAGAAAACATCCGGTGTCAGTTAGGTCTAGATAACAGAAAACTTTGGGGCGCCGCAGCACCCAAACGCTCCAGAGCAGGAGATCGAGAGGTATGCTAGGGTGTGACTATGGCACTTCTTAGGAGCCTTCCTATTCCCTGATGCATCGGGTAACACCATCAGCTGGGCCTTCCTCAATATACTGAACCAGCCATGGGAGAATATAGGAGCGTACAGCTGGGGCAGCGCGGTCCTAGCATGGATCTATCATCAGCTCTGCGTTGCCTACCAACGTAGTACAGGAGGTGCCAACCTAGTAGGTTGTTCCTACCTACTACAGGTTTGGTGTTGGGAGCGATGGCCAGTCGGGAGGCCCGTTGTTCATGGTTTACCTGTAAGTACATCGAATTTTTATTTTCCTCAAACTTGATGCCGCACTTGTGACTGACTATCCTATTCAATGCAGGCATGGAATCATATGGACGTAGGACCGATTGCTCTGTATGTCTGGCAAGAAGCGAAGGTAGTTAGAGGGAACCCGAAGCAGCGGTACAGGCAGTACTCGGACACACTAGACATCCTGACATAGCACTAGGTAACGACCACTTTGATACTGCTAGTCGGTGTTGTTGCTTTTTTATTATTCCAAAAACATAACTATAGTTACCTAACTTTTAGATGAATTGGTGTCCTTGGTCTAGATTCGAGCTAGAGGGGTACCTGACTCCTCGCACTGAGGAAGAGTCGGACGAGTGGCTTTTTAACAGGCCACTAATTTTCTTCCACGTGGTCGAGATGCACTACCCTATAAGGGTGTATAGGCAGTTTAGAAGATTGCAGTCATGCCCACCACCGCTGTACACAACCAACAGAAAGTTGCACGGTGCGACAACTAAAACATAATAATTTAGCAGTCATGTGCATACATACAACCACTAGCTTACGTTAAACTTGTAGGTACGATCGAAGGAACAGGTACAAGGAGAAGAATTGGGCCATGACACATGCCACGTTCATCCATGACTGGGACAGTCGGCAAAGGGTCCTGATCGCCAGATACCGCCGCACGACCAACGCAACTTTGACCGCTACCTCCAATGGTTGCATAGGAGTACCCGCACACATATGCAGGCCCCCTACACTAATAAGCCAATTGATGAGGACGAAGATGAGGATGACATCGCTAATGCGTATGACGAGGTGACAAGGATGGAGACATAGCTTTAGAGAGCCCCGCTACAGAGATACGTGGTAAGAAATTTGAATTTCAATACAACTGCATGTCGGTGTTCCTATGAATTGTAGTGATACAAACTTAGCTCGCTTGTGTATACAGGCATCACAGTTGACAAGTCTGTCCAACGAAGCAGCTGTGCGACTTCACGAGACTAGAGGGGAGCCGCACGACATTCTACATGTCTTTGTCGATGTAGGTTCTATTCTCAAAGATATGACATTGGTTAAATGGTTCCCATGACTCATTCATCCGTGTTTTCTTTTTTTGCAGAAAGTGAGGAGGAGCTGCAAGAAGTTGGCATAGAAGCTTAGTTGCATGGATACTCCATGGGAGATGCCCTATGACCCGGACCTATCTAGTTCCTTACGCTCGAGCACTATGCCGACACGAGCAGGTTCCTCCAACATGACGGCTGGTGGGACCTCTTATGTTCGTACTCCCGGCAATACACGCAAGGGTCCTACGGAGCACGACATTGAGGAGGACGAGGACGAGGATGAGGAGGAGTACTATGATGAGATTAGGATGTCTCAGCTTGGTGATGCACCATTTCCTACACAGTTCGACGAACAGGTACTTGAAACAACCATTCGCCATATACGTCACAATTACTTGAACATTGTAAGTAACGATGCCTATATTGTAATTGCAGGGTCCTAGTTACACTTAGCAGTACCGTCGGGTGTACCGCCAGCGTGACCATACCGATGTTGGGTTCACCCCTAATGTGCTACCTTCACGTCTGAAGAGGCAACGACGTCCGCGGTACCCATATACACCTGGGTCATAGGAGTTCTTTAGGATGACATGATGCACTTGTACTTGGATACCCATATACTGATGGAACATGTAGTATGTCGAGTAATGTCGAACTTATGTATTGATGATCTTGTGTCGTAGTTATGACTTGCTGAACTTATGTCAAACAGAGGTATTGTCGAACTTGCGATGAACTTGGGACGTGTACAAGTTAGTATTGCTGAACTTGTGTATTGATTGGCTCGTGCACTTAACCTTCCTACTGACCAATTCATTAAACCAACATGACGAAATAACTTGGCTCATGTGAGAACATAATAGAAGTGACTTGTTCCATTTGTTGCCGCTTTGACCGCCGCGCCATGGCTGGGGGCACGTCAGCCTTGCCACGCCTTGGCAGATGGCGCGTTAGCCTAGCCACGCCGTGGACGGTGGCGTGCCAAACCCATGCTGGGCGCTGGCTAGACTCTCTTTTGAGCGCATCAGCAGCAAAAAGATTTTGATGCATATAATTTAGGGGGTTTCGAAAGATCGCAATGGTGAGAACAGTCTTCTAGATAATGTTTGGACAAGATGGGCACCAAACTAAGACCCAAAAGTAATACCCGAATGTGTGACAATGACAAAAGCAAAAGCATTATTTACCAAGAACGTAACAAATACATGCAAATTGCAGCATCGTAATACCATTTTTTGTGGCAAAAGTTTTATGAGATAACACAATGTCCATTACAAAAATTAAACAGTGTTTGTTACATGGGTACAATACATAAATAGTTTAAATAAAACATAATACAACACCGAGAAAGTTCTACTACAATACAAATACCAAATCTAAAGCATTGAACTAGCACACCTGTACCAATCCTCTACCACACCTGTACCAATCCTCAGTCTGAAACATACTGAGTAAGCAACTCGTCGTCCGAGTATCAGTCCTCTACCATAACCTCATTGCTGTGGCAAGGCTCACCTGCATTGCCCTGATATGCCTGTCGCCTGTAGTAAGCTGCCTATGCTTCACCTGCAGCCTCTGTGGCCTGAGTCAAGAACGCGTCCTCCTCCATCTGGCTCATGTGGCTAGGCTCACCTGCATTGCCTTGATTTGTATGTCGCCTGTAGCAAGTGGCCTCCACTTCATTTGCAGCCTCTATAGCCTAAGTGAAGAACGCATCGTCATCCTCCTCCGCCTACAAGCCCGCCTCTGCTAGAGCGATGAGCTCACTCAGTCTGCCAGTGTCATCCTCAACCTCCTCCATCTGCAAGCCAGCGTTAGCTAGAGTGATGAGATCACTCAACCTGGCAGTGTCGTCCTCATCCTCGTCCTCCTCATCAAACAACACAATCAGAGATTGAACAGTGTGACCAGCTCATGTTCTGTGCTCATGTAACTTCTTTTCCTCAAATCTTGCACGGGCCACCTCTGCGACATGGTCCTCGCTACATCCCATTAGTTCATGTATGAAATGCAACAAGTTAGCAATGCGATTATATTACATTTAAAAGCAGGCAACGAAAATAAAAAGGTTTCCAATGACTCACTGGCACACAATACAACAACATGGTTGTTCAAGACCTGCATCTATACTCTTTCCTCCTCCCTTGCCTCCTTCCTTGCCCTCTTCTCCTCTAACGCCATCCGTCTCTCCAATCCCCATTTGTCAAGCCCAACATTGATCGGGTTACGAATACCGTGTTGTCTAGCAAACTCACGCATCTTGTTTTTGTGATGTTTAACGAATAGGTTGACGTAGTCAGGTCCATATCCCCTCTTTTGTGCAATTACTTGCCTCCCCTTCAGTTCATCCAAGAACATAGCTTGACCATCATAACATTCCCACCTGCATTTCCTAGTGCTCTGTTCAAAAGAAACAAAATACGATTTCATGTTTACTACAAAAATAACCAACCTCATCATAGTCAACCATATGGCCGCAATAATAGCCTATTCCAAGCTCCGAAGGGACTAGACCGTAGTTGGATTTAACACCACATTCGCACTTGACTGGAGGTGCTTTGTAAATTAACCTTTCTTTCTTCTTTTCCTTTGCCTTTGGTGGCTCCGGCCATTGATTCTTAGGATTGTAGAGCCACTCATTGAAATGACACTTCACAAATCCATAACACTATAAGAGAATACATTAGTACATGCACACATATAGAGATAAACGTTTAAAAATATACACTTTCCACTTACTTCGTGTTTGTTCGGACACACAAACTCCAACGTATTCTCAGGGTTTATCATAGCTCAATCTCCGCATTCGCATAGAGGAGGTTCCTCGAGTCGTCTAACTGCAGCTAGGTGTTTCTCCTTAGCCGTCATTGGTGTGGGGTTAGGGGTGGTGGAACCCACCGCTGGAAGTGCTCACATGGATGTCTCCCTCTACACCAATCGTCGAAAAGAAGATACCTAGGGTCAAACTTATCTGCACCGTCGATCCACTAAAAGAAAAAGCACCTCTCTTGGGCCTACACAACAAGATTCCAACAAAATATTAGTAGCCTACTTACACAAATGAGGAAAAAAGATAGTGGAAATAATTACTTACATTAAAACGACTGCATGTGTGGAAGCAACGCGCCACTGTGTCTGGATGTCTCGATTGAAACACGTCGGTCGGGAAACCACAGTCACAGTTAGGGATAGGGATGTCAGGAGGGACGGGGACATCTTTGCTAGACACGTCGGGGTATAATTCTCGAGGACGACCCCGCTTTCGCTAAAACTCCTCCCGATACATTTGTTGCATCTAACAAAACGGTTGTAATTTAACAAACAAAAATCAAAACATCACAAATTAATGTCAATGAGAACCATTTGCATTACAACAAATAAAATATAACCTACACTTTGATGCAAACTCTATCTTAGATGCAAACAAGAAAACTATATAAAAACTATATTTTGGTCAGTAAAAAATAAAATTTGGTACATCAATAGTGTGTCCATATATTTATTCACATATAAAAGTTGAGATGCAAACTCAATCAAGCAAAATTCATATAAAAATTGACCGTAGAATATATGATAATCATAATTCTAACTAACCAATTAACCTTAACATTGGCAATCCTAATATTTCAATCTAACGTTCTAACGAACTCATATTTTTCTCCATACCCTAACTACTCATTCAAATCCTTCGATCCACCGTCAAGGCCGATGAGGAGCTTCATTACCTTGACAAGGCCGAGGAGGAGCTTCGGGGAAGGTATGGAGGCAGTCGGCAAGGGAGGGAAATTCGGCGGCTAGCCATGGGGGAGCCGGGATGCAATGGCGTAGCGGTGCGGGCTGGGAGGCGCGGCGGCGGGGGCTGGGTGGCATGGAGGTGGCTGTTGTACGGCGTGGAGTGAAATAGAGAGGGAGGAAATGGACTGGGCCGCGGGCCTCTATTTGGTTCTACCGCGTCCTGACGGGTGGCGCGTCACAGACGTGCCCTCATCGGTGACGCGGCAAGGTCTGCCATGTCAGCGGCCAGCGGGGCGGGACGTTGCTATGTACGCACCACTACCGAGCCTCAATGCATGGTGCGGCAGAGTTGTTTCACCGCACCCTAGAGATAGGCGCCACCAAAAGTGTTACTTTTGAAAAAAAACAGTGTTAGAATTAAAAATAGTTTAAAAAATATGTTAAAAATAAAAAAATTCTCTATTTGTGCTTCCCAAGACAAAAAGTCATGCTGCTGCACCACCTACTCTGCTTTTGGAGCGGGGACCAAGAGTGCAGTTGGGATCCACGGTGGTGGAGAGAAGATAAATTGAATAAAAAATTCTTGCCAGTGGGACCCACGTAAGTTGATGTGGCACTAAATAGCTGGTAGGTGACTCTTTCTACTGACGGCTGCCATAAGAACTTAAATCCACCTCCGCCTCCCCTCCCCCACCCATCTATTATTATTGACGCATCTATTGTTAATATCGACGTCACTAAAAGATAAAAAACCGCTTCGGAAACTTCAATTCTATGATTTATTTAATTTTGTGCTAAGGTCCATTTTACATCCACAGCTAAAGTTTAGCTGGGGCTGTTTGGACCCTCTAGCTAATTGGTGTTTATTTACTATGGTGTCCTTACTTTTTGTTGAGCCCGATATGGACGCGAAAAAATAGAGGGGCAATTTTGTCTTTAACCATGCTTTATGTGACACCCAATTTTAGGATAAAATGGGATGCAAAATCTTATGTGCGTCCAAAGATCAGTCACACACATAAGCTGATAAATTATAAATAGTATCATCATAAGTGTTTATTACATCACAAATAAGACAAAGTCTTCACATAGATATAGCGGAAGTAAAACCGAAAAGATCTCTCGCAGAAGCTTCATTTCACAGAGACATCGACTGGTTGACCACAAGTCTAGAAGTCCTTACGAAAATCATCATACCCATAGCCATCTGTTACCCATCAAGGATTTTTATCCAAATAATGAAAATAAATAAGTGTAAGTACATATCGTACTTAACAAGTGTAACATGGGGTTCATGAGGCTCAAAAGGCTTGACACAGGTTTAACAACATTCAGCTTTTAGTTGTCACAATTTTAGCATAAGAGTAGCAACAAGTTGGTTTTGAATTCCCAATGCAAAACACATGATCAATATAAACATGAATAATGAATAGCATAAATAGATAATTCTTAGTGTTCATCTATTCCATAAGGGTTACAAGGCCGCTCGTGACCGTGAGCACGACTGATATACCAGTTTTACACTTTGCAGAGATTGTACACTTTCACTGTGAGTCATGATACCCATATGCTCGGGTTAATTACTCCCAAAACACTTTCAAGGTGAGCAGGTAGGGGTCGCTATGAAGCCTTTCAAAGGTTCGTCTAACAAGTTAGGGCCATTAGATTCACTCGGCAAACAGATGTAGAGCCCCCCTTCCCGATGGCACATTGACACGCAGCCTATACACATGGGGACATAGGCCGCACTATACCCGATTCGGCAAGCCATTCTTACGCCAATAAAGGTAACCACTAACAAGCTAGAAAAGGTCCTCATACTGAGCTAAAGCCAGAGCCATGTAGCTCTCACAACTATACTATAAGTCCCAGATGATCACTTACAGATAAGTCCTTAGGGAGAGGAATCTGAAGCATTTAGAAAGTAGCTAAATACTCCAGCCCCCTGTTTCCAAGTTGCTAAAAAGTCATATTTTAATGTTTATTGCATATACCATTAGTCAAGTTACAAGATCATGGTTTAATTGAGCACTAGCCAAGCTATAGGTGCAGTACCAGGTAATAATTCAATCACAAACTCAATGTCACTGTCAGGTGGCATACCTAGCAAGTCATCGGGGAACACATCTAGAAACTTATCTACCACTGGGTCCTCCTTGTTGTCGATATCATCAAGCTGGTTCACTATGGCTGTCGGATGTGCTTGTATTACAACATCAACACTGATTCTTTCCCCATTCGGTGTGGTCACAACAACTACCTTCTCCTTACACTGAATCACTACTTGTTGTTGCTTCATCCAGTCCATACCCAGAATCACATCAATACCAGATGCTCTCAACACAATGGGGCTCACTTTAAACTCTACCCCCCTTAAGAATAGACTAGTCGGGAGACAACGATATGAAGCTTGCATACTTCCCCCCGGTGAGTTTACTAATATGGGATTTTGCATGGCACATAAGGGTATGCTATGGTTTCTAACAAATGCTTGTGATATGAATGAATGCGAAGCTCCAGAATAAAAAAGAACAGTGGCAGGGGTCGAGTTGACATTGAACGTACCGAGCATGACTTCTGGTTCTGCAAGCACCGTCTCGGTAGACACATGGTTCACCTTTCCTATGTTGGATGCTGGCTTCTGATAACTATTCTGCCTTTGGGGTGTTTGCTGGTTGGGCTTCTTAGGGCAATTATAAGACAGGTGACCCTCCTTATCATAGCGGAAACACTTGTTGGGAGTGCTAGGGGCACTAGTCTTCATGGGAGTGTTGTTAGGTGTTCCCTATCGTGGTGTCTGCTGACCACTCTGCTGCTGAGGGCGTTGATTGCCATTCTGCTGCTGGTTCTGTTTGCGCTAGGGGTACTAACCACGATTCCACTGATTGGGTGGTCCCTGGAACCTCTGCTGGAAACCTTGCTGAGGGTTGGTGCATGGACGAGTATTACTCCCAGTGGCCTATCCCTGAAGCCTCCTCTTCTTGGCCTCCATCTCCTTGTGTTTATTATCAATAACAATAGCGTGATTCACTAGCGTCTGAAAGTTGGGGTATGTATTGGACATAGGCTGGAGCTATAGACCATCATACAGACCCTTGAGAAAATGGAGTTGCTTATCAGCATCATCAGCCACCTCATTCAGAGCATAACGTGACAACTGGGCAAACTTGTCACGATACTCTGCCATGGACATAGATCCCTGTTTTAGAGCTCTGAATTTCTCCTACTTGAGCTCTATCAGTCCTTCAGGTATGTGATAAGATATGAAATTCTCTCTAAACTCCTACTAGGTGACAGGAGGAGCATTGACGGGACGTCCATACTTGAATGACTACCACCAGTCTTGAGCTTCTCCCTGGAGCTGTCCTAAAGCGTACAACACCTTCTGCTGATCATCACACTGCGCTTTGTTGAGTTGCTTCTCTACTACACGAAGCCAATCATCTGCTTCCAGTGGATCAGTGGCATGAGAGAACACCGGGGGACAGCCCTTCAAAAATTCACCACTCTTATCACGCTGTGCTCCACTAACCTGTTGGTTCTGCTGATTCTGCACCAACGCTTGCATGAGCTGTGTCTGTACTGCCAAGAGTTGCTCAATAGTCGGTGGCAGTGGTAGTAGTGGATGTGGGGGAACACCTCCACGACCTCGGCCTCTTCCTCTTCCGGACATCTGCCATCTAACACAAATATTCAAATTTTAGAGATTTCCAGGTTAGAATACATTCTGAAAATTTTCTGGACGAGTTCTAACATTAGCAGCTCGGTAAAATAGTTATATCTCGAGTTATAGATATCACAAATAGGCATACTTTATATGGTTGGAAATCTTAAGAAATTATCTACAACATTTATTCAGACCATATTCCCAGATTCTGTCGTTAAGTTACTTAAAAACATGATACAACCAAAACTGTTTCTAGATTCTAGACTGTGCAGAAACTTTATCTTGAAATAGCGATATCTCACAAACCAGATCAGATATAAGGGTGATTCAAGAGGCATTGGAAACATACTTAATTATAGTTATTTCCATAAAAATTTCATATATTTTGGTCGAGTAGATTTTAATTGGCATGAAGATAAAGGCAGACTGCTCCGAAAATCAGATTCCAAAAGAACAAGATATACCAAACCCGACTATTTATTTATTGACCCAAACTTTAATATTCTTAACTATGGAACTTGTGGACATGCCCACAAAGTTCCAGCACTCATTACAAAGATCCAACTCACACATAACCATAATAACAAATCAACTAGGCACACCAATGTTCACACCGCACTAATAGACTCTACTACACTCAACTTGACTAGTTCTACTATCGTTTTATTACATAAAAGAGACTCCAACATCTATGGGCGAGGTTTATGGGGAAGCTCCTCGTACATCTTTGGCAAGTTGAGGAACACTCTTTGTTCATCTATCACCTGTCTGTGTCGCTTAATGGTTTTCTATTGTGCCTTCAACTGATCCTCCAGTCGGTGAATCTTTGCTATGGACTCATAGCCAAAGTGTACCACCACTTGGGTTGTTGGATCCGTGCCCTACGGGTCCATCATTGCCCATCCCAATTCTGGGTGTTGGTGAGGGAGGAATCGATATTGGTCATTCTTCATATCCTCGAATCGATGACCACGGAGGCCTATGCAAGCTTCAGCGGCTGCATCTTGTATGCTATCCTCCATGGTGGCACAGTGAGCTTGATGCGCATAGTTTGAATCTAGCTGATATGCGCCCTTCTGTTCATCCTTGATGGAGATGCACACCCTGGTCTTCCAATAGGTGTCTTCTAGAGGGTGCGTATGTTCTTCATAGACGTACTCCACAGCTGCATCCCAGTCGCCGTAGTAGGTCTGAAGCATGCTCATGAGTTGGTGGTGTGAAACGGAGGATTCACATCCTGGCTTATACCAAACCTTTGTTATCCAACCTAGGGGAGGGATCGGCTCATCCTCTTCATCGACGTCTTCCTCATCATCATCGTCGGACAGTTGGATGACCTCGACTTCTTTGGGTTCCTCCTGGACTGGCTCAGGCATAGGTACAGGTGTTGGCAGATCAAATTCTTGTTCCTGGGGTTCCTCCTCAGGCTCCATGGACAAACCACTAGGCGGGTAGTAACCTCTGGTGCTGATGCAGGCAGTCTTACCGGCACGAGGCATCTATAGAATTAGATTTAGTTAGTTAGATTAGAAGCAATAATTTTTATAATAGAGTAAGGCAAAAGAAGCATAAAACTTTAGCAAATAACAAGGGTGAGATAGAAAGCATGAAATGAGTGAAGCAAAAGAAGGTAAAATGACCATTGCTAACTAGGCTTGCGTCCTACAGTCAACACGGCTTTGATACCAATCTATCACACCCAATTTTAAGGATAAAATGAGATGCAAAATCTTATGTGCTCCCAGAGATCAGTCACACACATAAGCTAACAAATTATAAATAGTATCATCATAAGTGTTTATTACATCACGAATAAGACAGAGTCTTCACATAGATATAGCGGAAGTATAACAAAAAGATCTCTCACGGAAGCTCCATTTCATAGGGACGTCGACTGGTTGACCACAAGTCTAGAAGTCCTCAGGAAAATCATCATATCCATAGCCATCTGTTTCCCATCCGGGATTTTTATCCAAATAATGAAAATAAACAAGTGTAAGTACATGTCGTACCTAACAAGTGTAACATGGGGTTCATGAGAGTAGCAACAAGTTGTTTCAATTCCCAATGCAAAACACATGATCAATGTAAACATGAATAATGAATAGCATAAACAGATAATTCTTAGTGTTCATCTATTCCATAAGGGTTCTAAGGCCGCTTGTGACCGTGAGCATGACTGATATACCAGTTTTACACTTTGCAGAGATTGTACACTTTCACTGTGAGTCGTGATACCCATATGCTCGGGTTAATTACTCTCAAAACACTTCCAAGGTGAGCAGGTAGGGGTCACTATGAATCCTTTCAAAGGTTCGTCTATCAAGTTAGGGCCATTAGATTCACTCGGCAAACAGATGTAGAGCCCCCCTTCCCGATGGCACATTGACACGCAACCTATACACATGGGGACATAGGCCGCACTATACCCGATTCGGCAAGCCATTCTTACGCCAATAAAGGTAACCACTAACAAGCTAGAAAAGGTCCTCATACTGAGCTAAAGCCAGAGCCATGTAGCCCTCACAACTATACTGTAAGTCCCGGATGATCACTTATAGATAAGTCCTTAGGGAGAGGAATCTGAAGCATTTAGAAAGTAGCTAAATACTCCAGCCCCCTGTTTCCAAGTTGCTAAAAGTCATATTTTAATGTTTATTGCATATGCCATTAGTTAAGTTACAAGATCATGGTTTAATTGAGCACTATCCAAGCTACCCAATGCATATCCCATAGGTGACAAGGTATAAGTTCAATTCTAGGGAATCCCTATCAAGGTGACACATGCAACATGAATTTAATGAATTAAAGTGAATATGAAACAAGGATGATCCCATGCTATACTTGCCTTGAGCAAAGTACTCCTGCTGGTCCTGCACGTCAAAGTAGTACCCTTGATCTCCCATGAATTACTCACCGTCTATACTCGATAACACAACAACATACAAGCATCTAGGAGCAATCATGCAAATCAAACAAAGCTATAGATTAGAACATTACACCAAACATCACAAAATTAAGATGAAAAGTTTGTAAAATGAATCTATATCTCGCTACGAACACACAGACGTGAAGATCACAAAAATCAGAGCTAAAACGAAGAAGTTATGAATTAAACAAGATTTCCTATAGTAAAATAATAGATTAAATCTAACCTCGAATTTTAAAAGTTGAAAACATGTCCAACAGTAGTATGAACATGTAGATTACTTAATTACGAACCTAACGCAACTTGAACGGATCAAATCGGAGTTAAAACGGAAAAGTTATGGCCTAAACAAATCTAGTGGCAAAACTGTAAATAGCTGCATATTTTAGATCTACCCGAAGCAAAATACGCTTTCAAAAGAAGAAAACAGAATCTGAAAAGATGCTAGGGACGGCGGGTTAAGACTGAAGTAATTATATGGGCTCTCATGCAAAATTCCAAAACAAAAGGGGTATCCTTCATCCTAGGCCGCCGGATTAGAATTGGATGGCTGAGATGCAATCGGGCGGGGAGAGAGAAAGCATGGCCGCTGGAATAGGCCAGCAGCCAGGTATTTGGCGGCGGTGCCATGGCTGGCTCACTAGAGCTCACGGTTTTTGGTCTATAGTCCACAACAGCGCAAAGCAAGGACATCAAGAGAGAGATAAGGAGAGGGCGAACTTACCAAGTGTAAGGAAAATGGACCCTTGGCCCATTTACTTTGGATTTTGGTGTTTGATAACCAACATAACCAAATTGAACTAATGAATTTGCAAGTGATTGTTTTGTAGTTCAATAGGATGCAAGATGTGACTTGGACGAAGGCGACGTGATGATCCAATGATCAACACCATAAGCAAGACCTTAGAAGCACAAGAGAAGACCCAAGATATCAAGCAAAGTCCAAGCACAAAGATAGGAACCAAGCCGGACGCAAGATCGCGAAGAAACGAGCTCACAGAGGTGACCGGATGCTGGACCGGACGATGCACCAGACGTTGCACCGGACGCTGGACAGCTCACAGAGGTGACCGGACGCCACACCGGACGCTGCACCGGACGCTGGACCGGACACTGGACAGCTCACAGAGGTGACCGGACGCTGGACCGGACGCTGAGCAACAAAGTGACCGGACACTGGGTGCCAGAGTCAGGTCAACATCATCAGCAAGGTTCCAAAGAGCCATTTTCGTGACCGGACACGTCCGGTCAGTGCTGACCAGACGCTGGTTAGAGTCCGGTCAGTAGCCGAAAAGTGGGATTTCATCCCCAACGACTACTTTCTCAGTGGGGCTTATAAATAGACCCCCAACCTGCCATTTAAGTAGTGTGGAGCTGAGGAAACATATCAAGGGTATTGATACACCATTTTAGTGATCTCCACTTGCATAGTGCTTAGTGATTCATTAGGTGATTAGCGCAGGTGCTTTGCGAAGTGCTTAGGTTGATTAGACCACCGCTTATGCGCTTGCTCTTGGTTTAGGCCTACTGTTTAGTGAGGTTTGCATACCTCTTAACACTCGGTACTTGCGCGCACCATTGTTGTACATCAGAGGGGCTTGTAGTCTTGCGAGATCACACCAACCGCATTTGTGGTGTGGCCGCCATCGTGTACCGGAGGGAACAAGGCCCGCAGCGTTTTGACCGGAAGCTTGATAGTGAAGACGGCGGGGAGCATCTGGGAGAGGCTTGCCGGAAGGCATGTCGGAGACCCACTTGTGCGTGGGGAAGGCCCGAGGCTATCCATGGAGTTACCCGACCGGGAGCTTGGCCCTTACGAGGGATTCCTTGCGAGGGGCTCCAATGAGGACTAGGGGGAAGCTTGTGCACTTCTCGATACCTCGGTAAAAATATTGGAGTCATTGATGGGAGTTTGCATATCTCTACCTTGCTCTTTAGCTTCCGCATTTACATTGATTACATCACTCCTTTTGCGGTAGAGATAGCAACACACTAGCAAAACCGTAGTTGCACATTTAGATAGTTTATCTTTTACATAGGTTTTGCTAAGGGTAGAAAAAGAGGCCATAGTTTAGAAGTTGAATTTTAAGTTGCCTAATTCACCCCCCTCTTAGGCATCACGGTCCCCTACAAGTGGTATCAAAGACGGTTGGCTCAATTTGGACCTTTGGCTTAACCGCCGTTGAGCCAACGCTATTTAGAGTTGTTGGGATGGATACCTCTAGGCCTCCGCACTTTGACGGCACTAACTTCCCCTATTATAAAGCTAGAATGGCTTGCCACCTTGAGGCGGTTGATTTGGGTGTTTGGAGAGTCACTCGTGATGGGATGAAACCCATTAAGAATCCCGGTAAACCCACAAAGAGTCAAGAAAAGGAAATGTATTTCAATGCTAGAGCTAAGAATTGCTTGTTTGAATCAGTTAGCATGGATGTGTTTAACCAAGTGTTCACTTTAAATACGGCACATGAAATTTGGTTAAAACTTCAAGGGCTCCATGACGGCACATCTAATGTCTATGAGCAAAAACATTGTCTAGCTAAACAAAATTTTGATTCCTTTACAATGAATGATGATGAGCTTGTTCGTGATATGTATTCTCGTTTGAATCTAATTATCAATGAGCTCCATTCAATAGGATTAACAAAGCTAGATGATGCGGACATCATGAGGAAGATCATCTCCGTGCTACCACAAAAGAAATATGCAAGCATCATCACCATCCTTCACAACATGGAGGACCTGAGCAACATGACCCTGAGATAGTGGCATTTGAAATGTCATACAAGATGGGTCAAGAAGAAGCCTCTTCATCAAGAAAAGGCAAAGCTCTTGCATGTAGAGAGAAAAAGAAGATGAAGGGCAAGCAAGTTGAGATAAGCTCAAGCTCAAGTTACTCAAGTGAAGATGAAGAAGAAGATGAGGACGACGACGACGATGATGATGAAGATTCAAGTGAAGATGATCAATCTTCCTCCTCCACCTCCGACCTTGATGAAGAATCAATCAAACTAATCAACAAGGTGGAGAAGATGATCCAAAGGCTAAATGTCAAGGGTGTACCCATCCAAATCCAAGATCTCATTTTCACCAATCACAGAAATGAGCAAAGAAAGAGAGGATGCTATGGATGCGGCGAGTTGGGGCACTTTGTGGAAGTTTGTCGAAACCAGCCCACACCCAAGGCAAAGAAGAAGGCATGCAAGAACCAAGCCCTCACATCAATAAGCCCATGGGATGATTCTTCAAGTGAAGAAGAACACCATCACAGGAGGCGAGGGCGCAAGCACTCATCATCAAGCTCTTCTCGTATGTGCCTTATGGCACGAGGTAACGAAAGCTCATCCTCTAGTGAGAGTGATAGTGATGATGAAATGCCTTCTTATGATGAAATTGTGCAACAAAATCTTAATTATGCTAAAGTTTGCACTAGTCAACAAAAGAAGCTCGAAAAATTAAAAGAAAAGCTAGATAGTTCACAAGAAGCATACAAAACTTTGCTTGAACAATATGAGAACTTTGCTAATCTCAATGTTAAACTATCTACTAAAATTGAGCAACTTGAGGCTAGTGCAACAACAAATGCATGCACAATCAATGATGAGCAACTTGTAAAGAAAAATGAAAAAATTAAAAGAAAAGTTTGCTAGCTCACAAGATGCTTATAAAAGTTTGCTTGCTAAAATGGAAACCATGTTCAAACATTGTGATGAGCTAACTAATAAAGTTTCTAATCTTGAAGCCATTAATACAACCCCCACCAAGGCATCTAAAAAGAAAAGTTCTATCTTTAACATGTCTAAAAAGGATGCCTCTACTTCTTGTAATGATTTATGTTTAGACTCATCTTTGTGCAACCAAGTTTGTGTTGAGAAAGTTGTTGTAGATACTTGCACACAAGAGATTGCAAAGGAGAATGAGCAACTCAAGCAAGAAGTAGCTCGTCTCACCAAGGACTTGACTCAAGTGAAAGGCAAGGCGAAGCAAGCCAAACTTCATCAAGATAACATCGTCAAGGGAGTGAAGAAGCTTGATGAAGGACAAACCGTGGTTTGCTACGTATGCCACAAGGAAGGTCACAAGTCCTATGAGTGCAAGGTGAAGAATGGGGGAGGAGCAAAGAAGAAAGAGAAGAAGCAAACAAGCAAGCTCTCCAACACCTACACCAACAAGGTGGACAAGAAGGCCTCCACACCATACTTGTTAAAGAAGAAGAAAAATGACAAGGTGGTGGCCATCAAGGTGAACAAACAAGCCAACAATGGGGTCAAACGCTTTTGGGTGCCAAAGGAAATCATTTCCAACATGAAGAGCACTAAGAAGGTTTGGATCCCGAAAGGGAAGTGAGAAGTCCGATGGACTTCGGGGAATTTGGAGACTTGGCAAAGTATGGGTGCATTTTATGGGGTGCATCATGATGGACAAAATCATTGTCAAGTGGGTTTGTGAATACTTTGGACACAAATTCCCCTTCCCATGTTAGATAACTAGATTCAATTTCCTTCAAGTAGTATCAATTTGCATTTCCTACAATTGGTATCTTTAAGGATCTAGTTACTTTTCATGCCTATGTTTGCATTTGCATGCCTATATCTTTTGTCATGCATACACTAGGTATATCTTATGGTAGGATTGCTCGGTTTCATTCTTAACCCTTGGAGCAAACCTATATGGTTTAAAATTGTTTAGGAGCGCGACACATAGCTTGTCTTTTGATAGTTCATCTAATATGTGCCAAACTCCAAATTGTAGATAATTTCTCCCGAATATGGCCTTAAAAAATGACTCTCAGATTCATGTGATGTCATCTTTCAAATGGTATTTTTATTCTAAAATCAATGTGCATGTTTCCTACAAGTATTCCACACTTGTGTGCACAAATTTAGGGGGAGGTTACTCTACAAGTTGGATGCTTTGAGACTAACACCTTTTCAAGGTTATCATGTGTGTAGTAGTCTCATTGTAAGGAAAATGGAGTCCCCGGAGTTAAGCATCATACTTCAAATATCCACCACCTATTGCAAGTGGTAGAAATCAAATTGGTTTCCACATGTGGTATTTCTAAACCAATATCATCATGTTGATTTTATTTTGATATTTATATGCTTTCTCCATGCATTATATAGATTAAATTCCCTTGAGCAATAATTTGCCAAATATGCATATGCCTTGCTTTCTACCATATGTATGCATATATTTAGGGGGAGCTCAATCTATATAATGTGAGAGTCAAACTTTGTGACATATTCCACTCTATACACAAAGGATCACAAAGTTTGACCCTCCCTTGTGCTACTAATGTCTTCCTTTTTGGTGTTTGATTCCAAAGGGGGAGAATTTAGAGGACCAAAAGTAAGCATTAATTTGTAGGGCCATAAGCTAGATCATAATAATTTACAAGTGATAATGGTCTACAAGTGGTAATGGTCCGAGAAAGGGAGGATAGTGGATTATGGATTAGTCTATGTAATGAGGAGAATTTGTAGGAAGCAAGGCTTAAATCCATAATGCCACATGGGGACATTTTGCAAGGGCAAGATAAGTTTTTATGTAGTATTTTTTTCTCTTACAAGTAGTATCTTTTAGCATCATATAACCTTGCCCCTTGCATTGCATCCTAGAAAGTAGATAGTTTTTAAATTCTAAATTTTTATTATTTGCTTGCTTTGGTCGTGTTGTCATCAATCACCAAAAATGGGAGATTGCAAGGAAAATGGACCCTTAGCCCATTTAATTTGGATTTTGGTGTTTGATGACCAACACAACCAAATTGGACTAATGAATTTGTAAGTGATTGTTTTGTAGTTCAATAGGATGCAAGACGTGACTTGGATGAAGGCGACGTGATGATCCGATGATCAACACCATAAGCAAGACCTTAGAAGCACAAGAGAAGACCCAAGATATCAAGCAAAGTCCAAACACAAAGATAGAAACCAAGCCGGACGCAAGATCACGAAGAAACAAGCTCACAAAGGTGACCGGACGCTGCACCAGACGCTGGACAGCTCACAGAGGTGACCGGACGCTGGACAGCTCACAGAGGTGACCGGACGCTAGACCGGACGCTGAGCAGCAAAGTGACCGAACGCTGGGTGCCAGAGTTCGGTCAACATCAGTAAGGTTCCAAAGAGCCATTTTCGTGATAGGACACGTCCAGTTAGTGCTGACCGGACGCTGGTCAGAGTCCGGTCAGTAGCAGAAAAGCGGGATTTCATCCTCAACGGCTACTTTCTCAGTGGGGCTTATAAATAGACCCTCCAACTGGCCATTTGAGTAGTGTGGAGCTGAGGAAACATATCAAGGGTGTTGATACACCATTTTAGTGATCTCCACTTGCATAGTGCTTAGTGATTCATTAGGTGATTAGCGTAGGTGCTTTTGCGAAGTGCTTAGGTTGATTAGACCACCGCTTATGCGCTTGCTCTAGGTTTAGGCCTAGTGTTTAGTGAGGTTTACATACCTCTTACCACTCGATACTTGCGCGCACCATTGTTGTACATCGGAGGGGCTTGTAGTCTTGCGAGATCACACCAACCACGTTTGTGGTGTGGCCGCCGCCGTGTACTGAAGGGAACAATGCCGTGGTGTTTCGGCCAGAAGCTTGATAGTGAAGACGGCGGGGAGCATCCGGGAGAGGCTTGCCCGAAGGCACGTCGGAGACCCACTTGCGCGTGGGGAAGCCCCGAGGCTATCCATGGAGTTACCCGATTGGGAGCTTGGCCCTTGTGAGGGATTCCTTGCGAGGGGCTCCAACGAGGACTAGGGGGAAGCTTGTCCACTTTTCGATACCTCGGTAAAAATACCGGAGTCATCGACGGAAGTTTGCATATCTCTGCCTAGCTCTTTAGCTTCCGCATTTACATTGATTACATCACTCCTTTTGCGGTATAAATAGCAACACACTAGCAAAACCGTAGTTGCACATTTAGATAGTTTATCTTTTACATATGTTTTGCTAAGGGTAGAAAAAGAGGCCATAGTTTAGAAGTTGAATTTTAAGTTGTCTAATTCACCCCCCTCTTAGGCGTCATGGTCCCCTACACCAAGGCTAGAAACGGAGGCAGAAACAGGCCGAGGATGACGCACCGCGTGGGACGGTGGACGGCTGGCCGACGGCTAGGGCTATGCGATGGCGCAGTGATTCGGTGAGGGCAAAAACTTGTACCAAAATGAGATAGAGAGGCGGCGCGGCTCGGGCTGCTATTTAAGGGCATGGGGACTTGGGCGGCACGGCACCGAGGCGTGGCAGGGGCGAACACGACGGCCTCGGCGGAGATAGTGTCCGAGGTGGACACGACGCAAGGAAGAAGACGGAGTGCCTGACTGGCGGGCTCGGCGCGTCCGCTGCAGAGAGAGGTCACGCGCGGCGCGGCATGGACTTGGGCCTGGCGGAGCTGGGCCGGGCGGAGGAAAGGCCACGGCGCGGGAAAGAGGCCGAGCTAGGCTTCGGCCCGAGCGGGAAGGAGAGGAATGGCCCACGGGAGCTAGGCCGGCGCTAGAAAGAACGGGTCGGCGCGCTGAAGTAGGCCTATGGGCCAAAAGCAAGGAAAAGAAGAAAGAAGAGAAATTTATTTCCTTTCAATTTTTTTCAAAGCAATTCAAAATGAAATTTCAACACAATTTGAAATCCGACTTCAAACCAAACAATACAAAATTTTATGCAACAGCACGCATGCACACTCATGGTCGTTGACCTACTTTTGATTTTAATTTAATAAAATTATTATTTTCTAAAATTCAAATACCCACAAAACTGCATAATTAATCATTTTCTCTTATTTCAATGTTATACAAAATTTAGGGTGTTACACTTTAACTAGGTTGGAACAACTAAAGGGATTGTATATATTTTGGCCTCAGTTAAAGTTTAGCTGAGTTTTAGCTGCCCCATTTGGATCCCTAGCAAGTTTAGCTAATAGATCCAAACAATTCCTAAGTCTTAGACACTTACTTAACGTAAAGCCCCCTTTTCAAACAAGCACATGTAGCCGAACTACTAGGGCTCTACATATTGAACACAATAAATATATAATCGGGGTGGTGCCATTGATCTTAGGTATCTCCTTTATTCTAAATTGTAAGTTATTCTATCTTTTCTAGCTATATAGTTTTTGCTAGGCATCTAGATATATTAAATTATTTATCTAGCTAGAAAAGTTAGAGTGACTTATAATTTAAAATGGTAAGTAAATTGGTACATATATACCATAGATTATCTTGCTGCAACAAATTCAGTTATACTAGTCCATCCATCTGTGCTCCTGTATGTACCGTCTACAATAATCTTAGGTGACGTAATCTTATGACATCATAAATCTAGATTTTGGTTTTAAAATTATAATCTTATCAATTGTTATAGATCTTTATCCTTAACTTAAGTTGCTCTTGTGCTTATGGTCTTTATGAACTCTTTTTTTACTTTATTAAAAATAAATATTTTAGATCAGACTGCACTCTTAATAAGTACTATGATCATATTAGAAATGGTCATTTCAACCTAAACCACGTCGCTCAAGATCGATGGTAAAGCTTAAACTGAGATCGATCTAGGATAGGTAGCAATGCTAACTATAAGAGGATATTAATATTTAAGTCTTGTAATCATTGTTTACTCAATTACTCTAAAAGAATCTCAAAGACCATGCAGGTATGGCCACCTTTTGTCTACTCTACTACCCCACTTATTAATTTTTTTTAATTTCTTAGGAAATAATTATATGTGTAGTAATACTTCTTAAAATGAATACGCTTTCTTAGGAAATGTCATGGATATTATCATATTAATATAATTCTAAACAAATGCTAATATAATTCATATATGAGTTGGTAAGGGAACATTTTCATGATTGTATATTCACAACATATATATTTATCACTCATGCATGTATGTGTACTTGATCTACATAATAATATAACACACACATTTACTTTAATCATTTTAATACATTAATATAAATAGAAGTGGATAATTTAGAAACATATATATGCATAATTTATGGTTGTTTAAATATTTTTAAATAGCAGATGTTGGTAGTTTAGATGTAGGTTTGAGAGGGTATTTTTGGTTTTTTAATAATGGTAGAAGTTATAATTTAGATGCAAATTTAAGGGGTTACCTAGATTATCTATCATAATAGCTATAGGTAACGAGATGCAAATTTAAGGTTACTTTGGACTGCGTTTCATAATGGTATAGGTGGAAAATTTAGATATAGATTCAGGGCTTATTTTATATTGCTTTTCAAAAGTGTGGAGGTGGGTAATTATTTATAAACACAATGAGTTAGTGGCTATTTTATCCATTATGGTTAGTGTCTACTAAATTGATGATTATATATTCTTTTATTTTTGTGAAAATTTCAAGGAGGATTTATCTTTTTTCTTTAGAACGACTCATGAGAACTAATATGGAGGCTCTGTTGAGGACCTCTAGTTAGAATTTCTAAAATTTCACTTTTTTCTAGCATGATATATATTTAGTTGAAACATAGTTATGCAAGCTATGTTGCATCCTTTTCTACGACATCATATAGATCTATATGTTAGCTTTCAACTTTTGATCTTATTAGTTGTATTTTTTTATTTGCATGTTAATTTCAAACTCTAGTTGTTATTATATATTCTATCCAAAATTTTCAGTTTTTTTTGTTTTTTAAGAAAATATTCTAGGTCCTAGGCTACACTCTTTATTTCTACCATCGTTTCAGCCTGTACCTACGACACTCAAGATGTTGAATTTTCTATATCAAGAAGTTGTATGTGTAGTAGTTATGTTTTTATGAAAACATAGAGCTCTTAAAATTAAATTGCCAATATTGATATGACATAACATTTCAATCAAAATACATACACTTATTTAAAATAAAAACTTACAAAACTTATTATCGTGGAGTATTAATTCTGCCTAAAGTGAATTGCCAAATGAACGTTGTTCCACTATTGGTAAATTATTAAATCAATATTTATCCTAATGTATGCATGTTTACTTGGTCTATATGGTGACACTAGCATTATGTTTACTTTTAGTTTAATAATGGTAGATGTATGTAATTTAGAAAGATATATATATAGTACACTTTATGGTTATTGAATTACTCTCCATAATAGCTTATATTTGTATCTATACATAGATTTTAAGAGATATTTTAGTTTATTTTTGTGACAACATTGGTGGATAATTTAGATACAAGTTGATGGTTTTACTTTAAATTATCTTTCATAATGACATAATATGTGTGTAATTTATATGCAAATTCATGGATTGCTTTGGAGTATCTTTCACAATGTCAAATGTGGGTAATTTATATAAAAAATATGGTGTAATTTTAAATTATATTTAACATGATGAAAGAGCTAGGTAGTTTAGATATAAATATGGGGTTACTTTAAATTATCTTTCATAATGGTAGGCTTGGACAGTTTAAATTTAAATTTATAAGGTTATTTAAATTATTTTTATAGTGTCATATGCGGGTAATTAATTTATATATGCAAATTTAGGTGTGGTTACTTTATGTATTTTCATAGGGTCGGGAGACGTGGGTAATCTTTTATAAACCATAATAGATCCAATGATTATTATCAGCGATGATGCATAATTAGAGTCTAATAAATTAAATGTGAGATATTTCTTGCTATTGTGAGAATTTTTAAAGTTTATCTTTTTTCCTAATGCATCTCCTAAGAATTACCGTAAATAGTAGCGTATAAAAAGGATCCAAACTAGCTAGCAACATTGCTAGAAAGGGAAGGATAAAGAGAAAAGGTTGAGACCGAGCGAGGCTACACCACATGATGAGAAACATACTTATGAGCTCAACTTGTTACTTTTTTTTTTGAAACCAAGCAGGCATCCTAGCTAGACTGGGATATAACTTGGAACCTACCTCTTTTCAATTCATCATGCATGTGCACTGGTTGCATATATATATCTATCCCAGTTAGTTTGTTCTCTCCAATAATCTGTGAACGATCATGAGACAACCCTAGAATCTAACTTTGATCAGGCTGCCCCAGCTTAGCTTGCTCGATCATTCATGCGTGCATCCCTAGGGATTGGGCATCTTTTGCGAGATGGATCCATGAATTTTGCCTGTCATGGAAGTACATCCTCCGTGCCTGCTGCTTGCGCTTTTTTTTTCTCCTTTTTAAAGTGAATGTACAGTGTGTGCAAACATACATACACTTTTTAGCGCGATCAAGATCCTTTATCTTTCTGTATATATATGCTGCATATATGAAGTAGTCTAGCTACTCATAAAAAGATCGAATTAAATAAGTATTTGTTCTGTGATTCACCCAGGCACATTGAACAAGATGTGTATAGTTTCATTCAAATCATCTTCATTTTGCTTTATTTTTGTTTACTTTAACTAAATGTTGTTCTTATATATGTATGGTGTTATGGTACATATTCTTCTCGGTCGTAGGCATTGATGCATGCGCATGAAGTTAATTGCAATTGTTTTTTGGTTGACTAGATAATGATCTATTATTACTATTACTACTAATATGCATTCATACATATACATCTGTGATCACACACTCGATCATCTTGCCCGACATCATGCATGTCCATGCATGTTTTATGAATTAAACAGATCAGGGTCTAAATTGTTTGAAACTTT
Source organism: Miscanthus lutarioriparius (assembly GCA_904845875.1). Classification (NCBI taxonomy): domain Eukaryota; kingdom Viridiplantae; phylum Streptophyta; class Magnoliopsida; order Poales; family Poaceae; genus Miscanthus; species Miscanthus lutarioriparius. The sequence continues at coordinate 39,268,389 of CAJGYO010000008.1, read as the reverse complement.
GAATCAAAATTGTACATAATATGAACCTGTAAAGAAGAGTCATGGAGAGACAAAGTTTCTACGTCGCAGAGGGCTTTTGCTAGAGACTTTTGAGGAGAAAGCAGGCCAGCCTCTAGGCTTCTCTCTCTTCTCCTTTTCCTCTTTTGATCAGCGCCTCTTTTCATGCCATCATATGAAGAAAGCGTAGAGAAGACCGGTGAACGTATTATGCGTTCTTATTCTGCAGCGTCAAAGTGAGCAGTTCTTGGATCTCTCGCTAGCTACCGATCATGGCAGCCTAGCTAGCAGGTATCCTGCAGGCAGCTACGTACTACTAGGTACCATATACTAGCTAACTAGGTAGAGTAGGTATCAGTAGTGATGATGAACGCACGTATAACAATAGTACGATGCATATATAGCTCAAGTGGTAGCTGGAGATAGAGTGGTCAATCATGAATACGGCTTTGGTTGGGATCCAAAGGAATTAGCTGTGATTTCCATCACCTTTGCATGAAGCATCATGAGCATGCAGCTGCGCTATACATTTATGTAGCCAATGCAATAAAGCCCTAGACAGCAACCGCCATATGATACTTCTTCCATGTGCTCTCTACTACTTTCCGTCTTTTACTGCCTCCTTTTGCTCTTTCTTTGTGTGTGCTATTTTGTAGAAAAAAGAAGAAATGAAAGGAAAAGGGCTCATTTGAATTGTAGTTAATTTGATGTTTACATGGCACAGATGGTGGACTGGTCAAAAGGTAAGATGGAAACAACTGCAGGACGGAGCTCATAGTAAAGATGTAGCAAGTAATGTGTGAGCTTTGCCCTTTGGTACCATGGAATGAGACTATGAGAGAATAGAAGAATATGATACTAGAGATGAGAATGTAATGTGTGAGCTTTTTGTTTCATGTCGGGTGGGCTCAGCTGGGAGGGCAGATCGAGCACGTAGCTTTATGCATGCATGACAAAGAAGGTGGCAATCCCAAGACAAGCCTAGAGATTGAGGGGACCAAAGAAAAAGCGTTGGCTTTCATGCTTTTGTGAAAGGTTGTGAATGCGTCGTCAATTAATTGTTGCACTTCTTTGATGCAAAGTACCTGCCCCTACTAAATGGATACTTAAATATGTCACTATAGAACTCAGCATTTCGCTATTCTCTAGGAATGTAGTTTTCATTTGTCTTTATTCTCTAAAATGGATTTCAAATTGTTATGATCGGCTAGTTGAGTTAGTGCACAAATACTCTTTTGACTGTATTTGTCTACAGGAGACCGTTAAATCCTCTTTCAGACCAAGAGAGTTTAAGAGATTTCCAGGTCAGAAGGATATGCAGTGGACTTGATTACCTTGTTTTGGACATTCAGGGGGCCTTTTAATGAGAGTAGACAAAGAGGTAGCTCAAGTTACATCTAAAGATCAGGGAGAATTCTTTTAGAGTGTTTCTTTATCCATGAAAACAAATACTCCCTCCGTATCGGAAAAAAAATGTTGTTCTACAGCCTCGTATGGTTTGCAGAATTAATGTCGTTTTAGATCAGTTAACCATGTTTTGGACTCTAATGCCCCTGGACTCCTCGGTTACCATCCGTGCAATTAAATCGGCCCCTTCGGAGTCGCCGCTCCGCGCCCCAGTCGTTTCGTCGCCCACTTCGCCTCCCCTTCCTCGCGCAACATGCTTTGTCGCTCTCTGTCTCGCCATGAAGCCCGCTTGGGCCATGGAGGTGGTGCCGGACTCCGTCGAGTCGGAGGAGGTGGCACTGGACTCCGTCGAGTCGGGGGAGATGGCGCCGGACTCCGTCATGAAGCTCCCTCTTGCCATGGAGATGGCGCCCTAGGACCTCGAGCAGGAATCGACGACGCCACAGGAACTCGAGCTGGACTCCAGCGCCCAGCAAGACTTTGTGCCAGATTCCTTGCTGTCGGAGTCCCAGCCGCCTCCTTGTGTTCGCTGCGGCACGACTCACGACTGGAACGACGTTGAAGCCTGTCGCCTAGCTCGCCGTCTCGCTAACAGGTGTGCCCGTTGTGGTCTTGTTCATGGTGACTACGACCTCTTTGCAAGGATAATGGACGATCTAGACAAATTCGATTGTGAAACCTATATTCCTGATGTCGAAAAGCTTCAAATGGATGGCGACACTATACTTGTGCCTGAGCACGTTTTGAAGAAGCTGGACGAGCTCAAGAAGAAGAAGTAAGATGCAAAGAAATAACAACGAGGTAATCGGCAAGGTTACATGTCTCATTCATTCAAGCAAACACGGCTCCTAAATTGCTGCCTAAGCTTACACGTCTAATTGATTGCTGCAGGAAGACTAGCAATGGCATCAGCTAACAACGACGCCTCACAAGAAATTTGCAATGGCAGCTGGCCTTCTTTCTCTAGTGTTCCTTTTTTCATGTGAGGAATCTTGAACTTGTTACATCCTCTAACCTTCATGGTTTCCTTCAAAACACTCTGAAGTGTTAAATAAATCCTATTTGCTTTGTGTGGACAATGCTCTTGGAATGCCTACATGTGTTGAAAAAAATCAAAGAATGAATAAATCTGTTGTTGAAGAAACAATGAAATTAAACAAGTGAACAAGTGATCAATTTACCTCTTGCACTGCTGGAATTAGACCTTCCACAGTTTTTGCTTGCTTCTTGTATTGAATAGATTAAATAGCTCGAAAAAACCCCAAGTCCAAAATGTTGAAATCCGGAGAATTAGATGGTTGACAAATTAGGTGAATGTCAAATCCTTCTTGCTTAGCAGCCTCACAAAAAACCGGATCATTCACTTCTAAATGAGAAGGTGCATTATCTTGCTGTATGTAAATTGGTTGGTTCACATCTTCACGTTTCCATTTGGCTCGAATGGCAGGCAACACTTTGTGAACCATGAAGTCTCTAATCACATCTCTTGTGATTGAAGTTATGGGCTTGACAACTTGGGTACCAGCTAGACGATTCCTACTGTCTCTTTTAGCATTTTCATAAGTAATAAGTGGAAAACAACCAATTTTCCCATAAAAATGCACACTCCATTCCTAAACCTTGGCCAAGCACAAACACACAAAAACATGAGCCTAGGAATGTAATTCTTGCTCTTACAAGTGCGATGGGGATCATCTTCCTCGGGTAGCAAGTAGTACTTCTCTGATTTTTGAGTGAGGAAAAACCATTTTTCATCGATGAACACATGGTTAAAAATCCCTTAAATTTTGGTTCATCATGCAAGCTACCCTGATCAATCATGTCAACACACCACTGTAACCGAGACTTCTTGTTAGCATCTGTCAGGTGTGGCTTGATGCTATTTGAGTGGCGCCTAAGAAGACCTTTTTTCAAGTATCTTTGTAGCTTCCATTTGCTAATGTTTAGTTTCGTACTGACATCTTCTATAGTCATTCTTTCTTTGAGATGAATGTTGTGCAATGGTTCCAAATCAACAGGGATTGCCTTGCGGCCTACTCTACCCTTCTTTTGACTAGCAGCATTAACCGGAATGGATTGAGCAAGGGGGATTTTATCTCGCTGCCATAAGCACCGAACAACTCGAATGTGAAGTCCAAATTCTTCAGCAACAACTCTCGTATCACACTTGCCTAGTTTCCCATTCTTGCTTCTAGCCAACAAAGCTTGATACACTTGTTTTCTGAGTTCTTCTGTCATGTCTTTGGCCTTCCTTCGTCCATTGGCTTCAACGGGAGCCTCATTAGCATCTTCTAGTTGCAAAAAAAAACAAGCAAATTCAAACCAACAATTTTGATTACCAGCATCGAGTCATGTCAAAAGAAATTTATCTTACCAGCGAGGTTTTCTTTAAAATCGAAATTAATCACACCATATTCGTCTAGTGGCAGGTTCAAATCAAATCCTATCGACAAGAAAACAATGATATGAGAGATAACTAAATATAAAAAAAACTAATAAGAGACGTAATACCATTGCCATGTTCTAGCGAAGGCTCATTGAGATCGAACCCAGCATCGCCGCTGCCATGTTCCAATGGACGCACATTGAGATCGATCCCAGCAAATAAATCGACCATGTGGAAAAGTTTGTTGCACGGTAGATGTAACAACCCAAAAATCCACACACCAAAAATCACAACTACAAAATTTTTGTTTAAACCCTATGTGATGTTGAGTGACACATGTAGAAGCCAAACCCTAGTTTTGGATTAGATGTGACCCAACTAGGTTAAAATCATAAAGCATAGTTTAGTGTTATGCCACGTGTGTAATTAAATTCCTAAATAAATAAATCATGCATGCATCCTTAATTCCACCTGTGATTTGGATTCTTTTGCCTTATGTGATGTTTAACTAACTTACTTAATATTTATGATAAACCCTAATATATGGGATGTATTTTGACCACCATTTGAAACACCTTATGGGACCCACTACATAACTCGAAGCTCAAGTTTAAACTCTAATTAAATTTGAATCGAAGCAAAAGAAATAAAAGAGAAAGGAAAGAAGAGGGAGCAGCTAGCCTAGTCGAGCCTCGCCTGCCCTTTCACGCGCGTAGCCCACGAAGCCGGCCCAGCATCGCCGCCCGCACGCGCACAGCCGCTGACGAGCCGGGCCCGCTCGTCAGCCATCACGCACCGCACACCGCCGCATCAGGACAAGCTGACAAACGGGCCCCCTCTGTCAGCCACCCAGCTACAGCATCGTCATCTTCCCCACGCTCTCTCCACCACGCGGCCAGGAGCCGATCGCGAAGCAGACGCGGGCCCGGGGTCACGCACATCGCATGACCCTGTTTTCCCCTTGCGCCGCGCCTACGCTACCGCACGCGGGCTGTCGGATGCGCCGCACGCATCACCACCGCCCGATCACCGTCCGCCATTGGAGCCCTTGGAGGTCGGCTATAAAAGCCAACGCCCGCGAGCCCTAACCCTCAGCCCGTTCGCCGCCGCCGCTGGTGGCACAGCACCACACAGTGTCAAGCCGAGAGAGAGGGAGGAGGGAGAAGCAAGGAGGAGAAGGAAGCCGCTGCGGAACCGGACCTCACCGGAGCCAGGAGCGCCGCCCCGATCAGCTACAGCGATGAGCTGCTCGGCATGGCACTACATCGCCTCATGATGGCCTCGCCTCGCCACCGCACCGCCATCCTACCGCCACGAGCCCTATGGTGAGCCACGTCGTTCGCCACTCACCGCGCTAGCCGTACTCGCCATGAACGCCACCACATTCCCGCACCTAGGGGACACAGTGGCAGAGCATTCCCGCTCCTAGACACGCTGCACACGCACCGCACGCGCACAAGCCCAAGGCCTAGCCTCACCGACCCCTAGCGGCTCGGAACACCGGCACGACCACTCCTAGCCTCTCGGACGCCATCAACGGACTACGCCGGGGCACGAGCTCTTGCTCTGGCTTAGCCAAGTTGGAGTATACGACGAGCCTGGGCCAAGTCTTGCCATGGGGTGCTACCTGGGCACCCCTAGAAATGGATACCTATGGTGGGTAAATGGTATATGAGGTGGCCCTGGGTGTGAACCTGTGATGGGAGGAGCCTAGGGTGGAGGTGCTGTGGTGGCACGGTAAATGGAAATCCCGACGAAGACATTCTGGCTTGGTCACCCCTAAGGACTTACTAGTACTCAGATTCACCGAGAAGCCTTACGTACCACTCGCCCTATATGGTGCGGGATGGCCGGACTACTTGGTATGATATTGCCACTACTGCTAGGTTGATAGCGGACAGTGCGAGGGAGGTACGGGGCGCGAAGGATCCCCCCACACCCTTTCGAGACTTTATGGAGACCTTGTGGACCCGGCTCATGACTCACAGTTTCAGCCACCCTAGACTAGACTTGGGGTGTACAAGGGCTGAATGGTAGAGTGGCATTATTCTAGGCTAGCAAGCGGCCGGAATCAGCCCAGTTGACGATGCTCAGCGAGGAAGGTGGATCTTGTGGTTATGTAAAACCTCTGCAGAGTGTATGGTTGATCGATCGATACATATGCCGACTTGTCGGCTATGGACCTTTCCTGGGTTTCGCTTAAACTAGATAGTGAGATGAGTCCTTCTCTTCTCCCCCTAGGAGTGAGTGTTTGGACGTAGCCAGGGGCTACGGGCCATGAGACAGTGCCGAGAGGGAGTTGGCCTGTCGACTGAGCGATGGTATGGTTGTGATTTGGTGATGATGTGGAGATGGTGGTATATCGATCCTTGGATCGAAACATGGCTCTGGACGGGAATGGGGTGGAATGGGTGTGGGAATGGTGTTAAAACTTGACCAACTATTAATATATATATACTTGATATGCTAAAACATAGGAAACCCCAGCCTTATAGGTTCCTTTTGAATATATCCAACTTGCATCCAATTTCCACAAAGCAATGCTCATAGGGTGGGAGTGGCTAGTACAAATCATACTGATAAATTTTGGCACACAGGTTCTGCTGAGGAGTATAGGTCTGAGGAGTTTGACGGTTGAGGGATTTGTTCCTATGCTCGAGTTTGGCGATCTTGTCTTCAAGCTGTTCTGAATGAATGCTATTTTTGATTCCGCCAATGCGGCGATGTAATAATTTATGTAATTCCGCACTATTTGTACTCTGATATTACGTTGTATGGATATGGTATTCGACTGGAATTTGGGTAATATAATCTACAACGGTCATAATACACTTCGACTCTGTGGATTTCCCTTCGCGGAAATCAGGTCGCTTCAGTTGGTATCTGTTGGTGTTTCGGACCGGGGGGTCCTCAACAATCTAGTGAATTTGAACTGCGTGTCCCTAATCCCAGATGGTGATGCAAAGAGACACAAGGTTTATACTGGTTCAGGCAATCGGTGCCCTACGTCTAGTCTGAGAGATCGATCTTGTATTCTTTGCACCGAGGTGCTTGTAGTAGGGGGTTACAAGCTGGGCGAGAGAGGGAGATGGTCCTTGGTCTCGGTGTGGTGTGGTGTGGGCTGCTTGAGGCGTTGTTCTCAGGCAGCGGGGGGAGCGTGTGTTACAGAGTGTTGCTTGCGCGTGTGTGAGAGCGTGGTTCTTTCGTATGTTTTCTCGCCTCCCCTAGAGCTATCCCTGGCTGCTTCCTTTTATAGCCGCAAGGAGGGAGCTAGGAGTACATGAGTGAGCTACATGTGGAGCCTACTGTAGTTCAGTCCTATAGCAGCATGGTGTTGGGAATGGCAATCGGTACTTGACTGGCGCGCCGTGCTGGCTAGGCCCGAGGTTGTTGAGGTCGTGGGAGTCCTTGTTGACGTCTAGTTAGTATGGCCTCCACTATAGGAGACATGACGTGCCTTGTGGATTCTTGACTTGGCGGAGTGTCGAGGCCTGGCGGGTGCTGTAGCTGATCGTGCCGAGGCCTGCTTTGCCAAGGCCTCGGAGGTGACCCGTGTATGATGCGGGGGTCTTGGTGGTCAGTGTCGTACCCGGTTTAGGTGGAAAAGTGCGGAGCGTGTGTCCATAGGGCACGGTAACCCCTGCACCGTCAGTAGGGGATGGTAAAAAGGAGATTTGACCACTGTCCCATCGCCCCTGTTGTTGTACCCTGCCAGTCGTGGCTGACATAGTAGGTCTGACCAGGCGCACTTAAACGGATGGGACGGCTCGCCAGAGGGACGGTTGAGGCGGAGGCGACGAGGATGCGGGACGAGCCCAGCCTCGGTCGAGGCGGAGAAGGAGTAGTATGTCCAAGGCCCTGCTGGGGGGTCTCGGACGAGGCGGAGGATGAGCAGTTGGTCTTTCATGCCGATTCCGAGACTACAGGGACCCAGACTTGACCCTCCACGCCGCTTTGTCCTTGGCGCAGGAGTTAGGTAGCACTAGGCAGTACGGGTGTCAGCAGGGGGCACAGTGATGAGCACAGTGGCATGTAGCCCCTGCTGTGCCTGGTCCCCTGTCCTATCGGTCACTCTACCTGTACTACGCCAACGTGCGGCTGACGTTGCGGGAGTAGTTGGGCGCATTAACTGGATGTGATGTTTTGTCAGAGGAGTCGGTCGGGACGGAGGTGACGAGGTTGTTGCCGAGCCCAGCCTTGGGTGAATCGGAGAATTGGTAACCCGTCTGAGGCCTTGCGGGGCGGGGCCTCGGTGAGAGGGCCTCAGCGGGGCCGAGAGTTTTGGCCTTTCGTCTGAGGCCTCGGCGCAAGCCTTGGGCGAATCGGAGAATCTACCGAGACCTCGTGGTTGTCCTTTGGCTTTGATTTTTGCAAGGCTTAAGCAATATTTTCGGTTCTTGCTTAGGGTACCCCTTCTTGTGGTATCCGACAGTAGCCCCCGAGCCTCGGGGGGAGTGCGGGCACTCTCCCTGAGGTTTTGACGAGACTTGGCTCGTAGCAGCTCCCGTCGGGATTGTGTTTTGTACTTGGTGGGTCCGGTGGGTGTGCGCAAGCGCACCCGCCGGGTGTAGCCCCCGAGGCCCTGGAGGAGTGGGTTTACTCCTCCAGGGCCTTTTTTCTCTATTGAGCAAGGAGTTTTATCGTGTTTGTCGGGCCCATGAATGCGAGTTTGGGTCGCTGGGACTTGGCCTAGTTGCAGGAAGAGCCCCCGAGCCTCTGCACGGAGCGAGAGGGCGATCAGTGGTTTCCCTATCTTTTTTGACGGCCCTCACCCATCTTTTTCGTTTGGAAGGAGGGGTGGAGCACTCCAAGCTACCCTCGGTGGGCGCGAGCAGTGACATCTCTTGTGAGCTGTTATCGAGCAAGTCCAAGTGGAGGCCCGTGCGCCATTCGATAGGGGTTGGCTGGCGGTCTAGAGACGCACTCCAAAAGTATGAGAGGGCTTCTCTAGTGGGTCCTAGGGCCATTCGATTGGCCCTGGGGGCTCGATGCCTCCCTACGGTGGGATCCCATTCGGAGACTTCCCTGCCGGTCTCGGACACGACTTAGGGCATCCCGAGCAATCGCCTGCTTGGGCCTCGAATATGTACGGGCTCGCCCATAGTTGTCCCAGACTCTGTTGTCCTGAGGCGGCTGTCGAAACCCTCGAAGGCCCAGCCTTCGAACCCCTGGACCGTAACGGGCTCGGTGCCCTTTTCGTTGCATTTTTCTGAGTTTTTCGAGTGCGAGCCTAGGTCGCTGGGTCTTGGCAAGGTTTGCAGGGAGAGCCCCCGAGCCTCCGCACGGAGCGAGGGAGCGGTCAGGAGTTCCCCTAGATTTTTATGCGACCCTCGCGCATCCTTTTCGCTCGGAAGGAGGGGTTGTTTGCCGAGCCCCTCGAGTGTGAGCCTAGGTCGCTGGGTCTCGGCAAGGTTTGTAGGGAGAGCCCCCGAGCCTCCGCATGGAGCGAGAGGGCGGTCAGGAGTTCCCCTGGCTTTTTATGCGACCCTCGCGCATCGTTTTCGCTCGGAAGGAGGGGTTGTTTGCTGACCCCATCGAGTGCGAGCCTAGGTCGCTGGGTCTCGGCAAGGTTTGCAGGGAGAGCCCCTGAGCCTCCGCATGGAGTGAGAGGGCGGTCAGGAGTTCCCCTGGCTTTTTATGCGACCCTCGCGCATCCTTTTCGCTTAGAAGGAGGGGTGGAATATGCCAGGCTACCCTCGGTGGGCGCGAGCGGTGACACTTCCGGTGTGGGTAAGTTCGAGTGGAGGCCCATGCCCCATTCGATAGGGGTCGTCTAGGGGTCCAGAGACGCACTCCAAAAGTACCAGAGGGCTTCTCTAGTGGGTCCCAGGGCCATTCGATTGGCCCCGGGGGCTCGGCGCCTCCCTACGGTGGGATCCCATTTGAAGGACTCCCTGCTGGTCTCGGGCACGACTTAGGGCATCTCGAGCGATCGCTTGCTCAGGCCTCGGCCATGTACGGGCTCACCCATAGCTATCCCTAACTCTGTTGTCCTGGGGTGGCTGTCGAAACCCTCGGGGGTCCAGCCTTCGAACCCCTAGACCGTAACGGGCTCGGTGCCCAGTTCCTTAGTCTGGAAGGAATCGGCTGGGGAATATTCCCCTCCCATCGGCTGACAACTGCAGGCGCGCCTTTTGAGGTGGTTTCTCGAGGCCTGCTGTGTTGCTATGGTTGCATGCGACGTGGTGTCAGCGGGCAGGACATAATCGTCCTTGTGATTAATGAGGAAAAGGTGGGCGCGTGGGCGGTAGAATCGGATCTGGATTAACTATGCCAGATTTGAGGGGAACTTCCCCGGTTTCATCGCCCATCCGTTTCATCCCCTTCCTGCATAAATACATGACGAGCCTCACCCTTTCCCACCTTACCTTGCCTGCACTTGTCTTTTCTGCCTCCGAGCCGTTGCTAAGAACAGAGAGCGCCGGGGAGAAGAAGGGAGAAGGGCGAGGGAGAGAGGAAGAGAGAGAGAGAGAGACTTACCGCCGTAGCAGCATTCCACCCCACGCAATGGCCGGTGGCCCTATCATCCTCCCGGCAGATCCTTAGGAGCCATCCGATGTGTCCGTGGAGGTGCTGCAGTCGCTCGTCGACAATGGCCTTCTCCGTCCGATCATCGACCCTGATAGGCCGGAGTGGATTGCTCCGTTGGGCGAGCCAGAGCCGAGGCCACGCGAAGGGTACGTCGTGAGCTTCGTATCTTTCCATGAGCGTGGTCTCGGCGTGCCGGCGGACCAATTCATGCGGGCACTCCCGCATTACTACGGGGTGGAGCTACACAACTTCGACCCCAACTCCATCGCGCAGGCGGCTATTTTTGTCACCGTCTACGAGGGGTATCTGGGGATTGCCCCCCATTGGGAGTTGTGGCTCCATCTCTTCCGAACGGGGCATACCACCAAGCCGACGGGTACGGCGGGTACGAGGAAGATGATGATGGCCGGCGGCTGCACTCTCCAGGTGCGCCAAGACCGGCAGCACCTTTACATCCCAGCCCAGCTCGCGTCAACCAATCGCCGCTGGTACACCAGCTGGTTCTACCTCCGCAACGATGACAGTGGACTTCCCCCCTACATTGGGCAGATCGTGGAGGACTGTCTGGAGAAGTGGTGGTATGGCGTCCTAAGGGAGGAGCAACCCAAGCTGCAGCCGCTCCTGGAGGGGCTAGAGAGGCTGCGGAGCCGCTGCCTTACGGTGGTTGTGGTCGTGGTGGCCGTCCACCACCGGAGGGTGCTGCCGCTGATGGCTCGGTGGCGGCGGCGCCTGTTCGATATGAGACCGGATGAGCCGATCGATGGCATCCGGATGTCTGCCGCCGCCCTCTCTGACGAGGAGGTTCTACGTCGGGTGAGGGAGACGGTGGATGGGAAGCTGAAGATCGGTGGTCTGACCCCCATCGTAATGCGCCCGTCGTAGGGGTACCTTTCCCAGGTAAGTCATGTGCTACCGCAGCCCCTGAGGCCTCCTCGTTCCTCACCGTTTTCCTGTTTCCTTATTTGCGTTCGCTGTTCCTATAGGGGATGAGGGATGTGCGAGCCTCCCCGCCACCCGTTCCCAAGGACGCAAGGCGGCGGGCGGCGAATCGAGCACATGCTGGCGCGAAGAAGAAGAAGGACGCCAAGGAGGCAAGGCGCAACAAGAAGATACTCGAGCGCGAAGCGCTGGAGAAACGCCACCGGCGTCAAAAGTAGGACGGTCTCCCGGTGGAGTTGTCTCCATCGCCATCACTATCGGAGGATTCTTTGGACGAAGATGACGGGATCGAGAGGGGGCGAGGTCCCCTGGACCATCTCCCCGATGTCGGGGAGATAGCGCTTGGGGCGTCGGTGAGCAGCCCGATGTTTCCAGGGGGAGGAGGAGATGGCACCCCGGGGTCAGCAATCGCTCACCCCACGTCCAAAGCCGATACGCCCGAGGTATGGGCTCTGGGGAAGCATGCCGTCAGCCTGATGGGCTCGTCGGCAGAGGTGGAGCAGGTGGCAGCAGGGGCAACGCAACCGTCCCCGTAGAGGGTCGAGGGGGCGCTGGAGTCTGGCATAGACCGACCGGCATCGGCGGACACGGAGGCTGTGCCCCTGCCGCCACCACCGCCGTTGCTGAGGAGGACAGCGGTGCCGAAGCGGCTGCATCCTTGTTCGCGGTAAGTGTCTTTTTGGTGGAGTTTGTAGTATCTCCCGCTTGCCCCTTGGCCATACGCTGACCTTGGGGGTGTTTCTGCTTCCAGCCAGAAGCGTCAGGTGGAGGTGCCTGCCTTGGCGCCACGCAAGGCGCTGAAGGTGAGCACCAGCTCCACCGCTCACAGGGTGGTGGAGGTGCAGGCTGCCGTGCAGCGTGGCATGTGGCGTCGGCTGGGGCCGACCTAGGGGAGCTGGTTGCCCAAGAAGAGGCTCCCCAAGCGGCCATGGAGCAAGTGGGCGAGGAGGCGCCCATGGCCTCCGAGGCCAGGGTGGCTGAGGCCAGGGCTCCTGAGGTCGAGGCGCCGAGCGCCGAGGCTCCCGGGGCCATCAAGGACGAAGTGGTGGAGGCGAGCGCGGTGGACCCGGTGGCCCAGGATATGGAGATGGAGGCGGGTGAGGCTTTGGTGTTGCCTCCGGTCCGAGACCTACCGCCATCGCAGGAGAGCACCCGGGAGGTGGAGGTTCAGGTGACCTCTTCTGACGATACTTCTCGGGGGAAGGAGGCGGTAGATGTCGAGGTGGCCAGCACCGCCGAGCAGCCAGTTCCTGCTTCTGGCGAGGGAAACTTGGCCCTCGTGCGGGCATGACCCGAGCCCCATAGGTGGAATCACCCGCGTGTATCATGGCTGAGCCAGGATGAACCGGAGGGGGAGCCTCTATTCGCCCTCGAGGATGCGGTCAAGGGGGGGCGCTGGAGCTCCTTTGAGCAATATCACCGGCTGGCGGTGCAGTTGCTGTGAACGGCGCTGTCTGTCATGGACGACGATCTGCCCGGCGTCGCCCAGGTACGCATCTTCTTTTCTCATGCGGTGTCATCTTGTTCTGAGTCTTCTCGCAATGCATGACCCCTGTTCTACCTATCTAGGAGCTCAAGGCCTGGTCCCTTGGGAAGTCGTTGTTCCTCTGTCAGGAGAGGGACGTCTGGGACTAGCTTGGGCAGCAGAAGGACCTACTCGCCAACGCCAACAAGCTTCTATCGGCACGGAGCGCAGAGGTGGAGGACCTCTGCCTTCGCTGTGCATATATGAAGGCCGAGGTGGCCACGGCTTAGGAGCAGGCCACCCCTTTGGTGGCGCGGATCAAGGATCTCGAGGAGGAGCTGACCTGGGTTGCCGGTGAACGGGATACCTTCAGGTCCCGTAATGAAGAGGCGACGGTCTCTGCCATAGCCGTCGCTGGGCAGTTAGGGGCGGAGCAGGGCGCGCATGCGCTGACAAAGGGTGCCCTGGACAAGGCCCTCAAGGTGGCCGAGGCCTCCCGGGTCAATGCCTTGGCTTGGAGGATGAAGTGCGAGGGTGAGTCCCGTTCCCTTTGTCTTATTTGTTTTTCTTGCGTTCAGCCCCTAACTGGCCGATGTGGTACAGAGCTGGAGAAGGAAGCTTCTAGGGCAGCCAAGGCCTCTCGGGTCGAGGTCCAGCACTGGAAAGAGAGGGCCGAGGCCTCTCTGGTCGAGGTCCAGCACTGGAAAGAGAGGGCCAAGGCCTCTTAGGTCGAAGTCCAGCGCTGGAAAGAGAAAGCCGAGGGTGAGTCCTATTGGGCTTTGCCCCTGCCTGGCTTATTTTTCTTTTGCACTTGACCCCATCCAGCTTGTTTGGGCGCAGGGTTGGAGAAAGAGGCTTCTCGGGTGGCTGAGGCTTCAGCCACAGTGCAGGCGGCGCTCGAGGCTGAGACCGGGGAGCATGATGCGCTGTAGAGCGCAGCTCGTACCATCTGCGAGGCCCTGGAGGTTGAGGGGGTCCAGTCGGGTAGCTCTCTTAGGAGCCGCCGGACTGCGTTGAGTGGCCAAGTGCGGGAGCGACTTCGGGGGGCGTTGCATACGGGCGTCAAGCGTGCCCTGGCCGACGTCTCCTTGCACTACGCCGTCAACCTCGAGGTCGTCAGCGATGGTTACATCTTGCCTGATGATGACAAGGAGGCCGATGAGGAGGTCATGAAGCTAATGGAGGCGGCTGAGGCCCCCGGTACGGCGCTGGCTAGCCTGTTCGAAGAAGAGGTGGTTCCTTCCGCGTCGGCCGCCGATGTACGAGGCCCTGAGCCTTGACCTGGGCCAAAGGGGGCCATGTAAACGAATTGATTTATTGTCGTGTCATGACATTTGTGGCCGTCGAGGCCTTTGAAGTACTCATGCGTACGCTTTTTTAATTGGTTTATATTGTTTTTCCAAGCCTCTGCCCTCTGCCCTGTTTCTAGACAAGTCCTTTGCAAAAAACTTCCTCGGAACCTGAGTTGCCCCTTTGGCGAAAGGTGGTGAGGGAGTTGCCATAGCCCAGAGGCGTAGGCAGTCTCATGGCTCGGCCGGCCTTTTGCACTCGAGGCACGCTTTTGGTCCTTAGATTTTTTACAATCGACCTGTCAGAGTACGCGAGAGAGTTTGGCATGGAAATTTATTCGAAAAATGATTAAAAAATAGTGCCTAGGACTTAGGGGGTTCCCCCCGTTTCTAGCCCCCGAGGGAGGCTCGGTTCTGTAGAGGCAGAGCCGAGTCTTGCTTATAGCGTTATCGCAACGTCGATCCCCCGTCGATGGGGGGGGGTTTCTAAAAAAATTAGAACAACTAAATAACGCTTCTTTAATATATTTCGAGAAAAAATGTATACAATGCTTGGAAGTTTAAGGGTAGAAATGACGTAGCTGTTCTAAGTTCCAAGCGTTGGTGAAGATTTTGCCCTTCTCGTTGGCCAGCTTGTAGGTCTCGGGCTTTAGCGCTTGGGCGACGATGTACGGCCCTTCCCATGGCGGGGTTAGCTTGTGGCGACCCTTGTTGCTCTGCCTCAGTCTCAGCACCAGGTCGCCCACCTTCAGGTCTCGGCTTTGGATGCACCGGGCTTGATAGCGTCGTAGGGCTTGCTGGTACTTGGCCGAATGTAGCAGTGCAATGTCTCAGGCTTCCTCTAGTTGGTCGAGGGCATCCTCGTGGGTAGTGCGGTTGCTTTGCTCGTTGTAAGCCTGCAGCCTTGGGGAGCCATACTCCAAGTCAGTGGGGAGGATGGCCTCGGCTCCATAGACCAGGAAGAACGACGTGAACCCCGTGGCTTGGCTTGGTGTATTCCTCAGGCTCCAAATGACCAATGGGAGTTCGACCAGCCATTTCTTGTCGAATTTCTTCAACCGTTTGTATATCCTTGGCTTGAGGCCCTGTAGAATCATGCCGTTGGCATGTTTTACTTGGTTGTTCGTCCTAGGGTGTCCTACGGCCGACCAGACCACACGGATGTGGTGGTCGTCGCAGAACGTCAGAAATTTATGTCCGGTGAATTATGTCCCATTGTCGGTGATGATAGTGTTTGGAACCCCAAACCTGTGGATGATATCAGTGAAGAACAATACCGCTTGCTCAGATTTGATTTGAGTGATCGGACGAGCCTCGATCCACTTGGAGAACTTGTCAATAGCTACCAACAAATGGGTGTAGCCCCCGGGGGCTTTCTGCAGAGGCCCAACCATGTCCAGTCCCCACACGGTGAACGGCCACGTGATGGAGATGGTTTGGAGGGCTTGAGCCAGGAGGTGCGTCTACCGCGCATAGTACAGACATCCCTCGTAGGAGCGTACTAGCTTGGTGGCGTCGGCAACCGCTGTTGGCTAGTAGAACCCTTGGCGGAAGGCGTTTTTGACGAGCGTCCGAGGCGCAGCATGGCGCCCGTAGGCTCCCGCGTGCAAGTCCCAAAGTAGGGCTTGGCTGTAAAACCCTAGGTGTTTAGGCTTCCACTAAATTGCATGTCATTTCATAAACATGTGCATTATCTATGTCATCATGCCATTATCATTGAAACATACATATGCAACATTTTAAATTGTATGTGTTTCATGCTTGATTGCTTAGAGTGGCAGTAGTGCAACATGTGAATGTAACATGAAACTCTCATACTTTGAAACATGGCAATATGGTAGTAATGTGGCAATTATAAAATGACAACAAGGTCTTGAAACATGTGAAACATTGCATTGCAACATAGGAGTGAATTACTTGTTTTAGTTGTTTTATCACATGTGATCATTAAAGGTTGGTATAACAATTTGGTAAAGTGGTTGATCATGGTCTATTACACCTTAACTATACTTAGGTTACTTGTTGGGACATTGTTCATGTAGATCAAAATGACCAAAATGCCCTCAAGTGGAGGTTTGACTTGAATTGACCCTTGGAGTGTCACCGTTTGACTGATTCAAAAGTCCAACTTAGAAACCTTACATGGTTGTGCACTCTTTACAAAAGTTGTAGCTAATTTATCAAGGAACAAAAGTTGTTTTATGACCAACTCATGAAAATGTGTGGAACATGCTCAAACATGGCCCACAAGTCAGAAGTTCATGCTGATTTCACTGAAAAATTTGTCTAAGTCTTAAACTGCCTTTACAGTTGCATCAAGCTCACTTTGGCTTCATGTAACTGCTGATCCATGGCGAGTTAGGGAATGGTCCTTGAAGAGAAATTGTATATGGATGGTAGGCCTACAATTTTCATGTACACTATTTTTGCAAACAAGCAATGGATTAGTCAGGATAATGCGTTGAAGTCGCGCTGTCAGGCTGATCAAATCGACTGAATGCGATCTACAGTGACTGACTGAGTTCAGAAAACAAGCGCCGCGTGTGTGCCACCCATCGCCAGCCATCTGCTCGCGCAGGCCACGCGCCACGGGCATCCTGGCGCTGCTGGCCGCGATAAGAGCACCCCGCACGCCTGCCCGACGCACTCGCCGCGCCATTTGCTTTTCCTTTCTCCTTCCCCGTGCACTGCGCCAAGCCACAGCAGCCGTCTACCATTACTGACCGCGCATCGCCATTGTTGTGCGCGCTCGCCACCACGAAAACGCGTCGCCCAGCTCACCCAGAGCCTCGCCGTGTTTCCCTCTACCACCTCCTCCCCACCGTCGTGTTAATTTTGCCTTGGTAAGGATGAAATCGCCGTTTTTCCCCACCGCCGCCTTGTCGGACCTTCGCCGAAGTTAGCGCTCCACGTGGCCAGCTCTCCTCGCGCCATTGCCATCCCTCCTCTACCTTGCACTAGGTCTAAGGAGCACTAGGGAAGCTCGTAGGGTCACCGTTAGGGGCCGCGACGCCGTAGTTTCGTCGGAGCCGGTCAAGCCACGGCCGAGCGCCGCCGTGGCCATCCCCACCCCCTCTAGCTACGTCATTTGCTGCAATAGATGGTTCCCCTATGTCCGCTTGGGTGAGGCGAAACCGTTGGCACCGTTGCCTTCGCCGGAGGAGCCACCAGCGACGAGTTGCGCCATCGTCTTCCTCCGCTCCCCTGTCTGTCTCGCTGACGCGTGGGCCCCTCCCGTCAGTCGCCGCGGCTGAGTCGGGAGCCCAGCATGGGCCATGCCACATCTTGGGCCGCGCTAGTGCGCTTCACGGGCCGCCGTTCCTTCGGGTCGGCCCAACAGTGGCTGTGATTTGTTTTCTTATTTGTTTTGCTTTATTATTTCACAGATTTGTGTTGATATTCAAAAATATGTATTTCCTAGTATATAGATCCAAATGCTATGGTTCCAATTTTGTTTAGTTCATGATAATGTCTAGTATTTAATAAAAATATTATATGGGCACATGTTTTAGAAATTCTAGATGAATTAAATAGGACATTGAAATGTGTTTTTGGATACATGCAAACTTGTTTGAATTTTATCTTGAGTTTCTATGGTTCAAAAATTATGAAATTTTGTGGGTAATCTATTATTGCTTCGTAGAAGCTCTGGTTAAAATTTCAGAGCTAGTACATGTGTAGTTTTTGAGTTATAGAATTTCCTTTTATCAATGGATGGATCTTGTGTGAATTTTCATAATTTTTCTATAGATCCAGTATTGGTAAAATTTGGTGAGTAAGGTTATTATGCTAGAATGATGCTAGGAAAAATGTGAAATCTGTTGCTTGACACTTTTCATTAGGGTTTCCTAATTATGCTAAAAATAGGCATGCCACCTATTATTTTGGATATAGCAAGTTTTGCTTGCTCAATGGCTTTGAAATTTTTATGGTAGTCTATGTGAAGCATGAGATAGCTACTGTAATTTTTGTAGATTTTTATGAATAGTTTTACTATATGTTACTTTAATCACCTAGTTAACTAAATAAATTAGAAA
Organism: Miscanthus lutarioriparius; assembly: GCA_904845875.1. Taxonomy (NCBI): domain Eukaryota; kingdom Viridiplantae; phylum Streptophyta; class Magnoliopsida; order Poales; family Poaceae; genus Miscanthus; species Miscanthus lutarioriparius. The sequence goes on along the minus strand of CAJGYO010000008.1, from coordinate 39,250,338 downwards.
AGAATATTAAATGATTTATTTAGAAGTTGTCATTATACTTTCTAGTGTTCCCCTGGTATGTGTAACAAGTTGGTAAACTTGGTTTGGTCAAATTAGGCTTTTGCATCATCATTAAATAATTAAGTTAGTAACCCTGTCATTGCGGGACAGATTCTAGGTTTACTGGAATTTGATTTGGTTAACTTAAGAATCATGCTTTGAGGTTTACAAATGAATTGTAGAGAATTTCATAAGCTTTCCAGAATATCCTCTTGCAAGTCATTTGGATTTGTAGAACTCTGGTTGTGATTGAATTAAGGGACTATTTGTGTGCATATGAAGCTTTAAATATTGATTTATGTATGCCTTTACTATTTCTAAGTTTGTGGTAATGTTCCTAGGTGTTAGGCCTTTAACTGAAGGTGAGCATCTTTATCTTAGGTTATGCAAGTTAGGTAAGTCGATCTTGTTCTTCAAGTTAAGTTAGATACCTGTTTTAAAGTGATTTGAATAGAGCTATTCTTAATCGGTAAACGAGTGTCCAGTACTGTTTTCGTTAAACACTTACTGTGATTCATTCATCATGAGCATCATGTCATTCCTTATGCATCCATGATATTTATCTCGTGCATCGGCATGCAATAGGTATACCGGAAGGAGTGACCCTGCTGGAATTCGAGGAATCGAGCGAGCAGCAGCAGCCGACACCGGAGGTTCAGGAGGTGCAGCCTTCAGAACAAGTGCCAGACGAGGTCGCCGTTGAGTGCCCGGATCACCGTCCGTGCAACTTTGTGAAAGGCAAGCCCCGGAGCATATTAAGCCTCCTAATTTTTGAAAAGCAGTTACAGTATTATTGTACATATATATATTGTTGCATTAAGTTTAGGTGTTGGATGCAAACACTTGCTGCATTGGTTATCCAATCCTTGTCCAGATATTGATACCCTGAATCCTATGTAGCTCAGGCTCGTGTAGTGCTTAACCCTGCTTAAACACGGTAGAAGTCGGGTGATTTCCTGTCACCTGCGAGATATAGGAATCTACATGTGGCACGGTTGGCTATATTTGCTATCGTGGAAAAGAACCAGTCTTAATTGGAAGTGAAGACCGGGCGGAGGCTTGCCGGTTTGCAGTGACTCCGTCTGTGTCGCTTAAGGACTGATTCTTGGAGCCTTTCCTGTTCATGTTGAACGCATGCCTCTCTCTTAGTTGGCCGTGTCCGATGACCGACCGCGAAGCCGAGTAGCTCACCTCAGGCCGGGAGTCGATAAGTATAAAGTGCGCCTCGGAAGGGAGCCGTAGGCATGAGTCCAAGGGCAGGTGATTTAAAAGTCCTGATCGTCCTGGCAGAAGGGTAATCCCTGAGAGTGCTGGCGCTGATCGAACCCGCGAATTTGGTTCCTGAGTTGTTCCAAAGGTGACCCACGGCTACCCTTGCAAAGTATGCCAGGGTGAGAGTTAGCAATACCCCCTCAGCTGAGTTGTATGCCAGGGTGAGTTAGCAATACCCTTGCAAAGTCGCCGTCTCTCCCGGTTAGTGAGAACTTGACGGGCTTATCTCCAATGTAGATGCACTAAATAACATAAGGGTTCATAAATGATGATATGATGATGACAGCCTTATTATACCTGCTATGGTTAATATTGTTTGCTCCTAATAAGTGAGTGCTCTAGTACAGGTGCTAATCTAGTGGACAGGTAAATAATGATAAGCTTGATGCTAAGTTTAAATTGGTTACTATAATCATAAGCTCTTTATGCAATTGTGTCAAGCTAGCCGACCTCATAAGCCTTGCATGATCCTTGGTGTCTTTTATTTCTGGTTTTCGGCGGGTAAGTCTAGCTGAGTACCTTCTCGTACTCAGGGTTTATCTCCCACCTATTGCAGATGACCAGTTCTACTTTGGTTGCTACAAGTACTGCCTTCTCCCAGCTGGGGATGAAGACTAGGCCGTTGGGCGCGGTCTCTACTAGTTCTCGTACCTGATAATGCTTTTGTGGGACATGACTCAGATCTGGCAATGTATTTGAAACTATGAAGTTATGTACTAAACTATGTTGCTTCCGTGCATTTGAACTTGGTTTGTAATATTTTATTTGAACTCTAATGGATGTAATACGAATGCTACTTATGAAATGTTGTAACGGATGATGTGTTGTGTTGAATCACTACGATCTTGGTTTGTATGTCGAGAGTTGGTTGAAATCCTTCGTGATTTTCGGACTACCAGGATTATGGGGGCTTAAGTACAGGAATTTGATCGCTTCAGTGATTGTTTTTGTACTTACGTTCTTATGATTTGGTCAGTTCTGTTACAGCTGGCATCAGAGCAAGATTCGACACTAAACGTGTCATTTGTGTATTTAAAACAAAAGTATTTGTGAAAATCCTAAATTAAATACTAAGTATTGCCAGTGGTCATATCCCTTGTGCCCAAATAAGGACTCTTAGGTGGCTTATTAAGTACTAACTTGGGGGTTACTGCTTGTTTCTGTTTCGTCGTCCATACGGCGTGCTATTGTATGGATGCCATCCGCTTGGGTGGTAATGTATGGATCAAAATACCTCTACGCTCTGGTAAGTGGGAGTTGTGAGAGCATGACCGTCCAACCGTCGGTCTAGGGGAGAGTAGTTGTGGTTGCTCGCATACTTACATGTTCAATCATGTATCTATGAGAGTACTTAATTGTGGGTATCTCTGACGGGTAGCTGTGATACTAGAGTATATGCATCAGGGGATGTGTGTATGAAAGTATTTAGTTTACTGCTTGCTTTTATGCATTTTGGGAAATTACTGGGCTGAAATGAAATTTTCTGCAGGTACACTAACAACGTATCGTTGTAGATCGACTAGCCACCGTATACGAGAGAACGTATGTATGCCACCGTATATTCGCTAGCCTTTAAATTTTTCTAGGTTTGTGAGGATGTACGGATCGTGCATGCATCATGTTCAAGCATACATGACATTTCTAGCATTACTCCCTCCTTTAAAATATGATTGTCCCGACTAATTAAATTTTGTATCCCTTAAATGATTCTCCCCTTACGTTGTAACTTTTTGCTACAGATGGCGCGCATGAAACTCACTGCTCGCAAGTCCGCTGGAGGCAGGGCGCCTAGTCACCGTTTAGCTCCTCGTGAGCCCCATCCTGAGCCTACTAAGGCGGAAAGGCTGAGGACAGAGCTAGCTCGGGTGACTGCTGAGAGGAATGTGGCTCAGCATCGCTTGGAGCAAGTAACATAGGAAAGGGACCAAGAGACCCTTGAGGTTCAGAGGTTGACAGTTGCTCACCGCAACTGTGAACGCATGTTGATTCACGTGATGAACCAACGGAATGAAGCCTGGCACGAAGAGAATGTGTTGAGAGCGCGACAGGTAGAGCTAGAGCAGCAAGTGGCAGTTGCTGAAGAGTACAATGACCATCTCCATGAGGAGGTTCACATGTTACACAATCAACTTCACCCTCTCCTGCCACCTGATGATGAGGACGAGATGGGCTCTGGTGTCATCATGGCTGAAGGTGATGATGACATGGAGGTCAATGGACCTGAGGACATTCCACCTGATGAGGAAGATGAGGAGTTAGAGCCTGCTAGTGATGAAGATGGAGGAGAGATCTTCGACACTAACTCCGAGGACGATGCGTAGTTTAGCTTACTACTTAGCTAATGCGCAAGAGCTAGTCTTTTGTTGATCCTCATGCATGAACGAGTAACTTTGTAATAAGTTAACCGTTGGGATGTAATATCGAACCATAAGTTATCTTTGGATGTAAGTTTGGAACCACTATGGCTTGGATGTAACCTATCGAACGTATTATGCTCCACGTATGTGAGCCTTTGTTAAATGTCGTCTTTGTGGTCTATGGATCTCGTTGTTGGTTAAGTTCATCGCATTTATGTGTCAATCGATGCGCTTGATGAGTTGTGTGGTTGTGATGAATGATTGTGCCTCTGTTGATTATATAAATGCATTCCCTCCAATGGACTCAGTTTGGCATAATTATACGATTCATCTACAAAAAAAATTTCCACATCGTCAGTGCTCATTGGCTATACATTTTGCAGATGGCTCATAACCTTCGTCGCGGTCGTGGCATGGGAAATGATGAACAACCACCTCCGCCACCGCCCACCCCAGCTAAGCTAATGCAGACAGTTGTGGAAAGTCAGCGCATGCTAGCTGAGGCTATGCGCCAGATGGCTAACCGTGAGGATCGGCATGTCCGCCAGGGACCCGAGCCGAACCAGTACAGCAGCTTTAAGGACTTCATGGACACAAAGCCTCCTATCTTTCATGAGGCAGAGGAACCATTACAAGTTGATGAATGGTTGAGCACGATAGAGCAAAGGTTTGGATTGCTCCGTTTGACTGAAGGTATGAAGGCCACATATGTAGGACACCAGCTCCAAGGCCCTGCAGGCATCTGGTGGACCCATCACAGGACCACCTTCCCTGCTAACGTTGAGATAGTTTGGAACCAGTTCCAGGCAGCTTTCCGGGGACACTTTATCCCTCCTGGTCTCATGGCCATTAAGCATACCAAGTTTATGAAGCTAACCCAAGGCAACAAGAGTCTTAATGAATACCTCCAGGCATTCAACAACCTGGCGAGGTATGCTCCTGAGTTTGTTGATACTGACGCCAAGAGAATAGCTAGCTTCAAGAGGGGACTTTACCCTAAACTGATGAAGTCCATGGGCAATTGCAAGTGTGTCACCTTCAATGAGTTTATCAGTGACACCCTGACTCAGGAGAACAATGATAAGATATATGCTGCTTCCAAGAACCGTAAAAGAAACTTTGAGGTAGGTGCTTCTCAGTCTAAGGCACCAATGGTATCCAAGACCCCGTATCATCCACCCAATACTAATGTCCGGTACCGCCCACCTCAGAAGAAGAATCAAGCTAAAACTGGTTTTCGCAAGGGGTACACAATTTCCTTGCCAAAGAATACCTCTGGGCAGGACAGCTCCAATGTCCCACCAGCTAACAGGCTATGTTGGAACTGTAACCAGCCTAGTCATTAGGCAAATAAGTGTCCCTATCCCTCCAAGCAGAATGCTCAAGGAAACGTCCGTCAGGGGCGTGTTCACTACACTACTATGGAGGAAATTCCTGCTGGTGAAGTGGTCACCGCTGGTAAGTTTCTTGTTAATGATCACCCTGCAGTTGTGCTCTTTGATTCGGGTGCTTCACATTCCTTTGTGAGTTCTACTTTTGCATCTAAGCATAAGATGAATGTGATTACAATTGTCAAGGGTGGTTTTTGTATTAGTGCTGCTGGGAATAATATCATGACTAACCAAGTAGTAAAAGATGTAAAGCTTGAGATTGGGGATCGAGAGTTCCTTACGGATCTTGTAGTTCTACCGGGGGTAGGAATTGATATAATCCTAGGAATGAAGTGGATGAGTGGGAATGGAGTGTTGATCGATACATCAACCCGTGTGGTAATGTTAAGGGATCCTATGGATAAGAAGGGTTTTCTAGTGCAGTTACCTCGTGATATCTCTATCCACAATACAGCCAATGCTACCCTAGCTAAAGCCATTGAGGATCTACCAGTTGTCTATGAGTTTCCAGATGTCTTCCCTGATGACTTGCCTGGATTACCTCCAGACCGTGATGTAGAATTCAAGATAGAACTCATTCCGGGTACGGCTCCTATTTCTCGAAGGCCCTATAGAATGCCGCACAATGAGTTGGCTGAGCTGAAGAGTCAGTTGAATGAGGTGTTGAAGAAAGGTTTGATTCGGCCTAGTTCATCTCTTTGGGGTTGTCCGGCTATCTTTGTGAAGAAGAAGGATGAATCTTTGCGCATGTGCGTGGATTATCGACCCCTAAATGCCGTTACCATCAAGAACAAATATCCTCTTCCTCGCATCGATATTCTGTTTGATCAGCTCTCCAAGCCTAAGGTATTCTCCAAGATCGATTTGAGGTCTGGTTACCATCAGATCAAAATTCGTCCTGAAGATATACCTAAGACAGCTTTCTCTACTCGTTATGGCTTGTTCGAGTACCTTGTCATGTCCTTTGGGTTGACAAATGCTCCAGCACACTTTATGTACCTGATGAATTCTATATACATGACAGAATTGGACAAGTTTGTCATCGTGTTCATTGATGATATCTTGGTATATTCTCAGAATGAAGAAGAGCATGCTGAACATTTGAGAATTGTCTTAACTCGGTTGCGTGACAACCAGCTTTATGCTAAGTTCAGCAAGTGTGAATTCTAGTTGAACAAGATACCTTTTCTAGGTCATGTGTTATCTGGTGATGGAATTTCGATTGACCCTACGAAGGTGCAAGAAGTCCTTGAGTGGAAGGCATCTACTACGGTCACAGAAGTCCGAAGTTTCCTGGGATTAGCTGGCTATTATCGTCGCTTTATCTTGGATTTCTCTAAAATTGCCAAGCCCATGACTCGACTACTTCAAAAAGATGAGAAGTTTGTCTGGACTTCGAAGTGTGAAGAGGCTTTCCACACTTTGCGGACCTTGCTAACCTCTGCTCCTGTATTGGCACAACCTGACATCAAAAAGCCTTTTGATGTCTATTGTGATGCATGTGGCACCGGTTTGGGGTGTGTTCTTATGCAGGAAGGCCGAGTAATTGCTTATGCTTCACGCCAGCTTCGAAAACATGAAGTCAATTATCCTACCCATGACTTAGAGCTAGCCGCAGTTGTTCATGCCCTGAAAATTTGGAGACATTACTTGCTGGGTAATGTGTGCAACATCTATACTGACCATAAAAGCCTCAAGTACATCTTTACTCAACCCGAGTTGAACATGCGTCAATGATGATGGTTAGAATTAATCAAAGACTACAACCTTCAAGTGCACTACCATCCTAGTAAGGCAAACGTGGTTGCTGATGCCTTAAGTAGAAAGGCCCATTTCAATTCCTTAGTTAGTGAAGATTTTCATCTGGCACACCTCCTTCATCCTGTAGTACTCCACAATATCACTGTGGATTGCTCTCTTAGAAGTCAAATTATCGAACTCCAGAAGACTGATGTGGGTGTGTTTCACATCAAGCGGAAGATGAAAGAGAAAGAGACCAAGCACTTTAGGGTCGATGACAAAGGAATTCTCTGGTTTAATGATAGACTTGTGGTACCCAAAGATAAAGAACTTAGAAATCAAATTATGGCTGAAGCCCATTCTTCTAAATTGTCCATCCATCCTGGTAGCAGTAAAATGTATCAAGATCTCAAGCTGTATTATTGGTGGACCAAGATGAAGAAAGAGATCGCAGCTTACGTGGCAAAGTGTGATAACTGTTGCAGAGTCAAGGCTATTCACATGAGGCCCGGATTATTACAGCCACTCTCTATTCCTGGCTGGAAGTGGAAAGAAATTAGTATGGATTTTATTGTTGGATTACCCACTACCAAAAAGGGTTGTGATTCCATCTGGGTTATCGTAGATCGTCTAACTAAATCCGCTCACTTTATTCCGGTCAAGTCTACCTATCACCCTCACAATTATGCTGAGATTTACTTCCAACAAGTGGTACGTCTCCATGGTGTACCCAAATCCATTGTTTCTGATAGAGGACCTTAATTCACGGCTCGCTTTTGGGAGTGCTTACATCAGAATCTTAGCACTCATCTAATCCGCAGTTCTGCCTATCATCCGCAAACCTCAGGACAGACTGAGCGTGTTAATCAAATTCTTGAAGACATACTTAGAGCTTGTCTTATCTCTTGCAAAGGCTCTTGGGAAGATTGGTTGCCTCTCGCTAAATTTTCTTATAACAACAATTATCAAGAGAGTATCAAAATGGCTCCTTTTGAAGCTCTTTATGGCCGCAAGTGTAGAACTCCTTTGAACTGGGTGGAACCCGGGGAAAGAAGATTCTATGGTATTGACTTTGTAAAAGAAGCCGAAGAGCAAGTCCGAACTATACAGAAGAATATGACTGCCGCTCAGGTTAGACAAAAGAGCTATGCTGACAAGAGAAGAAAACCTATTGAGTTTGAAGTAGGTAATCATGTTTATCTGAAGGTATCCCCTATGAAAGGAGTAAAACGTTTTGGAATTAAAAGGAAGCTTGAGCCTCGATATGTTGGACCTTACCGCATTATCGAGAAGAGTGGAAGAGTAGCCTATAAACTTGATCTACCACGTGAGATGGGAGCTATATTCCCGGTATTCCATGTGTCTCAGCTGAAGAAGTGTCTCCGTATTCCTGAGGAAAGAATAGCGACAAGAAAAGTCAACTTGAAATCTGATCTTTCTTATGAGGAGAAGCCCGTGCAAGTCCTGGATACTCAAGAAAGAGTGACTCGTACACGAGTGGTTAAGTTATACAAGGTAGTTTGGAGTAATCATAGTGAATGGGATGCAACCTGGGGCGGGAAGATTATTTAAAGGAAAACTATCCAGCTTTCTATACTGATTGGTACGCTTTCCAAATCTCGGGATGAGATTTTTCTAAGGGGGGAGGGCTGTAACACCCTAGGTGTTTAGGCTTCCACTAAATTGCATGTCATTTCATAAACATGTGCATTATCTATGTCATCATGCCATTATCATTGAAACATACATATGCAACATTTTAAATTGTATGTGTTTCATGCTTGATTGCTTAGAGTGGTAGTAGTGCAACATGTGAATGTAACATGAAACTCTCATACTTTGAAACATGGCAATATGGTAGTAATGTGGCAATTATAAAATGACAACAAGGTCTTGAAACATGTGAAACATTGCATTGCAACATAGGAGTGAATTACTTGTTTTAGTTGTTTTATCACATGTGATCATTAAAGGTTGGTACAACAATTTGGTAAAGTGGTTGATCATGGTCTATTACACCTTAACTATACTTAGGTCACTTGTTGGTACATTGTTCATGTATATCAAAATGACCAAAATGCCCTCAAGTGGAGGTTTGACTTGAATTGACCCTTGGAGTGTCACCGTTTGACTGATTCAAAAGTCCAACTTAGAAACCTTGCATGGCTGTGCACTCTTTACAAAAGTTGTAGATAATTTATCAAGGAACAAAAGTTGTTTTATGACCAACTCATGAAAATGTGTGGAACATGCTCAAACATGGCCCACAAGTCAGAAGTTCATGCTGATTTCACTGAAAATTTTGTCTAAGTCTTAAACTGCCTTTACAGTTGCATCAAGCTCACTTTGGCTTCATGTAACTGCTAATCCATGGTGAGTTAGGGAATGGTCCTTGAAGAGAAATTGTAGATGGATGGTAGGCCTACAATTTTCATGTACACTGTTTTTGCAAACGAGCAACGGATTAGTCAGGATAATGCGTTGAAGTCGCGCTGTCAGGCTGATCAAATCGACTGAATGCGATCTACAGTGACTGACCGAGTTCAGAAAACAAGCGCCGCGTGTGTGCCACCCGTCGCCGGCCTTCTGCTCACGCAGGCCACGCGCCACGGGCATCCTGGCGCTGTTGGCCGCGACAAGAGCACCCCGCGCGCCTGCCCGACGCACTCGCCGCGCCATTTGCTTTTCCTTTCTCCTTCCCCGCGCGCTGCGCCAAGCCACAGCAGCCGTCCGCCATTACCGACCATGCGTCGCCGTCGTCGTGCGCACTCGCCACCACAAAAACGCGTCACCCAGCTCACCCAAAGCCTCGCCGTGTTTCCCTCTACCTCCTCCTCCCCACCGTCGTGTCAATTTCGCCTTGGTAAGGATGAAATCGCCGTTTTTCCCCACCGCCACCTTGTCGGACCTTCGCCAGAGTTAGCGCTCCACGCGGCCAGCTCTCCTCGCGCCATTGCCGTCCCTCCTCTGCCTTGCGCTAGGTCTATGGAGCACTGGGGAAGCTCGTAGGGTCACCGTTAGGGGCCGCGACGCCGTAGTTTCGTCGGAGCCGGTCAAGCCGCGGCCGAGCGCCGCCATGGCCATCGCCACCCCCTCTAGCTACGTCATTTGCTGCAATAGATGGTTCCCCTATGTCCGCTTAGGTGAGGTGAAACCGTTGGCACCGTTGCCTTCGCCAGAGGAGCCACCGGCGGCGAGTTGCGCCGTCGTCTTCCTCCGCTCCCCTGTCTGTCTCGCTGACGCGCGGGCCCCTCCCGTCAGTTGCCGCGGCTGAGGCAGGAGCCCAGCGTGGGCCGCGCCTCATCTTGGGCCGCGGCAGTGCGCTTCGTGGGCCGCCGTTCCTTCGGGCCGGCCCAACAGTGGCTGTGATTTGTTTTCTTATTTGTTTTGCTTTATTATTTCACAGATTTGTGTTGATATTCAAAAATATGTATTTCCTAGTATATAGATCCAAATGCTATGGTTCCAATTTTGCTAAGTTCATGATAATGTCTAGTATTTAATAAAAATATTATATGGGCACATGTTTTAGAAATTCTGGATGAATTAAATAGGACTTTGAAATGTGTTTTTGGATACATGCAAAATTGTTAAAATTTTATCTTGAGTTTCTGTGGTCCAAAAATTATGAAATTTTGTGGGTAATCTATGATTGCTTAGTAGAAGCTCTGGTCAAAATTTCAGAGCTAGTGCATGTGTAGTTTTTGAGTTATGGAATTTCCTTTTATCAATGGATGGATCTTGTGTGAATTTTCATAATTTTTCTATAGATAAAGTATAGGTAAAATTTGGTGAGTAAGGTTATTATGCTAGAATGATGCTAGGAAAAATGTGAAATATATTGCTTGACACTTTTCATTAGGGTTTCCTAATTATGCTAAAAATAGGCATGCCACCTGTTATTTTGGATACAGCAAGTTCTGCTTGCTCAATGGCTTTAAAATTTTTATGGTAGTCTATGTGAAGCATGAGATAGCTACTGTAATTTTTGTAGATTTTTATGAATAGTTTTACTATATGTTACTTTAATCACCTAGTTAACTAAATAAATTAGAAAAGGATATTAAATGATTTATTTAGAAGTTGTCATTATACTTTCTAGTGTTCCTCTGGTATGTGTAACAAGTTGGTAAACTTGGTTTGGTCAAATTAGGCTTTTGCATCATCATTAAATAATTAAGTTAGTAACCCTGTCATTGCGGGACAGATTCTAGGTTTACTGGAATTTGATTTGGTTAACTTAAGAATCATGCTTTGAGGTTTACAAATGAATTGTAGAGAATTTCATAAGCTTTCCAGAATGTCCTCTTGCAAGTCATTTGGATTTGTAGAACTCTGGTTGTGATTGAATTAAGGGACTATTTGTGTGCATATGAAGCTTTAAATGTTGATTTATGTATGCCTTTACTATTTCTAAGTTTGTGGTAATGTTCCTAGGTGTTAGGCATTTAACTGAAGATGAGCATCTTTATCTTAGGTTATGCAAGTTAGGTAAGTTGATCTTGTTCTTCAAGTTAAGTTAGATACCTGTTTTAAAGTGATTTGAATAGAGCTATTCTTAATCGGTAAACGAGTGTCCAGTAATGTTTTTCTTAAACACTTACTGTGATTCATTCATCATGAGCATCATGTCATTTCTTATGCATCCATGATATTTATCCCGTGCATCGGCATGCAATAGGTGTACCAGAAGGAGTGACCCTGCTGGAATTTGAGGAACCGAGCGAGCAGCAGCAGCCGACACCGGAGGTTCAGGAGGTGCAGCCTTCAGAAGAAGTGCCAGACGAGGTTGCCGTTGAGTGCCCGGATCACCGTCCGTGCAACTTTGTGAAAGGCAAGCCCCGGAGCATATTAAGCCTCCTAATTTTTGAAATGTAGTTACAGTATTATTGTACATATATATATTGTTGCATTAAGTTTAGGTGTTGGATGCAAACACTTGCTGCATTGGTTATCCAATCCTTGTCCAGATATTGATACCATGAATCCTATGTAGCTCAGGCTTATGTAGTGCTTAGCCCTGCTTAAACACGGTAGAAGTCGGGTGATTTCCTGTCACCTGCGAGATATAGGAATCTACATATGGCACGGTTGGCTATATTTGCTATCGTGGAAAAGAACCAGTCTTAATTTGAAATAAAGACCGAGCGGAGGCTTGCCGGTTTGCAGTGACTCCGTCTGTGTCGCTTAAGGACTGATTCTTGGAGCCTTTCCTGTTCATGTTGAACGCATGCCTCTCTCTCAGTTGGCCGTGTCCGATGACCGACCACGAAGCCGAGTAGCTCACCTCAGGCCGGGAGTCGATAAGTATAAAGTGCGTCTCGGAAGGGAGCCGTAGGCGTGAGTCCAAGGGCAGGTGATTTAAAAGTCCTGATCATCCTGGCAGAAGGGTAATCCCTGAGAGTGCTGGCGCTGATCGAACTCGCGAATTTGGTTCCTGAGTTGTTCCAAAGGTGACCCACGGCTACCCTTGCAAAGTATGCCAGGGTGAGAGTTAGGAATACCCCCTCAGCTGAGTTGTAATTCGATTTGAGTCGCCGTCTCTCCCGGTTAGTGAGAACTTGACGGGCTTATCTCCAATGTAGATGCACTAAATAACATAAGGGTTCAGAAATGATGATATGATGATGACAGCCTTATTATACCTGATATGGTTAATATTGTTTGCTCCTAATAAGTGAGTGCTCTAGTACAGGTGCTAATCTAGTGGACAGGTAAATAATGATAAGCTTGATGCTAAGTTTAAATTGGCTACTATAATTATAAGCTCTTTATGCAACTGTGTCAAGCTAGCCCACCTCATAAGCCTTGCATGATCCGTGGTGTCTTTTATTTCTGGTTTTCGGCGGGTAAGTCTAGCTGAGTACCTTCTCGTACTCAGGGTTTATCTCCCACCTGTTGCAGATGACCAGTTCTACTTTGGTTGCTGCAAGTACTACCTTCTCCTAGCTGGGGATGAAGACTAGGCCATTGGGCGCGGTCTCTACTAGTTCTCGTACCTGATAATGCTTTTGTGGGACATGACTCAGATCTGGCAATGTATTTGAAACTATGAAGTTATGTACTAAACTATGTTGCTTCCGCACATTTGAACTTGGTTTGTAATATTTTATTTGAACTCTGATGGATGTAATCCGAATGCTACTTATGAAATGTTGTAACGGATGATGTGTTGTGTTGAATCACTACGATCTTGGTTTGTATGTCTACAATTGGTTGAAATCCTTCGTGATTTCCGGACTACCGGGATTATGGGGGCTTAAGTATAGGAATTTGATCGCTTTGGTGATTGTTTTTGTACTTACGTTCTTATGATTTGGTCGGTTCTATTACATTGGCCTTCCTCGGTGGTGATGCATCGTTGGAGGACGCCAGATGGGCATCGCTGAGGACGTAAGTTTTGGCTCGTCGCGCAAGCCATTGGGCCTCGGTCCTATCCACAGGAAGCACTCCTCGAATGAGGCGATCAAGGAGCAGGACCCGCCAGTCCGCCCCCTAGTCGGCCTTAGGAGGCTCTGCATCGATTTCCATGGCCTCGGGCTCGGCCGTCGGGGTCTTGGTAACAAAGGGGGCCTCGGGCCCTGTGATGGGCCCGACCGGTGGGCCTTCCTCTACCGCCGAGGCGTAGTTCACTGAGGGCTTGTGCAGGTCTCTGGTGAATATGTTCGGGGGGCCAGGGCCTGTGCTGACGCCATCTCCGCCAGTTCATCTGCGGTCTCGTTGAATTTCCACGCAATGTGGTTGAGTTCGAGACCGTTGAACTTATCTTCTAGGCGACGCACCAATTTGCAGTACACCTCCATTTTGGGGTCATGGCAGTTCGACTCCTTCATGACTTGGTCGATGACGAGCTGCAAATCGCCCCGTACGTCGAGACGCCGCACTCCAAGCTCGATGGCGATCTGCAAGCCATTGACGAGAGCTTCATACTCGGCCACGTTGTTGGAGGCAGTGAAATGGAGCCAAATCATGTAGCGCATATGCACTCCGAGGGGAGAGATGAAGAGCAGACCCGCGCCTGCCCCGGTCTTCATCAGAGACCCATCAAAGTACATGGTCCAGCATTGCGCTTGGATTTGAGCAGGTGGCAACTGGGTGTCGGTCCACTCAGCCACAAAATCGGCAAAGACCTGGGATTTAATTGCTTTCCGAGGCACAAAAGATAGGGCCTCCCCCATGAGTTCAATGGCCCACTTGGCTATTCTACCCGAGGCCTCCCGATTCTGGATTATCTCCCCCAGAGGGAAAGACGACACCACAGTCACTGGGTGGGATTCGAAGTAGTGACGCAGCTTGCGTCGAGCCAAGACTATGGCGTAGATCAGCTTCTGGATGTGGGGGTAGCGTGTCTTAGTTTCGGAAAGTACCTCGCTGATGAAGTAAACAGGTCGTTGGACGGGTAGAGCGTGCCCCTCTTCCTGCCTCTCAACTACTACGGCCGCGCTGACTACTTGGGTCGTTGCGGTGACGTAGAGTAAGAGGGCCTCGCCCTTGGTTGGCGGTACCAGGATGGGAGGGTTGGTGAGCAGGGCTTTGAGCTTGGTGAGGGCTTCTTTGGCCTCGGGGGTCCAAGAAAAGCGTTCGGATTTTCTCAAGAGATGGTACAGGGGTAAACCTTTTTCGCCAAGGCGTGAGATGAAGTGGCTCAGGGCCGCAAGGCATCCCATAACTCTCTGTACTCCCTTGAGGTCTCAGATTGGCCCCATGTTGGTCACGGCTGAGACCTTCTCCGGGTTGGCCTCGATGCCGCGCTCTGAAACTATGAACCCCAAGAGCATGCCTTGGGGGACCCCGAAGACACACTTCTCGGGATTAAGCTTGATGCCCTTTTCTCTGTGGCATTTGAAAGCGATCTCCAAGTCGCCGACGAGATCACTGGCCTTTCTGGACTTGACCATGATGTCATCCATGTAAGCCTCAACAGTTTGCTCGATGTGCTCGCCGAAGACCTGGGTCATGCACCGCTGGTATGTGGCCCCTGTGTTTCTGAGACCGAATGGCATGGTCACATAGCAGTACATGCCGAACAAGGTGATGAAAGAAGTCGCGAGCTGGTCGGACTCTTTCATCTTGATTTGATGGTAACCGGAATACGCATCAAGGAAAGATAGGGTCTCGCATCCTACAGTGGAGTCAATGATTTGATCAATTCGAGGTAATGGAAACGGAACCTTTGGACATGCTTTATTTAAACCAGTGTAGTCTACACACATCCTCCATTTTCCATTCTTCTTCTTAACTAATACAGGATTAGCTAACCACTCTGGATGGGACACTTCCTTGATGAATCCGGCCACCAATAGCTTTTGCACCTCCTCGCCGATGGCCCTGCGCTTCTCCTCATCGAATCGGCACAGGCGCTGCTTCACCGGTCTGGAGCTAGCCCGGACGTCCAAGGCGTGCTCGGCGACCTCCCTCGGTATGCCCGGCATGTCTGAGGGACTCCATGCGAACATATCGGCATTCGCGTGGAGAAAGTCGATGAGCATGGCTTCCTATTTGCTATCGAGGGTGGCGCTAACCCTCAACGTTTGGCCGTTGGAGCAGTTGGGGTCGACCGAGATGAGCTTGACGGTATCTGTGGGCTCAAAAGTCCTGGCGCGGCGCTTGGAGTTGGGTACTTCGCTACCGAGTTGGTCGAGGTTGACGATGAGGGCCTCGGCCTCCACGATAGCCTCAGCGTACTCGATGCATTCGACGTTGTAGTCGTATGCATGCTCGTACGTGGACTCGACGGTGATGACGCCATTGGGGCCCGGCATTTTGAGCTTGAGGTAGGTGTAGTTCGGGACCGCCATGAACTTGGCATAGCACGGGCACCCTAGGATGGCGTGGTAGGTCCCCTTGAACCCAACCACTTCGAAGGTGAGGATCTCCTTGCAGTAGTTGGAGGGAGTGCCGAAGCAGACCGGCAAGTCAATGCGTCTGAGGGGTCGCGTGCGCTTCCCTGGCATGACACCGTGGAAGGGCGCGGCACCACCTTGAAGCCATGACTGGTCGAGCTCTAGGAGCTCCATGGTGTTGGCATAGAGGATGTTGAGGCCGCTGCCTCCGTCCATCAGCACTTTGGTGAGCCGGGTGTTGTTGATGATCGGGTCGATGACGAGCGGGTATTGCCCGGGGTTTGGGACATTAGTTGGGGTGGTCTTCCCGATCGAAGGTGATCGCCTCCCGAGACCAGTTGAGGTACTAAGGAGTGGCTACCTCGACCGAGAAGACATCCCAGCGTTCTCTCTTTCGCTGACGTGTCGTGAGGCACGCTGAAGGCCCACCGAAGATCATGAAGGCATTGTGCACTTCGGGGAACCCATCGTCCTTGTTGTTGTCTCCGTCGCCGGCGCCTTTCTTCCTGGCATTGTCGTTGGGGAGCCCGAGCTTGGCGTAGTAACATCGAAGCATGGTGCATTCTTCGAGGGTATGCTTCACTGGGCCCTGGTGGTAAGGACAGGGCTTCTTAAGCATATCGTCGAATACTTCGGGGCCCCTGCCAGGGCCTCGGGGATTCTTGCGATCCGCGGCTATGACAAAATCGGCCTCGAGGGCCTCTTGCTTTCCTAGGCGTCCCTTTTTCTTGTTCTTGGGGAAACGGGAGGCCGAGGCCCCGGGGGCCTCGTCCCTCCGCTTCCCCTTGTGTCATCTTCAGGGAAGATGGCCCTGACAGCCTCTTCACCTGAGGTGAAGTTGGTGGTGATGTCGAGGAGCACGGCCGCTGAGGTTGGTACATTCCGACCTAGCTCTTGAACTAGGTCCTGGCAGGAGGTGCCGGAGAGGAAAGCCTGGACAACTTCTGAGTCACCGACGCTGGGCAACTCAGTACACTGCTTGGAGAATCACCGGATGAAGTCTTGGAGAGAGACTCATTCGGCTTTTGGCGACAACTCTTGAGGTCCCAATAGTTCTCAGGGCACACGTATGTGCCCTGGAAATTCCCGACGAAGACCTTTACCAAGTCGCGCCAATTGTGGATCTACAAGGGAGGGAGGTGCTCGAGCCAGGATCGCACTGAGTCTGTCAGGAACAAAGGGAGGTTGCGGATGATGAGCAGTTCATCGTTCATGCCGCCTAACTGACAAGCCAGGCGGTAATCGGCCAGCCACAACTCGGGGTTGGTCTCGCCATTGTACTTCGTGAGGTTGGCCGGTTGCCGAAACCGGGCAGGGAATGGGGCGCCGCGGATGGCCTTGCTGAAGACTCGAGGGCCAGGTGGCCTAGGAGAAGGACTGTGGACCTCGCCACTGTCGTAGCGGCCACCTTGGTGCGGGTGGTAGCCTCGGGTTGGCCCATCGTCGTCGTGGCGTTATCGCCTACTGACCACATCATGGTCATCTTGCGCCTCGCATTGGTCGCCGAGGCAGTCGTGCACTGAGGGGGCCCTGAGGCGGTCGTGCACTGAGGGCCATTTTGAGGCGTCCCCGCACCATCGAGACGCGGAGCTTTCGGCCTGCTGTACCGCGGTGGTCTCGAGAAGGTCTCGGAGCTCGCCGTGAACCCATCGCCCCTCTGTGGTAGAGGGCTCGGGCATCGCTCGGACTAGCATCACTGCTGCTGCGATGTTCTGGCTAGCGTGATTGAAGATTGGGGGTTGCTCACTATCTTCGTCATTGTTGATGCGGCGGTGGACGTCGAGGGCCCTCCGCCGGGCTCTTCCGCCATCGCCGTGACCTCGCTGCTCCTGTTCGAGAGTGTCTCAGAGCTACTGCAGCAAGAGTCGGTCTTGGTCAACTTTTGCCTGGAGCTCACGGAGCTGCTCCAAGTCCAGCTGTCGGTGTTCCTCGGGAGCGGCGTTCACGTTCCATGCTACCCGAGGCTTGATGAGCGGAGGTGTGGCGTCGCCTGCCCCTTGGCGGAGCGAGGAGCGGTTGCCTGCCCCTTCACTCTCATTGCTCGCCCCTGGCATCCCAAGCCCGATGTGGAAGCACTCTCGAGTGGGATCATAGGTGCCTTCGTCATCAGAGTCGGAGTAGCCGAAGCAGTAGTCGCTTGGAGCCAAGAAGAGGCGCATGGCTTGAGGGTCGCGAAGTCCGGAGAAGTCTGCTCTAGCCCACGCCTCGTCCTCCTCTGAGGAGTCGGTGTGGGTGTGAGCAGAGGTTGTGGCCAAAAAGTCAAGGGCAAAATGTTGGTGGCACCCTGAGGGCTCCGTGTGAGCGGAAGCATAGGCGGCAGGATTTCTCAACCCGAAGGGGTATGGAGACGGTGCCATCGCTAGGCCCTGCTCTGCCGGAGTTGGCTCCTCAGGCGGTGGCAGTGCGGAATTTGATGACGGGGCATCGCTGCACGTCACCGGGGTCTTTCCCCTGCCCAAGCTTATAGGCCAGACAGGTCCCCAACCAGGGACCTCGTACCAACAGCCGGGCATGGGATACCAGCGGAGCGTGGTGCGTGGCGCGCTCGAGTACGTGATGTGTCGGGTGGTCTGCTGCGCCTGCCTCGCGGCGGCGAAGCGCGAGAGCGATGCGGCGGCGCCGCCGCGCTACTGGGCTGGGTGCATGACAATCGTGCGTCGGCCAAAGGGGCTCTGGGTGGGAGGAGTACTAGGTCGTACTCACGTCCTAGAGATATGAACTCTAGGCTCCCGAACCAGATCACCGTGCTGAGACATAGTGGGCGTATGGGATCTGCCATCTGGAACTTGTTGGGACGATTAAGCTAACACGCAGCGACCCCTACCTAGCGCGCCAACTGTTGGTGTTTTGGACCGGGGGGTCCTCAACCAACCAGTGAATTTGAACTGTGCCCCTAATCCCGGATGGTGATGCAAAGAGACACAAGGTTTATACTGGTTCAGGCAATCGGTGCCCTACGTCCAGTCTGAGAGATCGATCTTGTATTCCTTGCACCGAGGTGCTTGTAGTAGGGGGTTACAAGCTGGGCGAGAGAGGGAGGTAGTCCCAGGTCTTAGCATGGTGCGGTGCGGGCTGCTTAAGGCATTGTTCTCAGGCAGTGGGGGGAGCGTGTGTTACAGAGTGTCGCTTGCGCGTGTGTGAGAGCGTGGTTCTTTCATATGTTTTCTCGCCTCCCCTAGAGCTATCCCTGGCTGCTTCCTTTTATAGCCACAAGGAGGGAGCCAGGAGTACATGAGTTTGCTACACGTGGAGCCTACTGTAGTTCAGTCCTGTAGCAGCATGGTGTTGGGAATGGCGATTGGTACTTGACTGGCGCGCCGTGCTGGTCAGGCCCGAGGTTGTTGAGGTCGTGGGAGTCCTTGTTGATGTCTAGTCAGTATGGCCTCCACTATAGGAGACATGTCGTGCCTTGTGGATTCTTGACTTGGTGGAGTTTCGAGGCCTGGCGGGTGCTGTAGCTGATCGTGCCGAGGCCTGCTTTGCCAAGGCCTTGGAGGTGACCTATGTATGATGCGGGGGTCTTGGTGGTCAGCGTCGTACCCGGTTTAGATGGAAAAGTGCGGAGCGTGTGTCCACAGGGCACGGTAACCCCTACACCGTCAGTAGGGGATGGTAAAAAGGAGATTTGACCGCTGTCCCATCGCCCCTGTTGTGGTACCCTGCCAGTCGTGGCTGACGTAGTAGGTGTGACCAGGCGCACTTAAATGGATGGGACGGCTCGCTAGAGGGACGGTTGAGGCGGAGGCGACGAGGATGCGGGACGAGCCCGGCCTCGGTCGAGGCGGAGAAGGAATAGTACGTCTGAGGCCCTACCTAGGGGTCTCGGACGAGGCGGAGGATGAGCAGTTGATCTTTCATGCCAATTCCGAGACTACAGGGACCCAGACTTGACCCTCCACGCCGCTTTGTCCTTGGCGCAGGAGTTAGGTAGCACTGGGCAGTACGGGTGTCAGTAGGGGGCATAGTGATGAGCATAGTGGCAGGTAACCCCTGCTGTGCCCGGTCCCCTATCCCGTCGGTCACTCTGCCTGTACTGCACCAACGTGCGGCTGATGTTGCGGGAGTAGTTGGGCACATTAACTGGACATGACATTTTGTTAGAGGAGTCGGTCGGGACGGAGGTGACGAGGTTGTTGCCGAGCCCAGCCTCGGGCGAATCGGAGAATTGGTAACCCATCCGAGGCCTTGCAGGGTGAGGCCTCGGCGAGAGGGCCTCGGCGGGGCGAAGAGTTTTGACCTTTCGTCTGAGGCCTCGGCGCAAGCCTCGGGCGAATCGGAGAATCTGCCGAGACCTCGTGGTTGTCCTTTGGCTTTGATTTTTGCAAGGCTTAAGCAATGTTTTTGATTCTTGCTTAGGGTACCCCTTCTTGTGGTATCCGACAGTATCAGAGCCATACTTGACCCTAGGATGAAACCCTCAGAAATGGATGATAGAACAGGACGTGAACAGCCCTTCTTTCAGATATATACCGACCTTGCATTTACTTTTATGCAAGGCTTATCTATTTATTGACCTGCTAACACCTGGTTCCTTAAAACATGCAGATGGCAACGGACATCGAATGGACGCCTCTAGGACCGCAGGACCGATTGTCACCTCAGTCGAGTTCCTAGCTAGCACTACCTTACCTTCTATCCCAGCTTTCACCGAGTTGACTATAGAGGACACAGTTGAGGAGGGACTGCGAGCTGTCTCACACAAGGCACTTCACAGAGTGATGAGGGACCACTATGAGCACTTGAAGATGGTAGAGTTCCATCTACTTCCCTAGGCCCTCGACCTCAGCCTTACCCCTAGTGAGTAGAGTTTCGTAGCCGGCAGAGTTATCCTTGCAGAGGAGGATAGATGCCTTCGCGTCTTGGCTATCCACCTACTAGAGCACGATAGGTACATGACCCAGCTTGAGCAGAGGAGATGTCAGGACCGGGCCCTTCTATGGGAGTACCAGGAGTGAGACTCGTAGGGAGCACAGGAGCAAGCTAGTCTGCTTGAGACAGTTGCCAAACTATAGGACGAGCTCAACCGTCATGAAGAAGTCCACAGAGCCAAGGTCGCTGACTTACAGGACAAAGCAGCCGACCTAGGCAACAGGAACTGCTACCTCGACAGCAAGGTCTTGGAGTTGCAGAGAGAGTTGGATGACAAAAAGGCCGAGTTCAACCGTAGAGGAGATAGAGAGATGTCCAAGGGGATTGATATGCTGAAAATCCAATCTCAGAACAAGACCATGACTCAGAAGCTAGAGGAGTTCAGGAAGAAGGCCGTTCGCAACCAGGGTCACCTGATCAAGGCACTCAGGAAGAATGAGTACCTACAGGACAAGTGTGAGAGGACTTGGCAGGCTTGGCAGAAGTCTGACAAGAAGCGCCTCAGGGAGATGAAGGGTATGTGGGATCAGCTACCCAAGGAGATTCGCAGCAAGACAAAGCCTATGATAGAGGAGTTTGAGTTAGCCCCGACTCACCTCAACCTAGACGCTTGCCGTACCCTACCTGGAGCCAAGCCTACTGAGGAGCTCACCGAGGCCTTGAAGTACGTGTCCCAATTTCACAAGTCTGACGAGGAGATCGAGATCGAGAACAGTCGTATCCCAACTGCGGTGTACGAGTTAGAGTAGATGACCCTACGTGGTCATGAGTTATGTCAGTGGCTTCCATAAGTTGTACCCCATGATGTACCCCTTATGAGATGTAATATGAGACACTATGCATAGTATGATTCTCGTGAGTCTTCAAGTGTAGCTAATGGAGATGACGCTATGTAATAAAACCCATGTAATTAATGTTTTGGATCTTATTGCATCTTATGGATCTTATTGCTTCTTTGTAATGAGTGTTGGATAGTATAAATGTTTTTTCTTTAAATCGTCAAAATCATGTAATCATACTGAATTTTAAGCACTTATGGCACAAACACTAAAATTCCTGTGATCCGGGTTGCAGATGCAAACCGCCGATCTGCTCGCCTAATGAACCGTGGACATGCGCCCACCCCCGAACCAGCCGAACCAAATAGGGTGCGTGGTGGCAACAACCGTGGCCGTGGCTGTGGCCGTGGACGTGAAGGGATACCTTTCAACCTAGAGAATACCCCGCCGCCTGTTGAGGAGAACATTCCACCACCACCACCACCGAATCTGGCAGAAGTGATGGCATAATAGACCTAGCTTCTTGCAGCTCTTGTTGACGAGCAAACCATCGCTAGGGAGGTCAGCAGAATGACTTCCAAAGGAAGCTAGAAAGATTTCTAAAGCTGAGGCCACCTACCTATGATGGCATCGACCCTGACCCGCTTGTAGCCGATGACTGGCTCAAGGAGGTGGAAAAGAAGCTTGACCTCACCACCTTCATTGACGATGAGTGTGTTGGAGCTGCCACACACTAGCTCATAGGTGCAGCACGCGCCTGGTGGGATAGTTTTAGTGATTCCCATGAGGACCCTACCAATATCTCATGGGATGAGTTCGCCGAAGCATTCACTGAGTATCACATTCCCAAGGGTATCATGGAGGCCAAAGCCGAGGAGTTCTCTGGTGGGACAGTTTTAGTGATTCCCATGAGGACCCTACCAACATCTCATGGGATGAGTTCGCTGAAGCATTCACTGAGTATCACATTCCCAAGGGTATCATGGAGGCCAAAGCCGAGGAGTTCTGCAACATCAAGATGGGAAAGGATAGGGTGACTGAGTACACTACTCGCTTCACCAACCTTCTACGCTATGCACCTTCCTATGTTGTGAACTCCGAGAAGGAGAAGCTATACTATTACCATAAGGGACTTAACCCGCACATCAAGCTAAAGTTTGGCGCTATTGAGAGTAGCACGCTGCGTGCTCTAGTGGATCGCTGCATCCAGATTGAGAAGGACTGTGCTGAAGCTAGAGAGGAGTATAGGGAGAGGAAGCGTAAGCCTGAGGAGTCTTTCCATGGCCATGATCGCAAGAGGTTCCACAGAAATGCACCATCCAGGGAATGCTCACGCCACAATAGGGATGACAACCCTGGATCGAGTAGGGGTGGTGGAGGCTACACCACCAAATACTCCCGCCCTGCTTAGGATCGTTACACCTGGGACTGTTATGCTCAGGACCGCAACACTTAGGACCATTCCAACCATCCCCGCTCAGCGAATGAATGCCCAGCACAGAACCGCTCCGCACCAAGCACTAGAAACTGGAAGGCACCCGCGCCAACCCCTACAGGCGGTGCGCCTTTCACCTGCTTCGCTTGTGGCCAACTGGGTCACAAAGCCGCTGAGTGCCCTCAGAACTCAGCCTTTTAGAAGTCTCAGTTCAAGGGATCTGCTACTCGTGGATGTCTCAACCATATAGACGCCGAGGAAGCACAGGCTGCCCCTGATGTTGTGTACGGTATGTTTTTAGTTAATGGCAATACTGCATCAGTTCTATTTGACTCTAGAGCAACTTGTTCTTACATATCATCCAAGTTTGCACGAGAGCATGACCTTCCTATAACCCCACGTGGAAAGCCTATCATCACTAGCTCACCTTTAGGAGACCTAAAGTGCACCCACATCTGTAAGGAAGTGAGTCTTACCATCGAGGGTCTTATCTTTAAAGCCAACCTAACCCTGTTACCTTCCACGAGCCTAGATGTCATTTTAGGTATGGATTGGCTAACCATTCACCGAGGTATCATATCATGTTCACCTAGATACGTCCAAGTGACCCACCCATCAGGCCAAGTTATTAGGTGTGAACCCCAATCCGGGAAGTCCACTTCTATCCTATGTGCCCTTAAAGCCAGTTCAGAATCACAAAAAGAGGAGAAGACAATCATGATGTGCCTGTGGTCAGAGACTATCCCGATGTATTCCCTGAAGAATTACTAGGTATGCCACCAGACCGTGATGTAGAGTTCATCATTGATCTTTTGCCGGGAACAGGACCCATTGCCAAGAGACCCTATCGCATGTCAGTTGACGAACTGGCCGAGCTCAAGAAATAGCTTGATGAGCTCATCTCGAAGGGATATATCAAACCTAGTGCTTCACCCTGGGGATCCCCTATTCTGTTTGTTAAGAAGAAGGATGGCTCAATGAGAATGTGCATTGATTACCGGAACTTGAATGCAGTCACCATCAAGAACAAGTACCCTCTACCAAGAATTGATGATCTGCTTGACCAGCTCAGAGGTGCCAAGTATTTCTCCAAGATTGATCTCAGATCTGGCTATCATCAGATGAAGATTCGAGAGAGTGACATCCTGAAGACAGCTTTTGTGACTAGGTATGGGCAGTTTGAGTTCACTGTGGTGTCCTTTGGGCTCACGAATGCTCCCGCATACTTCATGAACATGATGAATAAGGTTTTCATGGATGAACTAGATAAGTTCGTGGTAGTATTCATTGATGACATCCTTGTCTATTCACCCACCGCTGAAGAACATGAACATCATCTGAGAACTGTGCTTGAGAAACTAGCCCAACATCAGCTCTACGCAAAGTTCAAAGCAAATGTGAGTTTTGGCTACAGGAAGTTGCCTTCCTAGGACATGTACTATCAGCTGAGGGTGTCATAGTTGACCCAGCCAAGATTGAAGCTGTGAAAGAGTGGGATCAACCCCGAAATGTGATAGAAATCAGAAATTTCTTGGGATTGGCTAGGATATTATCGCCGATTCATCGAGAACTTTTCCAAGATAGCCCGTCCAATGACCAACCTTCTAAAGAAGACTAAGGAGTTTGAATGGACGTCCGAGTGCGAGCAAAGCTTCTAGGAATTGAAACAGAAGCTTACCACAACTCCTGTGCTAGCATTGCCTGATAGCAGCAAAGATTTTTGTGGTCTATTGTGATGCATCCCGTCAAGGACTTGGCTGTTTATTGATGCAAGGAGGAAAAGTGATAGCTTATGCTTCTCGACAGTTGAAAGAACACGAGAACCGTTACCCAACTCATGATCTTGAGTTAGCAGCAGTTGTACATGCCTTGAAGATCTGGAGGCACTACTTGATAGGCAACAAGTGTGATATCTATACCGATCACAAGAGCTTGAAGTACTTTTTCACTCAGGAAGATCTGAATATGAGACAACGCCGATGGCTAGAATTGATCAAGGACTATGACCTAGAAATTCACTATCATCCGGAAAAAAGCTAATGTAGTCGCAGATGCTCTCAGTCGCAAGAGTTACTGTCACACTTTGATCACTGAATCCGTACCACCTGAACTCAAGGAAGAGATTGATGATTTTCAACTTGAGATACTACCGCATGGCTTGTTGAATGAGCTCCGCATACAGTATGATCTCACAGATCGCATTCGTCAAGCTCAGAAAAATTGTGAAGAGATCAAATATCTCCGTGGTCTGATGAAACTAGGCTACAAGACCAACCACCATGAAGATGAACAAGGAACCATCTGGTTCAAGGACAGAATCTGTGTCCCTTCCAATCCAGCACTACGAGAGGAAATTCTGTCAGAAGCTCATGATTCTAAGTACTGTATTCACCCTAGAGGTTCAAAGATGTATCAAGACTTGAAGAAACACTTTTGGTGGAAAGGCATGAAGACAGACATTGCTGGACATGTGGCACGATGTGACACCTGTAATAGAGTCAAGGCTGAACATCAAAGGCCTACAGGATTGCTGAAGCCTCTTGACGTTTCCAAGTGGAAATGGGAGAGCATATCCATGGATTTCATAGTCGGATTGCCCCGTTCACAGAAAGGCAATGATTCCATTTGGATGATTGTTGATCGTTTGACCAAGGTTGCTCACTTTGTACTAGTTAAGACCAAGACCGATGCTGAAAAGTTAGCAGATCTATATGTTGAGCATATCCTTAGACTGCATGGAGCTCCCTCTAGTATTGTATCTGATCGTGGTCCTCAGTTTATGTCCCGATTCTAGGAAGCTCTGCACAAGTCCATCGGAACCAAACTTGATTTTAGTACCGCTTATCACCCACAGACAGATGGACAGACTAAACGAGTAAATCAGATCTTAGAAGACATGTTTCGCGCTAGTGTACTGAATTATGGCTCTGATTGGGAGAAATGCCTACCCTATGTAGAGTTCTCTTACAACAACAGTTACCAAGCCAGCATCAAGATGTTGCTGTTCGAAGCTCTGTATGGCAGACCTTGTAAGACACCTTTGATGTGGTCCCAACCAGGAGAAAGATCGTTCTTTGACTCCGCTAAGATTCAAGATGCCGAAGAAGGAGTTGCTCAAGTAAAGGAGAATTTGAGAATTGCTCAAAGTCGATACAAGAGCTATGCTGACAAAAGAAGAAGAGAACTTGAGTACAATGTGGGGTGATTTCATCTATCTCAAGGTATCCCCGCTACATGGAACTGTCAGATTCCATGTGAAAGGAAAGCTTGCCCCTAGATTTGTTGGCCCATACAAGATTTGCAAGAGGATTGGAAAGCTCGCCTACAAACTTGAGCTACCTGAGGAATTGGCAGGTGTACATCCCGTATTCCATGTCTCACAGCTACGCAAGTGTTTGAGAGTGCCCAATGAAGTAGTTCCAACTGATATACTTGACATTCAAGACACTCTTGAGTACAAAGAACATCCTATCCGAATTCTGGGTAGAGGTACCAAAGAAACCCGAAGCAAAACTATTCCTATGTGCAAGGTCCAATGGAGCAATCACACAGAGAGAGAAGCAACATGCGAGAAAGAGTCTGACCTCCAGCTACAATATCCTTATCTCTTCGAAGGGTATGTTACGCTTTAATCTCGGGGACGAGATTCTATTAAGGGGGTAGGATTGTAACAACCCAAAAATCCACACACCAAAAATCACAACTACAAAATTTTTGTTTAAACCCTATGTGATGTTGAGTGACACATGTAGAAGCCAAACCCTAGTTTTGGATTAGATGTGACCCAACTAGGTTAAAATCATAAAGCATAGTTTAGTGTTATGCCACATGTGTAATTAAATTCCTAAATAAATAAATCATGCATGCATCCTTAATTCCACATGTGATTTGGATTCTTTTGCCTTATGTGATGTTTAACTAACTTACTTAATATTTATGATAAACCCTAATATATGGGATGTATTTTGACCACCATTTGAAACACCTTGTGGGACCCACAACATAACTCGAAGCTCAAGTTTAAACTCTAACTAAATTTGAATCGAAGCAAAAGAAACAAAAGAGAAAGGAAAGAAGAGGGAGCAGCTAGCCCAGCCGAGCCTCGCTTGCCCTTTCACGCGCGTAGCCCACGAAGCCGGCCCAGCATCGCCACCCACACGTGCACAGCCACTGACGAGCCGGGCCCGCTCGTCAGCCATCACGCACCGCACGCCGCCGCATCAGGACAAGCTGACAAACGGGCCCCCTCTGTTAGCCGCTAAGCTACAGCGTCGTCGTCTTCCCCACTCTCCCTCCACCACGCGACCAGGAGCCGACCGCGGAGCAGACGTGGGCCCAGGGTCACGCACATCGCATGACCCTATTTCCCCCTTGCGTCGCGCCTACGCTACCGCACGCGGGCCATCGGATGCGCCGCACGCATCACTACCGCTCGATCGTCGTCCGCCATTGGAGCCCTTGGAGCTCGGCTATAAAAGCCAACGCCCACGAGCCCTAACCCTTAGCCTGTTCACCACCGCCGCTGGTGGCACAGCACCACACAGTGTCAAGCCGAGAGAGAGGGAGGAGGGAGAAGCAAGGAGGAGAAGGAAGCCGTTGTGGAACCGGACCTCACCGGAGCTAGGAGCGCTGCCCCGATCAGCTACAGCGACGTAGCTGCTTGGCACGGCACTGCATCGCCTCATCATGGCCTCGCCTCGCCACCGCACCGCCATCCTACTACCACGAGCCCTACGGTGAGCCACGTTGTTTGCCGCTCACCGCGCTAGCCATACTCGCCATGAATGCCACCGCGTTCCCACACCTAGGGGACGCAGAGGCAGAGCATTCCTGCTCCTAGACATGCTACACATGCACCACACGCGCACAAGCCCAAGGCCTGGCCTCGCCGACCCCTAGCGGCTCGGAACACCGGCACGACCACTCCTAGCCTCTTGGACGCCATGAACGGACTACGCCGGGGCACGAGCACTTGCTCCGGCTTAGCCAACCGGTAGCATAGAAGGACCACCATGACCCTCTTGTTGAGCCAAATGGAAACGCGAAGCAAAGGGAAGAAAGGGGGTGATGCCGAGCCCTCTGCTCGGGAACGCCAGCGCCGAGCGCTCTGCTCATGCCATGTATACGCATCGCACGCACGCACGCGCTCACCATGGCCAGAGCACAACCATGGCGAGACCACCGCATCTTCTACGTCATGGTAAAGGTGATGTTGACACCTCGACTGGCCCCGCCAAGATGAGAGACACAGCGTGGTCACCTTAGCCGAGGATGAAGCCCATCGGAGCCCTGCGTTGCCGCACCGCACCTCGTCGAGCGCCACCGCCTCCGCTTTGCCCCGACCACCATGGCCGGAGGCATTGAGAGCTCCCGGAGCCCCTTCGACCTGCTCGCCATGACCGTAGCAGTGTTAGGGAGCTCGTGCGCACCACCAATCTCTGGTACCGCTGCCACAGCCACCACACCGCCACTCGCCAGTGTACGAGGACTGCCCCACCGCGGCCAGCCAACTGGAGCCACCCGACCACCACATTAACTTCACCAGGGCACCCGCCATGGCAAGGCCAAGCTTTTTCCCACCTTAATTGCACACCTGCGCCACTGGAGGGGCTCGCCGGTGAGCTCACCACCGGCGGAAGCACGCCGGGGAAGAAGATGGGGATTTTCCCCTCGGCGGCCACACGTCCGTGCACTTGGTGGACGTGAATCGAACCCTAGGAAGGTGTAAGTGGACCAAGTCCTTCATAGACCAGCTCTGCAGTCTATGGACCAACGCAGGTGGGTTCACCATGAACCGCGCCTCACTTGTCAGTCACCGTTTGACCCCGGACCCACCTGTCAGCCGCGATTTAGCTCTGACGACGCCACGCTGACGTCATGCCGAAGATGAGACCATGCCAGCGTCAGGGACCTCAGCGAGTTGTCCGACCACCTCAGCGACCTCTCCGACCACCTCGGTGATATCTCCGACCACCTCGGCGATCTCTCCGACCACCTCGACGATCTCTCCGACCACCTCGACGATATCTCCGACCACCTCAGCGATCTCACCGACCACCTCGGCAACCTCTACGACCACCTCACCAGCGGATACACCACTCCAAGTCCCTACATGCCACGTGAACCAGTCACAGTGTGACACGTGTCAGCACGATATTAATTCAGCCTTTTTCCCATTTTCAGAAATGATTGCAACTTCGGAAATTCATAACTAATTCATATGAACTCAGAAAAATACAAGACTAGGACCAAAATTCATCTAAAATCAAGCTCTACGCAATGAACCCATGTTTGAGTGCATTTGGCTCTTTTGAATTTTCATTGCTTCTTTGTGCTATTCTATAGGCGTCGCTAACGCGACTATAATGCGATCGTTTGCTGACTCGGAGGAGAACCAGATGGACGAGGATTGAGAGTACCGTGAGGAGTACGGAGATGACTTCACTGAAGGTGCCACATCCCACCCAACCTTGTAGCACCTATTACGCATGGCTAATATAGAACTTCTATTGCTTTACTTTATTGCTATAAGATAGGACTTGCATGGTAGTATGCTTACTTGATGGCCTTTACCTTGACGCAACCTTACCCCTGCTTACCCTGCCATTAGGCTAGACACACGCTTGCTGCTACATTTCATTGCTTAATACTTCTACTACGCTTGTACTATATTGATGCGTGGTGGAAACTGGTGTTATCTGGACTATGGGGAGAGTGTTGCGTGTGTGACTTGGGTGCGTGGAGGGTGAGGGTTGTGTTGACCAAGTTGGAGTATACGACGAGCCTGGGGCAAGTCTTGCCATGGGGTGCTACCTGGGCACCCCTGGAAATGGATACCTGTGGTGGGTAAATGGTATATGAGGTGGCCCTAGGTGTGAACCTGTGATGGGAGGAGCCCAGGGTGGAGGTGCTGTGGTGGCATGGTAAATGGAAACCCTGATGAAGACATTCTGGCTTGGTCACCCCTAAAGACTTACTAGTACTCAGATTCACCGGGAAGCCTTACGTACCACTCGCCCTATATGGTGCGGGACGGCCGGACTACTTGGTAGGATATTGCCACTACTGCTAGGTTGATAGCGGACAGTGCGAGGGAGGTACGGGGCGTGGAGGATCCCTCCACACCCTTCCGAGACTTCATGGAGACCTTGTGGACCCGGCTCATGACTCACAGTTTCAGCCACCCCAGACTAGACTTGGGGTGTACCAGGGCTGAATGGTAGAGTGGCATTATCCTAGGCTAGCAAGCGGGGGAATCAGCCCAGTTGACGATGGTCAGTGAGGAAGGCGGATCTTGTGGTTATGTAAAACCTCTGCAGAGTGTATGGTTGATCGATCGATACATATGCCGACTTGTCGGCTATGGACCTTTCCTGGGTTTCGCTTAAACTAGATAGTGAGATGAGTCCTTCTCTTCTCCCCCTGTGAGTGAGTGTTTGGACGTAGCCAGGGGCTACGGGCCATGAGACAGTGCTGAGAGGGAGTTGGCTTGTCGACTGAGCGATGGTATGGTTGTGATGTGGTGATGATGTGGAGATGGTGGTATATCGATCCCTAGATCAAAACATGGCTCTGGACGGGAATGGGGTGGAATGGGTGTGGGAATGGTGTTAAAACTTGACCAACTATTAATATATATATATATACTTGATATGCTAAAACATAGGAAACCCCAGCCTTATAGGTTCCTTTTGAATATATCCAACTTGCATCCAATTTCCACAAAGCAATGCTCATAGGGTGGGAGTGGCCAGTACAAATCGTACTGATAAATTTTGGCACACAGGTTCTATTGAGGAGTATAGC
The DNA here is from genome assembly GCA_904845875.1 of Miscanthus lutarioriparius. NCBI lineage: Eukaryota > Viridiplantae > Streptophyta > Magnoliopsida > Poales > Poaceae > Miscanthus > Miscanthus lutarioriparius. The sequence continues at coordinate 39,219,807 of CAJGYO010000008.1, read as the reverse complement.
TCTAAGGAGTTTGACGGTTGAGGGATTCGTTTCTACGCTCGAGTTTGGCGATCTTGTCTTCAAGCTATTTTAAATGAACACTACTTTTGATTCCGCCAATGCGGCGATGTAATAATTTATGTAATTCCCCACTATTTGTACTCTGATATTACGTTGTATGGATATGGTATTCGACTGGAATTTGGGTAATATGATCTACAATGGTCATAATACACTTCGACTCTGTGGATTTCCCTTCGCGGAAATCAGGTCGCTTCAGTAGATGAACAAGAGAAGTGGTGGCTTAGTGAGTTAGTGTTGTGGCGCTTAAATAGAAGAAGGTAGCAACCCAAACGTCGAACGCCAACACGAGCGAACGACAAAATACACGACGTGCCAGTGAGCGACTGGCAAAAATACGCGCCCAAACGTGAGCAACCGACAAAAATACACGGCGAAAGGGCAAAAAAAAAGCACCCATACAGCCGCACAGTGCCATGCAACTCGCCATAGCGCCATGCAAATCCATGAGCTCTTCAAAAAAATAACGTGCCTGAGAGGGATCGAACCGGGGACCTCCTGCCTCAAGCTGCAGCGCGCTTACCAGTCCAGCTATGAAAGTTTGTTGGATAGGCAATACCCGCAACCCTATTTAATAAGGTCAAACAGGGAAAAACCCCTTAATTAATCACTCCTTGGTATGCTAAATCACGTCCTAAACGACTTTCTTTACCCGTATGGAGGGAGTAACTTTGAGTGAGTCTTGGTAAATATTTATGGTCTAGCACATGCATGATGAGAGAAAGAGAGAGCTCCTAGAGGAGATCCAAACTAAGGTGCAAAGCTCAACTCTGCCTTTGTTTATGGGAGGAGTTTTTTAACTTGGTGAGGAGAGTAGAGAAGTCATGTGGTAATGTTGATGTGAACTTTGATGGAGGCCTTCAATGATATGATCAACGATACTGAACTTAGAGAGCTACATAGATCAAGAAGCAGATACACATGGTCCAACAAAAACCACAATCCTCCAATAATCCTCTATGTTCTAGATAGAGTGTTGGTTACAAATTCATGGGAAGACAAGTTTAATTTTTCATCGGTTTGTTACTGCACCACGTTTGGGTTATGACCACAACCCCCTGATTGTGGATACTCGAGGAGGATAGAGGTTTAGTCAACATTATTTTAGATTCAGTTCTCACTGGCTTCATCAAGAAGGTTTTTGTGAGTGGGTGAAAAGCAAATGGCCTAGTAGATACAAACATGACCTTTTGGATCATTACCATGTTATATCTGGGAAGTTTAGAAGTGCAATTAAAAGTTAGGGACAGAATCTGCATAGCTAGCAGAAAGTTCTTAAGCAAGAGACTTTGAAAAGGATTGCACAGAATCTGCATAGCTAGCAGAAATTTCTTAAGCAAGAGACTTTGAAAAGGATTGCAGTTTTGAAAGTGGAGTGAGTTTAGACATCTTTCTCAGGAGGGATGGGAGAGATATAACCTGGAGAATTCTTTGCAAAAGGTATTGAGTGATGAAGAGTTAGAATGTCAAAGAAGAGGTGGAGAAAATGGATTTTAGAAGGTGATTCCAATACTAGTTATTTTCATAACTGTGCTAATTGGAGAAAGAGAAAGATGAATATTGCTATGTTGGAAGTTGAGGGTTAGAATTTAGTTGAACCGAAGGTTCTAAAAGAACATATAATAGGTTTCTAAAAGCAACTCTTTAGTAGGGAAGAGGTAGCAGATATCCATCTGGAGGAGGATCTCTAGGAACCCCACTAAAAAATCACTTAGAGTGAGAATGAGTTTCTTACCATACCTTTTAGCTTGGAAGAGCTAGAATTTGCAATGGAGATGAAGAGCAATATTGCTCCTGGTCCTGATGGTTTCTTTCTTGAGTTTTTAAAGTTGTCTGCCACTTGATTAGAGAGAACATCAAGGAAATGTTAGATAAGCTATATGAAGGACATTTGGACCTAAGAAGATTGAACTATGGTGTGATCATTCTGATTCCCAAAGTCAAACCAACTATAAACATCAAACAATTTAGGCCAATCTGCTTGTTGAATGTCATTTACAAGATTATTACTAAGGTGCTCACAATTAGATTAATAGGTGTGGCTAACAAAGTAATTAGCCAATACCAAATAGCTTTTATCCTAGGCAAAAACATCTTAGAAGGAGCGGTTCTTTTACAAGAGGTGCTCATGAATTGAGGACTACCAAATCTGTTCAAATTATTTTGAAACTGGATTTCGAGAAGGCTTATGATAAAATAAGCTGGACTTTCTTAGAAGAGGTGTTACAAAGGAAAGGCTTCTCTAGAAAATGGATGGTGGATTAACCAAACAGTTTAGGGAGGTAGTGTTTGCATTGATTTAAATGGAGAAAGGGGAGAGTTCTTTAGAAGCTACAAAGGCCTGAGACAAGGAGACCATTTCTCCTTTGATGTTTAACATTGTGGCAGATGCATTGTCTGCCTTGTTAACTAGAGCGCTAATAGTGGAGGTATAATTCAAGGTTTGATCCCACACCTGATACATGGAGATCTGACACACTTACAATATGCAGATAACACAATAATCTTCATTCAATATTCAAAGAAAACCTAAGAAACATCAGACTAATTTTGTCATGCTATGAAGCTATGTGACGAGATCCTAACATATAGGTATGTTAAGCCTCGGGTCCAATGGTTCCCTTACAAAGAAGGCCCCCCCCCGACCGACCCCTTCAGGATTGCTTGGGGGCTCGAGGGCTATGTCCATCGAGCACGCACACGCGCACCCTCTAGCAAAGACACCAGGCCGAGCCTGACTCGACCGCAGCTTCCGCCTGGGGCTCGGGGGCTTTCCTGAGCCTTGGGCTCTCGATCTACGGCACGACCAAGCCTGGTCCTTGGCTCCTGCCTGGCTAACAATGCCATCCAAGGCCCGGGCATAGGAAGATCAGCCCTAGGCTACCGATGCCCAGGGGCTCCTGGCGTCGCTCCCTAGGCGTGCCCCTGCAAACTGCTCCTTCGACAGGGTCATGTCCGGGGCGTGACACAAGAAGACAAAGCTTCCCGCTTCCTCCGAGCGCTTGGGGTGTTCCAGGGCCGCGTGTTTGCCCCAGTAGCTGACCTCCGTCGCCACCAAGATGACTCTAGAAGTTCTCACTCGGGGGAGGCCTGTCCAAGCTGACACCGCCTGATATGTAGAGTGTGAGAATAGAGCAGTCGGATGACGTCTAGGCTTCTTCGGCTCCAAGACACCTCAACGGTCCACGGCGCACCGCTGCAAACCCCTCCTGGACTCCGGCGCACGTAGACCATAGACTAGAACTCCCAAACCGCCTTGTACCTGACCTATCTCATAATATAAGGGATAAAGGCAGACCTAGAGGGGAGGGGATGTGAGTTTGATCACTACACACTCCATTCCATTCCATCTGCCTCCGCTCTGCACCGAGAGCAGGGCAACCCAGAGAGGGGCACCGAGAGCCCCTCCTCCACCACATCCTGGCGTCTCCTTCCTCTCCGACGAGGGGGAGACTCCACCGGCGGTTAGGCAACCTTTGGATTAGCACCGAGCTAACCCCCTACCAAACTTCTCTTCCTTTACACTCGATTGTAACCCCCTAGATTTTGGGTGCTCTTGAGTATAAGGATCATCAGCTGCTAGATGTAGGGACCGAATTGGCCTGAACCAGGATAAACTGTTGCGTCTTCTCTGTGTGATTCTTGTTTTCCTGAGTCCACCTGAGCCACCGGAGACCCCGTACTCTGACACCAACTCAAACAACATGCCTGCCGTGGTTTTGACCCTGCGACAGCTGGTGCACCAGGTAGGGGGCATCGTCAATTGTGATTCTGGCTCTACGGTGGCCAGAGCCACCCGCCTCATTGCCGGAGCAAGCGGCACCGCCCTAGACGGTGGTGTTCGCTTCCTCGGTGAATTCTCTGTCATGGCCGGTGCCTTCGCTCCGGGCTAGGTCCTCAACTTTGGGAGCTTGGCCTACATCGCCGACTGCTATGACGAGCTTCGTCCACTCCACGAGGCTACACTGGCGGGCAATGAGCCCCAACACCGCCTCCTTCGCCAGGACTCATAGGACTAGATCTCAAGGTTTAGGCCCATCAGATCCCGCATGGTCTGGGCCCGAACCCCACCATGTCAGACCACCGCCAGATGTTCTACATGCTGGCTAACGCCCACCACTAGATCGCCATCGGTGAGGTCCTCCCGCCGCTTGATCGCTTCTGGTACTACCTCCCAGACCTACCGTTCGGGATACAGAACATGGCGGCGTCCTTCTAGCTAGAGCTAGAGCACCTCATCAGTCATGAGGTGCCACGAGCATCATCCTCTTTGGTGTAGCAGGGACTGATGTCCCCTCATCCCATGCCTTCCTTGAGGTCCTATCGGGGGAAGGACCAGGATATGACTCCAACGACATTGACTATGACACCCCACCGCGCATATGCTACCATGTCGACACCGATGATCTTGCTGAGGAGGTGCCTAGGCTTATGCCATCGGACTAGAGTCCCCACAGCCATGCGACCTACCTTTAGGAGAAGGCGGACCGCTTGCGCGCTCGGCAGCTAGACTTGGAGGCCACCGAGGTAGAGCTTGAGCACCAAAGGCAAGACTTTGTGTAGTAGCAAGCCCCACACCCTCTCGACAATGACGATGCCCGCACGGGGGCTCCCAACGGCCTCTCCTTCCCCCACACGGCGTACAACATGATGGCTGCCGCTTGCTGCCTAGAAGACATCTTTGACAAGCTGGACCCAAAGACCAATGAGCTGTTGAACGAGGCGAAGCGGCTCCTCCATGTCGCCCTCGAGCAGTAGGTAGGGGGCATCGTCAACTGTGATTCTGGCTCTACGGTGGCCAGAGCCACCCGCCTCATCGCCGGAGCAAGCGGCACCGCCCTAGAAGGCGGTGTTCGCTTCCTCGGCGAATTCTCCATCATGGCCGGTGCCTTCGCTCCGGGCTAGGTCCTCAACTTTGGGAGCTTGGCCTACATCGCCGACTGCTATGACGAGCTTCGTCCATTCCATGAGGCTACACTAGCGGGCAATGAGCCCCAACACCGCCTCCTTCGCCAGGACTCATAGGACTAGATCTCAAGGTTTAGGCCCATCAGATCCCGCATGGTCTGGGCCCGAACCCCACCATGTCAGACCACCGCCAGATGTTCTACATGCTGGCTAACGCCCACCACTAGATCGCCATCGGTGAGGTCCTCCCGCCGCTTGATCGCTTCTGGTACTACCTCCCAGACCTGCCGTTCGGGATACAGAACATGGCGGCGTCCTTCTAGCTAGAGCTAGAGCACCTCATCAGTTGTGAGGTGCCACAGAGCATCATCCTCTTTGGTGTAGCAGGGACTGATGTCCCCTCATCCCATGCCTTCCTTGAGGTCCTATCGGGGGAAGGACCAGGATATGACTCCAACGACATTGACTATGACACCCCACCGCGCATATGCTACCATGTCGACACCGATGATCTTGCTGAGGAGGTGCCTAGGCTTATGCCATCGGACTAGAGTCCCCACAGCCATGCGACCTACCTTCAGGAGAAGGCGGACCGCTTGCGCGCTCGGCAGCTAGACTTGGAGGCCACCGAGGTAGAGCTTGAGCGCCAAAGGCAAGACTTTGCGTAGTAGCAAGCCCCACACCCTCTCAACAATGACGACGCCCGCACAGGGGCTCCCAGCGGCCTCTGCTTCCCCCACACGACGTACAACATGATGGCCGCCGCTTGCTGCCTAGAAGACATCTCTTACACACTGGACCCAAAGACCAACGAGCTGTTGAACGAGGTGAAGTGGCTCCTCCACGTCACCCTCAAGCAGCAGGCTGAGAGTTTAGCCCCTCGGCGCCGCGCCGTGCTCTCCCGGTCGTCCTAGATGATGGACACCCAATAGGCGGTAGGGAGCAGCGGTGACACCTCCAGTAACAGCTCTGACTGGCCGTGGACCCAGGGTGCCAATCTTGACCCGCGCGGTACCAGATCGGCGATGTCTGCAACACCATCGAGGCTAGACACCATGCTCAGGTTTAGTCCTATACCCCTAAGCGATGGGGCAGGGGCCCTGTCCCGGATCACTTCACCCCCCTGGCGTTCGAGGTAGCGATCCGGGCGCCCCCCTATCCCAGGCATTTTCAGCCAGTGACACACATCTCCAAGTACGATGACGAGGCAAACCCGGACCATTGGCTGGAGGACTACCACCATGCCATGAAGGCTAGGGGGTCAGATGACAACTTCGTCATCTAGTACCTTCCTCTGCTTCTATCAAGCTCGACCAGAGCTTGGCTCGAGCAGCTTGAGCCTGGCAGCGTCCGCTGCTAGGGCGATCTCTGTGCAGTCTTCATCGGCCACTTCTAGGGTACCTACACCCACCCGAGGAACTCCTAGGATCTCCACAACTACAAGCAGAGGGCCAACGAGACCCTCCCGGAGTACATTCAGCGCTTCTCCAAGAAGTGCAATGAGCTCCCAAACATCACCGACGTCGACGTGATCAACACCTTCATTTGTGGCATGACCTGCGAGACTCTCATCCATTCGCTCGGCCGTGAGACCCCAGGCACAATGCGAGAGCTCCTAGACATCACCACCGAGTATGCCACCAGCAAGGAGGCCATCCAGGGCAACTTCAGTGGGAAAGCCAAGGCCGCCAGCCACCTTAGTGGTGGCAATGGCGCCGACGATCTCGCCTTGTCCTAACGACGTCGCGATAGGCGGAACAAGGACCAAAAGTGTTGTGGGGAGGAGATGGTCACTTTGGCTGACCACGCTGCCAGACCTCAGCCCCATGGGCACGCTGCACGCCCAAAACACTTTGAGAAGGCGCTCGAGTCCCCCTACCCGTTCCACGGGGGGGCAGGCAAAGCATCTTCTCAAGGACTATGCCACCATGAAGGGCTACATACATAGCACCCTTGGCCAACAAGGAAAGGCCTAGAAGCCTACCCCAAAGGCTGGTGACCCGGTGGACGAAACCCAGGAGGTAGACAATGAGTTCCTCGAGGCCGATGGCTGCCTCATGATCTTTAGGGGGTCCTAGGCGTATGAATCCTACTAGAAGCGCCACATCATCGAGCAGGAGGTGAATGTCATCCACACCCTCACCACCCTGATGTGGCTCTAGTGGTCCCAGATGGCCATCACTTTCGACCAAGAAGACCATCCCGATCGCATCCCCCATCTGGGGCGCTACCCGCTCATGGTCAGCCCAATCATGGGCACCATGCGCCTCATCAAGGTGCTGATGGATGGGGGCAACGACCTCAACACACTCTACGCTAGCACCCTCGATAGGATGGGCATCCCTTGGAGCAGCCTACACTCTAGCAGGGCACCGTTCTATGGGATTGTGCCGGGGAAGGAAGTCGTGCCCCTTGGGCGCATATGGCTCAACATCACCTTGGCCGGCCGGACAACTTCTGCAAGGAGCCGCTCACCTTCGAGGTTGTTGGCTTCCCTGGTGTCTTCCACACCCTCCTCGATCGACTATGCTTCACCAAGTTCATGATGGTCCCCAACTACACGTACCTCAAGCTCAAGATGCTCGGCCTGAAGGGGGTCATCACCGTCGAGGGAAGCTTCGAGCAAGCCTACTACTACAAGCAAGACTGCGTCACCCAAGTAGCCACCCTCGTCACTCCCAATGGCCCCGGTCGTGACGTAGGAAGGGCACCGACGGAGGAAGCAACCAAGACAGCGGCGGTGCTAGACTGATCAAGCATCAATGAAGCGGTCAAGATCTCTAGCGACAGTGGTGGCTCGGCTATCCCCTCCATCCAGGTGCTTGGCCCCCTAGAAGGGGTTGACCTGATCGAGGTGAGTTCCAACCTTTCCCCATGAGGGAATGCCATCGCCGAGCCATCCACCTAGAAGTGACGCCTTCTGAGCCATGGCCCGCCTACCGACCTCATTCGCTGGCCTACCTCTCCAACAACAAAAACCAAGTCCCGTCCCCCTGACCCTCTTGCTTCGCTTACCTCTATTTGCTCTATTTTGCTATCTTCCTTGACCCGAGCCATCCCAACGATGGCTCGTCTGCATTGCATGATCGACTGAGCTAACCACTTGCTAACCTTTTCTGAAGGAGGACCACTGTAGAAGGCCCCCGAGCGAGGCGAGGATGGGATGGACAGAGTAGTGGGCGAGAGATCGGCAAGGCGCTAATGGAGCAGCCCCAGCCATCGCATTACCAGCTATGTCCTCTTTCCCCTCTCTTGTGTCCATTCTGTTTTTCTTTGCAACTATCTGCCTATCTTCCGATCCTTCATTGGATCATTCCATCCCACCGTGTGCCGGTCTAGGGCCCCCTAGAAGGAGCATCATCGAGGGTTCAAGGCTAGCCCACTAGGCTTCAAGGTCACCCGAAGCAACTAAAAGTGTAAGGGATGCTCGGGAGATGAGCCCACGTGGCTGTAGCCAGGATGCTCAGAAGCGTCCCAACCGTTGGACGAGTGATGTCCAAGTACTAACTTGATCCGCTTGTGGTGACCCAATGAGGGAGGCAGCGAGCCCTTGAGCACCGACAGATGGGCTCGAGAACTATACGAGTGGCTCAGTTGGGAAGCCAACGATCTCCCCTCTGGGGGACATGACCGGGGCACGGAACGACCGTAAACCCGGGGTTCTCACAGACTTACCTGGTAGTAACACAGGTGTGACAATCTTGGCCAATGAGGCCATCATCACAATAGCCCTGCCCAACAAGGGATTGAGTCTCTAAGCATGACACAAGAGCAAAATGGGATTACACGCGAAGCTAATTTTATTTTATTGATTGGGAATGACCCGATTACAATATACGGTGGCAAAAACCACTACCGACCCACCACCACAGCAGCCAGGGCTCCAGTCGCTTAGTCAGGACCCCTGACCGAGCTTCTGTGACACACAGACATGCACAATGACAGTAGGGCCGACCCCTCCTCCCAGTGCTTGGGTGCCAACCCATGCTCAGGACCAGCAGAACCTGACCAAGCACGCCAGTGCGAAGGCCTATTGGGCCCCAACACTGTCGACACTTCTGTCACCAAAATAGAAAGACCCTGGTAGCCCGAGGTGTTGGGATCCTTCCCCTTTCTCAAGGAAGGGTAGTGGGGTAGGGACTCAGCGGGCCTCAGCGTCGGGGAGGCGTTGGCACTGGCAACTCAGGGCAAGATCGTGGATGCTCGGGCCACCGATAGCAATGGAGGCCCTAGTCCCTCACCCAACACCATGGTTCTACAACTGCCTCCATGCTATGTCATCGGCTCCTCATCGCTGGAGTCCTTTCACCCTCGAAGACACAGTCGCCCGATGGACAACACCAAGCTCACTCGGAGGGAAGCGTTGCACTTCATCGCCGCCACCATCACCATCAAAGAAGATGGATCTGAGGAAGAAGAAGAAGAGGGGGCTAGACAAAGGGATTGAAGATGTCGCGTCCTCTAGGGACCTCCCTTTATAACCAAAGGTAGTGCACTATGAGCGGCTCCGGGCCCTCTCATTAGCCATCAGCGGCTACAAAGGACCCTGGGGAACCGGCTAGGTGTCCCTTCAATCCCTGTAGCACGCCTATGGGTGGTTGCATGATGATGTCCGCGCAGTAAAGGCGGAGTCAGGGAACCGTTGGCAACAAGTCAAGTCCCCGCTCCACTTTCCCCCGTGCACGCCGCCCACTCTGTGCATGCCTCCTTGCGGGACTTGGGGGGATCCGCCTCCCCCTAGGCCACCGGCTATCATCGATGGCTCGGATCCACGTGCACCAAGTGTCGTGGCTCCTCCTCCACCAGATCTGCTCCATGTGGCCCTGACATCCCATCTCTCAAATGAGACAGGACGGCGTGGGGGTGCGCTCATGTCATAACTCCTCCACCAAGCACAACGGCCCAGACACCATCAACCGCCTACATAAGGCATCAGCGGATGCAACGTGCCTAGAAGCCACCCCCTTCGTTGGCAAGGAGGCCCCACAATGGCTTTGGGGGCTGCATCGGCTCCCAAGACGGAGCATCCTGACCCCCCGATCAACGGGTGCTCGGGTGGCGCATCCCCCAAAAAACAACCAACTCCCTGGGGTTGGGTCGGGAGCCGCTGAGCAGTGGGCCCAACAAGGGCCTCCGTCTGAGCCTCAACACGCTCCCACTTCCCCGATCTATGGCTGTAGAGGGTCGGCCCTAGAAGGCTAGCTTGAGAGGATCAGGACCTGTTATCACAGCCCTCAAAAGGGCATGGAGCTCCAGATGATCAGATGGCCCTGAACCAGAGCCTAGCGCTCTTGATCACTATTGATGGAAGTTAACAACCATTATAAACCGCCAATATAACATGCATAAGGGCATAAATATAATCACCAACGAGGGTTTAGGGTTTTAAACTAACAAATTCCATGAGTTTTGGTGAATCTATATTTTCTGCAGGGTTTATCCAGAAAACCATCAAGGTTGACCTACATGTTAGATTTAACCGCGCTTATCCACAGCAAAAATGACCCCAAAAGGTTCGAGAAGACTCGAGAGGACTCCACACCAAAGTGAAGGGCAAAATACCACCAGGTGGGGCCGATCGGCCCCATCTGTAGGCTGCCTGGCCCCCTGGGGCCCACATGTCATCCCCCATTGTTATGTCGGTTCTTTACTGCCTCCAAGGTTGCATTTATGCTATCCTTTAAGTCGGTTTGATCCAAGGGCTCACGATTAACGCTCCGGCCTATATATACCTGTCCCTGCCACCCCCTAGGGCATAAGTTATTTGAGAAGATAGAAACCCTAATCATCTTTAGAGCTCCACCATATTCTAGAGCATAGCTAGTTAGGCAAGGTCTAGAGGGAGGTGTTGACGATCACTAACATCAATTATAAACCATCAACATAACCTGTATTTCTACTTAATTCCATCACCAAACATAGGTATAGAGGTTTAAACAAATAAATTCCATAAGTTTTGGTGAATCTGTGTTTTTAGCAGGGTTTATTCAGAAAACCGTCAAGGGGGACTTATTCGTCAAAGGAAATTACGGAATTCCACCGCGTAAACAGTGTGGGAAGAATCTAGAAGACTCTAGATGGTGAATCACCGAAGCAGAGCCTGAGACACTGACATGTGGGGCCGGCTGGCACCACATGCAGGCTGCCCAACCCCTTGGGCCCACCAGTCAGCCCCTCATTGCTAAGTCGGTTCCCCATCGCCTCCTAGGTTGCATCTATGCCGTTCTTTAAGTCGGTTTGATCTAAGGGCTCATGATGGACGCTCCAGCCTATATAAACAGCCCTATACCCCCTCCCTAGGTAGATCCCTAAAACCCTAATTCATATCATGAGGATTAGAGCTAGCTATCAAGAGAAGATTTGTCCTCCATAGGATCTAGTTTTATAAATAGAAATAGTGAGATAGAGAGTGAGGGAAGAGTTTGGAGGAGGTGCCGACCTGTTGGTGTTCTCTCTACAGCTTCTACCTTGGCAAATTCAAGTTCTATCTGAGCTTGCTTCTAAGATTTCTCTGGTAATCAACTTCTGATTCAAGTAAGCATCTTGTTTATATTGTTCATCAGGTTTATGAATCTTTTGAGTGCTTTATTCTCTACATAGAGGGAGTAAAGTATTAATCGTATGTATAAGCATGGTGCTTAGACTTGGGTTAATCGTGGATGCACCCTGCATTCCATAAGGTAGTAGATCGTGTGAGTGACATAAGTTCTATATAGCCTGTACTATATAGCTTCGTCGATCCTTTGTAGTCCACCTCCTGTCTGTAGGCGCACAGCACATAGGACACGGTTGTGAAGGAAAACATCCTCTACTGATGTCTTTCCCTAGTGATGTCCCCAGTTGAATAGTTGAAGACATAAGCTTACCCAAGTCAGAAATAGAGAACTTTAGTTATCCTTTCTACGCTCCTATTTATCCTAACCTTGTTGCTACCCCTAGTAAAGTTAGATCATAGTTAGTCTCACATATTTCCCTGTGGATACGATACTTGGAATACCTCTGGGTGAAAGCTACAGCGGTATCCGTGCACTTGCGGATTTATCTATATCCGATAAATATACCAACAGGAGGTAAGCAAGCTTCTCTTGGATTCCTGATCTTGTCAAGAGCATGGTTTGGTATAATCTTTGTACCCCCTCTCTTTTGTATCTCTCATTACTTTTATATATTTGTTACAATTGTTATGACAACATTGGTATTCACAATGTTCACATTCTTAGTTATTATGTTCATTGTCTACTTTGATTATATACTTAGTATAGCTAGTGTATCATTATGTTTATGCATAAGTTCGTATAGCGCTCGCTCTGGTGTACACGAGGTGAGTGGTCGATATTGTGTAAACGTGTTGCTTATACGTTGTTTACCTATGGATACACCCTATATTCTGGGTCATGTGGTAGATCGCGGATGTGACACTCCCGTTGAGTCCTTTATAGTCCACTCCTCGAATATAGGTGCAAGTAGGGTCCGATTACGAAGGAAGAACAAGCTATGTTCTTAATCTTCCTTAGTAAGATCCCTTATGTGTAGATATAAAGATGACCTTAGCCATGACTACTAGGTGTAATTACACTAATCAATGTATGCTTTGATTTGTAATTAAGAATGACTTAGGAATTATTCCTCTAATATTCTACTTAACCAGGCTAATGCCATAGGAAGGAGTACTCTGAGTGATTTATCATTAATCCATACTTATCATATACATAATTTATCCTATGACTTACCTCTGTTGCGAGTAGAATATTGGTTATGGTTTACTTTTCCATTAATAGCATAAGTTATCAATACATGTCCGTACCAGACCTTCCCTGTGGTAAATATATAAATAATGATACCTAGAATACTCCCGAGTGAAGTGCTACAATGGTATAATTATCTATGCGCTTGCAGATTTCTTTCATTTATATATATTCTTTCTAGTCACATGAAATATTAAAGTACTTCTTAGTGTCATTCTAGAAGTTGCACTAGATTCTACCAACAAGCATTTCTAGCTCCAACGCTAGGGATGAAAACCTAGTAAAAGATGCTAAGGAATGTAAACAATATAGGGTGACTACTTAAAACAAGTGACACGTTAATAAATACCATCAAGCATTTTTGGCGCCATTGCCAGGAAGGTAGCTAGGCAAAGGAAGTACTAATAAACTTATACTTATTGTTGTGATCGAAACAACCATTGACCTCTGCTCAAACAGGCTTACCCTTATTTTGTCTACTTGTGTATCTTATGTAGGGTAATGTATGATCGGTTTTGACCTTCCGACAAACTATGTTGATGATCTAGATGCATTACTTAGGAAAACTAAGGCTAAACTCAAGAAAGTTTTAGCTTTAGAGTCAAAAGACAATCATATAAGGTGAAGCTTAACACCAGAACCTAACAAGACTCTCCGAGAATTCTCTGCTCCAACTACAGCCAACATCTGAACTGGGCCAATAGTCAATGTTGGAGATAATGGATTCGAGCTCAATCCAGCCCTCATTAACATGGTGCAAGCAAGCCAGTTTTGTGAAAAGGCACATGAAGATGCGAGTCCACATCTCCAACACTTCCTAGAGATCTATAGCACTTTTACCATCAAAGGAGTAACCCAAGATGCCATACTACTTTGCCTCTTCCCATTCTCACTCTTGGGGAAGGCAAAGCAATGGTTCTACGCCAACAAAGATAGAAATACTACATGGGATAACTACTCCACTGTCTTTTTAGCAAAGTTCTTTCCCACAAGCAAGACCAATGCTCTGTGTGGGAGAATCTCAAGCTTTTAGCAACAACATGATGAATCTATACCTGAGGCATGTGAATGCTTTTAAGATTACATTGCGGAATGTCCTCATCATGGAATAGAGAATTGGCTACTCATGTAAACTTTCTACCATGGGTTGACCAACAGTACCCATGAGACTATGGATGCTGCTACTGTAGGAGCATTCATGTCACTCACCATACCAGCTGGAACAACTCTTGTGGAGAAGATGGCCTCCAACCAAGGTTGGAATGAAGAACATCTTCAGACCCACAAGAGAGATGGAGGTATGCATTAACTCAAGGAGGTAGACTTGTTGTCTAGCAAGATGGATCTGCTGATGAAGAAGCTCGAAGATCGAGCCAATGAGAAGCAAGAAGTCATGCATATTCATGATTCCCGCATGACTAGTGAAGAGTGTGGAAACACTGGGAATTCAGGAAGAAACTGCCCTGAGACCCATGAGGATGTGAACTTTGTCAACAATAACTACTCTCGTCCTCAATAAAATCAAGGATGGAATCAACAACAAAGGCCGAACTACCAAGGTAATTACCACGGTAACTATCAAGGTAATAATTTTAATAATTTCAATCAACCACCCTTGAGAGAATTAATTGCTGGCCAATCTAAACTTATAGAGGGATTATCTAGAAAGGTATTTACCAATGATAAAATTCTAGAAAACATAAATAATAGAATGGATAGCTTTGCTTCTGCCATTAAGAACCAGAATAGTTTTAATAAAATGATAGAAGCACAAATAGCTCAGCTAGCAGTTGTTGTTCCTCCGTCTGACAAAGGTAAGATTCTGGGGCAACCAAAAGATCTAGAAACTGCAAATCTTGTCGATATTCACAATGCAGCATACTACTGTATACAACCATCGACAGGAAGGTGGATAGATTATACCTTGTCAGAAAAGAAAAGCGATCCAGGGAGACCTATCATACCCATCGCCATTGGACCGCATATTTTCAAGAAGCTATCTGTGACTTTGGAGCAAGTGTCAATATCATGCCTAAGGTAATCTATGATAAAATTAATGGAGATACTTTGTTATACACAAATATACGTTTGCAGCTTGCAGATCAGTCACTCTGCTACCCCAAGGGAGTTCTTGAAGACGCCACTATTCGAGTGGGACAATCATATGTTTCCGTAGACTTTGTGGTTTTGGAAACATGTGAAGATATAAGGGCACCCATTATTTTGGGCCGACCTTTCCTAAGCACCATGAAAGCCATCATCTACGCAGACAGTGCCAAGATCTGCTTCACAATCAAGGATAAAAAGGAGAAGTTTTCTTTCAAGAACTGCATCCTGCTATCTCCTAGACATCCACTGATGTCGTACCTGCCTGAAGAGACAACAGTAACCAAGAGGAAGAACAATAGGAGAAGGAGGAAGAACAAGGTCAGGCAGCCATAAGAACAATCAGTTAACATGATCAACACACTCCGATTAGAGTATGACCACCTCCTCGCTTTACCATTGCTTGCTAAGAAGGATGATCTAGGCGTACCAACAATCGAGTGTACCATTGGACAAAGAATTTTGCATAAGACCTTCTACGACAATGGATCGGGTGTCAACATAATGTCGAAGGTAACATATGAATATTTATTTGTAACAAACCTTTCTTCCCTACATATATGCAATTACAGATGGCAGACCAATTAATCCGATTTCCAGAAGGAATAGCAAAAAATGTCATGGTAAGAATACACGATCAGTTTGCCCCTGCCAACTTCATGGTTCTAGACATGGGTGAAGAAGAAGATGATACACCTATCATATTGGGAAGACCGTTCCTCAACACAACCAACGCGATCATCTACATTGGATCTGGACAAGTCAACGTCCAATTCCCTAGAGAAAATGTATGCTATTATTTTAATAGTTATACCACTTATGAACAACCCAAGAAGACCCACTCTAGGAGGAGACGTCGATCATACCAACACCAGAAGAATCAATCCCCAAAGAAAAGTTGGGAGGAAGATGAGGAACCTGAAGAAGTTATAAAAGATGAACCCACCCCGCCAAAATCAAGTCCACAGACCAAGCAGGTGTGTAGGGAAAAAGTGACATCAACAAAGTCACCATCACAAGAGGTGCAATTATCAGAGCCACCATCACAAGAGGTGCAACCATCAACGTCTCCAGCCCCAGGATCGATAGATCCACCTGAAGAATAAAGGGCCCTGATCTAGTAAAGTCCTGCCCGGAGGACTTAAAAATCTAAACCCTCGCTGGCAGGTAACATCGGTAGTTAACCATATTTACTTACTAGCATTGTATGAATTCTTTTCACTTTAGCATATTTACTTTCCTACATAGGTATTACATTTAGAAAATAAAATAAAAATTTTATCATCATAAAATCTTAAGCCCCACGTGAGTAATTTTACGGTGTCTAAAAGATCGTAGGAATATTCACCGTGGTGGCATAAAAATAAAAATACCATACATACATATTTCTAGCATGCATATAAAAATGGAAAATCCAAAAAGACATTAGAAAGGCATCCTATTAAAAATCTACCAAAACAGAAATATTTCTAAACCTCAAGAATAACTAATCTCAAGATGACTGATTGCTAACCCTTTTATCCTAATCCGTTCCACGAGTTTTGATATTTTTGTTGGTATTTTGCAGGATGATGCACCAAGATCAAGAGCAAATTCACCTGGTTGCCTTCATCTCATTCCATCCCAGGACGAAAGGGACATCCGCTAGCAAATCTGCTCTGAGAAGGATCACTCAACTTCAACATTTGACCACGTGAGCATCCAGCTTGGGGGAAAGGCATCCCAATATATCTAGCTAAGTATTTCTTTCACTTTTGTTCTATTATTTCTAAGTCATAAAAAGATGCATAACAAACTAAAAGCAAAATAAAAATTTATATTTGTATTAGCTATATATATGATAGTAAGGTGTGATCTTAAAAATGAAAACAAAATAAAAAGTGTGTGTCTAAGTTTTCTGTTTTTAAGAGCTGAATAAATAAAAGGACTCTGGAGGATAATTTCTTAACATGGAAATGATGAATAGTTGGTGCGTTGGTTTTTAGCCTTGAATTCTCCCGAGTCTTGGATACGACTATTTTGATATAAGAATTTACTCTGAACTTAAAACTCATGGGTAGCGTATGCTTGATCTAACTCTAAGTAATTGACGGATATGATATGAGAAGGTCTAAGCTGTTGTTTATCTTGTTCCAAGTGATACTGAAGTTATAGAGATTTATCTTTTGAAAAACATAAACATACTACATGATGAGCTCCTGTATGACAAAGCTTGAATTCCTACCACAGCCATACATGATATTTAGATTAGGAAAACTTTCACATATATGCTGCTTGTTTTGCATTGAGTTTAGTCAAGCTTTGTTGACCCTTATAAGAGGTTTGTCATGCTGTTAAAATCAAGATCACGTACACACCACTCAAATATGCACTACTTCTACACTGGGGGTAGGCGCAATAACATGCCATTCCATCTAGATCCATCCAAAAATATTTTACTCCTAAACTATGAGAAAACACCAAAAATATTCTTGATAGGATTTCCACCAAATAAATGCTCCAAGTTCTTGTTGCTATCTCTCAAAAGTTTCATTACAGAAAAGAGACATCGGGCTATGCAAAAGTTATTCATAAAAAAAAGAAGAAAAAAAGATGAGAAAAAATGGACAAGTGTCCGAGATATCTAAAACAATGAGTACTCAGATGCCCGTCTAAAAAAAGAAGAAAAGATGAATAAGATAGCCCATGTTTTATTGCAAAGTTGTTTCCAAGTTTCAGAGGAGAGAGATATTTTCAAGGAGCATAGTAGAAATAGGTTAGCCACCATATATATCCACCACATACATCCACACACATGCACACTTTGATTTGATTGTATGACTCAACTCTCTTTGGATCTGAGGTTTGACTTTATAATATATGTATTGCAAGTATGCTCTTTTATGCTTTCTCCACTCCTATGTGCTCCACATAAGCTTTAGTTGTAGGAAGAAAGAAAGGTATAACATCACTATTGCCTTAGTGAGGATCCACAAATACCACATATATTAAGAGACTTGAGAGTGTCATATAATAGAAGATCTAAGTTTTATTTTAAGAACTTATAAAAACTCTAGAATAATGGTTGAGCAAAGAACTTGAGACATAGTGCTTGACTTGATCGTTCTGTCTTTCAATTGCTCAAGACTCAAGTGAAAGCTAAGAATCCCCATGGTTGAAGGTAATATGGGTAAGTTTAAAAGTCAAATCGGTTCATTCTAATCCGAAGAAGAATTCTTATTTGAACGCATGTGTACTTTTGAGGAGTGAAAGCATCGATGCAACTCTTGATCCATTTAATGAGTTTAGCTTTGCTAAGGGACTAGCAAAGGTTAAACTTAGGGAAGTTTGTTCACAGCAGTTAACAACCATTACAAACGATCAATATAATATGCATAAGAGCATAAATATAATCACCAACGAAGGTCTAGGGGTTTAAACTAACAAATTCCACGAGTTTTGGTGAATCTGTATTTTCTGCAGGGTTTATCCAGAAAACCGTCAAGGTGAACCTACATGTTAGATTTAATCACTCTTATCCACAACAAAAACAACCCTAGAAGGTCCCAGAAGACTCGAGAGGACTCCACCTGTAGGCCGCCCGGCCCCTTGGGGCCCATATTTCATCCCCCATTGTTATGTCGGTTCTCCACTGTCTCCTAAGTTGCATCTACGCCATCCTTTAAGTCGGTTTGATCCAAAGGCTCACGATTGATGCTCTGGCCTATATATACCAGCCCCTGCCACCCCCCTAAGGCATAAGTTATTTGAGAAGACAGAAACCCTAATCATCTTCAGAGCTCCACCATATTCTAGGGCATAGCTATTTAGGCTAGATCTAGAGGAAGGCAAGCAGGCTTCTCTTGGATTCCTGATCTTGTCAAGAGCGTGGTTTGGTATAATCTTTGTACCCCATCTCTTTTGTATCTCTCATTACTTTTATATGTTTGCTACAATTATTATGACAACATTGGTATTTTACAATATTCATGTTCTTAGTTATTATGTTCATCGTCTACTTTGATTATATACTTAGTATAGCTAGTTTATCATTATGTTTATGCATAAGTTTATATAGTGCTCGCTCCGGTGTACACAGGGTGAGTGGTCGATATTGTGTAAGCATGTTGCTTATACGTTGTTTACCTACGAATACACCCTATATTCTGGGTCATGTGGTAGATCGCGGATGTGACACTCCTGTTGAGTCCTTTATAGTCCACTCCTCGAATATAGATGCAAGTAGGGTCCAATTATGAAGAAAGAACAAGCTCTATTCTTAATCTTCTTTAGTAATATCCCTTATGTGTAGATATAAAGATGACCTTAGACATGACTACTAGGTGTAATTACATTAATCAATGTATGCTTTGACTTGTAATTAAGAAAGACTTAAGAATTATTCCTCTAATATTCTACTTAACCATGTTAATGCCATAGGAAGGAGTACTCTAAGTGATTTATCATTAATCCATACTTATCATATACATAATTTATCCTATGACTAACCCCTGTTGTGAGTAGAATATTGGTTATGGTTTACTTCTCCATCAATAGCATAAGTTATCAATACATGTCCGTGCCAGACCTTCCCTATGGTAAAAATATAAATAATAATACTTGAAATACTCCCGGTTGAAGTGCTAAAATGGTATAATTATCTATGCGCTTGCAGATTCTTTTCATTTATATATATTCTTTCTAGTCACATGAAATATTAAAGTACTTAGTGTCATTCTAGAAGTGGCACTAGGTTCTACCAACAAGCATTTCTAGCACCAACGCTAGGGATGACAACCTAGTAAAAGATGCTAAGGATTGTAAACAACATAGGGTGCCTACTTAAAACAAGTGACACGTTAATAAATACCAACAATCAACTGACCCATGGCCGGCTCCGGTCAGAAAGGAGGGCACCGCCGGCCCTACAGCTGGCAACTCCCTGACGAGTCAGCGGAGCTCTCACTCAAGTCGAAGACCCATGCGACATGGACTCACGAAGGGATCGACATCATCTTCGCTCAGCCACGATAGCCGAGCACCATCCATCACACTGAAGGAGAAGGCCCCAAGCAGGGCACAACACTCTTGCCAGCGGAAGTCATCCCCACCAAGGAGGGTTCGGTCACCATAAGATCGAATTCAGCCCTTCATCACCATCACGTCAGGTGAGGCCACGAAGGGCTCGGGGGCTCCTGATGAGATCCTAACATATAGGAAAGTTAAGCCTTGGGTTCAATGGTTCCAAAATGAAGAACACTCCCCGACCGACCCCTTTAGGATCTCCCGAGGGCTCAGGGGCTATGCCCATCGGGCACGCTCACACGCACCCTCTGGCAAAGAGACCCGACCGAGCCTGACTCGACCATAGCTTTCGCCTGGGGCTCGGGGGCTTCACCGAGCCTTGGGCTCCCGATCTACGGCACGACCAAGCTCGGTCCTCTGCTCCTTCCTGGCTAACAATGTCAGTCAAGTCCCTAGCACAAGAAGACGAGCCCCAGGCTACCAATGCCCGGAGGCTCCTGGCGCCGCTCCCTAGGTGTGCCCCTGCCAACTGCTCCTCCAACAGGGTCACGTCCGTGGCATGACATAAGAAGACAAAGCTTCCCGCATCCTCTGGGGGCTCAGGGGGCTTCCGAGCCTACGCGTCAGCCCCTGCAGACGACCTCCTTCGCCACCAAGAAGACTCCAGGTCTCACCTGGGGGAGGCTGGTCCAAGCTAACACCGCTTGACACGCAGAGTGTTAGAGCAGAGCAGCCGGACGATGCCTAGGCTTCTTTGGCTCCAAGACACCTGGACGGTCCACGATGCACCGCTGCAAGCCCCTCCTGGACTCCGGCGCACATAGACCATAAACTAGAACTCCCAAACTGCCTTATACCCAACCTATCTCGTTATATAAGGGATAAGGTCGGACCTAGAGGGGAGGGGATGCGAGTTCGATCACTACACACTCCATTCCATTCCATCTGCCTCCACTCTACACCGAGAGTAGGGAAACCTAGAGAGGGGCACCGAGAGCCCCTCCTCCAACGCATCCCGCCGTCTCCTTCCTCTCCGATGAGGGGGAGACTCCACCGGTGGCGAGGCAACCTTAGGATTAGCACCGAGCTAACCCCCTACCAAACTTCTCTTCCTTTACACTCTGTTGTAACCCCACAGATTTTGGGTGCTCTTGAGTATAAGGATCATTAGCTGCTGGACGTAGGGACCGAATTGGCCCGAACCAGGATAAACCGTTGCGTCTTCTCTGCGTGATTCTTGTGTTTCTGAGTCCACCCGAGCCACCAGAGACACCGTACTCTGACACCGACTCGAACATCATACTTGCCGCGGTTTTGACCCCGCGACACTATGTCTAGAATGAAGATTAACTTTGAGAAGAGTGAAGTCTTTACAATAGGAATAGAGGAGGCAGAAAAGCAACAAGTGGCTGATTTTCTTAACTGCATGATAGGCACATTCCCAATAAAGTGTTTGGATGCTGATTAGTGATTGTAAAATCTCTAAAGCTCTGTTGAGGTATATCAATGAGAAGACTGAGAAGAGATTGAGTACGTGGCAATGTGACTACTTGTCTTCTGGAGGTAAATTAATTTTGACCAAGTCTTGTCTGTCTAGTATACAATGTAAACCATGGCGGTATATCATCTCTATGAAGGGAATTTTTATGGATTCCATCAGGTCAAAATTCTTTTGGCAAGGTACAGGAAAGAATAGGAAATATCATATGATTAAATACGAAGTCCTAAATAGACCCAAGGAGTTTGGGGGCCTAAGCTTCTTGGATGTTAGAGCAATGAATGTCTATTTGCTGGTTAAATTGATTGACAGATTGGAAAGGGGAGACAGTAGTCTATGTCGCTCAAATATCAGAGACACACAAGTACTTTTCAAATCAAGACAAGGAAAGGTTCACAGTTTTGGAGATCTTTGCTAGACATTCAGATTGGTACCAGAGAGGTAGGGCTATTGAGGTCAGAGGAGCGCATCAGACAATGCAAGATTTTGGCATGACAGTTTGCTGGGAGACTGTCCTATAAAAACTAATTATTATAGTCTGTTTCAGATAACCTCAGATCCTGATCTGGAGGTGGCTAAGGCATGGGTAAATGGGCAGTGGGTAATTCAGTTTAGAAGAGAGTTAGATGATACTAGGAGAAATGAATGGGCTGAACTCCAGATGTTGTTGGGTGAGATACAGCTTAATGAGGGTACTGATAATATATATTGGATACTTGAGTGTTCCAAAAAATATTCAACGAGATTCTTATAAAAATTGATGACTTCAAAGGGAATTGCGGATATGCACATAATGGTCGTGGGAAATATAACATTCCTCTTACAGTGAAAATTTTCCTTTGGATGATTGCTCATGGTAGAATTCAGTCTGGTGTTCAACTTAAGAAGAGGCGATGGTCTGGGCCTGAACATTGTAAAATCTGTGATAAGCTTGAGATAGCTGATCACATCTTATATATTTCAATGCCCAGTCTTTCTATGGTCTTATCTTCGGGATGCTTTGGCTCACCAAGATTTTCCACTTGTTCAAAGTTTTTAATGTTGAGGTGATGAATGTTTGTCGAAGAAAAAAAAGAGGCCTGTATTGGAAAATCTGTATCTATCCATATCTCTTATAATCATAAACCCCACTGGTTATATATCTCAACATGTAAGTTGTCCACCTCAACAATGCACTATCACTTGAAATCAAAACACACGAGCATATGCAATTGTAATGTTCATGTTAGCATGACACATAAGCATTTTGTTGTCTATGTCAACATTCCATACAATCCACTAATCCGCAATTCCCGCAGCAACGCGCGGGGTATACTTCTAGTTCTAAAAAAAGTAGCAAACTAAACAGATGGAATAGAAAACCCACAGAATCCTAATCAGTATGCATGTTGCAACCCTGATCAGTATGTCCATTGTGTTCCTAATCAGCATGTCTACTGCAATCCTAATGGACATGTGCATTATGACCCCTAATCAGCATGGATGTTGTAGTTTTAATCGATATGAGAACGGGTATACCTGAGTTGTGTTAAAGAATTCTAATGTAGCAACTCGAAGAGTTGGCAGGGCAAATCCCATAACCCCTAATCAGTATGCTTGTTGGGACTCGTAATCCGTAATACCCACTACGACCCATAAATAAAAGGGTATGTTATACGTCATATGATGAAAAGAACCAAAATTGATATTGTCAACATAAAATTTTACAATCTATATGTGTAACGACTTGTCGACATATGTGTAGTTGCACCATCAACATAAATAGCTATATATCTATACACAATTAGCTACAATATATATAACGCAATTTTTACTACATAAAAATATATATTTAAATGTATAAGGGTCTAGTTGCACAGATTTTGTCGTAATAATGAATATAGTTGTGAAAATAAAATCGAAAAACGAACTAGACATAAAAAAAAGTAATCGCATTTTTTAAAGAGCAAAGCAAAATAAATCACGTGGGCCACGACAGCCCACCCCTTCCCATCCTTCCTTCAGGACGCGCAGCAGGCTGCGCGATCGGCGCGAGCGCGGGATAGAGTCAGTTATGTAGGCCTAGCTGCTGTATTCTTCATCGGTGGGCCAAAAAGCAAGACGTATACAGCTAGGGAAAAGTCCACGTTACCTTACTTAACTTTCCTAAAAATTCACTTTTCCTCCCTGAATTTTAAAACCAATAAAACGTCTTCCTCAGCTTTTAAAACCGTTCATCTTACCTCCCTGGTCCGGTTATAACCGGGTTTAAAGACGGTTTTGTCTTTTTCTTTTTTATTTATTTCGACTGAATCTTTGAAAAATCACAGAAAAATTATAAAATGAAAAATCCAATCTTATTGGACTCCACATGAGTAGATCTACACAGTAAACATATAATATGGTATGCTTTAGTATAAAGTTTTTGCTTTAACTTTAGATCTATGTTTTTCTGTAATTAAATAGAATAATTCATAGCTGCAGTTTCTATGGTCCAATTATAATGAAATTTTTATGGTGGGCAGGGTGAGCCTCTCTTGTGTGTTATTAAAGTGGTACCTGTCATGCTACCCTACTGTCGAATTGGCTAAAACTTATGACTTAACAACTCAATGAATGGTTTATAAACTTATGGTTTGTAAGACTTTTGTTGTTTATTCTGATATAATTTATTTGTATATTTCATAGAAACTATTGTAATACTGTAATGTCTTCTGTAATGTATCCTACTCGAAAGAAAAAAGTGGATGATTTGGGTTTCTCGAGGACACCCGATAGACTACCGGAATTATGTGGCTTATGTGTGTTGTAGTCAGAAGTCTATGAGACAATGACGGGTACATGTGGGCCATATAATTTGGACGGTTCTGCCACATATCATTGGGAAGAATTAGGGTTTTCTCTCTCCTCCTCTTACAGTATGGTCACGATGCTATTTATACTCGACCGTATCTTTTACATGGATGCATTTGCCCTTTCAACTACTACAACCCTAAGGAATATTCCATTTCATTGGGGGTCTTCTAGTCCTCCCCGCATACAAGTTCCTCTGGTTAGCGCCACCCTTGCGTGGCCTCGTGGTCCCCTCGTGTCGGTGCTGAGGCACCCGCCTAGAGGGAGGGGACCAGCCCCCCTGCTATTGATGAAGCCTCCAACACCCTTTCATCCTGGAAGATGAGGAAGATACCACCTGCATGACACAATGGATTCAAACTATAGGATCACAAGGTGAGTAACTCGCTTTCGCGCTTGGCCCAATTTTCGCTTGCCCAAGAGCAAAAGTGCTATCGCCTTCGGGCTGTCCTGGCGACATGTAAAACCTTTCCGTGAAAACCGACAGGTGTCCTTTCGCCGCCTAGGGGTGCGAAAGGGTAGGGCATTGCCCAACAATAGCCTTTCATCGTCGTCAACTGGCTTTGGCTTTGGCGTTGGCGGCGGTGGCAAACTTTTTCAGAGCCCTCTTTCGCACTACCCAACGCCATCCACAAGATGCGAAAGGACACTATATTTTTTTATGGATTTATTATCATTTATTATTATTATTTTGTTTTTCTTGAAAATTGGATTCGAACGGTTATGCCCTTAGAAACTGCCTGTCTCGTTCTCGAGCAAAGCGCCTTCTGGGAACTCGTGCCCGATCGTTGGTGGGGGGTAAAGATGTGCATGCATAACCCGCCTGGGGTTTTGGTTGAATACCAAAGTGGGCCAAAGGCCCGAGCCAAAAAATGTTCACGAAGCATGAATTAATTGGGCCCGACCTCCGACGCTTGTGTCAAGAACGTCTTGAACCCATCGGGCCCATTAAGGACCGTTCAACCCCCTTCATAGCCTAGCGTACTCCTGCCCCAAA
The DNA here is from genome assembly GCA_904845875.1 of Miscanthus lutarioriparius. NCBI lineage: Eukaryota > Viridiplantae > Streptophyta > Magnoliopsida > Poales > Poaceae > Miscanthus > Miscanthus lutarioriparius. The sequence goes on along the minus strand of CAJGYO010000008.1, from coordinate 39,194,657 downwards.
AAGCCCGTGAGCAGGCCGGGCTTGGCCTCGGGCCTCGGCCCAGCCGTATTGGCGTAGCAACGGTTCACGACCTGTTTTACAACGGCCGCCCAATCGATGGAGGCCAAAGAATGGAGGGGCTATATAAGCCCCCACCTTTAGATCGCGGACCCCCTCCTCACTTTGAAAGTCACTCCGCCCACGCCTGCAGCCGCCGCCCGCCCACGCCACCCTCGCCTCTGAGCTCTCTGAAACCCTAACCCTAATCCCCACCTTGCCTCACTCAACCCTTGTTGCGCCGCACCACCTGACCTCTCTTGTGTGTTATACCGCGACCACCTCGAATTGGCTCACTCAACTCAATGAATGGTTTATAAACTTACTTCCATTGTTTATTACGATATAATTTATTTGTATATTTCATAGAAACTATTGCTACCATAATGCCACTGGATGATCCACTCGCCTCGCAGCTCTCAAACCCCTAACCCTAATCCCCACCTCGCCTCGCTCGAGATCAAACCCTAACCAACCCTAATCCCCACCTCGCCTCGCCTGACCTCCTGGCTACCGCTTGCCGTCGTCCACCTCCCAGGCTACACGCTGCCGACGCGGATGTTGAGATCTCCTCTTCTCGATCTCTCCCCTCCTCGTCTCACTCTGACCGGATCTTGGGATCTCCTTTGTCTCCCGCCTCTTCTCCGCCTCTCGTCTTCGTCTTCGTCTTCTTTTCCATTTCTCCGGCGCCGGGCTCCGTCTCCATGCAGGCAAGTACCTCTAACCCTAACCCTAACCCTAACCCTAGATCTAGTAGGCAATCACACGAACCCTAATCCATTTCTCGGTGTTTTTGATTCGCAGGTCGCCGGTGTGTAGCTGGTGCCGCAGGAGGCGTTGAGGGACGGTGCCGGTTGGGTGGGTGCCATCTGCCATGGCTGGCTCTGAGTCCGGTGATGATGACGATGGTCCAACCATCAACGACGAGCTCAGGGCCACAGGGCAGATCCCCGATGACGAAGACGACATGGGAGATGCTGCTCATCTCTTGTTCGGTAGGAGTGCTGCTCCGACCAACCGAGACGATGCAGCGGCTAGTGCTGCGGCCACCAGCGATGCAGCATCTCTGGCTTCGTCCACCACTAGTAAGCGCCGATCCCCTGTCTGGGCTAACTTTGATGAAATCATAGAGACAGTGGACGGTGAGGTACGTGTTGTTGCTATTTGTAAGCTCTGTAAGTCTCGTTTGTCTGGTAAATCTGCTAATGGCACTGGTCATTTGAAAAGACATATGCTCTCATGCAAGAAGAAAACAGAACAGGCTAATTTGGTTCAAACTAGGCTTGCTTTGAATCCTGATGGGTCTTATAGGAACTGGGAATATAGGCCTGATGTTGCTAGAGCTGAGCTTTGCCGTTTGATTGCTAGATTAGATCTGCCTTTATCTATTGCTGACAATGATGCTTGGGATGATTACATTCAGCGTGCTCACAATCCTAGATACAAGAGAGTGTCTAGATTCACCACATCTAGAGATCTTTCTAAGCTTTTCAATGAAAAACTGCATCACCTAAAAAATGAAGTAATGCCTGGTGTGTCTTCTGTTTGTTTGACATCTGATATCTGGTCTGGCAATGCTAAGGAAGATTATATCACTGTTGTTGCTCACTACATTACTTCTGAGTGGGAACTTAAGAAAGCTGTTGTTGGCTTTAAACTGATTGAAGTGACTCATAGTGGTATTAACATTGCTGAAATTATTGCTGGTGTGCTTGGAGATTGGGGCCTACTTGACAAAGTTTTCTCTGTTAGCCTTGATAATGCATCTGCTAATACATCTGCTATGCTTACTTTGAGTCCTCTGCTTGCTGGTTACTTGGGTTATGATATTGATCCATTGAATCCTAGTAAAAAGATCTATCATGTTGTGCATCAGAGATGTGCTTGCCATATACTTAATTTGATTGTTAAATCTGGTTTGAAAAGGCTTAAACCACACATAGAGGTTTTTAGGTCTGCAATTAACTTTCTGAATTCATCTAATCATCGCATTGCACAATTCAAAAACTACTGCATTGCTAAGGGTGTGAGGCCTCGTAAATTTGCTTTGGATATGGATGTTAGATGGAACTCAACCTACCTTATGCTAAAACATCTCATGCCATATAGATCTGTGTTTTCTGTGTTCATCAATTCTCAGTCTGGCTATCCTCTATTGAATGAACAGCATTGGTACATTGCTGACAAGGTATTGCAGTTCCTTGAGTTGTTCTATGATTCAACTGTTGTACTTTCTGGTGTTTATTACCCCACTAGTCCTTTGGTACTGCATCACATACTTGAGATTGCATCCCATCTGCATGAATTTGAACATGATAATACTCTTGCTGCTGTAGTTGTGCCAATGAAGAATAAATTTCTTAAGTATTGGAAGAATGTACCACTGTTATACTCTTTTGCATTTATTCTGGACCCAAGGGCTAAGTTGAAAGGTCTGGGAAATGTGCTTGACTTGCTTGCTCTAAGTAACAATATGAGTTACATTGATTACTTTGCTGAGGTTAAATCTGAGTTGCATAAACTCTATGACAAGTATGAATCTAAGTTTGGTGCTGCTAGGCCAGCTAGAACCACCCATCCATCTGGACTGACAGGTAAGAGAAAGCAGGCATGGGGCAAAATTTTTGGAGGATCAGTTTCTTCTGGTCCTTCAAGTGCATCTGCAGGATCTATTGTGTCTCCTGGTCTCTCTGAGCTCACTGTTTACCTTGACAGTGACAATGTTGTGGCATATGATGATGACTTTGATATCCTCAATTGGTGGCATGAGCATAAACTAACCTATCCAGTTCTCTGTACCTTGGCTAAAGATATTATGACTGTTCCTGTATCAACTACTTCTTCGGAGTCTACCTTTAGTCTTACTGGCAGGATTATTGAGGAGCGGCGACGGCGATTGGGCGCGGACAGCGTGGAGATGCTAATCTGTGTCAAAGACTGGGAGCTAGGTGAATCCGGTGGACAGCACACTGTGGAGGACAAAGAGCTAGAAGAATACTTCAAAGAGCAGTACCTTGATGATGAAGCTGGTGGATCATCTACTGCTGGTGATGGTTGACTGCTGAGAGCTGAGAGCCTGAGAGGCTGTGAGTGCGACTTTAGTTGTGAGTTGAGACATTTGAGCTAGCTGGTTTGTAATAACTTTGAACAATTTGAACATTTTAATTTATTGAGCTGGCCGTACTCTTTTCCTTTCTAGGGTTTTATCTCACGAGGTGTGAGTTTTACCTAGAAAGGTTTTTAATGAGGCGGCATTGCACAAACAGCTCAAATCTTTTGTCATCTGGTGTTTCTGTGATTGTTGAATATGAATATGTGAACCTGTGATTGTTTGAAGTTTGAACCTGTGATTGCGCTGTTTGAAATATGGTGTTTACTGTGTAACGGGCTACGGGCTGGCCTGATGGACCAGCGGGCCGCGGGTTCAACGGGCTGGCACGGCCCGATATTCGGCCCACGGACCGTGCCTGGGCCGTCCACCAGGCACGGTGGACTGTTCAGGCACGGCCCGGTGGCCCGGCGGGCCAAAAGGGCCCGAGCCCGATCGGGCCGTGCCTGGCCCGGGCTCGGGCCGTGCCGTGCCGTGCTGGCCCGTTGCTCATCTTTAGTGGGGGGTTCACCGCGCGCCTATACATATACCCCCAATCATTTGGAGATGCCGTGCTCTGTTTGCCTTCTGCTCTGCGTGCTAGCTCGCTTCCAGGCCTTTCGCATCTGGAGGTTTTCGCAATCGCTGAAGGTCCTTCGGATTGGTCTTCTACCTTTCGTCTTTCAGTAATGTTTTTCATTTTCGCTTGCATAATTTGCTCTTTGTTGCTTTCGATTGTTTTTTCTTTTCTTTTTTTTGTTAGTGATTTCGCCGCCACTTTAGATGGCGTCTTCGACGGTAGGGTCTTTCTCGTCATCTGGTTCCGGCAGCGGGAGCAAAAGCACCTCGGATTCTTCTTCTGAGCGGGGGTGCTCGTAACGTGGATTCTCGCCGGACCATGCCAGAGATATCGGTGTCCGAGGAGCATAGCACAGGCTCTACAGGGCGAAAGGGACCTAGAGTGTCTGGTTCTCTGGCTGAGGATGCCGAATAATCTCAACGTTGGGGTGATGAGAAACCTTCCGCATCGAATGGTTCCGAAGCTTCAGAGAGAGTTTCAATTACGGAATCAGTTGATGAAGCATCTGTGCCTGTTCCGACCACCTGCTCATTCTATCTGGGGCGGTCGAAAGTGACTCACATGGATATCCAAGATTATGTGAATAAAGGTTATCTGTGGCCGGACACCGGTACAAGTTTTCGCCCGCCTGGCAACGAGACTGTGCCTCGACCTAAGCCTTATGAAGCCATGGTTTTTCACGACTTCTTCATCGCTGGTTTGGATTTTCCTTTGGAGGGGGGTGTGAGCGAAGTGTTGGAGCGATTCCAGATTCAACTTCATCAGCTGACACCACATGCTTTCGCACGGCTGAGCATCTTTGCTATGTCCATAAAAATGTTGGGTTGCCCCGTGCTGGCGGACACCTTTATTCGATTTTATGAGTTCCAGCGCCGCCGGAGCGATGTGCGAGATCCTTTCGCTGGGAAAAAACTGCCTCTGGAATTTGGAGCCTTCATCTTCGTTCCGAAGAAGAAAGCGGTACTGTTAGCATTGTTCCGACCTATCAGAACAAATGACCGCAATGGAAAAAGTTTTGGTTTTACCATCGGGTCTGCATCGACAGTGTGTTAGGTTGGTCCCACCAATTGACCCAACGGTTAATTAGGTCCTTGATCTACGCTCTGATCGGGGGCGCTCAGCCTTTCTACTGGTTGATGGACCCCTGTCGCGCAGTGCCATAAAAGGACGGTGAGGGCTGGGACACATAACACGAGGTTTACCGCAGCCGTCAGCCCCCCACTGCGTCCTAACCCCAATCCGATTTAAAGGGGCATTGAGCGACGGGAAGCACCATCGCCTTCGACCACCGTCACTGCACCACGCCTGCACTGCTACGACTCCGGCGGCCGCGTCACTACGGCGCTATGGCCGCAACTGCCTTAGGACGAGGTACATCACCAAGCTTCCCTATCCAAGTCAAGTTTTATCCCCTGATCTACAATTCTAGAGGTACTATGGTCTATCAATTGTATCGGAGCAAAGGTTTCTTGTACTGCGAGATCGAGGCTGGGGTAGAAAAGTGAAAAGAAATGTAGAAGAAAAATAAAAAATTTCCATTCCCAAACCCTACCCCAAGATCACAGAACGGAGAGGAGGAAGGGACCTAACTGGGTTCTTTCCCCACCGTCATCACCACCGGCCGTCGTCTCGACACCGCGCAGGAAGCCACCCCGAGCCGCCGGGGGCGCGAGCAAAAACGGAAGTAACCCAAACCCTAATCCGATAAATGATGGACGGAGGGGACACGGGCCTACCTGGGGCTCACCTGTCGCCACCGCCACCGCCGACGTCACGCAGGAAGCAACTCACGGGCCGCTGTCCAGGGAGGCCACGCCACCGCGGAGCCCCTACCTCAGGCTCGGGGGTCAAGGGCAACGTCGCAAGGCCGCTCGACGGCGGCGCGCTCAGCCTCAGGCGAGCGCGCTCGCTGGCGAGGGGCCCCACGGTGCCGCCACCACTCTTTAACTCCGGCCGCCACTGGCGGCCGCCGCTGGTTTTCCGTCTCGGCACTAAGAGAGAAGGGAAGGGAGGAAATGAGGTTTTGGGTTTTCGGGGTTGACAAGCAAAGGGGCCCACGGCGGCGCCATCTTCCTCCTCTGGACAGCTAGGCGGCCGCCGCTCGGCGAGAGAGGGTCGAGGGGGAGAAGACTGAATGAGGTTAGGGTTTGGGGGAGGCTGGCCGAGAGGGGGCGACTTTTGATCTCCCGATCGTTGTGCATAGTCGTCGAATCAAGGCGGATGGCAGGGATTGCACGAGCCGAATTCAGCCCAGGCAGGTGAGAGAAATCCCAGCCCAGGGCCAGGTTGCGGCCTAGGCAAGGGGAGGCACCGCGAGCGCGTGCACAGGCGCTGCTGGGCCTCGCGCTGCTGTGCATTGCTTGGCCACGCACGAGCGCCTAAAGGGTATACTTGGTCATCGGGCCGGCCTGGCTCGGCACGGCACGGGCCCGTGCCAGGCATGACCCAGAGGATGTCGGGCCAGCACGGCACGCGGGCCTCTCGGGCCGTGCCCAGCCGGGCGTCGTGCCTGACCAAGGGCCCAGGCACAGCCTGCTGGACCGTTTTTCGGGCCGGGCCGGCCCGAGAAGGCACGGCCTGCCAAGTGTTCCGCGGGGAGAGCAGGAGGCAAGGGCAGCCACGGGGAGCGGCGGCGGCCGCCGGCGCGCTCGCCCTGGAGGCTGGATGTGGGGCCATGCGGGGAGGTAAGGAGGCGAAGGCCGGATCCGCGCAGAGGAGGCATGTGGAGGAGCAGCAGTGCGTGGCGGTAAGGAGGAGGTGGCCACCGTCGGCGGAGGCGGGTTGGAGTGGAGGTGGCGTCGGGGCGGAGCTCGTGGCTAGATCTGGCGTCGGGGCGGAGCTTGGGGCCAGCGCGCTCGTTCTCGTGGTGGCCGAGGTGGGACTGTGGGAGGCGATGGCGGCGCTCGACGTTGGATCCCATGAGAAGAGAAGGGGATGGAGGGGATTCGGCGAGCCGCGGGGAAGCAGGAGCTCGAGGCATCGGCGGCCGGCAGGGTGGAGCTCAAGCTTGTGCGCGAGGAGGAGGGGTGCGGGTGCTCGACGGCATGGGGGAGAGGAGGGGTGCGGGTGCGCGACGGCGTGGCCACGTGGGGGAGAGGAGGGGTGCGGGTGCGCGAGTGCGCGACGGCGTGGGGGAGAGGACTGAGGAGGGGTGCGGTGCGGGTGTGGCGTGGCGTGGGGGAGAGCCGGAGAGGAGGGGTGGGGGACTTAGGGTTCGGGGGACGGTGGGCTGGCCAGCTAGGCCGCGCGCCGTGGGGAAGGGAAGTGGAGTGAGGAGGGGAAGGGGGTGGCTGGCCGGGCCGCTGCTGGGCCGGCTGACGCAGGCCGGGCCGTGCCGTGCCAGCCCACGGGCCTGAGCAGCGGCCCAGGCACGGCCTGCTCCCTCGGGCCGGGCCAGCCCGGGCCCGCATGTCACCGGGCCAGGCCGTGCTCGTGTCGGGTTAAAAAAGCGGGCTTCGTGCCGTGCCGTCGTGCCTCGGGCTGTATGGCCAACTATACTAAATGGTCGGGCCGAATGCATAGTAATGATTATAAATTTGTTTATTTATTTTTCAAAAGTGAATCTTGATGAATTTTGATTAGTTTTTCATCTCTATTGAATTTTGAACCACCGGGATAAATTGTTCAGAGAGTAGATGAGTACGATGAGATGCTTCTGAAAAGTGGATAAACAATTTATCAAGTTTCCGCTGCAAAGTTTAATGTTGATTATCTTCTAATTAAATTCGAACCAACGGGAGAATTTAATTTGAAGAGCAGTTATACTTAGTAAATTATGATAATATTTATCCTCTAATTAAATTAGAACCAACGAAAAATTTTAATTAGAGGAGTAGTCCGTTTTGTTTAAGTCAGATTATGGTATTGTCATTTTCTAACCAACGCTTGATGATGACAATATTATAATGAGTTCAAGTTTGAGTTTTAAATCTCTGATAAATTTCACACCAATATGGTCAAATTTTCAGAGAGTAGATAAGGACCAAGAAATATTCCTGAACTAATAAAATGTATTTTATTAACATGTTTCTGCTGCGATGAAGTGTTGATTATCTTCCAATTAAATTCAAACCAACGGGAGAATTTAATTTTGAAGAGTAGTTATATGGATTTCAAGTTAATTTATGAGTTTTATGCATTAATTCTATTTTCTGCCCAATGGTGATGTAGAATTGATGCAGAAGCATATTGTATGCTTTATTTTTAATCCACAAGATCACTCGGCTGCATGCCAACGGGCTGTAATGTTGGGGTATGTGAATGGAAAGGCTTGAGTCAAGCCAGTTCAGGACAATTTTTTGTTAGTTTACTAATTTTCTGATTAAATTGGAACCAACGGGAAGATTTAATTGAAAAATAAAGTATAAGTGAATGTTTTAGTCGTCATGACTAAGTTTTCGTATAGATGTATCCCGCATGGGGAGAAGTTTTGGCATAGTACTTATGCTAGTCAATCCTGCATGGCAGAAGAAGTTTTCTGATGATTCACATGTTTTGTATCCCGCATAGCGAGAGAAGCTTGGGTAGCTCTTATATTGTCCTAGTATTGACCTTGGCATAAAAGAAATGCATCGTCATGGTCAATACTAACTAAAGGATAAGAAAAGATGCAACCGTGACTTGCAAAAGTACAGCTAATGAAAGACCTCGTTGAGTTGTTGAAGTGAAATAAGGAAAGTGTACTCCTAAATGGATCAAGAAATAACTTTGTTTACATGACACAATTATGTGAATGAAGTAAGTTAAAAGTGTCTCCTCGTTATCGAAATTATGGCAGTAAAGTTCATGCCATATTTCGAGGGGGAGAATATTAAGATCAATTAAGAAAACTACTCTTCATTAAGAGTGAGATAAAGATCAATTAAGAAAGATACTCTTCATTAAGAATGAGATAAAGACCGTTGGAGGAGTACAATAGTCACAACAACGATACCCCTAAGCAGAGAAATACCTAAATTCCTGGATCTTTTTAATGTTTCGATAGAGAGATAGCGTAGTCAGCCTCAAAGATGTTAAGGTGGTGCTTAAAGCGCCATATGAGGTTTTAACAGATTAAACCCAAAATAAAAAATTTGAAGATACACTATCTTTACAGAAGATGGAAATATCTGGGGGGCATAGTATGTAGAGACCTAAGACTTGAAGAGAAGAGGGACTACGTGCCCACTCCAGTGACTCAAGAGCAACAAGTTTCTCAATACCTGTTGATGTTGTATGACTTATACAACACCTATTGTTTGTTCTTCAAAGAAGATGAATAATATAAACAAGGATCTTGTTATATAGGAGCCTGTAGAATCAATTGTCTCTTGGCAACGAAGAGCAACAACCCTATATGAAAGTGCCAGAAGCTGAGGCCCCAGAAGGTCTCGAAGAATTAGTAAACTAGTTTTCTGATGACTATGAAGTCTATGTTAGTGAAGAAATTCAAATGAACGATGATCCCCACCTTACTTGAAGAAGCCATGAGAAGCATTTACTCGTTTAAATGGCAAGAAGCTATAAAAGTTGAAATGAATTCGATGAATACCAATGATGTTTGTGACTTAGAAGTAATTCCTAATGGAGCCAAAATAGTAGGTTGTTAATGAGTCTACAAGACAAAATGTGACTCTAAAAGAAATGTAGAAAGATATAAAGTTCGACTTGTAGCAATATGATTTACGCAAAGAGAATGAAAAGATTACAATGAGAGCTTTCTCTCTAGTCTTATGCAAGGATTCTTTTAGAATCATAATGGTGTTTATGGCACATTACGATTTAGAGTTACATCAGATGGATATAAAGACGACATTCCTCAACGGGGATTTATATGAAAACATTTACATGGCATAACATAAAAGGTTTTGTCATGGAAGAAAAGAACATATGGGATGCCGCCTGTAGAAATCCATTTATGGGTCAAAAGTAAGTCTCTAGATAATAGTATTTGAAGTTGATGAAACAATGATAAGAAAGTTTAGGTTTAAAGAAAATGAGAAGGACAATGGTGTTTATACGAAGTTTAAGAATGGAAAATTCATTTTCCACATCCTGTGAATAGATGACATTCTACTCACTAGTAGTGATGTTAATCTGTCATTGGAGAAAAAAAGTTTTATCCTCAAGTTTTAATGTGAATGATCTTGGTGAAGCATCATTGGTTCTAGAAATCAAAATTCACCGAGATAGAAGAAAATAGGGTATTAGGACTATTGCAAAGGCATACTTCGAACAAATTTTAAAGAAATAAAGTATGCATGCGAGTAAACCTACGCCTGCTCCTATGGTCAACGGTAATAGTTATGGGAACTTTAAGTGTTCTAGGAACCGATATGAGATCGATTAAATGAACTTGGTTCCATATGCTTTAGCTGTTGGAAGCTTGATGAGTGTACAAGTACATGTAAGAACTTACCATGATGTAGTTTATGTATCCGAGATATTTTGGCAGAAGTCTAGTTCAAATATAGATCACTGGAATGGAGTTAAAAATATCTTGTAATTTTGTAAAGTATCATAGGCCCCATGTTGAGTAAGAAAGGGAAAGTACTCTCAAATAGTTATGGGTACAAATGTTAAGTTTTGGCGAGGTGTGTAGTGAAATCCACAGCAGTTGCTAACACTCGCAGTTGGAGCATTATTGTGGAAGAGCTCTAAAGAAACAGTTGTGGTGTTATTAGTGATGCATACCATAGCATAGCTTGACATGAGGCTTAAGGAATAGACAAAAGGAGGTTAAGAGAATTTGTACCCGAATTTAACAATAGTAGACAACAATAATAACCATTTAAAGTAAGTTAACTCGTAAGACAACAGGTCAAGTGTGCTGCCAAACACATTGACACTAAGTTATATGTTGTAAAGGAGAAAATCCAAAATTATTTTGAAAGCATTGAGCACATAAGTACCAAATAAGTACTTGTGGATCCGCTTACCAAAGGCTAACCACCTAGTGCGTTCAGAGAACACATAGTCGACATGGGTTTATGGGAAAGCCTATGATTTCTGGATACTAAGGGCCTAGTTGAGTATCTGTTTCAAAATAGAGAGGTGCATTGTAGCTGTTAAATCTAATGGCAACTGACCGTGACGATGAGGCACGCTCTATGCACTGATCTGTGATGGAATGGGAACAAGATGAAGTAAGTAAGTTAAGTTTAAGTCATAAGGTGAGATCAAGGGGGAGAATGTTAGGATTGATCTCCACCGGCTAATTGGGCCCTTGATCCACGATTTGATTGGGGGCACTCAACCTTTCTACTGGCTGATGGACCCCCATCGCGCAGTGCCATAAAAGGATGATGGGGGCTAGGACACATAACACGAGGTTTACCGCAGCTGTCAGCGCCCCACTGCGTCCTAACCACAGTCCGATCTAAAGGGGCGCCGTAAGCGACGGAAAGCACCATCGTCTTGGACCGCCGTCACTGCACCGCGCCTGCACTGCTACGACACCGGTGGCTGTGTCACTGCGGTGCTATGGCCACAACTGCCTTAGGGCGAGGTACATCACCAAGCTTCCCCATCTAAGTCAAGTTTTATCGATTATAGAGGTACTATGGTCGATCACAGTGAAGTCTAGGTAGCGAAAGCGAATAAGCAAGATCATGCGTCTCCCCTGGTATCTGCGATTGCTGAGTGGGAAGGTGAGTGGTCCCCACCTTTTTACAGTCGAGTGCCGATGAAGCTTGTTGCGGGGATGCTTTCGCGATGACTTCCTGGTTCCAGACCAGTCGGGATCTAATTGAGGAATGGGTTGTGCTCGAACGTAAGCCACTATGGACGTACACATGCTTTCGCAATATCAAAGTTCTTTGGGATTATCGGGGGCCAACACTTGACGTGGAGCGCCCTGACAGATTCCTGAATGATAAGGTTTTTGTGGAGTTTGATGAGAGGCAATCGGAGAAGATTTGCGGTCTGTACTTGGAGAAAGAAGAAGAAGCTAAGATGACTAGTCTTGGTTCAAAGAGGCACTTGAACCGAGTGTTTGACGCGATGGGTGTTGAATATGATGAGCGCCCCCTTTTGGCTGATGCGGCAAAGGATGAAGTAGAGAAGGCCAAAGGTAAAAAGCCTCAATAGCCAAAGGACAGGAAAACTCAAAATCCAAAGGGTCAAAGACGCGTTGTGCAAAGATGCAAGGCTTTCGAGCTAGCTGACATTCGTTTAGGACCGGATTTGGTGAGGCCCTCCAAGCAAAGTCAGAAATTTACTCTCGATGGTACAAATACACTAAATGTTGCGCCAGCTGGTGAAATGGTATGTGCTGATTTTAGGTGAACACTTGCTCGATCTGGTGGGTTGCATTACCAAGGACCATTCTTTGATCTTTTTGATTCTCTCGTTCTCTTCCGCTTCGCTCTAGAGCTTTGTTACACACGTTTTCTAATTCGTTGTTTGTATTTGCATTTTAGGGTATGTCATCATTGATAGGAATGGTGTCGAAAAGTCCTCCTGCTGTGACCTCAACTGCTTTTGATGATGATGACGTCTCCCTTATGGAGGTGCCCAATTTCACTAAGGCCTCGTCGAAAAAGAGCGTCCGAGCTACGGATGCTGCCCAGTGAGATGACGGGGCCAAATGGCAAAAAGTGGCGTCTTCTCGCATTCTGGTGGAGAAACCTACGGGAGACCAGGTAGGCAGCCATGAAAAGGGACCTTCATCGGCGAAGGCGTCTAGTCCCTGTGGGCCTGAAAAAGGTAAGAGCCAATTTTACTAGGAAGCGGTTTGGCTGACCCCCTAGCATGGTTAAAGGATAGGGATTATGGTGAGTCCTGCTTCTACTTGAGGCTGAGTTTGTCAGGGGAGACAGACCCCGCGAGGGAAGGGTCTTATCGTATTGCTCAACACAGACACAGTCAAGTTTGCCGAACACTGCCAGAAAAGGCTCTTGTTGCTCTAGAGCTAGAGCGCGATCTCTTGGAGGTTGGGGACACGTCGCTGGCAGAAGCTACCGCCTTCCACTTGGCTAGCATATGTACCTCCATCCCCTTGATTTGTTCTTTTCTTGGAATTCTTCCTCCTTTGTACTGACATCTCTCGACTGTTTGTGTCGAATAGGCGATGGTGTTGAGCAGCAGCCTCCATCGCCAAAGAGATGTGATTCGTCGGAAGATTGAGGGTGAAAATGTCGAGGAGCTGGAGGAGGTGAACACTTTTAGAAGGAAGCTAGAGGAGGAGCAAGCCATGCGAAAGGAAGCCGAGAAATCAGCTTCAAAATTTAAGAAGGAGCTTGAGAAGGAGCTAAAGGCTCATGAAAAAGAGTTGAACGCTTTTGTGTCCCATTCCTGGGAGGTGATGGAGCGCTATCGTGACTGCCTGAGCAACGTGGGCGCCGATATAGAGTTTCTCGGAGATTGCACCTTAGAAGAATTCATGGTTTGGCTTTGCGGCGAAATGGACACTTTGGACTGACATATGATGCTTGGCCGGGAGTTTGACGCCATTACCACCTTTATAAAGTGATAGGCCATAGCTTGGTCAACGCTAGGTGTACCCATCTCATTGACCTTAGAATCAAGGACGTGAACTACTACTGGCGCACCCCGGCGGAGGCTAAGGCTCTAGGCAAAAGATTCTTCCAAAAGTTTTGGCTTGCCAACGAGAACGACATGGCCATCATGTAGGGAGCGTGTAGCCAGGGATAGGTAATACTAAGTGGCTTTCTATTGGCGTTTCTTAGCGCAATCACTAGGATTGGTGTTTCCAAGCAATGGCACCAGAAACGCTGTGACGATATTTCCGAACACATGCAGAAATATTCTGCAAGCGCACGGATATATCGTTGTAGCATTTCACTCAGAAGTATTTGGGTATCGTTCATTTATATTTTCCCAAAGGAAGACATGGTGTAAAAGTCTCTAATAGGGATATGGACAAGATAACTTGACTGAATAGTAAACCAAAGTCCATAACAAGGGTAATTCCAGATAGATATTGGATAGTGCGACACACACACTCAAGCCAATCTCAATTATAAAGATAAAAGGAAGAATAAACCTAAACTAGAGCAGGCTTATCTTGTATAGCTATGCTAAGATGAGAACATGTTCATACAGAAACAAAAATTCTTAGGGGAAGAGATCCTAAGCTAAGATAGCTCTGGTCACTATAGACTTACTTCAGGCACCGGCTTACGCTTGGTCTGCCAGGTGATTATGGCCTCTAGCTTTACGCCGTATTCGAACGTGGGGGATTACGGAGGACGGATAGGGCTATCAGCACCTGCCGCCTACCCCTCAACCATGGGATATGAGGCAAACGAAGGTAGCCACTAGCCTGAACACCATGTCTATGCTATCGACTACTACTCTAGCGTCGGCCTAGAACATCCATCTTTATCAGGAGTCCTCTACTAGAGTATCCACCATAGGGACGGACGATGAACCCTCAAGTATATAATGACCAAAACTAACTTAAAGTAGAACTCACTACCTCAATTTAGGTCTTGGTCTAAACATGTATGTTGTATGAAAGATTAAGCATAAAGTTCTATATGCTAAACTAATAACATAAGAACTTAGCTCTATTTCAATAGCATAGCTATGCTAATATTATAAGAACAAGAACATAAGGGAACTCTCCATATTATTCATACCAAGATTGCCCCTAGAGGTTCAAGCTCTCCAATGAAGCTTGCCTTGCTCTAACAAATCTAAAAAGATAAAAAATACAAGTGGAGGGAGAGAGGCTCTTGAGTTGTGGTGTGTGTTTGGGAGAGGGCTCTACTCCTCTTTTTATACATGATTGAGGTCGGTTTGGTGGGGGGAAATTTAGGAAACTATCATAAACCGACCCTAGGCATCATAATTGCACCGCCTGACGAATGTGGGCCCAAGAGGCGGTGGTGGGGGTGCGGCCGCACCTGGGCTGGCTTCGCTCACCACTGCCTTCGCGTGGTTGCTTCCGGATGGGCCTGGGTCCTTGCCACGTCGTTGCTTGGCCCAGATTTGCAAGGTACATTGGCCTTTCTTCTATTTTCTTTGAGCAGATCTACGTTACGCTTTCTCTGATGGCGTACTTTGACTATAACTCCACCGTATTCTTGTATATGTCCTGCAAAACATTGATCTTCCAATACATGTGGAAATATGTCAATATGAATAACATATGTGTGTAAGTTATGCTAGTTCTCTTTTTTTGTATCTTATTTGGCGGTCTAATTTGGTCGATAAGGACCACCAACAAGATCCACCAAGCTTACCCCTTGCTCGTCCCGAGCAAGAGCTACGACATTGGTTCTTGGTTAGGAGTTGCTGCAATGCTGATTACAATTCACAAGTACCATGTTTATAACAATGTATTATTCCTTGATTCAAATAAGTTCGCATTTTATCCACCCTTTTACCTTGATCCTTGTGGGTCTTGTTGCTTTTCCATGTCTTGGGTGGTTGCAAGATAGAAGGTCTCATAGAACTGCTAGTCATTCATTCCTTGATCAACTTTCTTTCCGGAGGTTTTTAAGAGTTTTGTAAATAAAAAGTAAGTTCCTCAAATAATTCACTAGGTCACTCAGAAGTGTATGATCCTCACCAAAGGCTTTTTATGTTCGCCTTTCTTTTCATCCTACCAACTAAATGGCATATGGGGAGTTTTGGGTAGGGATGAAAGAGAGGCATACTTGCATCACATAATGTTGCTAAGTCAAAAACCAGATCCGAGGAGATGCAAGTCAGACACTTTGATCAAGAATGTGCAAGTGTGTGGTATTTTAAAAATCTTCCTAATTCTAAATATTTTTTGTACTCATTTGAGCATGACTCTCTCTTTTTTATGGTTGCCTTTGAAAATATGGGCTATCTTTCTCTTTTCTTTTTCTTTTTTTCTTCATGCTTTTTAGCATGGGATTATTATTTTTTTCTTTTTTTAGCATAGCCCATACTTACTTTCGGCATATGAAAACTTTTTTAGAGAGAGACTCATGAAAATATGAATGGAGTATTTGTTTGTTGGACGGAAAAATATGTTTTTGCGTAACTCTCAGTGTAAGAGTCAGCAGCTTTATTTGTGGGTGTACATGTGTCTTGATCATGGGTGCATGATGAAAATATCAACAAGGGTCACAATAATTTGACAAAGCTCAATATGATAACAAGCAGCATATGACTAAGGTTTTTTATTTGTAGAATATGTCATATGGCCTTGGTAGAAAATGCTATCATTGAGGAACTTTTCATTTTAGTATTTTTGAAAATAAAACTCTGGATGTCAAGTTTCGCTTAGAACAAAGTCATAGCAAATTCCATGTGTACCATATCATAACTTGGAACAACTTAAAAAAGGATCATGCATTTATAACTCATAAGTTTTAAATTTTAGGATGAGACATTTTTAGCCAACAAACTTAAATCTTCAGAAATGCTAAATTATAAACTAGGCACAGATGAATTATAAAATAGAGTAACTATTTATCATTTTAACAAAGGAGAAACTAAACATTCTTACTACGTATATGTGGAGTGGAATAAATTTTATTGTTATTATTAATATTATTATCATTATTATTTATTATTATTGTTGTATATATATATATTATTTTATTTTTAATCAAGGTCCACCAAACAAATTTTCATCTCTATTGTCATCTTAAAGACTTACCCTCATGAAGTTGATAAATTCCTGTAAGGGTTAGTTCATATGATCAACCAAAATCTATGCTTAACAATTTTGTTCAATAATCAAACTAGACACCATGTCTAATTTGATCAAGGCAGGCTAATTAACCTAAGCACCATGCTTAAATTAAAAGAACTATATAAGCATGATCATTACATCCAAACTCCAAACTAAGCACCATGCTTAATTTAGAAGATGTATAACCAAAACTCTTAAACCAAAACAAGCCAGCACAGAGACAGGAAGCATGAAAGGATAAACAAGATTCATCCCACGAAGGTAAAAACATTGAATAGTGAATAAAAGGACTATAAGTTTTTATTTATTTCTCTCTTTTTTTTAGGCAAGGTAACGGAAAGTGGTGAGAGTGCAAGATACACGTTACCTTATGTGGGTCCTCCCCCAAGCTAGCTCAAAGCCTATGGTGCTCGGTTGTATCCCCTTGCTTTTTAGCTCTTCCTGCATGGTTAGGATATGGTAGATCACGAGTGGACTTACCATCCCTCGTGATTACCGTATTGATATTTTCAAATGAAATCTCGGGGTGTCCCGGGATCTTTTCAAAATCATATGCATGAATTGTAGCAGCAATTTAAGCTAGTTGGGTTTCAAACATTTTATTAAGGCTTAATTGATTTTCGAAGGAAAAGTTTAAACCTTCTAAATTTGAATTAACGTTTTCAAAAATTTCATCGATAGAGGCAAGTTTCTTTGTGAAGTTTCCATTTATTTGAGCTTGCCCTAACACAAGATCTATCAAGGAAGGTTGATTTGCAAAATTTGAATTGTAAGCAAAGTTACCTTCCTAATATTGTGGGTGCGACTGATTCCACCCTGGATCTCCTTATGGACGGAACCCATTGTTGTCATTCAGCGCATCTTCACGGGTCTCGAGGCAATCGTTCCCTGAGTGTCCAAAGTTTCCACACACCTCGCATGGTATATGCGAGTAGAGTAATTGGATGGTACCATAGGGTGTTCCTTTTATGGCATCATGCTCGTCCAAGCGTTTTTATTAGGAGATCCAATTTTGTGGCCAGCATATCCCTTTCCTCCATGGTATGCATGCCGTCTTCTTGGGTTTGGAGTTTGTCTTCACTCAAACCCTGGTTGGAGACCATCTTCTCATTGAGAGCCGTAGCTCCGTTGACTGTGAGTGAGAAGAAGGCTCCTCCGGCAGCAGCATTTGTGTGGGCTCTAGATGTGGAAGATAGCCCATTATAGAAGTTTTGAAAGATCAACCAGTTGTTGGTGTTTCTTAGCGTAAGCAGAGGAATCCGCAAGCGCACGGATACACCGTTGTAGCACTTCACCCGGAGATATTTAGGGTATTGTATTTTCCTAAAGAAATGGATGTGTAAGTCTCTTTAGCTAGTTCACCTAAAGAAAACAAGAGAGAGGTAGCTTGGGTATGAGGTTTTTATAAGGATAGATATCCTAAGCGAAGATAACTTTGGAACTATAGACTTTCTTTGGGCACCGGAGGGCACCTAGTCTGCCAGGCGATACCGGCTTGTATCCTATGTCAAACCCAGACATGGGGGAATACGAGGGATGGACAGGGCTATCACCACCTACCGCCTACCCCTCAACCATGGGGAACAAGGTAAACGAAGATAGCTTCTAGCCTAGACACCACGTCTATGCTATCGACTATTACTATAGCGTGCATGTAAGGGTTATCTATCTCTATCAGGGCCCTTCTACTAGAGCAACCGCCACAAGGACAAATGACGAACCCACAAGTTTATAATGGACAAAGATAGCTTTCTTAGTATATCAATGCCAAAGTTAAACACAAACTTCTTACTCCAAGTAGTAAGACACTCGTAGAGGTACAAGCGAAAAAGTGCTAGCTCCGACACGCTTTCGCTCAGTGTAACGAGTACACTAGGGGAGGTTGCCGACAGCTCCAGCACTTCTCCAACTCTTTCCTCACTCACTCCACTCTTATTCTAGCTGAAGCTAAGTAAAAATGAAACTCTCCCTCTCTTCTTTGCTCTCTTTGTTGTGTATTCTAGAGGGGAGCCCTACCCTTCTATTTATACAGGGAGGATGGCGGTGCTTCAAGCTATTCTTGGCACGAGGTCAGGGTTGCACCGCCTTAGCATGGTGGCATGCCACCCCCAGAGCGAGGAGAGGCAGGAAGGTGCCCAGAGAGGGTCGGCCGCCCCTTGACCACCACCTCTAGCCATTGCCTTCGCATGGCAGGCTTTGGGCTGGACCTAGATCGCTTTCGGTGGTGCTTTGCTCCGTTTGAGTTCAGTTGGTAGGCGCCTTTGTCATTCCTTTGTGCAATTTAGCGTCAGAAAGCACCTTTTTGTGAATTTCTCTATGCATTTTATATTTGTGACCTGCAAAACAAGCTTGTACCAAAACTCATGGAAAGTGTGAGTAAAAACCCCAAATTCTAAGTTTTGGTGTTTACATTTGCTTATTTTTGTTTAAATGTTGGCGGTAGGATTCTAAGTTAAGCATCGCCAACAAGCTCCCCCACACTTAGTCCTTTGCTCGTCCTCGAGTAAAGTTTTAAGGACTAAGCAGGTTCATCTCCTTGATTTGAAATCTGTATACATGTTATTCCAAGCTTCACCATAACTTGTGAATTTCCAAGTGTCTACCAAAATATCTTGGGTAATTGAAAAACGAAATAGCTTGGATTTAAATCTCCTTACGTTATTCATGCTTAGAAACTTGGGTTTTTGCATATTTTGAAAACATAAAGATAGCTTTTGTTCCTTGAATGATTCGCTCAAGTCACTCAAATTTGTAAGTGGATCCTTACCAAGGTATATTTGAAAGTTCTTGCCTTCCTTTTGATCATCCTACTTCTATAAGGCTTATACGGAGCTTTAGGTGGGGATGAATGTTGTGGGGCACACTTACCTTGCATATGTTGTAAAGTCAAATCCCAGACCTCATCGGAAAGAAGCGTCATACTCTTTGATCAAAATAGTGCAAGTGTGTGGAATTTTTGGTGGAACCATACTCCTCTATTTGATATGACATCCTTTTCTAGTTTTTTTATTTGGAGACATGGCTGTCATATATATATTTTTTCTATGAATCTTCATGTGCTTATATATATATATATATATATCAGTGTTATCCTAAACGCTAAACAGTAAATAGTCGGTCACCTACCGTTTAGCCCATTATTCGGGCAAAACGGTTGTTTAAACGGGAAAAACGACCGTTTAAATAGTCAAAACAACCGATTAAACGAAAACGGTGTACCACCGTGTAGCGTTTAAACAGTGTGTAAACGGGCTAAACGGCCATTTAGGCGAACAGTGAATGCTTATATATACATATATATATATATAATACTTTTGGGACCTTCATGTGTCCCTATATATTTTTCAATGCATAGCCTTCATGTCTTTTTCTGAAAATATGCTAGGGAGATCATTTTTTTAGAGCATGGAGTATTTATTTGTGGGTAATGGAAGCATGCTTTAGCATATTCCCACTGTAGGAACAGCTGTTTATTTGTGATGTGTACGTGAGTTTTGATCTTGAGAGCATGAAACATCTCTCAACAGGGGTCACAAAATTTGACCGAACTCAACACAAAGTAAGAGGCATATGTGGGAGGTTTTTGTCATGTATTAACATATATGGCCTTGGTAGGTATTTGTAAGGAACATGCTATTTGAAATTTTGTTTTGTAAAATAAATCCCAAGTACTTTGCAGGAATAGGTAAGTGTCATATCATCCTACTATATCTCATTCGTCAATTACTTAGATAAAGTGGGTTCCCTATGATGAGTGTTCACAAGTTTTTTTGGAATATTAGCAGGGAATAAAAGGTATATAGACTTTTAATCATAAGAAGATTATGGAGATGGAGCATCACTTTTTATTTTAATTTGTTTGAATTCAGTTTTAAAATTCTTATTAGTGAGGCAAGAGAGAGTTGCACAGACCATGATTTTTGCGTGTGTTGTTTATCTGTGCAAAGTTGGAGGTGATTGTGGCGCCTCCCCCACACTTGTACCTGTCTTTATTTCACATTCGGCAACAAAAAGGATCAAAGAGACAAGTGTAAACAGACATCTCTTTATTTCATCATTAATCTGGTAGGCGCATTACATGATTGGAATCAAAATAATTTGGAATGAAAGAAATAAGAATTGGAATATGCGCCTAAGAAAACAGAGCATGCGCTTAAAAATAGAACATGCGCCTATTCAAGGACGTGTTCTACATGTACCGCTCTTGCCACCTTGGCCACACTACGCCTGAAGCTAAAGATGCAAACATTTAACAGGTGCTCAAGGCTTGTCGCTCTAATGTTGCTATCATCTAGCTGTCCCTTGAGGATTCGAACGTCCTTGTGTAGGTTTACGATCTTATTTTTCAGCGAGGCAATTTAAGGATTTTCGGGAGGTATAGGCTCTTCGTCCTCCTCAAAGATGACGCATGATTTTAAGATAGGTGGCTTAGTGGTTCTCTTAAACCTAAGGGGTTGAGATGAGGAGCCGGCTGTCTCTTTCAAGACATATTTTTGGACGGGGGTTGCTGGTCCCTTGCCTCTCCCTGGTTTGCGCATCAGCCCCTTTCCACACTCACCATCGGGCTTTTGAACCCCCACTATAGTGTAGCTACAACTATAAATGGTGTTGCCTGAAGACGTTACACGGACGCTTTTTGTAGCACCTTCCGAAGTCTTGCATTTGAGGCTATCGGCCCTCGAAGCTAACCTTGATGGGGGCGCCAGCCTAGGCTGGGCGTTAGCCTATGGCACCTTGGTCCTAGCCGTGGACGCACACTCATGCCACCGCTTGCCCCGCTATAGAGTGGAGGCATGATGGCAAGTGGAGCTATTGTAAGAACACGTGCTTCCTCTCTCACATAGGTGTTTTTAGGTGTTGGGTTGATGGGCTATGGGATCTCCCCTAGGTTGAGGGTGGAGTTGGAGCCGGTGTACAGAGTGAACTCTCTGTTGGCCATGGCTCACTAGGATGCTTTGGATCAATGCTAAGTGTAAAGGGAAGGAATGCCCTTTGGTGTAGAATAGGAGGAGGTTGTAGGGTCCCTTATATAGGCTCAGGTACAGCGCGAGGGAAAGTTATTTTGGTCCTAAACCCTAGATGAACACAATGTACTAGGTTAGAAGAAGCTATCCTAGCAGACAGTGCGCGAGAGGAGCCAGGAGGGGGGCGGCCGCTCCTAGGGGTCACCCGCCCCCTAAGGAGCGCTACCCTGACCGTGCTTCCTTCTAGACATTCTTACATGTATTAATATCTTATCCCTGCGGTGTTCTATTTTTATCCTCAAGTTTTAAACATATTTGACAATTTTATATGTTATTTTCTTAAATAAGACATAAGCAAAGTATCATTTTCACATAGTGTATGATTGTGAATGAGAAGTGTATGTGACTAACATTGTTCAATGCAAGAAAATGTTAGAGATATTTGGATTTTCATAGATTTGCAATGAATTCATCAAAAGAGACTAGGTTTATTTCATCAATTTCTTTATTTATATCATGAGAAGGTTCTAAGAAAACTTTCAATATTTGACCATTAACTTTAAAAGTGTTACCATCATTATCTTGAATGGTGATCGCGCCGTGCGTTGACGAGTTGATGACGGTGAATGGTCCTTCCCATTTGCTATGTAACTTACATTTACCGAAGAGCTTGACTCGGAAGTTGAATAGTAAGACCTTGTCTCCCTCCTTGAATTCTTTCTATTGGATTCAGTGGTCATGCCATCTCTTGGTTCTTTCTTTGTAAAGTCTAGCATTGTGGTAGGCTTTCTCACGCCATTCTTCTATCTCAGAGATTTGCTTTTGTCGGTTCTTGCCAGCTAGCCTTACATCCTTGTTCTAGTTCTTGATTGCCCGGTGAGCTCGGTGCTCAAGCTCAACTGGTAAGTGGCAGCTCTTTTCATAAACGAGCTGGAACGACGGCATGCCAATGGGGCTTTTATAAGTTATCCTGTATGCCCAGAGTGTATCTAGAAGCTTGTTCTTCCATCAATTCCCCATGTCATTGACCGTCTTCTGCAGGGTATTTTTGTTTTGTTTATTTGAAGTTTTTGCTTGGCCATTGGTTCAGCACATATCTAGTAGAGGTATGGGTCGTCCCAAAGGTGACGTCTGCTTTCAGTTTGTAGCTTCTTCCTATTCTCGCCCAGTGGTACGTACCCTAAAACCATGAAATTGACAATGTTCGTGTACCACGAGTTTGAATCCGTCACCCTTAGCAGCATGTCATCACGTAGGAAGTCATTGATTGGTAGTTCCAGCATGTTAGTGGCTGGCATACGCGACAGATGATCTACAACAGTATTCTCTAGTCCCTTTTTATCTTTTATTTCTAAGTCAAATTCTTGGAGTAGAATAATCCATCTTATGAGGCATGGTTTTGCATCTTTCTTAGTGAGCAAATATTTAAGTGCAGCATGATCGGTGTAAACAATTATTTTTGCTCCCACTAAGTAAGATCTAAATTTATCAATAGCAAAAACAACTGCAAGAAGTTCTTTTTTCGTGGTGGCATAATTAAGTTGTGCTCCTGTGAAAGGTCCTTGTTTGGTTTTGGTAATTGAGTGACAACCTAGGTGGACTAATTGTGTTTACGTGAGATACACAGGTGATTAGTCCACAGGTACATGTGTGTGAGCAACATATGCCATGAAGGTGACAATGGCTTGGAGATATTGCAAAACTCACACATGTGATGATGAAGGAGCTTAAATGCACATGAGACATGACATTGAGTCATGTGATCAAGGTGGAGAAGATCAAGACAAGACTTGGCTTGATGGACCGGTTGCAAGCGTGAAGGGCAAGTCGAAGGCTTTGGAGTGATGGACCGCGTGGCGGTGAAGCTTGAGCAAGACTTGGCGCCGATGAACGATGGCAATGATGAAGAGCAAGTGAAGTCACGATCGATGAACCAATATGATCACATGATGATATGAAGTGGATCATATCATTGTTGATCATGTTGGTGCATGTGTTGCATCGACATTGGAGGAGATGGAATAGAATGCGCAAGGCAAAGGTATAACCTAGGGCATTTCATTTCACCGGTCATAGGTGTGTAGAGAAGTATATGACCGGGTTTAGGATAGATGGCCGTACTATCAAGAGGGGCAAACTTGTTTGCATATCGGTCATCTAGTGCCACTCGAGTGATCTAACTTTGCATCGTCGCTAGGATCGAGTGGCGTGGCAAGTTGAGTGGCTAACATCCTTTGGGAAATGATTGTGAAAAGCTAACACACATACACATGGTGGTGTACACTTGGTGGTGTTGGCACATTTACAAAGGAGGTGGTGTTTGCAGGGTTGAGATGGGTTTGGGTGTTTTCGGGAAAATGGAATGGCTATTTTCTATTGCGCCGGATGCAAATTCTTGTGGTTGGCACATTGGAGCAAGGGTGAAGAAGTTAGAAGTGAAAACGAGTTGATCGCGAAAATGCTGGCGTCGGTCTACTGACCGGACGCTGGGTCATGCAGCGACCGGACGCTGAAAGGCTACGTCCGATCAAACTAACGGGTCTGCACTGTACCGAGGGTATTGCACCGGACGCTGGTCTGTGTCCGGTCAAGGTGGACCGGACGTGTCTAGTCGAGAAAATATGCCTCGGGGAGCTTATTGGAAACGACCGGATGCTGGGGCTTCAGCGTCTGGTCAGTTTTACCGCTGCGTCCGGTCAGGTCAAGTGACCGTTGGGATCGGGACGCATGGCCGTCTGTGGACGACCGGACGCTGAGGTCCAGCGTCCGGTCAGCCCGACCAGAGTGTCCGGTCAGCCCGACTTTTGCCCAGTGAAGGGGTAACGGCTAGTTTAGCCCTTGGGGCTATAAATAGAAGTGGCCCTCGGCCATGGCTGGTGTAGAGCACCTTGGGGGACTTAGTGTCCATGCTTGTGAGTGCTTGGGAGCCCTCCATCACACATATACTTGATAGTGATCATTTGATTGTGTGAGTGAGCGATTCTAGTGCGATTGCATTGTGAGGTTGCATCAAGTGGCACTAGGTGGTCGTGTTGCAAGCTGGTGGTGCTTGTTACTCTTGGAGGTTGCCACCTCCTAGACGGCTTGGTGGTGGTCTCCGTCGAAGCCCGCAAGAAGCTTGTGCGGCGCTCTGGAGAAGTGCTTGTGAGGGGTACTTGTGCTCGCCCCACGGGAGTCGCGAAGAGCAACATTAGTAAAGCGTGTCATTGAGCTACCCTCACTCAAGGGGTAGGTTCTTGCGGTGCCCGACGTGCGGGCTTAGTGGGTGATGCTAATTAGCCGCCGAACCACCAAGTGAGCGGTCGACACAACGGGGACTAGCGTGTTGGCAAACACGTGAACCTCGGGAGAAAAATCATCGTGTCAACCTTGTTCTTCCCATTGGTTTGCATCCCCATTACACAAGCTTGCAATTACTTTTATATATCTTAAGCTTGTGTAGTTGCTCTTGTAATTAGATAGCTTGTGTAGCTAGCTAATTACCTTCTTGCTTGTGTAGCATAGAAGTAGCTCTCTTGCGTGGCTAATTTGGTTTTAGTAACCTTGTTAGTCACATTGCTTAGTTTGTGTAACTAAGTATTTACGCTCTCTAATTAGGCATTGGTTGCCTTGTTATTGAGCATTGCTAGTGAGCTTAGTTAGCTTTGTGCTTTTGCTTACTAGCATGTGTAGGAGCTCCCTTGTTACTTAAAGTACTAGTGGCATAGGTTTGTGTGACCTTACTCCTAGAATTGTTTAGGAGAGCTCTAGCTAGCCCGGCACCTTAGTTGCTTTATTAGTATCTTTGCAAGGTGCTATAGAACATATATTGAGGGGTGTAGTCTTGGCTAGACCGATAGTTGTATTTCCGCATTTGTTTCGGTTAGCCGACGCGATTAATTTTACAAAAGACTATTCACCCCCCCTCTAGTCCGCCATCTCGACCTAACATCCTGTCAGTGTTTTGCTAGCATAGGCAATTGCATGATGCTTTTTATCGTTGGTTTGGCCAAGGACCACACCAACGGCATAATCACTAGCATCACACATTATTTTAAATAGTAGCGACCAATCGGGTGGTTGGATAATTGGTGTTGAGATGAGTGCTTTCTTGAGTGTTTAGAAAGCATTTAAGCACTCATTAGTGAACTCAAAAGGTACATCCTTAGCTAGCTGGTTCGTCAATGGCCTAGAGATTTGCAAGAAGTCATTAATAAATCGTCTATAGAAACCTGCGTGTCCTAAAAAGCTGTGGATTCCTTTTATGTTCATAGGGGGTGGTAGTTGTTCTATAACTTCAATTTTTGCTTTGTCAACTTCAATCCCCCTCTTAGACACTAAGTGTCCAAGAATGATGCCCTCTCAAACCATAAAATGACATTTTTCCCAATTAAGCACTAAATCCTTTTCCTGGCATCGTTGGAAGACTTTGTCTAAATTTTCTATACAATGATCAAAAGTTTTTCCATAGACTGAAAAATCATCCATAAAGACCTCCATAATTTCTTCTATCATGTCTAAGAAAATTGACATCATGCACCTTTGGAAAGAGGCGGGTGCATTACATAGCCCAAAAGACATTCGTCTATATGCATATGTTCCGTATGGACATGTAAAAGTATTCTTGCTTTGATCATCGGGGTGGATAGGAATTTGGTTATACCCCGAATATCCATCGAGAAAACAAAAGAAAGAGTGCTTCGCCAACCGCTCTAACATTTCATCAATGAAGGGCAGTGGGAAGTGGTCTTTCTTTGTGGCCACGTTGAGTTTTTGGTAGTCTATACACATCCTCCACCCCATGACGGTTCGTTGTGGGATTGATTCATTCTTATTGTTTCCTACGACCGTCATGCCCCCTTTTTTGGGCACAACTTGGACAGGGCTGACCCAGTCGCTATGAGGTACGAGATAGATAATCCCGGCGTGAAGAAGTTTTAGGACTTCCTTCTTCATGACTTCCCGCATCGTGTTATTGAGCATGCATTGGGGTTTGTGTGATGGTGTGCTTGCAGGGTCAATTGGGATACGATGGGTGCAAAGCATTGGACTTATCCCCTTAAAGTCTTAGAGTGAATACCCAAAAACTGACCTATGTTTCTCTAGGATGGCGATGAGTTTGGATGTCTCCTCATCAGTGACCTTATCACTTATGATTATAGGAGTTTGTTTGTCGCCATTCAAGAAAGCGTAACGTAGGCCAGCGGGTAGGGGTTTAAGTTCAACGGGAGGTCGTGTCGGTGCTTCCTCTTGAGGAAGATCGATGGTTTCGCCTAGGTCGTCCTCTTCTTCTATAAAGAGTTCGGCATCTTTTTCTAAGGACAACTCAGGAGATTCGAATGGTAAGACCGACATGACTTCCTTGGGCAGTTTGTGGTGGGGAAGAGTGTCTGCCACCGAGTTTTTGGATCAAGTGATAGGAATGGAAAAAGTATCTCTCCCCAATTTTACATCCAGATCCCCAAATAAAGGTGTTTCTATGAAGAGCTTATCTAGGGGATGCCCTATGAGGATGTTGAAATCCTGAATGTCGAAGACATGAAAGTCAAGGGCTAAGATGGTATTTCCATGAAATATGTTTACACCATGTAGAACCCCTAAACTTTCCATGCTAGATCGTGGGACGAGTGTTAGGGAAGTGGGGGCGAAGGGTCCATTGCCTACATAGGCAAGTGCATAAGATGTGGACATGAGGTTCGCCCCTATACTAGGATTATAAAGCACATTTTCCCAAGATCTACCTATTTTGCATTGAATGGTTGATGAAGGGGCATGAATATGAATTTCTTCAAGAGAGAATTCCGCCTCTTCAACCCATTCATTGCTCATGATTGACGTCAACTCGATGATGGATTCCCTAAGGAATTCTTCGTCTAGTGGGTCTAGTGGACTGATAGGAACTGGTGGTCTCCTTTGACAAAGATAGTTTGAGGTATTCCCGAATTCTTCAAAAAGGTCATCCACGAAAGGTGGGAGGTCCAAAGGTTGGAGACCTTCTTTCGGATCCTCTAGTTCAGGTGAAGGCTCTTGAATGGAAAATGTAGGTTCGGCCTCAGCCGAAGAGACTTCCTCATGACTTATCATAGGCTCTATACGGAGGGGTTCTAAGGGAGGAGTGTTTTCTAGAATACGGTATAGGAGAGCTTCTCCTTCCTCGGTGGTTTTGTGCGTGAATGAACCTCCGCCAGTTATGTCAAGTTGTAGGGCAGACTCCTTGCTATGTCCTAACAAAAAATGTTGTAACAACACATGGTTGGGTATAGCTAAGTCTGGGCCAGAGTGTTATAGGATTGAAAATTGGTCCTAGGCTACACCTATGGTTTCCTTCTCTTTTTGTTAGAAATTGAGGATCTTTTGTCGTAGGGCGCCAATTCGGGATATAGGGAAGAACGCAAGACAGAATCTATTCCTTACAATACTAAATTTTGACCCTATTTCAATGCTCGAAAAGTGTTGCAATTTGACCAAAATAGTTGCAATAGTAGAAATAGCAACACTTTTTTCGTTGGGAGGCGTTGCAGGCGCTTGCGTGGGTAGAGCTTTGGACAACGCTTTTTTGGGAAGTGTTGCAAAATGCGTTTTGGATTTGCAACACCTAGGCATTGCAACATAAGGTTTTGCTATAGTTGTAGGTGTGGCAACAACAACTAATGCAACGCCTTAGGCATTACTGGACCTTGCAATGGCAACTTGCCCATGTCGTAGCAAATGGTGAACTAGCAACGACGAACGTGTGTTGCAAGACAATGTATTGTCATGCATAACGCGTGTGGCAACAATGGTTATGTCGCAACACCAGGAAGTGGTGGCAACATGTGCAATTGCCACGCCCAAGGTTTGGTTGCTATAAGGTGCCCCTCAATTGCATCGCATAACGAGTGTGGAAACAAGACCTATGTGGCAACACCAAGAAGTGGTGGCAACATGTGCAATTGCCACACCCAAGGTTTGGTTGCTATAAGGTGCCCCTCTATTGCATCGCATAACGAGTGTGGCAATAAGACCTATGTGGCAATACCAAGAAGTGGTGGCAACTTGTGCAATTGACACGTTCGCATTGTCGTTGCTATAAGGTACTGTCGCTATTGCTACTAAAGATGGCCATTTGGGCCGCCCGGCCCGGCCCAGCACGGGCCTGTGCCAGGCATGGCTCGGTAGGGCACGGCACGATAGAGCATGACGGGCTGTCGGGCCATGCCGCCCCAGTCCACCGTGCCTAGCCGACGGCTCAGGCACGGTCTGTCGGGATATTTTTGTGCCGGGCCGGCCCAGAAAGCATGGCCTTTTTAACAGGCCAGGCCGGCCCAAGGCCCGCATCAGCAGGGGAAGGGAGAGAGGACGGAGGACGAGGTCAAAACGGCGGCTGCGGTGGCGGCGGGTGGCACGGAGGGCAGGAGGCCCGTCTCCCCCGTCGCGCGTGGGGAGAAGCGGGGTGCGAGTGCGGCCGTGCGGACCGGGCCATCCCGAAGCCCGTAACCACAGCCCAAGAGAAAGAGAGAGAGAGAGAGAGAGCGAGGCAGGGGAGGGGAGGCCATCGGCACGAGCTGCTCGAGTCGCGGGAGGTGGCGGGCTGGCGGCGACCGCCGGATCCAGCGGCAGGAGGCTGGATCCGTGGAGGATGGAGGAGGCCGCCCGCTCGATGCTGCTGCTGCTGCCGAGCTCGACGCCGCGCACCCGAGGCGGATCCGGCTGGAGGCGGCGGCCGCGCACCCGCGCATGGCAGGAGGAGGCAGGGGCAGCTCGTGGGAGGTGACGATGGACGCCACCAAGGAGGATCCGGCCGCGTGCAGCAAGAGAAGGTAGGGCCGTAGGGGCACTCCACAGAGGGGGCGGGCGGCACGCCAGTCGTCGGATCTGGATCCCGATCGGTGAGCGGAGGTGAGGAGCCCCGAGCCCACGGCGGCACACCTCAGCGGCGGAGTGGAGAAGGAAGGACGGAGGAGCGAGCCAGGCAAGGGGCGAGATTGCACGTGTGGGGAAGGGGGACAGCGCATGTGGGAAAGGGGGACGGAGGGCGAGCCAGGCGAGGCCGAGCTTGCGCTGTGGAGCCAGCCCGTGCGCTTTTATATGCGGAGGGGGGAGGCAGGGAAGGTGGGCCGGCTGCGCTGGGCCTTGGGGAGGGGAGGATGAGTGAGGAGGGGGAGGGGGTAGGCCGGGCCGACCGACTCAGGCCAGGCCATGCCGTGCCAGCCCACGGGCCTGAGCAGCGGCCCAGGCACAGCCTGCTCCCTCGGGCCAGTACAGCCCGGGCCCGCACATCACCGGGTCGGGCCGTGCTCGTGTCGAGCTAAAAAAGCAGGCTTCATGCCGTGCCGTCGTGCCTCGGGCTGCATGAACAACTATAATTGCTATGCTGATTGTTCATTGCTATATGATATATTGCCAAAAAAAAATATGGTTGCCAATAGCCACTTTCACAACAATTTTGCATTGATGCCACCAGACAATATTGCAGCGCCATTAATTAATTAAAAACTCAACAGACATCAACAAAGCATTTGAATAAAGCCATCAAACCAAAATATTAACTTGTTTAATTTGTTTACATCTAGAATTAAACAATCCAAATTCAAACTCATGCTACACACATTATTGAAACAAAGATATCCAACATATTTGTTCCTAAGTCAAAACATATAAGATGCCTACGCACCACTGCAGCCGATCCCATCACTCGAATGCTCCACTCAAACTCTAGCTTCGTCACACGCGTTTTGCGTAGCCGTTGCCTCACTCAGCGTAGCGCCTTAGCCTGCACCTGACACTCCCCGCTGCCTCACTTGCATAGTCTGCACCTGGACGCAAGACTTAATTAGAAAAAGATGCAAGGCTACAAATTTTTAGCAACTCAAAGTCGCATTTGAGTAGCTAAAATTTTGCAATTAAAGTACAGAGCTGGCAGTAGTGAACAACATGTTCTAGTCAATACATAGTAGAAGCAATAGCTAAAGCCTATTAAGGATGAAATGGACGTACAAAGCACCTAGTATTATTATTATTATTATATATATTGAGGCAAAGCATATATGTATGCATGATTCAGAACCTACTGAGCTTAGTGTATGAGTTGCATTATATCAATGAGCCCAGTAATTTACAGGTCATAGTAGTATGAGTTGCATTAGATCAATGAGAGGCCAGTAATTTTAACTTTGAATCTTAGCCATGTTACTTTATAAGGGCAAATTTATAGGTCATAGTAGTATGAGTTGCATTATATTGATGAGAACCGATAATTATAAATCAAGATATTTGCATGTTCCCATTCAGTAGAAGAAGTGCAACATTTGTGTCTTGTGAAGATATGGAGAAATTATTCCCTGACATGAGGGATTAAAATTATCATTATTAATACAGCGGCTGCAGCTTCGGCTGCAGGCCTCCTTAGTAGGCACTGTAGCAGCAGCAGCAGATGGCTACTGCAGCCGCTATTAGCCGCAGCCAAACAGTCCCATCTTAATAATGTTGCTGCTTGCTAAGCAGTTTCCAAATCAACAAAACCTTATCTCCTATAGAGATTAACCTTCATGATCTCTGCAGTTACTAGTTGATATCATCCACGATAAATAAATAGCAAAGATATAAACAAGAGATAAAGTACATGCTAGTTTAGAATTCCTCAATAAGAGCTTGTCAATTTCTATTTATCATGAATCTAGTGCTTAAAGCATTAGAACCATCCAATGGTGTCTCCCATCCTAGTGCAGGTCAGATGAGATATGCCAAAATTTAAGCACATAATAAGAAGCAGGTGCAGGTCAGGTGTTCACAACAATAACATAGTCACAATGACTAAGAACTAGTGATGTTCACAAACAAAGAAAAAAAAAAGGGCACAAGTTATCCAGAACCATTGGTACTATTTTACAGGGCACATCTTAGCTCAACAACATAGTGCTCAGTCATTCAGAAACATAGATGGTGACAAGCAAAGCACATATCAAAAGGCATAAGTTATCGAGAAGCATAGGAAGGAATTTTACCTTACATGTGCCTGATTTGGACTATCCCAACACTGAAACTCTACGGTCGTCCTGAAATAAAAGAACATTGACAATTTTGCCATAGGCTATTCAGTAAAGAGACATTGCAAATCACATGATCAGAAGGACAATGTGAACGTCATAGGAAAAACAAAGGTTACATTCAATTCTTTTTGGCTGATCGTCTCTTTTCCACAGCATCAGACAAATGTTTTGAAGTAATAAAATTCGGTGTACCATTCCCTACTTTGTTTTGTGATTGATTTCGGTTAAGACTGCCTCTAGTGGTGCGCACAATGTTACCTGCAGGTGTCGAAGCTGCGAGTTGTCCTTTCTGCTTCACTTGTAGGTTATTCTGCAACTCAAAAAATTACATGAAAAATATTAGGACTCTCATACCGTGCACTAATTCATGATGGCTGTAATCAATTTTCAATCTAAAATAACCTGATCTAATGGTGCTTCATTCTCTTGTATTGTTTCTTCTGTTTCAGTCAAGATTGGTTCACGAACAATTGAGGGTGTTTTGTTGCCTGCTGTTTCATTGGCTGCTGTTTCGTTGGCTGCTGTTTCGATGGCAGCTTAGTTAACCTGCATTTAAATTTTTTTATTACTACTACTTAGCTCCCGTAGACAAGAACTTAACTGATTAATCTTCTTATGTTCAGTTTGAGCAAACATATTATGGTGATGACTGCCAAGTGAATACAACAAAAAAACCTATCAAAAAATAAACCTACTAACTTGATAAATACGCAAGTTCAAATGTTACAATACTATTACCTGCGGTGATGGTCCTTGCCTTTGTGCTGCTACCATTGACATAAACTCTTGCCTAAGTTGTTCTTTATCAGCCTCCCTTGCTTTCTGCAATTCTTCCATCTGACGCCTATGTTCCTCCTTCTCGACTTCCCTTTCAGCAACTTGGCTTTGAAGTTGTTCTTGTACCTTCTCGAGCGTAGCCTTCAGCTCTTCAGTTTCCATATGGGATGCCGTTTCAGAACGGGCCTGGTCCTCGAAACGTTCAGTCATTAGCTGCCTTCTACTTGGATACCTTGCCAAATACCCATTACCATGAACCTTGGATGATTGAGATCTAGTAGTTTGCTTGTATGCTTCCTGGAAATTAAGGTTTCTCTCTACTGAAGGAATAAAGCTATCTGGTGACTCTGTTTCCTTCTCTGCAATTTTGCTGCAAGCAGTTTCCTAACACAAAGAAGACATGCAAACTTTGTTAAACAAAAACTGGAAACGAAGACTATGAATCATTTAGTAAGGGTTGTAGAAACAATTATATACGCACATAGACAGCCTTAGATGCATCGTTTGTCCATTTCCCTCCCTTACTGTGCGTTTTCGCCCAAAGATCCACATCATTTGGCTCTTCACCAGTTTGTGGGTCTCTCTAATTTTGGCAGCAACAACAACAACAACAACAAAGCCTTTAAGTCTCCAACAAGTTGGGATAGGCTAGAGTTGAAACCCAGCAGAAGCAATCAAGGTTCAGGCACGTGAATAGCTGTCTTCCAAGCACTCCTATCTAAGGCTAAGTCTTTGGGTATATTCCATCCTTTCAAGTCTTCTTTTATTGCCTCTACCCAAGTCAACTTCGGTCTTCCTCTGCCTCTCTTCACGTTACTATCCTGGCTTAGGATTCCACTACGCACCGGTGCCTTTGGAGGTCTCCGTTGGACATGTCCAAACCATCTCAACCGGTGTTGGACAAGTTTTTCTTCAATTGGTGCTACCCCTAATCTATCACGTATATCATCGTTCCAAACTCGATCCCTTCTTATATGACCTTAAATCCAACGCAACATACGCATTTCCGCAACACTTATTTGTTGAACATGTCGTCTTTTCGTAGGCCAACATTCTGCACCATACAACATAGCAGGTCTAATCACCGTCCTATAAAACTTGTCTTTTAACTTCTGTGGTACCCTTTTGTCACATAGGACACCAGATGTTTGCCGCCACTTCATCCACTCTGCTTTGATTCTATGGCTAACATCTTCATCAATATCCCCGTCTCTCTGTAACATTGATCCTAAATATTGAAAGGTATCCTTCCTAGGCACTACTTGACCTTCCAAACTAATATCTTTCTCCTCCCGAGTAGTAGTGCCAAAGTCACATCTCATATACTCAGTTTTAGTTCTACTGAGTCTAAAACCTTTGGACTCCAAAGTCTCCCGCTATAACTCCAGTTTTTTATTCACTCCTGTTCGGCTTTCAACTAGCACTACATCGTCCGCGAAAAGCGTACACCAAGGGATGTCCCCTTGTATGTCCCTTGTGACCTCATCCATCACTAATTTTGGCAAGAATGAAACAAATAATATTTCATCAAGTAAGAAAACATTGATAGTGCTTCTCATGTCATTACCAGTTCATAGCTGCACTGAGCGAAAGGCTTTGATCCCATCATATGCTTTGTTTGGGCAAGCGAACGGTTTTGAGAATTCTTGTTGCTAAGTTTCGGCATGTTATGTTTGTATTAAAAAACAGTGCTCCGAAGAAAACATTTATCTCTGCAAGTGCAATTGGTAAGAAAAATAGTAAATGGCATCAAACCTGGAATTCCTCTGTGCCGAAATACAACACTAGATAGTGCCATTCAACAATGTGCAGGTCTTCGGGCTTATGTCTCATTCTCTCATCATAAGTGTCGTAAGCCCTGTAAGTTGCACTAAATGTTGAGCGCCATCCTTTGTAGCACTCATTAGCGATGGCCCATATCTTTTTCTTGTTTTCCAAAGTATCCTCAAGGTCCCACTTTTCCTGTTGAAAAAATAAATACACAAACCGGGTCAGTTCTTACACTATTTCACAAATAAGATTGGAACGGACCAAAAATATGCGAAGGTTACCATTACATTAGATGCTATCTTCTTTTTAACTTCAACATCGATGTCTTTCCACTTTCTCACTCCAATAAGTGGAGCACTTTTCCTTGTATACACTACCACTTCATCAACAAAAGACCGTTGATTACCACCAACAGGTCCTCCCATTCTAGAGAATTCAACATCCAATTTCATAGTGCCCTGCCTAGCTCTTTTGTTGGATACAGTTAAACCTTTGATGGGCCCACGTCCTTTAAACTTCCTCTTTTCACTACTACGTCGCCCTTTAAAATGACATACAATGGAATTTAATAAATTTTCCTGTTAATCTTGTGGAATATAATTGCACCTTATAATAATGTTTTCCAAAAAAAAATTCTTACCATCATTGACCAGTTGTCTTTCACGACAAACATGACTTGGCCACTTCACTGGTGGTGTTGGATTGCTAGATTGACTTGACTGAGTGCTGGGGAGCTCTGCATATGCCTCTGCCAATAATAGAGCATAAGTTAAAATTGGTATATGAAGAACTGTTAAATTGATTTATAACTTGGAGAGAGATATTATATTACCGATGTCATCAAGTTGTCCTTCCAGACGTAACCATTGGCTGTATGCTTTGAATGTATCTTCCCTGAACGTATCACAAAGTTCTGGAAACATGCTTATATTATTGAATTGGCTACCAATGAATTATTTAAGATGCAGTTGTGGACACTAGTGCAGCAACTTAACGTACCACGGCCTCGGTTGTTCGTATGCAGTTCTGCAAGCCAGTCCTTGTAGTCATCAAGTGGCTCATTTGTGAATTCTTCCTCATAAAATGTTGTACCAGGAGGTAGTTTCATGGGAGTTATGGATACATTTCGCTCGGTTATTCTATCCGTGCTCAATATTAATCTGACTTCTCTCTCCTCATCGTTCATTGTTATCATTCCACTTGCATCCATTTCCGTTTGAATTTCACAAGTGTTGCTACATTATTACCACTTCGTTTCTTATAGTATAAGAAGTCCCTCATAGTGTAACCTAAACGTGATTTCATTGTTAACAAGTTTCCAAACGTGAGATCCTTCCTCTCTAATTCAATTTCAGCAATATCCTGCTCAGGTGGTGCACCTATGAGACGAAAATATAGAGTCCAAGATTCTGTTTCTTCCGATGACATCACAATATTTTCCCTGACAAACACATTCACATACTTGGATGACAGAGTTGAATGGAAACTAAGAATTTTACTTGAGTACACTAATGAACAAGATTAAATCCCAACCTGCTTGCTGTCTTTGCAAGCGAATAAAATTTTAATTGCTTACTATCACAAATACAAAAAACAATTTAACATTCAAATGGGTCCTCAATCCTATAATACTTATCTAAACAGAGCAGGAGCGTATGGATGAAAAGAACTAAGCAAGAATCAGAGCTCAGCTTTAATCAGGCACCTTTAGTTGGTAGCAGCGATGAATTAAGCGTATGGATGAAAAGAAAGAATCAGAGCAGTAATCATTGGATACAAAGCAAGAATCAGAGCTCAACTCGATAAGTTCAAATCATAGTATATGGCCTAGAAAATGGTTGTGCTCGCTGCAAACACCAAATAGCGCCCTGTTCGTTTGGGCTTGTTTGGCTTATAAGCCATGGGTGAAAGTACTGTTGGCTGGTTTAGTGTAAGAGAAAAATATTGTTCATTGGCTGATAAGCCATGACTAAGCCATGACTTATAAGCCAAATACGACCAAACGAATAGGCTGTAGATTGCTACTGTTCCTATAACAGCTAGCATGCACTACAGCCTACAGCCACAGCCTAAAAATATCACAGCCGATCAAGCCCAATATTTCTATTCACTACTCACCTAAAGAATTCCCAATATTAATAACAATAAGTTTCTGTTTCATGATACAATGAACAAGTACAAAACAAAAACAGTTAAGATGCCTCAAGCACTAGCTAGAATTCGCATTATTAATAACAATAATTTAATTAAATGATTTAAAAACACAACACTAATTTGGCGTTATCGATCAAAAGTTGAACAGACCACTAAACAGACAAAACTAGTAGGCGTTAAGCGCATAGTACACAGCAGAAATCAGTTCACTGAACCACAACATGAATATATCAGTACACTGAATCTTACCGATGCTGTGAGTCGAATGGCCTGAAGTTTGGTCCGAGACTTGAGGAACGACGTTGGCTGTCGGTTTGTTGACTGCCGTCCTCTCCGTCGTGGTCGTTCGAAGAAGCAGGGGTCAGCGTCGTACCCGCACCGAAAAGCGCCGCCGTGGCCCCGTGTCTCATCGTCGTGGATGCTGGCGGCCGCCTCGCGCGCGCTGGTGCTGGCGTCGGCGTCGTGTACCCGGGTCGCCGTCGTCGACGCGGGTTGCCGCTCCGTCTCCGTTGTTGCCGCGGCCGCCGGGGAGTACTACCCTTTGAAGACCTAACTGGCGGCAGCCTTAGATTAGGGTGGGGGTGTTAATTGGGTTTTGGAGGGGGCAGGCGCGGAGGTACAGGGCGGCAAAAACGTTTACGGAAAAAAAACGCGGGGTATTTGGCGCTCCCTGCTTTGTTTTTTTGCTGGAAGGCAGGCCGCCAGGGTCTTTTCGGATCGGTGATGACGGCGGCATTTGTAGATTTTGAAATTTGCTAAAAAAAATAGATTACCAAAATTTGGTAGTTATCGAGGTCTCCAAATTTGGATCAAATCGATGAAATACATATACATATGTTATAATAGGCCAATAAGTTTATGGAAAGTTGGGTAACTAGAAAAAATCATATGAACAAAACAAATATGAGATGTATTCATATAGAAAAAGATTTATGTCATCAATGATTCACTTCGCCCACTCGCCTACAATGGACTTTAGAGCTGATAGGGATGAAAACGGATCGGATCAAGGTGAATTAAGGCTGGATGAAAAACTCGAAGCTCATTAGCTTGCTCAGACGCGCGTCCAACTCGGCTCGACTGGGTTTGGAGTATTTTTCTAACGAGCCGAGCTTGTATTTCAGTTCGTTAGAGATAACGAGCCAGCTCGAGGTGGCAAACGAGCCGAGCCGAACCAGCACTCCAACTTCGTTGGCTTAACAAGTCCCTGAGCTGGCTCGAGTTGGACCGAGCCGAGCCGAGCTGGCTCAATATCCACCTCTAGAGCGGGATTTATATAGTCGAGTACTATGTTAATGCACCGACTACAATTAACACTTAAGTTATCCTCACTCACAAATGATAAGTTAGTAGGCTATAAGAGTATAAGAGCAGCAGTAGCAGCAGTTGTTGTCGTCGTCATAGCCATAGTAGCTATATGAGTATGGCAAGTAGTATAGCTATTCTAAGCATAAGAGTATAGCTATATGAGTATGGCAAGTAGTAGTAGTAGTGGTGGTGGTCGTCATCATTGTAGTAGCTATATGAGTATGGCAAGCAGTATAGCTATAAGAGTATAGCTATTGTAATCTAAGTATAGCTATATGAGTATGGCAAGTAGTGGTAGTTGTCATCGTCGTAGTCGTAGTAGCTATAGTAGTTGTCAAAAGCTTAAAATAGGTTTCATAGGGGAGAAAAAACTATAAAAAAAAAAAAATGGTTCCAAAAATATCAAAAAGCAACAATTAAGAAGCTATTTTGGAAAAGTAGCAAAAAAAAAAACAACGGTTAACAAAAACCACGCGCCTTTTACCAGGACGAACCCAGGACCTTAATTAGTATCAAGCGATGGCACATAAACCTCTGGGCTTTTCAAGTGAGTTGGATAATTTGCTGATGTTATTTTACTTATCCTATTACACAATGATGATATAATGCTGACTTTGCACCGGCTGTGTAGGTTATGTAAAAACCATCTTCATATAGTAGCATATGGGTTTGGTAGTATAGTAGTGGAAGCTAGTAGTAGTACTAGTAGCAGGGGTGGATATAGAATTAAGAATCATTGATGTCATTAGCATAGTTATGATAGACACGGTTGTTATTTTCTATAGTTTGCATAGTAATTTTCCATTGAATTTACATTAATTATTGCTGTGAGGTGACAACACTGCTAACACTCTGGATCCGCCCTAGGAGTAATAGTAATACTAGTAGCTAGTCGTAGTGTGAGTAGTAGTAGAAAAAAACAGCAAAAAAATAGTATGCTAAGTAGCGAAAGGCAAAAGCAAGATAGGATTTTGGAAAAGTAGAATAAAAATTAACAAAAAGAAATTCTTAAAAATGCAGGGTTTGAACCCAGGACATAATGCTTAAACAAAGGCACACTTACCACTGGGCTACTTAGTTATGTTCAATTGTACAGAGAAGATAATATATAATGTGCTAAACTTTATCAGCATCGTCCATGATCATCAGCAGAGTACAAACTAAAGGATGTGCAACGTACCAGTCTATTCTGTTGTTTTCTAGCCCAAGAACGAGACAAAATATATGATCATAAATGATGTCTTGTACACATAAATCAAATATTTATTCATGAAAACAATGACTAAATCAAAGAAATCTTCATCCAGGTCCACACAAAAGCAACAAATATTCATAAAAACGACTTGATCAAAGAGATCTTCATCCAGGTCCACACAAAAGCAACAAATATTCATAAAAACGACTTAAACAAAGAGATCTTCATTCAGGTCCTCAAAAAACAACAAATATTCATAAAAACGACTTAAACAAAGAAATAGTCATCCTGGTCTTGCCCCACGGTTGTAGCTGGTGCAACAACTCCATCATCAATGTAGGTCTCATCGTCTTTATCATCTTCTGCGTCAAGAAATGCCGCGTGATCTGGTTCTGAACAGATTGGGCAAGCGCCTGATTAATAATAGAGGCATCACCACTAAAGCCTTCCATGTCTGATCTCCTCCAATTTGTCAAGTCCATATGTAGACGTAATGCATTATTCATGTCTTGCACTCCCACGTCCCCCTCATCTTCTGTTGCTTCTGGCATGGCAAACAGATTCCTAAGCTTCATTGCAACAACACTGCACCAACCCAGGTATATCGATAACGACTAGTATTGAGCTCGATAACCCCATATTCATCCTTATTATATCCTCTGCCTTTGCTCGTAGTGGCAGCTGGTACATCACACCAGTCACACTAAAATAATAGAACTTTCTTTTCGTCAGCAAAATCAAGAGTGATAATTTTTTTAAGCACTCCATATCATGCCATATTGCCGGCACTGGAATCTCCCTTCACATAAACACCACTATTTCTTGTGGTCAGATTTTTCTCAATAGAAGCGGTTCAGAACAGGAAACCATTGATAAAGCATCTATTGAACACACCGGCTCGAAAGTCCGGTCCTTTAGCAAGGGAATATAAGAGGTCACTATTTATGCCTTCCTCCTTTTGCTTCCTGATCTGCAAAACACAATTTCATAATACAAGTGGCAGTGAATAACATATGTCGTCTTGTCACCATTAAAACTCAAAAAATAAAATTAATTAATTACTCACTTTGCGCTCAAACCAGTGTACAAATTGCTCCTTGTGTCGTTGGCAATATCACCACTTCTCTTCATGTTCAACAAATCCACAAGAGAATTATATAATGTTTATATTTATTTACTGTTTCAATAATCATATGATGCACAAAAAAGGACTTACAAGCAAAATAAAATAATCTGGTATTCCACAAAATATCTCCAATAATCCAACTCCCTAAAAGTCTAGAACCTAAATCAGTTTTGTGTATCCTATATACCTTGTTGAGCACTTTTGCTTTCTTGCCGATCCTTGGGGCATTAATGCCTAAGGCCTAAGAGAAAAACTGAGAGGAAAAACAAAGAACGAAACGTGACTTAGGGAATTGCCGAGTAGGGCAGGAGACTAATTGGCTTGAGTAAAAAGATTAGAGATGTAGCTGCTACTGCTAGGCTCCTCGATGTTTGTGGTCCCGGCGTCACGCACTTGCCCTAGCTACAAAACGCCTTTGCCATGCATGCATGAACTTTGTTGCTCACCGCGTGCACGTCGTCGATCAAGATGCAGCAGCGACGAGAGGCCGAGGCAGTTTTCCTTCGTTCTCTCGCCGGAGTATAGAGACTTCTGATCGATCAATGCAAGGACCGATCTCGATAGGCGCCTCGCCATGCGCCGTAACGTTGAATGAGAAGTCGCGATCGATCGGGAGTCGAGGGGCCAGCAGTATATCTGATCGATCTCGATCCCTTGTGTTACCTGAGTTACGTACGTGACCCAGTCTATATGTTACGTGGCTCTCTTAATTGGGCCGCTACAGCCAAGTCCGAGTCCCATCAGCTGCCAATCGCTGGCCTCTCAATCGATGGTTGACTGGTGTGGAGTTACGTGCTGTTGAGGGGCTCTCAATAGCTGGGCAAGACATCGTGCACTGATATGGGTGGTGATGGCATGCGTTTGTCGAGTCCGTGTCGACGACGATGGGCAAGCTCTGCAGGAACGCAGCGCCGCGATGCACGAGGCCTGCACAGGCAAGCCCCGTAGGTGACTCAGCCCGCGTCGTCGTCCAGCCACGGAGTCAGCGTAGAGTTCATAAAAAAAAAGACACCATCACCTCACTTCGGCTCTGCTGCGGAGTCCGCGTAGAATGATACAGGTGATAAAGATAGTATGGAAAAAAACCAAACCAATTTTATGAGCTTTCTATAAACTAATCTATACGACATAGGTCATAAAGATCATGATACGGGCTTTATATTTTTAAAATAAAACTAGATTTGTAAATTTCTAAAAAAATTCGTCTAAGCTATAAGCATGTGTGCCATTATATGCGCAGGCAAAATTTATAGCACCGGTGCAACGCATGGGCATATATCTAGTTCCAGATTAAATTATTCTCAAAAAAATTTGGGATTAAATTTGCTTCTCCAATTTTTTGACTCCCTCTTGTCAATCATTAGCTAGGTTATATTCAGAGTTCGAGGTCACACAAAACAAGCTTAACCTTGCAAAAAATATATATAATAATAACTCACAATGTTCCATATGTTCTAGAGAATATTTTCTGAAAATAATCAAATCAACTTAAATTTGTAAAATGCATAATAATAAATCACAAAAGTATTCAATTAAAAAAAGTGAAACCAATTTTTTAGATTTCTATAAACTAGATCTAACGATACATCTACACATAAAAAGCGGCAAAAGGTAATCGTCTGCGCCACCATCGTGCCCCGTCGACAAGAAAAGAGGCAAAGGGAATCGTCTGCGCCCCATCCCACCCCATCCACATAGCTGCGGATGCGCCACCACCCACTCGACCCTAGCTCACGGATGCACCACCGCTCGTCGACATAACCATGGATATGGAGAAAACCCGCCGTTGATCTATGAAAGATATCGGTGGGGACAAACGTCGGACAAGGGGTCATCGACGTGGATGGGTAAGGGCATGTAGCAGTCGCCGCAACTGGTGACATGGAAGAGTCAAGTATACATCAATGGGGAAGGGCATCGAGCACCCACAGTCGATGGATGGCCATGTGCGTCGTCGTATAGGTAGACAAAATTTTGTTGCCCCGGTGCAAGGCATGGGCATATTCCTAGTGAATGAGAAGTCAGGAAGCCTAGGCCCTTTTGCTAGATCCAAAGCCCACAAAATACAGGTGTTTTCTACAGCAACATATTACAATGATACTAAAATTTTATAGCAACCAAACACACCTGTGTCAATAGCAACATAGTATTGCATCACTTTAGGTATTTAGTGGCAATAAATAGCTACCTATTGCAATGGTCGTGAGAAATGTTACAACCAACAAAAACTGTGGCAATAGCAACAAACTATTACATCGCCTTAGAAATTTAGTTGCAATAAACAACTACCTATTGCAATGGTCATGAGAAATATTACAACCAACAAAAACTGTGACAATAGCAATAAACTATTTCATCGCCTTAGAAATTTAGTTACAATACATAGTCTACCTATTGCAATGGTCGTCAAAAATATTACAACCCAACAACACTGTGGTAATAATTTCTAGCAATAGCAACAATGTTCTATTTGGTTGTAAGAGCACCAGACAGTTGCAATGACAATCAATACTAATGCTACTATATGTCATGATGACAATATTATTAACCAATAGCAACACTTTTCAAAAAAAGTTGCTATAGGTCTCACCTCTTGCAACGCCGAACGTAAAAATTGCAATGCACTATTTTTGTGACAACCAAGTCCCCCTATTGCCACATTTTTGGACAAATGTTGCAAGACACACCTCTATTATAATATAATTTGTGGCGATGCAAATGGCGTCAAGTGGCTATAGGGCCAAAATCTTGTAGTGTTAATTCTTCCCAATCGCCAGCTACCTTCCCTACGTTATGGGTATACCATTGTTTCGCCCTTTCATCAAGTGAGAAGGGAAACAACTTTCACCGAAGTGTGTCTTGTGACATGCCTGAAATGGTCAGGCAAGCACAGAGCTACTCAAATTCCCTAAGGTGATGGTAAAGATTTTCATAATCAAACTCCGAGAAAGTTTGTTCCCGAACCATGGGTATAAAGCTAGGGCGGAGTTCATAGTTAGAAGATGTGATTGGCTTCAAGGATTGTGGTGGCTCTAAGAACTTGCCCTTGGGAGTGGAGAGTTGGTGAATTGTTTTGTGCTCAATTGAAAAAGAATAAAAAGAAAAGAAAGGTAAACTAAAAGATACACAGGCGAACTAGGTTCGAAGACTAAATGACAACCGTTCCCTGGCAACAGCGCCAGAAATGTTTGTTGGTGTTTCTTAGCGTAAGTAGAGGAATCCGCAAGCACACGAATACACCATTGTAGCTTTTCACCCAGAGATATTCAGGGTATTGTATTTTCCCAAAGGAACAGATGTGTAAGTCTCTTTAGCTAGTTCACCTAAAGAAAACAAGAGAGAGGTAGCTTGGGTAGTGAGGTTTTTCTAAGGATAGATATCCTAAGCGAAGATAACTTTGGCACTATAGACTTGCTTCGGGCACCGAAGCGCACCTGGTCTGCCAGGCGATACTGGCTTGTAGCCTACGTCGAACTCGGACGAGGGGGAATATGAGGGATGGACAGGGTTATCACCACCTGCCGCCTACCCCTCAACCATGGGGAACAAGGTAAACGAAGATAGCTTCTAGCCTAGACACCATGTCTACGCTATCGACTATTACTCTAGCGTGCATGCAAGGGTTATCCATCTCTATCAAGGCCCTTTTACTAGAGCAACCACCACAAGGATGGACGACAAACCCATAAGTTTATAATGGACAAAGATAGCTTTCTTAGTATATCAATGCAAAGTTAAACACAAACTTCTTATTCCAAGTAGTAAGACACACGTAGAGGTACATGCGAAGGAGTGCTAGCTCCGACATGCTTCCGCTCAGTGCAACGAGTACACTAGGGGAGGTTGCCGACATCTCGGCACTTCTCCAACTCTTTCCTCACTCACTCCACTCTTATTCTAGCTGAAGCTAAGTAAAAATGAAACTCTCACTCTCTTCTTTGCTCTCTTTGTTGTGTGTTCTAGAGGGGAGCCCTACCCCTCTATTTATACAGGGAGGATGGCGGTGCTTCAAACTATTCTTGGCTAGAGGTCGGGGTTGCACCGCCTTAGCATGGTGGCATGCCACCGCCAGAGCGAGGAGAGGCAGGGAGGCGCCCGGAAGGGGTTGGCCGCCCCTAGGGTTGGCCGCCTCTTGACCACCGCCTCTGCCCACCGCCTCCGCGTGGCAGGCTTTGGGTTGGACCTAGATCGCTTCTCGATGGTACTTTGCTCTGTTTGAGTTGAGTTGGTAGGTGCTTTTGTCATTCCTTTGCTCAATTCAGCGTCGAAAAGTGCCTTTTAGTGAATTTCTATATGTATTTTATGTTTGTGACCTGCAAAACATGCTTGTACCAAAACTCATGGAAAGTGTGAGTAAAAACCCCTAATTCTAAGTTTTGGTGTTTACATTTGCTTATTTTTGTTTAAATGTTGGTGGTAGGATTATAAGTTAAGCATCGTCAACACCAGTCTTCCATCCCGTGGTGTGGGCAGGCAAGGATGTGTTCTTGCAGCCTCTCCTATGTTTCTGGGATGGATTTTGATGCTATCTGCTGGAAGTTGGAAATTCTTCCACGAAGGGCATTGGTTTGGTTCATCGGGAAGAACTTCACGAGGAATGCCGTGGAACACTTGTTCCATGTGTTGACAGCTTCCTGGTCCTTGTAGAACCACTGTTTCACTCTCCCCGGGAGGGAGAACAGGAACAAGCGGAGTATGATTATCTCCGGTGCGTCATCC
Organism: Miscanthus lutarioriparius; assembly: GCA_904845875.1. NCBI lineage: Eukaryota > Viridiplantae > Streptophyta > Magnoliopsida > Poales > Poaceae > Miscanthus > Miscanthus lutarioriparius. The sequence goes on along the minus strand of CAJGYO010000008.1, from coordinate 39,150,314 downwards.
TTCATGACGACGGTGTCGCACAGCTCCAAGAAGTGTCGGAGATATGCATTGGCGTCCTCGCTAGGCAATCCATAGAATGGACTTGCCTGGACCATCATGATTAGGCCGGTCTTCAACTCAAAGTTCACGTTGCCCATGTTGACGGCAGGCCCAATGGGCACGTTGGCAACAGTGGGGATGGAGTACTCGTGCAACTTCTTATCGGCCATGGTGTTTGGCACAGATGATGTTAGGGTGACAGATTTGGTTGCTGGTGGAGTAGTTGAAGAAGGATTGACACGAGGTCAGGCCTTCTTTAGGAATGACTCCGGATTCTCGGTGAAGGTTGTCGGCAAGTCAAAACCATCTTAGACTATCCTGTTTTCATCCACAATAGGAGAAAACAAGCAAAGTTATCCTGTTATGAGCAATGACTACTACACATGCATACTACCATGAACATGTCCTAATAGATTCTTTTAACCAGTGCCTTCCCCGACAACAGCGCTAGAAATGCTTGTTGACATTTCTTAGTGCAATCACTAGGATTGATGTTTCCTAGCAATGGCACCAGAAATGCCATGACGATATTTTTGAACACATGCAGAAATATTCTGCAAGTGCACGGATATATCGTTGTAGCATTTCACCCGGAAGTATTCGGGTATCGTTCATTTACCGCAGTCGTCAGCGCCCCACCACGTCCTAACCCCAGTCCAATCTAAAGGGACGCTGTAAGTGACGGGAAGCACCATCGCCTTTGACCTCCATCACCGCACCGCACCTGCACTACTATGACACCGGCTGCCGCGTCACTACGGCGCTATGGCCACAACTGCCTTAGGGCGAGGTACATCACCAAGCTTCTCCATCTAAGTAAGTTTTATCCCCTGATCTATGATTTAGAGGTACTATGGTCTATCATAGTGAAGTCCAGGTAGCGGAAGTGAATAAGCAAGATCATGCGTCTCCCCTGGTATCTACGCTTGCTGAGTGGGAAGGTGAGTGGCTCCCCACCTTTTCACAGTCGAGTGCCGACGAAGCTTATTGCAGGGATGCTTTCACGATGACTTCCTGGTTCCAGACCAGTCGAGATCTAATTGAGGAATGGGTTGCGCTCGAACGTAAGTCGCTGTGGACGTACACATGCTTTCGCAATATCAAAGTTCTTTGGGATTATCAGGGGCCAACACTTGACGTGAAGCGCCCTGATAGATTCCTGAATGATAAGGTTTTTGTGGAGTTTGATGAGAGGCAATCGGAGAAGATTTGTGATCCGTACTTGGAGAAAGAAGAAGAAGCTAAGATGACTAGTCTTGGTTCGAAGAGGCGCTTGAACCGAGTGTTTGACACGATGGGTGTTGAATATGAAGAGCACCCCCTTTTGGCTGATGCGGCGAAGGATGAAGTAGAGAAGGCGAAAGGTAAAAAGCCTCAACAGCCAAAGGGCAGGAAAACTCAAAATCCAAAGGGTCAAAGACACGTTGTGCAAAAACGCAAGGCTTTCAAGCTAGCTGACATTCGTTTAGGACCGGATTTGGCGAGGCCCTCCAAGCAAAGTCAGAAATTTACTCTCGGTGGTACAAATACACTAAATGTTGCGCCAGCTGGTGAAATGGTATGTGCTGATTTTAGGCGAACACTTGCTCGATCTGGCGGGTTGCATTACCTTTTACCTAGGACTGTTCTTTGATCTTTTTTATTCTCTCGTTCTCTTCGCTTCGCTCTAGAGCTTTGTTACACACATTTTCTAATTCGTTGTTTGTATTTGCATTTTAGGGTATGTCATCATTGATAGGAATGGTGCTGAAAAGGCCTCCTGCTGCGACCTCAGCTGCTTTTGATGACGATGACATCTCCCTTATGGAGTGCCCAATTTCACTAAGGCCTCGTCAAAAAAGAGCGTCCAAGCTGTGGATGCTGCCCAGTGAGATGACGGGGCCAAGCGGCAAAAAGCAGCGTCTTCTCGCATTCCGATGGAGAAACCTGCGAGAGACCAGGTATGCAGCCGTGAAAAGGGACCTTCATCGGCGAAGGTGTCTAGTCCCCGTGGGCCTGAAAAAGGTAAGAGCCAATTTTACTAGGAAGCGGTTCGGCTGACCCCTAGCATGGTTAAAGGATGGGGATTATGGTGAGGCCTACTTCTACTCGAGGCTGAGTTCGTTAGGGGAGACGGACCCCATGAGGGAAGGGTCTTATCGTATTGCTCAACACAGACGCAGTCAAGTTTGTTGAACATTGCCAGAAAGGCTCTTGTTGCTCTGGAGTTGGAGCACGATCTCTTGGAGGTTGGGGACACATCACTGGCGGAAGCTACCGCCTTCCACCTGGCTAGCATATGTACCACCATCCCCTTGATTTGTTCTTTTCTTTGAATTCTTCCTCCTTTGTACTGACATCTCTCGACTGTTTGTGTCGAATAGGCGATGGTGTTGAGCAGTAGCCTCCATCGCCAAAGCGATGTGATTCGTCGGAAGATTGAGGGTGAAAATGTCGAAAAGGGCCGACGAATCAAGGAGCTGGAGGAGGTGAACACTTTTAGAAGGAAGCTGGAGGAGGAGCAAGCCGTGCAAAAGGAAGTCAAGAAATCAACTTCAAAATTTAAGAAGGAGCTTGAGAAGGAGCTAAAGGCTCATGAAAAAGAGCTGAACGCTTTCGTGTCCCATTCCCGGGAGGTGATGGAGCGCTATCATGACTGCCTGAGCAGCATGGGCGCCAATACGGAGTTTCCCAAGATTGCACCTTAGAAGAATTCATGGTCTGGCTTTGCAGCGAAATGGACACCTTGGACGGACAGATGATGCTTGGTCGGGAGTTTGACGCCATTACCGCCTTTGTAAAGTGATAGGCCATAGCTTGGTCGACGCTAGGTGTACCCATCTCATTGACCTTAGAATCAAGGATGCGAACTACTACTGGCACACCCTGGTGGAGGCTAAGGCTCTAGGCAAAAGATTCTTTGAAAAGTTTTGGCTTGCCGACGGGAACGACATGGCCATCATGTAGGGAGCATGTAGCCAGGGATAGGTATACTAAGTGGCTTTCTGTTAGAGTTTCTTAGCGCAATTACTAGGATTGGTGTTTCCTAGCAATGGTACCAGAAATGCCATGACGATATTTCTAAACACATGTAGAAATATTCCACAAGCGCACGGATATATCTTGGTAGCATTTCACCTGAAAGTATTCGGGTATCGTTCATTTATATTTTCCCAAAGGAAGACATGGTGTAAAAGTCTCTAATAGGGATATGAACAAGATAACATGACTTCATAGTAAACCAAAGTCTATAACAGGGGTAATTCTAGATAGATATTTGATAGTGTGACACACACTCAAGCCAATCTTAAAGATAATGATAAAAGGAAGAATAAAGAATAAAGAATAAACCTAAACTGGAGCAGGCTTATCTTGTGTAGCTATTCTAAGATGAGCAAATGTTCATACAAAACATGAATTTTTAGGGGAAGAGATCATAAGCTAAGATAGCTCTAGTCATATAGACTTCAGGCACCGGCTTACGCTTGATCTGCCAGGCAATACCGGCCTCCAGCTCTACGTCGTATCTGAACATGGAGGATTACGGAGGACGGACAGGGCTGTCATCACCTGCCACCTACCCCTCAACCATGGGATATGAGACAAACAAAGGTAGCATCTAGCCTAGACACCATGTCTATGCTATCGACTACTACTCTAGTGTCGCCCGGGAATATCCGTCTTTATTAGGAGTCCTCTACTAGAGTATCTGCCATGGGGATGGACGACTAACCCGCAAGAATATAATGACCAAAACTAACTTAAAAGTAGAACTCACTACCTCAATTTAGGTCTTGGTCTAAACATGTGTGTTGTATAAAACATTAAGCATAAAGTTCTATACGCTAAACTAATAACATAAGAACTTAGCTCTATTTCAATAGCGTAGCTATGTTGATAATATAAGAACAAGAACATAAGGGAACTCTCCATATTATTCATACCAAGATTGTCCCTAGAGGTTCAAGCTCTCCAATGAAGCTTTCCTAGCTCCAATAAAACTAAAAAGATAAAAGATAGAAGTGGAGAGAGAGAGGCTCTTGAGTTGTGGTGTGTGTTTGGGAGAGGGCTCTACTCCTCTTTTTATACATGATTGAGGTCGGTTTGGTGGGGAAAATTAGGAAACTATCATGAACCGACCCTAGGCATCATAATTACACCACCTGACGAATGTGGGTCTGAGAGGCGGTGGTGGGGGTGCTGGTGCACCCTAGGTGCGGACGCACCTAGGCTGGCTCCACTCGCCACCGCCTTCATGTGGTTGCTTCTCGGATGGGCCTAGGTCCTTGCCACATCTGTGCCTAGCCTAGATTTGCAAGGTACATGGGCCTTTCTTCTATTTCCTTTGAGCGGATCTGCGTTACGCTTTCTCTGATGGCGTACTTTGACTATAATTCCACCGTATTCTTGTATGTCCTGCAAAACATTGATCTTCCAATACATGTGGAAATATGTCAATATGAATAATATATGTGTGCAAGTTATGCTAGTTCTCCTCTTTTTGTATCTTATTTGGCGGTCCAATTTGGTCGATAAGGATCGCCAACACTTTTGTATTTTGTTTCTTTTTGCTGTCTTTCAGTTTGATAGCTAACCTATGCATTTTACCTTTCTTCGCTTGTTCTACAAGTCCTAAGGAGAAGAAAACCATTAAGGAGACTATCTTAGAGTTTCTTAAGGAGCGACATCACTAGGAGGCGGCGAAAGCTACTGTTGATTGTGATGTGGCTACCCCGGCCGCTTCTCCAAATGCGGTTCCAAAAAGTTTGGTAGCCGGCGCCGCTCGAGCGAATACTGATGATAGGGTAGATGTCTAGGCATTTTAATTTTCTAAGGGGTGAAGCTGTTACTTGGTGCATAAGAAACTTGATAAGCTTTTCGTTGTTGTGCATTGTTGGATGTAAGATTTGATACACTTTTGTTTTGATTATGCTTGTGCATAGGGCGCGGAGCCTATGCACCCAGTTGAGGTTTATCCATTGATGATTAGATGTGGGGATTTCATTGTTGGTGGTGCTTCTTGGAGGCGCCATCGACAATGTTGGGACATGAATATTTGAGCCACGGAGGCTGGGCATCGACCAAAATAGACTAATATTGTGAATTGCATGAGTGATAATCTGTAGGGATCACAAGGGGAGCCTTCACTCATACCATTCATGTAGGCGAAGGCCAAAGGATGATGTTGAAGGCCCAAGAAAACATTAGCTCAAAGCGTTGCGTGAGATGGAGGCACAAGGGTGATGGCGAAGGTCCCCGGCGGTGGAGGCTCGGAGCAGAGCGAAAGAAGAGGCCATCTAGGTGAAGGTGCCAGGAACCCATGAGAACCTTCGTCGGTTGAAGAAGGAACCCCCACGGCGCGAAGATCACGAGCGTAAGATGGGCCTCCAACAAGCCTGCCTCTAAGGCCCATGAAGCAAAGGTGGTGGAATAGGAGAAGACCCAAGTTATCCCTAGAAGAATAAACTTGTACAGGAATATTCACAGGAATATGCCTTAGTTGTCGAAGGGCAGAATTGTAAAACGGTATCTCTATGAATAGTGCTCTATAAAAGGGGGAACCAAACTCTATGTAAAGGGGAGAGTTGAGCACCACTTATGAAACTCTAACTACTTATGGGCCCACCTATGTTCTTGTCGGGGTCATAACCTTGGGGTATCTCAAGGCACCGATTAGTTAGCAGGCCATGCGACCCGCAATACACTAGCTAGCGAAGGCCCAAACGACCGAGGCCTAGCCAAGCCGAGCGAACTAGGCCAGACACTAAGGCGAGGGTCAGCTGCGACCCCTTCCCTATGCCTTAGCTGCATGGCGATCGAAGGCCGCATGACCTCTCCCTCGTCATGACCCCTAGGAGGAATGGGGAGAGGTTGAGCCTGGCCAAGCGTGCCTGTTCTGACAAGAATAAGCACACCACACCGATAAGACAATACCGCTCTATAGCGGTTACGACAGCTACGATGACCACCATCCAGATACGGCCTGACAAGACGTAGGTACGACTCCACCCCCTATGGGATGGGATCCACAATGAAGGCCTTAACTTAAAGATCATCCAGACCGACGAGGGCCATGACCCTAGCGATCAAGATCATGGCCCTCAGCTCCTCAAGGCAATGACACGATTGACGACCTGGGGACGGCCACTAACTCCTGTACAACGCCCTAGGAAACCAAGACACAATGATGAAGACCACGGCGGAGAGCACGACACGCAAGATGGTTGGCGCATCACCCCGTGCCTACAGTGCCACCACGGCCGGCACAATAGCACCACACCACACCATGCCATGATGTGTCCATAAGACCATGACAACAGCCATGCCTGGACTTGCAAGCCAAGTTAGCTAGGACCTCCCTTAGGCTCACAACCCTTCGGTTGGGAGAACCTCCTCCATTGTATGCACTCTGGACCGAACTCTAAATAAGGGCAGCCAGGGCAACCATCTCAAGATATTCTGAATCCTCTATAATTTCATTCATCCACCATAGTAGTAGGGCTCTAGAAACTTTTCTTCGAGCAGCCTATTGCCTAGCTTAGGTTCTTCTACGTCTTCCACCATTCTAGCACCCCCCCCCTCTGTAAGAACTTCAGAGCATTCAAGTGAGGAACACACACTCGATCATCTCTAAGACTGGACGTAGGGCTCCGACCTGAACTAGTATAACTCCTCATGTCTTTTGGATGCTACCATCATCTTCCTAGAGCAGCGCGGTAATCGTATAAGTTTACTAGTCCAGTTTTATGAAACACCGACATTTAGCATGCCAAGTAGGGGACAATTGTGCACTCTCATTGTTGACAAGGAAGCGATGGCTCCCTACACTTATGTTGGACTTGCTCTTGGTGCAGCCCTCGCTGGCCGCATCTACTTCGGAAGCCTCGGGTTTGCCAACATTGATGGGTTAGCTCCCATTAATGGTCTTCTCCCTAGGCAAGCCTTGTGCTTCGAGGACCTAGACTTCATAGCCGATCGCCTGGGTCAGCTGTGGCTCAGCGAAGAGAATGAGACTCCACCGCACATCTCAATGCCTGATCATGGACTAGCCTGAGCTAATCCTGTGATCATCGACTCTGATGCGCTAGCATGCAGGATTGATGCCTATCTCGGGGTGAATCCTGAGCTAGAGCTAAACCGATGCATTTTCTATGTGTTGGCGAACGCTTTCACCCAACTCTCTAGAAGCGGGCCTATGGGGGTATGGCCTCCGGTATCCACAAAACAAGACATGCGCCACACCCTCAGAGGTGGATCCACCGAGTTGCCATGAAGGATGTTGATCCTCATTTTCCCAAGTTGCTTCTTCCTCTGATTGGTTACTCCATTGAACTTTACACACTTTAAGCACTCTTCCCATAAGAGTTCCTTGGGCTCTTTCTAAGATCCTAATTGGATAATCATCATAAGTATAATCATCTGTTGGATAGAGCTCCTACAAGGGTGTTTGTTCCTTTACACCCTTGTCGGTGTTTCGGACCAGGGGGTCCTCAACCAACTAGTAAAAGTGAACTGCGTGCCCCTAATTCTGGATGGTGATGCAAAGAGACACAAGGTTTATACTGGTTCAGGCAATTGGTGCCCTACGTCCAGTCTGAGAGATTGGTCTTGTATTCCTTGCACCAAAGTGCTTGTAGTAGGGGGTTACAACCTGGGTGAGAGAGGGAGCTAGTCCCAGGTCTCGGCGTGGGACAGTGCGAGGTGCTTGAGACGCTGCTCTCAAGCAGCCCGGGAGCGTGGGTGTTACGGGATGTGTCTAGGGTGAGTATGGGAGCGCGGTTCTATCATATGTCCTTCTCCTCCTCCCCGAGCTATCCCTGGCCGCTTCCTTTTATAACCGCAAGGAAGGAGCTAGGAGTACATGAGTGAGCTACATGTGGAGCCTACTGTAGTTTAGTCCTGTAGCAGCATGGCGTTGGGAATGGAGATCTGTACTTGTCTGGCGCGCCGTGCTGGTCAGGTTTGAAGTGGTTGAGGTCGTGGGAGTCCTTGTTGATGTCTAGTCAGTATGACTTCCATGGCCGGAGACATGTCATGCTTTGCTGGACTCTTGGCCTGGTGGAGTGCCGAGACCTGGCGGGTTGTAGCTAACCGCTCCGAGGCCTGATTTGCTGAGGCCCTGGTGGGTGTTTGTAGCTGACCGCGCTGAGGCCTGATTTGCCGAGGCCCTGGTGGGTGTTTGTAGCTGACCGTGCCGAGGCCTGATTTGCCGAGGCCCTGGCGGGAACAGTTGGGCCTATGCACTAATTCCGAGGCTATAGTGACCTGGTTTAGGTGGAAAAGTGCAGGGCATGGTAAAAAGGAGATTTGACCGTTGTCCCATCGCTCCTGTTGCTGTACCCTGTCGGTCATGGCTGACGTAGCGGGTGCATTCAGGTGCATTAAATGGATGGGACAGCCTGCCAGGGGGATGGTTGAGGCGAAGGCGATGAGGATGCGGGACGAGCCCGGCCTCGGCCGAGGCAGAGAAAGAACAGTACGTCCGAGGCCCTATCGGGGGGTCTCAGACGAGGCGGAGAACGAGCAGCTAGGCTCTCCTGCTGTTGCTGAGACTACAGGGACCTGGACTTGACCTTCCATGCCGCTTTGTCCTTGATGTAGGGGTTAGGTAGCACAAGGCAGTACAGGTGTCAGTAGGGAGCACAGTGGCAGGTAACCCTTGCTGCGCCCGGTCTCCTGTCTCGTTGGTCGCTCTGCCCGCACTGTACCCACGCGCAGCTGATGTTTGCGGGAGTAGTCGGGCGCATTAACCCGAACGTGACGTTTTGTCAGAGGAGTTCGGTCGGGACGGAGGTAGCGAGGTTGTTTGCCGAGCCCAGCCTCGAGCGAATCGGAGAATTGGCATCCCGTCCGAGGCCTTTCGGGGCGGGGCCTCGATGGGGCGGGGAGCTTTTGGCCTTTTGCATGAGGCTTCGGCGCAAGGCCTCAGGCGAATCGGAGAAATCTGCTGAGACCTTGCGGTAGTCTTTTGGCTTTGATTTTTGCAAGGTTTAAGCAATATTTTTGGTTTCTTGCTTAGGGTACCCCTTCTTGCGGTATCCGACAGTAGCCCCCGAGCCTCGGGAGGAGTGAGGGCACTCTCCTGAGGTTTTTGTTAAGACTTGGCTCGCAACAGCTCCTGTTTGGGATTGTGTTTTGTACTCGAGGACTCGGTGGGTGCGCGCGAGCGCACCCACCGGGTGTAGCCCCCGAGGCCCTGGAGGAGTGATTTGACTCCTCCAGGGGCTTTTCTTACGTCGTGCGATGGATTTTTAGTGCACTAGCTGAGCCTATGAATGCGAGTTTGGGTCGCTGAGCCTTGGTTTAGTTATAGGAAGAACCCCTGAGCCTCCGCTCAGAGCAAGAGGACGACCAGGAGTTTCCCTGTCTTTTTTGCATTGCCCTCACGCATCCGTTTTGTTCGGAAGGAGGGGTCGAGGGTGTCATGCTACCCTCGGCTGGGCACGAGCAGTGACACCTCCGGCGAGCTGTTATCGGGTAAGTCCGAGTGGAGGCCCGAACCCCATTCGTTAGGGGTCGGCTAGCGGTCCAAAGACGCACTCCAAGAGTACCAGAGGGTTTCTCTAGTGGGTGTTGGGGCTGTTCGCTAAGCCCCGGTGGCTCGGTGCCTCCCTACGGTGGGATCCCATTTGGAGACCTCCCTGCTGGTCTCGGACACGACTTAGAGCGTCCCGAGCAGTCGTTTGCTCGGGTCTCGGCCAAGCACGGGCTCGCCCATAGTCGTCCCTGACTCTGTTGCCCTGGGGTAGCTGTCGAAACCCTTAGGGGCCCAGCCTTCGAACCCCTGGACCATAACGGGCTCGATGCCCTTTTATCACGTTTTTTCGAGTCTTCAGGTGCGGGCTTGGGTCGCTTGTCCTTGTCTTGGGTGCAAGAGGAGCCCTCGAGCCTCCGCACGGAGTGAGAGGGCGGTTAGGGGTCCCCCTGACTTTTTCTTCAACCCTCGCACATCCTTTTTGTTCGGACGAAGGGGTTGTTTGTCGAGCCCACTCGTGTGCAAACCTGGGTCGCTGGGTCTCGGCAGACTTGCAGGAAGAGCCCCCTGTCCTCTACATGGAGCAATAGGGCCATCAGGTGCTCTCCTGGCTTTTTATACACCCCTCGCGCGTGAGGGTTTGTTTGCTGAGACCCCCTCGGGTGCGAGCCTGGGTCATAGGGTCTCAGCATATCTACAGGAAGAGCTCCCTAGCCTCTGCCCGGAGCAAGAGGGCTGTCAAAAGTTCCCCTGGCTTTTTGTACAACCCTCACGCAACCTTTTTGTTCGGAAGAAGGGGTGTGTTTGCCGAGCCCCCTCAAGTGCGAGCCTAGGTCGCTGGGTCTCGGCAAGGTTTGCAGGGAGAGCCCCCAAGCCTCTGCAAGGAGCGAGAGGGCGGTCAGGAGTTCCCCTGGCTTTTTATGCGACCCTCGCGCATCCTTTTCGCTCGGAAGGAGGGGTGGAATATGCCAGGCTACCCTCGGTGGGCACGAGCGGTGACACTTCCGGTGAGCTGCTATCGGGTAAGTCCGAGTGGAGGCCCGTGCCCCATTCAATAGGGGTCGGCTAGTGGTCCGGAGACACACTCCAAAAGTACCAGAGGGCTTCTCTATTGGGTCCCAGGGCCGTTCGATTGGCCTCGGGGCTTGCTTCTCCCTACGGTGGGATCCCATTCGGAGAACTCCTTGCTAGTCTCGGACACGACTTAGGACATCTCGAGCGATCACTTGCTTGGGCCTCGGCCATGTACGGGCTCACCCATAGTTGTCCCTGACTCTGTTGCCCTGGGGCGGTTGTCGAAACCCTCTGGGGTCCAGCCTTCGAACCCCTGGACCGTAATGGGCTCGGCGCCCAGTTCCTTTTGAGGCGGTCTCTTAGGGCCTACCGTTGCTGCGGTTGGAAGCGATGCGGTGTCAGCGGACAAGACATAACCGCCCGTGTGATCAATGAGGAAAAGGTTGGCGCGTGGATGGTGAAATCGGATTTGGATTTATTGTGCCCGGACTCGAGGGAAACTTCCCCAATTTCGTCGCCTGACCATTTTGTCCTTTCCCTGCATAAATATGAAATGAGTCTCGACCATCCCTCCTTACCTTGCCCATACTCACCTTTTCCGCCTTTGAGCCGTTGCCGAGAATAGAGAGCGCCGGGGAGAAGAAGGGAGAAGAGGGAGCGAGAGCGAGAGAGAGAGAGAGAGAGAAGCGAGAGAGACTTACCGTCGTACCCTCATTCTCCATCTCACAATGGCCGGCGGTCCTCCTGTCATCCTCTCGGCGGATCCTTGGGAGCCATCCGACGTGTCCGTGGAGGTGCTGCAGTCGCTCGTCGATGACGGCCTTCTTCGTCCGATCACCGACCCCGACAGGCCGGAGTGGATTGCTCTGTTGGGCGAGCGGGAGCCATGGCCACGTGAATGGTACATCGTGAGTTCGTCTCTTTCCACGAGCGTGGTCTCAGCGTGCCGGCGGACCAATTCATGCGAGCGCTCCCGCATTACTATGGGGTGGAGCTACACAACTTCAACCCCAACTCCATCGTGCAGGCGGCTATTTTCGTCGCCATCTGCGAGGGGTATCTGGGGATTGCCCCCCCATTGGGAGCTATGGCTCCACCTCTTCGAGCAGGGCATACCACCAAGCCGGCGGGTACGGCGGGTATGAGGAAGATGGTGAGGGCCGGTGGCTGCACTCTCCAGGTGCGCCAAGACTAGCAGCACATGTACATCCTAGCCCAGCTCGTGTCATCCAATCGCCGCTGGTACACCATCTCGTTCTATCTCCGCAACGATGATGGTGGGCTTCCCCCCTACACTTGACGGATCGTGGAGGACTGTTCGGAGAAGTGGAGGTATGGCGTCCCGAGAGCAGAGTAGCCCAAGCTGCAGCCGCTCCTGGATGGGCTAGAGAAGCTGTGGAACCGCTGCCTTATGACGGTTGTGGTCGTGGTGGCCTTCCACCACCGGAGGGTGCTGCCGCTGATGGCTTGTTCGATATGAGACCGGATGAGCCAATCGAGGGCATCCGGATGTCTGCCGCCGCCCTCTTCGAGGAGGCGGTTCTACATCGAGTGAGGGAGATGGTGGACGGGAAGATGAAGAGCGGTGGTCTGACCCACATTGCCATGCGCCCGTTGCGGGGGTATCTCTCCCTAGTAAGTCATGCGTTGCTGCAGCCCCCGAGCCCTCTCTGTTTCTCATGATTTCTCATTCCCTTATGCGCGTTCACCGTTCCTACAGGGGATGAGGGACGTGCGAGCCTCCCCGCCGCCCGTTCCCGAGGACGCGAGGCGGCGAGCGATCAACCGGGCGCACGCCGAGGCGTAGAAAAAACAGAAGGACGATAAAGCGGCCAAGCGCATGAAGCAGATTCTTGTGCACAGAAGCTAGATGAGCTTTGTCGGCAGCAAAGGAAGGACGGCCTCCCGTTGGAGGAGTCCCCGTCGCCGTCGCTATCAACGGATGCCTCGGACAGAGATGACGAGGGCGAGAGGGGGCGGGGTCCCCTGGACTATCTCCCTGACGTTGAGGAGACGGTGCCTGGGCGTCGACAAGTAGCCCAGCGCTCCCAGGAGGAGGGGGAGGAGATAACGCCCCGGGGTCGGCGATCGCTCACCCCGTGTCCGAGGCTGACATGCCCAAGCTATGGGCACTGGGGAAGCGTGTTGTTAGCCCGTTGGGTTCGATGGTAGTGACAGAGCAGGTGGCAGCGAGGGCGACGCAACTGCCACCGCAGGGGGTCGAGGGGGCGCCGAGCTCGATGAGGGTCGGTTGGCACTAGTGGATGCTGGGACCGTGCCTCCGCCACCGCCGCAGTCATTGCAGAGGAGAACCGCAGTGCCAAAGTGGCTGCAACCCCGCTCGAGGTGAGTGTTTTTTCAGTGACATTCGCATTGTCTCTTGCTCGCTTCATGGTCATCGGCTGACCAAGTGGGTGTTTTGCCTTTAGTCGGAAAAGTCAGGTGGAGGTGTCAGCCTTGGCGCCACGCAAGGCACTCAAAGTGGGCGCCGGTCCCACTGCTCACCAGGCAGCAGAGGCGCAAACCGCCATGCAGCCTGATGTGGCGTCGGCCGGGGCCAACCTGAAGAGGTCGGTCATTCAGGAAGAGGCTCTCGGGCGGCTACGGAGCAGACGGAGGAGGAAGGGCCTACGCCATGCGTTGCCGAGGCCCATGAGTCCGATGGGGCCAAGGCACCCCCAGTCGCCGAGGCCGGGAGCAAGGCCGAGGCCCCTAGGACTCCCGAGGCCGAGATGGTCGAGGTGTGCGCGACGAGCCTGGTGGCCTAGGATTTGGAGATGGAGGTGGGGCAACCTTTGGTGCCACCCCTGGCCCAAGGCCTGCCGCCGTCGCAGGAGAGCACCCGGGAGGTGGAGGTTCCGGTGACCTCTCCTGCCGATACTTCCCGGGGGAAGGATGCGGCGGATGTCGAGGCGGACAGCACCGCCGAGCAGCTAGTTCCAGCTCCTGGCGAGGGGAACTCGGCCCTCGCATGGGTACGACCCGAGCCCCGTGGGTGGAATCACCCGCGTATATCATGGCTGAGCCGGACGACCCGGAGGGGGAGCCTCTATTCGCCCTCGAGGATGCGGTCGAGGGGGGGCGCTGAGCTCCTTCAAGCAATATCGCGGGCTGGCGGTGCAGTTCGCTGTGAATGGCACTGTCTGTCATGGATGATGATCTACCCAGCGTTGCCCAGGTACGCGTCCTCTTTTCTCGTGTGGTGTCATCTTGTTCTGAGTCTTTTTGCAATGCATGACCTCTGTTCTACCTATCTAGAAGCTCGAGGCCTGGTCTCTTGGGAAATCGTTGTTCCTCCGTCAAGAGAGAGACGTGTGGGACCAACTTGGGCAGCAGAGGGACCTGCTCGCAAACTCCAACAAGCTCATGTTGGTGCAGAGCGTGGAGACGGAGGACCTCCGCCTTCGTTGTGCAGATATGCGGGCCAAGGCGGCCACGGCTCGGTAGCTATTCTATGTTCCAAGCATTGGTGAAGATTTCACCCTTCTCGTTTTCCAGCTTGTAGGTCCCGGGTTTTAGCACTTGGGCGATGATGTACGGTCCTTCCCATGGTGGGGTCAGCTTGTGGCGGCCCTTGTTGCTCTGCCTCAGTCTCAGCACCAGGTCACCCACCTTCAGGTCTCGGCTTCGGATGCGCCAGGCTTGATAGCATCGTAGGGCTTGTTGGTACTTGTCTGAATGTAGTAGCGCAACATCTTGGGCTTCCTCCAGTTGGTTGAGAGCGTCCTCGCGGGTAGTGCGGTTGCTTTGCTCATTGTAAGCCTACAGCCTTGGGGAGCTATACTCCAAGTCAGTGGGGAGGATGGCCTCGGCTCCATAGACCAGGAAGAACGGCGTGAACCCCGTGGCTTGGCTTGGTGTATTCCTTAGGCTCCAGATGATCGACGGGAGTTCGACCAGCCATTTCTTGCCGAATTTCTTCAACCGGTTGTATATCCTTGGCTTAAGGCCCCGAAGAATCATGTCGTTGGCATGTTCTACTTGGCCATTTGTCCTTGGGTGTCCTACGGCTGACCAGGCCACACAGATGTGGTGGTCGTCGCAGAATGTCAGGAATTTACGACCGGTGAACTGTGTCCCGTTATCGGTGATGATGGTGTTCGGAACCCCGAACCTGTGGACGATGTCCGTGAAGAACATCACCGCTTGCTCGGATTTGATTTGACTTATCGGTTGAGCCTCGATCCACTTGGAGAACTTGTTAATAGTGGGGGCTTTCTGTAGAGGCCCAACCATGTCCAGTCCCCACACGGTGAACGGCCATGTGATGGGGATGGTTTGGAGGGCTTGAGCCGGGAGGTGTGTCTGCCGTGCATAGTACTGACATCCCTCGCAGGAGCATACCAACTTGGTGGCATTGGCAAACCGCCGTTGGCTAGTAGAACCCTTGGCGGAAGGCATTTCCGACGAGCGTCTGAGGTGCAGCATGGTGTCCGTAGGCTCCTGCATGCAAGTCCCAAAGTAGGGCTTGGCCTTCCCCGGTGGCGATGCATCGTTGGAGGACACCAGATGGGCTTCGTTTGTACAACTCGCCGTTGCTGACGACGTAAGTTTTGGCTCATCGCGCCAGCCATTGGGCCTCGGCTCTATCCGCAGGAAGCACCCCTTGAGTGAGGCGATCAAGGAGGGGGACTCGCCAGTCCACCCCTCGGTCGGCCTCGGGAGGCTCTGCATTGATTTCCATGGCCTCGGGCTCGGCCGCCGAGGTCTCGGCAACAGAGGGGGCCTTGGGCCCTATGGGTGGCTCGGTCGGTGGGCCTTCTTGTGTTGTCGAGGCGTAGTCCACCGAGGGCTTGTGCAGGTCTCTAGCGAATATGTTCGGGGGGACCGAGGCCCATGCCGATGCCATTTTCGCCAGTTCGTCCACGGCCTCGTTGAACTTCCACGCAATGTGGTTGAGTTCGAGACCGTCAAATTTATCTTCAAGGCGACGTACCAGTTTGCAGTATGCCTCCATTTTGGGGTCGTGACAATTTGAGTCCTTCATGACCTGGTCGATGATGAGCTACGAATCACCCCGTACGTCGAGATGCCGCACTCCAAGTTCGATGGCGATCTGCAAGCCATTGACGAGAGCTTCATACTCGGCACGTTGTTGGAGGCGGCAAAGTGGAACCGAATTATGCAACGCACATGCCTTCGAGGGGGGGAGATGAAAAGCAGACCCACGCCTGCCCCGGCCTTCGTTAGAGACCCATCAAAGTACATGGTCCAGCATTCTGATTGGATTTGAGCAGGTGGCAGCTGGGTGTCGGTCCACTCAGCCATAAAATCAACTAAGACATGGGATTTAATTACTTTCCGAGGCGCAAAAGACGGCCTCCCCCATGAGTTCGACAACCCACTTGGCTATTCTACCCGAGGCTTCCCTGTTCTGGATTATCTCCCCCAGAGGGAAGGAGGACACCACGGTCACCGGGTGGGATTCAAAGTAGTGACGTAGCTTGCGCCGAGCCAAGACTATGGCGTAGACCAGCTTCTAGATATGGGGGTAGCATGTCTTAGTTTTGGAGAGTACTTCGCTAATGAAGTAAATGGGTCATTAGACAGAGAGAGCATGCCCCTCTTCTTGCCTCTCGACTACTACTGCCGCGCTGACCACCTGGGTCGTTGCAGTGACATAGAGTAAGAGGGCCTTGCCCTCAGTTGGTGGTACCAGGACGGGGGGGTTGGTGAGTAATGCCTTGAGCTTGGTGAGGGCCTCCTGGGCCTCGGGGGTCCAGGAAAAGCGTTTGGATTTTCTCAAGAGACGGTACAGAGGTAAGCCTTTTTTTCCAAGGCGCGAGATGAAGCGACTCAGTGCCGCAAGACATCTCGTAACTCTCTGTACTCCCTTGAGGTCCCGGATCGGCCCCATGTTGGTCACGGCTAAGATCTTCTCTGGGTTGTCCCCGATGCCGCGTTTTGAGACTATGAATCCCAAGAGCATGCCTCGGGGGACCGCGAAGACACACTTCTCAGGGTTAAGCTTGATGCCCTTCTCCCTGAGGCATTTGAAGGTGATCTCTAGGTCATCGATGAGGTTACTGGCCTTTCTGGACTTGACTACGATGACATCCACGTAGGCCTCGATAGTTTGCCCGATGTGCTTGCCGAAGACTTGGGTCATGCACCGTTGGTACGTGGCCCCTACGTTTCTGAGACCAAATGGCATAGTTCTATAGCAGTACATGCCGAATGGGGTGATGAAAGAAGTCGCGAGCTGGTCGGACTCTTTCATCTTGATTTGATGGTAACCAGAATACGCATCAAGGAAGGATAAGGTCTCACATCCTGCAGTGGAGTCAACGATTTGATCGATCCGAGGCAACGGGAATGGAACCTTTGGACATGCTTTATTTAAACCGGTGTAGTCTACACACATCCTCCATTTTCCATTTTTCTTCCTAACTAATACAGGATTGGCTAACCACTCTAGATGGAATACTTCCTTGATGAATCCGACCGCCAAGAGCTTCTGCACCTCCTCGCCGATGGCCCTGCGCTTCTCCTCGTCGAATCGGCGTAGGCGCTGCTTCACTAGTCTGGAGCCGGTCCGGACATCCAAGGCATGCTCGGCGACCTCCCTCGGTATGCCCGGCATGTCCGAGGGGCTCCATGCGAACATATCGACATTCGCGCGGAGGAAGTCGACGAGCACGGCTTCCTATTTGCTGTCGAGGGTGGCGCTGACCCTCAACGTTCGGCCGTTGGAGCAGTTGGGGTTGGCCGGGACGAGCTTGGCAGTCTCTGCGGGCTCGAAAGTCCCGGCGCGGCGCTTGGAGTCGGGTACTTCGCTATCGAGTTTGTCAAGGTTGACGATGAGTGTCTCGGCCTCCATGATAGACTTTGTGTATTCGATGCATTCGACGTCATAGTCGTATGCATGCTCGTATGTGGACTTGACGGTGATGACGCCATTGGGGCCCGGCATTTTGAGCTTGAGGTAGGTGTAGTTCGGGACCGCCATGAACTTGGTGTAGCACGGGCACCCTAGAATGGCGTGGTAGGTTCCCTTGAATCCAACCACTTTGAAGGTGAGGATCTCATTGCGGTAGTTGGAGGGAGTGCCAAAGCTGACCGGCAAATCAATGCGTCCGAGGGGTCATGCGCGCTTCCCTGGCATGACACCGTGGAAGGGTGCGGCACCCCCTCGGAGCATCGACTGGTCAAGCTCTAGGAGCTCCATGGTGTTGGTGTAGAGGATGTTGAGGCCGCTACCTCCGTCCATCAGCACTTTGGTGAGCCGGGTGTTGCCGATAATCGGGTCGAAGATGAGCGGGTATTGCCCGGGGTTTGGGACATAGTCGGGGTGGTCTTCCCAATCGAAGGTGATCACCTCCCGAGACTAGTTAAGGTACTGGGGAGTAGCTATCTCAACCAAGAAGACCTCCCGGCGTTCCCTCTTTTGTTGATGCGCCGTGAGGTACGTTGAAGGCCCGCCGAAGATCATGAAAGCGTTGTGCACCTTAGGGAACCCGTCGTCCTTGTCGTTGTCTCTGTCACCGGCACCCTTCTTCCTGGCGTCGTCGTCGGGAAGTCCGAGCTTGGCGTAGTAGCGTCGAGCATGGTGCATTCTTCGAGGGTGTGCTTCACCGGGCCTTGGTGGTAAGGGCACGACTTTTGAGCATATCGTCGAATAGTCCGGGGCCTCTAGCGGGGCCTTGGGGATTCCTATGATCCGCGGCTATGGGACAAAATTGGCCTCGAGGGCCTCTTGCTTCTCCTAGCATCCTTTTTTCTTTTTCTTGGAGAAACGGGAGGCCGAGGCCCCAGAGGCCTCGTCCCTCCGCTTCCCCTTTGCTTCGCTGTTGGGGAAGATGGCCCCGACAGCTTCTTCGCCGAGGCGAAGTTGGTGGCGATGTCGAGGAGCACGGCCACCGAGGTCGGTACATTCTGGCCTAGCTCTCGGACCAGGTCTCGGCAGGAGGTGCCGGAGAGAAAAGCCTAGACAACTTCTGAGTCACCGACGCTGGGCAACTCGGTGCGCTGCTTGGAAAAACGCCGGATGAAGTCTCGGAGAGACTCGTCCGACTTCTGGCGACAACTCTTGAGGTCCCAGGAGTTTTCGGGGCGCACGTACGTGCCCTGGAAATTCCCGACAAAGACCTTGACCAAGTCGCGCCAGTTGTGAATCTGTGAGGGAGGGAGGTGTTCGAGCCAGGCTCACGCCAAGTCTGATAGGAACAAGGGGAGGTTACGGATGATGAGCAGGTCATCGTTCACGCCACCTAGCTGACAAGTCAAGCGGCAATCGGCCAGTGTGGCAGAACCTCCTAAATTATAGGGCCGACATGCACCAGTCACTGTCCAACGACCTTTGACATCTATGCATACGTTCCCGGTAACTTAAGAAGACTGTCGGGTGTCCTCGGGGAACCCCAAATCATCCACGATTTCTGAGCAGGATCACATTACAGAGTCATTGCAGTATTACAACAGTTTATTCAAATAGATACATCAGAGTAAAAACAGTGGAAGTCTTACAATAACATAGTTTACAAACTATTTTATTCAAACCATACAACTAAGTTCGATAATAAAACAAACCAAAGTAGTGGAGTGGCATTATAATATATTACAAAACACACAACTTAAGCTGCCCTGCCCAAGGGCCACACATTTAATTATCGTCATCGCACTGAACAACAGTCATGCAGCACGATCCAAAACAGATCTGCTCATGAGCCTCACCTGCAATAAGGGTCAACGAACCCTGAGTACAAAAGTACTCAACAAGACTTAACCAAAATAAGAATTTAAAAGAACGTAGGAATGCAGGCTCATGGGATTCAAGGTATGGCTTTAGCAATAATCAAGGTTCTTTTACGTAAAAGCATTTTAACAAAATTCTTTATATCAACGTTTAAAACTTCATAAAGATCATATACAAAGCTGACACAATCCGTATTGAAATCATGAAACTTCGTATCCAACACTTTCTCATACCATCCTCAGGTTCCACTTATTAAATACTACGATGATGAACAGTGAGTTGAGTCTCCATAACCGAGGAGCAACGATGATTCGAACCGATTATAACCCAGCTAGGAATTCCAGACCACACGACATATGCAGGTCCCCGACCTACATATACCAACCTACCCTCAGATCCTCTAAAATAAGAACGGGTCCGCGCCACCTGAGAATACAGTACTCCACCAATCCAGCCCATTGCCACGTGGGTACACGCTATTCCCGCCATCTCTCCACTCCCTGTGCGTGAGTAGGCATTCTCGTAATAGAATAGCCAAGTTAAGGCTTACCGAAGTATGTGGTTAGTACTACAAAGTCTCACCTCATGCAATTCAACAACAGACGGACCTTAATCGACACAGGCGGAAAGAACCTGCTCACAAGACCTCCATGTCTTGTGGCTCACACACACCGAGTCCGCCCGGTCTAGATTTATTACTCCACATTCCCATATCACATGTTAACATAATTAACCAAAGCTCCATTTAAAACTTGCAGATGACAGGTAATCACCCGACTTTCACCGTTCTAAGCATAGCTAAGCAAAACTGGCATATACGAATTTAAAATTGGTAATATGGTAAATATGGAATAACAAGGTTGGTAATGTACCAATTTGGTTTTCACTTGACTACTAATCACTTAATGCAGTAAAAATAAGCAAAAGCGAAATCAATTTGTAAAATACAAGGTAGGGTTGTATGCATCCGGGGCTTGCCTTCGTTGACGGAAAAGTCCGGGTCCGGAGTCGTTCCACCAATATCAACACCAACTTCCACAGACGAATCAACCTCCTCAACTACTTAATTAACTACCACGTGTTCACCTTCGTTCACTACACGTGGTAACAATGCCATGTTTAACATGATGCGGATACAAAATATGATGCTCAATGATGGATGCAAAACTTTACAACTTGAATACAACTTTCCTTCGCGGTACAGTTACAAGTCAAACTAACTAAACCATTTTTGCATCACTCACAACAATTGCCAAGGATCATTACCAACTAATGACCCAAGGACATCACTTAATCAAAAACTCAAACAAAACCTAAATCACTAAAGGTTACTATTTGCTTTTATGAATTAATTAATTAATTAATAATTATGAAATAAATCAACTTGTTCCAATTGACCTCAAAATTTTTGTATATGTTCATCACATGATAACTAAGTGACAAAACAATTTTCATAATTGTTGGATACATAAATAAGTCTAGAAAAATCCTGGAAACTCATTTATTAATTAATTGAGCATTTTTTATTACATTCAAAAATTACTGAAAAACATCATTTCATATTTTTCCTAAATATTACACATCACTAATAAGTCACACAAAAAATTTCATAATTTTTGGAGCTCTAAATAAATCTACACAAAAATAACAAAAATAGACACTATTTATTTAAATCTGAAAAACAGAAAATTCATTTTGAACGCTGAGTCACTGACAACCGGGTCCCACTTGTCATCTTCTACCTCGCGCTTTGACCACGGCGACACGCGCGCTGACCGGCGAAAACTCACCGACGGCGAGCTCAACGGCGACGACCAAGGTACTAAAATGACCCCTACAACCCTACGCGTCGATTGGTGGCACAATCGAGACCAATTATAGCGGCGCATGAGCATGACGACGGCCATGGCAGACACGGCAGCGCGGCTGCGCTACACCGGCGATAGGAGCTCGGTAACGATGAAACAAACAACTCGGGTAGAACCAGGAGCTCACCCCGAACACACTGGAGTCGCTGGCCAAGCCTGAGAAGCAACAGAGACACGGCTCGACGGTCACAGCGGTCACGGCGGAGCAAATTTCGACGACGGCGATGCTCCGGCGACTGCGGTGGAGGAAATGGTCAATCAACCGGGCACAAAGCACCATGGCATCGAGGCGAAGCTGAAGCAAGAGTCAGAAATAGCAGAGGCTCACCGTAACGCGCTGGGCACGGCGATGCGCACACCACGGTGGTGCTGCCGGCCACGAGGAAGAAGGGCGGCAAGCGACGTTCCACAGCAAAATCTAGCGTCAAGGATGGTTCGGCTGAGCATGCAAGGAAGAGGCGAAGCTGTTGCGCACTTTGCTACGACGGCATAGGCGTTGGTTCGACGGTGAGGGCTCAACGAAGAATGGCGGTGACGGCGAGAGAAAACAGAGGAGAGGAAAGAACGACGACGACGGCGCCTCGGTCCAAATAACACGGCTCAAAAGCTCAAGGAAGCCACGCTGCGGCCTTTACCGTGCCAACGCGACGCCAAAGATGGCCACGCGCGCGACTGGAACGCCGAAGAAGGTCGTCGGCGGTGTAGCTCAAGCGGTGAACACTGTTCATCGAAATTATAGAATTGCCATCCGCCAAATTTCACAAATTAAATTTTCATAACAACTCAAAAATCTCTAAAAACAAAAGTTGTTCCAAATCAAAAGTTCTACAACTTTTCTTTTGAAACCATACCCAAATTCGGCCTACATTTTGAAATGAACTTTTGAATTTAAAGCGGGGATATTTAAGGAATTTCGCCTTTTTAAATAACTTCAAATTTTACTAAACAACTTGAAAAACTCCAAAAACAAACTTTGTACAACTTGACAAGCTCTACAACTTTGCTTTAAGACTCAACCCCAAAATATGCTTTGATTTTGAAATGGGTTTTCAGGGTCGGATTTAAATATTGAAAATCAGGGTTTTCGGAATTTCAAATCAATACTAAGATTTCAAACTTGATTCAAACAATACCAAGCAATGCTTATAAAATAAATGTAAACTTGTTTTAGTGAATGCATAACAAAATTTGCAATATGACCCATGCCTTGCAATGCATATGATGATATGTCCGGTTTTTAATATTTAAACACCCGAGGTGTTACAGCCAGCCACAGCTCGAGGTTGGTCTCGCCACTGTATTTCACGAGATTGGCCGGTTGCTGGAACCGGGCAGGGAATGGAGCATTGTGGATGGCCTTGCTGAGGACTCTAGGGCTAGGCGGCCCAGGAGAAGGACTACGGTCCTCCCCGCTGTCGTAGCGGCCACCTCGATGTGGCTGGTAGCCTCGAGCGAGCCCATCGTTGTCATGGCACCATCGCCTGCTGACCACATCGTGGTCCTCTTATGCCTCGCGTTGGTCGCTGAGGCGGTCGTGGACTGAGGGGGCCTTGAGGCGATCGTGCACTGAAGGCCACTTCGAGGTGTTCTCACGTCGCTGAGACGCGGAGCTTTTAACTTGCATCTTCACGCGCGATTTGAGAAGGGTCTCGGGCCTTGCCCGTGGACCCGCCGCCCTCTATGGTAGAGGGCTCGGGCATCACTCAGACTAGCATCACCGCCGCCGCGACGTTCTAGCTAGCGCGATTGAAGATTGGGGGTTGCTCACTTGCTTCGTCGTTGTTGATGCGATGGTGCACGTCGTGGGCCCTCTACCGGCCCCACCGCCATCACCGCGACCTTGCTGCTCCTGCTTGAGAGTGTCTCGGAGCTGCTATAGCAAGAGTCGATCTTGGTCAACTTTTGCCTGGATGCTCACGGAGCTACTCCAAGTCTAGGCGTTGGAGATCCTCGGGGGCGACGTTCACGTTCCGCGCCGCCCGAGCTCGACGAGCGGGGGTGTGGCGTCGCCCGCCCCTTGGCAGGGCGGGGACCGGTTTCCTACCCTCTCACCCTCATTACTTTCCCCTGGCATTCTGAGCCCGACGTGGAAACACTCTCGAGTGGGATCATAAGTGCTTTCATCATTGGAGTCGGAGTAGCCGAAGCATTAGTCGCTTGCGGCCTAGAAGCGGCGCATAGCCTCGGGGTCATGAAGCCTGGAGAAGTCCGCTCCGGCCCATGCCTCGTCCTTCTCCTAGGAGTCAGTGTGGGTGTGAGTCAAGATTGTGGTGGAGAAGTCGAGGGTGAATCGTTGGTGGTGTTCTGAGGGTTCCGCGTGCGTGGAGGCGTAAGCGAAAGCATAGGCGGCGGCGATGTTTTTCAGCCCGAAGGGGTACGGGGATGGTGCCACCGCTCGGCTCTGCTCCGCCTGAGTTGATTCCGCAAGATGTGGCGGGGCCGAGCTTGACGACGGGACATCGCTGTGTGCTACCAGCGTCTTTCCCCTGCCTAGGCTTAGGCTAGACGGGTCCCCAGCCAGGGATTCTATACCAACAGCCGGGCATGGGATGTCGGCAGAGTGCGGCGCGCAGCTTTGAGCTCGCGTGGCGTCGGAGTAGTCCCGCTCGCGTCGTGCCTAGCAAGCGTGACGAGAGCGGCGGCCTAGGCGCCGCTTGCGCTCAGGCTGCCGATGCGTGACGTCGTCGCCGGCCGGTGGGGCTCTGGGTGTGAGGAGTACCATATCTTACTCACATCCTAGAGACATGAATTCTAGGCTCCCAAACCAGACCACCGTGCCGAGACGTAGTGGGCGTATGGGGTCAGCCATCCGGAACTTGTTGGGACGATCACGATAACACGCAGAGGCCCCTACAGCGGGCGCGCCAATCGCCGGTGTTTGGATCGGGGTCCTCAACCAACTAGTAAAAGTGAACTGCATGCCCCTAATCCCGGATGGTGATGCAAAGAGGCACAAGGTTTATACTGGTTCAGGCAATTGGTGCCCTACGTCCAGTCTGAGAGATCGGTCTTGTATTCCTTGCACCGAAGTGCTTGTAGTAGGGGGTTACAAGCTGGGTGGGAGAGGGAGCTAGTCCTAGGTCTCGGTGTGGGATGGTGCGAGGTGCTTGAGACGCTGCTCTCAAGCAGCCTGGGAGCGTGGGTGTTACGGGATGTGTCTAGGGCGAGTATGGGAGCGCGGTTCTATCGTATGTCCTTCTCCTCCTCCCTGAGCTATCCCTGGCCACTTCCTTTTATAACCGCAAGGAAGGAGCCAGGAGTACATGAGTGAGCTACACGTGGAGCCTACTGCAGTTTAGTCCTGTAGCAGCATGGCGTTGGGAATGGAGATCTATACTTGTCTGGCGCGCCGTGTTGGTCAGGTTTGAAGTGGTTGAGGTCATGGGAGTCCTTGTCGATGTCTAGTCAGTATGACTTCCATGGCCGGAGACATGTCGTGCTTTGGTGGACTCTTGGCCTAGTGGAGTGCCGAGACCTGGCGGGTTGTAGCTAACCGCGTTGAGGCCTGATTCTTTGAGCCTCAAGCGGTGTTTAGAGCTGACCGCGCCGAGGCCTGATTTGAGAGCCACGATGTTTAGGTGACCGCCGCCGAGGCCCGATTTGGGAGCCTGGCGGGAGCAGTTGGGCCTATGCACTGATTCCGAGGCTATAGTGACCTGGTTTAGGTGGAAAAGTGTAGGGCATGGTAAAAAGGAGATTTGACCGTTGTCCCATTGCTCCTGTTGCTGTACCCTATCGGTCGTGGTTGACGTAGCGGGTGCATTCAGGCGCATTAAATGGATGGGACAGCCTGCCAGGGGGATGGTTGAGGCAGAGGCGATGAGGATGCGGGATGAGCCCGGCCTCGGCCGAGGCGGAGAAAGAACAGTACGTCTGAGGCCCTGCCGGGGGGTCTCGGATGAGGCGGAGAACGAGCAGCTGGGCTCTCCTGCTGTTGCTGAGACTACAGGGACCTGGACTTGACCTTCCACGCCGCTTTGTCCTTGGCGCAGGGGTTAGGTAGCACAAGGCAGTACGGATGTCAGTAGGGAGCATAGTGGCAGGTAACCCCTGCTGCACTCCGGTCTCCCGTCTCGTCGGTCGCTCTGCCCGCACTGTACCCGCGTGCGGCTGACGTTTGCGGGAGTAGTCGGGCGCATTAACCCGAACGTGATGTTTTGTTAGAGGAGTTTGGTCGGGATGGAGGTAACGAGGTTGTTTGCCGAGCCTAGCCTCGAGCGAATCGGAGAATTGACATCCCGTCCGAGGCCTTTCGGGGCGGGGCCTCGGCGAGAGGATCTCGGCGAGAGGGCCTCGGCGGGGCGGGGAGCTTTTGGCCTTTCGCATGAGGCTTCTGTGCAAGGCCTCGGGCGAATCAGAGAAATCTACTGAGACCTTGCGGTAGTCTTTCGGCTTTGATTTTTGCAAGGTTTAAGCAATATTTTTGGTTTCTTGCTTAGGGTACCCCTTCTTGCGGTATCCGACAACCCTCATCTAGAAACTCACAGTCCACTTTACTATCCTCAGTGTTCACACCTTCTAATAGATCATTCCCATTATCATATTCCTCAGCTGAAAGTTGAATACCCTCATACTCAATTCTTTCTCCTGACGGTGTGGTTAGAAGCACCGAACGCTAGGCATACTTGATCACTCCTTTACATGTAGACATCCATCCCATTCCAAGAATAACATCAGTGTCCACTAACTCTAATACAATAGGGTTTGCGTCAAACTTTACCCCCTTTATGTCAAGACTAACTCTTGGGCATATGTGGTTTGCCTTCATTTCTCCTCCTTGGGACTTAACTATTACTGGTTTCCTCATTGGAAGCATAGTTATCTTATGCTCTTTTACATATGCACTAGAGATAAACGAATGTGACGCGCTAGGGTCAAACATCACCATAGCAGTGGCTGACCTTACTGCAATCAAACCATAAATGACCTCCTTAGCTCCATGAATGGTAATCATATCCACATTGTTTAAACTTCCAAGGATGTAATTTTGCTTTAACTTATTTCCATGCACCTACTTCGTATGGACATTCTGTTCTGGCTCTTGAGAGCTAACCTGTTGCACTTCATCATCGGGTTGCTAATACTGATTCTGATCTGTACTCACAAGTAGATTCATAGGATGTGACTGATATTCTGGTTGCGTAGCGAACTGAGGATGAGTGTTTCTTAACTGGCATTGAAGATCACATTTTCTCTTCTTCTCTTCCATCTCTCGACGTAGTTGCAAATCATCATTCAGTCCTTTCAAAAAGCATTTCTGTTTCTTAACATCACTACCTACCTCTCCTTGAGTATAGCATGACAATTGAGTGAACCGATTATGATACTCACACACTGATATGGATCCTTTCTTGAGAGCCTGAAACTCATCTTGCTTGAGTTCTACCTCACCTGCTAGAATGTGGTACATCTTGAAATTTTCCATGAATTCCTGCCAGGTGATCTGTCCAGCATTGTTGGGACGTCCATACTGGTAGGTCTTCCACCAGTCTTTTGCTGCACCCTACAGTTGGCTAGATGCAAAAAGCACCTTCTCCGAGTCATCATAATGGGCTATGTCCAGTTGTCAGTCCACAGCTCTAAACTAGTCATCAGCTTCTAGTGGTTGGCTTGCATGAGAGAATGTCGGTGGGTGTCCCATCAGAAATTCACCATGCTTGTCAATAGGTGGTGTTTCTTGTGGACTGTTCAACACACTCTGAGCAGTGGTCTGTAATAGCTGAGTCTGCGTCATCAAAGCTTGCTCTATAGTTGGGGAACTTGATGGCGACGAATTAGAAGTGGGAACATTCCTTCCAACATCTTGTGAAGCACTTCTCCTGGTAGAGGCCATCTGTTTCCAACATATATGCATTAGGGTTTAGTCATTCATAGCATTCTTTACTATGGTTTCAAGAGATGACAAGATAGGATTGATAGTATGAAAGACTAGAGAAAACCCCAACCATCAAGATATCCAATTCTTCAACATGAAACACTAGAATGCAAGAAAACTTCATCTTGCAAACCCTTCAACTTGGCTACCCCCCTTAAGAAAAGTCAACTAGGGCACACAAAAGGGTAGCTTGCACTTCCTTAAAAATGAGCTAACTAACATAAAGATATTCTGACATTCTAGAGAAACTCCTCTACATAAGCAAGGGCATCAAGTCTGAGAATTCTCGAGAGCAGGAAAATAGTAGCGCAATAAAATAATTATAACTCTCATTCCGTTAATCCAATAGAGTTTTAGCTCTTACCATTGGAAAGCTCATCAATTCCTCTATAACTTCCTTATAGAACACTTTTCCAAATTCCACAGTTTAGGAGGTCAAAAATAGTGCACAAGAAAAACTGCTCCAAGTTCCAAACAGCACAGATGCATCGCTTTGTGATTTTCATATCTCCATAACCAAAATAGCTATTAGGCTAATTCTTATGCTCAGAGAAAGATATTGAAGTCTACTGTTGTCTAGCATTTCCTCATTATTTTTGGTCATCTAAGATTAGATATATAAGCCGAAGAGTGCAGGCTGCTCTGAAAAGACAGGATAGAGGAAACAGAAGAATACGATAACCCAACTATTTATTGCACTGATCCTTATACCTTAGGCCTATAAAATAAATGAAACTGTGGGAATACCCAACAAGATCATTGCAATCATTACAACGATGCAAAACAAGTATAAACATAATGACAAATCAACAAAGCACTTAAAGATGCACAACTCAATCATTGACTCAACTTGCGCTACTATCATTTTTATTACATAAAGGGCACAACCTTATATTCCTTAACTAAGGATCTTGGGTAGTCTAGCATGACTTCTTCATTCATCAATTTCACCAAATGCCTCTTTTGGGTTGTGTATCACTGACACTTCCTGGTGGCAGTCCGGTAGTGATCTAACTCTGGCTACTTCCATGGTGTACTTGTTGATTCTTCTATGGGCAAGATTTAACATAATGTCCTTCCTGCTGGCAATGATGACACCTTCTCTTAGCTGGGTCTTTTGTGATGTCATACTCGACAGAATTGTTGCTTGGTGTTTGGTTAGCTTTCTGACTTGGAAGATTCATCTTGGTTTGACTGATCTGTTTTCTAGCTTGCTTGGTCTTTCGAGGTTGAAACTCCTTATAGGTGAAAGTCCACCCATCTATGCATACCTCATGTGAAGTAGTTTTAGCTTGAGAAGCTTCTAACTCTTTATAGTTTAGATTCATCTAACTAGGGATCAGAGCTAGATGTGACAAATCCAAATGTTGATTGCTTCCCAATACTTGCTCTGTTGAGACCTCCTTTCTCTTCTTATCCATATTAGCTTCACAACTCGGGTTCACCTTAACTTCCCTCTTATTAGACTTGTCCTGAAGATAGGAAAAACCATAATGTTTACAGCCCTGACATGGATCCTGACTTCCAAGAGTCTTGCTACCAGCACCTTCATTGGACTTCATTTTCTTCCAAGCTTCTGCCACTTGTCTCTTCACTGGTCCCTTTGGTATGTTGGTTTGACCTTGTGGCAAGCACTGTTGAGAACTCCCATGTTGAGTCATTCCTTCAAGTACTTGTTGTTGCATAGCTACAAGCTTCTCCTTGTCGAATGTAATTAGAGACAACATAGCTTGGTCCTCCTGACCTCTGATGCCAGTGGTCTCCTCATTACAACCCATCTATTTAGACAAAGAGAGAAGATTCAGAATCAGAATAGAGACAAGGTTTTCATAATAGAACAGAGGCTAAAGTGAGCATAACTTTTCGCAAATAACAAGGTTAGAGAGAAAGCACGAAATAGGCAAAGATGAAAGCATGTTAAAACATCCAGTTCTATCTAGGCTTGCGTCCTATAGTCAGCATTGCTCTGATGCCACTTTGTAGCACCCAGTTTTAAAGACAAAATGAGATACACACTATATGTGAGCCTAGGAAGTCAAATCTCACATATATCTACAAATAAGGGTAATATCAATAGACAATGCTTAAATATATAACGTATTAGTATAAAGAATATAACCTCAGAGTATAGATAATGGAAAGATGACTCCGATCTTCAGGCGAAGACTCCAAATCCATAGGGATGACTGACTGGTTGACCACAAGCCTAACTCCTCCAGACTAGCTATCTGGTACCCATTCAGGATTTTTATCCAAAGTATAGAAAAGTAAAGTGTTTACACCAAAATTTGGGAAAAGAACGCGGGAACTCATAGGCTTCCAAGATTGTGCCAATCAAGGAATCGATTGAATGAGGATCGATGTCAGTCGATTCAGATACGACTCTAGAATCGGATCTCTTGGGATGACGTCAGCGGATAGCGATGATGAACTACGTTTGGCTCCAGGAAACTACATATCGGACTCTGCAAGAAGAGAAAGATTAGAGTCCAAGTTATCTTAAATTAGGAATGTTTTCGTTTATGCCAAAGATTGTAACGAATCGTGCTCGAGTAGAATTCATGTTTAGACTTCGGGTATAAATATTAGACCCCGGCTATTGTAAGAACAACAATCAATCCAATATACAAGTTATTTACTTTTTTCGGCTCCGGCCACCCCTTAGGAGTAGGAGTATAGTAGATCTCGGCGAGTTCTTCAGCAAGTACGGCTGCATCGATCTGGTCGACCTCCACTGCTTGTTGTAAGTACTGTCATGGCTTATACCTCTGTTCGTACGGCTGTATCGATCCGGTCGACCTCCACTGCGACTCTGATATAAGTTAGTTATCGATTCTTGCTTAGTTCAAGTATGGCTGCATCGATCCGGTCGACCCCCACTGCATGAACTAGATCAAGGTCAAGTTATCGGCTCTACCTTAGAATGACAGTCTTTGATAGATTCATTAAGTTACCGATATTGCTTATTGCTTTCATTATTTATCTAAATTACAGGAATATCACTTTGCCCGATTGGGATTGATCTAGATCGGCCATATATCTTGTTTAACCCATCTTTTGTTAATCTGAAACTGATCTAATCTATACCTTAAATGATTAGTTACGTTTTATCGGCCGTTTTACGTCAATCTTGATCGTGCATAGCGTGCGGTTAAAGCATGTTGCGTCTTGAGTAGATTTATTGGCTAGCGAGAACAGTTCCATGGCCCGTTATCATGGCCTATGTGATTCTGCCTCACACCCCACTGTTAGCACCGTAGAGTGGGATCGTTATTTGATAGATCTATTCCTCATAAGGCATGACTTTAACTGTGCGCTATGCCTGAATCGACTGTTTTAGCAGATATCGAGTGCTTTCACGAACAGTTCGCATAACAAGACTATTGAAGTAAAGATAGGTTGAAAGATATGTTAGCCCCATGATCTTATTATTGTATTATGGCCTGCATGATTCTGCCTCATGCCCCACTGATATTAGTAATGAGTTAGGGTCGTCGAGTCTTTTGTTATTTCTACGGCCTACATGATTCTGCCTCATGCCCCACTGGTCATAGTGATAGATGAGATCTAACATGTTCATTAGATTTATCTTTATTAAATGATTAAGTGATGTTGAATTGTTTCTTTATATAAAAAGGGGTTCGGTTACTTGTAATCATTGGCTTAGCATAAACCAATCATTGTTGACATCTTATTGCCATTGATTAATATTTATTCAAATAACGACATTTACCCTGAATGATAACCGATTCTTCTTATATAACCCAATGAGCTTTAACCAATTTATTCTCATGAATATATTGGAATCGACTGTTTAGTCGATCTCTTTTCATATCGGCTCTCAGAGCCATACATTCGGGACTGTCTGGCAACACCGGCAAGTTCCGCCTTTAATTACTGATGAACTTTCTCTCCTTGTCAATTACAGGGTCAAATTGACTGGCACATCTCGGGAGGAGTGCACAGGATCAACCATCCCTGCGCTGAAGCTAGGTGGATCTACAGCTCTATCGAGCAGACCCTTTCAGCTTGCTGCTTGTGTCCTCGGCATGGGACGAAAATTCTATGTCGACACATGTTTCTAGCTCGCCCGGTGGGACCCCACAATCGTCATGGTGGTTCACAACAACAACGACATCCTTATTCTGCATTATGAAGATCTATCTAATGGGGATAAGGGTATCATCAGCAAAGCTACAGAAGAGTTTCAGAACAAATGTTTGTTGTCCTACACCAAAACACGTGACAACATAATTGTTTAGAAATTTCCACTACCAAGAGTTCTGTTACACGGGCAGACAAACACAACTGAAGCTGAAGACAGACGTTTCTTTAAGGAAGTTGTAGACAAATCTGTTCGTGATGCCATATCAAGCCATAACGAAGCTTTCGTGGATATATTCCACAATGCCATGAGAGAGGCGATCCATGGATTTCCAGTTGGTCAAGGCAGACCGGCTTATTACAACATTCCAGATCTATCGACCCAAGGGACTAATCAAGTCGGTATCAGCCATCAAGAAGCAGCACCAGCTGGTAGTGGTGATGTCTAGACAGTTCAGGGTTCATTTGAACAAACTCAAGGAACTACTACAAATTAGACATAGTACAATCCTGGATCATCAGTACAGCATGTGCAATAGTCAGTGGGGCAAAGTTAGAACCAGGTGATCAATTTTGGCACATCAGGCCACATACCGTCGTCGGCTCAAAAAATAGCATCATCAATCCAAATGGTCCGTAGAGATATAGATCCTTACGTCTACAATCAGAGACTTCAAGCAGCAAGCCAGCAAAGGACCCAGCAGATTGAGATTCCACAAGGGTATCACTATGGCACAGATTATAATACCCTCCACATGATGCCAAAATCCAAGATATCAAGGCACGCGAGATTTCAATCCACAGATGAGTCAGCAGGTGCAGAGGAATCCAAATCCACAAGCTGATGAATTATTACCGAGGTGACCGAGATGATGAGGAATCAGTTCGGTCTGAAGCCAAAAGGACTGACCTTTTCGTACAAACCCCATATCTAGAATGGTATGATTTGGTCACTCTTCCAATAAATTATAGGCTCCCAGAATTCGCTTAGTTCACTGGCCGAGACAGTACAAACACGATAGAACATATCAGTCGATATCTTACACAATTGGGCGAAGCGTCAGTTGAGGATGCCCATCGAGTTCATTTCTTCTCTCTGTCCTTATCAGGGCCAGCCTTCACTTGGTTTTCATCATTGCCAGTCAATTCCATTACCAATTGGGTTGACCTGGAGAAGAAGTTTCATACATATTTTTACACTGGGACTGGAGAAAAGAATATTACCGATCTGACAACTATAAGACAGAAGACTAATGAATCGGGCACTAAATTTCTTCAGAGGTTCTAAGAGACTAGGAACTTGTGCTTCTCCTTAAACTTGGCCGATGATCAACTAGCTGCTTTAGCTATTCAAGGAATGCTACCAATGTGGAAAGAAAAGCTGCTAGGACAAGAATTTGACAACTTGAGTCAATTGGCTCAACGAGTAGTAGCGCTCAATAGCCAATTCTAGAGTATGCGCAGAGATACCCAGTTCCAGAAGAGTATCACAGTAGCCCAAGCTTATGATCCATACTCAGTCGATGACGACTATGAAGATGAAGAAGAAGAGGTTGCTGCAGCTGAATGGAATTGGGGCAAGAAGACAGTGATGGTGCCAAATCCTTTGGGAAGAGGAGTCGAGGAGAGCTATGACATTGATGTCACCAAATCAGATAAGCTCTTCGATTTCTTGCTTGAGAAAGGGCAGATCAAGTTGCCCGATGGTCATATCATGTTGCCCCTGATCAGTTGAAGAATAAGAAGTTCTGCAAGTTCCATAATGCTACTTCTCATTCCACTAATGAATGCAGAATCTTTAGGCAGCATATATAGAGAGCTATTCAGCAGGGGAGGCTCAAATTTGATACGCTTTGGAAAATGAAAGTTGATGATAATCCTTTCCTAGGAGATCAAAACATGGTTGATGCTGGGCTATTCAAAAGAAAAACTAAGGTCCTAACATCAACCAAATCAAAAGAAGCTAAAACAGTCGATCCCAAGATGCAAATATCGGCTGACGAATATAGAGAGATTAGAAGACGTCGTGTCGAGCAAAAGAGCAGATATGAACAGGAGAAGACGTCAAAAAGCAGAGACGACAAAACCGCGGGTCACATCTCGAATTCTGTTGAATAAATGGCAGCAGCAAAAGGAAAAGGATTATCAGCGTTGGTTAAAAGATCAAGCGTACCAGCATCAACTGAAAGAAGAAAGGTATGAAAGAAAACAAGCCGAATCATATTAGAATTGTCCTTTCTCCAGACATTACTGGAATGAAGGTTTGAAGTTGCCTACCAGACATGACTATCCAGAATGCAGCAATCAATATCTGGAGTATAGGTAGTCTCAAACCAACCACCGGTCTATCCATGCTCAAGATGCACATCATCATAATAACATGGATCGATGCTTAAAAAATAAAAGTGTTCATGATCGGCTTGGAAAAAGAGTTGTTGATCAGGACTAGGCTGATCATGAAGAGGAAGGCAATAAAAGAAGATATGTGTGGCAGGAAGGCCAGTGGTGCCCAGGTGGTTTAACAAGAAGCCAGAAGAGAAGGGTGCAACGCCTAACGAATAAAGAGATGGAACAGGCTCAGGCATCCGGTAAAACTCAAGTGTGGTGTACCAAGCAAATAGCGGATAGGAAGCAACCATCAGCTAATATTCAAATGGCTTTTCTGTTGCCATCGGAATTCAGAGCTCCGGCAGAT
Source organism: Miscanthus lutarioriparius (assembly GCA_904845875.1). NCBI lineage: Eukaryota > Viridiplantae > Streptophyta > Magnoliopsida > Poales > Poaceae > Miscanthus > Miscanthus lutarioriparius. The sequence continues at coordinate 39,116,570 of CAJGYO010000008.1, read as the reverse complement.
CAGGAAGTTTATTCGGATTTCGATGAATCAGAGTATGAGGAGATAGTTGCCAAGTTGACGGTTGTACAGCAAGCAATATTTGACAAACTAGTCAAACATCGACACTTAAAAGCATTATATATGAAAGGTCTTGTCGATGGAAAGCCGATGAACAAGATGTTGGTGGACGGAGGAGCATCTGTCAATCTTATGCCTTACACTACTTTTTGTAAACTTGGCAAAGGACCAGAAGATCTGATGGAGACTGACATGATGCTTAAGGACTTCGGAGGTAATACGTCTAAGACCCGGGAGGGGCAATAAACGTCGAACTAACAATCAGAAGCAAGACTCTGCTCACCACGTTCTTCGTCATCGATGGAAAAGGGTCGTACAGTTTGCTCCTCATTCGTGATTGGATTCATGCAAACTACTGTATACCATTGACCATACATCAGTGTTTGATTTAATGGCATGGAGATGACGTCGAACTGGTTCACGCTGATGAGTCCGTGAGCATCGCAACAGACGATCCAGTCTTCTAGGAACTAGGAGACTTCGAATATTTTTCTGGCAAGTCATGGGAAGGAGGCTTCATTAAGATCAGCAATGAAAGCCAACAGCCGATGCAAGCGATCGGCTCTGAGAGTTTGTTTTAGTAGAAAAAATCATGGCTTCACATCAACCATTGGATTAAAGGAAAAATAAGCGTTGAGTCTTGGAGATGGGTTTAGGCCGACGTATGTGAATGCTGAGTCAAAGTGTGAGTGCGATTTAGAGTTAATGGATTTCTTAAAGAAGTTCTGTTTCGCTTAATAGGACGCTTGACCTGGGTTTATTGATCATTTGACCATTGATATGAAAAAGTTCTGCGGGGTGTTATCCTAACATTTGATCAACACTTGATAGCCGATTCGTTCTCGGCTCTAATAGCCGGTACCTGGAGGGTATCGCCTCTAGTTCAAAAAATGAAAATCTTCAAAGACAATAAAAGCCGATACGATATGTATCGCTTATAGAGCAAAAACAAAAGATAAAAATAGTCATACACAAGAGCATTGTACTGAGGTACATTCATGGAAAGAATAGGAGTCTTTGTTCATCGGATGACCCTAGATACAATCAAACCAAAGATCTTGTTCACCACATCCTGGGCGGATGTGATGTCTACTATGGCCTCCGCTGCCATGACAAATTCTTTGAGCAGGTCCTCATGCTCCTCAGGGCCGTCGCCCATTGGGAAACTAGTCTCCGTGGCGTGGAGCTCGTACCCAGTCTGGACTTGTGCCGTGGTCAGCGCCACCGCCGCACCATGACGAACGTCGTGGAGGGCGATATCCCGAACGCGGACCGGGACGTCTTGGAGATGAGCATCGATAGGGGAACCTCGAGCATTGGTGGCATCTATGACCGTGTTCGCCACTAGTTGGAGATACTCCAACTGCACCGTCAGGGCTGACAGTCATAGGAACAAAAGACTATCAAGATAAAGATAATAGAAATCAGAATGAGGCGTTCCTGGAATTTATCTTACCCGCCATCATGGCATCAGACTCAGGTAGCCACGCTCGAACGGCGCTGGCCTCCTCCTCAGCCGCGTGAAGGGTGACCTGAGAGACCCCGAGGTGAATCTCTAGTTGGCTGTTCTCCCAAGTCACCTTGGAATAGCGATTCTGAGCCATCCTCCACTCGTGAAGGTAGCGCCGAGCATCATCACCATTGTAGGAGTCAAAAGAATCCGACGACGAGGCCGGCATAGAAGATGCAGCATCAGAAGGCCCGCCGGCCCTGGGAAGAGGATGGAGACTGTCATTCACAACAAACCTGTAGGCGAGTCAGAATTGTTCATCATCATAAACAAGAAATGTCAATCTTACCTCATACGTTGGAGACGCTGGTTCATCGGCATATTCTCTTCGGGGATTTCCTCCACCGCGCGCTTGCCTTGGTTGTCTTCGCCGACTATGACGGATGATTGGATCTACGAAAGGGAGAAGGAAAACCACTATAGGATTTCGGCAGGCGGAGAAGAGCAAAGGAACAGTTGCGAGTGGAGATGTGTTTGAGGCCGAAACCACCGGCTGGTATTTGAAGACCTGAAGCGAAGAGGCGGACGCCTCGGGACGTGTAAAAGGCAACCACAATTAATGGAAGGCGAAGCGCCACTTCACTAATGCTGATGGGAGTACGGCGTTGAGCAACTGAAGGCAGGAAATCGAAGGGTTCTCTTAATAAAAGTTGTGTTTTCAAACTTGATTGGATTAAAAGTCTGGGATCAGCTGTATCAAATTGGCTCTTTAGCCGAAAAAAGAGGCGTAATTAAATAACAGAGAGTATGATCAATTCCACACAAAATACGCGTTGACATGCAGATCTCAAGTCTAGAACATCATGGGTCGCTCTCAATATTTCTAGCTGAATAGCATCAACTCCCACGATCTGTTTGACTTCTTCGGCTGATCTAGGGATGCTCTTGAAGACGTACTTATGACGGCCAAAAGCGAGATAGCCGGTATGGTCACCTAATTGGGAGAAACCATATCGGATCAAGTGTTGTGCGCTTGGTACATTTTGGAAACACTAAGAGAAGAAATACGGGGTAACGGCCGACGCTTGGAGAGGGGAAACTTGGAAACATACCTCAGGAACGTGGTCGTTGGTCGCCATTACGGTCAGAATAGGTTCAAATCTGACGAAGATAGCTTGAATTGATGGCTTGATGGAACGGCGGATTTGCTAGGGTTTGAGTCCTTGGCGATAACAACGTCGGCTGTTGGAGTTGGCTCAAGAAAGGAGGAGAAAGCAAAAAGGCCGAGTGCGTCGAAAGAGGTACTATTGGGATGTTGTATCAGACTCAGGCCGGGAAGTCAGGAGTATAGAGCGGTTACGGCGTGATAAACCAATAAGCTGGATTTTAGAATAAAACCATTTTATCCCAAAATTGGGGGCATGTGTTTACACCAAAATTTGAAAAAAGAACGCGGGAACTCGCATTCTTCCAAGATTGTGCCAATCAAGGAATTGATTGAATGAGGATCGATGTCGGCCGATTCAGATACGACTCTGGAATCAGATCTCTTGGGATGACATCAGTGGATAGCGATGATGAACTATGGTTGGCGCCAGAAAACTACATATCAGACTCTGCAAGAAGGGAAATATTAGAGCCCAAGTTATCTTAAATTAGGAATATTTTTGTTTATGCCAAAGATTGTAACGAATCGTGCTCGAGTAGAATTCATGTTTAGACTCTGGGTATAAATATCAGACCCCGGCTATTGTAAGAACAACAATCAATCCAATATACAAGTTATTTACTTTTTTCAGCTTCGGCCACCCCTTAGGAGTAGGAGTAGAGTAGATCTCGATGAGTTCTTCAGCAAGTACGGCTGCATCGATCCGGCCAGCCTCCACTGCTTGCTATAAGTATCATCATGGCTTATACCTCTGTTCGTACGGTTGCATCGATCCAGTCGAACTCCACTATGACTCTGATATAAGTTATTTATCGATTCTTATCTAGTTCAAGTATGGCTGCATCGATCTGATCGACCCCCACTGCATCAACTAGATCAAGATCAAGTTATCGGCTCTACCTTAGAATGGCAGTCTTTGGTAGATTCATTAAGTTACCGATATTGTTAATTACTTTCATTATTTATCTAAATTACAACAATATCACTCTGTCTGATTGGGATTGATCTAGATCGGCCTTATATCTTGTTTAGCCCATTGTTTGTTAATCTGAAATTGATCTAATCTATACCTTAAATGATGAGTTACATTTTATCGGCTGTTTTACGTCAATCTTGATCGTGCATAGCGTGCGGTTAAAGCATGTTGCATCTTGAGTATATTTATTGGCTAGCGAGAACCGTTTCATGGCCTGTTATCACGGCTTATGTGATTCTGCCTCACACTCCACTGTTAGCACCATAGAGTGGGGATCGTTATTTGATAGATCTATTCCTAAAAAGGCATGACTTTAACTATGCGCTATGCCTGAATCGGCTGTTTTAGCCGATATCGAGTGCTTTCACGAACAGTTCGCATCCCGAGACTGTTGAAGTAAAGATAGGATGAAAGATATGTTAGCCCCATGATCTTATTATTGTATTATGGCCTGCATGATTCTGCCTCATGCCCCACTGATATTAGTAATGGGTTAGGGTCGTTGAGTCTATTGTTATTTCTACGGCCTGCATGATTCTGCCTCTTGCCCCACTGGTCATAGCGATAGATGAGATCTAACATGTTCATTAGATTTTATCTTTATTAAACGGTTAAGTGATGTTGAATTGTTTCTTTATATAAAAAGGGGTTCGGTGACTTATAATCATTGTCTTAACATAAACCAATCATTGTTGACATCTTATTGCCATTGATTAATATTTGTTCAAATAACGACATTTACCCGGAATGATAACCGATTCTTCTTATACAACCCAATGAGCTTTAACCGATTTATTCTCGTGAATATGCTGGAATTGACTATTTAGTTGATCTCCTTTCTTATCGGCTCTCAGAGCCACACATTCGGGACTGTCTAGCAACACCGGCAAGTTCCGCCCTTAATTACTAATGAGCTTTCTCTCCTTGTCAATTACAGGGTCAAATTGACTGGCACATCTTGGGAGGAGTGCGTAGGATCAACCATCCCTGCGCTGAAGCTAGGTGGATCTACAGCTCCATCGAGCAGACCCTTTCGGCTTGCTACGTGTGTCCTCGGCACAGGATGAAAATTCTATGTCGACATAAAGCAAGCGTAAGTACATATCGTACTAAGCAATATAACATGGGGTTCATGAAGCTCAAAAGGTTGACACTCGTTTACTGCGATTAGCTTTTATTGTCATCTTTTCAAGTAATTGTGATGCAACGAATTTATCATAAGCCCATAAACACAAGATCAGGTAAACATAAATAATGAATAGCATAAACAATTAATCATTAGTGATCATTTCTATTCCATAAGGGTTCCAAGGCCGCTCATGTCCGTTAGCACACGGTGTTATAACAGTTTTACACTCTACCGAGGTTGTACACTTTCATTGTGAGTCGTGATTTACCCTTTCGCCCAAGGTGATCAGCCTCTTGACCCACTACCAAGGAAGGTCAGCAGGGTTCACTATGAAGCCTTTCAAAGGTTCATCTAACAAATTAGGGCCGCTAAGGTTTCCCCATCAATAAGTATAAACACCCCTCCAAGGAGTGACTAACAAAGTGCACCCACTTGGCAGGCCGAGATCATACCCGTCGATCCCCTCTTGCGCCATAAAGGTAACCACTAACAAGCTAGAAAAAGTCCTTATACTGAGCTAAAGCCAGAGCCATATAACCCTCACAGTTGTACTGTTAAGTCCCGGATCATCACTTACAGATAAGTCCTTATGGAGAGGAATCTGAAGCATTTAGAAAGTAGCTAAATACTCCAGCCCCCTGTTTCCATGTTGCTAAAAATCATCTTTTAGTGTTTATTGCAAATTCTATTAGTCAAGTTACAAGATCATGGTTATTCATCTTGAGCACTAGCATAATACTACCCAATGCATAATCACCCATGGTGTCAAGGTACAAGATATCAAATATCTAGGATATCCTTATTGGCAACAAGATAGACACATGCAATATGAATTAAGTGATTAAAGGTGAATAGGTAACAAGGATGGTCCCATGTTATACTTGCCATAAACACCGATCCTTCGGTAAGCTTTAATCTTCAACGTCCTTCTTTTTCTGGATCACCACGTATATCTCATCGACTAGACGTAATCGTAGAACACCACACAACATCCATACACATACATGCATAGCATACAATTGCATCTATACTAGAATAGTACACCAATCATAGAAAAATAAGTAAAAGAGTTTGAAATACGATTCTACGCATCGCTACGAACACACAGTCGTGAGAGGCACGCTAATCGGAGCTATGGTTAAAAAGATACAACTACCGAAAGATTTACTTTAAAAACAAAACCATAGACTTTATTTATTTTAATAATTATATAAAACATGTATAAGATATTTTAGAGAAAATACTTAAGTTGAATTAAGTCAAACTTATATTTGGGTTTAAAAATCAAAGTGAAATTTATTACCTTTTATTTATAAATCTAGTGACATAATTATTATTCAAGTTGGGATTTAAACCATGAAATTCTAGAGATTTTGACAATAATACTAATGCGTAGGTCACGTCGTTATGAACCCAAAGCAAGTTGAACGGACTATTTCAGAGTTAAAATGAATAGGTTATGTTTTAAACAAGTTTTCCTTTAGTTAAATAATAGATTAAATCTATCCATTAATTTTAAATATTAAAAACATGCCTAATAGTAGTATAAACACATAGAAAATGTAAATACGGTCCTAACGCAATTCGAACAGGTTAAATCAGACTTAAAATACAAAAGTTACGCATGAAATAAGGTGCAATGGCATTTCTATAAATAAACTGAACTTATTTTTGAATTAAACAATTAAAAAATGAATTTACACAGCTACTGGACTGCGCATACTATTTCTAGAAACTATAGGGTCCTAAACGAATAAAAACAGGACTAAATTGTATTTATTTTGAATTGATCTGGACTGCGGGTTAATTCCCTAGAAACTAGGGGTTTATTTGCAAAATGTGCATGGCTTGACTGCGGGTTGACCGCAGCTACTGACCGGGCGCCACGTGGCAGCCGCTGGTTGGCGCGGTGCGCCACGTGTGCAGTGGACACGCTGACATATCATGGGGTTCATGAGGCTTAAAAGGTTGACACTAGTTTACTACCATTAGCTTTTAATAGGTTATAGTTTACTACGATTAGCTTTTAATAGGTTATCTTTTTAAGCAATTATGCATCAACGAATTTATCATAAGCCCATAAACACATGGTCAGCTAAACATGAATAATGAATAGCATAAATAATTAATCATTAGTGATCATTTCTCTTCTATAAGGGTTCCAAGGCCGCTCATGTTCGTGAGCACGGCTGTTATAATAGTTTTACACTCTGCAGAGATTGTACACTTTCACTATGAGTCGTGATTTACCCTTTCTCCCGAGGTGGGTCCACGGTGGACCATTTACGTAACCCCAAACCGGTATGTAATCTTGGCCGTTCATGTGAATCCGACGGCGTGGGACGCTTGGGGCGAATTTTGGCGGCTACACAGCGGCTCCGGCGAGCCCGCCATGGCCGGCGGCGAGGTGGGAACGATGACGAATGCCGGTACAGCGGTTCCAGCCATCCTGAGACAAACCGAGCACACCTAAATGATCTACAGGCTCTCACGAACTTGATGCAAGGCAAACCAAGGCGGGGAACACGCCGGTGGGTCGGTTCCGCGGTGGCGCCATGGCCGGCGGGGTCTGGAGGTCGCCGGTACGGCATTCTAGAGCGTAAATTGATGAACGGAGGGCATGGGAAGACGGTGAAGCTCACCACGAGGTTAGCAGCGATGGTCAGGGCAACCGGGAAGGTCTCCGAGGCACGGTTCATCATCTATGGTGAACTGGAGAGAGAGAATGTGCGGGTGAGGTGAATCCGAGTAAATCAAGGCCAAAACATGAAATTGAAGCCACCTACGGTTGCGGGGGGACACGGCGGAGCTCTGGGTCACGTCGGCGTCGGGGTTCAAGGCGTGGAAGTGATAGATTGCGGCGGCGACTGGTGAGCGTGAGCACGGACAGAGGAAAGGGAGAAGAAGGGGGCTCGGCTTGGTGCTTTATAGGAGGGGCGGGGCACTGTAGATGGAAGGGGCGTGGCACTTGGGTGGGATTGGCCGCCTGCCATGCGGGCGTGGTGGACCGGCGGCTTGCCGTGCATGGCTTGCCCCATCACTAGCGAGGAAGTAAGGAAAGAAGGCACGGGGAAGGAAAGAAAGGGGAAGAAGGGAGTGGGGCCGGCTAAAGGGTGGGACCTGGTCGCAGTGAGGGAGAAGGGAAGAGTGAGGGCGCTTGGGTGAAGGCCAAAGCGGTCGAGCTAGGCTACGCGCTGAGCTGGTCTACGCGGGCGCGCGCGCATGAAGCGGGCTGTGCGGAGCAATCCGATGCACGGGAGAAGGAGGAAGGCGAGGCGTAGCTGGGCCGCCGAGCAGGCCAGGCCAAGAAGGGAAGGGAGAGAAGGGTCGGGCCAGTTCCTAGGTCTGGGCTAAAAAGGAAGAAAAGAAGATTTTTCAAAATCAATTCCTTTTCTATTTCTAGTTTCCAAATCCGAGCCAAATTCAAAAGTATACCAAATCGAATACAAATATGGTTTAAAATACATTTTTTAATTCAAACATAAACAAACCAATTTTGGGTAAGTTTTCTGAGAATAACTTTTTAAATTCTTTCATTTTTTCTAAGTTTCTTTTCTTTTATTTCAAAACCATTTTTAATTTCATTTGCAAAAGAAATCTAAACCATTTTGAATTTTCAATCAAAACCACTCAACCAAATAAATCAAATGCAATGGCATGTATGCTCAAACATGTTGCTACCTTATGATGAATTTTAATTTAATGAAAAAATTTATTTTCCTATATTTCATGTGCACAGAAATTCCAAATTAAATCTTTTTAGGTCCAATTCCATAAATTCAAATTTTAGGGTGTTACACTAGTTAATTCCATTGCCAATTGGGCTGACCTAGAGAAGAAGTTTCATACATATTTCTATACTGGGATAGGAGAAAAGAAAATCACAGATTTGACGACCATAAGGCAGAGAACAATGAATCGGGTGCTGAGTTTCTTCAGAGGTTCCGAGAGACTAAAAATTTATGCTTCTCATTGAACTTGACTGATGATCAACTAGCTGCTTTGGCATTCAAGGAATGTTGCCAAATGGACAAAGAAGCTACTTGGGCAAGAGTTTGATAATTTAGGTCAGTTGGTTTAACAAGTGGCAGCACTCAATAGTCAATTCCAGAGTATGCGCAGAGATACTCGATTCCAGAAGAGTGCCGCAATCGCTGAAGCTTATAATCCATGTCCAATTAGTGACGACGATGAGGACGATGAAGAAGAAGAGGTTGCCGCAGCTGAATGGAATTAGGGTAAGAAGACAGTAATGGTGCCAAATCCTTAGGGAAGAGGAGTCGAAGAGAGCTATGATTTCGACGTCACAAAATCGAACAAGCTCTTCGATTTCTTGCTTGAGAGAGGACAGATCAAGTTGCCCGCCAATCATGTTATATTGCCTCCTGATTAGTTGAAGAATAAGAAGTTCTGCAAATTTCATAATGCTACTTCTCATTCTACTAACAAGTGCAGAATTTTCCAACAGCATATATAGAGGGCTATTCAGCAAACGAAGCTTAAATTTGGTACACCTCAAAAGATGAAAGTCGATGATAATCCTTTTCCAAGTGATCAGAACATGGTTGATGCTAGGTTGGTCAAAGGGAAGACTAAAATCTGAACATCAACTAGGGCCAAAGAAGCAAGAACCATTGACCCAAAGATGCAAATATCGGCAGATGAATATAAAGAGATTAGAAGGCGTCGTGACCAACAGAAGAGCTAATATGAGCAGGGAGGGACGTCAAGGAATGGGACGATAAGGCCACGCGTCACATCTTGAATTTTGTTGAATGAATAGCAACGACAGAAGAAAAAGGATTATCAACATTGGTTAGAAGAGAAAGAATACCAACGTCAATAGGAGAAAGAGAGGTATGAAAGAAAACAAACTGAATCACATTGGAATTGTTCTTTCTTCAAACATTGTTGGAATGAAGGTTTGAAATTTTCTACTAGAAATAATTGCCCAGAGTCCAGTGAGCAATATTGGGAGTTTAGGCAATCTCAAACCAACCGCATGTCTATCCATGCTCAAGATGAGTATCATCATAATATGGATCGATGCTTAAAAAATAGAAGTGTTCACGATCAGCTCAAGAAGCGAGTTGTTGATCAAAATTGGGTTGATTATAAAGAGGAAGATAATAAGGAAGGGCAATGGTGTCCAGGAGGTTTGACAAGAAGCTAGAAAAGAAGAGTGCAATGCCAAAGGATTAGAGAGCTAGAAGAGGCTCAGGCATCTGGTAGACCTCAAGTGTGGCGTGCTAAACAAACAGCCAAGAGGGGTCAACCATCGGTTAATATTCAAATGGCTTTTCTATTGCCGTCAGAATTTAGAGCTCCAACAGACAAAGAAGTCTATTTGGATTCTGATGAATCAGAGTATGAGGAGATAGTTGCCAAGTTGACAGTTGTACATCAAGCTATATTCGATAAGCCAGTCAAGCATCAGCACTTAAAAGCTTTATATGTAAAAGGTTTCATTGATGGGAAGCCGATGAGCAAGATGTTAGTGGATGGAGGTGCTTCTATCAATCTTATGCCTTATACTACTTTTTGTAAACTTGGCAATGGACCAGGAGATCTGATTGAGACCGACATGATGCTTAAGGATTTTAGGGGTAATGAATCCAAGACCAGGAGGGCAACGAACGTCGAATTGACAATCGGAAGTAAAACTTTGCTCACCACATTCTTCATCATTGATGGAAAAGGTACATACAGTTTACTCCTTGGTTGTGATTGGATTCATGCAAATTGTTGTGTACCATCGACTATGCATCAATGCTTGATTCAGTGGCATAGAGACAATGTTGAGCTGGTTCATGCTGATAATTCTATGAGTATCGCAACAGCCGATCTAGTATATTGAGAACTAGAAGACTTTGAGTGTTTTTCTGGCAAGCTATGGGAAGGAGGCTTCATTAAGATCAATGATGAAAGCCAATAGCCGATCCAAGCAATCGGCTCTGAGAGTTTGTTTTAATGGATAATCCAAATAGATGGTACAGGTGGTAAGCCAGTGCATGGCTTCATGTCGGCCAGTGAATTAAAGGAGATAGATATTGGTCCTAGAGATAGGCCTAGGCCAACGTATGTGAGTGTTAAGTCAAATCCTAAGTACAAGCCAGAGTTGATAGATTTATTAAAGGAAATTTAAAGATTGTTTTGCTTAATGAGATGCCTGGCCTAGATCGGTCAATTGTTTAATCTTTGGTCTGAAGAGTTCTGGTGCAACCTATCAAGAAGTGGTCGATGGAAAATGTTTGAAGGAATATTATCCTAGCATTTGCATCAATACTTGACAGCCGATTTGTTCAGTCATCGGCTCTAATAGCCGGTACCAGAAGGGTATCGCCTTTAGCTCAAAATTAACCCAAAAAGGGGAAAAGCCGATACAAGATATATCACCTATAGAGCAAAAACAAACATAGAAACAATCATGATTTATACAAAGACATTGCTAAAGTATGCTGAAATACGATCATGAAAAAATAGAAGATTTTATTCATTGATTAGTTTACCCTAAATACAAACTAATCAAAGACATTGTTTATCACATCCTGAGCAGATGTGATGTCCACAATGGCCTCCGCTGCATCGATGAATTCCTCGGTCAACTCCTCGTGCTCCTCGGGGCCGTCACCCATCGGGAAACCGGTCTCCATGGTATGGAGCTCATACCCGATCTGGACCTATGCCACGGCCAGCGACCACCGATGCACCACGATGGACGCCATGAAGGGCAATCTCCTCGACATGGGCCAGGACATCATGGAGATGGGCATTGATGAGGGGGCCTCGGGGCGTTGATGGCCGCCATAGCCACGTTCACCGCCAGTCGTAGGGACTCCAACTACACCATCAGGGCTGGCGATCACAGAAACAAAGAAGATATCAAGGCAAAGATAGTGGAAATCAAAATAAAGGTGTTCTTGAAATCCATCTTACTCGCCACCATGGCGTCGGACTCGGCCAGCCACGCCGGAGCAGCGCTGGCCTCTTCCTTGATGGCGTGAAGGGCGGCTTGAGAGGCCCCGAGGTGGATCTCAAGCTGACCATTTTCCTAAGTTGCCTCGAAATAATGGTCCTGAGCTGCCCTCTAGTCCCAGAGGAAATGTCAGGCGTCATCACCGTTGTAGGAGTCAGAGGAGTCCAACGACAAATCCGGTGCGGAGGCGGCATCGGATGCAGCATTAGAGGGCTCGCTAGCCCTAGGAGTAAGTGGACAAAGGCTGTCATTGAAGACGAACCTATAAATAAGTTAGAGAAGTCCATTGCCATGAGCAGAAGATATTGATCTCACCTCATACGGTGGAGGCGCTGGCTCATCGGCAGGTTCTCCTCCGAAACCTCCTCTACCGCGCGCTTGCCCCTATTGTCCTCGCCAACCATAAGGTTGATTGGATCTATAAAAAGGGGGAAGAAAACTGCTATAGAGTTTGCAAGGGCAGAGAAGTGCAAAGGAATAGGAGCAGTTGCGAGTATAGATGTGTTCGAGGCTGGAGCTCTCGGCTGATATTTGTATCCACGAAGCGAGGTGGTAGATATCTCGGGACATGCAAAAGGCAACCACAATTAATAGAAGGCGAAGCGCCACTTCACTAATGCCGAAGAGAATGCAGCGTTGATAATTGAGGACAGAAGATTGAAGAGTTTTTCTTAATGAAGGCCATGTTTTTAGACTTAATCGGATTAAGGTCAGAGGTCTGGAATCGGCTATTTTTAAATCGGCTCTTTAGCCAAGACAAGAAATACAATAGATCGACAGAAAATATGGTTACCATTGGTTCCACACAAGATACATGTTAGTATGCAGATTACAAGTTTAGAACATCCTGGATTTCTTTCAATGCTTCTAGCCATATGGCATTGACTTCTGCAATTTGTTGCTTGTCTTCTTCGGCTGATCCAGGAATATTCTCAAGACTGCTGCAGATGGCCTTGCCTTCTCTGACCTTGGTTAGTGGTTCCTGTTTCTTCTGCTTAATGGCATTGGGTATTTGGGCTAGATTAGACTTGTGATGATCAATGGCAGCCTTCACGTTCTCTAGCTCCTTCTCAAGTTCTACACACTTGGTTTCTAATTAGTTCAGCTCTGTCTCAATCCTAAGGGGGGAGTTCTTCAAATTATCGATCAGCTATGCCAGCTCTTTGGCCTCTCGTCTGTTGGAATTCTTCTTGGCCAACAAAGCTTCACGATTAGATAGATTCCTCTGAGCCTTTTTCACCTTTGGGGCTTGATCTTCAATGATAGATAAAGATGACAAGACTTTGATAAGATCTGGGGATAAATTATCCTTAATGGCTAAGAAGACTATTTGCATTGAATCTGCATCTTGGACCAAATTAGTTATATTCTTCTCAAGCATTGGTAATATGTCCCTTAGCCAATTTTTGGTCTCTTCTGATAAAGCTTCTTTAGAAGAGGTGGCTAATGAGCTGATTTCATCTTTATCTATATACTCTTCAAGATTAAAAGAGTAGCTCGGAGCTGGAGCATTAAGTATCTATATACAAGAAAATCTTGTTAGGAGGATTGAATCAGTTTATAATAAGATAAATGGTGAAGTGAATACAGTACCTTTTCTACGGTAGTCTCTATCTGAGGAGAAGGAAAAGCTGATGATGCACCAATGGTATCTGGTTGAATCGGCTTTGAACTTTCAGCATTGGTATCTACAAATATCAAGGGAGATTTTTCAATTCATGTTCGTTGCAAGAGGGTAAAATAGATATCTGATCTTCCTACCATCAATTGTATGCTGGACTGGAGATTTGACAGTCTGGATGACAACGCCAACAGGATCATTTTCAATGGGTGGACTGTCAGACTCCTGCTCAAATACCTCAAACTTAGACTGTACTTAAACAACAAATGAAATCGAGATTTGTTCCTCCATACTATCAGCGTGATCTGCGATTAAAACTGCAACGTTTAAATCAAGGTAATAAGACTATTGAGGAATATTATTAGGAGCTTTTAATTGGTCTAGCACATAGTAACATACAGGAGGATGAAATGGATAAGTGTTCTAGATTTTTTGGAGGTTTGTGTCGTGAAATATAGGATGTTCTTGACTATAAAGAATGGACTAGATTTTCCCAATTATATCATTATGCTCTTAAAGCTGAAAGAGAAGTACAGGGATGATAACCTAGGCATTCCACAACTCCGTCCACTCCTTCATGTCCAACCGAGGTGAGAAAATTTTCTAATGTGCAGACACCACCAGCGCTTGTAAAGAAGAGTTCTCCTATCACACCTTCTTCCAATGGATCTGCTACACCTTCCTCTAGTAGCTCTTCTAAAGTTGTTTTCCACCGCTGCAAGGGCATGGGACATATTGCTAAAGAATGCCCCAGCAAACATGCATATATTGCTACTGATGATGGTGGGTATGTTAGTGCTAGTGATGAAGAGAATGAATTTGCACTTGCAACTGATCTTTATGCAGATAAATTTGCGGATAGTGCTGAAGATCCTGATGAGGTAATTGATAGTGTGGCATGCACTGCAGACTATAAATCAATCCTTGTTCAGCGTGTTTTCAGTACACAGGTTGAGCCAGTAGACAAGCTACAACGCCATAATTTGTTTCAAATGTTCCTCATTGTCAATAATTTCCGTGTTCGTGCTATAATTGATGGAGGGGGCAGCAATAACTTGGTAAGTTCTGAGCTTGTGAAGACCCTTGGTTTATCTACACGTGCTCTTCCACATTCATACCATGTTCAGTGGTTCAACAATAGTGGTAAGGCAAAGGTAACACAATCTGCTCGTGTGCATTTTTCTATCGGATCATACCATGATTATGCTGATTTTGATATCGTGCCTATGCAAGCTTGTTCACTTTTGTTAGGCCGCCCTTGGCAATATGATAATAATGTTGTACATCATGGTAGGCAAAATAGATATATTTTTATGTTTAAAGAAAAGACCATTGCTTTACTTCCTTTAACTCCTGCTGAAATTGTGCAATATGAAAAGGAACTTGCTGAAAAGAAAAAGAAAGGCCATGATAAAGACTCTAGCAAACCAGCAAATGAACCATCAAGTACCATGAAAGAAGTTTTATTTGCTCTTAAATCTGCTCTTGCTGATCATGATGAACCATGTTATGCTTTAACTTGTACATCGCCTATATGTCCACTTGGTCCTGCTTCTAGTGCTATGCCACTTGTTGGTACTAACCTTTTGTAGGAGAAGGAGGATGAATTCCCAGCAGGGAGGCCACCATGGCAGCCGCCTTTGCGAAGGATTGGGCACCAAGATGAATGTCTTCTTCCGGAGCTATTGTTGCTGTCATCCAATGGAGGAGACGATCTACTTCAGTAGAGGACGACTTCAATTCAAGAAAGGGAGGATGATGAGGACATCACTATGTCGTCACATACAAGCCAAGGAGAGGAGGAGGTCCAGCATGGGCGTCCAATTCATCTTTCTCATGGTGGAGGCCTAGTCGAACTAAAGTTGGAGCCCATCTCGGGTTCCAGGACAAGTCTGTCATAAAACTAGTCACATAGGCACATTCGGGATCTGTTTTCAATGATCCATATATGGATGGAAAGCTAATTAGATAAGGAAGCCAATGCAACTGGTCTCACATAAAAAGCCCTTCGGAATCAATAGGAATTGTCAAAACAAGTCAGCGTCCAAAATCTGCCAAGGTGCTACGATAGCGTCTTTTGGTCCGTTGGACCGTGTATCGTGTTTGGGCCCATTAGGGGGCGCGTCCAGGGGGGTGATGACCAAGACTCTATAATTAGCATCCATCGCTCTCCTTAGGGTTTGGGTTTTGTTTAGTTCTTGATTTCCTCATAAAACAGACGTCGTTTTGCTGCAACTGTGCCGCCAAGGCTGCTTGGTGTGAACCAGGACCCTAGTTCTTGATCTTGTTCGCCTATGGCGATTCATCCTTTCGAATAAAGACTTGAACACCTTCTTATTTTCATAAACCTCATATTTATTTGCAATTTCAGATTATATTCATCCCGTTCTTGCTTGTGTTCTCGATTCGATTGCAAGAAAGCCTTCTCGGCGAGGTCAATCGCTTTCGCGTGGTTGATAACCAATGAAGCAGTGGTGTAATGGTTGCGGGGGTCCGAATTAGTCTTGGTTCAAAGCCTAGATTGTGAACGTTGAGTCTCCACCAATCAACGCTATCATATCTTTCAGAAGATCGGGCCTTGTCTACATCAGCCGCCTCATTGCTGATGGAGCTCACCCATTCCTCGATGCGATTGAGCTCGCACGACGCCCTGTTTGAGCTATTGCGGACTCTCTTGGGTGCCATCTCATAGATCTAAGAAATGGTGGGAGATTATGAGCCCGCTGTTGCTCAGATGATGGAGCAATCAAGGGGTGATGTGGTGCGGGCGCGAGGAAGAAGACAAAGAGGCGGGAGCAAGGTGGAGAATGTGCGCAGGGCATGTGGCACTTTATAATAGTTTGACCCCCGACCCTTTGCCTTATAGGGATTTTGGGGAAACCTCACCTGACCTGTTGCATTCCCTCCCGAAACTGCCACACACTAATGGCCGCCAAAGGCGCAAGTGGGCCACGATGTTAAATCGCGTGGCATGCGGAACGACAAAATGAATTTCTAGACTCGATGTTGGATCAATGGAATTCGTTATACATCTATGCCTAGAAATTCCTCTTTGACCCCACTACAAGATTCCTTCATCAACTTCCAGCAGGTTTGGGGACTAAGTGTGTAACACTTCACCTTGCGGTGAATGTACTGGTTCCCCGACTGCCCGATCTTTCGCCAATGATGGGGATTGCATATTTTTCTTTGACCCTGCTACAAGATTCCTTCATTATCTTCCAGCAGGCTTGGGGACTACATTGTGTACAATGCACCTTATGGTGCATGCACTTTTTCATCTTCATGGTGTGTCGACTTCGTCAAATCTCTGCCTATCCTCCACCCTGATGACCATGTCGTAAGCACCATCGCAATTGGCACTTAAGTGTGTACACTTCACCGACCAAGACTTCAAAAAAAATTACTTGAGCTCCTTACATCCTTATGGCAAACCATGAACTTTGAGTGAGTTTGAGCTTGACGCCAAATTAAACTGGTCGGATGCCTATCTCAACGGCTCAGACACCCACTTCGATAGCTTGGATGCTCGTTTGGACTGCTCAAATGCTTGCTTCAATAGCTCAGACCCTATTTGAACTTGTTGAAAGACTGATCCTGATGAGTTGCTGCAAGTTGGATAGCTCGGATGGAAGCAAGATAGTGTTGTTCAGCGGATGCAAGGTGCTCGAGGACTAGCTGTGATGGTATGACCCCTAGTACCCGCAAGACTAGAAATAGCTGATCTATAACCTTACCCCCCAAACTATATAAGGCGGTAGGGACCCCCCTTGTTTTTATTGAATCATACGCAATACAAACCACAGAGACACAGGACGTAGGGTATTACGTCGAGTTGATGGCCTAAACCTATCTAAATCACTATCTCTTATGTTTTGTGTCACCATCCAGTTCCCTCACGCACACCTCCACTGATTCATCTACTACCGTGGGTATACCCCATGGTAGACTACCGACCAGATTTCGTCGACAGTCTTCAACGGCTTCTGCTTTTGGGGCCACGATCTTTTTGTTATCTTGCTCCGTTTCTTCCTTCTTCTTGGTGACTTCATTGATAAGGTTGTATCCAAGTATGGGCCTGCCCTCTATTCGCCATGATGCAAGCTGGTCCCCATGCACCGTAATTATTCCAAAGGGAGATGCCATTTTCATGCACAAGTAGCTTTGCTTGATTACAACTTCAAATCTATTGGTGAAACCCCTACCAAAAATTACAGTGTATGGGTAATCCATATTGACTATATTGAACATGATTGTTTTAGTACGAACCCTTTCGCCTTCTTCAAAAGATACCGGAATGGCTTTCTTGCTGATAGCATCTATTTTCTTACCACCGAAACCATACAAAGAGTTCCCTGCTGGATCAAGGGTTCGCTTGTCCAAACCCATGGATTTGAAAGCTTTGATGAAAAGAATATCTGTTGAACTACCCGTGTCAACCAGGATGTTGTGCAAGGTGTAACCTGCTACATTCGTTGTTGCGATGAAAGCATCCAAATGTGGATAACCTTGCACTTGTAAATCGCCCTCATCAAAGGTGATTGGGACTAACACCAGGCAGGCCTATTTAATGGCAACCTCAGGGATATAGTATGGACCCTTTGTTCGTAGTCCCTTCTGGGTCTTTTGCTTTCATGCTCCTGATTCGACCCTCCTGTTATGACAAAATATGACCGCATGATGGAAGGATGATGTTCACTATTTGCTTATCCTACGCATTTTCCTACTTTGCGTGCTGCAGTTGACTTGACTGTTGTTGTTCCATTTGTACTACGACGACACAGCGGTCAATTGGAGTGGGTACTGAGGTAGTTGCTAATAGGGTGGATGCATTTGATGCTGCCAGGCGAAAGGAGAATGAGCATAGCCCTATGAAAAGGCAGGTTGTTGTATTGTGCCACATCTGGCCGAGTAGAGAGATTGGCTACCGTGGATCTAGCTATGTGCGTTATCAGCCCGGGGTGTGTTATGGTAGACATGCTTTGGTGCTTCACTGCTTTTGGCTACCTCATCCTTCTCCTTGAGCCCTCTGGCCATCATGTTGTATTTGCAATCTCTGGTTATGTGCCTAGCGTTTTCGCCACATATGTCGTAGTATGGTGACCTTTGGCCCCCTACCTCTTCCCCTAGTGTCATGTCCTCCTCGCGGACCACGTCCTCCTCGTGAATCAAAATTACGATTTGGGTTAAACTGTGCCTAGCTAGGCTGAGCTTGCTCTGGAGTTGATTGACCTGACTCTTCTTGCAAGTTGTTGATCGAGCGAAAGGGCCTCACATTTCTCTCTATGGGTGTCTGAGGTGGTCTTAGGATTTTTGAAGCTTGCCTTAGCTGGCTGCGTGCTGCTTTTCACTGTTTGAAATCATCATCTAACCTAACATACTAACCCATTACTTTGAAAAGTTCATTTACAGTTTTGGCGGCTTCCTGGCAAAATGGGCTGCACACTGCCCTATCGCCAATCCTTCAATTGTTGCTGCAATTATCATTGCTTTTGGTACATTTGGTACCTGAGCTTTGACTTGAATGAATCTCTCCAGATATTCTAATAACGATTCATCATCTAACTGAACGCAATTCAATAGGTCTCTTGTTGTTTTCGCTCCCGGTTGGTAGCCTTGAAATGTTGCTAGCAATTCTGCCTTGATTTGTTGCCACAAAATGACCGATAGTGGCTTCGGTGACGTACCAATCGTGTGCGATGTCTTCAAATGTAAGAATGAGAGACTTGGCCATGGTCCAACCATCCCCTCTGGCTAAGGATACGGTCGTCTCATAGCTTGCTATGAACTTTCTTGGGTTAGACTTTCCATCGAAAGCCAGAATGCACGGTTTATATCCTATCGGCTAGGGATGCTGCTGGAGCGCTTTCGACATTGGTGAGTTGGAATCATACAAGTCTAGATTCTCGCCAAGCTCGGGTGCTTCTAGCAACACAATGTTTCTGCCGACTTGAGCGATACCTTCTCCCCCCACTCTCTGCAGCCTTTGAACCTCTCTATCCAGCCTTTCTCTTTCGTTTTCGGCCTGCATGATGGCCCGCTGGGTCTGTTCGGCCCTATTTCACGCTGCGGCCTGCTGAAGCAATTGCTCCCTTTTGTGCTATAGCCTTAAGATGTCTCGCTCATATTGCTCTAACCTTCTTAATTAAATCACTTGTCTGATCAGTGATTTCGCCGTCTTCGTCATCATCGTTATCTTGATTTTTGTTTATCTCCTGAACCTCTCCTTACAGCATTTGCGCCCGTCCGCCTCGTAGTGCTGCTTCTTCGCCTTGCGGCTGCAGCGCACAGCCCCGTGATGACTAGCTCTGCAGCCACAATGGCCGTAGCTGCCATTGCAGCAGTATTCGCCGCTTCAGCTGCCATAGCACCACCAGTGGCTCTGGACGCTTCGGCCTTTTCGCTAACCGTCTTGGCTCCTTTCCTTCTGGCCATGGTAAGCTCGAGCAACAACCACAGTGGGCGCCAATGTTGTTCAAGGCCGTAACCTTTGAACACCAAGTTGTCACTCAAGCATATGCACGGGAAATAAGGGTAGCGAAAGGATGATCAGAACGACAATAATCACATATCATTGGGAAGAATTAGGGTCTTTTCTCTCCTCCTCTTAGGGCGTGATTGGTTGCTCCGAGGTCGGTGGCCCGGGATGGTGGCCCTGTCTAGGCTCTTCTGAGCCGGCATCAAAGCATTCACCCACCTTTGTTTGGTTTGGTTTAGCTTAGCTGTCCTGGATGACATTGATTCTGTTTGGTTGCCCCCATTGATCGTTTTGCTGTATGAAGTGGTGGTAGCGTTTGTGTTTGGTTGGGCGCACGGCCTAGGGTGCAAGCACCCGTGTACCGTTTTAGTGTGGTTACCACCAGCTATTGCAAAATGAAGAAGAATAGAAGGAAACATAGATAACTTTGCCTCAGTTCAACAAGCTTGGCATTGACAATGACATTGGAGCTTCTAATGACATAAACATGACAATAGTACTCCCAGCAAATCATGAACATGGGCGTGATTGGTTGCCCAAAAGTCATAGTTCCTCATAAGGTCATTGTCTTCACATGTTTTCATGGCATTTTGAAACCATCACAGGCAATATGAAACAATTAGAGGCACCTACAACAATGCTTAGCAATGAAAAACTCAAGCATCATCAAAATAAATGACCGAACCAAAGCAATAGCCAGTAACCAAGGTATTTTAGGGCTTCATTGGTTGCCCGAAGCACTACAAGGAGGCATTTTGGGGCATAGACCCCAGGCTCCTTTCCCCGATAGGTAACATACCAAGCCATGGCATTTTGAGCATCACAGACAGTTGTAGCAACGAGCAAGAATGAACCATAGGAGCACCAGCAACAGAAAAGACTACACCACAGCCACAACAAATAACATCGGTTTGTTCCTGAGCACCTTTGGTGGAGGATTGACAAAAACTTTATCATCTTCACAACCCATGAACTCTAAGTATGATGCTTCTGCCTCTTCTTTGTTAGGGAAGCTCTTGTAGCTGTTGTTTTTAAAACCAGTTACCTAGGCATTGCATCTAGCCCAGGTAGCATATACCCCAGGAACTCTGCCACGGTACACAACATACCAAGCCATTTGCCCCTTAAAAACACATAAAAGCAAGTATAAGATGTTGATAAGATGAGGGGTAGTTCAATCGATTTGCCTCAGATTTAATTGCCTTTTCATTTGACCTTGAACTTGGAGCTTAAGAAACATAGACAGCAACAAACCTCAAACAGATAGTAGAAAACCAAGATCATGACAGGCATGAAATCATGAGAGGCATCCAGCCCAGCCATCAAATCATCGGAATTATCCAGCTGTTGCTTGGGCATGGATGTCTCACATGGTTTGAGGACAACCATAAGAAGCATAAGCAGAAGATAGAAGAAACAATGCTCCAGTACCTCACAAGTCCAAGGTCATCAATGTGCATAATCCATTACTCAAACTGGCACTGTTATCTTCATAGGCATGAAAAGGATCTCACAATTGTATCAACCTTAGTCAAAAAATGGTTGACATCAGAAGCACAAAAAAACATAGGCCTTGGCTAATGTAAACTGCGAATCATCCCAGATGGCAAATAAGAACACAAATTGCTAAGGTAAGTTCATGACTCCCATGGAAGCATGGGACACGTCCATCCCAGCCATCCGGTAGGCATGCCTACAATAGTTGCTTGGGAATGGACGTATCCCACGGTTTGATGAAAGACATGAGAAAACACAAGAAGACAATAAAACAACAACAGGAATAATACCCACAGCCACCTCAGATTGCTATAGTTTGCATCATCAACCAAATAGGAACTCCTACAAGAACAATAACAGCATCTGAAATGTCTCAGATGAACTGACAATCCAAGGTATTTTAGGGCTCAGATCAACTAAGTGATAATCCATCACCCTTTGTTAATGTCTACACCACACAGATCAACAAAGCCTCACATCCATCACCATGGCTCTTATGCTATTCTAGACTAGGTGCAGCCTTGGTTAGGCGGCAAATGGTTCTTTGTAGCATCAGTTGAGGTAAGTGCTACACATCAAAATACCTCCTACAACATAAGATAGTTAGCATGGCTATATGCAAAAGTGGAGAGGCCACCTCATATGCATCTAAGCAAAGTAGGTTGTGCTCAGGTAGGTCCTAAGCCACAGGATCCTATGAGCCTCTATCATCTGAACAAAGAAAAGTCCCTCAGCCTTGTTCTTCAGCAGGTAAACCAGGGCAAACATGAGTGCCTCCTATGAGTACCTAGGGCAGTCCATAACATAGCCATAAAGATCTTGATGCACCTCATTGTGCTATGGAGTCTTGAGGGCATCTCCTACAAACTCCACAGCCTTGATCATTCCATTCATGAGGTCTATTTCCTCTAGGGCAAGCTTCCTTCTCTTGCCACCCCTTTCCTCCTGGCCCTTGGCATCAGAACCCTTAGAGCCTTCCATACCAGAAGGAGTTCCCTTTCCAGAATCAGCCTCCGTGCCACCTAAGTCAGTGATGTCCTCAACGGTATCAATATCACCTTGGCCAATGTCGGTTGGAGTACCAAGAGGCTCATTTGAGCCCATTGCATACCTGCCTGTGGCCTGGTTACCACCAAAGATGGCCTCCATCTAAACATAGTTCTCTATTGGTGTGTTTAAGAACAGCATCAGCAGGATGGTCCTAGTTAGTGAAACAGATGTAACTATTAGACATAGGGGAGCAAAAGAAAAGAAAAGAAAAGGGATAGCTGAGGTGTTATCCAAACAGTTTCTAACCTTGGTGTGGCTAAGCAGGTGTTCATCATTAAGTACTATCATATGGTGGTCCTCATCCCATAGAGCACCGCTCAAATCCTTGAGTCTAACAACCTTAACCCACCTTTGTCTCCACTTTCTTAGGTGATTGTAAATCTGTTGGGTGGTCACATTAACCCCAGCAAACTCAGAGACCATGAGTGCAACCTACCTAACATGTACCTCCTTGAACCCTTTCTCAGTTTTGACCCCCTGCCCCACCAAATCATGGAACCTCCTAAGCATGAACCCAGACTGGACAGGACTCCAGTGCATAGGGCCATTAGGCTGAGGGGCTGCTTGGTTGTCATCATCAGCAGCAACTACCCCACCCTGTTCCGCCACATTGTCCTCACCACCAATGTTAACAACCTGGTCAAGCATATTGTCCATTTCCTATCCACAGCCACCATAACATTGAACAACCAGTACGTAAGAAAAACAAATTGCATGGTATGAAATACAAGTTCAATAGATCAAATAGGCAGAAAAGGAATAGATACTACATCATTGCAAAGTGCCATAAGTCTCAGTTAAAATACAAGTTTCTCCAATGCTACTAAATAGTACACACACCATGCCACTACACCCTAGAATTCCCCCTGTTTTGCCACATCTGTGCAGCCCATGCCTCCCTCTATTGTGCCCAGGTACCATTGTCAGGGACATGATCTGGTTGTGAGGCATTGTCATTGATGTTAGGTGTCCATGTGGATTCAGTAGGCACATGCTCGTCCTGCCCATGCCTGAGGATCCAATTGTGAAGAATACAACAGGCAAGAACAAGCTTAACTTGGGTCTTGTATGGGTGGAAAGGTTTGTTATCCAATATCCAAAATCTATTCTTTAGAGCCCCAAAAGCCCTCTCAACTGTTACTCTAAGAGACGAATGCCTTAGATTAAAAAGCTCTCATTGATTTTGAGGTCGGTTTGAACCAAACTCCCTCAAATGGTACCTTGTGGCACGAAATGGTGGCAAAAAACTAGGCCTCACTGCATAGCCAGCATCGACAAGATAGAATTTGCCTAAAAATTAGCATATAGGAATATATTTTAGTAGTTTCATTTAGGATTAAGCAAAGTGTCAAAGGTTTTTTTTAGTTTGGATGATACCTGGTGGCACTCTAAGGCCATTAGCTCTTTCAAGAGCATCAGACAAGATAAGAGCATCATGTACAGATCCCTCCCAACTAGCAAGCACATAGGTGAATATGAGGTCAAAGTCCATGGCTACCAACACATTTTGTGTGATGGTGTGCTTCCTGCCTCTAAAGGCAGCTTGCATCTTCACAGGCACTCTAGCTAATACATGAGTACCATCAATTGCTCCTATGTAGTCCTAATTGAAAAAAACATAAGTGCAAGTGAACATTGACATTAAACTAATAATGCATGAGACCTATGTATGACAAGTTATGGATACCAACTTTGAAATAAGGGTACCACCTTCTGCTCCCAAGGATCCTAGGATGGACATTGGTAGCAGGAAGGACAATCAATTCATTCCTCAGCTCTCCTACTGCATATAACACCTTCTGGAAGAACCTACTGATTGTCTCTATGGACCTCCTGAAGGTGAGGTCAACCACCCTAAACGTCTCATTATGACCAACAACATGCAAGAACATGGCTACTTGTTCTTCAACAGATGCATGTATGCTGTCAGTGACAAGCTCTCTACTACGGAAAAGGTCACAAAGTTGGAAAAAAGAGGCCCTCTTCATTCTAAGAAGGTTGACACAGTGCACATCATCAGATTCATAGATGTATCTAAGGTTGTTCATCCTCTGTTTGTCCCTCTCAGCCAAGGGACCATAGGTGACTGAGCGTGAATCTTCAACTCTCCTCCTAAACCACATGAAAAACCAAGCAGCCACTGCAACAACCACAGCAGCAGCAGCCCTTCGCCTAGCTTCAAATGCCATGTCTACCAACAGAATGGAAGGCAACATTAGAAAGGGAGCATGCAACATGGGTGTGTACTGCATAGCAAGCAAAAAATCAGACAAAATGAACTATGAAAGATGCGGCTGCCACACCAAAGGGTGCTCCTCCAGCGTATACTGTTACACAATCAACATCATTGACCTCTAGGCACTTTGCTCAGTGTGTACAACAAAATAGGCATTAGCATGTACAAGATCTACACAAAACATGAGGTATAAACTAAATACAAAGCATCATGTATAGATCTGAGCTAGGAACAGGTAAATCAGGTATAACATCGTACAGATCTGAGGATGTCAAACCAAGAACCCTGATTTCTTGGCATTTCAAGCAAAATCCACCAACAAATCAACAAAATTGACACTGAAGAAAGATGAGGGGAAGAGCGCAGGTGGCATATATACCGTCCAAGCGCCAGAGGACCAAGAGAAATCCCCCGGCAAGGGTTGCCTCGGTAGGGCTACCGAGGTCGAGGGGGGGCAAGACCGGAGTTCGCACCGAAGCTATGGCGGAAGGAGAGGCGAAGAGTGAGAGCAGTAACCCTAGCCGAGACCCGCGCGTGCGCTTTATGGCCCAGACAGCCTCATCTCCCGCACTCGACGCGAAGGTTCCCGCCAAGCACCGAGCGAGCCTACACCGAGAGGGAAGTGGGGATCGAGAAGACGACGTCGTCCGGGATGGAGGAGCGAATCTGCACGGGAGGAAGTAGGAGAAAGATGCGAGTAGGGCAACCAAACACATGCGAATGCACCAAAGGATGCGGGATGGCCAAAATGATGGTCCGGTTCGGGCAACCAATCACGCCCTTACAATATGGTCACGATGCTATTTATACTCGACCGTATCTTTCACATGGACACATTTGCCCCTTCAACTACTACAACCCTAAGGAATATTCTTGTTCTTTGGGGGTCTTCTGATCCTCCCCGCATACAGCCTCCTCTGGTTAGCGCCGCCCTTGCGCGGCCTCGTGGTCCCCTCGTGTCGGTGCTGAGGCACCCGCCTGGAGGGAGGGGGCCAGCCCCCTGCTATTGACGAAGCCTCCGACACCCTTTCGTCCCTAAAGACGAGGAAGATAGCATCTGCACGACACAAAGGATTCAAACCGCGGGATCACAAGGTGAGTAACTCGCTTTCGCGCTTGGCCCAGTTTTCGCATGTCCAAGATCAAAAGCGCTATCGCCTTCGAGCTGTCCTAGCGACGTGTAAAACCTTTCTCGTGAAAACGGACAGGTGTCCTTTTGCCGCCTAAGGGGGTGCGAAAGGGTAGGGCATCGCCAACAAAAGTTTCGAATGAAGAATTTACACGACCCTAAAAGGCTAAAACGTTTCTTGTTTTGTGACCGGATAAGTAGTCCGTCCGGACGTAAGGTTGTAACTTGTAAGCCCAAGGAAAAACAGGTGATTATTATGCGAGACTACGCATAATGTATGGCTCAACTGCTCAAGCAAGATGAGCGTATAGTCATTTCAAATTCTCAAAGAAAAAAAAAGAAACAATAGCACACCTTGATGTCAGGGTGCGTGCAAAATGCCCGTTCGCATGCGCATTTTTAGGAAACGATATCTGCGTCACCTCGATGATGCAAACTTGCAATGATCCATTTGTCAAAAAAATAAATAAATAAAAATGGAATGGTACATGTCCATTTGCTTTCTGTTTCTGATACTTATGATTAGGAAGCAGAAGCTTCTATCGGTGGCTCATTGCCTCTATAATTATTAGTATTTGGTACTCCGTCGGTTCAAAAAATAATAATTTTAGGCCAATTAATCTTAAGTTTAATCAAATCTAAACAAAAATAATTACTAATAATTATAATATCAAATAAGTAATATTAGATTAATCTTTAAATATATTTTTATGATAAACCTATTTAACGGTGTAAGTGTTCATATTATTTTCTATATAAACACAGTCAAACTTGATAAATTCTGACTTAATACTCTGCACATAAACTCTGCACTATAAATTTTTGAGATGGAGGGAATAAACCATAGTACTCGTATTTGAGTTTAGAGCTTCACTTAAATTCTGCCACTACGAGTACTTTGCACACTAAGCAGGGGTGGGCCCAGTGGGTATTGAAGAGTATTAATTGAATACCCATTATTTTTGCTGATTAGTGATATTCAAGGGTACAACCAATTATACATGTTCAAAAAATAGAGTTTAATCAATCCTTTAATTATTAACACGTTCTTCAAATCTTGGCCCACCTTTGACACTAAGGAATGTTAACGTTATGTATACAATTATTTTGTATCATAAATATTGATATTTTTATAAACTTGATAAGTAAAGGTAATTTATTTAAGGGAAAATAGACTTTCTTTCTTTTTAAGGCAGAGCAAGTATGGCAATCTTCTAAATGAGGTGACTAATCGTATGGCCAGCTCTTTTTACAGGAAACGCAGTAGAACAAGTTCTTCCGCCTAATTATTAGTCCAAGCTAAGCTAGCGCACGTGACACTGCTAATTCAGTCCATCGATCTAAGGCATTGTTTACTTCCAACTTGTAAAGTTTTAGATGTCACATCAGATGGTATATGGAGGTATCGTATGGGGTGTTCAGATATTAATAAAAAATAAATTACAGAATTCGCTAGTAAACTGCGAGACGAATTTATGAAACATAATTAATCCGTTATTAGCATGTGTGTACGGTAGCACTTTGTTGTCAAATTATGATCTAATTAGGCTTAAAAAATCATCTCATAAATTAGTCGTAAATTGTGTAATTAATTATTTTTTTAGTTTATATTTAATATATGTGTCATATTTGATATGACAAGGCGTAAAATTTTAGAGTCAGAACTAAACTAGGTCTAAATTTTGGTGCTGAATTAAGGCGCTGCTGCCTCCTGCTCGAGTGGCTGGCGAGCTGTCACTGTCGACTCTCACCGGCGCCATACATGTAGGATCTCTAGCTGTTGAACGATGTGACGCCTCGCCTATTTAACGTATCGTACGTGTGCATGTACAGGAACGTAGGGTTTTTTTTACAAAATACAGGAACGTAGTTTGATGCTTGCCCTGGCGCGTTCATCATGTACTGTGTGACTGTAATAAAAACGGAGTACTAGTACTACTCTTTAGTCGTCATTACACGTACCTACATTTCAGGACAAAGGACGAAAGCAAATGCTTAATACATGTTGGTACAATTGACTTCAAAGTTTTTGAACAGCTATGGCTCTGCTCGAGAGGACTTATTGTTTTTGAACAGCTTGATTTACAGGACTTATTGTTCTTGCGGTTGATTTATAGAATGATTTTGCGAAAGCGAGAAACAGCGAGCTAAAATAAGGCTTTACTGGCTTATAAACTCAAGTGAACATAGCCCTATGGCCTGCAACAGAAATTTATTCTCCCACAAGAGAATGAGAATGGGAATGACATGAACAAAATTAACAACGTAATTAACGGTGTACCCAAAGAAATTTGAGTAGCAGTACTTGGGGGGGGGTGGGGTGTGGGGGGGGGCGATCGAACTACTGTACTTGAGTGCGTCATCCGTGGATCACACATCACACCTCGACGCTGCATCCTGTGGGCTGCGCGAACTTGAGCGACGACACGGAGTTGTTGCCGCCGCCGCCCACGACGCCGGGGTACCCCGCGGAGAGCACGGCGGGGCAGCTGACGAAGAGGTGGTAGCTCCCGGAGACCCAGCTGCCGACCTTCCACTTGACGCGGCCGTCCACCTTGACCTGCAGCGCGACGAAGCCGGCCGCGACGTCCTGCTTCAGGGCGTCGGCGACGTACCCGGCCACGGGCACGGACTCGCCCGACAGCACGGGGGACCAGACGGTGACGTCGCGGTGGCCCTGGTACTGCGGCGGCAGCGACACGGGCACCGTCACGGCCTCGTTCTGGTAGGTCACGAACACGTCCAGGCGCTTGTAGAAGATGCCCACGTGCTCGTTGGGGTTGCGGGAGGCCAGCGTCACCTGCGCCGACGCCGTCAGCGACGGGTCGCCCAGCGAGATGGGCCGCCGCAGCTGCAGGTCCTGCAGGTAGAAGGACGGCTTCGAGGGGCGGAGCGCGAGGTAGATGACCAGCGCCACGAAGGCGACGATGAGGACCAGCGCCAGCAGGCACGACGCCAGGCACCCGCAGCAGCGACGCAGGTGGTGCTCGTGGCGGTGGTGCTTGTCCTCCTTGCTCATGGCTGACCGTGCCTAACCGCGCGCTCTGCTGCCCTGCAGCTCAGTGCTCACTACTCTGCTCCGCTGTGCTGTGTGGCCTGTGGGTGTGGGTGTGGGACTGTGAGCAGCTGAGCTGAGCTTTGCTGGGGCTTTCGTTCTGAGTGGGTGAGTGACTGAGCCGTGCGGTGTAGGAAAGCGTAATATAATGGCTTTTAAAATCGGTAGTGGCACACCAAGCGTGCTACGCCTACACTAGACAACACAAACACAGCGCATGTGGCACTCAAAAGGGAGATTCTCTTCTTGCTAGCACATCACGAATGCACGATTGGTTAACCCTCGCTGCAGGGTTGAGCTAGCTTGAGCTGCAGCCTGCAGCAGAGCAGAGGTGGTGTAGCGGAAAGCAACGTCTCAACCGAAGAAGATTCCTCCATCTTCTAATTCGGTACGTACTTCATCCGGTGGGCCACCGGGTCTGCCACGGGGACGTGAATCGGGTTGTGCAGTTGTGCTTGCGCATGTGCATGCATATGCATATGCTTTGAGATTCGTGTCCACCTTTGACCTTGCATGAGTGCGACGGTAGGAAGTACACACGTCAGCTTGAGATTCGCTCAGCCACGCTTGAATTTTAATCCACGGGAACGGTGGCCGACGGTTGCCCGTTGCGTCCTTCAATCTTTAAACCGAGTACCTTTAATTTCCTAGTTCTAGTTATGTATATAAACCGTTTGTTTTATATCTTTAGGGCTTGTTTGGCACGGCGCTCGTAGAAGAGCCTAGTGAACCTGCCTTGTCTGATGGAATGTCAATGATCACCGACAAAACTTCCGCCCCCGGGAAGCAAGCGTCAAGGTCGCTGAGGTCGGTGGATTGCAGGCCTAAGGCTTCAAGATTGATTCTTGTTGTATGCTCAAAGCTTGAACCAAGAATTACGGTGAATACTCAAACGGTGCAGTGGCTTCTGCTTCATCCTGCACAATTTCCATGCCTTGGACCCTTGATGAAGCAATGTAGTCTTCACGACATCAAAACTGATTTTCAACAAGGCAACGCTAGCTCTAGCGCCTCAATAGATCATGAGATCAACATCTCCCAAACTAAGGATGGGGATGGTGATCCAATGAGTATCTGTGGTTCTCCTCTAGTTTCAACTTATAAAGAGCTAATTAAACAATTCCTTCCCTCGTTTTTGCACATATATTTCATTAGGTTGAACTAGAGGAGATCCATGGATCGTTCCACCCCAATCCTTATCCCAAGCCACGGGAGGCGATGGTCGGAAGAAAAGGATGAGGAGGATGCTAACGTGGCAGCGATAAATGGTTTTGCAATTGGAGCACACAAGATATCTGTGCTGGAGTTGGAGAGACAACATCAAACTCTAGCAACTATTAGAGTAGTGCCAAATTGGACTATTCTTGTTCATCCATGGCCGTAGGGATTCGTGCATCAAATTTGGATGAGTGAAAATTGAGAAGGAAAGTTTTACAAGCTCTCAATGCATATTGTGTGCCAATCAACGTAAAACTACATATCAAACTCAATCATAGTTTTAAATAATGGAAAACAAGCAGTATTTATGTACACCTATTTCTTTTTAGAGTTCAAGGGCGGATCACGTTCCTCGGCCTTTCAATTAAAATCGAAAGACCATTTATGCACACCTATTTACATGTGTCAGCATTTCAATAAATTAAATCTTGTTTGGAAATGGCATGGATGGGGTCTAGAAAAGGAACGGCTGGCAAAGTGGCAATAGGCTAGGCGGTTTTTAGGAGTACATTTCACAATCCAAACAAGATGTGACCATGAGTGCTTTGGAATGCTGCTAGTTTAAGTACTACTATACAAATAGTACAAAGTTGATTATATGAGCGTTAGTTAGCGTGGGTGTTGTCTCTCCTTGCCACGGCATTTGTCCGGGCGTAGTGGAGAAGGTTGGTGGGGCGTAACGAGCACGGAGGCCTATGCGTCGGGCGCGCGTTCATCAATCATCATGTTGGTAGTTCCGATGTCGAGTCCATCCGCCCGTGGCGTCACATTTGTGCCCCTCCATTCGCTCCTTATCTCCCCCACCCCACCGACTGCAGATGAGTCCTGTGCCTGCAAACTTGCAACAGAAGTCCAAACTACCACAGATCTTTTCTTACATTGATTTGGATATATAAACTTTTTAAAAGTAAAGCCCTAGAATTGATATGCTAATTGACAACTTACTAAAAGTCATTCGTTCAATAGATGAATCAAAGCCCTGCGATCAAAATTGACAGCCAGCAGCTTTTTATTCTACCTCCGATTTTTCTGCACATCTCGCCCTCTCCCTCTCTGTGTCAGGCAGAATTCCCATACCACTCTACAAAAAAACTTGTACACGCATATGCCCTTTTTAGGTTATACCAGCAAAAGTGCCCGTGCATTGTAACGGGAGAAAAAACAATCAAATGGTTATGGAAAAATGAAGGCATGAATAGTAGATTTTTATTTATGGTTTGCTCTTTTCATAAAATTTAATAAATTATTTTATGATGATGACAAGACATCCATAATGTAAGTTAATATTAGCAATAATATGACAATGTCCTACTAAGCCTATATTGAATTCAACTACAAGATTAACTTACATTGTTTTTCGGTTGCAAAGCTCAAAAATATTTAGACGCCAATATATCGTAACTTTAATTTTCACACTGTGCATGTGTTGCGACATTTAAATGTGGAGTTGTGTGGTTTTCTTTGACAATCCATAAACATATGTAATTTTAATATTTTATTAAATTCGGCAAAGAGTAGTTTGTAACGTGTAAAAAATTGGTCTATCCACCCATGATTATGATGAGAGACCTCTGTTTGATTTTTCATGCAGTGGCTCTCGCTATGGATCATAGAGGTACATTTATTTAGATCAGATTATAGATAACAAAGTGGTTAAAATTGCATGATGTTTGATTAGTTGGACAAACAACTGATCAAAATTTAGTAAGAATAAGTTTTGTTTATACTTAAAATTACATCAGTAGTTTAGTAGTGCAAAATTTTGTTTTTAGAGGAGAGATCAATGGTTCAAAGACTTTTATGAGAAAATCACCGGTCAAAAACATAAAAAACACTTGTTGGAAAAAACAACCATAAAAACGGAAAACAAAACAATCAAAATTGTAAAGGGATTACCGAGAGAAACAAAACCAAAAAACCCCGAAATAGAAAACAAAAAGTTGGAAACACATCCAATGGAAACAGAAGGCAAAGTAACCGGAAACAGGAAAGAAAAAAATCGGAAAGACAAACGATGAAAGGAATTGGAGAGGGAAAACAGAAAATTCATTTGTTTTGTTCCTTTATTTTCTTCCGCACTTATTTTAGTTATTTTCACACTTCTCCATGGATTTCCTTCTTAAAAAAAACTTCTGCACCGAATCCTTATCCACCGCACGCAGTGCCTGGGCGAGTCCGTGGTCCGCCACGCCCGCCGCCGGCGACTCCCCAGGAACAGCCGCGCCCGCCCTCCCGAACTCCGGGCCCTCAGAGTCTGCCGAGCCGCGTCGCTCGGAGCTCACCGTGCCGCCATCTTCAGAGCTGCGTCTCCACGCCGCCGTCCTTAGAGCCTCGGAGTCTGCCGAGCCACATCCCTTGGAGCTCGCCACGCCGCAATCTTCATAGCTGTCTCTCCATGCCGCCATCCTTAGAGCTTGCCGCTTCGTGCCGCCGTCCTCGGAGGTCGCCACGTCGCCGTCGGAGCTCGCCGCGCCGTCGTCCCGCTCCGCCCCTCCACCGGCCTTGCTCGCCTCAGCGGAAAACTTGACTACGGCCGAGCCATGGCCTACGCGAGCTGGGGGCGATGTACTATTTTTCAGTTCCTTCTTTCACGCTTGTCTCAGCGGAAAAACCGGTGCTTCAGCATTGAAGCGGAGCGGAGGGGCTCGTCTACAAAATCGAGTTTCCGATGGTGAGATCCAATTCCGATTCCGTAGTAAAGCTTCCTCGAGATCAATCGCAAGTTCTTTCGATTGAATCCTGCAATGTTTGAAGACGACAGGCTATTTTATGATTCGAAAATCCCTTTTGCTGCTCATAGTTGCTTAGTACGTACGTTGCCATCTCTTCTTGAACCACGCCTCGTTGTTGCCACAGCCTTCCATTTGCTCTCGAGGCTAGACTTTGATTTGGTTCCCAATCTTATTATAAAGGCACGGGCCTACTCTAATCCGTCATGGACAAGCAAGGCTAAACGAACTTTGAGATTGTAGAGGGGATAGCTGATTATAGTTGTATCTTTCTCTTTGTAACTTCCGTATCCCAATCCAATACATTAGAAGTTAGAAACGGACAGAACTCTTGTGTGCTACAGATGAATCTCTTAATATAATTTTGGCTCACACACCCTTTTCCAAACCACGACCCGTATCGGAGTAGGACACGACCAATACGTTTTGAATCGGACTCTTGTGTTAAGCCTCTTTATTACTAGATATAAATATAGATATATTTGAGACGGAATCTGTCCATTTAAATTTAAATTCTTGACTTAACACAAGTACTCAGTTACTCGTGTATACGTAACATGTCCATCGACGATAAGAACTCTAGACGTATCGCGGATTATTTACGGGAACGTGGACCCAAAAAATGGATGGATTTATGATCATTTACGAGCAAGCGAACAAGCTGAAGATGGTTGTGGTCATCTCATCAATCTTAATATCTGTTAACTCAGTCGCATTTAGGCCTGGTTTAGTTTCAAAAATTTTCACCCTAAATTATCACATCGAATCTTACGGCACATGCATGGAGTATTAAATATATACGAAAAAAAAATTAATTGCACAGTTTGGTTAAAAATCGCGAGACGAATGTTTTAAGATTAATTAGTCTATAATTAGTCATAAGTGCTATAGTAACTAACATGCGCTAATGATGGATTAATTAGGCTTAATAAATTCGTCTCGCAGTTTCCAGATGAGCTATGTAATTAGTTTTTTTTATCAGTATCCGAAAATCCCTTCCGACATCTCCGAAACATCCGATGTGACATACAAAAAATTTTATTTCGTGAACTAAACACACCCTTAATGAGATAGCGTGTTTATATACGAGGGCGTAACATAGCATGTGGGGCAGCGGGCACCTAAGCACAATAATAAAAACTTATTAGAGTTAAATGCACTGTAGGTCCATTAATTTTTGTTGGTGTGTAATCTAGGTCCATCAACTTTCAAACTGCATTTTTGAATTCATTAACTTTTGGTGGTGTGTCATCTAAGTCCATCAACTTTCAACCTGCATTTTTGAGTCCATTAACTTTTGGTGGTATATCATCCAGGTCCATCAACTTTCAAATTACATTTTTAGGTCCCTAAACTTTTTAACTGGTTCACCGTAGGTCTATACCCTTTCGTTTAGCGAATAGATCTGACATGGCACGCCAAATAAGCAGCCACCGTGGAGTGGGTGATGAGTCCATAACTCTTCAAGATGTTCATGGAGACTTGTCTAGCAATAATTCAAATGTAGCAGCTAGTAATTCGTTAATATCCTCTGGTCTTAAATTTAGGACTATTGTTTTAAAGGATAAATATATTGTGGACATAGAAATTCATCAAAGATATTTTATAGAGGTGCCTTATTATTATGTGGAAAGGAGGAGAAAATAAAGCCAACAAAATACATCAGTATTAATTCTAAAGAGGTGGAGATCATCAATGGAATTTTCCCAACGTGATTAGCATCATTGCCGTAGTATTTTATTATTTCCATGCATTAGTTTCCTATCCAATTGTGATACACGATTTTTTATCTAGCATCTGCCTTTTAGTGCCTACGTGCACCTGTGTACGTGAATCAAATTGGTGGCTATGTTTAGACTTGCCGTGCATGTTAGCCGAATCAAGGACTTAGAGTCAATCGGTCCTAGTTGGGTTGGTGGAGTCCGAGTTTTGTTTGGGTCAGGTGGCCTACGTGCCTATACCTATGGCCTTTGGCCTTGTACCGGTAGATTAGACTGGATTTTATTGTGGAGTTTATTCCCCATCAAGTCACCGCTCGAGAAACCCTAGATGGTGATCCCATCAGGTTCTTCGTATATTGAAGATTATCTCCAAACGGTGATCTCGTCATGTACTCCACGGTGGCTGCTTTTTTAGCGTGCCATGTCAGATCTATTCACTAAACGAAGGGGTATGGACCTACGGTGAACCAGTTAAAAAGTTTAGAGACCTAAAATGTAATTTAAAAGTTGATGGACCTGGATGACACACCACCAAAAGTTAATGGATCCAAAAATATAGTTTGAAAGTTAATGGACCTGGATGACACACCACCAAAAGTTAATGGACCCAAAAATACAGTTTGAAAGTTGATAAACCTAGATGACACGCCACAAAAATTAATGGACCTACGGTGCATTTAACTAAACTTATTACTGGCATCCATCATTTCGTCTAGCCACGGCATTTAGTTGGACTTTGGATAGCGACTGCGACCACATACTCCAATCGCCCGAGCGATCCGTATGGCGCCACGGGCGCATCGCCGCGCGCTCCTGCGTCCCGTTCCACGCCGAGCCTCCTGGACTGGAACCATCTTTCACTCTACGCCTTTTCAATTAAGATGAAACAAGGGCAACCATGACAACTACCATGGGAGCAACTTGTGAAGCCATGGCAGATCTCTGTTCCTGCAAATCCATCTACATTCATGAATGAAAGTTTGATTTCAGGTTAAGGCATGCCTTGTTGGCCTCTAAATGCACATCATTGCAGACATAAAAAGAAACCGGTAGACAGGGCTTCATGGCTTCAGCTGCAATGTGCATAGCACTGCCACCCAGAGGCTCCACCTCAACATCATCGACCAAATAAACCAGCAACAATCGGATCCCAATCTCAAACCATGTTAAACAGTAAACCTTAGCTCATATGTATTATCACAATCGAATAAAAACATGAAAATATCATGGATTGGGACCAAGAACTCACAGATCTGCCACGAGGCAACCATAAATCCGAGAATAACAACGCTATGAGCATGTAGACCACCGAAATCGGGTCATATGTAGGCACTTCACATCGCTATGAGCACGTTGACCGCCGAAATCGGGTCAAATGTAAGAAACATTTCAAGATTTCACCTTGCTTTGGGGAACGAAGAGGAAGCAGCCACGAAAGAAGCCGGCGCCTTGGGGAGGAGGAAGGAGGCGACGGCTTGTGGAGGACGAAGCAGCATCCACAACAGGCCCACGTCCAGGCAAACAAACACAACAACCAGCACCACCGCTCGTCGCAAGGAAGAAGAAGACGATGACAAGCAGCAACACCCTTGCACCGGCGAAGACGAAGGAGGAGCAGCCAACGCGAGGCACGCAAGGCCCGCCTACGATCCTGCCGCCACCACGCACCGCCGGTCGAGGGAGGAGGATGCAAGCACACTGAGGAGAGTGGAGAGCAATAGGGAGTGAAGAGCGGAGAGGAGGAGGAGAAGAGTGAGTGGCGGCGGTGATTACAAGGGACGCGAACCCTAGCGGGAGAGGGGGAAATTTCCGCGTTGCGCGCGAGATGAGAGGCCGAGCCCGCACAACAGGAAAAGGAGCCCGTGAGAGGCCGAAATGAGCCGCGCCCACGAGAAACGGAGGGGGTGAGCGTTTCCCCTGCGCCTGGCTCGCCCAGGCCCAAACCCCATTCAAGCAAACAAACACGGCCTTCTGCAGCTGGCGGGCCTGCATCTCGCCCCCGTCCAGGCAAACAAACACGCCCGTGTGACCAGCCGTCAGGCTGGATTCAGGCTGCTAGCGCTTCGCTCGCTGCCTCGCTCCCACCATCCATCTCTGTGCGTTACTTCGCTGTGAACTGACATGACGATACCTCAGGAAGGAAGGAGTCAGGACCAAGCCGTGCTTCCTTTTTATGTCTGGCCTTTTTCTTGTTAAAGTAGTTTGCGATGGCAAGAGAAAGGCACGATGCAGAAGCCTCAACACATTGTTCGGCCTTTTTTCTTGTGACCAGTACCTACGGTTGAAGCTGTGGCGGAAGAGTAGCCTCAATAGAAAGACAGAGTAATAATCAAATAAATTTAAGACTTATTGCGCTGCTTAATGCTTGTACAACAAATTGCGGACTACAGTTTACAATTTGTTACTGAGTTGCTAAATGGACTATAGAAATGCATGTAAAAATTTTAGTACGGCAGTACCTTTTAGTAAAATTCTAGATCCGTCGCTGTCTTTACCGTGTGATTAAAAAAACTAGACATCCTAAGTTGGCTCAAGTTTATGAAAAATCCGGTCATTAGGATTAATGAATGCTAAAAAAAATCAATGAATCAGCAGGCTGCCTCAGACTCAACACAGCCTCAGGCCTCAGTAGGCTCGCAAAAGCCGAGGCATCACCCAACTACTGGACAAGCATAGCACATGCATGCGCAGTCACCTACCATTGAATCTTGGTTTTTTTTAAAGGTGCCATTACAATTCTTGAAGATTAGAAATATACCATTACAATTCGTCTAATCGCAAGCGTGCCATTATAATTTTACGATACTTCGAAATCTGCCATTGTGTACGCCCGACGAACACTTGGGCCCGCTTGTAGGTCCACGTGGCATACGGCGGACCGTATTCGTCCGTCAGCCGTCTTCATGTAAACGGCGCTGTGAACATCGCCGTCTCAACCCCTCTCTCTCTCTCTCTCTCTCTCTCGCATGCTCCCTGTCTCTTTCCTCGGCCAAGAACCCTAGGGTGCGCTCCCGGCGGCGACTTCGGCGGCGGCGGCGGCGACCACCCGACGGCGACGTAGCAGGCCAAGGCGACGGCGCAAGGGGGCGACTCGACCGCAGGCAAGGATGAGCTCGAGCTCCACCGCTGCTGGCACTCGAAGGATGCAGTACCCCCTACTGGACTGTCCCGAATGCCATGTTCCTCTAATCAGAATCGTGAGCAAGCAAGAGCGCTCGAATGATGTCCCATTTGTCAAGTGCCCGAACAACATAAAGGTAGGCTTTGTTGTGTTAATTGAATCTTCATTGTTTGGTTTCTATTTGACTGATTTAGGGTGCGCAGGGTGATCCAACAACTTGTGGCTGGATCCGTTCGGAGGAGCAGTACGAGGCCTGGTTTCTGAATCAACAAAAGGAGCAGCAGATGCAGGTCCAGTTGCCCCTTCGTCATCAAGTTGGGGATGGTATTGGTGATTTCAAGCAACAGCTCCGTGAGATGAGGCAAACACTGGACATTGTTTTTCAAGACATTTGGAAACTGAAAGCGCAAATTGGAGACATGCATTCTGTTGTTCCTAGTCCAGTTAGTAATGCAACACAGGACATGGGTAATAAGAAAATACAGATTGTGTTAGATGTATCTGTTGTAGTAGGTATCCTTGTTGGTGTACTGGTAGGTGTAGTTGTTGCCCAGATGATGAAGTGACTGTAATGAAATTGATCAGCATTGTGCTATGTTTTTTATGAAATTATGTAAGAATTCCAGCAGCATCTTATCTTGATTTTGGATGAGGAGAACAAGGGCTAGCAACATTCAAAGTAAAGTAGATCAAAGCACATAGACCACAGCCACATGACAGTAGTGAAAATACAATAGAGTTCAAACATCATTTCATAACCAAGTTGGCACTAAATATCCATACGCAGTACAGTAACAGCAGCAACTTAGAAAGTTGGCAAGTTCAAATGCCTCAATACATAGTAGAGTTTACTAGCTAAGCAACAGAAGTGCCACATTACATATTAGTAGTTCATAATCATTACAAAATGATCATAAGATGGCTATAGAGTTCACAAAAGATGTCCCATGCTGTCCATCAAGCATTGCAGATTGTGGCTACTTAGTACCACTTGCTTGTGGAGCAACAAAGACCAGCTGCCTGATGCTGCTAACAACAGTTGTTGGTGGTGCAGCTGTTGCCTTCTGTAGCTTTTTTTTTATAGGTGTCTTCTTCTTCTTCTTCTTAGGATTAGTCTTCTTCTGAGTCTTCTTCTTCTTCACCTAGGAAGGTCCAGCGACATCTTCAGTTGTCCTCTTCCTACAGTAGAATCACAGGAGTAGATTGGTAATAGGAAAAGATAATTTGGAGCAAAATAGCAACACACAAGTAGTTTGAATACCTTTTTGAAGACCCTTGTCCTATTTCTCCATCCTCCCCTAGTTCTGGGAACCTGCAGGTCTTGGGAAAGTGCCCAAAACCACCACATCTCTTGCACCTGACCTTCTTTTGAGTGGCCCTCTTCTCCAAACTCCCTCTAATTCTGACAACCCTTGGTCTGCCTGCACCTCTGCCCAGTAATGAAGGGTACACTTTGAAGCCAAGGTCGACAATAGGGCACTGTGACCTGTCTGGGATAGGCTCAACCCTGTCTTGGTAGGCTGCCTTAAATCTAGCAACAGAATAGTAGTCGTGTACATAATCCTGAATCCGTATCCCTCTGCTTTGAAAGTATCCAGCCAAAGCATGCTTGCAGGGCTTTCCAGGTCCACCGCCATTCCCTCGCAAGAACAATTACACGGTTCTGAGGTCCACAATTGTGCCTCTTCCGATTGTTCCAGTCATCCAAGAGAGTCACTTCACAAATGTCATCATCAACGACTTTGACCTTGACCACTTTGAGATGATTGCCGATCGTGTTTAAGATCCTTTATCACACCCGTAGGATTCCATCCTCCCACCGCCTAGCAATCTTCTTCCTCAAATATCTCTTCTCCATTATTAGCTCTCTAATTCTATCTACCACTCATGTACAAATAAACCTTTGAGGTGCTTCACCATGCATTGAAGCTTTCGACACATTGTTGGTCAAATAATCACACTTGTCATTTTAAAGAGAACCCACACCTATACCATATCCCCGCCGTGGTGAGTCTCAAGATACTCTATACTTTGAGGAGCAAACTCAAAGAATCTTGTGCATGTGGAACTTGAATAGGCCTTCATGTAGCTTCTAGCAAATAGGATATAGGTGGTCCGTGATTACATCACCGAATAGTGCTTCAAAAAGTTTTGGTACAAATGTCTCATGCATTCCCTATTCTCGACATTTGAAAACACTTGCACTCCACTTTGCTTTCTCTAGGCCTTTGCATGCATCTGAACAAATTACAAGATTTGGTACATCACCAATTGCTCTGGAAAGTTGTTGCAAGAACCACTTCCAGTTATCTTCAGTTTCTGAGTCAAAAATGCCATAAGCTATATGATACAACCAGTTATGTCCATCTACACTGGTTGCTAAAGCTAGCTGACCTCTGTACTTACCATGCAGACTAGATGCATCTATACCCACAAATGGTCTGCATCCAGCCAGAAAACCATCCACACAAGGCTTAAGAGCAACAAACATTCTCCTAAATCTTTGCTTTTTACCAATCTTATCAAGCTCTATCTCTATTAGGCTACCAGGAGAGACCTGTTCAATCTGAGCAGCCCAATTGAATAGCAACTGAAAACTTTCCTCATATCTACCATGGATTTGATCTATTGCTAACTTCATATCTGACCAAGCCTTTGAATACTTCAGCTTGATGCCATAATCATCTTCCAACTTCTCCTTGCAATCCTTTGCACGTTTTGTTGGATTTTTCTTGAGCCAATCTCCCAACCTGTCTGCACATCAATCCTGTGATGCCATCTTTCCTACTACCAGTTTTGTAGTTGGACAGTCGTGATCTGATGGAAGTACTTTGATCTGCACAAAGAAAACAAGTCAGGTCAAGCAAATAGAAATGTACATAGAAAACAAGTCAGGTCAAGCAAATAGAAATGCACAAATGAACTAGTGCATGGTCAGTTACCTATATTGTCTTTTTATCATGTAGCCTAGATGCATGTATGCGCCAAGGACATCGCTCAGCCTTGCACCTTGCAATATACCTTGTTGGGTCTGTTTTGATACCAGCTAACTCAAAGCCTTTAGTCACAGCGTAATGCCTAATAGCTTTTCTGAATAAAACAATATCAGGAAATAACTCCCCCCTTCTCAATCTTGGGGTGCTCTGGGTCATGGATCACATGGATCTCTTCAGGGTCTGCATCATTGACCTCTGTCTCAATAGGAAAAGCATGAGCATCATCATTAACAGCATCATGAGAAACATGTGGAGGTGAATTACTATGAGGTTGTGAACTGCTATGTGGCTGTGTTGGTGGTATTGGCATATACATTCCCTCATCATCATAACCCACATACTCTTTATCATTATCAAACATATCGAGCTCCCTGTCAGGCTCAAGTTCAGGCTCAACTTCAGCCTCCATGGGAACCTTTGGTGCATCATCTGCCTTAGATGATGGCTGGTTAACATTACTGTCAGTAGGGATTGCATTGCCAATGTCGGGAGGAATCACACATAAAGGTTCTAATGCATCAAACTGATCAACAGAGGCAACAGATTGATCAAACACTCCTACAACAATCTGGCAACACGTCTGGTCCTTATGCATCTCAAATATGTCATTCATCTGAAACTGGTTTTCTAGTCTGACATCTTCACACACCCTTTTGTCATAGTACCAAGCAGTTGGGCACTGAGTACGAGACCATTTGACAGCATT
Source organism: Miscanthus lutarioriparius (assembly GCA_904845875.1). Lineage (NCBI taxonomy): Eukaryota > Viridiplantae > Streptophyta > Magnoliopsida > Poales > Poaceae > Miscanthus > Miscanthus lutarioriparius. The sequence goes on along the minus strand of CAJGYO010000008.1, from coordinate 39,075,257 downwards.
GCGCAAGCTGGTTATCAGTAACTCAAATGAAAACGAGCCTATCTCCACATCCCACTTAATCACAGAGCCCTTTGTGTAAGCTTTCCTACCCAAAGAGTCTATCGTACAGAATGCTTTCACTTTAATCTCTAGGAAAAATAGTGGAACCCTAGCATCAACCAAATCACATCAAAATATGCACATCTCCAGCGACAATGCATAAATCGAGGCCTAATCTACTCATCTCTGTGCTCAGCAAGAAGAGAAAAAGTACCTTTCGTCGCCGTCCACCATCGGCGACCCGCGCGGGGACGCGTCCGCCATTGACGCGCACGCTACTCCATTGCTTTCCTTTGACTGGCCCCCTTGCGCCGTCTCCTTGGCCTGCTGCGCCGCCGTCGGGATCGTCGCCGTCACCACCGCCGAAAATCGCCGCCGCCAACACAGCTTAGGGTTCTTGCTCGGGGAGAGAGACAGGGAAAGTGAGAGTGAGAGAGAGGTGGAGACGGCGGCGTTCACCGCGCCGTTTAGATGAAGATGGGCGACAAACGGATACGGTCGACCGTATGCCATGGATGTCTGCAAGTGGGCCCAAGCGTTCGTCGGGCGTATACGATGGCATATTTCAAAGTATCGCAAAATTATAATGGCACGCTTGCGATTAGACGAATTGTAATGGTATATTTCCAATCTTCAAGAATTGTAATGGCACCTTTCCAAAAAAACCCTTAATCTTTGGTTCTAGGCCTCTATGCAGGTTGGTAGCCACTGGAAAGCATGGAGAATTATTTGACACCGAATCTTCTCTCTTCCCATTTTTCTCCCCACATCCGAACCATGGACCTCACTCAAGCGTCAATCCATCTGTTGTTGTGCATCAAGCCATCAAGCGGTTTAATAAAAACTGCAGTCTGCTATAGTAAAGCTTATCTACAAGCCATCGTCTAAAAACTGTCTTCCATACAAAAGTGGTGTTTATAATTGGAGAAAGATTCGTCAAAGAGATGCCTTGCACATTATTGTACACCCACCTTTCACCATGTCCACTTTGCAGAGGGGCCATCTTGCATCTGAGCAGGGCTCCATGGCCGTCCTCCATTTTTCGTGTATCGTATTGAGGCCTCTTGGTTTCCATTCTTAGATACAAAGATGCATTCCCGTGAGACCATGGCCACCACATAGAGAATGTAGTAACAAAAGGAAATCATCTTACCACCAACACAACTTGAAATATGCACCATTAAAGCCTACGAATGGCAATAGATATAGCAATCAGAAGAAACCACAATGAAAGAGCGACCTTGGCCCAACACATGGATTGGGAGATGGTCTGCAACTTTACTGCAATATGCTGGAGCATCAAACGAGTAGATTGCAGCTGCTAAACGGCAAGCCAAAGCTTGCTCCACTTCATATCAGTTTTCAAAACTGGGAGTCAACTGCAGCACTCTACGAGATACTAAGCTGATAACCTCTATAAATTTCCGAGAAAGCGACTGATACACCCTACTCTCCTAGTCAAAGATGGGCCCTCAAATCTATGCCTCGGTAAGGTTAGCGAAAAGTTATCTAGGGTAACGCCTCGATTTATCTTCTGAGGGGGGTTAGGGCCGGCTGCTGTCACAGACCATAGCCGCCTCTTGGGGAGACAGAGCTGCCGTTCAGGTTGAGCCTTGCCATGTCAGGCATCTGCCAATTGACTGCAGACGTGTCTGCTCCGAAGGAGCTTGGGTCATAACAGGAAGTGACGCTTCTGCTCCGGCGGTGACGGGCAGACATCTGCTTCAACCTTTCAGCTTCATTCTTTAGGGCCTGCGTCTGACCTGCAGATTCCATTTCAAAAGCATTTCATTTAGGCAAGATTGAACCATGTTCTAGAACCATCATACTTTAGCTAGATAATCACAATATTTCATACTCATTGACAAACATTAGGAAGGAGTACCAAATAGTTCAAACCTAGTATTGGTAGATACAATAATGCAAAAAATATTTATTTTTGTCTGGGAATGAATTACCAAAGGAACTACAGAAACAATTTGCATACGCTAAAGCTATATTTCAGATTATCCCTATGAAAACAATTCAACAGAAATTCCTGGCACACTGTAGATCAAGCTGTAATGTTAAAATTGAGAAAAGGGAAAAAAAGCTATCATCAACAGCAAGTTATTTAGTCTGAACTTAAAACCTGAAAGGGGGTTACCAACCCTCCGCGGACTATATCTGCAATGTTTTTTTTGGGATTTTATTTAATGTTAACAGAGTCATGGACATAGCACCTGGCTATGATTAGCTGAACAAGAGCAGAAGGCTTTTATGATTATTGGCCAAAATACTGAAGAATAAATGATGGTAACTGTTCCTACTATTGTGTGGAGGTAAAACCCACAAACACAATTAAAAGAGCGGCCAACGTTGGGTAGTTAGTTAGTTACTAAAAGGCAAGATATGTGGAGTTCAGGAGCCTATGTAAATATCTAATTACTATTTTATCGAACACCATTGAACTGCATTTAACATTTGAGCACAACTTGCACCAAAGTTGAACCAGAAGCATGCTACTGAATCAAATAATCACGATAAAAATACTGTCACGTTATTTCCTTGCTGCACAACTACAAATATTCAATGAACCACATGTTACTAAAAGGATGCATAGTATAAATTATACTCTAAAGTAGCTCTAATAACTCAAAAAAGAGCACAATGTTTCTCAAACATACCATCCTTAATCAGTTTTGCATGCTGAAGACTGGAAATCTGCATCCTCAGTTGCTTGTTTTCCATTGATAGAGCATTATGAAGCTGGAAAAGTGATGACACTCTGACAGCCAAATCAGCTCCCATGTTCTGGAAAGAATAAAATGGCATTATTCTCATAAAAGAAGTACTATGAAACCCACGACATTAAAATAAAATAAAAGATCAACATAATTACCTGAAGTGAGTCAACAGTTCTTTCAAGTTCAGCAATGTATTGAAGTTTCCGGACCCTAGATCTTTGTCCTGAACGCCTGCAAAAGTGTTGATTTGCTGAGTAGGCATCAATACCGAAACTCAAAGGACATGACATGTTTTCTCTTGCCTTGTAGTGTTTCAACTAGAAAAGTTCAACATCCATCAAACATGAACTGTTTAAGTATGAAACCTAAACTATTGCACAGGAAAAGAACTACAATATTAGAAATGTGTGTGGTGCGAATGTAAAGATAATATATTGACTTGGTAACATCAAACCCATAAATTGAAACCATAGTCATGAATTTATGTGAGTAGAGCAGTAAACATCAGGACAGTCATAGCTTGAATATCAGCCCTCGTTGATTCGATAAATGATATGGCAAAAAAGCATACCCAGTAAAGCAGAAAATGTGATTTAGCATAAAAACATTAATCCATTAAAAGGCACACATTCCAATTTTTCTAGCATTGTTTAGAACTGATTGAATGTGTCCAACAAAATGGGAAGATGTGATACCATTAACAAAGAAAGCTTCTCTAAACTAATTGCTTAGCATTGGAAGCTACCACTAATTTAGTTAGCACATTTAGTGACTCTAATTTAATTAGCCAACTATAATCGGTGTTGGATGGCCGATCGCCTCACCAAGTGTGGGCAGCCCCACCAGCCTGCTTGCCCTCTCTGTGATCAGGCTGAGGAGACTATCCAGCTCATCCTAATATCCTGTGTGTTTACCCAGCAGGTTTGGACTTTGGTCTTTCAGAAACTTTCCATGACGGCTTTGGCACCTCCGGTCGATGCAACTCGTTCCTTCAGATGGTGGGGGAACACCATCAGAAATAACCCAAATGATGCGCAAGGGGCTGAATTCCCTTATTATTTTGGTGGCCTGGGAAGTATGGAAATTTAGGAGTGCTTGTGCGTTTGAGGGTCTTTCTCCAAATATTCAGAGCCTTCTACAGAAGGTCGCTAATGAATGCAGCTCTTGGCGCATGGCAGGAGCCTCTGACCTCCAGGACCTGCTCCTAAGGTCGAATGACACAGAACCTTAGTTTCTGGTTGGGTTGGCCGTGTCCTATTTTCAATGGCGTGTCCTTTGTAGCTAACATGGTTTGTGTGGTGTGGGTTTGGGTGGGGCTGTTCTCGCGTTGCTCTTGTATTCCTTTTCCTCTCTTAATGACATGACATGCAGCTATCCTGCGTAGTTTGAGAAGAAAAAAAATACTCCCTCCATTCCAAATTGTAAGTCGTTCTGGATTTTGTAGATACATATCTTTTACTTTGTATCTAGACAAAATGTATATTTAGGTGCGTAGCAAAAGGTATGTATATAGAAAAGCCAGAACGGCTTACAATTTGGAGTGGAGGGAGTAGTAAATATCTTTCTAGTATAATGATGTTCAGGCTCCCTTTTAATTGTACAGACTTTGTAATGTACGCATCTTGGAAAAATAAGAATTCTGATTGACACATAACATAGACTAACTGTTGGACAATCTCAGGAATAGTATTATAAAACTAAAGGAAATTGTTGCTTTTACAATATTCAAGCAATGAGGATTTACGAACTTTTGAAGACAACACATGCCCACATGGTTTGAACTACTTATGCTGCCGAGATCATATGACAATAAATTCTACCTGGCATTGCTACTGCTGGTGACATAAGTCAAAACTATCAGTGTCACACAATTAGAAGCACCATCAGTTAATTTAATTTCTGCAGAGCAGCAGTGTCATGTTCCTTTTCAGTTGGCATCTGCATTTGATATAATTTATACATTTCTAGCATTTTCACTACAAATTCCAGTTTAGTAAAAGCAACAATGCTATTGATTGGCAGAAACCGCTACCTTCTGAAAGAGAACATTTGAAGAAAGTACTTTAGATATTTCACTCACAAACACAAGTGTACCTTTTAAATGACTTGTCTTGATCAGGATGGCCAAAAGCATCACAGGCATCAGCAGTTCCACTGGCCACATTACCATTCACACCACTGGAGGCATCGATGGTCAGGTACTGCAAGGGGTTGCTGGGGACATTCTCAAGCACAGCATTGACCATGGAACTCTCTGAAGATGTCAGCCTACTCTTCTGTCTTGGCGAATTCGGACCATAAACACAGCTAGCCTCGACCACAGAACCGCTTTCACCACCTTCGCCAGCATCCAACAAGTCCTCAGCTTCACCACCTGAGTTTAGATCACCTTCCTCAATTGGATAAATTGGGCTTTGGAATGTCGACAGCGCATCCAAGATGGCATCAGAATCGCTACAGGCCCTTCTGAGAGGAGGAAGCTTGGGAGCTTTCCCAGAATCTGCAAGGAGATCATCCAGCCAGCACGGCGGTTCACCAAAGAACGGATCCCCAGATGGAAACCTGCAGCTCTGCGTGAACATGCTGTCATCCCTTCGAGTGATCTGAGGACCCAGAGGTGGGCAGCGGGGTGGGAGGTGGGGTGACCGAGACATGGCGAGAACAAGCCCTCGTATCTTTGATGGCCTTCCTCTTTTGGCTCTGCTAAGTAACTAGAGACAATCGAACATCCCTTGCGTTCTCTGTTCATATGAAAAACCAGCAGCTTTGGGTCAGATCCGAATATAAATAGCCTGCATTAGGGTTTGGGGTGCTCGATTTCGCACAGCAGGAAGGGAAGGGAAGGGAAGTGGCTGGCATACCTGGCGGATGCTTGTATCCGGCGAAAGAGCCGATGAAGACCTGGCGAAGACCGCCAAGTGAGAGGGGTCGAGTAGCCGCGTGATTCGGGTGAACGCAACAGTCGAGGACGGGTTGATGAACAACGGGGAAGTGGCGGAGAAGGGCGTGTTTAGGCCCGTTCAGGGGAGAAAGGAAAGGATGCGCGTGATTCGAGGCGAGAACGCAACAGTCGAGGACGCGGTTGATGAACGCAAACACAACGCACTCGAAGTTGGCGGCAGCATCCGTTTGTATTTGGTAATAATTGTCCAACCGTTGACTAATTAGACTTAAAACGTTCGTCTCACAAAGTACAACAAAACTGTGTAATTAGTTATTTTTTTTACCTACATTTAATACTCCATGTATGTGTCCAAAGATCTGATGTGATGTGATGTAATAAAGAATCTTACACTGTGCAAACTTTGAAGGTGCAAAGTTGGTGAAACTAAACAAAGGGCGAAATGGGCCTTCAAGCCTTGCGGTGCAGTCCTGGCTCATGGGCTGTCAGTTTCACTGGATAGAATTTCGGAAAAAAGGTTCATCTGCCCATCTAAGATTCAAATAATTCACAACATCAGTTCAAAATGATTTTTGAAAAAAATCTGACAGCGGTTTCATATTTTTAAGCTAAAACAAAATTTATATAATGTTTCTAAGATTAAATTGGATATAGGATTTTTAATTATATTTACTTTTCAAAAAGAAACATTTGGACAATTTTATAAAAAAATATTTCTATAATCTTTTTATAAAGTCTACTTGACCTCCTCGGATTTTCGACATAGCCTGATTTTCCTTCCTCATGGCTAGAGTTGCAACTGGAAATTCCCTATTGGGGAATGGCTCCCCATCACCATCCTCATGGGAAGGAAAAATCCCTGTTCCCGTCTCTGTGAAGCTTGCGGGGGAGAATTTGGCTCCCGTCCCTGTCCCGTAGGGGAATAATCTCCACGTGAATCCTCATCCGTCTATCCCCACCTCGATACATCTCGGAATATAGATAGCAATTCAAATTTAACACAAAAGCAAGTAATAATTTCTAGTACAAATGTATCATTGATGGACTGCAATGTACACTTATAGTCCATCGTTAATACGCTAGCAAAAATACATAAAAAAAACTACACACTACTTAACAATTACATCACAATTTTTAGTGACATACATGCATATGAAAAATGGGACGAGGACAGGGGGGGAGAGAACCGTCCATTCCCCACCAACACCGTTAGGAATGTCTTTTCCTTCGTTTAAATTCTCGTTGGGGGTGGGGGATTTGCCCTGTCTCTATCTCCTAATAGAGGAATTTCCTATGGGGAATCAAGGCCCATTAACATCCCTACGCAGTTTTCATGACACCATGTCACACAAAACCGACGGTTTCGAAAGATTGAGAAGCCCAAAATACTAATTTTCTGTTTGGGGAAACTAGCTGGACTTTGGCGAAAGTTGGAAGGTCAAATGAACTTTTTTTCCTTGCACCTTCACTTAACAATTTGGCCCAACACATTAGCTAGCTCCCAAGCCCGGGAAAATTGGAAGGCAGGCGGTCGCCAATGCTAAAGGCAGGGTGCTTCTACGTTTTTGTTGATAATAATAAACTTCATTGCTTTAACAACATCTTACAGAGAGGAGCCTAAACGGCTGCCAATTTACATTGATGAGTGCTTCCGTAATGGGACACTGATAGAGGTGGGCAAAGTGAGTACAAGTGAAAAAAAAACTGAGACTGTGCTAAAGCCTTTGATGCTTGATGAGCAAGAATGTGGGCTGTGGAGTTCTAAGACCTATTAATCTTATACACTTTGTGATCAATATTTCTATTGAAGTTAATAAAGGAGCATGTCAAAGGCTTGATTCTCCAGTCTGGTGGAGAAGAGTGGTTCTCAGAGTGGAAGAAGTGCACTAGCAGTTGACTATCTGAGAGATATGACATGCTTTTGAGTAGGAGTCGTTTCACAAGTTCTGCTCCCAAAGCTAAACCCGCAGCCTCTGCCATCAGCACTGAAGTAACCTGTGATATTTTGGCCTGTATGTAGATGAAATGAGTTGGAGAAATTCCTGTAATGGTAAGTAGAATTCCAATCCCTGCTGTTCTCTCTGTTGCAGTAGTCTGATCTGGGCGTAGAGATGCATCAGAGAAACAACGAGATCCAGGTAACCTTGCAGGGATGGACACCAAATAATTTGGTGCACTGCCCTGTTGCAGCTGATCTCCTGCAAAGAAATTGTTCGTACTTTGGAGTCTCAGTAGCAAGTTGTAGGCCTGTTGTGTATGTGTAGATGCAGGCATCAGAGTATGTAGTAGTGCTTCTCTAGAGTTTGTCCCCCTTGTTTGATTTGCCTTCAATGTTGTATGTGTTCCTGTTTCACCTGCAGCAGAAGTAAGACATATACCTTGTAGTTCTGCATGCGTAGCGTGGAGGACCTGCGACAGTCCATGACTTTTTGTTGAATCTAAGATCATTCATGGCCTTCCATATATGCTAGATAAACTATCTCTCGTCGCTAGCCGGAAGCCATATCTCCCATTGACGCGGTGTGTATGGACTATGAAGCCATGCACCATCTTTTTCATGAATCGAAGAGAACCAATCACTCCAGTTAGTATGTCTTCAATAATTTCTCATTCCCCACTCACAAATCTCATTGTTCCTCAATTGGAAGACTCATTGGTTAATATAGCGGGCAGCTTTCCTGCCGGTTCATTTCAAAAAAAAAAAAACAGAGACTTAGGCTTTTCATTGTTCCACAATTGGAAGGACCACGCGCAATAGAACTGTCATAAACTTGAGATTATGTGAAGTTACCTGCCTGAATGACTGAATTTATCAGAGGAGTAATAACAAGTGTTTAGTAGTTGGCACAATGTAATTGATTGCGCCCTATGGTAGAACAAACATATTACTACTAAACAACAGATCCAAAATAACTAATTTGTTCAGGTCAAGTGAAGCTGACGTGATTTTCAGGTTGATTTATCCAAAATGGCCGGTAAGTTTTTTTGAAAATTTTATCAGCAGTTCCCATAAATTAAAATTTAAAATACATAGGAAATGTCAGAGAAAGAGTCAACATCCGCATCTGGGACGAGAAACTTATTATCGTTGATAAATGTACCATCTTGTTTTCGTCTTCATCAGAATAAAGTGTATATAATACTAAAAAGTTCATATTGATCCTTTGCTTCACTAGAACTCCTACACCAGAACTTTAAATCCCTATAATTTGCATATTTGGTTATATTTCAGTTTACCGGGGAAAAATAGGGAGCCCAAGGCACCAATTTCCTATATCTCATGAATAAAATCACACTTTCTTCGCAAGAGTTCGCTGTTTCGTGTCATGCTCCACAACTTTCTCTTCAACATGAAGGCCCTTTCTTCGCCTCACAGAATTCATGAGCTTCTTGGCCAGGTTTGGTCCAATGCTTGAGCCATCATCGAATTCTTCAATCTCCTCCGGAGTTTTCGGGGTAAAGAAGGGGTCCTGAGGGATAACTTCCCAGTGGCTAAATGCTAGAACCGCACTAGCTGCACCTGACGTTCGCTTCCTAAGTTTCTCAGAGAAATCAGAGCTTTCGGCAACTGGCAAGTGAGCTTGCACTGTGAACAAAGATGTTCCTTCTTGCATCTCTTCTTTCAGAACCTTGGCCCGACAATCACCCAGAACAGCAAAGGCTGCACCTAACTGCTCCATCGGTGTGGTCAATTCACAAAAGTACATTGGTTCCACGAGCCTTGGCATGCTTTGAAGAACAGCTTCTCGGCATGCTTCCTTCACTGCAGTAATTACTTGCCCAGTGAAGATGTTGTCATCGGAGCGAATTACAACATCAGAGTTGCTGGACAGAAGGTAGGGCTCAACGATGAATGCCACACCCCTCATAGGTTCATCGCATATGGGACCTGCATTTGTGGCAAACTGAAAACCTGAGACGATGCTGTTCCTTAGCGCTTCAGAATCGAGAGAATATGTCGATGTCTCTGTTTCAGTTTCAGTGACATTTTTAGCTTCTGCATCAGGTGCACGCGGAAACCCCAATCTCTCTGATTCATGGCACCTACCACTCACAAGAATACCTTCCTTTCTTTTCTTTTTTTTTTTGAAACAAAAGACAGGAGCTCTGCTGCTCAATTAAGACGAAAGAAAGTAATAATGTACAAGAAGGTTAGCCAACCGAGTAACCAAAATGGCATCCGAGGGGCTAACCACCCCACGCGACGCGATTGAGTACAAACACGACACACTGCCATGGATCGTCGTTGCCGAGCATAGAAGCAAAGCTGCCAGCAGCTTGGACTTCCCATGGCAGACCACCCACTGGTCACCTTCCGACGGGTCCAAAGGAACGACCGCCACCGGTCATCGTTGCCAAGCTCAACCCACGAAGAGCAGCTCCGACTTCTAGTCGCAAACCCATGCCTCGCATAGAGGCCGCAGCGATAATCCAGATGCGACGCCTTCAGGAAGGGAGCGACGCCGATGGCGCCACCGTCGCACGTTCAAAGTGGACTGGGTTTTCACCCTTGGATGACATGCTAGAGGGGAACACGACGCCCCCAACAGGAAGCGGCGCCCAATGGCGTCGCCGTCGCCAAGGCTTTCGCCCAAGAACCCTCTAGCACGAACGCTGGGTCGCGAAGCCAGACCCCCTGCCAGCCAACACCGCTATCGTCGCCGTCCCGCCGCCCCACGGAAGCCCATTCAGAGGGGCATCGACGTGCCGGCTGCACGCAGCAGTCGCACAGCTGCGTCGCCCGTCACCCCCTCCGTCCGGGCCACGCCTAGCCGGACCTGGCTCCGCCGCTCGCATCCCAGTGCCGCACGACGAGGCCACCACTGACCATCTTCGTCGCCCCAGGCACCCGCCGATGTCGCAGCCGACCTCGCCGCCAGCCGCAACAGGGCGTGTGCCCCACCATCTCGGGCGCCGCCCCCTGCCCTGGGACCGCCGGATCCGGACAGCAGGCCCCGAACCCGGCGCCCCATGCCGCCACCGCCTCCGTCTTGACCTCGACCGCAGGCACCACCCGCCGCCGGCCCCGAAGCCGAACTGGCCACCTGGAGTCCAGATCCGGCCTCCCGAGCATCGGATCTGACCTCACGTGGCCCGGACCGGTGGCCCCAGCTGTCGCCGCCGTCACCGTCAAGACAGGAGGAGGGGAACGCGCGGAGGAGAAGGAAAGCCCGCCGCCGTCCCCTGCGCCAGCTCGGGCACTAGCCGGCGCCGCCATAGCCGCGACGGCCCTCCCCGCTGAGCTCCACGCAGCTCACGCGAGGGGAGGGGCCGTCGGCCTGCTGCCGCACGCGCCGCCGAGAGAGAGGAGAAAGACCCCGCCGCCGCCATCCCTGCCGGCCGGGCGGCCATGCCGGCGGCCAGCTCCGGCAGCGGCGCGGCGGGGGGAGGGGAGGGGAGGGGCTGCTAGGGTTTGGGGGGGGGCGGGGAGCCGCCCGAGCCGCTCGCGGGGGAGGAAAGACCCGGAGTCGAATACTTTCCTTTCCATTTGGGCTTGCTGTGACACCACATTTTGATTCAAAGTCAGGCAAGAGAAGGAAATTTGGTCCAACATGTGAAGGACCTAGGGCCCAGATTCTCTGAAGGTATCCAAACAATGTCTTCCTATACCTCTCAAGCTTCTACCTTCCACTTGTCCAGAGATCGCTTCCAATTCAGTGTCAATGGCACAGATCAAGCGTTGCCTAAGCATGGTTGTAGCTGTAGAAATAGAATGACCACCATCCTGAGCCAAGTGTCAACTCTCCCCATCGATGATTTGACCAAGTAATTCTTCATTTTCGGCAAGAACCTTAGTCAGCGCATTGGGAAGCCTAATGACTTGAACTCTCACATTGAATCTCCCATTCGGAGTGGTTCTCTCAACAAACCTCAGTTGAACCTTCTTACCTTCATGCTTCCCAGTAAGCCAACAGCTTCTCCTTGGATGGTCTCCTTGAATGACACTAACGGCTCTGAGACCCCCAGCTGGACCTTGGCGAACCTCTCCTGCAAATCCTTGATGCAGCGATCCAAATGTACCTGGCCAGCTGCAGCAAGGACATGCTCGCCCCTCTGCGAGACCGTGTACACAACCAACGGGTCTGCCTGGTGAAGAAGCTTCAGTCCTTTTACAAGGGCTCCCAGATCAACAGGGTTGGAGGGCTCAACGGCGACCTTGAGCATCGGAGACACCTGGAACGTCATGCTCGAGAATGGCCAGCAATTCTTGGTCGACGACAGTGTTGCACTCTTCAGCACGTGCTGGCCAAGGCCCTGGATCGCGACGACGTGGCCCGCAGCAACGCTGGGTACTGGCCTCAGGTCCTGCCCGAGCATCTCGTACAGGCCGTGCAGCTCCACCTCCTGCACATGCTTGCCCGCCGCGTCGTCCCCTTTTACCGGATCATATAGCGGAGACAGGACGAACACCTTCTTCCCTGCACGGAGTACCCCGCTGAAGACCCTCGCGAAGGCCAAGAAGCACTCCCCCTCTGGCTCCGACTCGCTATGGATCAGCAGCTCCTCCCCTTTAAGCCCCTTGGACGGCAGCATCGTGTACGGCAACGCAAACATCTTGGACACGAACACCACAATGGGCGCGCTTGCGCTGGCGCTGCAGGCCGCCACACAGCTCCTCACCAACTCAGCCTCAGCAACAATGCTGCAGGTGTGGTTGGCGGCAGCAGTCCTCATCTCGGGCATAAACCTTGCCACTCTGAACGCCTGGGCGGCGACGGGGTCGGGCGTGCACTCGACGAGCATCTCCATGACCGAGTCCGCGAGCGGCAGCCACGCCCGCATCACGGCATGCAACGACACCTTGGGGTTTTCGCTGTTCAGCTCCCGCGGCGACACCACCAGCTTGAAGAAGGAAACCGCATTGTCGTCCATCCACTTGGCGCTATTTGGTCTCATGCCTCTCTGGTACACCTTCCACAGAGGCCTGAGCACGTACTCCACGAACATGGGCTGCTGACTCTCGCCGCTGCCCGTGGCCTCCTTACTCGAAGGCAGAGGCAGAACCGCCTTCTTCTTCTTGTCTATGTGGTACGGTCCCCAGAAGCCCATGAGCAGCTTGGACCTGCTAGCGCCCGTCTTCTGGGCTTACAGGTCGGCAAAGCGGTGGATGCGGAAGCCCCAGCCGTCGCGGGCTCAGGCGAAGACGACGTTGCCCTTATGGGGATGGAAGGCGTCGCCCTCGTCATCGTCCTCCTCGCCGCCGCCCGCGCGCAGGTCGTCTTTGTCGTCCTGGAGCGAGGAGTAGTAGCCGGAGCGCAGCGTGGAGTAGATGGAGTTAGCCTCGGCGACGATGCCGCGGAGGCGCGCGTAATAAGCGTCCTCGGGCGAGAGGAGGAGGTCCGTGATGAGGCGGTCGATCTTGTTGAGGACGAGGCAGGGCCGCAGGCGCTCGACGAACGCCTGGCGAAGCGCGGCGTGGGTCTGGACGCGGACGCCCTTGGCCGCGTCGACGACGATGAGCGCCGAGTCCGAGAGGCGCGCGGCGGCGGAGACCTCGGAGCAGAAGTCGGCGTGGCCCGGAGAGTCGATCAGGTTCACGCGGTGCCGGAGCGCGACGGAGGAGGACTTCATGGTGATGGCGCGCCGCTGCTCCTCCGGGAGGTGGTCCATGAACCGGGCGCTTCCCGCCAGCTTCGGGTGGAGGAGGCCGCTGCCGCCGGAGGCCACTAGATGGTCCGCGAGGGAGGTCTTGCCGTGGTCCACGTGTGCTAGGATGCAAGTATTGCGCACGAGGCGGGGGTCGGCCACCGACACCGACGCCGCCGCCGCCATCGCGACGGGGCGGTTAGGGGGAAACCGGCCGCCGCCTGCGAATTGGGATTTCCGGATTTGGGGCTCAGTTCGGTTCGACACGTACCGTACTCCGTACGCCGTACGGGTACGGCGCGGCCAGGCCCAGGAGCGGTGGGCTCGGTGTCGAAAACTGCCCGAATAGCACCGTGGACCGATTCAGGAGCCAGGACCCTTTTTTTCCTACTAATAAAACAGTTCAAACTTCCGATAAAAAGCAGTTCAAACTTCAAACTAAAATTATTCATCTAAAGTTTAATTTGATGGTAGGTAGGTTTATACTTTATAGTTAACTAATGGACTATTTGTTAGTTAGAAACTGGATCAAAGTTTGATCGACTTCGTATTTGGACGGGGTAACAAAAGTTCAGCGACTAGTTATTAGTCTAAATGAATTGACAGAGAAGCCTTAACTAATGAGGCCAAAACAAGTTTCTTCATCGACTCCCACCTCATTTTGTGAGCATAGGGCGCATAGCTCATTTGAATATACTAGTACTATTCTAGCTCTCCCAAATGACCCAAGTTTTTTCGTATTTGAGCACTCAACTCTTTCTTTTCAATGCAATCACATGCTGGCTGAGTTTGTGAATTGAGTTTGTTTTAAGCTACGTTATTTCCATCAGTGTCTTCATCAAAAGCAATAAATAATACACAAGAGTCAACTTTAATCACCTAATGAAATAATAATAAAATAGATTTCAATATTTTTCAAATTGATATAGTTGCAGTTGTTCTAGCTTATTAGGATGCAATGGATTCTAAAATTGTTGACAATATTATTAAAGAATGGTCTTGAAAACATTTAACAATTAATTGATGAATAATTCTTCTGAAATAAAAATTAAATGCTATTTTAAAGACATGTTTGGTATAAAAAAGATATGTTTTTGAGCAATATGTTATTTATATACTGACATTATATTATCTTACTTAATAGACAAATTTGGAAAGAAATATTAAATTTGATATGGGATCAAAATCACGGAATGGCCCTGAGGCCTTTACCAACACAAGCATACAACAATATTGGCTTTGAATAAAACTTGATGTGACATATAGGCATATAATCGCAGAACCACTATTCTTTCAACCAGGGGTGAAGCCAGGATAAATGGCCGCCGAGGTCGGTACTCAATACTAACTAAGTATTAACATATAGGTTGACATAATATAATACCATACTTAACATCAAATTAATATGATAATAACTGCATATTGTGACAAAATAAGCTTTTACAAATCACAACAGTAGTTAGCTTGATGACTATGATCCTCCATATTATGAAAGCGAGCCATCACATCGTTGATTGGAATTGTGGCCAGAAATCCTTGTTCTACGAGGCTAAGATACAATTGTTCATAAATCCATCTCTGATATGATTTCTAAGTGGCTTACAAGGACCTCTAATCAAACATTTTCGCCTTATTTCATTTTGCAACTTTTCGCCTATGTAATATGATATCCCCTTCTATCTGCTGGATCGTATGGAAGCTCATCAAAATCACCTCCTCTCGCGAGATCTGTGAAGTGCGCTGAATAGTACAATTAGTGTTTGCGCTGAATAGTATAATTAGTGTTTGGTGCAGTGACATCTCCGTCTCTTCTTGCTCTTGAAGTGTCTCCACTTTCCATTATTATTCTCATTATCACCGGCTGGTGGTAATTTTCTTTTAAAAAATCCTATTAAAGTAGCATAGATTTCCTTTTAAAAAATCCTACTAAAATCACTGAATGAAAGAGCACGTTGTTTGCTGGAACAATGGAACGCAAGGAACAAAATGTACTATCTGGCTATCTGCTTTCTGAGATTGAATTGTATAGCTGAAAAAATTAAAACCCTATTAGGCTATTACCCTAATACCTCAGTTCAAACTTGCTCAGTCGTTGATCCTGATTGCATACCTCGTCCAACCGATGAGCAGTGAGCACCTTGACTACTTCACGGGTGCCACAGAGCTTATTGCCGGCGGCCGCTGGAATTTGCGTCGTCTACGGAGCTGCGGCGAGGGGCCAGGCTGCCGCCCAACCGCTTCTGCCCTCGGCGCACTACTGTAGAAACTTTTTTTTTAGGGGCGGCTCGTAATTCTTTATAGGGGCGGTTTGGTCAGCCGCCCCTACCAAACCGTCTCTACAAATCATGTATTTGTAGGGGCGGTTCTCAGGTCGTCCGTACAAATCGATTTATAGGTGCGGTTCAGTTTAGAACTGCCCCTACAGTATTTTTTTTCTGTAAAAAAAAATCAAATTTATAATTCAAATTCGACCAGAACACTATTTGTTTCCGCGTATTCCATCTAGCGTTCGCGTTGCCGAACGCCCCGCGACCAACGTTCCGAACCGCGTTTGCGTTGCCGAACGCCCCATGACCAACGTTCCGAACCCCTTAGACTACAAGCACAAGAGTATTATATAAACTACAATTACAAGTCCAATTCACAAGAATATATACAATCCATCATTAAATAAACATAATGTATAATATAAAATCAATGTCAAATTCCATACACATTGTTATAAACGTTTTAGAGCTAGCCTTTCAGTCTCACGAATGTGTTAGTACTGAGGATTTGTACCTAAGTCAGACTCTCGGTCATGGTAGGCGTCTTTGACGTGTACAATCTGGTCCAATATAAAGTTACAAAAAGTCGTCGATGAGCTCTAAGAGTTGGTCATCCTTGTATGGGTCAATTTTCATTTCTTTCTCTTCTTTCCACTATAAGAGAACAAGTTTCGGTTTAGTATTTCATACCATGTACGAAGTTTTTATACTACGGATGAAGAGGTTCAAACTTACCCTTAAGGGTGTCTCCTGTAGGCACCGGTGTTACTCATCATAGAACATATATAGTATCCACAATGTATACTCCCAGGTTTTTGCTTGGGGCACTGTGTGTTTTGCATATGAAAATGTTAAGTAATGCTTTTGACAGTCATTTAATGAAGTACTGAAGAAGTAAGTTACACTTACCGCACATAGTATTTTTATAGCCAGTTTTTCCTTCCTTGCTGGTAGAAAAAAATTAATTAATGACCCATTTATCCATAAATAATTAAAATACATATTTGTTGATTACAATAAATAATTTCAAAGACAACAATTAGCAACAATTATATTTTACCCAATATCTTTCATGCAAACCCTAGTCCAATTTCATCAAACACAAATTTATAAAATCAAAATTAATAAAAAAAACCAAACCCTAGATCTAGATCTATATGCACATGAAACATACATAAAACTAACTAATTGTTCACTAAAATCAAGAAACATTGATCAAATAAGGGTATGATCTTGTTCCTCTCCCTAATTTATCCTAGTTCATTCAAAACTTGGGTCTAATTTACTTCATAAGTAGCTTAAGCACCATAGAAGAGAGAGAAAAACAAATATCTAATTACTCACTAACCAACCATTAAAACTTCAAAAAAAAAGTGTGGAATAGTATTTTCTTACTGTCTACAACCTCTCCACCAAAGGATTTGAGATCAAAATCTTCCCCCCTTAATAGAACAAATTTTGGTAGGTGCCTAAGGCCTCCCCATCTTTCTTTCACGAGTTAGAGTGAGTGACCCAAGAAGAAAGAATATGCTGCAGTTTGCTTTATATGTGGGTCATCTGTAGGAGCGGCTGGTGATTGAGCCGCTCCTACAAATCGCAGGTATTTATACGCGGGACATTTGTAGGGGCGGCTCAGTCACCAGCCGCCCCTACAAATAGCAACACCGGGGTGGCTGGTGAGTGAGCCGGCCCTACAAATCCGATCCATTTGTAGGGGCGGCTCGTATGACTAGCCGCCCCTGCTGTTCCATTTGTAGGGGCGGTTAGTCTTTGGGCTCCCGAGCACACCACTGTAGAGACAGCTCTATCACCAGTCGTCCCTGTAAAAAAATTTGTTCCGTTGCTGCAAACCATTTTTACGTAGTGGACGCCCGTGGAGGATTTCCACGACCTTTCGAGCTTGTTCGGCTGGCCACTTCTAGCTGGCTAGACTTCTTCTTTTTTTTTTCAAGCAGTGTTTTCTCTCAACAAATTCCAGTACTACAGTGTTTTCAGCTGCTGCAGTGCAATTTAATGCCAGCCGAACAAGCTACGTCGCGCGGCCAGGTTGCAGCAGATGGGAGGCCGGAGACAACAGACAAGCCAACGTTTGGCACTCTAGACCTATGAATGAATTGATAGATGGGCTGCCGAGGAGATAATTAGGGCATAATTAGACTGCCCCTACTGGGCTGCCGGCCTGCCAGGGTCGTACATATTTTTTTACTGGGTCGGGGTGTTTGGTATATGCAGTGCCTTCCAAAATTTCTCATATCGAATATTTAGACACATGCATAAAGTATTAAATATAGATTAATTACGAAATTAATTATATAACTTGTGACTAATTTACGAGACGAATCTTTTAAGCTACAGTAAACATGTGCTAATGACAGATTAATTAGGCTTAAAAATCGTCTTGCAAATTAACCTCCATCTATGTAATTAGTTTTGTAATTAATCTATATTTAATACTCCTTATTAGTATCTAAACATTCAACGTGACATGAATTTTACTACTAAATTTTACTACTAAAGAACCATACACCCTGAGCCGGCAAAAAAAAATCGCTGGTACAAGTGCGACTGCAAAAATGTCAGGATCGGATGACCCCATCGGATGAACATAGCTTCACCGCTGCTTTCAACCACGGGCCTGTTTTCACACCTACACTTCCTTTTCAGAAACAAGCCAGCCAGCGCCTCCAGCCAGCCGAACGGGCTCCACACATTCAACAAAGCAAAAAAAACAGGCAAAAAAAAAAAAAAAGTGTTGGCTTTCAATAAAAGTTGATACGACATTCGACATATAGTCATATGATCGCACAACGGCCCTGTTCGTATGTTGTTAAATCTAGCTTGATCCGTTTCTTTTTTTATTCGAAACAGTATTTTTCTCTTACATATTCTTTCAAACAACTAGTGCTGCACTTCCCTTTATTCACCAAAGCCTCTTTTTTTCTCTCACCTGTCACTTCACTGCTCTAAGGGCTTCCCCAACGCGAGTCAACCTTGTTGGCTTCACCAAAAAGTTACAGCCACCTACGCATGATCAAAGCCAAGGCAGTTCTACTCTCAATGCAAGCCAACATTCAATACTATTGCTAACTTCAGCTTTTCTCTGGAACACGTCATAAGCATACAGCCACATTTCCTACAACACGTTTTAAGCGGTGGTTTCAACATTTTGTCAGACCAGGCACATGTAGCTTCTACAGGAGACTCTGTTGGTCCGCGGAGCCACTGCTGAGCATGAGCTGGAGGATTCAAACCAACGTGGAAGCTGGGGCTAATCGGCCTAATTTTTCCCTCGTGTATTTTCTCCGACTAGAGAACTCTGATAGCCGCAAGGCATACGATTTTAAGACATCGTGGGCTCCAAACCTAATTAGTCAGCTGTGGCTATAGATGTGCAACGGGCCGGCACGACCCGATGGGGGTCGGGCCGACAAGGCACGACGTGCCCTGCGGGCCGTGCCGCCATGGGTATCGTGCTTCGGCCGACAACCAGCTCGAGCCGCGCTGGGGGCGTTTTTCGTCGGGCCGGCCCAAGCACGGCCCATTCGGCGTCTTGGGCCCGGCCGGGGCCCACGACAATTAATTGCGGCACCAGAGAGAGAGGGGAAGGGAGGAAGCGTGAGCGAGCAAATGGGAGATCGTGGCGTCGGGCGGAGCTCGTGGCGGATCTAGCGTCGGGCGAGCTTGGGGCGATCGCTCGTTCCATGGGCGGCGGGCGGGATCATGGGAGGCGATGGCGGCGCTCGACGTTGGATCCCACGAGAAGAGAAGGGGATGGAGGGGATTCGGCGAGCCGCGGGGAAGTAGGAGCTCGAGGCGTCGGCGGCGACGCGCGAACAATAGGTTCTTGTGGCTCATCGTGGCGCGCGAGCACCAGAGAGAGAAGGGAGGAAGCGCGAGCAACTGGGCCACTTGACGGTGCAAGAGGGCCACCGGAGTAGCCGTGTGGCTCCCAAGGCCGCCGCCCCGGATGAGATGAGGCCACTGGGTGGCTCGGAGGCTAGGGGAGGAGTGGTGTGAGTTAGGGTTCGGGGGTGGGATGGGGCTGTGGCGCTGCGCGGGGGAGAGCCGCCGTGGCCGGCGTGCCGGTGCGGCTTATATATGAGGAGGGGGGAGGCCAACTGGGCCGCGCTGGCCCACGGGGACGGTGGGCCGGCCAGTTGGGCCGTGGGGAGGGAGAGGAGGGGGGGGGCGGGGAGATGAGCGAGAGGGAGGAGGGGGGAGGGCCGGGCCGTCACCGGGTTGCAGGCCGTGCCAAACTTACGGGCCGAGCAATGCCCCAGCACACCTCACCTCCCTCGAGCCAGGCCCGCACGTCTCCGGGCCGGGCCGGGCTCATGTCGGGCTAAAAAAGTGGGCTAACAACTATAGCTGTGGCTACAAGTGAAGTGCGTTGGGGGCCGAGGCTTGGCCGGCTGGCATGATGCTCCGGAAAGAGGGCATCATCCCACGTCCCACAAGGCATATTCCCCCCCGCTCCCTTCTCGACCGCACGTACGACCACGTCACCGTCGCACCGTGCCACCTCACCACAAACCCGGATTCCATGGGGCCCGCAGATCCAGTCCTCCAATCACTCTCACTGGCGCGCCCACCCCACAACCAAGAGTCAGAACGCGCCTAGCGGCTTCTTCCTTCCTCCGGGCGCGGTCCGACCCGAATCAACGCGTGACGTCGTCGTCGTCGTCGTCTTCCCTCTCTTCTTCCTCTTTCCCGACACCTCGCGTGTTGTCTCGCTACTTCTCGGTTCTCGCGACTCCCAAACGCCAAAACGCCAAAACCCTAGCCGCAGCCATTCAGGAGAATTGTCCATGGAGGCGAGGGCGTCGCCGCGTCCGTCGATCTCCATCGGCGGCGGCGGCGGCTTAGGAGCGGGGCGGGGAGACAACAGCGCCTTCTCCTTCCTCTCGAAGGGGTGGCGCGAGGTGCGGGACTCCGCCACCGCCGACCTGCGCCTCATGCGCGCGCGGGCCGATTCCCTCCTTGCGTCCGCCTCCACCGCGCTGACCTCCGCGCCGCTCGCCGCGGGGGCGCCCATAGCCGAGCTCGAGTTCGTGCGCACGCGGATCCAGCCCAAGATCTCCGAGCTGCGGCGCCGCTACGCGTCGCAGGAGCGGGAGCTCGGCCGCAGGGTGCTCGAGGGGTGGGCGCCGCGCGGGGCGGGGGGACCCGCGCGCGCGCGCGTCGACCTCTCCGGGATCACCGCCATCCGCAACGCCATCGTCTCTGAAGTGGATGGCGGGGAGCGATGGAGGCGCGCGGTGTGGAACAGGGAGGCGGAGGCGGAAGGGGGGATGGAGTGGGAGGTGGTCAGGATGATACGTGACGGCATCAAGGAGTTCGAGCGCCGGAGCCAGACCAGCGAGATTTTTGAGGGGTTGCGCAGTACCGGCGAGCTCGTTGAGAAATTCAAGTCCAGCCTGGTAATTTTGCACATCCATCTCGATAATTATTCTAATTAATTGAGCAACGTTGCTGGGCCTGCTTTGATTGGGTGGATTGCCCTGGGAGGTTTGTAGAATTTGTTTTTTAGGAACCAACTCAATGTCTCATACAGTATGCGATTAGGCTCTAAAGAATAATCTGAACCAAGCAGACTGGGAGTAAGGATCATATTGCTATCGTGATGAACTCTGGTACTAGTTACTTCATTTATATCAAGAAACTGCAGAGCACCTCCTGAATGTAGGCATCATTAAATGACTACGGTGAAAGCAGGGATAAACGTTGTCATGACTACTTATGACTTGTGAGATGATAAATGCTAGTATTTAAAGAAGTAAATGAAAAAAATATATTTAACCCCAAGTGTAAATGCTTGACCTTTACTAGGATTATTCAGTTTCATTTACATGCATGAATTTCGGTTCTTAAGCAAGTGTTTATTCTGTAGTCCCTTGTTTCAATTTCAATGGAAGAGGAGTGGTGATCAGATTTAAGTTGCGGTTGCTTAAGATTTCCATTAACCTTGCGACAAATCTCTGCTCAACTGACAAGCTGGTGATAGTGCAAACCTCAAATGAATTATCGTGTCCAATATGTATACTCAACTGCTACAGCTGGCTTATATTGTGTTATGTGAGCCTCATAGTTACTCATTTTTGGTGCAGAAATCATTCAACATGGAGTCTCAAGGATCCAAGGTAAACCCAAAAACCACTCTAATTATGATTATATGGTTAACTCATGAGAAGTTGCATAATTTGATTTTGTCAGGCATAGTTGTGGTGAATTTTGTGTTCTGGGCATTAATTTTCCCTTGGTTGGTTTTATCGGTGGATGGTGATTTAAAAAAACTGCATGGGCGCCAGTACTTTTCTTTTATGCGATATTATCAGTGTGTTGGATCTTGAAAACATATATACTTTGTGCCTGATATGAACACTGAACTGTGAAACTTTCCAAAAGAAAGCAGCAACCATTTGTCTAGATATTTGATTGATAATGCAAGCGCAAAGATATTTCATTACATAGTATATATTGTTGTTAACTGAACCTTGGTGCTTGATGCAGGAAATCCCTCCACTGGATCTACCTGAAATACTGGCAAATCTAGTAAGGCAGTCTGAACCATTTTTGGATCAACTTGGTGTACGGAGAGGTATACATAAAAAACATTAACAGGCACCTTTATATTACTTTCTTCCATTTATCAATAGTTGACCCTCGTATATGTTCACACTGTTCAGATCAGTGTGACAAACTAGTGGAGGCATTGTGTAGAAAACAAAATCATTCCCTTTCAGAAGACACATCCTTGCATGTAAATGATAAGTCATCAGACGAACTTGACTTGAGAATCGCAAGCGTGCTTCAAAGCACTGGTTATCATGCTGATGATGGTTTCTGGAGTGAACCTGCAAAGTATGAGGTCTCAGACAATAAAAGACATGTGGCCATAGTCACCACAGCAAGTTTACCTTGGATGACAGGAACAGCAGTTAATCCATTGTTCCGTGCAGCATATCTTGCAAAAGGTACTAGACAAGATGTGACACTGGTAGTGCCTTGGCTCTGCAAATCAGACCAAGAACTGGTATACCCAAATAGCATGACCTTCAATTCACCAGAAGAGCAGGAATCTTATATAAGGAGCTGGCTGGAGGAAAGACTAGGATTTGAATCAAACTTCAAGATATCCTTTTATCCTGGCAAGGTTACCATTTAATTCATCTTATGTCAAATTTGATATTTTCATATGACTTGATATTGACATGTTATATGCTTTACAGTTCTCAAAAGAGCGGCGTAGCATCATTCCTGCTGGTGATACGTCTCAGTTCATACCGTCAAGAGAAGCTGATATAGCAATATTGGAAGAACCAGAACATCTCAATTGGTATCATCATGGGAAACGCTGGACTGACAAGTTCAACCATGTTGTTGGTGTAGTTCATACAAACTACCTGGAATATATCAAGAGAGAGAAGAATGGAGCCCTTCAGGCTTTTCTAGTTAAACACATCAACAATTGGGTGACCAGAGCATACTGCGACAAGGTACTTTGTCTAGCTTAGTTGTTTTTGTTAATTACACGAATGCCCATGAACACTCCTAGTGTTATCCATGTGTAGGTCTTACGTCTCTCTGCAGCAACTCAAGATTTACCAAAGTCTATAGTTTGCAATGTTCATGGCGTTAACCCAAAGTTCTTGAAGATTGGAGAGGAAATAACTGCCAATAGGGAGAGTGGAGAGCCACCATTTTCCAAGGGAGCATATTTTCTCGGGAAGATGGTTTGGGCCAAAGGTTATAGGGAACTCATAGATTTGATGGCTAAACATAAAAGCGACTTGGACGGATTCAAGTTAGACGTATATGGAAGTGGTGAGGACTCGCAAGAAGTTCAATCTACTGC
This sequence comes from Miscanthus lutarioriparius, assembly GCA_904845875.1. Taxonomy (NCBI): domain Eukaryota; kingdom Viridiplantae; phylum Streptophyta; class Magnoliopsida; order Poales; family Poaceae; genus Miscanthus; species Miscanthus lutarioriparius. The sequence continues at coordinate 39,051,881 of CAJGYO010000008.1, read as the reverse complement.
CAGGAAGTTGGATTTGAGTCTCAATTTTTTCAAGGGAAGGGATCATGCTGATAATTCACTCCATGGGTATGTATCTATCATTAAACTATAAAGGGGTTGTTAATGCTCAATTAATTCTGTACTTCACTTTTTTTTTGTTGATTACTGATGCTGCCATTCGCTGTTTGTTATTTTCAGGTACAAGGTTTTCATTAATCCGAGCATTAGTGATGTCCTGTGCACAGCAACAGCAGAGGCTCTTGCAGTGGGGAAATTCGTCATCTGCGCAGAACATCCATCAAACGAGTTTTTCGTGTCATTTCCGAACTGCTTGACATACAAGACTTCAGAGGAGTTTGTTGCGAGAGTGAAAGAGGCAATGGATAGAGAACCCCAGCCGCTAACCCCTGAGCAAAGATACAACCTTTCGTGGGAGGCAGCGACCGAGAGATTCATGGAGTACTCAGACCTTGACAAGGTTCTGAACAATGAGGCTGCTCAGCCTGGACAAGGTAGGAATAGAAAGAATACAAGAACCTCACAGCCTAATTTGTCTGACATCATGGATGGTGGTCTGGCGTTTGCCCATCAATGCTTAACTGGCAATGAGGTCCTTAGGCTGGCAACCGGAGCCATTCCTGGTACCCGGGACTATGATAAGCAGCACTGTGTGGATATGGGTCTCTTGCCTCCTCAAGTACAGCACCCTATATATGGCTGGTGATGACTGGTGAGCACCCAAAGTTAATCGTAGGTATATATGTAGATAATACACCATGTAGTTCCCATGACGACCTATGGCCACTGTTTTGTACTCTGTAATAAGGTTCTTTCTCCTTAAATTTGGAGTTGTATTATGGAAATTTAGTGAAGGGCGGACCTGGTGCAAGCGGTAGAGTCTTACCGCCTGTGACTGGAAGGTTTCGGGTTCGAGTCGCGGTCTCCTCGCATTGCACAGGCGAGGGTAAGGCTTGCCATTGACACTTTTCCCCGGACCCCGCATAAAGCGGGAGCTCTCTGCACTAGGTACGCTCTTTATTACGGAAATTTAGCACATGGACATTAAAGTTCATGACTCCAGAAGACTAGTTCATGACTCCAGAAGACTGCCAGCATAATCTTTGTATGCCTTTTCCATTGAATCATATTCTCAAAGCCAAAGGGCTAAGAGCAGCTTCAGTGGTAGGTGAAAATGTTTTTTTCTTGTGGGTGGGGTGGGGGACCTTTCTCTTGCTGATTTGTTTCTCTCTCACAGCGTTCTCACACAACCAGAGCATCTTTGAGGGGTCCGGGGTTGGATTTTGCTCGGTTGAACAACAAAATTGAAACTGGTAGTGGCGTGGTGGAGCTGGAAATACACGCCCAGGGCCACTATCTGTGTGTATAAAAAAAAAAAAAATTGGCTTCATACCGATAGATAGCAAAAGGAGCATTTGCTGTTTTTCTTCTCCGCAAATTATTTGTAAAGAAGTCCTTGAATGGCTTGAGGAATGACTCTTTGTTTAATCTAAGTTGTTACATCATCATAAAATTCAAAGGTGTAGAAATTTTGCCTTTGCTAATTATGTTTTACATGGACTTCTTATTTAGGCATTTTTCTTTCCAAACTCGGACATAAATCAAACTAGTACTATTTTTAAATTTATTATTCCCAATTTACTATTTATTAGTTGTATTAGGCATGAACCTTTTGTGTAAATGAAGCTGTTAGATCATCAGAAAATCCAATAGCATATATAATAGTTTTCTTTCTAATTAAGGCGGTAATATCTGGACTCTCGAGATTAACGTGGTGGCTCTTTTTAACACTCTTCTAATAAGACTTTGTTCCTAGTGTAGTACAAAACATTGGTTCCAATATATTTTTTTGTTCCCTGTATTACAAAGTGAGACTGCATGATGTGTTCCAGGTTTACAGATCTTAATTTTATCAATATAAAGTTCTCGCCCACTTGAATGCATTTTTATTCTGGACAAATAAGGATCTGCATTGCATTCGATTGTCTAGCCCGCACAGTCATCAAACCATATATAGATTGATACAACCAAAAATAGTGTTATGTGTTAAAGAAACGAATGGATATATATTGGGTATGTGGCACGTTCAGTGGTTCCTGGTATAGCAGCTATGTTTTCAGACGGATATATCCACTTGCAAGCACTCAATATAGCTTGTAAGTGGTCATCTGCAGTCTACCTTATTCGGGGCAAGTTTTTAGACGTAGTAACTACTAATAGTTGGTGCATGTTCCACTACAAGAGAACTGGCGAACCTCAGGTTTGCATCTCTGATTGCATGCATCTCAACGGCTGCATCTCGTATCGGCATTCGCTCTCTGGGTTGCTGCTTCGAGCAGGATATGCCAATCCTAATGACAGAGATAAGAGATTCCTGAACTCTGCTTCTTGTGACCTTATCGCTGGCATCATTCTGCACCCATATTGCTGGATCAGCTATCTCCAAGATTTTGTTAGGGAGAGCAGCCTCCGAGAACTTGTGAAGATCTAATGATCCTGTAAACATATCGTCTGTCGGGCTCCTACCCGTAAACATCTCAAGTAGCAATATCCCAAGGCTATAAACATCACCAAGAGTTGAGACTGGAAAACCTTCTCCATACTCTGCAGTTAAGCAAAGTTTTTAATTACAATAATCAAGATGCAATATGCCAATATTTATGAAGGAACTAGGGTAATGCTAAAAAGTATGCAACAATTAATGTTTTTTTAGATAGTGGAAATAAAAGATGCAACAATTAATGTTAGTTACCTGGAGTAACCAATGGAGCCTCTTATCCCAATGGTGCTGTTTGAATTTTGCCCAGCTATGTTTGCACTTTGAAACAGGATCCTTGAGATACCGAAGTCTCCAACTCGGGCACTCATATCTTCTGCTAGGAGGATGTTGCTTGGCTTGACATCACAATGAACAACTGGTGGCTGACAGTGATTATGAAGATAGTCCAGAGCATCCATGACATCGACAGCAATATCTAGCCTTTGAGTTAGGCTCAAAGTATTGTTTAGAGTGGAGGTTCTGTACTTGGGATGAAGCTGTTAGTATCGATGATTACCTCTCTGTGTGACCGTAGATCCGGGTAGGCCTCTGCCCTGGGTTCCTCTTCACGCCTGGCTGCAGCCTCGCGGACGCCGGTAGTTGGCACGGTGGTGAGGAGGCGAGGTGGCAATGCCGTGGAGGTCCAGAGGGGACTGTGGTGACCCTGCAGAGGCAACGACGGTGGTGGCGGGCTCATCCCGTCGCTGGCAGCACGCTTTAGGATTGGATTAGGGTTTTCTCTGTAGGTGGGTGGCGGCTCCGTTCAACCTCGTGACCCGAGCCCAGTTCCCCACTCCTCTATATATATGTGCTGTGCGACAGGGGCCCACCAACCAGTTAGGGTTGGGCTCCCCCGATCAGGGAGCAGAGGCAAGAGCCCAATAGGCCGTTGGGCCTATTGGTGGAGATCAACTAACATTCTCCCCATTGATCTCATTCCATCTTTCAATTTCATATCATTTACTTTTGTTCATTCCATTACAGATTAGCGCATAGAGCATGTCTCATCGTCCCGGTCCATTGCCGATAGATTTAACAGCTACAACACACTCCTCTGTTCTGAAATAGATACTAATCTTTGGGCCTTCTTTTGTCTAGGAATTTTAGGCTTCCCTTAAACTCATGCTAGCTACATGTTCTCTGAACACCATGTTCTCTGAACATGTTGGGCGGTAAGCCTTTTGTAAGCGGATCCGTGAGCATCATTTCTGTACTTATATGCTCAAGACTTATGACTTGATCCCGGACTTTTTCTTTCACAACATAATACTCTATGTCAATGTGTTTGGCAACACCACTTGACTTATGTTGTGAGCATACTGTACTGCCAGATTATAATCGCAGTATAACTTTAGTGGTCTATAAATGTCGTCAACCACCTTCAAACCGGGTATGAACTTCTTTAGCCAGTTCATCTGCCCGTTACCTCATAACACGCTACAAACCGTCATACATTGTGAACGATGTAGTGACAGTTTGCTTTGAGCTTTTCCATGAAATAGCTCCCCTTTGCGAGATGATAGAAAATCCACGTCTGGATATGTATTCACTCTCGCATAATCAGAATCTGAATATCCCACTATGTGGAATGAATCAGATCTTCTATATGTCATCATGAGGCCTTTCGTTCTTTATAAATAATGCAAGACTTTCTTTACTAATTTCAGTGTTCTATTTCAGAATTGCTCTGGAATCTGCCAAGTAAAATCCGGTAACAAATGCCAAGTCAGGGCGTGTACATACTTGAGCATGTTGCAAACTTCCGACAGCTGAAGCATATGGAACCACTTTCACTTTATCAATTGAGCTCATATTGGTTCCTGGGGCATTGAAAATCCCCATATCTGTCGCCCTTGACTATAGGAGCAGGTGAGGGACTACATTTGTGCATACTGAATTTCTTTAAGATCTTTTTCATATATGCCTTTGTGACAGTCCTTATACCCTTTTTCTTCTATCTCGGTGAATCTCGATCCCTAGAACGAACGAGGCTTCGCCAAGATCTTTCATATCAAATTTCTTTGTCTCCAGTAGTAGACTGACATCACTACTAGCAAGTAAGATATCATCTACATATAGGATAAGGAAGATAAACTTCCCATTCTTAAACTTTGTATTGACACAATTATCATCTACATTCTCTTTACTTTGTATAGACACAATTGTCCTCTACATTCTTTTTAAAACCCAAAATTCTTTATTGTCTGATCAAACTTCAAGTACCACTGTCTTGAAGCTTGTTTTAATTCAAAAATGGATTTCTTTAGGCGGCATCACATTCGTTCTTTTCCTTCCATGATAAAACCTTTCGGTTGTGCCATGTAAACATTTTCCTCCAAGTCTCCGTTGAGAAATGCCGTCTTTACATCCATCTGATGTAATTCTAAATCGTAATGTGCCACTAATGCCATTATGATTCTGAAGGAAACTTTACATGAGACTGGAGAAAAGGTCTCATTGTAATCAATCCCTTCTCTTTGCATATAGCCTTTTGCCACAAGTCGCGCTTTATATTTCTCTATATTCCCTTGAGAGTCAAGTTTTGTTCTGTAGACCCATTTACAGTCTACTGTTTTGGCTCCTTTAGGAATTATTTTCAAGTCCTAAACTTTATTGGCATTCATTGATTTCATTTCATCTTCCATGGCCTCAAGCCACTTTGATGAATGATCACTTCTCATGGCTTCTTCAAATGAGGTGGAATCATCCTCCATTTGAAATTCCTCAGTGTTGTACACTTTATAATCAGCAGGAATAACTGATTTTCTAACTCTTTGAGACCTTTTAGGGGCCTTCACATTTGGCACATCTTCTGTTTAAGGCTGTTGTTGCTCCCCCTCATGTGTGGCAATAGGTTCTATAGAATTCTGAAGAAAATGTGTAACAGAACCGACCAATTATACGAAATTAAGTAAAAAAATCATTCATCAGAGCAGACGATTTAGCAAACTTAAGCCCATATAACCCGGTAGTCCGTGAAATCACGAAGGATTTCAAACCAACTCACATACCAGCCAAGATCATAATAAGTTTACGGTCACCATCACATATTACATAAAAGTTTGCATCACAGATACATCAGAGTTTAAACATAGTTATTACAAAACGAGTTTAAAATAGAAGTAGCGGAAGCCATTTGTTCAAAACCACACACACTCACACGGAGTTCAAATACAGTGCCAGCTAATGATCATCTCCAACAAAAGCATCAGACGAGACGTAAGGAATGACCATGCCCATGGTCCTAAGCATCACCCATCGCAGAATAAAGGCAGTTGATATAGTAGCCGTAATACATCTGTCCATCTGCAACAAGTGGGAATAAAACCCAGAGTACGAGAAGGTACTCAGCTAGACTTATCCGACATAACCGAAAATAAAGTGACACCAAGGATTATGAAGGGCTTTATAGTAGGGTAGCTGACTCATTTGCAAAAAGAGGCATTTTTAGTATTTCAAGAACCTTTCCAAAAGCATTATTGTCAAGTTAATTATTATTAACCTGTCAACTACATTTGCACCTATACTAGAGCAAGCATGTGATTAAGCAAATAATGATAACCAATGATCATTAACAACTTCCATAATGTCATATTCATTATAACTGTCCAAGTGTTCCATAATCATTACTACGATGAAGTAACTCAAGTCAAGTGCTCACTATCCAGGAGCGATGGCGATTCGAATCGATTCCTAACCAGTTGGTGATTTATTCCTTACACAAACCTCACTCACCCGCTAAAGTGAGGTATCGGTCACCGAGTCAACTATCCAGGAATCTCGAGTTTGCCAGGAACCACATGTACCCGGGGGTCGACCGACTGCTCTTTGGTCTTATCTTCGCGCCCCCGTGTCCTACCACACCTGCTCTGGCACAGTGCGCTGCAGGCAATCTACTCGGCCCGAATAATCTCCCAGCTTCGTGGTCGAAAGGTACTTTATTCGGTCAGCTAAATGTAAGGCATGCGTTCAACATGACCTAAGGCCCAACAACGGTCGGTCCTTAATCGACACAGACGGAAAGCACTACAGTCCAAAACTCTGTAAGTTTCCGTCCGGTCTCAACTTCATTTAACACTTAGTTATATCATGACTACATAGTTATCCAAGCAGATCCAGGTAACCACCTATAGCTCGCAGGTGACAGGAAATCACCCGACTTCTACCGGTCGAAGCCAGCTAAGCATTGATTCGACTGCGGATACCAGGGTAACAAGGATATAGTATAACAAAGGTAGAAAGGTATAATGCAGCAACGGTTGCAAACAACTCCTGAACGTAATGCATCAATTAAAGTAAAGCATTTAATTAATAATTGCAAACCGGGGAGAAAAATGCTCCGGGGTTTGCCTCTCTCGAAGGAGCTCGGGCGGTGATCGGGGCACTCCGGAAGTTCCTCAACGTCCTCCTCGTCTGCTTCGATCACTTCCTGCGGCTGCACCTCGAGCTGCTCCTCGGGCTCCTCGGGTATGACGACTGGGCTCTCGGTTTGCGATCCTGTATGATGCATGTGCGTAAGTGCTTATGCAAAAGGTGCATCGGATGAAATGAGCACAATGGATATGCTTGAATGCACGGTAGTCAACATCATCCAAGAACATGTACTACAAGCACATGTCATCTACTGCATTCTCTTCTACTACTAATATGCTAAGTCAACACATCTCATTAAATGCTTCAAAGATACACCAAAGCTTCACTAATTTCTTAATCATGCATAAAGCAACATTTGATTAAACCCTAATTAATAATAGGTTTGAATAGCAACATCTATTTTTATAGCTTAGAAAAATCTTAGAAAATTATCATAGCACAGTACTACCCTAAGTAGTCTACCATTAAATTTTTATGGCATTCGGATAAGTGGAATAGCCTACACAAAAATGACAAGCTATGGCATAATTATGAACATGAAAATACTTTGTACTGTGAAAAGTGTCAAACAACAGATGTAATATTTTTTCTATGTTCTACACAGCAAATAATCATTGTACAAAAATTATCACATGCATGTTTTATACAAATTTTGCTCTCTAGCAAAAATAACAAAAATCAGTCATTAAAGGCACTTGAACTACACCTCATAATTTTTCTATAGAACATGCATAACATATATTTTTCCTAGGAAGTACATTACACAAGAAGAATAACACACTTGGAAGCATATTTTTCTAAAACATATAGGATTTACTAACCATTTTACAAGATATCAGCAATATCAAGAATTAAATAAAGCTCTACATAAATGTATCCCAAAACTGACATGCAACATTTTTATATTGTAGATCTAAGAATAAGAAACACAAAGAAATTTGTTTCACCAAAATTGGGGCACCACAGCAGTAACTATGTATTTTAGAATCCTTTAAAAGCATTTTCCAGAAATCTTTTTCTTTCAAAAATGAAAATCAGCCGGGCGCAAACGCTGGGTGCACCCGGTGCTGTGCACCTGGAACTTCCACCGGCCACTGCGGCTGGGCCCTGCGGCCCCACGGGCCAGTGACCCGAGAGCAGGGGAGGAGCCCCGCCGACCGGTGCTCACTGGTGGCGAGCTCTTCCGGTGGCGCAGGCGGTGCCAGCGTGCACACCACGCTGAGCCGCACCGACTGGAAGGGTGGAGTTGGCCCGGCGGCGTGACGGACAGCTTTGAAGGTGGAGCACAATGACGGAGCAGACAGCACCGCCCTCGCCGCCGGTGTCTGGGCGGCAGCGTGGCGACCCAAAGCGGGAAGGAAGGCAGCCAGCGTTCTGCAGCGAGGCGCGCAGGCGGCCTAGCCTGCCGGGGGCCAGGGCGAGAACGAGCGAGCGAAGGGCGGCGCGGCGCGGAGGCAGGCCGAGCCGGCTTCGGTCGTGGGCCGAGAAGCGAGGGCGGCGGCCCGCTAAGGAAATGAAACGATTTTCTTTTTAAAATCTAAATTCAAACAGCCCCAAATTCATCATTTTGAGCAACAAAAATCATTTTCAAGATTTGGTGCAAAAATAAAAGTTGCACCATTTTTCGAGGTCTACAACTTTGCTTTTATGACCAAAATCAAATTCCAAGTAGATTTTGAATTACAAATAAAAATCAATAATAATTCAAAACCTAATTTTTGAAGAATTATTTTTAAAAGCATAATTTGGCAAAATTTTGAAAGTAAACTTTGCTCCAAAATGCATTCTAATTACTTCTAAGTTGTCTAGGTGATCAACCAAGGTACACACATGGCAAAACAAACATAGCATCCAATCTATTAAAACAAGACTATACACATACATGTTTCATTAATATATTTCAATTCTATATTTCATGTCATGCTTATGAATGCATAATAATGATTATGATCATGATTTGTAAAATATTAATGCATGCTTAGCATCGAGGTGTTACAAAAGGTTCCTCATCGTCATTTATTGTTGCCACAGGTGGGATAACAACAGGTGCTGACACCACAGTATCTAGCACTGTTGGTGCAGCACAGCAGGTAGTGAGAAAAATGGCTCATGAATCATTGGAGTGGGCGCATACACTCGCTTCACTTCAAGGTTAATTTCTCGAGCTACCATGCTTCCCCTCATCAATTCGTCCTCTAGGAAGACAACGTGTCTCATTTCCACAAACTTTGTATGTCTCTCTGGACAGTAGAAATAAAAACCTATTGACTTTTCTAGGTAGCCAATGAAATGGTAACTTACTGTTTTGGGAACTAGCTTCTCAATGTTTGGGTTAAATACTTTAGCTTCAGCAGGGCTCTCCCACACACACGCAAGTGGTTTAGTGAGCGTACTCTTTCTGTCCACAACTCATACGGTGTTTTGGGCACCGACTTTCTTGATACTCTATTGAGAATATGAATGGCGGGTTTTAACGCCTCCATCCACATGCTTAACTATAAGGTGGAGTAACTTATCATACTGCCCACCATATCCATCAGGGTATGATTGATTCTTTTAGCTACTCTATTCTGCTGAGGTTCACCCGGTGTAGAATACTGGGCTACTATACCATTCTTTTAGGGTATGCCGATTGTAGTACTCCCCCACGGTCAGACATGACTATCTTAATCTTTAATATCTTAAATTTATCCAATACATCTTTTCTTTCTTTGATTAGATAAATATAGCTATAATGGGAGTAATCATTTGTGAATGTCATGAACGAATCATAACCATCCACACTCTTTACAGGAAAGCTGACCACAAATGTCTGTATGAATAATCTGTAAAATTCCTGCGCTTCGTTTGTCATCTTTCTTTACATACTTTCCTTTTATGCATTCTGAGAGCTCTAATGGAGGAAGAATATCATTCTTAACTAGTCTTTCTATTCTCCCTCTCGAAATATGGTCTGAATGATAGTGCCATAATTTCGACAACGCAACGTGAGCTCTCTTATGCCACCTTTTCCAGATTAACACTCTATGACCAGCTGCTTTATCAGCTAAGTGTCATATGTCTTTGAAGAGCCAGTGAACTGACTCTTTATTCTATCGAGGTACTCGATGACCGTGTCACATTCTGGGATTGAGCCCATAATTGCAGGTTCAATCATGTTCTTTATCACAGCCAAACATTTCTTGTTTGCAGTGACCCACTTCCTATGCTCCAAAGCCATAGGATATCTTTTGGGATTCAAAATCCCTTTCTTTAGTTGCCTAAGTGGCATCATTCTCTTTTGTCTCCCTCACCGGTGCCACAATCTCAGTGGAACACGGTGAGGTGACTACCCAGTCCCATCAGTCAAGATGAAAACCAGGTCAAACTTTTTCTTAACATATAAATAACACCATTTGCATGCCTTGATTTCAACGTTGGTCAAAATCAAAACATACAACTATTCTTATACACTAATTCTACATTACCGTTGGGCAGAAATAGAATTAATGCATAAATCATTAACTTTCACAATTGTTCTTACACACTAATTCTACATCACCGTTGGGCAGAAATAGAATTAATGCATAAATCATTAACTTTTACAACTGTTCTCATACACTAATTCTACATCACCATTGGGTAGAAGTAGAATTAATGCATAAATCAATAAAATTATCAACTTTTCTTATACACTAATTCTACATCACCGTTGGGTAGAAGTAGAATTAATGCATAAATCATTAAAATTATGATATTGTTATTAACAACGTTCGTCAGAAAATAACAACATCATAATCATGTCAAATCTCTTTTTCTCTAATTAAATACCATATTGGTTCAAAAATAACTGGAGAATCAACAATTTATTTAGCAGCGGAAAAACTTTCTTTTTCTCCAATTAAATATCACATTGGTTCAAATAACTGGAGGATAAACATTTTCTTTAGCAGCGGAAAACTCTTACTCATTTCATGAATTTTACCCACAGGGAAAATTTACTTTTTCTATTTTCTTTGAGCTATTTTTTTTATTTTCCAGTAATTAGCTAATTTCTGGAAAATGAAAAAGAAAAACTGATATTGATTCTTTCACTATTTTCGGCCCAATCGGCAAAAACGGCCCACGGCCCACAGCCGCGCGCGCGCTCTCCTTCACGCTCCCCCTCGCCCAGGCCGCAACCTGGGCCTGGGCCGGGAAAGTGTCCTCATGCCCTCGCCCGCCTGGGCCGAAAGGCGGCCCGGTTGATCTGCGCCGTTGGAGCCGATCGGACGGCCGCGCGGCGTCTTCGGGCGAACAAAACTGCCCTCGGACGCGGTCCCCGAACCCTAGCGGCCATTCGGCCTTCTCTGCTTCTCTCTCTTCGTCGCCGCTCTCTCCTCTCTCTACCTCAGCGCAAACAGCAGCGACCGAGTGAGACGAGCGAGCGAGCGACAACCATGGCGCCGTCGCCGGCCCCCTCGCCGGCGCGCGTGCTCCCCAACGGGTGAGCACGTCGCCGTCGAGCGGCCTGGCCGCGGCGCTTCCTTGGCCGAGCCCGGCGAGCCAGCTTCCCCAGCTCGACTTCTTCTCCCGCGCCGGCGAAGGGACATCCCGACGCACGGCGAGGTAGATCCACCCCTTCCCCCTTCGGATTTGTATTGATCTTCCTTTCTTTTCGGATTTCATCCGAATGGGAAACTAGGGTTAGGGTTAGGGTTCCGACCCTTGTGCTTTTCTCTTCTTCTTCCCCAATCGGATCTAGATCTTGTTTGCTTTTCTTTGTTTGACCGATTGGGGTTAGGGTTCGTGTGCCGACCCCTTTTCTTTGTTCTTTTTCTTTTCGCTTGATCACCCGAAAAGGAGATCTAGGGTTAAGGTTCGGTTGAACCCGATCCGTATTTTCTTTTTGTTTGATTCGAGATCGAGATGCTAGGGTTCCTTTTCTTCTTCCCCTTCGGATTTGCTTTTGGATCTTTCTTTCCGTTTCGGAGTTCATCCGAAATGGGGATCTAGGGATAGGAATTCGTTTTCTTTTAATTTCTTTTCTTTTTGAAGTTCATCCGAATGTCTTCCGTTCCCCTTCTTCCCCTTTCCAATTCTTCTTTTGGGATTAACCCGATTTGGGATGGGGTTACAAATTAGGGTTAGGTCTTAGGGTTCGGCCAAATCCGAACCCACCCTGCTTCTTTCTACTGTTTCTCTTTCCGTTGAAGGCTTTTACGGGTTTAGGGTTTGGCCTCGTGTGCCGAGGGCTCGTTCTAGGGTTCACTGTTCTTCCCCGAGACTCATTCGCGGGTTAGGGTTAGTGAACCCCTTCTCTGTTCAGATCCGTAAGGAACTCTTTTCTTTTCTTGCCGCACCGGCACTTTTCCCCCGCGCGGTGACGGTGGTGATCGGGGTTCTAGTGACGTCCGCCACCCCCAGTCCCTTTTCCGTTTCTTTTACCTGGTTAGGGTTAGGATTACACAGAGGCAACCTGGCTCTGATACCATTGTTAGTATCGATGATTACCTCTCTGTGTGACCGTAGATCCGGGTAGACCTCTGCTCTGGGTTCCTCTTCACGCCTGACTGCAGCCTCGCGGACACCGGTACTTGGCACGGTGGTGAGGAGGCGAGGTGGCAATGCCGTGGAGGTCCAGAGGGGACTGTGGTGACCCTGCAGAGGCAACGACGGTGGTGGCGGGCTCATCCCGTCGCTGGCAGCACGCTTTAGGATTGGATTAGGGTTTTCTCTGTATGTGGGTGGCGGCTCCGTTCAACCTCGTGACCCGAGCCCAGTTCTCCACTTCTCTATATATATATGTGCTGTGCGACAGGGGCCCACCAATCAGTTAGGGTTGGGCTCCCCCGATCAGAGAGCAGAGACAAGGGTCCAATAGACCGTTGGACATATTGGTGGAGATCAACTAACAGAAGCCAACCATCTAAGCTCCCATTGAGCATGAGGTTCATGACCAGTGCCTTAAAATGTTGACCTTGGTTATCTATGCTTGAGCAGAGCGTGATGATCTTTATGAGATAACGGTGGCGTACCCTTCTCAGCGCCTCACATTCAGTCTGGAAACTCTTAGAAGACCCTGATTGCTGAAGGTTAAATACCTTTACAGCCACTGGTGTTGGTGTATCCTCACCTTGTAAACTGCATTTGTAAACCGAGCCATATCTTCCTTTGCCAAGCAAGTTAGATTCTGAAAATCCATCTGTTCCCCTCAACAAGGCCTGATACGTAACTCTTTGGAAGTGTTCCTGAGTAACTGCTGTAGGTGGCGCTTGACTCTTCGGCCCTTGCTTAGCTTCCAAATAGTTACAGCGACTGAAACTAGCAATAACATTGCTCCAGTTGTTGCCAGAGAAATGATCAGAGGCTTTGACCTATATTTTTTGCTCTCTCTTACAGGATGCGTGGAGCATGGAGCCAAGCGAAGCTGAGGCATTCCACCGCACAGCTTGCTGTTTCCAGTTATTGATATGGCAGTCAAGTTGCCGAAAACACCCCCATTGGGCACTTCACCCTGCAAATCATTGAAGGATGCATCAAATGCGAACAACGATGTTAGTTTCTGTAGAGACGCTGGGATCGGTCCTGACAGGTTGTTGTGCGCTAGATACAGCCCTTGCAAGGCGCCAATGTTGCCAAGGGCATCTGGTATCTCACCTGACAATTTGTTGACGGTCAGGGCCTTGTTTAGATAGCTGTTAGGAATCAGTATTCGACACTGTAGCACTTTCGTTTGTATTTGACAATTATTGTTCAATCATGGTCTAACTAGACTCAAAAATTCGTCTCATAATTTACAATCAAACTGTGTAATTAGTTATTTTTTTTATCTACATTTAATACTCCATGCATGTATCCAAAGATTTGATGTGACAGAGAGAAAGTGAAAAAACTTGGAATTTAAACAAGGCCCATGTTTAGTTCCCGGAGCCCTTTGACATTCTTCATAGATTGTGGTACGTTTCCTTCAAACATGTTGTCATCCAGCACCAACGACTCTAGTACTAGGCAATTGCCGATGGTATCTGGTATGTGGCCGGACAACTGATTTCCTGACAGGATCAACTGGTTGAGATTAACCAAGTTACCAACTTCTGACGGAAGGGGTCCTGAGAATGAATTGTGTGATAACTGCAGGCTCAAAGAAAGGGATGGCAGAAAAACCTCCTTGGGAATTGTACCATTTAACAGGTAGTTCTCTGACAGATCAAGGAGATACAGGTTCCTTAGTTTGCCAAGGCTTGCGGGAATTGGTCCTTCCAAGTTGTTACTGTATGCAACAATCTCATTAAGAAACCGGCTTGTTCGGCTTGTTTTTTCAGCCAGAACAGTGTTTTTCTCTCACAACAATTCAGCCAGAACAGTATTTTTCAACCAGTTTCAGCCGAGTTTGAGCAAGCCGAACGGGGCCTAAGCCGTGTAAGGTTTCCAAGTGAAGATGGTATGAGGCCTGATAACCTGGTTCTGTACAAGCCAAGCTTAACCAAGTTTGCTAGTTTACCGATGCTGTCTGGGATCACTCTGGATATTGAGGTGTTTGCAAAATCAAGTACTGAATTGGCTTATAAGCCATGACTGAAAGTACTGCTAGCTGATTTGGTGTGAGAGAAAAATACTGTTTAAGCCGTGGATTATAAGACAGATACAAGCGAATAAGCTGAAACGAACACAGGGTTAGCCCAACCAAATTGCTGATGCCCTGCAGGATGCTGCCCGAGATGCCACAGTCTGACAAATAGAGATACTGCAGCGTGGTTGACAGGTTTACCACCGATCTGGGGAGCTGCCCACTGAAGGAGTTGTCACTGAGGCTCAGCTGCAGCAGGTTGCTGCAGTTCGCCAGCGAAGCGACGAAATCCCAGCTCTCCGTGTCGGCTGCCTCAAGCAGGTTGTGGGACAAGTAGAGGATCTGAAGATGCTCCAGCCTCCCGATATCGCGAGGCACGAGTCCAGTGAATTCGTTGATCGAGAGCTGTAGGCTTGTGAGAGTGGTGAGATTTGAGAGGGAAGAAGGGATGCGTCTGGTGAACCTGTTGTTGGCAAGGCTGAAGTCTTCCATGGCGGGGAACTTGCTGCCGACGTTGGCGGGAATGCTGTCATGGAGCTGGTTCCCTTCCACGTGGAAGGCCTTCAACGACGACAGATTGTACATGGCGAGCGGGAGCGCGCCGCGGAGCTTGCTCACGGCGAGGTCCAAGGCCCGGAGGCCGGCGAGGTTGGCGAGCCCCTGTTGGGTTAATCAAGCTTGTGCACGTGCCAGTTGGCTTAGCTGGCGAAGGCCCTGTTTGTTTCCGCTTCTCCTAGCCACGCTTAGATTATAATCTAAGCGAAGATTTTCTCGCTTCTCGCTTTTCACTTCTCTGAAGCGGCTTACCACATAAGCGAGAATCGATGGAAATAAGCAAAGCGTTTGGCGGGATTCTCGCTTATTTCCACCGACAAGCCGCTTATAAGCGGAAACAAACAGGCCTGAAGCCAAGTCAGCACGAGGCGGGAGAAGCCAAGTTTAAAAATCCAGCAACGAGCGGTGCGCGGAGAGCGCGCCCACGACGTCGCGGTTCTGCAGCAGTTGTGTTGTGAGCAACTTGTATCCGTGTGTTTAGCAATTTTCATTAGTGTGTGTGCTGTGTATTAGCTTTGGTATAAATAGCTGGGTCATAGCACTTGTTAGTTGCAGCTCCGCACAGAGTAATCGTGCTTTGTAATTCGAACTATCAATAGTGAAAAGGGGCACTGTCTCCCTGTAGACAACTGCCGGTTGCCAGTTCACGAACTCTGTGTTCTTGATCTGGATCTTGATTCTCTAGATCTCGTGATTGTCTTAGGTTAGCCACTCAATTGGACGCGTGATCGTGATCTTGGTGCTATCAATTGGTATCGGAGCCATCAATCGCGTTGCCTTCTACCACCATATCCACGATGAACGAGTCATCTCGGAGCGGCGGCGGGGGTACCGACGGTGCAGGCGATGGGGGGCGGGTGGTGTACCCGCCGCTCACAGCGACCAACTACGTCAGTTGGAGCATCCGAGTACAAGCCATCATGGAGGATCAGGGGGTTTGGGAGGTCGTTGAGCCGTGGGAGGAGACATCCGGTGCGACGCTGACGGCGTCGCAGACGGCGGCGAGGTCAGCAAAGGACAAGAAGGCGCGGGCGCACCTCTTGCAGTGCCTGCTGGATGACCTGCTGATGCAAGTGGCGATGAAGAAGACGGGGAAGGAGATCTGGGAGTGTCTGAAGACGAGGTTTGTGGGCGCCGATCGGGTGAGAGATGCGCGCCTACAAACGTTGAAGGCGGAGTTCGATGCTATGAAGATGAGGGAGGACTAGCCCCTGGACCAGTACGCTGGGAAGCTGATAGCTATGTCGGTAAAGTATGGCAATTTGGGGGGGGGTCACTGGATGACGCAGCCATGGTCAAGAAACTGTTCGACACGGTGCCCGATCGTTTCATCAGCGTGGTGGCGGGCATCGAACAGTTCTATGACCTCAAGACATTGCCGTTCGAGGAGGCGATCGGCAGACTGAAGGCGTTTGAGGAGTGTATCCAGCGGGGTGCTGGAGGAGCCGGCGCCAAGACAGATAGCAGCGGGCAATTGCTGCTCACTCACGCTGAGTGGGAGTCGCGGCAAAAGAAGTCTGGGGGAGAAGCCTCGGGGAGAGGGAGATCACCAGATGCGAGCGGCCGTGGTCGTGGTCGGGGCCGGGGAAGAGGCTGTGGCCATGGCGGGCGCGGAGATGCGCAAGGTCGTGATGGTGCTGTGAAGAAAGGGAAGGAGCACATTCAGTGCTTCAATTGCAAGGAGTATGGGCACTATGCGAATAGATGCCCAAAGGAGAAGAAAGGAAAGAGGCTCATCATGCCAGAGTGGAGAATGTTGAGCCGGCGCTGATGCTCACTGTTGCAGAGGTGCCAAAAGCGTCCAAGTTGGCACCAAGTCTGAAGAAATCTTCAGGGGAGCGGCATGCTGTCTACCTGAAGGAAGATCGAGTCTACCCGGAGCTGCATCTCACTGGTGGTGGAGTGAACACTGGTAATATCTGGTATTTACATAATGGTGCAAGCAATCATATGACTGGGGATCAGGGTAAATTCAAAGATTTGAATAGAGACATAACTGGTAAAGTTAGATTTGGGGATGGTTCTGCTGTTGAAATCATGGGGAAGGGTACTGTATTGTTTCAGTGCAAAAACAGTAGTCAGTGGTTACTCCATGAAGTGTATTACATCCCTAAACTGAAAAGCAACTTAGTGAGTTTGGGTCAACTCACTGAAGTGGGTCACAGAGTGGTGCTAGATGATGATTTTCTTGAAGTAGTTGATAAAATGTCAGGAAAACTGGTTATGAAAGTGACTAGATCAGTTAACAGATTATACAAGATTGAACTGTGCTTGGCTGATCCTATTTGTCTAATGGGGAGTTTGGAGGAAACTGCTTGGTTGTGGCATGCTCGGTTGGGGCATGTAAATTTCAATGCTATGAAACTGTTAGTGGAGAAGAATATGGCTGCAGGAGTGCCAATGATATCACATCCAGAACAAGTTTGTCATGGGTGTTTGGCAGGGAAGCAGTCTAGGATGTCATTTCCAAAAACAACAAGTTTCAGAGCTGAAAAACCACTGCAACTGGTATATGTTGATTTGTGTGGTCCTATAACTCCACCTACACCAGCTGGCAATAAATACTTCATGTTGTTGGTAGATGATTTCAGCAGATGGATGTATGTATCAATGCTAAAGACTAAGGATCAGGCCTGTGAAGCCTTTGTCAAGTACAAAGCAGAGATTCAGAATCAAACAAATTGTCAGGTCAAGATTCTTAGATCAGATAGAGGTGGAGAATTTCTATCAAAACTCTTTGCAGGTGTATGTGAAGAGAGTGGCATCAAGAGACAGCTGACAGCACCCTACTCACCACAACATAATGGTGTGGTTGAGAGGAGGAACAGGTCTATCATGGAAAATGGCAAGGTCCATGCTAAAGAGAATGAAAGTTCTAGGGTGATTTTGGGGTGAAGCTGTCAGACATGCAGTGTACCTGCTGAACAGGTTACCATCTAAGCCTATGGGGGAGCAGACTCCATATGAAGCATTACATGGAAGAAAACCACATCTTGGCCACTTGAAGGTATTTGGCTGTCTGGCTCATGTGAAACAAACAACGCCTCATCCAAAGAAATTGGATGACAGGAGCAGACAGATGGTATACTTGGGTGTTGAAGAAGGTAGTAAGGCTCATAGGTTATATGATCCTGTGCAAAGGAAAGTTGCAGTAAGCAGAGATGTGAACTTTGAGGAAGCAGTTGAGTGGAGGAACAACGGAAGAAAATCAGATGGATTTTTAGATGGATAAAGATGCTTTTGTTAACAACACAGATTGGGAAACAATTAGTGTTGAAGGTGACATACCACTACCACAACAAGAGCCAGGAGGTGCTCAGTCTGTAGAGAGCTCAGGCAGTGTGCCAGACATGCTACAATCACCACATTCAGAGCCTGCATTTAGTGAAAATGCAGATTTAGAACTGCAGATGAACTCAGAATCACATAACAATCATTCACATGGTTCAGGTGATGTTGGAGAACACTCACATCCAGAGCTTGTGACAGATGATCTGTCTGATGAGGAACCACAGCATTTCAAAGATCTCAGTGAAATCTATCAGAACACTGAAGAAGTTGAGTTGGCAGATTCAGATGCAGAAGCATTGTTGGCAGAATCTGAAGAACCAACTTGTTACAAAGAAGCTGCAGAAAATCCAGATTGGATGCAGGCTATGAAAAGTGAGTTGCAGTCTATTCAGAAGAATGTAACTTGGGAGCTGGCAAAGCTACCAGCAGGTCACAGACCCATTGGGCTTAAGTGGGTGTTTAAACTAAAGAGAAATGTTGATGGTGATGTAATCAAGCACAAAGCCAGGCTAGTTGCAAAAGGTTATGTGCAGAAAAAGGGGATTGATTTTGAAGAAGTTTTTGCCCCTGTTGCCAGAATTGACAGAGTCAAGTTGATTTTAGCTTTGGCAGCAAACAGAGGTTGGAAGATTCATCATCTTGATGTAAAAACAGCTTTCTTGAATGGAGAATTGGAGGAAGAGGTTTATGTGAGTCAACCTGAGGGATTTGCTGTTAAAGGCAAGGAACATCATGTTCTGAAACTCAGCAAGGCCTTGTATGGGCTGAGACAAGCTCCAAGAGCATGGAACATCAGGCTAGACAAAAGTCTAAAGAATTTCGGGTTTACTAAATGTGCTAGTGAGCAAGCTATGTACAAGAGAGGAAACGGCAAGAATGCAATCATCTTGGGGGTGTATATAGATGACTTGTTAGTCACTGGAAGTCAGACGGACACAGGAGATTGAAAAATTCAAACGGCAGATGACTAAAGAGTTTGAAATGAGTGACCTTGGACTGTTGTCTTACTATCTTGGCTTTGAGGTAGAGCAACATGAGGACTTTCTTACTCTGAAACAGTCAGGCTATGCAAGAAAAGTGCTGAGCAAGTTTGGTATGGATGAGTGTAATCCAACCAAGATCCCTATGGACCCTGGTACTAAACTGCATGAGGATAAACAGGGACAGAGAGTTGATGCATCTGAGTACAGAAGTGTGGTTGGCTGCTTGAGGTATCTGCTACACACAAGACCTGACCTTGCTTTTTCAGTTGGAATTGCAAGTAGATACATGGAGATGCCCACTGTCATGCATTTGAAGACAATGAAACAAATCATGAGGTATGTGAAGGGGAGTCTGGAGTATGGTCTTGTGTACACCAAAGGAGGAAATCCAGAGGTGTTGGATGGTTATTCAGATAGTGATCTAGCAGCTGACCTGGTGGGAAGAAGAAGCACAGCTGGCATGGAATTTTATTTCAATGGGTGTCTGGTGACATGGTGCTCACAGAAACAGAAAACAGTGGCACTATCTTCCTGTGAAGCTGAGTTTATGGCAGTAACAAAGGCAGCAATGCAAGCTCTTTGGCTCAGGAGTTTGTTGGCAGAAATCACTGCAACTGCACCCAGGGTTGTGACATTGTTTGTGGATAACAACTCAGCTATTGCATTGATGAAGAACCCAGTGTTTCATGGGAGAAGCAAACACATTGATATTAGATATCACTTCATCAGAGAGTGTGTGGAGAGGGGGCAGATTGAGGTGAAAAGGGTCTGCACTGATGAGCAAAAGGCTGACCTGTTGACAAAGCCATTAGCAGCAGGAAAATTTGCTGTGATGAGGCATCTGATAGGTGTTCGAGATGTCATTGCACAGCAAGATTAAGGGGGAGATTGTTGGGTTAATCAAGCTTGTGCACGTGCCAGTTGGCTTAGCTGGCGAAGCCAAGTCAGCAGGAGGCGGGAGAAGCCAAGTTTGAAAATCCAGCAACGAGCGGTGCGCGGAGAGCGCGCCCACGACGTCACGGTTCTGCAGCAGTTGTGTTGTGAGCAGCTTGTATCCGTGTGTTTAGCAGTTTTCATTAGTGTGTGTGCTGTGTATTAGCTTTGGTATAAATAGCTGGGTCATAGCACTTGTTAGTTGCAGCTCCGCACAGAGTAATCGTGCTTTGTAATTCGAACTATCAATAGTGAAAAGGGGCACTGTCTCCCTGTAGACAACTGCCGGTTGCCAGTTCACGAACTCTGTGTTCTTGATCTGGATCTTGATTCTCTGGATCTCGTGATTGTCTTAGGTTAGCCACTTAATTGGACGCGTGATTGTGATCTTGGTGCTATCAGCCCCGGCGGGATCTGGCCGTCGAACTGGTTGTTGGCGAGGGCGAGGTGGCGTAGAGACGACATGTTGGCAAGCGACTCCGGGATAGGCCCCGTGAGGCTGTTGTTCTTGAGACGGAGCACCTGGAGCCGCGTCAGCCTGTCCCCGAACTCTGCAGGCACGCGGCCGCCAACGTTGTTGGCGTCGAGGAACATTTCCTCCATGGCCTCGCAGGAGCTCAGGTTGGCGGGGAACCTGCCGGAGAAGGTGTTGTAGCCGAGGTCCAAGTAGCGGAGGCGACGGAGACGGCCGAGGCTGTCTGGGACGTCGCCGTGCAGCCAGTTGAATCCCAGCTCCAGTGCTTGCAGGAACGTGAGGTTCCCGATGGCCGGGGAGAGCGTCCCGGCAAGCCCTCTCATGGGCAGGTTCATCCCCACCACCCGCGGTGTGTTCCGCGTCTTACCACGGGTGCACGCCACTCCCTCCCAGCTGCAGAACCCGGTGCTGCCGTTCCACGACGCCAGCGCGCCGCCGTCCATGGTGAGCTCGGCCTTGAAAGCGAGCAGGGCGGCCTCATCGCCAGGATGGAGAGGCCCAGCATACATAGCAAGCTCCTCTCACGAGTCACGCATCGACGTATGTTTTGCCATGCCCTTCTTACATTACATTGGTTAATTGGTGGAAGAAGGAGCTATATGGTTGAGTAGCAGCAGGAGCGTCCGTACGTCTGTCTCGATCATCTTTGCGCGCGTGCCGATGTCGCTGAAAACTTGAGGCTTCCTTTTTGACGCTGGATGGATGTGGTGTGCGAGAAGAAAACGTCGATGAATGCTTCCTTTTTACGCTGTATGTCGTTGGAAATTTTGAGGCTTCAGAAGAGAGCACGAATGAATGGACAAGGTCGGATCGGAGGAGAGGCCCGTTTGATGACACGGCGACAGCGTTCGTCTTAATTTCTTCGCGAGTAGTGACACGCAAATATGAATTCGTGAAAATTGTGCTGCGTCTTCAGTCACGTCTTAGTCACCCCCAGTTGATGTCTCCCGGTGACTTCATTCATCAGTCACGCTTGCAGCAGCAGTCTAATCTACACTATAAAAGAACACTCAAAGCAAAGTTTGGTACACCTCACGTTTGTGTCTTCGTTCTCCGCTGAGATAGTTCAACCATTGTGTACCAAAGATTTTATACCTAGGAGTTTAACATCATTAAGATCAACTAATCCATTAACCCGTGCTCTTGCACGGGCTAGAATTTTAGGAGATATAAGTATTAGTTACTATTTAATACATATGACTAATAAAGAATTTATTGTATTAAATTGTATGTTTTTCTATTTGTTTATTTTCTAACATAATATACATAATAGATATTCTATAGTCTATATATAGTTCTTTTAAACTTATTAACTACTATTTTTCAAGGGACTAATCTACATATATTTCATACATATTCATATTTTTCTCTTTGCATGGCGCCTCTATATATTTTTAATATGAAATTAGTTTGAAACCTTACCATTAATTAAGGTTACTATTATTGCATCACGTATCTTATGAAGTCATGAGTCTATTTTTTTTAAATTTTATAACTGTTACAGGTTTTTTCCCTTCTCAAGTTAGTAAGTTGAAATTTGTGTGCTTATTATATCTTACATTAACTCTCTTTTTTTCTTTTTTAAAATAAGGATTTTAGGTCATAGCGTATGTTCTTAAATATTGTACAATATTACAATAACATAAGTCATCATGTGAAACGTGCACTATGTGGCTTAAGATAAGTGATAGAGCTTGAAGTGAGATCTCAAATGGGGGTAACAATGCTAACTTCAAAAGAATTTTAATACTTAAGTCCTATAATGATCGACTTTTTACTTTAAAGTATTCTTAAAGGGTCAAAAAAGTGATTGAATTTTCCAATCAAGAAACTATACATGCAGTTATGCTTATACTACCAATATAGATGTGTCAAACATTTTAGTTAAAAATATGTAAATATATCTAAAGTAACAACCTATATAAATTATATTTCATGGTTACTAAAATGATTTAAAAAAATTGTTAATATAATTTGTATATGAACTGTTATGGAAATATTTTTTATGTGATCAAACATAATTTATATATTTTGCTCATACATGCTCGCACGACAGTATGTTTACTTTAGTTAGATCTTACTATATTAATATTGATAGATGTGGGCATCGTAGAAACATATATATGCTCCATGGTAATCTAAACAATTTTCTTGTAATAGAAAAGATGTTGATAATTTAGACGTAGATTTGAGGGAGTATTTGATTTTTCTAATAATGAGATGAAAATTGAGTTATGTAAATTATCAATCATAATAGGAGGGCATGGATAATTAGATGCGAATTTAGGTCCACTTTCGATCATGTTTCTTAATAGCTTAGGTTGGTAATATAAATATAGAGTCATGGGTTACTTTATAATGTTTTACACAATAGCAGTGTTGGATAATTATTAGAAAATAGAATTGATTCAATAGTTATTATTATCAATGGTGATTAGGTTATACTAAATTGATGGTCAGATGTTTTTGATTTTTGTGAGAGTTTTTAGGATCTATCTTTTGTTTTCCTACCGCGTCTTCTGAGGGTTAACATGCAGGCTATATTGGGGACTTTTAGTTGGAATTTCAACTATTTATTATTTTTTCTAGCGTGGTATTTATTTAGTTGAAACCTAATCTTAAGATATATAAACTCTTGTTGCGTCGCTTCCTGTGACTTCATGAGTCTATAGTTTAGCTTTAATCAACTTGTTGCAACTTTTTCACATGTTAAGTAGACATTCTAGTTTTCTTTGTCTTTTTTATTCAATTTTTGTTTTCTTATTAAAAAGAGTCTAGGTCCTAGGTGTATTGTTATATCACATAATTATTTGTGTGTACACAAATTATACTCCGTCCTTATTATAGACACATGATTTCTATTATATACGTAAACATAATGTATATTTAGGTGTATAGCGAAAACTATGTACAAAATAATATAGGACTTACAATTTGGAATGAAAGGAGTATATAGCTGGAGGTTAAATGTTTGACAAAGAGACTTTTTGCATTATTACTCAAACTCTGACCTGGATTATGGTAATTTAATTTCATGGTTGTAGAAGTTTGTAATTTAAAATTATATATATGTATCGTACATTAAGGATATTGATTTTATAATAATATTGTCGGTACAGAAAGTGACCAACTAGTAAATATTTATAGTTTTGCCATACGTTGTGATCGGAAGTGGCCTAGCACTCAATGACACAGGGTTTATACTGGTTCAGGTAACGTGCCCTACGTCCAATTTGGGTCGGTGTCGATGTTTCACCACCGATAGCCTGCCACGGGGGTACCCGGGGCAGTTTATTCGGGCTTTGGCGTATGCAGAACTCGACGGTAAACGCAAGAGACGGTCGATTTATCTTGGTTCGGGCCCTCGACCGTGATAGAGTAATAGCCCTACGTCCAATTAGCGTTAGCCTTTGAGTTGGATTGATTGTCAACTGTTCATCTCTAGGAACCCCGCCCTCCTTTATATAGTCAGGAGGCCGGAGTCCTAGTCGGTTTACAATGAGAGTTCATAGTAGAATTACAGAATAATACTACTACGAAGGTTACATGAAAAGAATCCTAGTTAGATTAG
Organism: Miscanthus lutarioriparius; assembly: GCA_904845875.1. NCBI lineage: Eukaryota > Viridiplantae > Streptophyta > Magnoliopsida > Poales > Poaceae > Miscanthus > Miscanthus lutarioriparius. Next base: position 39,027,635 of record CAJGYO010000008.1, on the reverse strand, counting down.
ATCTTCTCTCTTCCTTGCGGGGTATCCCGTGGGTCCCGCATCGACAAGGCTCCGAGCACTTCATGGTTGAGCTCTGGAAGCCTCGTCTTATTCCTTCAGGTCTTGCCGAGTAGGAACAAGCATCGTCCGAGTGCTTTCTTGAGTGAAACCGTGTAGCGCTTAGTGAGATCTCCGGGTGGTGTGTACCTTTTTTTTGAAGAAAAAGTACTCCCATCTGGGTGTAGCCCCCGAGCCTCTTGCTATTTGGAACAAGGAGCTGGAGGGTCTTGTCTTGAAATTGCTCTAATTCTTCGTCGAAGGGCTCTCGAGCATATACTCGGATATAGCTCGGTCCGGGTTCTTTTTGTTTTGAGGCCTTGAATTGGTCTGTCTTGAAGTAGTCTTCTTGGTGACGTGCATTTTTTCAGAGAAAAAAGTGCACTTACTGAGTGTAGCCCCCGAGCCTCTTGCTATTTGGAACAAAAAGTTGGAGGGTCTTGAATCTTATGTTGTTTGAAAACTCTTGTCTTGAAGAAGTCTTCTGAGTGATGTGCGCTTTTTTTTAAGAAAAAGTGCACTCACTGAGTGTAGCCCCCAAGCCTCTTGCTATTTGAAACAAAGAGTTGGAGGGTCTTGAATTTGAGTTGTTCAAAGAACTGAAAATCTCTCCTGTTGTAGCCCCCGAGTATATATCTGGGTTCTTTTATTCAAAAAGAACTCGGATACAGGATCTTGGCATATTCTCTAATAGTCTGCTGTTGTCAGATGTAGTTGTATGGTGGTGGTTGAGTGTAAATGCTGTTTCTTCACGAGTTGTACAGTGTTGGTATATTCTTCTGAATATGCTCGTTCTTGAGTATTGTTCCTTCATGTCTGAGTCCTCTTTCATTGAATTCTGACTTTTCACTGTGTCCTTTGTTAGGTTTGTTCCGTTGGTGCTCTCGGTCTATGTGCACCGCTTCTTTGGTCTATAAATACCCTCCTGGTGTGCTGTTTTGATTTATCGAGCATTTTGTTGCGTGGTCTGAAATCTCTGTCGTCATGAATATGATAGTTTGTGAAGTAGAGCAGCCCCCGGGCTTATTTTATAGTTCTTGTATATCTTGTTGTAGCTAGAGGGAGTCTTGTGATAGGGATTAGAGGTAGACTAATCTCGCAGTGACATTGTACCAGGAGGTACATGACGGTAGTTGGAGGAAGTCTTGTGATGTGGGATACGTTCCTTCATCTAGCAGTTCTGGGTTGATCTTTCTCGTCTGCCCTGTGACTGTCCGGTGCAGATCAACACCTGATCCTGCATCACGTTGGGCTTGGGTAGATAGATGCTTGCAGGCCTCCCTTGGTCCATGTTGTCCTACCGTGCTGCTGATTTCTGCCTTGGATATACTGCGTTCGTCCTTTGAAGAAAACAGTGTATCCGAGTGTGGTTTGTTCTTTCGAGTAGTAATTTGGAGCACGTAGTCGTTCTAGAGCCTAGCTGTGTTCGTGTTCCTTTTTGCTACATTGCTTGTCGTAGTACTGAGTTTGTTGGGTCTTGTAAGATGTGTAATCTTGTATTTTTTGAAGCCATTTGTAATGGAAAGAATCTTGTTTTCTGAGTTGTCATTCTTTTTTCTGCTGATGTTCTAGTTGTTTATGAGATTCCCGAGTTCTTTCTATAAGAACCGGGTTCTTGTGTTCCTTGTGAGGTAACCCTTCGTTGCTTCATGGTTGACGAGTTCTTTTTGTAGCAATATGATAACTCTGCCGTGGTGCTGGATGGATAAGTTTGAAATCTGCCCGTTGAACTGTACCTTTGTGTAGAAGTGTGTCGTCCGTCATTTCAACTGTGTCAGTTGTGGTGAGAAATGGATCGTTGCGTTCTCATGCCGTGTTTAAACGGGCCTGGTGGGCCGCGTTTCTATTGCTGTAAAATCTATTTAAAGGCCTTTCTTCTTCTTTTTCTTTGCTGCCCTGCTTTTGCCTTGAAAACCCTAGTCTTCAAAACTCCGCCGCCGCCATTGTCGTCGTCATCTGAGCGTCACCGTCTGAGCCTCATCGTTTCTTAGTGCTTTATTGCTTTTCGCTAGTATATGGGTAGGAAGAAATCAGCAAGCAAGTCCTAGGCAACCTTTGTAGACGAGGAGGCATCGCTTTCTGTAATTGAAAATCAAGAATTTATGGCCATGAGGGCTGCTCAGAAGATCTGGCTGGCTCCGACTACGACTGAGGATCAGTTGCGCGAGCTTGTCAGTGATGGTCTGATCCAGGGCAAGGAGTTTGCTGATTGGAAAGCTCCAGGCCAACATCGGGTGCCAACTCCAGGTCCTGATGAGATTGTTCTTTTTGTCTCCTTTATCCATGCTGGACTCTGCCTTCTTGCTTTTGCTTTTCTTCATTGATTTCTCAGTTATTTTGGGATTAGCTTGAACTATCTTGCTCCCAATGCTGTCCTTCATCTTTCTATTTTTGTTCATCTTTGTGAAACTTTTCTTGGAATTCCTCCTTCTCTTTCTCTCTTTCGTTACTTCTTCCGTCTGAAGCCACAACCCCGCCGCGATGACACCCATGTTCTTGGTGGCTGCGGGATTCAGTTTCGTCAGGGTCTTAAGAGTAAATTCTTTGATTATGATTTGGTTGATTCTATGAGAGATTGGCGTGCCAACTGGTTTTATGCCGCCACTTTGATTCCTCCTTTTGCTGTTCATTCTGGTTCTGGTCCCGTGGTTAATGACCGATGGGAAAAGAATCCCCTGACGACGAATGAGCTCTAGGCGATCAAGCCATTTCTTGAGAGGATAAATACTCTGAAATAGTAGGGCTTGACTGGCTTCGGTATCATTTCCAGTTTTCTTCGCCGCCGTGTTCAGCCTCTAAAGGAGCGAGAGAATTATGGTTTTGAATACTCTAGGGCGGAGGATCCTTCTCGTATGGTCCCTGCCCTTGAGTTGACTGATGAGGAGGTGCTCGAGCGCCTTTAGAAGATGTTGAAAGGAGTAAGCGTCGTTCCGCATGCTGTCCTTGAGTATTGTGCTAACAACCCGCCTCCTGCTGTGAGTTGTTTTTTCTTATGCGGGTACTTTTTGTATTTCCTTTGCTGTCTTCACTTTTTGCTTAATCTTTCTTGTCTGGTTGTTTTACTCTTTTATAGGAATTGGGGTGTAACTTCGTTGATCCAATCCCCCTTGATGACTGCCCTACCATTGTGGAGACTGGGGAGAGACTAGCTGGGGCATCTTTAACCAGTAAGTTTTAAACCACCACGATGTTTCCTGGTGTTTCTTCTGCAGTTCTTGACGTATATGTAGAGTATGTTCATCATCTAGTTCCTCGAGCTCCTCGTAGTATCGAAAAAGGGGGCGAGCGGATTGTTCTTCTTCTGGTTTGTCTGCTACCAAGAAGTCTCGCCAGTCGAGTACTCGTCCAGGTACTCAAGTTTTAGGTAGCATGCTCCTAGATGAGCATATTGATATGTTTTGTCTTTTTGTTGTTTGTTTGTGCCTTTAACCGAATAGTTTTCTCCTTTTTTCAGATGGCGTCGTGGTTGCCTTGTTTGAGAATGAGGAGGATGAGGATGATGATGCGGCCCTTGTCATGCGTTAGTGAGTTGTTTTCTTGTTTTTCTGTTGTTGAACACCTCGTTTTGTTCTAACTTTGGACTTGTTCTCTTGTAGTAAGCGGTCGTCGAGCTTGAGTTCTTCTGGGGCTCCGGTACCGACCACGCCACTCCTGTCGTAGGGTGGTGGTGATATTTTTGCTACTATAGTTCCCCCTCTAAGATTTTCTGTTTGTCTTGGGGATTTTATGAAGAAGAAGATAGCTAAGTGAGTGAATCCTGGTTATGTTTCTTTGCTTCTGTTTTTCCTTTTTCTGATTCATATTCTTATTGTCAAGTTTCCTTATCATCTTGTAGACCCTCGCCTTCCCTTAACCCTCAGTCGACCTCTTGTCAGTCCTTTGGTGTGCCCCTGTGTGCTAAGTCTTGGGACTCAGAATGTACGGTCAGTGAGGTGACTGTGAGGGAGATAGGGTTCCCTGGTGATCAAGCTGCTGCTGATTTGCTAGCTCTAGGGGTGACCATGGCCACGGCGGTGGGTCCATTTAAGGAGGTAGCCGGGGCTTCCTAGGATACGGCCCTGGTCTTGCCTTCTTTGCATCGGCCGGCTTCTCCCTCTGCTCCTCTTGGTACTAGTGATCAGCGTTTGGATGATGATGTGTTGCAACAATTCGATGCCACTCATCGGTTGTCAGAGCTGACCGCTGCCTGGGGAACCTTTGCGACATCTTTTGGGGAAAAACTCCAGGTAAGTTTTTCTGAAGTTCTTTCTTTGGATGTTCGTCGTTCTTCTATTCTTATGTCTTGTTTTCCCCTCTTTCTTTTTGTTCAGTCTTTTTCTCGGGATCATACCGACTTCTTTTTCTCGTCTGAAACCGAGAAAAAGTTGTCTTCTGAGGTTAGTGCCCTAAAAATAGAGCTTGACCTCTGTCGGGCCAAGAAGGAGACTGAGCGTCAAACGCACCAGAGGGAGGAACATGCTCTCTGTGCCTGGGTGGTTGAGGCAGAAGAGCGGAGGGATGCTGCTGTCCAGGATGCCTTGAAGAATGTGGAGGCCATGAAGAAAGAGTGCAATGGTATTGCGGGTTCTTTTTTGTTTCCTTTTGTATTCAAATTTCCCTTTCTGCTGACTTGTTTTTTGGTGCCTGGTCTAGCTCTCCGAGTTGAAAAGCAGAAGCTCTCAGAGGGTATTGAGGAAATGAAGATACATGTTCGCAATAATCACAACAGGGCTGAGGAGGTAATTTCTCGTGCTGAAGAAGAACTCACGCTTGCTAAGTTGATTAGGCGTGGAGCTGACAGGGATCTTGTGTAGGCCCAAAAAACTATTGAAGTCTTGACTGGTAAGTTGACGACGACTACTGAGAACTAGAATGCTTTGTGGAAATCATTTCGGTCAGTAGCCAACCTTCTCTGGACTCCAACGGATGATGGTCAATCTTGGGCTCAGTTTATTCCCAAAGTTCCAACCCGTTTCTAGGAGTTCGTGAAGAGGTGCGCCCAACTATGTACCAGAAACGTTCTTGCCCAGGTTCGGGTTCTTGTTCCGGAGGTCCCTTTGTCCAAAATTGTAGAGGAAGCCGAGAGTCAAGAATATCTAGATGTCGTTGAAAAGGTGGAGCCTGAGGTCGAAGATTTAGCCAGAAGGATTGCGGATAATCTTAATATTGATATTTCTTCTCCTGATGACGATGCTTGATGTAATTGACCTTTGTACTCCAGCCTCTGTAATAGGATATTATACTTCTTTTTGAATGAAGATTCTTTATTTTTGTTGATGTCTTCTTTGCCTGGTGTAATCAACTCGGTATATGTAGATCATTGTGTTGACAAACTTTCTTGATTTGCCGAGTGCTTGTCTGGTTTTTGTCTGCGCTGTGTAAACAACTCGGTATATGTAGATCGTTGTGTTGACAAACTTTCTTGTTTTGCTGAGTGTTTGTATGGCTTTCATCTGCGCCGTGTAAACAACTTGGGGTAAGTAGATCTTTGTCCTGACAACCTTTTTGTTCTTATTAGTACTGAAAAGACTTAGGACCAGCGATCTCAAGTATCTTCGGCTTCTTCTTTTTAGCTTTTTTGCTTAACTCGAGATGTGGCTAGCCTCTGGCTCTTTCCCTGGTTGTGACAACATCTTAGGATAGGTTCCGGTGTTGGCTCATCAGCTACCCTCATCGGCAGGCTCAAGCATCTATTCAGCTTTTTTGTTCACGGCCGGTATGCTCAGGCTTAGTTTCAGCCATTTTGCTTTTTGGTTCGGGTGTTAGCTTATTAGCTACCCTCATCGGCGGGCTCAAGCATCTTTTCAGCTCTTTTGCTCTCGGGCGGTATGCTTAGGCATAATTTCAGCCATTTTGCTTTTTGATTCGGGTGTTAGCTTATTAGCTACCCTCATCGGCGAGCTCAAGCATCTTTTTAGCTGTTTTGCTCTCAGCCGGTATGCTCAGGCTTAGTTTTAGCCATTTTGCTTTTTGGTTCGAGTGTTAGCTTATTAGCTACCCTCATCGGCGGGCTCAAGCATCTTTTTAGCTCTTTTGCTCTCAGCCGGTATGCTCAGGCTTAGTTTTAGCCATTTTGCTTTTTGGTTCGGGTGTTAGCTTATTAGCTATCCTCATCGGCGGGCTCAAGCATCTTTTTAGCTCTTTTGCTCTCGGCCGGTATGCTCAGGCATAATTTCAGCCATTTTGCTTTTCGGTTCGGGTGTTAGCTTATTAGGTACCCTCATCGGTAGGCTCAAGCATCTTTTTAGCTCTTTTGCTCTCGGCCGGTATGCTCAGGCATAATTTCAGCCATTTTTCTTTTTTGATTCGGGTGTTAGCTTATTAGCTACCCTCATCGGCGGGCTCAAGCATCTTTTCAGCTCTTTTGCTCTCGGCCGGTATGCTTAGTGAAAACAACTGGGGGAAAACCATAATAAGACATATGTTGTCGAGGAAAACCATCTTTATTGATCATGAACGTTGATATGCTTAGTGAAAACAACTGTGGGGAAAGCTATAATAAGACATATGTTGTCGAGGAACACCATCTTTATTGATCATGAACATTGATCTCTTGTGGCTTGTATATATATCTTCCTTTAGTTGTTTTCATGCGTAGAATCTTCTTAGTTGGCTGATGTGCCATGTATTGTTGACTTCTTTTTCATCTTCAGTTATCAACTTGTACGTGCCTGGTCCGGTGACTTTTGTGACAATAAAAGGACCTTTCCATGGATTGAGTAGTTTGTGGCGTCCGTTAGTTTTTTGTATTCTTCTTAGTACTAGGTCTCCGATTTGGAGTGATCGAGGCTGGGTATTCTTGTTGTAGTGACGTCTTAAACCTTGTAGGTATATGGCTGATTGAAGGGTAGCGTTTACTCTGACTTCTTCTGTACTGTTGAGTTCTAATCTTTGGGTGTGTTCTGCTTCTCCTTCATCATATTGTTCTATCCTTGGTGACGTCCAGATCAAGTTGGTAGGTAGTACGGCTTCTGATCCATAAACTAGGAAGAAAGGTGAGTATCCGGTGGCTCTGCTTATTTGAGTTCGTAGCCCCCATACTACTTTGGGTAATTCTTCAATCCATTTGGATCCATAGTCTACTAGTTCTTCATATAATCTTGGTTTTTATCTGGCTAGTATGAGTCCATTAGCCCTTTCTTCCTATCCGTTGGCTTCTGGATGTGCGACTGATGCGTAATCTATGCTGAAGCCGCAATCCTATGCCCAACTTTGGAATTCTGTAGCTATGAAGGGAGAACCCAAATCTATGATGATTCAATTGGGCAAGCCGAAGCGGTGCATAATGTCTTGGATGAACTCGACTGCTTTGGCTGCACTGTATTTTGCGAGTGGTTTGTATTCAATCCACTTTGTGAACTTGTCAATTGCTACAAAGATGTACTCGAAACCGCCCTTTGCTTTCTTGAGAGGTCCTACTTGATCCAGCCTCCAGCAGGAGAAAGGCCAAGCGGGTGGGATGCAGATGAGATTGTGAGCTGGTACATGAGCTTGTCTTGCAAACATTTGACAGTCTTTGCATTTTCTGATGAGTTCTTTTACGTCTTTCAAAGCGGTTGGCCAGTAGAATCTGGTGCGGAATGCTTTGCCAACTAGTGTTCTTGAAGCGGCATGATTTCCACAGCAACCTGAGTGTATTTCGTCTAAGATCACTTTTCCTTTTTCAAACGAGACACATTTTAGCAGTACTCCTGATGATGCGGCTCTTCTGTACAGCTTGTCCCCTACTAGGACATAGTTCTTGCTTCTACGAACAATTCTAGTAGCCTCCTCTTTATCTGCTGGCAACTTATTCTCTTTGATATAATCAATAAAAACCTAGGTCCATGAGGTGTTGATTACCAAAATCTAGGTGCCTTTAGCTGGGAGTTCAGGGGTTATCTCACCGGGTTGTTTGATAGAGGGAGCTGATAACTCCTCTATGAACACGCTGGGTGGGACCTTCGCCCTGTCCGATCCGAGCTTGGCGAGGACGTCTGCTGCAATATTAGAGTCGCGCAGGACATGTAGAATTTCTAATCCTTAAAAATGTTTTTTGATTTTTTGTATTTCAGCACAGTAAGCGCCCATGTTTTCTTTGGTGCAGTCCCAATCTTTGTTGACTTGGTTGATGACTATTGCCGAATCGCCGTATACGAGCAATCGCTTGATTCCGAGGGTAATTGCTACTCGAAGCCTGTGGATGAGGGCTTCGTATTTTGCTTCATTGTTTGTAGCTTGCCATAATATCTGAAGGACATACTTGAGTTGTTTTCCGTCTGGAGAAATGAAGAGAACGCCTGCACCGGCTCCACCTAGCTTGAGTGATCCATCAAAGTACATCTTTTAATGGTCAAGGATGGTATTTGACATAGGTTGTTGAATTTCTGTCCACTCGGCAACAAAATCAGCCAGGGCTTGAGATTTAATTGCCTTTCGTGGGGTAAAATCGATATTGAGACCACCAAGTTCAACTGCCCACTTAGATATGCGTCCTGTTGTGTCTCTATTGTGTAGGATGTCTCCGAGTGGGAAATCTGTCACCACGGTAATCTTGTGGCTTTCAAAATAGTGGCGAAGCTTGCGTGAAGTGATCAGGAGGGCGTAGAGTAGTTTTTGCACATGCGGGTACCGAATATTTGATTCTGACAGTACTTCGCTGATGTAGTATACGGGGCATTGTACTTTATATGCGCGCCCTTCTTCTTCTCTTTCTACGATTATCGCTGTGCTGATCACAGTAGAAGTTGCCGTAATGTACAGCATCATGTCTTCGTATTTCTTTGGAGGTGTGAGAACGGGCGAGGAGGTGAGGTATTCCTTAAGTTTTTTGAAAGCTTCGTTGGCTTCTTCTGTCCACTCGAACTTGTCTGTCTTCTTTAGTAGTTTAAAGAAAGATAACCCTTTTTCGCCGAATCTTGATATGAAACGATTGAGGGCCGCCATGCAGCCTGTTAGTTTCTGCACATCTTTGACACTTTGAGGAGGGCCCATCTCTGTTATGGCTCGAATTTGCTTGGTGCTAGCTTCGATTCCACGATGACTGACTAAGAATCTGAGTAGTTGTCCTGAAGGAACCCCGAATACACACTTGTTTGGGTTCAGTTTCCATCTCCACCTTCTTAGGTTTTCGAATGTTTGCTTTAAGTCTTCAATTAGTGTGTCCGGGTTCTTTGTTTTTACTACTACGTCATCCACGTATGCCTCTACGTTTTCGCCGATCTGTTCTCCAAGGCATGCTTGGATAGCTCTTTGGTAAGTGGCACCAGCATCCTTGAGTCCAAACGATATGTTCTTGTAGCAGTAGGCACCGAACGGAGTGATGAAAGATGTCTTGCTCTGGTCTTGTTCCTTTAATGTGATCTGGTGATATCCTGAACATCAATCAAGAAAGGATAATAGGGCAGATCGTGCTGTTGAATCAACTATCTGATCAATACGTGGTAGCCCGAATGGATCATTCGGGAAGTGTTTGTTGAGATATGTGTAGTCGACGCACATGCGCCATTCATCCGTATTCTTTTTTTGTACTAGAACTGGGTTTGCTAGCCAATCTAGATGAAGGATTTCTCTGATGAATTCGGCTGCCATTAGCTTTGTGATTTCTTTTTTAATTGCTGCCTTCTTGTCGGGTGAGAATCGTCGTAGCCATTGCTTCATAGGCTTGAAGCCTTCATTGATATCGATTCTGTGCTCAGCCAACTCTCTTGGGACACCTGGCATGTCGGCCGGCTTCCAAGCGAAGATATCTTTGTTGTCCCGAAGAAAGTTGGTGAGCGCGAGTTCCTATTTTGCCGATAGGTGGGTGCTGATGGTTGCCGTTTTGGAGGGATCACCGGTGCTCAGGTCGATTTGCTTGACGTCGGCTTCTTTTGGTGGTGCGAGGATGCTGGGCTTTTTAGCCGGTATCTCTAGCTCTTCTAGGCTCATTTCTACGGCAATAGTGGCTATTTCTTTTCTACCATTAGCGGCTTGTGCTTTGGCTGCAATTTGGATTGCTTGAACGTCGCAGTCAAAAGCGCGCTTCAAATCACTTCGAAGGGAATGGACACCGTTAGGCCCTAGCATCTTAAGCAATAGGTACGGATAATGCGGTATCGCCATGAATTTTGCTAGTGTTGGGCGCCCGAGGATTGCGTGATATGATGAATCAAAGTCTGCAACTTCAAACTTGATGAACTCTGTACGATAGTTTGAGGGAGTTCTAAAAGTAACCGGTAGAGTGATTTGCCCAAGTGACATGGCTGCCTTGCCGGGTACTATCCCATAAAAAGGGATGCTCGTTGGTGTAATCATCCCGGCGAGTTGTAGTTCCATCTTCCTTAGCATTTCTAAAAAAATGATGTTAAGTACGGCTCCCCCATCGATTAGTACTTTTGTGATAGTCATACTGGCGATAGTTGGATCTAGAACCAGTGGGTAATGGCCTGTGTTTCCTACACTAGTCCATTGGTCTTCTCTTGAAAACTGGATTAGATACTGTGACCAATTGAGATATCTTGGAGTAGCTGGTTCTGCTGCCATGATGGTTCGTAGAGCTAGCTTTTCTTGATGTTTGCTTTTGGAATCTGGGGCCTCGACGAAGATCACTGCTACTGTCCCCCTAGATTTTTGAATCCCTTGTCTTCGTGGTTGTCTTTATCTTTTTTCTAATTGTCTTCTTTAATGTTTCCCTTACTATCTTTTCTTATGTATCGATCATTGAAGGTGTAGCAATTTCCGATGGTGTGATTTTCTTTAGGGTGCAAGATGCAATGCATGTTTTCAATGTCATCATACTTTCTAGATTTGGAAAACTTCCTTGATTTGTCAGCCACCGCTATGGTGTTGTCTTGTCCACGTTTTCTTTCCTGATGTCTGATGTTTCGATGATTTTGCTTGTCTGGGTTGCCTCGGTCGTTTCTATCTGGGAACCTTTCTCGTGTCTTCTCCTCTGCAGTAATCATCTTTTCTACTGTGCGTATGAATTCTTCATTGTTTCTCGGGTTTTCTTTGCAGAAGTCCTGAAATTGCCAGCTAGCCATGGTTCCGTGAGAGAAAGCTTCGATTACTTCTCGTTCGGTGATGTCATGTACTTGAGCACGTAGTTCGCCAAATCGTCGATAGTAATTTCTGAGACTTTCGTCCCCTTTCTGCTTGAGTCCTTTTAATTCTGCGTGGGTGATGGGGTGTGTAATGACACCCGTGAAATTTTTATAGAAAATTCTTTGCAAGTCCTCCCAATTTCTTATTGACCCTGGATTCAATTTGTCGAACCATTGGAGGGGCATGGTTTCTAGGGCCATGGGAAAGAACAAGGTCTTGATATCGTCGTCTCCTCCAGCTAGTTCAATCGATTGCGAGTAAATTCTGAGCCACTACCTTGGTTCAGTCTTGCCATCATATTTAGAGTGGTTGGACGGCTTGGACTTGTGAGGTAGTCGTATTGAAGTAAGTCTGTTTGCAAAACAGGGAAATCTATCGTGCGTTCCGGCTTCTTTGTATTCTGATTAAGCCCCTCGTTCTAGCCAATTGTTGTTTTGGTGAGAGTAGTTCTGCGGGGCTGTCTGAATGGGTGCTTCGCTTCAGATCTTTCTTGGTTGTTCGACTCGAAAGTTTTGACTGTGGTACCTTCTACTTTCTCTGTTGTGACTTCCACTTGGTCCAAGTCTCTCGAAAGCGGATTTCCTTTGATTTTGATCTTCCTTCCTATGAGATGTTGACCTGGCAGGTAGTCTTGAGTGGGTCCTTCCGTCGTGCGTCCTTAGGGCTGCTATCGGAAGAAGGTCCCGGAGCTGTTCCTGTTTTTCGCTGGGATACGATATTGCTTCGAGTTCTTCTAGTGCTTCTCGGATCCTATTGTAGGGTGTATTTGCCACGCATCTTTCTTTGACTTCTTGTTCTAATTTTCTTCTATTGTACTCAGGCAGATCTGACTCATATCTGATCCAAGCTTCCTTGCGCTGCCTAGCACGGTGTTGGCGTCCTTGTTTCAATTTGTTTCTTCTTTCTCTGGCTTGCTTCTGATTCTCTGTCTCACCATCGTGCCCTTGGATAAAGGGTGATATGTTGGACTTAGATTCATCCGATGACCTAATGTCGGGTGCTTCTAGGGGGACCAATGGTGATCGAGGACGGCGAACCATGAATACTTCTCGTGCGTGAATTGTTCTATTATCGGCATTGGTTTCCACACTGTCGGAGTTGTTGATAACTTTAGTAGAGGCTTCAAGGTCACAGATCGAGTCTCCTTCTTGGTAGGGTAGAATTGATGTTGTCGTCGTGCCGACTAGTCGGGTACCGCTATCCTCAGGAACAGAACCTGGCCAGTAGACGATGCAGTCTTGAGATGTTATAGTTAGTACGAGACCTTCCTGAGCTCCTTTCAGTGGCATTCTAAGCACCGGATCAAGGGATCTTTGGTCCGTGCCTGATAAGATTTTTCCATGTTGTGGAGTCCGAACGAAAAAGGACCTGACTTCTTGAAACAACTCTGAGTGTACTCCGAGTTGTATTCTTGATAGGCCGAGGCCGTGTTCTGGAGCCCCACCGGAAAAGAGCTCGGACTACTCTCAAGAGAACTCTGAATGTTTTCCTAGTTGAATCCTTGATATGCCGAGGCCGCGTTCTGGAACCCTGCTGGAAAAGAACTTGGTTTCTCGAAAGGACTCGGGTAAGACTCCATCTCGGATGCGGAGCCTAAGTTTGAGTCGGATGTGCAAAGCCACGAAATCTGAGTTGGATCGGACATCACGAGCTGCGTGAATCTTCTGGTGAGTTGATCTGTCGTAGTCACAGAAATAGAAAGGTCTTCATGGTGATCCAAATCTTCGAGGAGACGGCTTTGGAGCTTGCCATCGTCGCCTGCCTCGCAGATCCATGAACCGAAGATGAAGGTTGATCCCATCGAATAGATCATGTTGTCGAGGTCTGTCGAGCTCTCGGATGCAAATTCGCCGAAAGCCCCTACCTGGTGCGCCAGCTGTCGATGTTTCACCACCGATAGCCTGCCATGGGGGTACCCGGGGCAGTTTGTTCGGGCTTCGACGTATGCAGAACTCGATGGTAAACGCAAGAGACGGTCGATTTATCCTGGTTCGGGCTTTCGACTGTGATCGAGTAATAGCCCTACGTCCAGTCAGCGTTAGCCTTTGCGTTGGAATGATTGTCAACTGTCCGTCTCCAGGAACCCCACCCTCCTTTATATAGTCAGAAGGCCGGAGTCCTAGTCGGTTTACAATGAGAGTTCCTAGTAGGATTACAGAATAATACTACTACTAAGATTACATGGAAAGAATCCTAGTTAGACTAGATCTTCTCTCTTCCTTGCGGGGTATCCCGTGGGTCCCGCATCGATAGTCGGTTAGTGACTTTATTCCTGAGCCTAGGTGCTCAAAGTTTGCAGTGGGGTTACAAACGAGAAGGAGAAAGATGGGGTATACAAGAGGTCCGGTCGGCTCCGGTCGGAAGGGCCGAGAGCGACAGGGACTTCGCTATGAGCTAAGTGTTCAAGCGTGTGCTTGATGTCCAAACCTGGTGGTTCTGTGGTTGTGAGCTAGTGAACTTGATCGATCTAATGAATCTGGAATGCCTTAAATCGACCTGGATTAACCCACTTTCTTGGGAGAGAGCGCATCCCCTTTTATAGATGAAGGGGATGGCCTTACATGTGAGAGGGAAGGAGTATGTTTGCTTCTAAGCCTTGTTGCCTACGCCGGCGAGTACAAGATAATGGTAGGCGCCCACAACACTGTTGATGTCACTGTAGAATATCAGGTGCATGTGGGAGGTTGCGTTGCCATCTTCAGGAGTGGCAGACGTCGGTACCTGCAAATATTGTTGATGCCTAGAGGCATGTGAGGAGTTTCACCACGTTCATCCGGTACGGTAAATTTCCGGTGCCCACAACACTATCGATGCCCAGAGGCATGTGGGGGGCCTTACCATATGGGAGTTAATGGCGCCCACAATACTGTAGAGGGAAATGTCAGTGCCTACAATACTGTTTGTGTTAGGGCGGTTTGTAGAGTACTGTTCCTATAGGCATACAGGGTATGGTCCCTAGTACCGTGGTTTGACTTTTGTGCCCTAGCTTGTTTTCTCCGTTTGTCCCCTGGTCCTATCAAGCGGGCGTCCCCGGTCGGATGGCCCCAGTCGGCTCTGGTTGCGTTAGTCGGAGAAGAGCTGTGAGCAGGATTTCTGTGAACCTCGGTTGGAGATGTGGGGTCGGAGTCGGAAGTAATGCTTGGGCCTGGCCTTCTGATCGGAGAGGCCATCCGGAGGCGGCTGGAGTCCGAAGCGAGCGCTCCGATCGGAGAGGTGGGCCGAAGTAGTCGACGAGCGGGCGCTGTTCCTCTTTGGCCAGACCTTCCGGTTGGTGACTGGACCGCCTTTTGTTTTAGAGTCTTAGGCCGGCCCATGAGTTGTGTGCTATCTGCTTGGGCCGAGCCTTGGCGTGGAAGCCGATCCCCGAGGGACCTCGGGTTTATGAACCCGACAGGAGCCCCTGGGCATTCGGGCAGAATCGTCCGAGGGGTTTTTTATCTTGTTGGCGGGTGCGCGCGAGCACTCCCGCGGGTGTAGCACCCAAGCCCCCGGGCGGTTCGGGCAGAACCGTCTAGGGGGTTTTCTGTGTTGTCAGTGGGGGCAAAAGGAAGTAGAAAAGTTTTCTGTGTTGTCAGTGGGGGCAAAAGGAAGTAGAAAATTATTGTGCTATCCATATATACATTGCATGTTTGCATGCACCAGCATACATGGCAACGAGCAAAAGGAAAGAGAATTAACACAGAAGGAAAGAGAATTAAGACAAAAGGAACTTCTTTGCATTTCTAAGAACATTGCCAAATCTGCCTACATTTAATTACTTCCCCACTTTGCATTTGCAAAAGGGACAACTTTTTCCTACTTTCATTTGGTTTCACGCTCATGTGTTCCATCGCCCTCGCTTGCTGTTTCTTGCGTGAACCATAGTTGATGTCATCTGTCTTCCATGGCTCAGCCTCCCAATCCCAAGAGAAGGTCCCTACCTCTCCCTGACTGGAGATCCGGCCTGCCAGAGGATCTCCTCGAGTCCATCGGATAGCGTCTCATGTTTTTTGGTGCGACATTTGTTTTGGTTCGTCCGTCTACCCACGCCTGCGATCCCACGACATCTTAATTACTTATTGATCATGCCATTCTCCTTGATTGAATATTGCCTGTCATGTGATAGAGGAATCACGGCAAAATAGGAAGTAGAAAATTATTGTGCTATCCATATACACATTGCATGTTTGCATGCACCAGCATACATGGCAACGAGCGAAAGGAAAGAGAATTCACACTGAAGGAAAGAGAATTAAGACAAAAGGAACATCTTTGCATTTCTGAGAACCTTGTCAAATCTGCCTACATTTAAATACTTCCCCTCTTTGCATTTGCAAAAGGGACAACTTTTTCCTCCTTTCATTTGTTTTCACGCTCACGTGTTCCATCGCCCTCGCTTGCTGTTTCTTGCGTGAACCATAGTTGACGTCATCTGTCTTCCATGGCTTAGCCTCTCAATCCCAAGAGAAGGTCCCTACCTCTTCCTGACTAGAGATCTGTCCTGCCAGAGGATCTCCTCGAGTCCATCGGGCAGCGTCTCGCATCAGGCCACGACGCGGCGTCCTTCCGATCCGCTTGCTCCCCATGGCGCGTCACTGTCCCGTTTGCGACCTTCGGGCCGCTCCTACTGCTCCTGTTCGACCCCGACTCAGACCACGTCGGCTTCTACCGCATCCCGAAGAAGAAGGTCTTGTCCAAGACGCTGCCCGACGTGCGCGGCAAGGTGGCGTGCGGCTCCTCGTGTGGGTGGCTGGAGCTCATGGACGAGGCGGCGTCCGTGACGCTGCTGAATCCATTCGCCGGTGTCTATGCCCCCCGCGTTGAGCTCCCGCCAGCAGGCGAACACGTCGCGGCGGCGTCCTCATCGGAACGCGTGTCTAGGGTCCACGACCGGTGGGTCCTCCATCCCACCAACGGCTACGGGGACGAGGATGCCGCAGGTAGAGCCATCAAGCTAGAAGACATGAGGGACGTGTTCTTCCATGAGATCGTACTCTCGGCGCCGCCTGACGCCGCCGGCCGCGAGTGCGTGGCCATGGCCATGCTTGGGTGCTCCACGGAGGTCGCGTTCTGCCGGGTTGGAGTCGACAGCGCATGGACGCTGCTCGACACCAAACTATAGTTCTCCGTGTAGTCCATCGTCCACCGCCAAGATAAGTTCTTGGCGATCGACTGTACTGGAGAAATCTCCGTCTGCAGCAGCAACGCCGCCGGCGCTACTCCAACCGCGACGCTGCTGCCATCGCTGTCGCCACCTATAGGGCTCTGCCACCGCAACTACCTAGAATCAAACGGTGAGCTGCACATTGTGGGTGCCATGGTGAGCACATTCCACGAGACACAAAACTTCACCTACAGCAGCACGATCTACAAGTGCAACCTCCACGACCGTACGTCGGAGTGGTCCAGGGTGAGGGACATCGGTGATCAGACACTGTTCGTGTCTAAACATTTCAATGAAAGCTTTAGTGGAACAAGTGTATCCAAGTACAAGGAGAACAAAATCTACATGTCTGAGCCATTGTATGGGGATCCATACGACTTGGTCCATCGACTAGAGATCGTTGATATTGCTATCGGCGCATCCGAAGTGAAGCCTGTCCAGGAAAAGATGCATGGTTCCGAGACTCTAGGTTGGATTCGACCCAATCTCTGGAAGCTCTAGAGTTTGTGAGCCTGCGACGCCGCGCACTCCGTGACTGTGTTAAATTCATAAACTTTGATTTTTGGATTAAATGTCACTTTAACGTTGGTATTTAATTTTTACAGTATTTTTATCTTATCGTGCGATCCGTGTATTTTTAGTACAAAATGTTAATTATCCTATAGTAACGCACGGACACGCTACTTAGTGTTAAAAAAGAATACCGAGTTTAGATCGTCCAGGAGACCTTGATAATCTGGCTTGCCATCTCTTCTCGATCTCGGCTGCTCCTAGTGGTTGATGAAACCTATATGCCAAGCCAAAATAGGAGATCCATTAGTAGACAATAAAAAAAAACAACTGATCATAGGGCCTGCCAAGAACCGGCAAGACGTTAGAAAGACATGACTGAGGATAGAAAGGTCGATTTAGTTTCCTGATTGATTGAAGTTCGGTGGCTATGGACGATGACTGCGGCGGCGGGGCTTGGATGACAATTTTAGTAGGCCTGCAAGATAGGATGAGATGACAATTTAATTTGTATTTTTCTTTTTAATTAATTAGATCTGTTACGCTGCACACGTATACCTTGTTTGTAGGCATTGACAAATTTTCTACTAATAGATGACCAACCACACGAACGTGATGATGGTACGTCCGATATTCATGTATGATATAATTTCCTTAACCAATTAAATATGGGTACAGCTGATCAAGATTTCCTTCGTAAGGCCAATCTAAATTTTCTCTATGTAACCAAATTTTTTTCATCCGGAGCAATTATATTTTTGGCTATTTTTTATCTACATAATGGCATAGATGGGTAGTTTCCTAGAAAAAGAAATAGATCCAATGGTTACCTGTAGGGATGAAAACGGATCGGATACGAACGGATATCACTCATATTATATTTGTTTTCATATTTCTGTTCGGATTCGGATTCGGACACGGATAGCGTTCGGATACATATACGAATACGGATTGACTCGGTTACGGATACGAATAATGAGTATCGAATACGGTATGAATCGGATTCGGAGAAGGTCGGATACAAATATCTATTCGGATATTGAGTAAAAGCAGCATATATATATATATCATACGTGCGCAAACCATTACACCACTCTATGAGTCCATAATCCATCTAGATTAAGCCGAAAGACTAAAGAGTAAAGCAACAAATAAGATAAAGATACAGATACATCATACATCAAACATCATATAAGCACCAATCTTGGCAAGATGAGTAGAAATAGCCAAACACATTGCTTCATGGGTCTCATGGAGTCATGGTCATGGATTCAAGATCTACAATCCTTATATAGGCCATTTTTTCATTTTGAGAAAGTTTGAACAAAATGTAGTTCAAATTTCACAAGTGTGTGACATAGTTTTAGAAAGTCTCATGATGAGATTTAAGAATTTGTGACTAGTGTTTGATAAAACTTTCTCAAATGGGAAAATGAGCTATGTAACAATTGTATATCTTGCTGAGATGATCAAACTTGGTATTCAGAGTTTTTTCATCTGAGGTCATTTAGTGTCTCATTTGAGCAAGTTTGACCAAGTCAAATTTGGTCAAATGAAAAAACAACACTTTGACTCTAGTATTATGAACTCTAAATGACTTCAAATTGAAAAGTTTTGAATACCAAGTTTGTTCAACTCATCAAGATCTACAATTCTTGTTTTGGTCAACTTTCCATTTGAGATAGTTTGGAAGGTTCAAATTTGTGATTTTTAAATTTCGATGCTTACAAACTAGTTTTCGGAACCCTAGATTGTTTCAAATTGAAAAGTTTTGAATACCAAGTTTGTTCAGCTCATCAAGATCTACAATCCTTATATAGGTTATTTTTTCATTTGAGAAAGTTTGAACAAAATGTAGTTCAAATTTCACAAGTGTGTGACATAGTTTCAGAAAGTCTATATGAGATTCAAGAATTTGTGACTAGTGTTTGATAAAACTTTCTCAAATGGGAAAATGAGCTATGTAACAATTGTATATCTTGCTGAGATGATCAAACTTGGTATTCAGAGTTTTTTCATCTGAGGTCATTTAGTGTCTCATTTGAGCAAGTTTGACCAAGTCAAATGAAAAAACAACACTTTGACTCTAGTATTATGAACTCTAAATGACTTCAAATTGAAAAGTTTTGAATACCAAGTTTGTTCAACTCATCAAGATCTACAATTGTTGTTTTGGTCAACTTTCCATTTGAGATAGTTTGGATGGTTCAAATTTGTGATTTTTAAATTTTGAATAAATATCCGGATAATATCCGTTTTTAAATATCCGGATATATCCGATACTTATCCGGATTATCCGATATCCGCCGGATATCGATGATATTACATCCATATTTGATATCCGCCTAAGATATCCGTTTTAGTATCCGTATCCGAAAAAAAACCCGGATATCCGAGTAACTATCCAGATAAGTGTTCATATTTGTTCGGTCGAACGGACGATCGAATAAATATCCGTACCGTTTTCATCCATAGTTACCTGTCGCTAGAGTCTTTTGATTTGATGGCTAGATCTTTCTGATTAACGTGAGAATTTTTAGCATTTATTTTTTTCCTAGTGCATTTGGTGATAATTAACGTAGAGGCTCTATTGGGACCTCTAATTAGTAATAGTAAGATGGCTCCTACGGCTTAAATTACACAAAAGGTCCATGCTTAATACAATTAATAAATAGTAAATTTGGATTTTTTTTTAAATAGCAGTTTGATTTATGCCCAAGTTTGGAAAAGAAAAATGCCTAAATAAAAAGTCCATGTAAAACATAATTAGTAATAAAGGCAAAATTTCTACACCTTTGAATTTATGATGATGTAACAACTTAGATTAAATAAAGAGTCATTCCTCAAGCCATTGAAGGACTTCTTTACAAATAAGTTGCGGAGAAGAAAAACAGCAAACGCTCCTATTGCTATGATGCTATCTATTGGTATGAAGACCAATTTGGCTTTTGAATACACACATATAGTTGGCTCCACCACTTTAGCCATCTCCACCTTTCTACTTGTGTCCTTAAGGCCACCGAGTCACTATTTTTCCTTGTTCTTGGCCGCAGCGTTTTAGCATAACAGTTGACATTGGTGAAGAAGAAACAACAATACTGGCTGGGTTGATTACATTGATCATCAGGTTTTCATGGCAGTGATCTAGAAGAAAATATTCCAGTAGACAAGATTATAATAAATCATAAAAAGTATACTGACTTTTGATATCTTACTACGTGAAATTGGTCCATCGATTCCCTCATACGCATGCGGGAGAATCTCCCAAGAACCACAATGGACATTATTCATCTTTTTTCTTTATGAGAAACTGGTCACAAGCATCATCACAACATGGCCTGAAATAACATGATACAATGGCATGGGTAGCAGGTCTGATATCGGCGTCTCATTGCTGTTATTTGTGCTTTAGTTTTTTGTTTGGAAAGCCTTAGGCATCGATGGATGTTCGCACAATGACAACACTGTCTCGTGGTTGCTCGAAGCAGTAGTAGTTCCAACAGACATGAGCATCCTTGTTAGATTTCGGCAATGATTTAGGGCAAAAAGGACAACCACATGCCTGCAAGAGAAGATGTACGATGATACAAAATTTAAATTTTAAAAAGTGGCAAGGATCTGAACAGTTTGCATGAGACTTGGATAGTGATGTTATCGAGGAACTAAGCTTACTCAAGAGGACAACTGAAGGCAAGTATGATTTAGACTCTGGAAAAATGCATAGCCTAAATTAAAAAATACCTCTAAGCTTCTAGAAATTTTGAGAAAAATTTTAGAGACAGATTGGGAGATGAAACCTAAATAACATATTTAGAGCTCCCGAAAATCTAGCTTGAAGCTTCCAAAATTTAGGTTTAACTCTATAAATAGGAGAAAATATCCACAAAAAATGAGAAAACTCCTAAAACATTATATTCAGTGTCTAAACACATTTTAAAAGATTTCCAGTACAAAATTATGATGCAACTAGTATGAATGCAACTTATATTAATGTTGAATGTATTCACGAAAAATGCATCCACGTTGATTGAATCTTATGTTTTAGTTGTGGAAACTTTTTAAACCGTGTTTATACTTGATTAGAAAGTTTTGGGGAATTTTGTAGATTTTCTAGATGATTTTCTATTTTCCTAGAGCAAAATGTAATTTCTCGAGGCTTCTAGATATACTTTCACAAGCTCTAATCATTTTATTTAGGTTTATAACATCACAATTGATATCGAGTATTTTTCTTAGAATTTTATAGGCTTTTGATATTTCTTCATGGTTTGAAAAATTTGTCAGGTGTTTCTTGGATTTTTTATGGGTATAAGTACGTTTTTCAACATTCAACTTGCACAAAAGTTCGATTTTCAACCCTAAACTATTAAACTAGGTTCTGGACACACTCTAACTATCGAAACCGAACAAATTAGGTCATTTAGCTAGTCTCAATCTGGCCACGATGAAGGACTAGGGAGAATAAGTTTCAGATCGGTTTTTCTCATCCTTCGGCGACAGAAATAAGAAGAAAGACACCAGAAAGAAGAAGTTTCTCAGCTCCGCTTATATGAATGTTGGCCGTCGTTCCTTGAGCATGTGTTCTTAGGCCTTTTGCCAAATGTTTGTCTGTGCAGTCATCCATACTGCAAAACGTCGTACATGTTTGATTTTGAGATCTGGAGCTATTCACAGCATGGGTATAATTTAGATGAAAATCAGTTTCTGGATACTTGTGTAATCCAGAGTGCTTGCAACGTGTTTGTACCCAGCTATTATCTAATATAATTCTTCTTTCGTCACAAAAAAAAGGAAATTTTCTATTTTATAAAATAATAAAAATGGTTTAATCTCTAAAAAGTCATAACTCTATTTATTTTAAATAAAAAACTTGTGAAACTAATACCATTTTTCTCTCAAAATTCATAACTTATATTCCCCCCCTAAGAATGTAGCCTTGAAGCAGCCCAGCCAAGTTTGTTACAGTACATTTGCTTGCAGCCCAGTAACCCTTTGTCGTGTACCGTGTTGGGGCCGCTGGCTTGGTTAGCCCGTGTTCGATCCTCGCCCAAAACGGATTCTTGGTCCAATGGAAACCCACTCAACATAATGTCGGCCCAGGTCGCTTGTTCTCTTTTGTGCTGCGTTGACGACGCGCCTGCTCGGCCCCTTGCGGTGCTGGTGCACATCCTCCTGGCCCCACCGGCTCGCGCGCGCATCGGACGCGGACGCGGCGTCGAGGTAGCTAGCCGGGTGCCGGGGTGCATCGATCGACACGGCCGAGGAGGCGGCGGCGGCGCCGACGAGATAGATCCGTTGCTGCCCAGACGCGGGAAAGAACGAAATACTGGCGCGCACGTGCCCCGGCACGGGAAGGAAGAAAATGATCGGACATGGATAGATCATGCTCGCTCGGTCTAGAAAAAGAATGCAACTACGAGTTACGTGTCCAGTTCATATTTAACTAAGTTTTTAGTTAATAGTATTCATATTTATGATTCCGAATTAATTTATTATAAAAATATATTTCGTAATCAATCCAATAATATTTATTTAATGATTATAAATATTGCTATTTTTATCTATAATTAATCAAACTCAAGATACTAAAATATGACACTGTGCTAGAATTACATTTTTTCATGGAACGGAGGTAGTAGATCAGAGCTGGGGACCCGCCTGCCTTGTTCTTCCAGCTCCAATCCGAGTGATGAATGTTTAATCAATTAGTGTTCTCGCAAAAAAGAGAGAGAGAGAGAAAGAATTAATCAATCAGTGCATGCATGCGTGGACCATTCAACTTAACCACGCTGACCAGCTTGCGCTTTGCCGCGCGCTGAGCAAGTGAAAAGTACACGAACAGGGACCGCTACCAGCCCTATGTGTTGAGTTGCCTCAATCTCGCCTGCGGCCGGCTTAATCCTCTCGCCGCTGGCTTCATGTTCATCGGCTAGTTCATGCTGAACAGCTGAGAGGCCCAAGACTTTGTCATCGTCAGCTGATCACAGCTGCTACTTCTTCGGGGATCTGCTGCTTCTTTTGTGATCTCGTTCATAGACTAGGTCTGCACTGTGCAGTGTCACGAATCGAGACACGGGTGGTGTACGTTTAGGAACAAACCGCATAGTTACGTGCCTCTGTTTTCCGAAGAAGAAGAAGAAAAGACTGCCAAGGTAGTACGCTACACCCGAATCTATAGCTAGTACGCACGTGTTTGCTTCTGCTATTGTTCCACTTCTAATCGTCAGTTGGATCGAGATGACGGCGCAACCAGTGAGAACTGTCAAGCCTTTCGGCGGCTAGATAAGTATAAGAGCTCCTTCATTTCTCTCCTCTCTTGGTATTGGCCGGCCGCTGGCTTGAAAATACGAGCCCACACTGCTGCCGTCTAGCCGAATTCAACCTAGGGCACGCCGTGCCGACGGCGAGTAGCGGTGTAGCGTGCAGCACGCCAGCACGTACGGCCGGCGTTAGCGAGTGTCTCGCCACCGCGTAAGAGCGCGCGCACGGAGCTCTCGGCGAGGTCGATCAGACATTGCGCGCGCGCCCGACGCGGGACGGGGAAGTCCTGGTACGCACGTGGCCGGCATGGGAAGAAAAAGGAGATGGATAGGGCAGCAGGGGCCTGCCTTGTGCTTCCTCCGAGTGATGCAGGCAGCAATCAGTATCAGTGCATGCATGCGTGGACCAGTCAACGAACTTGGCTGACCACCAGCGTGCGAATTGCGATTGTTGGCCGCTGACAGACTACCACCAGTCTATGTTGACTGTACAATTTGATCAAAGAAGAATTGTTGATCGCTCATCTTATTATTCCATATGTCTGGAGAGCATCGAAGTTCAAGTGAATTCACCACTCTTTTTCCCTAGCTTCCCTGTAGGCTGTAGCTTAAGCTCTCTCTTTTTTTTTTATTGAAAGTAGCTGGTGTCTGCAATTAAATACGTAGTTACTATATATCCAACCTCACAAATAGGTTGATGACTTTCCTTTCCAGAGTGGTGCTGTTTTCGGAGGAAGGTTCCTGTCATTATGCACAGTTGTTATGTTTTAATAACTTTGAACGTCGTCAGCATCTCTTTCAATATTCGAAATGAAAATTTGAAGAAAATATGCATAAACTTGTAATCAGAAGCAGATTTGAAAAATGAAACTTTGATATGTTGCAGTATACACGCTTCATAGAATTATTTACCAATGGTCGTCGATGACCAATAGTTCAGTCTCTGGTCCCAATTCTCAACTTTGAACGGGACTTTTGTGCGGCACTCTCCTGAGGGGCCCGTGTTGGTCAGGACTAAAACCGAGTTGGTCGAAAGGACGACCCCTGTGCTAGTCAGACAGATATGGGAATACACCCTCACATACGGGTATCGGAATTTCTTTGCTTGTGCTGTTTTTAATTTTAACCTCTCTTCACATGTGGATATTCCATATATATCTACCACTTCATGAGAACTGTACAGCCTTTCGGCAGATGGATAGGTGGCGTGGCAGCAGCACCCCTTTCTGTACCTCTCCTCCCATGGCTGGCTACATATGAATATACATGTAACAGCCCACGGTATTGCATATGATATATTAATATAATCATGTATTGACTCATCTGCAGTAGCCGCCTAGCTAGTGAAAGTGCAAAAATGTCAATATCTTCGCTTTTGAGTAATAAAACTGACGTTTACCAGATAGCAACATCGCAGTACAGGCGACCTCACCCTCACAGAAAAGTAACCAGGGACACGGGAAGCAAAAGCACTCAAGCTAGAAACACCACCTCTTTAATGAAATACTCACATGCCAAATGACGGCACGGTTGCGAGAAACTCACGGTAGAACACATCTCTCACACTTTATCTTCTTTGGTTGCCTCTCTTTATTAGTTTCATAAGCTCTTCAGTGATCAAATGGAGCAACAACTTGCATCTCTATTATAAGGGATCAATCAAAATTATACTAGATCTAAAAAAAAGTCCCCCGCTGAGAGAGTACAACCATTGTGCACCAATGAAATTGTACCCAGGATTATCGTATCATTAAAATCTATGACTCCTAATCCTTTCTCACAGGCTTCAACTGGATCCGATGGCCAACGTTATTTGGATCTCCCACACCCAGGCTTCAACGCACGCCTCACACATCCCGCGGGCTACGGTAAAATGGAAACCAATGGAAGTCAATTAAGGCAGTCAATCAAGGCAAATATGAAGGAGGGATCCGTGACTCCGATCAAGGCAATTTCCAGAATTGTCATTATAATGGAAAAACCCACGCCGAGCCCGGCCCCATCTGACGTGCCCCTTCCAAAACTCTTTTGTGCCGTTCTGGTATTGCGTCAATAAGGAATGGCGACAGACCTGCCAACATACCCACTCGCATGTTTCCGTCAAGAACACATGGGACCTGGTTTGGTGACCCCACGCGTCAGTAGGAGCAGTGGAGCGTCTGCAGCGTGGCTAAACCTGGAAAGGTCTACCCCTTTTTTCTCAGAAAATACCAACGGTGACACCCTGGACAAGGAAGCAAAACAGGTCACTTACAGTCCGGGCCCACAGAGAGGAGATTGATGGAGAGGTTTAGCACATTTGGTATCAAAGAAAGAAGTTAGACCACTGTGTTACAAATAGAGGAGTTAGACTACTGTGTTATAAAAGAAACACACTACACGCCCCGACCGACTTTACAAAATAAACGAACCGACTTGACACGTGATTATGAAAATAAATGGCCATTATGAAATAGAACACGCAAGCCAGAGACAATTAGTTTTGTTCTAATTTTTAGATATATAGCTTTTGCTATGCACCTAAATATACATTATGTCTATATACATAGTAAAAACTACTTCCTCCATTCCAAATTATAAGTCGCTTTGATTTTTTTGGTACATCCATTTTGTTATGCATCTAGATATAATAATATGTCTAGATACATAGCAAAATGGATGAACAAAAAAAGTCAAAACGACTTATAATTTGGAATGGAGGGAGTATGTATCTAGAAAAGCTGGAACGACTTATAATTTAAAACAGATGGAGTACTTAAAACTTACTTGATAAATCAGTTGATTATGCCAAGAAGAAATGTTTTTTTTTCTTTTGTCCAATAATTTTCATTAGTTAGCTTTCTAATACCCGAAAATGATCTGAAGAAAGAAAAACAGGATGGGAGAGAGGGAGAAACCGAGGAACAACCAGATAAATATCCATTGCGGTTGCGCACATATATTTACGACTATATCTACTATTTAATTTTAAAAAAGATCAAATACAATTTTTTCTTTCATTTATCAAAAGTGAATTATAGAGTTACTTTAAGAAGCTATATCTACTTTAAGAAGCTATATCTACTTTAAGAAGCTTGGTACGGCATCTTTCATTATTTGGGATGAAGTTTGCATGAAGTGGCCATGAAGATCTCCAAGACATGTTTAAGGAATTAGGCATATTGTAAATTATATGGTTAATGCGAGAAATAACTTTATTATGCCTTGTTACGTGTAAGTGTTTCCCGGATTGTATATACATGGTCATATACAATTGTGTGA
Source organism: Miscanthus lutarioriparius (assembly GCA_904845875.1). Classification (NCBI taxonomy): domain Eukaryota; kingdom Viridiplantae; phylum Streptophyta; class Magnoliopsida; order Poales; family Poaceae; genus Miscanthus; species Miscanthus lutarioriparius. The sequence continues at coordinate 39,001,382 of CAJGYO010000008.1, read as the reverse complement.
AAGTTGAACTCTGGAAAAAAAATCGTTGTTCGGTTGTTTCCATGTATATCCCTGAATGAAACCGTAGCGTTAGCATGGGCACTATACTAATATAATTAAGAGAGTAAATCGGTGGGTTTTCTTATTGCTAGGAAAAATGAGCTTAGGGGGTTAATTGTTTTTTCTTCTTCTTAATATAAAGGACCAGCCTGCTACAAGCCGCACGAATTACTCTCTATAAGATATAAGATGGAGCAAATACAAGATGTGGGAGTTGTGGGGAAGCTCCAAACCCCCCTCAAATATCTCTCTTTTAGTGGTGGATTTGGTAAATCAAAGCCTCACAATTACTCTCTCTAACCCTGGCTCTCTCCCAAGGCAAAGAACAGAATACTCTCTCTGTGTTTTCGAGTTGGGGAAAAGCCTTATAATGGTAAAGTTCAGAATGGCCCCTGGAGCTCGAAATTATCACAAACAATCCCAGTTTCAGCATACGACATGTATAGACAATGATTTGCATAATAAATGAGCTAATTGGCCCCCAAATAGTGAAATTAAGAGCTGCACCTCACAAATAAATTATCCATTTCATTAAAAGTGATTGAATAAAATGCAAATCCAGTGTCATCACGTAGCATGCAACTAAACTGATGGAGCATGGAGATCCATACGTCAATGCATGATTGCACGTACAGGTACAACTAGTGTAGACTGGCCTGCGATCCCAATTGCAGCTGATAAACATATAATATTGGCAATATATTTCGGCAACTGGGATCGGACCTTCACGTCTGTAGGCGATTTTTAATGAACGGAGCAAAGATTCAGCGAACCACGCTTTCGCAACCTTAGTGCAGACATACATCTAGGCGAGGAAGAATTAATGGAGAAGAAATTCAAGCGGGGCTGCCGACTGGCTAGTACAATACAATAATATTATTTATCGAATCGAACTTACTATTATATATTATATATTCAGTCTGTTCGTTTGTTGGTTTCAACCAGGGCTTATCAGTCAACCAACAGTGTTTTTCTCTCACAACAAACCAGTACCAATCGAATTTATCAGTTCAGAAATCAACCAGCGAACATGTCAATTGTTGGAAAGACTCGGAGTAGTTGGCTTACGGCGCTAGCTGCTATAGCCGTAAGTTCACTTTACATTCCCCCTGATTAGGCTACACACATATATATATTAAAATCTCGAGTTACTGTTCATAGCACTATTCAAATTCAGCATTCACTATTTAAATTCGTGGCACTATTCAAAATACTCGCTACTATTTAAATTCGAAATATGAACAGTGCGCGAGCACTCACCCGAGTGGCTCAGGCACCCGACTTCTTCACTATTCGAGCACTATGCGGTTAACTATTTGGAGCACTTTGTATTTCTTTATGTATGTCGGATGCGTGCGATTAGTGAATATACGTGTGATTAGTGAATATGCTGATTAATATTTCTCAGGATCTTTTGCAGGCTGGCGAGACCAATGTTTCAGCCGGTCGTGCAACTATGCTTGTGACAATCCTACTCGGTACTTACCGTATGCATCACTAGCTCACTTCAGAACCAGACTAACCCGGTCTTCTTCCTCGCTATCTCCAGTCACACACACAGGACTCAGGCTCTATCGTCCCCCCAGGCAGTTCCACCCGAAGGGAACACTTCTATGCGCACACAGGGTTCTCTACAAACGCTGCTACCAGGGCTAACACGAGAACAACACACGCAGAGGCTTCTCCTCTAGGGTCCCTAGCATAGAGACATCGCCCCGTATGAACGAGCTTAAAGGAAGACAGAGATTAAAATAGGAAAGCTTAATTCATTTCAACAGAGCAAGCTTACATACGGCTTTTCCTTTCGGGAAACCCCAAGCACTTAGCACAAACCTGAGGGGTTATCTTACAAGCGCAGGAGGAACACAGGGACCTCCCTTATTCTATAATTTACAAAGGTGGAGTGACACAACGGTAGTGGGTGATTACTAATATTCGTGGATGATCCTTAGAGTGCTTCTGAGATCATGTCTTCATGGTGTATGTGTGAGTGGAGATTTGGTGGAGTGGATGAGAGTGCGGTGTCTGGTCGATGCTGAATGCCGATGATGGTCTGGTGATATGATGCGGTGGTGAATGAATGCACCCGGCGTCTCGCTTTATAGCACGAAGGGAGTGTCCTTTATGCTTATCGTCTGAAGGAGCCTTCGAGGCGAAGTCTTCAATTATGCCTTCTTGCTGTGGCCTGGATAGCTGGACGGAAAATAATTGTCCTAGCTACAGTAGAGTGACTGTATATTCCTTTTGCGCTGTCTTTCGTCGCGCACGGTCTTATCCTTCTGGATATGGATATTCTTTTGTATGGTCTTCCACGCTCGAATGATTGATGTTGCAAACATCAAATCAAGGATCATGACATGTAATATGTATGTATTGTAATATTATCTCTTCCCCTGGCTAAATTGTTGATAACACCTTATCAATATAGGGAGTATATTTCTTGTATATATATTGATATTGAACTGAGTCTATATTGACTTTTCAATATTTTCTTCGTTGTCCACTTCTTCAGGTTGCCATATTTCATACCAGGACAATAATTCACGATATTCTTTTCATCATATTGAGATCTAATATTCTGGTCTTTGTCCATGACCACGAATGTCCAATATCTCATCATCATTTTCATCATAGTCTGATATCTGTATATTCATTTTTGACTCGTAATCTTTCTTAATATTTACTTCGTAGTCTTTCATCATATTTTTAAATTTTTCATCTATTTCACCTTTTATTTCTTGTAAGATTTCTTCCTTTATGTCTTTCTTCCATTGAAGAATTATTGACTCTAGTTTTTCTTTCATCTTAATATTAACATATTCTTCATTCAATGAAACTATGTCTTTTTTTATCGCTTCTTTATATGTACGCGGTCTTGACGGTTCGTCTTCTTTTATATTTGGCCCTGCCTATATTGATTTTATTTCATTGGCCTTCTTATATTTCTAGATATAGTCTTTGGTTGCTGGTTCTAAAAAATAGTTTACTCCCAGAATAGTTCTTGCATATGAAAGAGCTTGATCAATATCTAAATATTTTTTCCAAGACACTCCTCCCTCCTTTTCTTTTTCTATTTGCTGAGCTATAACTTCTTCAAATGATATATAAATTCCTGACGTTTTCCCCTTATATATAACATATATGGGTTTTTTTCTCTATATTGCCAGATGGTTCTTTTGGTTGTATTTTTCCATTAATCATATGAAAATATTCAGCCAGACTATTTAATATTGCTAGCATATAACCTTTATCTTCTCTTTTATTGTTATATTAAAACCAGAAATTGTCTAGAATGCATTCTTGTATGTCATATAGAACAATATGGTCTCGAGGCTTTAATTTATAAATATTTGGTGGGAAAATTCTTAACTTATTATCAGTGTCAAAGCTGAAACATTCACCCCCAATAAGACTTGTTCCTCTCTTCATTCCTGCAAAATAGAATATCGTGAAAATATATCAGGCAAAGTATTATCTTTACCCTTTATATGGTCAAATATTACTTTATATCCGTTTCCAGTAATAATATCTTCAAATAGAACCTATCGTCTAGTTGAACTTTTCTTACTATTAACTTTATTGTAGTATCTGCATATAGCTTCACAGTCGGTTCTAACTGTGAACTCTTTAAATCCTAGATATAGTCTAAAAGCATTTATTGCATTTATAACAGCTAAAATTTCCCTATCCGTATTATTTATTACTTTTAGCTTATATTTTCCTGAAGCATACCTACGTATTTTTCTTCTAACTTTGAAGAGTACTTTTGTGGTTTTTGCTTTAATATTGCATCCCAACCTAACTTGGATGCATCGGTCTCTATAATAAAATAATTATCATCTAAAGGTAACTCTAGGGATTTTAAGTCTTTGACCCTTTCTGTAATAGTTCTTACTAACTTTATATCTTCAGAATTAAAATATTTTTACTCGTTTTTTCTTAATTTTGCATACAATGGACCGGCTAGCTTGTCTAAATTTTCAATATAATTTCTAGCATAATTTACTATTCCTAAGAATTGCTTCAGGGTTTTTTATCATTCATGACATCTGGAAATTCTAAGATTTTTTTTGCAATATGATCTTGTAAATAAATTTTCCCTCTCCTATTTCATGACCTAAAAAGTTTATCTTTTCCTTACATATCTCCATTTTTCTTTTAGACAATATTAACTCATGTTGTTCTACCTTTCTAAAGAAGGTTTTCAGATGAGTTATATGTTCTTTATAGGATTTTGAGAATACTAATAAATCATCAATATAAACTAATATGAATTCTTGGTTTTCATTAAAAATATTTTGTATTTTTCTTTGAAATAAAGCAGGGGCATTTTTTAATCCTAAGGGCATTACTAGCCATTCAAAATGACCTTGAGGACATGTGAAAGCAGTCCATTCTATTGATTCTTCTGTCATTTTTACTTGCCAAAATCTAGCTTTTAGATCAAATTTTGAGAAATATTTACTTCCTTGTATTCTATTTATCCATTCTTGCTTATTTGGGATATTATAAGGATCAACTATAGTATTATCGTTAAGCCTTTTATAATTAATAACCATTCTTGACTTTTCTCTAGCTATTTCAGCATGATTTCTAACTATAAATGAAGCTGATCTATGAGGACTTCGGCTTTCTCTTATAGCTCCTAATTTTAATAATTCTTCTATATGCATCTTAAATTCTTCTATATCTTTAGGTGTTGTTTCTATAGGGCTTGTCTTGATTATATAATCAGGATTTATTATGTTAATCTTACATACTATACCATTTTTATCCCAATACTTCATTGGTATTTCTCCGATTATCTGAATATCTTCCAATCTTGTTACAATTTTATTTATATCCTTTTTAGATTTTATATCTCTATGCCAATTTGGTGCTAATGATTGCAGACTGATACATTCTATCCATGAATTCGCTATATGAAATTCTTCTATACATTCACCTAACTCTTCATCTATATGATTATCAGGGACATTTTCATTAGATCCTTGGAGTTCTAGGTTGGTCTTTCCTGAATTAGAATTTATAGTCTTTCGTACTTCTGTTATATATGAAATATTGTCTTGATAAGGGATAAATGTTATTCCTTGTTCATGTATGATTGTTGTTTGTAAAGAGAATTGTAAAAATCTTAATCCTAATATCATATCATCATGTATCATAGACAAATCTCTTATTGTAATTTCATCCATTATATATTTTGTGTTATTTATTTGTACTTCAACATCATAAGCTAGTTGATTGTGAACCTTTTTTATTCCAGACATATTAGTAGATATTTCTGCTTTATCTTGATCTATTGTATAAACTATTTCTAGACATTTTATAAAATATTTATCATGTATAATATTTTTTGTACAACATGTGTCTACTAACGCTAATATTTTATAGGAGATATTAGGCGTTAATTTTACTTTTACAGGTACTCTTATTCCTATGATTTCTTTGAATGGTAATTTAACTATATATTTGCTACCAAAGTTTATTATGTCATCTTTTAATTGTATAGCTTTATCATTTTTTCTATTTGATATGGCTTGATCCTTTAACTCGGTCATGCCTCTTTCATTTTCTTCGATCTTACTCCCTCCATCCCAAATTGTAAGACGTTTGACTTTTTTAGCTCTAAGTTTGACCACTCGTCTTATTCAAAAAATTTATGCAAATATAGTCAAATTTAAGTCATTCTTGAAGAATTTTTATTAATAAACCAAACCACGATGAAAGAAGTGATATTTTACACAAATTTTTGAATAAGACGAGTGGTCAAACTTGGTGTCAAAAAAGTCAAACGTCTTATAATTTGGGATGGATTAAGTATTTACTTCATTGAGCTCTATTTTACTCTTTAGCTCTTCTAATTCTGCTTCTAAGCTATTTATTCTATTCTCCAAATTTCTGGCTCTACTTACTAGTAGTTTATCTTCTGGTTCCGGTTCTACTTCTTGCCTCCATTTTTGGTTATTAATTCTTAGACATGAAGCACATGCTTGCTTTAAACATTTACTACATGTAAGTCTATTTTCTTGACTAGGGTAAAATATACAAAAAGCACATTTTATATTATAATCCATTCTTCCTTTTATCCAATCGTGCTCACAGTCTTCTTGATTCATAAATTCAATTTTTGTTTCCAATGAAATATTTTCAAATATTATATCTAACCCTTCCATAGCATTATCTAGATTGCGTAACTCTTCATCATCTAAAGAGTCTATAAAATCTTGGTAACTCTCAGCATTATTTTCTTCTTCTTCTTCATAACTTTCTAATAAAAACTTATTATTAATCTCCCATTGCTCTTCTTCATTTGTAATGTATTCAATATTATTTGTCTACACAACTTCTTTAGCTTTATGAATCACTTTATCTTTTGTTTTTAACTCATCTTCCTGCTTCTTTATCACAACAGGTGTTTTAAAATATTTATTCTTTAGTTCTCTATCTTTCTTGATATTATCAAGTCTACATAACTCTCGGCTAAAGTAAAGTTCCTTTTCTCTTATGACAAACCATTCGCATAACATAGAAGTATTATATTCTTCGGGAATCTTACTTAATTTTTTCTCATAATATTGAATCTGACTATCTAAAGTTTCCATTATAAGTAAAGTATATAAGTAAAGTATTTGACTGAGGTTGTACTGACAAACTTGACAATATAAGTAAATCTCTTAAATTCAAATTTTAATAACCAGGCTCTGATACCACTGTTGAGGGATTCTACTAAACCGCTATGTGTGTGTGTATATATATATATAAAGGTTGGCCGGCAGCTCATGTCCTTTAGGATTTTGATCGTATTACGGTTGCAGGTTTGATTTGCATAATAATGCACACGTATGTATGTGTACGAGTCGGGAGGTGCATGCATGCATCTCTCATCTCTGTTCATGCGAGCACCGAGCACTAGTGTGTCAAACATGGGCAGTGATGTGTCCTCGCAGGCTCCCTTGCAGCATGCATTCATGCAATGTGTGTGTCCATAATCTTATGATAGTTTTGTGGTATCGAAACTTTTATTTGCTTTGACCTGTTTGACCGGCCGCCTGCCAGGATACATCCATGCATGTGGCTGCAGAGAGGAAGCGTGTCTGTGTCTCTGCATATTGTAGCAGAGAGTTGCAGCTGCCTGCTACAACTACAAGGACACTACGATCGAACATCAAAGTTGAACGGCGAGTAGTCAAACTTGCTGGTAACTGAGGATCACTGTCAACTCTGAATTGAAGATCTTACTTCGGTGGGCTGAAATGTCTTCTCTCTAGCTATCATCGTTACCAGCATAACTGTGGTGGGCTGTAATAACAAGGATAAGCATTTGACTATGCCTCTCCACTTACTAGTTGGTCCCAATTAATGTCCATTTATGGTTTTAACTGGTCCTTGTTTTGAAAATTGAACCAATTAACTAATTGTGTTGGTTGCAGCTTCTTCAATCAGGTTTGATTTATTCGTAGCCTGTACATATGAATGTTGAACTTGCAGAAACTAGCGCCTCGCTCAGCCCGGAGAACATGCATGGCATCTGACGTGCGATTTTCACAGACATGTAGACAAGCATATCCTTCATTTTGTTTTTTCCCCCAGACAATCAGATTGAGGCGTTCAGCTGCGCTGTTTCATTTCTGACAAACTTGTAAATTTTATTACCTTCATAAAGACTTTAGTGTCTTCTTTTTTTCTTCTTCTAGGGAGACTAGAGAAAGCCAGAAAGGGATTGGAACAGCTGATAGATTGAGGCATTCAGCGGTGCTGTTTCCTCTCTCCCTCTCCCCGGAAAAGTCATGCATGTTAGATTGATCCAATTGAGCCAAGGATGTGACTTGTATTCATTTTCCCTTAAAAAACAGTCTTATCTTATATATATGGTAGCTAAAATGGTCCATGTATGCTCTGATGTCTTGCTAGGATGTGAGTGTGCAGCTAGGCAGCTAGCTGCTTAAAGTCATCTAGAAGCGGGCAATGTCTGCGAGAGAAATCAAGCGAAAGGTGCATCATTCAGGTGGTATTTTGCAGCCATCAAGCGAAAGCAATAGCAAACCAAAACTGTCATAAACTCGAATAATTTAGGCTGTGTTTAGTTCGTGAATTTTGGAAATTTGGTTACTGTAGCATTTTCGTTTTTATTTGACAATTAGTGTTCAATCATAGACTAATTAGGCTTAAAACGTTCATCTCACAATTTCCAACCAAACTGTATAATTAGTTTTTTTTCATCTATATTTAATGCTCCACGTATCGTAAGATTTGATTTGATGGCTATTGTAATATTTTTTGGGAAACTTTTTGCCCTTAATAAGGTTGGCTTACTGATCAATAGCAGTAGGATCCTGCCACCGAATTTGCATAGTAGATATGATACGATGGTATGGTAGCCTCCAAAAAATAGATCTGTAGGGCTATAAAATATACAGTAAATATGATACTTACCTCCGTTTTCGTTTACTTGTCACCAAGTTTTTACTGTAGCAATTTTGACTATACGTTTTTTTCTGCAAAAAATTTTTAGATACATCAAGTTTTCACATATATGATTCTTTATTGAACATACTTCATTAGTGTTATATACATTGAAGTATCTAAGTTTTTTAGAAGAAAAAATGCTACAGTAAAAAGTCGCTGACGAGTAAACCCAAACGGAGGGAGTGTGATGGTATGGTACACTCGGGTGATTCTGGCTCTCCTGTCACTCGATCTGCTGGCCGTCGATCCTGCGCTTCAACAGAGGCCATGTACCAAGCGCTCGCGGGGTCCAAGGTGGCAGGGTGGTCTCACATACTCCTCCGCCCCTCGTCTCTCTCGAATCCTGCGTTCTTTGTTGCTGAGCTGGGAGGCATCTTCTGCCATGCGCGGCCTGATCTGACCTCCCTGCTTCTCACGCCTGGTGGAGTGCATGATGTTCTGCGGCAGGTGCAGTGCCTATAGGTGCAGTGCATGCTGGTTTGCTACAGGTGTAGGTCGTCACATCATTTTGTTCCTTGCATTCACCCCTGTATATAGGGCCTCGTTTAGTTGCGGGCGAAATCGGCGCCGCCCTGGGTACTGTAGCTACAGTAATCACTGTAGCATTCGTTTGTATTTGGCAATAATTGTCCAAACGATGACTAATTAGGCTCAAAACGTTCGTCTCGCAAAGTACAACCAAACTGTGCAATTAGTTTTTGATTTCGTCAACATTTAGTACTCCATGCATGTACCGCAAGTTTGATGTGACGGGGAATCTTCTTTTTACATAGTGCCAAATTCTGGAATTTAGAGAAACTAAACACCCCCTAGATCTATTCCGAGCAGATGGCATCTTATTAGATCATACTCCCTCCGTCCTATATTATTTACACATCTAGAGTTGAGCGTGAAAACCAAGGCAGCTGCTAAAATAACACTTTTGCCCCTGTACGAAGTGACTGTGCGGAGGCAGAAGGTATTCCCCGGATTGACTGGAAGCATCGTCTACTTTTTTAAATACAGCTGATGGTGGAACGAGTGGTTGAGAAGGCTCCAGAGTTTGAACGGAGGTGGTGGAGTCGATTTTTTTTCAGCTTCCGTGAGCTTTTTTATTTTTTTTATGACACAAGTGAACTTTTTTTTTCTCACCTGCGGCTGCTCAGTCTGATATGTGGATGTGATAGCCTGTACTGTGACTCTTTATTTTGGGAAAATTTTTGAATGGTAGACGTGCAGTTATTGCTGGACGAAGGGAGTATTTTACTATTTTTGTTTAAATGTAAGTTATGTGTTTGATTAGTCGTAAATGATAATGGTTAGAATTACTCGAACAATTATCTGATATTTTTTTTTTTATTTTTTGTATGTTTTATTTGGTTTCTCTTTGAAGATTTTCAATTTAGCTTCCATAGAAATAATGTGGCTATTTTTTTTGTTTATTTAATATTTTTGTTTTATTTGAATAATTTTTTTGATTCAATTGATCTGGATCCATGACAATCGAGTGTTGAAGTAGATCAAAACACTCGATCCTGGCTTCTATGATCAATCGGGTATTTTAGGGGCTATCCACACTCGGGTGACACGTGCCCCCAGGACACCCGAGCAATGAGTAGACACGCCCCGAAGAATTCGAATACAAAATTTATTTACATTTCTGAAACGTATCCTCGCATGGACGTCCTAAAATAATGTAGGAACGTGGGATAATTTTGCACCGACTTTCCACGCACCCAATCCAGATTTTGAGTATTAAAAATATTTTAAATAACCATTTACACATATTGTTTGTTCACAAATTTCAGAAAGGATGATTTACAGCTTCAATTCTATTTAAGATACAGTAGTTCTGACTTCTGAGTACTCCCTCTATTCCTGGATAAATAGATTCTTGAAGTTGTCTTAAGTCAAAACTTTTTAAACTTTAACCGAATTTCTTAAAAAACCCGTTAAGACTTACGGTATCAAATTAGTATCATTGGATTTATCATAGAATATATTTTCATTTGGTGCTAATTTTATGACATAGATGTTGTTATTTTTTCTGTAAAGTTAGTCAAACTTAATTTTTTTAACTAGCATGGATTATAGGAATTGATTTATTTAGGGACAGAGGGAGTAAATCTCAAAAATCATTTCGGTTAAATAATAATTAGCCTATGGGATAACATATTTCTACCTAATACTCCCTCCGTCCTTCATTCAGAGGCGTAGTAGCATTTTTCACCGAGACCAAGGAGAACTTAATTGCCGTAACCTCCAGCCGCAAACGCCGCAAAATCCCTTCGTATCCCACACGCTGACCGTAACTCCCTGCATGGCTGCATGCAAAAGCATTCAACGCTCGCGCAACGCCGGAATGCCCGCGACCGCGCTCGTCCGCTCCCGCGTTTTTAGTTTTAGTTTTGCAGTTGAAAATTGCCGCGTTTTGAGTTTCAGTTTTGCTGTTAAAAATTACCGCCATGCATAAGAAATCAAATCTCCCGCTTAAGGTTTCAGGGTGTTTAAAATTTTCACAGTTGCCGCGCCTATGAAGCCTCCACAGTTCTATATATACCCTCTCCTGCAACATGTTCTAATCAGCTCTCTCGTCAATTCTCCTCTCCCTACCTCTCCAATCCATGGCGCCATTAGGCTTTGATCTCAACCAAGAGGCGCCCCCAGATTGGGACAATCCAATTGACTGGGAAGCCATCGGCGAGTGGGAAGGGCCTGCACATGCTCTCGGCTACAACTTTGTGTGGGATGATGGAAATAATGGTGCCGCTAGTTTTCAAAGATTCAGTTTGTTTTGTGCCAAATATGATTCCGCTGACTTGTTTTTCCCTCTGCTTTTCTAGTTGGAGATCATGACGACGATGCCGACGACCATGGCGCCCAGCAAGGAGATGCCGACGACCATGGCACCCAGCAAGGAGATGCCGACGACCATGGCGCCCAGCATGGTGATGCCAGTGACCATGGTGCCCAGCAAGTCGATGCCGCGAGCAATGCTTTGGCCGGCGAAGCAGCTGCGTCCTTTGCCCACGAGGTGGCCGAACCCTTTGCCGGCGAGGTGGCCGAACCCTTTTCCAGCGAGGTGGCCGGCGAGGTTTCCGCGTCCATGGCCGGTGCTTCTCTTTCGTGGCTGAGTACGCAAGCGGGAGGGATAAAATAGGAAGTGCAGTTGGGAAGGGAGAGCAACTTGCATGCATGCATGCATGCAGCTGATACTGGAAGCGAGGCGTCGCAATTACTACGCGCGAGAATACAGGACGTGAGCGCTGGCTCCCGATGCACCCAACGGCTTAGGCGCCGGTGAATTCACAAACCTTTTCCCAAGCCAATACGCCTCTGAATGAAGGACGGAGGGAGTATCATATAATATAATACCCATCTTTCTTTTCTTTTTTGGAAATCTTAGTACAAACTGAGATACTTATACACGTGCGCGATCTTAGTACATGAAATGAAATTGAAGAATGTACAGTTTTTTATTTATTCGAAATGTACACTAATATAAGGACCTACATCTCCCAATATATACATTTTCCACTTTGGAGAGTATATATGTCTCTCTAGAGGACGTGAGCCAGAACGTGTTACATTCTTTTTCTTTTTGAAACATGAAATAATTTGTACACATGTACTAACTAAAATGATTTATAGACAAACTTTAAAAAGGAGAATCAAAATGTGCGCTCCTTTTGGCTACAAATATATCAGCAAGGGTAAGAATCCCTCAGGTATGTTTGGAGCCTTGGAGGCATGGCGAGTCCTTCCAAATTCCAAACCCTAGCGTGTGTCTTTAGCATCTCCTTTGCCCTGAGACCGGCCCTCTCGCCGGCATTGACCTGCAGCACCATCAGCAGTTTTGCCACCACACCGACGGCGAGCATCTCCTGCAGCACCGAGGGCGTCGCCGAGTGCTTGGCCACGGCGTGGAGCGCGCGCACGGCGCTCTCGGTGGCGACTACGGACACCCGCATGACCTTCTTGGACACGACGGCCAGCCCCGCCGGGTGCGCGACCAGCTCCGACCGTCCCTCCGCGCAGCCGCAGAGGTGATCCATGGCCACGACGGCTAGCTCGGAGACGCGGCGGCCGCCCTCGTCGAGGAGCAGCTCGACCAGCGCGGCCACGGCGCCGGCCTCGACGGCCTTCACGCGGTTCCGGCCCCACGGGCAGAGGCGGCACAGCACGTGCAGCGCCGCCCGGACAGCCTTGGAGGACACCCGGTCCGAGACCACGCGCACCACCTCCTGCACCAGGCCGGCGCTCACCGTCATGAGCCGCGCCGGCGTCAAGACCGGCGTCATCGCCTTGAGGAGAAGGATGCCGTAGGCGCGCGACCGGTAGCTCGGGCGGCGCAGGACGGACGCCAGCGCGTCGAGGAAGTCTCCGTCCCGTTCCATGATCTGGGCAAGGCTCCGCTCAGAGGGCTTGAGCGAGTAGAGGACGCCGAGCGCGTCCTCGGCCGGCGAGCTCGTGGAGGTCGGAGAATCCAGCACGAAGTCGGCGTCGGCGGCGTCTTGCTGGCCGCTGGCACGCTTGGATGAAGAGTCGTTAGACGTGGAGGAGTGCTTGGCGACGAGCGAGGCGAGGAAGTCGACGGCGCCCGGCGTGGCCTCGACGCAGCGCCTGTTGCGCTCGCTCTCGGCGACGACGGCCTTGATCTCCCTGAGCGCGGCGGCCGCCTGGCGGTCCCCGCCGTGTCGGCCCTCGTCGAGGAGCGCGGCGACGCGGCACGAGTCGAGCGGCGGGCGCGGCGTGGGGAAGCGCTCGACCTGGTGCGCGGCGCACCAGGCCTGGATGAGGCGGCGCAGCGTGTGGTTGGGCGTGGCGTCCATCTCGGCGGGCGCCAGCGCGCGGCGCGTGACGGGGCAGGTGGCGTGGCCGTCGGTGAAGAGCCAGCGGTCGATGCTGGCACGGTCGTAGGTGATGCCGGTGGCGAGCGTGACCGGGTCGCGCATGACCTCCAGCGAGATCGGGCAGAGGAAATAGTGGGGGACCTCCGCCGCCGCCGAAGACGACGAGACCTCCATGCTGCTGGCTGTGGTCACTCTTGTAGTCTTTGTGTGATGCGCGCTGCTGCTTGTGCGTGTGATCGCCTGATCGGAGGAGCGATCAGTTGAGAGCTTGCTTTGCGACGGAGGAGATCGAGGCAGAAGAGGAAGAGATGATGTTGTTTGTTGGGTCGGAGTTGAACGAATGTGGACGGTGAAGAGCGATGGAAGGCGCGTTTTATAGGTGAGGCGAAGGGAAGGGGAAGCGAAGAAATCAACCCGCGGCGATGCGTGTGGTCACAGTGTTTGATTGTAATTGTAACGGGTTGGTGCGGTGGCGTGCGTTAAAACAGGCAATTACTGTCATTTAATTAATCTGCAAAAATCCTTAACCTCAGCTCGCATAAGGGCAACGGACAAACAATTGATGTCTACAAATTTTTGGAATTTACAACATACACGGCTAAACAGTTCATACAACCCACGGACAGCTGCTGTCTATTTGGCTATCTACAAATCGTTTAAATGCTTGCATGTAGCCGTCATCAATCATGAATATTATTTCTATGTACCATTGTGTTGCTAATTGATACAAAACAAATCCTTCAAAGTAAATCATATATATTATATATATAATGTAATATAATATATTTCATAACTCAAATATAACATATGATCTTCTTCCCCATAAATCAAATATGATTTAAACATTTATGTCTAATTTTATTTGTTTCCATAGCGTTTCCATATATGCTCGATAAGATCATCCCTAAGTTGTCTATGTGTTGGCCGTGCTTGGATAGCGGAATTCCTTCTAAGCACCTCCGCGAAGCATGGATTGGGGTTATCACTTGTATGCACTTCAGGCGGGAGCACTATTGTCGCACTTGCATTCTCATTCAAATCTAAGGAAACTCTAACCAATTCCTTCTCATCCTCCACTATCATATTGTGAAGGATAACACAAGCTTGCATTATGTTGATAACGCCCCCCCTGCTTCCATAACCTTGATGGTCGACGAACAATATCAAAGCGGGACTGCAATACGCCAAATGCGCATTCGACATATTTCCTCGCTCCTTGCATCAATGCAAACAATTTGCATTCATTCATTTGAGGGGCTGATATTGTCTTCACGAAGACCGCCCATTCTGGATATATTTATCGGCGAGATAGTAGCCCATATCATATTGTGTTCCATTTACGGTGTATTGTACCCTTGGAGCTTCCCCTTTTAGGACATTGATGAACAGTGGTGACTTGTTTAGGACATTGATGTCGTTCGAAGATCCGGCGGTACAAAAAAAAACATGCCATATACGAAGATTATGAGATGCCACTGCTTGAAGGATCATAGTAGGAACACCTTTGTCACCACGTGTGAACATGCTTGCCCAATCTTTCGGACAATTCTTCCATGCCCAATGCATACAATCGATGCTTCCCAACATTCCTGGAAAACCACGAGTCTCATTTTCTTGTAAAATTTTTTCTAGTTCATCGCTTGTAGGAGGGCGCATGTACTCTTGACCAAAACATTCAATCACCCCTATGGCAAATTTTCCTAGAATCTCCAAACAAGTGATTGCCGCAATTTTTAGTACCTCATCAAGTTGGTCGGCCGGCGAGCCATATGCTAGCATCCAGATTGCCGCGGTACACTTCTGAAGGGGTGAATGTCCATCCCTACCAGTTGCATCAACTCTTTGGGTAAAATAAGGATCCCAATTGCTAAGAGTTTGCACGATGCGCAGGAATAACGGTTTATTCATCCGAAACCTTCTACGGAACATCTCATCGGTGTAGATAGGATTTGTAGAAAAGTAATTAGCGACGAGATCATCATGACCTGCTTCTCGATTCCTTGGTATGTACCTCCTTGGTCCACTTTGTCGTCGTCGGTGAGTCACAGACGATGTGCGTCCTTCGATGTCAGCCTTCAATCCATCTCCAATCTTCCTCACAAATTCTTCTACAATTTCATCCTCCGCTAGGAAATCTTCCATGGTGAACACCTCTGTAGGATCAAAGTCATCGGCTTCTGGTAGATTATCTTCATCATCGTTTGGTGGATGTGGTTCCATAATACTGGTAAAAACAACTACAGATCCTATGCCGATTGAACGGAGCCAAGCCACCTTTATGTAGTCGGTGGACAGTTTCACAAGGAAACATGCAGACAGTGGGCTGTTTCACATAGGATACATGCAGATAGGTAACTGAAAAATCAAGTGACATGCAAGTAACTGAAAAAACGTCACATGCAGGTAACTGAAAAATCAGACGTTTGGCACATTCACACAGGGAGACCTGCAAACATCACACAGCAGGTTCCATACAGCTAAGACCGAAACACTAATACTGAAAATTATCAACTATGGTCCTCTACGTGTACCCTCCTCTACTGTAGCTTGTACTAGGAAGAAATGGCAAGTACCAAGCTTGACACACTAGCAATAAACCATGCATAGTCAGCTCAGGTCCTGAGCTTACTACATTTGATACGGCCTGAATGCTGATCACCATTAGCCTTCCAGTTCCAGCTGCCACTCTTGCTATAATTAATTAATTGTGCAGGGTACTTAGCTTCAAAACCTAGAATTCCAGATGCTACTGTGCAACTGAAGATTGCTGATAGTATATTCTTTCTTACCGGTAAAGTATATTTGCTTAATGCCATCAGACAACTAAGACTGAAAATTATTATGCCATCGGACAACTAAGACTGAAACACTAAGATTGAAAATTATCATGCCATCAGTAGAATTTCCAGCACATCTCACTATGGCTTTCTCCTTTTCCCTGCTAGTAGAAATGAACAGATATATCAAGGGTGGGTGCAGGCAACTGACAAGTAACATACATGTAACTGAAACAACATGTGTGCATACCTGACTAGATCATTTCAGGAAATAAAGTCTTCCGAAAACACTTTGTAGTAGCAACACGCTCATCTTTTTCTTCATTGGACATTAAACTTGTATCTTGAGAGATGAGAGTGTTGTAAGCATGCATCATCTTTGATTCCTTCTCAAGCCTTTTTGCCTCGGTGGTCTCTTTAGCTGTAAGATGTGCCAGTCTTGTGGTTTCAATTGGTCGCTCAGGCATTTCTTCAATATCATCATCTTCCTCCACTTCTCCTTCAATGTGATATGACTTCCTTTTACGCGCATTCCTTAGGTCTTCGTTGTATGTTTTCCACTTTGGTACCTCTCGGCATATTTTCCAAACATTCTTTAGCACAAAGGGACCTAGCTTTGCCTTTTTGTTGTCTACCAAATAGAACTTGTCTGCTGCATCAATCCACATATGATCAGAATACCCACTTGTGAATAGTCTGTGAGCCTTCAGATATGCACATTCATATAGATCAGTCCACCGATTAATCTTGTGCCATCGATCCTTGGCTTGCTTTGAATTTCTTTTCCTATGTGACGGGATAGTCATGTTGTATGACTTAACAACATCACCCCAACAGTGCTCGTTATTCCTATCAGCTCCGACGGATGAATCTGTTGAATTTTTCAACCAAGCACTCATCAATTTCTCGTCTTCTTCTGGTGTCCACATGATTCGCTTCTCAGTCCTGACATACTCCGTATCGCTATCAACATCAATAGCTTGCTGGTCAGATAAAACTTCCACTTCTTGAGACGAACTTCCACAGTTGTTAGGCTGTAGTGCATCCATTGAGGCAAAACTGATGCCAACATCAACAGGCCTTGGTGCCTTGAAAGGTGCATAATGAGATGGAACACCAACAAAATATGAATTCTGTGATAAATGGGGTTGGTTGTTGAATAAACCCATAAATCCACCAGGAGGATATGTGCTGTTGTCCCTGCAAGTATATATTTCTTATCAAATTTCTGCTGGATATGTATTTATCAAACTAACAGACAAGTAAAACAAGTAAAAAATTCAATAACTAGAAAAAAATCAGTAGCTAGAAAACATTATGTTATCAATTCTAGTGAACTGACAACATTCGGTAGCTAGAAAAAAAATCAATGATCAATTCTAGTGAACTGGCAACATTCAATAGCTACAAAAAAGAAAACAGTGATTAATTCTAGTGAACTAACAACATTAGTAACTAGAAAAAAATTAGTAGCTACAAAACATTCAGCAGCTAGAAAAAAAATCAGTGATCAATTCTATTGAACTGATAACATCCAGTAGCTATAAAAAATTTCAATGATCAGATAACTGTTCAGTTATTAGTAACTGAAAGCATTCAATAGTTAGAATTGCAGGTTCCATGTATTGGCATGTTTAACTGAAAAAGAACTAACTGAACTACCACTATTTCTCTGCTGTCCAGAAATCACCAAGGCAACATAGCATACAGGTAACTAAAATAGAATCGCAGAACGTAGCATGATAGATTTTCCTATGATGGCAAAACGTAGCAGTATAGATTTCCCTAGATGAGCAGAAATGCAGAATACGAATTCAATCAAATCGAGGCTATAGCCTACAGCTAAACTCGAGAATTGAAGCAAATCAAGGATTACCATGCTGGATCTCAATTTGATTGATGCCCGAACGGAGGAGAACTTGGACTGGTGGAGGCACATCTGCCATGTGAAGAGGCAAGTGCGCCAAATCCGACTGGGTAGCCTCGTCTGCCATGGATTGGTGAAGAATCCAAGCCATCTGTCAGGGATTGAGGATGAATCGTACCAGCAGAGGAGTTGGGTGTTGGGGACGAGCTGCTTCCGTGACCGAGGAAGGGCGCTGCCACACCGTTGAAACCGGCGAGGTTGGGTGCTGGGGATGAGCCGCTTCCGCGAGGAAGTCTACTCGCCCCTGCCGCCGCCACCGTTGCCGCTGGTGGCGCTGCCTTCGCCTTGTTCTTGGAAACTGACGTCGCCTTTCTCTTCAAATCCCGGCTAGACATCGCGAGACGAAATCCGGCGAAGGCGCAAGGGCATCTGAGACTGATTTGGGCAAGAATGGCGATGAAAAATGGCGCGGCTGAGGCATATATGTGCGGATTTTTGGCGCGAATATTTCACTTCGCGCGCGCGAAGCTGGATCCGCGCGACGTCGCTCAAGACGACGGCTTCGTACAACGCGAATTCGGCCGTCGAGTTCGCCTGGGAGCACGAGCGCTCGCTGTCGTCTCGCGACGCGACGGCTTCGCTCTCTCTCCTCAATTACTGTAGCGATGGGGGTGGATTTTGCAAAATGACCATCTGGAGACGACGGCCAGCATGCTCATTGTACGTGCCCTAAGTTACCTCTCGGTCGGTCTGTTTTCACTCACTTTACTCCTGAGAGACATTTTTCACACAAGTTACACAACTCACTGTGCATCCATAAAACCTCTTTAGAGTCATTTTTATCTCTTACTTTTTCCTCGACGTGTTCATAGCAAAACGTGAACATCCATTATAAAAAAAACGTGTCTCATGAAAAAAAAGAAGAGTGGATAGTAAGAAGCCATTGATTTATTTTTCCGGCACTAAATTAATTAGTTTATTCTCTTGAGAGGGTTCCATGGATTAATAGGCAATTAACTTCACTTTTCCGGGGCTAACTGGCATAGGCCCCCTCTGGAACACTAGATTGAAACAAAAAAGTAGGAATAGGAAAAACTTAGGAATAAGATGGGTACGTACGTATATGTAAAATAGAGAAATGAAAAACACATGAATTTATAGGAATAGGTGTTTGGATGAACTGCACAAAAAAACACAACAACATGAACCATTGAGGTTGGAGTGGATGTTTTTTCCTATGGCATTCCTGTGAAATCAAAGACAAACGAAAGTTTCCTATGTTTTTCGTATGACCAATTTCTGTGAACCAAACGATGTTACAGTAGCTCCATGGAAATGGAAATCCTATACTTTTATTTTGTTTTAACTTTGGGAGGAGGGCTAGATATACCCAGGGCCCGGAAGCCCTGCACGGGGATTTTAGTGGACGTATGCTTTCTAGGGATTCCTTCCCCTATCCCGTCCCATCGTTTGGAAGCAGCGGCGGCGCGTACCATGTCACCCGTTGGTCACGACTCACGAGCCTTGCTCTCGCCTCGCACAGCACGGCCGCACAGGGGAGCGGCACTCGGACCCTAGAAATGGGGAAGCAGTGCCTTGGGGAACACAGCGCGGGTCGGGTCACTCGGCCCCTCTGCAAGGGCTTCCAAAGGCCAGATTAATTTGTCCCGCGCTGAAGTTTCCCGTGGGATGTGTCTGCCCGGGGAAAACGTCGGAAACCCTCGTGGATTGAGGCTTCAAAGGAGGCCTAAAGGGTCCCTAAGTTCCAAAGGAAGAGGCTGGTTGGGTTGGGTTTAGTTTGGCATACTATCAGTCTAGCTACCTGGTCGGCGGTGGTATGGCTGGCTGGCCCCCGCTGACCATGGCCGTGTCCTTCTCTCATCCTTTGTTCGCCTGGGCAGATGGATTGACTTTTAATTGATCCCTTCTCCTCACCACCGCCCGGTATCTCCTTGCGTGGTCTTTTCTACGTACGTTTCTTCAACTCCTTGCACTTGAAAGATTCCGTTCGCCTGCTTGGGCATACGTACGTGCCTTTGACCCTTCTGCCCTATCCACCTCCACAATTTAGAAGCTGCGAGCGGAATATACCAATTTCAGATTAGCTACTAGCTCGCCATGCATGAACGCGACCACGTACGCATATATACTATATATCCACAAAACACGCAGGACGCATAGCATAGGCATAACATATCCCAAATTCCATCCTGCTGGTGCTGGTTCGATCAACGACCCATAGTGAGGGCATGCATGTTCAATACGGTTCTGGGACGGTTCTCTTTATATTTTATAGAATCATAAGCATTTTTTTTGCGAGGTCCAGACGCAGACGCTCACAACTGAGATCTCAAGATTGACGAAGTCACCACAGGCGCCTCGCTGGCGACGGGCACATCGTCTACCACTAAAAGCATATCACTGTTAATTGCTGGAATAAATCCAGAAAAAATG
The DNA here is from genome assembly GCA_904845875.1 of Miscanthus lutarioriparius. Taxonomy (NCBI): domain Eukaryota; kingdom Viridiplantae; phylum Streptophyta; class Magnoliopsida; order Poales; family Poaceae; genus Miscanthus; species Miscanthus lutarioriparius. The sequence continues at coordinate 38,980,944 of CAJGYO010000008.1, read as the reverse complement.
TGAGCACCCATGTTAAGTCGGAGACTTGAACCCGGATGGATAGGTTCCACCACAAGAAATCCAACCAACTCAGCTACGCTCAGTTCGCTTATAGTTCGCTTATAGAATCATAAGCATGCGTTGGACAATGCTCCAACCAAGCTTTAATTTTCATACTACTTCTATACATAGTGGGAATCTATTCAAAATTTTGCATAACTTCATCTAGTATTACTAATTGGAGGTCTCCAACAAACATTAATCCTTGCCGGTCGTGTTAAACAAAAAGATACATCATAAAAATTAGAGTAAAGTTCATGGCTGGTCCTCAAACTTGTCGAGGCGAGCAGCTGCCACGCACAGGCGTGTGGGCGAGCACCGACGCCACTGCCGCATAGGTGCATGGGCGAGCAGCCGCACTGAACAGCGGCACACCGACGAGCTGACCCTTGCCATGAGAGAGGTGAGAGATGAGAGATAGATCTGACATGTGGGTCAAGACCCATTTGGATGAATATGAGACCTAAACAGAGTTTAAGGACCAAAATGGCATACCTTTTGAGTTTAGGGACCAGGATGATACATCCATACAAGTTTGAGGACCGGCCACGAACTTTACTCTAAAAATTATCAATTAAAAAAATAAGAAAGAACTAACCATCATAAACTCTTACTGGGAATTTAGAAAAACAACATAAATCAAGTAATCATATGTTGGGAATTTAGAAGTACATTTAACGGATTTTTAGCTTATATTTTACAATTGTGCAAATTTAATGTGTTACTTAGAATATCTATCATAATGATATGGTGGATGATTTACATGCAAATTTGTGGACTCACTTTACATTATGTCTCATAATGGTAGTGTGTGTTTATTATTCCCTTCTGTCATGGTCCTAAATGGGACCCCCACCCCATGTCTTGACAAATGGGCCAGGCGAGGCTTAGGACCGAGCCCTAGCCGGCCACAGGACTGCTCGGCACTCGGCCTAAGGGGTGCGTGGCCAGGGGCAGCGTCGCCACCTGCCGGTGCGAAAAGTGACCAACAAGTAAATATTTGTCATTTTGTCGTACGTTGTGATCGGATGTAGCCTAGCACTCAATGACACAAGGTTTATACTGGTTCAGACAACGTGCCCTACGTCCAGTTTGAGTCGGTCGGTGACTTTATTCCTGAGCCCAGGTGCTCGAAGTTTGTTGTGGGGTTACAAACGAGAGGGAGTAAGATGGGGGGTATCAGAGGTTCGGGACTTCGCCGCCATCTACAGCGGGTACGCCGATGGTTGGAGCCCGGACGCCATCCATGCGCACATGGAGAGCTTGTTGCCATTCACACAGATGGTGGCCGAGCAAGTCTCTGCGTAGTGGGTGATGGATGCTCGCTGCGCGAGCATAGCTGAAGGTGTGTGTCCAGAAGATGTCGTCCAGCCTTAGGATGGAGTGGAGCCCGGGTCAAAAGTGAACGTCGTCCCGCCTCCGACCAAGCCGAACGTCGTCCCATCAGAGACCGAGCAGCTCTTATCTTCGCCGGTCGAGCCGGTAGCCGATGCCGCCGGGTAGCCGCAGTAGTATTTAGGGTAGAAAAAATAGTCAATATATGTAAGGGATAAGTTCGTGGGGGAGCCCGCTGTGTAAACATTTGTATCCATGAATACATCGACTTCGTTTTGTGATGGAATCACTTGGTAAGGGGAAGCTTGTCCCGTCCGTTCCTTATTTTTACCCTAGCATAACTTTGTTTTTTATTCTTTCTTTTTTGCACCTGCCCGTTTGAACCGAAGGCTGCAACCTTAAGAACCCGGGCGTGGCTCGCGAGGCTCAGCTGCTCATAACCATAGGTCGTGGCGGGGTGTGATCGATCGGAATGTTTAAAGGAAAGTTACGTAAGGTAATTAAAGGAACGGACTACCTTTTCGTTCGGGTAAAAAGATATTTAACATATGATAGTAAAAAAGATAGGTGGTATCGCACCCCTGTGGTGCCCCCGAGCGACCCGGGCCGAAAGTGTTTGGGCCGGGGTGCTTTGTAGGAGCAAACGTTGAATGAAAGAAAGCGGTAAGACTGAATTTTTAGGGGAAGAAACGATGTAACTGTTCGATGTTCCAAGTGTTGGTGAGAACATTACCGTTGTCGTCCTTCAGTCGGTAAGCGCCCGGTCAGATAACCTCGGTCACCATATAGGGTCCTTCCCATGGTGGAGAGAGTTTGTGTTTCTCCTTGGTTGATTGAGTCCTTCGAAGCATGAGGTCTCCAACCTCGAGGATTCTCCCTCTGATTTTTCTTTCGTGGTACCTGCGGAGAGTTTGCTGGTAGCAAGCGGAGCGGATGACGGTCGTCTCATGGGCCTCCTTGAGCAGGTCGACTGCGTCTTGTTGAGCCTCCGCGTCTCAGTCATGGTCGAAGGCCTTCACTCTTGGGGCGCCATGGTCGTGGTCGGAGGGCAGCACTGCTTTAGCTCCGTAGGCCAGGAAGAAGGGTGTGAACCCTGCAGATCAGTTCGTGGTCATTCTCAGGCTCCAGAGGATCGCTGGGACCTCTGCAACCCATTGCTTGGCATACTTATTGAGTCGGTTGAAGATGAATGGCTTAAGTCCTTGGAGGACCATGCCGTTGGCCCGCTTGACCTGATTGTTAGTACATGGGTGTCCGACTGAAGCCCAGTCGATCTTGGTGCCGTATCCATCACAGAAGTCTAGGAACTTCTTCCCAGTGAAGTTAGTTCCGTGGTCTATGATGATACAGTTAGGAACACCGAAATGGTAGATGATGTCGAGGAAGAATTTGACCGCCTCTTCCGAGCGAATGTTGGTGATGGGCTTGGCCTCTATCTACTTGGTGAATTTGTCGACCGCTATGAGTAGGTGAGTGAAGCCTCCCGGGCCCTTTTTCAGGGGTCCTACCATGTTGAGGCCCCAGACCATGAATGGCCAGGTGATGGGGATGTTTTGAAGCTCCTGTGCTGACAAATGGGTTTGCCGAGCGTAGAATTGGCATCCTTCACACCAGCGGATGACCTCCTCTGCTTCTCGTAGCGCGGTGGGACAGTAAAAACCTTGGCGAAAGGCTTTTCCAACCAGTGACCTTAGGGCCACGTGATGTTTGCAGATTCCGGCATGGACCTCAAGGAGGAGTTGTTTCCCTTCGTTGGTAGGGACGCACTTCATGAGCACTCCCGACAGACTCCGTTTGTAAAGTTCATCACCAAACATGACGAACATCTTGGCGCGTCGAGCGATCCATCGCGCTTCAGTCCTTTCAGGTGAGAGAACCTCCTCAAGGAGGTAGGCGAGTAGCGGTACTCGCCAGTCGGCTTGATCGAGTGCTACCACGGTGACGTCGGCGGGCGTCATCGTCACGGCGGCGCTGGGGTCGGAGCCCCCGAGCGCCGGGTTGGCATCGGGGTGTGTTTGGATTGGACCTTCCAGGATGCAGGCAGACGGTTTGTGAAGGTCGTTGATGAAGACCCCGTCCGGAGACGGAACCCGCCTGGAAGCCAATTTTGCGAGGAAATCGGTGGCGTCGTTGTCCTTTCGAGGGACATGGTGTAGATTGATCCCCTGGAATTTGTCCTTGAGCTTGCGCACCTCTTGGCAATATGCTGTCATGAGGGGGCTTTTGCAAGAGGACTCCTTCATGACCTGGTCGACGACCAGCTTCGAGTCGCCACGAACATAGAGCAGCATAGCGCCAAGCTCGATGGTGATGCGTAGTTCATTGATGAGGGCCTCGTATTCCGCAGCGTTGTTTGAGGCCGAAAAGTGGAGGCGGATTGCGTAGCGGAGCTTACTCCCATTTGGGGAGATCAGAACCACTCCAGCCCCCGAGCCGAGCGCCATTACGGACCCATGGAAGTACATCATCCATTACACGTGGGTGATGTCCGGGGTCGGGAGCTGGACCTCCATCCATTCGGTGACAAAGTCCTTGAGAGTCTGAGACTTAATAGCGGTACGGGGGATATACCTGATGTCATGGCCCATCAGCTCGAGTGCCCACTTGGAGATTCGTCCCATGACGTCATGGTTGTGGATGATGTCTCCGAACGGGTATGAAGTGACGACCGAGACTTCGTGGTCGGTGAAGTAGTGCAGGAGCTTTCGGGTCGCCATCAGCACAATGTATAGGAGTTTTTGCACCTGGGGGTACCGAACCTTGGGGTCGGTGAGTACCTCCCCGATGAAGTATACGGGTCATTGGACCTTAAGGTGGTGTCCTGGCTCCTCCCTTTCGATGACTAGGGCGGCGCTCACCATGTGGCTGCTTGTCGCAACGTAGAGGAGGAGGGGTTCTCCCCGTTCGGCAGCAACGAGGATTGGGTCTGACATCAGTAACGCTTTGAGGATCTCCAAAGCCTACTGTGCTTCCTCAGTCCAGACGAAAGCGTTCGTCTTTTTGAGAAGCTTGTAGTGAGGCATCCCCCATTCGCCGAGTCGGGAGATGAATCGGCTCAGGGTGGCCAAATAGCCGGTGAGCCTCTGTACGCCCTTGACGTTGCGTATAGGGCCCATGTTGGAGATGGCCGTGATTTTTTTGGGGTTGGCCTCGATGCCACGTTCGGACACGATGTATCCAAGCAGCTTCCCCTTCGGAACCCTAAAAACACATTTTTAGGATTCAATTTGATGTTGAACCTTCGGAGGTTCGTGAACGTTGCGGCCAAGTTTGCGATCAGGTCGTAAGCTTGAGCCGTTTTGACCACTATGTCATCAACATAGACGACGATTGTTGGTTTTGGCTGCTTGACTTGGTCAGGCTGATCGAGCGGGTCGATTTGATCAGTGAAGCATTGCTGCATGCACCGTTGATAGGTGGTGCCAGTGTTCTTTAGACCAAAAGGCATGATCACATAACAGTATGAACCATACGGAGTGATGAACGAAGTCGCGAGCTGGTCGGATTCATTCATAGCGATCTGGTGATAGCCTGAGTAGGCATCTAAAAAGGAGAGAATTTCGCATCCTGAGGTGGAGTCGACTACCTGGTCTATACGTGGTAAAGGAAAATGGTCCTTTAGACATGCCTTGTTGAGGCCAGTATAATCAACACACATTCTCTATTTCTCGGTCTTCTTTTTTAACAAGAACAGGATTGGCGAGCCAGTCGGAGTGGTATACCTCTTTGATGAATCCGGCTGCCAGGAGTTTGGCGACCTCCTCACCTATGGCCCTATGCCTCTCGTTGTCAAAGTGACATAGGCGTTGCTTGGCGGGCTTCGAGCCCGGGACGAGGCGTAGTGCGTGCTCGGTGACCTCCCGTGGTATGCCTAGCATGTCAGAAGGTTTCCATGCGAAGACATCACGATTGGCGCGTAGAAAGTTGGTGAGCTCGCATTCCTAGTTGGCCAGGAGCTAGGTCCTGATCCACACCGTCTTGGAAGGGTCTGTGGGGTCGATCCCCACCGCCTTAGTTTCCTCGAGTGGGCGGAAGGCAGTCGAGGCGGTTGGCTTGTTGCAGTCTGGGACTGCTGGGGTCGACAATTCCCCGAGCCGCAGGAGCTCGGACGAGTTGATGACAGTAGTGGTGAGCTCGTAATGCTCGTGGTCGCATGTGTAGGCGTGCGAAAAGGTGCTACCCACAGTGATGACGCTGTTCGGTCCTGGCATCTTCAACTTCAGGTAGGTGTATTTAGGGACCGCCATGAACTTGGCGTAGCATGGCCGCCCCAAGATGGCATGGTAAGACCCCGGGAAGTCCACCACCTCGAAGGTAAGCACCTCCGAGCGGAAGTTGGCTCGGTCACCAAACGTGACAGGCTGATCGATCTACCCCAGCGGGTATGCCAGCATTCCTGGGATCACGCCGTGGAAGGGAGAGCTCACCAAGCGAAGCTCCAACCGAGGGATGTGCATGGCGTCGAGGCTGTCAACATAGAGGATGTTGAGGTCGCTGCCTTCATCCATAAGCACCTTGGTGAGGCGCTTCTTGTGGACAATGGGGTCAATGATGAGCGGGTAGCGACCTGGTCTGGCGACGTGGGAAGGATGGTCCCTCTGATCAAAAGTGATCGGAGATTCTAACCAGCAAAGGAAAGTGGGGACGGCCGTCTCGACGACGGATGCCTTTCTGTAGCGCACTTTGTGCTGACGCTTGGAGTAGATGGCATCAGATCCCTCGAAGATCATGATGCATTCCTTGGGGACTAGAAAGCCATCCCCATCCTTGCCTGCCGTGCCTCCTTCCTTGGCTGCTGCCTCCTTGCCCTTTCCTTCTTTCGGCCCGTCGGCCTATCACAGGAAGCGCTTGAGGAGCTCGCAGTCCTTGTAGATGTGCTTGATGGGGTAAGCGTGGTTGGTGCATGGGCTATCCATGAGCTTGTCAAAGTGGTCAGGCTGGCCCTGTTGGGGCTGCTTGCCCACACGATCAGCTGCGGCAACCAACGCGGAGTTGGCCAGTCGACGCCGATCCATCTTGTTCTTTTTGCCCCTCTATGTGGAGGGGCCCTCATCTTGGTCCTTACGCTTGGCCTTGCCCTTGTCCCAGCCTCCACTAAAGACTGCTTCGACCGCCTCCTCGCCGGAGGCGTGGTTCGTGGCGACATCGAGCAGGTCGCGCGTGGTTCGGGGCTTTAGATAGCCAAGCTTGTGGATCCGGGACTCGCAGGTTGTCCTAGAAAGGAATGCACTGATGACGTCCGCGTCGACGACATCAAGAAGGGAGTTACACCGCTTCGAGAACCTACAGATGTAGTCCCATAGGGACTGGTTGGGCTCCTGCTGGCAGCTCTTGAGGTCCCAGGAGTTCCCCGGGCAAGCATACATCCCCTAGAAATTCTCGATGAAGATCCTCTTGAGGTCCACCCAGTCGTGGATGCTGTCATGCGGGAGGAATTCGAGCCACACTCGTACAAGTTCCCCCACGCATATGGGGAGGTATTGAATGATGAAGTGGTCATCATCCACTCCTCCGGCTCGACAGGCGAGCCGGAAGTCTTCGAGCCATATACCGGGATTCGTCTCCTCGGTATATTTGGCGATGTTGGTAGGTGGTAGAAAGCGCTATGGGAACAGCGTCCTCTGGATGCGTCGACCAAAGGCCCATGGTCCCAGGCCATCCGCGCTAGGACTCTGGTCGTTGGGTCGACGACCATGCCTGGGGTGCGTATCACCGCTCCCCTTGATGGTCCGACCAGGGCCTGTGTCGCCTACTCTCACTGCCCCTCGATGGACGTCATCATCATGTCGGGCTTGATGTCGGTTGTTGATGACGCTGCGAGCGTCTTGGATCATCCTGAGCCACTTGAGCACAGGGGGTCAGTGTGGAGCGGGCGCTGGGTCAGGCCGTGGTGCAGCTACGGCCCTCTGTTTCGTGCTCCGGTGACTATAGTGGTGGGTGGATGGAGCGATTCATCTGGTGTGTCCCTACTCCCCTAGCGGGGAGAGAGGCCGCGAGTCGGTATCACGACATGGAGCTCTCCGCCTATTGAATGGCGGTGGTTTCCACCAATGCCCGGAGGTTCCGGTGGACAGAAGTATCGCTGCAGCGGCGATGTTCTGGCTAGCCTGAGCGAACTATGGGGGATCGTTCCCCCCGTCCATGACGTTGCGCTGGACCTGGTGGGCGCGACCCCAGGCACCACTCACCAGGTCACGCGCATGGGGCGCAGCGTGCTGCACCGAGCGCGCCGGCGCAGGTAGTGGCTGGTTCTGCCGCCTTTGTCGTAGCTCCTCACCGTGCTCCTGCGCACAAGCGAGGGCCTCCACACGAGGGTCTAGAGGGGTGTGGGTCTGTAGAGACTTCGCCACCACTGGCGGCTGTCCTGGAGCGTCCGCCATAGCACACTCCTAGGACAGAGGGTGGCTTGGTGCCACGACATCGCCGATGCTGGAGCCGTTGCTCTCAACATCGTCATCCATGAGGTCATGAAAAGAGACGGGAGCGTAGCCCGCCATCCCCATGAATTCGGATGTGAGAGGGAGCGAGAGCAGCATCTTTTGGAGCCCCTGTGCGTACGCGTCCACGGGGGACACGAGGCCGTAGGGGAACTGGTCGCATGGCGGTCGCGGCAGGGACAACGGGGTCCCTCCAGAGAGTCGGTGGAAAATATAAAAAAGCAAGTAATGAACAGTATGTATGTTACTCACTGTGGGGTTTGAGCCCAGCGTAGGCTTGGAGCGAAGCGTAGGCGTCTCATCGTTGAGGTCTCCGGGTGGCCCAGGGCCAACAGAGGGCGCTCCTCCTCCGACGGGCACCGGGATAGGTGCCTCCTCGTGGAGGTGAAGCATGCCGAGCCAGCCGGCGATGAAGTCCAGGCTTCCGAAGAGGAAGGCCTAGGACGGCTCGAAGACAGGAGGAACCCATATCCCAACAGGTGGGAGTGTGGAAAACTCCAGCAAGCCAAAGCAAGTCGTATCGCTTGAGCCCGCCATGCCAAAGATGGCAGAAAAGTGGGCCATCCAATGACCAAAAGCGTGAACGTATGGCGTTCTCCCCACGGATGGCGCCAACTGTCGGTGCAAAAAGTGACCAACTAGTAAATATTTGTTGTTTTGCCATGCGTTATGATCAGATGTGTCCTAGCACTCAATGACACAGGGTTTATACTAGTTCAGGCAACATGCCCTACGTCCAGTTTGAGTCGGTCGGTGACTTTATTCCTGAGCCCAGGTGCTCGAAGTTTGCTGTGGGGTTACAAATGAGAGGGAGTAAGATGGGGGGTATCAGAGGTCCGGTCGGACTCCGGACCGAAAGGCCAAGAGTGACGGGAGCTCCGACGTGCGCTAAGTGTTCGAACGTATGCTTTGTTTGGCTTTAGAGTTCTAGAGCCAAGTAGAGAGAACCGGAGTGATCCGTCTGTTGTTCGTTGGAATCGTTCGTTGGTCGTTCGGATCGTCTTCCTTTTAGAGAGAGCGCACCCCCTTTTATAGATGAAGGGGACGGCTTTATAAGAGAGAGTGTGAAAGAAAGAGTGTGTGCGTGCTACCTAGTCTTCTTGCCCATGCCATCGGGTACAAGATGGTTTGTCGGCGCCCACAATACTGTTGATGGCTGGATGCATGTGGTTGGTACCACTGTGTTCTTCTGGTATGGCAAATGTCAGTGCCTACCATACTGTAGGATAAATGTTGGCGCCCATAACACTATTCGTGTTCTGACACGTCTGGAAGGTTGCAGAGCACCCTTCTGACATGACCTGACAGTACTATCCTGCAGGTGTGCAGGGTACGGTCCTCGGTATTGCGGTTGACTTGAGAGCTCTGCCTTACTTGCTCCTCCTGATTCTTTGGGTCCTTACCAAGCGGGCGTCCCCGTTCTGTCGTTTCCCAGTTGGCTCCGACCGCGCCGGTCGGAAAAGAGCTGTAAGCAAGGGTCCAGTGTACTCCCGGTCGGAGAGGCGGGCCGGAGTCGGAAGCGAGCGCCATTCTTTCCTTAGCCAGGCCTTCCGGTCGGAGAGGTGGGTCGGAGTCGGAAGCGAGCATTGTCCTCTCCTTGGCCAGGCCTTCTGGTCGGAGAGGCGGACCGAAAGTCGGAAGCGAGCGTCGTTCCTCCTTGGCCATGCCTTCCGGTCAGAGAGGTGGGCCGGAGTCGGAAGCGAGCGTTGTCCTCTCCTTGGCCAGGCCTTCCGATCGGAGAGGCGGGCCAGAAGTCAGAAGCGAGCGCGCGTTGCTCCTTGGCCAGGCCTTCTGGTCGGAGAGGCGGGCCGGAGTCGGAAGTGAGCGTCGTTCCTCCTTGACCAGACCTTCCGGTCCGAGACTGGATCGCCCTTCTGGCCTGTCGTTAGGTTTATGGGCCGGGCCAGGAGGTGTGCGTCATTCGCAACGTTGTCTGCTGGGCCGAGCTTTTGCTGAGAAGCAGGTCCATTAGGGACCCCGGGTTTATGAACCCGACACCACCGCCTCGAGATCTTCCGACATCCGAGCCAATCCAGAATAAAATGGGAAAGTTAGAAAAAGTAGGAGAATAAATAAGAGATTTGCTTAGATAAAATAGACTATGATTTATTAGGAAATAAATAAATATATACTTGTAGTGAAAGCAGTCCAAATCTATAAGGTCTCTTTAGCTTTCCTTAGTTCCTTGGAGGTTAAATTTAGATTGCTTAGGGGCTAAGTCTCCCAGACTATGAATAGATCGGCGATGTAACCTTTCAATCTTAAGCAATAATCTATTCCCCTATCCCCTTCTCTCTATTGCCGCCTCCTCCTCCCTCTCTCCCGCACGCCGCCGCCCCCACACCCTATATCTTACTTCAATCTCTTACTACCGTTCTCGAGTGCTGTATGCAGGCTAAAACAATTGTCTATGCCATCGTAATACTCAAGAGTGCAGTCTACGACCTAAAATTCCATAATTTTTAATAAAATTCAAAAGAATAGTATTGAATAAAAGTTATAATAAATATGAAAAAAGTAAACATCTATTTCAAATTATAAGATGTTTTAGATTTTCTAGATACACTGCTTTTACGACGTATCTAGACATAGTGCATATCTAAGTTCATAACAAAGATATGTATATAGAAAAGTCAAATCATCCTAGAATTTTGAATAGAGGGAATACAACTATTAAATCAAAATTTGAAATTCAAAATCAAACTACATGACGTCATGAAACATGGGATACAACAAGAGCCACCATAACTTATGTTAAGGTTTTGACTAAATTCATTGAAGAGATCCGGAGGTGCCGTGCAAAGGGGGAGAAAACTGTGAATTTAGATAGAAAAACATATAGAATAACTAATATGTTTATCATGACTCGATACAGAGACTGCGGGGTATCTATAGCGTATTGTGTTTGAAAAATAAGCATAGTGATAGAGAGAGATGGTGTGCGCAAAGATAAATATTATCCAGTAGTTTTAGGCATTGCATATAAACTTTCTATTTATAATTAATAACCCGTGGAGAGGGCACAGGGTGATGGACTTGTATGGCATAACCCACCATTGGCAATCAAGGTAGCATCATGTGCCTTGTTTGATACAATATAATGCAAAAAAAAAAATGGGGTGAGGGGGAGGGTGTTGTTGTTTGTTGCCCACTGTTTGCTTGCAATGCTTGTACACTTTTCAAAATGTTTTCTAAGAGCATCACCACCGGTTCCCCTTTCCCATTTTCCCTTAAAATCTAATATAGGGGATTGAGAGAACTAAATTGTAGAGTTTAAGGGATATATACTCAAGCAGAATGAGAAAGCCACATCCTCTATATAAGTGGTGGCCTGCTTGGGCTATGCGCGGGTTGCTTGGCGCATAGCATTTCAGATCGTTCTCGTCATCCCTCCATCGAGTTCGAATCCGTTGATCAACCTGCTTGCATTGCTTACCTCTCTCGCATGTAGCTGGCGTTGGCGAAGTAGATGGGTGTGCCTATGTGCAGCACGAGCACGCCGGGCACCGTCTGTGTGGCGACATCCTGGTCCATCCTCCGGTAGACCATGGAGTTGGGATGTTGCCAAGCTGAGCACCGTTGTCCGGGGCCGCGTGATGAACAGCAAGGCGCGGAGGGCGGAGATGGAGACAGCGACGACCAGCCCGATCTTGACGCTGCCAAAGACGACACCCAGGTAGGCGCCGATGCAGAAGCAGAAGTCCACCTTGTTGACCTGCCACAGGTGGAGCACGACATGGTAGTCGATCAGCCGCAGCATCGCGGAGATGATGATCGCCGACAGCACCACCAGCGGGGTGTAGTGAACAGCTAGCGGGGTAAGGAACAGCAGCGTTACAATCACCGCCAGCAACATGACCACGTTCAACAGGGCTGCCTTGCACCCGGCGTTGTAGTTCACGGTGGATGGTGAGAAGGGGCCAGTGGTGAGGTAGCAAGTTGTGAAGGAGTCAGAGGATGTTCGTAGTCCCGATGGTGATCATCTCTCCTCCCTACGGCAATGCCTTCCTGTATTTGGCATGGTGAGTGGCGATCCCCGGAGGCTTGGCAGGATGTGGGGTGGAAACGGAGTTTATCGCGCGCGCGTGGTGGGCAATTAGGTTTCCTATAATTTTCAATTTCCTTTTCTCTTCCCTCACGTATTCTCTTCCCTTATTTTCCAATACTTTCCCATTTCATCTTCCCTGCCGTAATCTCTTTCCTTTTTTCTGTGCATCGCCGGTGGGTTGTGGAAATTATTTTGCATTAGTTAGATAGAATCGGTTGAATCTTTTTGATCGGTGATTTCCTTTTGCTCGGCAACTGCGATGATTGCGCGCGGAGCCGAGGCCGGGGGGGAGCGCGAGCGGGCGGGCGCGTATTGTTGTGACGAGCAGAGCGAAGCGAGATTGCATGTGGTGCTGTTTTGTTTTGTATGTCCTAAAATTCTGGTGATTGAAGATCTATTTTTTTAAAGGGAAATTAGAGGAAGGGGAGGGAATGTGGGATCGCACGGCCAGGGGAGTGTGGGCGACGCGTTTTTTTCGCATGGGGTGAAGCATAGGTGAGGTGAAGGAAATTGTCACACTATTCCGTTCTCTTCCTTTTGTTCTTTTTAGTTGTGGGAGATATAGGGGATTGAGAGAACTAAATTGTAGAGTATAAGGGAAATATACTCAAGCAGAATGAGAAAGCCACATCCTCTATTTAAGTTGAATCCACGTGCCAGTGAAAAAAATTTCTCTCTCCTCTTTCTTTTCTCTCCCTATGCCGACAGAAACTTCTCGACAACGGTTGCTCGCCGATCTGTGCGCGTGGCATAGGGGCGAGACAAGGGTGGTGGCGGCTCGCCGGTGGGGGTGTGGGTGAGGGCGGCGACTCGCTGGCCGGAGCACGGGCCATAGTGCGCCCTGCTTGGGCTATGCGCGGGTCGCTTGGCGCGGCGACAGCGGCTGCCGGCCCGGCCTGAGGCGTGGCAGTGGCTGCTCACCGATGGCTACCTGCCTGGCCTGGGGCACGGTGGGGGCTAGTCGTCGTCGGCTGCCCGAGATGTTAGTGAGAGGGAGAAGGGAGAAATGGTATTGAGAGAACTAGCTGGTTGCTCCCCTTATTTCTTTTAAGAGATTGATTGAAGGTTTGGTTTTCTCAGAGAAAAAATTAGATAAAAAGAGATTGGAAAGGGGATATGCTAGAACTTGTTTTATGTCTTCAATCCCCTTTTATTTTATTTAGAGGAAAAAAAAGCAGATGCATGCCCACACAAAAACCGGTGTGGTGACGTCCGTCCTGGTTCTACAGCGCTTGAGAGGAGAAAGAGTAGTACGATGGATTACACGGTACCTACGCAGAGCGAAATAAATAAATAAAATGCAATGGAACCAAATCACACGCGCGTCGGCGTCGTCCAGACGGAAGCTGCTGGCACTGGCACTGGCACTGGCACTAGCAAAGCCGAAAGCGCAGGTAGTTGATGGGCACTGGGCCGGGCCTGCATGTCGGCCAGGCCGGTTTGACTTTGACCAGCAGTCCAGCACAGCATCATCGTAGCCTTCTACGGAGCACTTGTCAACCGCAAACGCACGCGCGCGTGAAATAATTGGATACGGTTGGCATGGGACTGGGAGATAGATTGCGCTGCAGCATTATTCGAATTTCGGCACGTGCCGTGCCCTATCAAACGACGACCGTTTACCACTCCACCTGCGGATTTATCAGAGCAGCAGTAGCAGTTGTTTTCCTCTCAGCAAACTCTGGATGCTTTGATATTTTCCTGTGCAGCTCACTCCTACTTCTTCCGTAACTTGATTTATAAAAAATATTAGTATCATTCCTAAGAGCCATCAGATTCCCACGTAGTGTAGCAGACTTTCAGCAGACATTCCAAGGCTCGCTCGACTCCGTAAAAAGGGCTGCACTTTGAGCGCTTATGAAGTTCGATGTGGCGGGGTTTGAGTGTACGATCGAGCAGGCTTGCTAGTCTCGTTGGCACCTACCTGATTGGTTGCACAACTTCCTTACAATGTAATATAAGTTAGGTTTATTTTGGTCGTGTTGGCTTCCGTCCTTCCACGGTAATCTATGGATTACTTAGGGATGTTGTAACCAGTCAAACTCTGCTTTTGCTTAATGAAATACATGTCGCAAAGACACGCTCATGAAAAAAATATTAGCATCATTTGTATCTCTAATTGAGTTTATTTTGAAAATATATTGAAAGGTCTATTTAATAATATTAGTTATGTACTATAGATATTAATATTTTTATATATTTAGTCAATTTAAAAAGTTGATTATCTCATATATGCCCAAGTGGAGCTGCCGACTAGCTCATACAATATTATTTATCGCACTTGTTTTTATATATTGTTGGAAAGACTTGCTTGGAGCAGTTGGACCATATCTATAATAAAATGGCGCTAGCTAGCTATAGCCGTAGGTTCATTTCATTCTTCCATTCTCGTGTCTCTAGAAGTTTGATCGTAATATGGTTGCAGGTTTGATTTGTATAATTAATAATGCACACGTAGGAGAGTCGGAAGGTGCATATGCATGCACAGGGACGGAACCAAGATTTGATAATCACATATGATAAAATATGCGCTTACATACACATATATGTATATTGAGTTAGCAAAAGTATAAATAATAACCAAATCAATATTTATTTTGCGATACAAAAGAAAGTTAAAAGTCTAAAATGATACTGAAAATTATAGCGAAAGAAAAAAATTAAATAGCCCTAAGTCTCTAATCTCTACCCAATTAATCTAATTCATAGAACAAAATCACTGTAATAACTAGAATAAAAGAGAAGGGAAAGATAAAACACTAACTAATGTTGTAACTAGCTAATTGGCCGTATATTATGCAGATCAACTAAGATGTATATGAAAAACTATTACAATAATAATAAGAACAACATAGAGGGAGAAGATAACATAAATATTAAACATAAATCACATGGATATCAATAAAGACTAACACAAAGAAGAGATGATAAATAAATACAACACTAATTAGTAATTTTATTAGCTAATTAAGGGGTTATATAGTGGGGTAATAGGGAGGTTGGGGGGTGTGTGGCCCCCCTGCCCCCCTTCCCTCCGTTCCTGTGCATGCATATCTTATCTGTTCATGTGACCCTTGCAGCATGCACTCATGCGATGTGTGTCCATAATCCTATGATGGTTTTGTGGTATCGAAACTTTTATTTGATTTGACCTGTTTGACCCGCCACCTGCCGGGATACTGGATACATCATACATGTGGTTCCATTGAGGAAGCGTATCTGATTTATTTTTATTTTTATCCCTTTTTAAAACTATTTTCAATTTTGACACCCTATGAAGTCCACATAAGCTTTAGTGGTAGGATGAGATAAGGCACAACATCATTTTATGCCTTGGTGAGGATCCACAAATACCACATATATTGAGAGATTTGAGTTTTATTTTGAAAACTTACAAAAACTCTGAAACAATGGTAGAACAAAGATCTTGAGACATAGTGCTTAACTTGATCGTTCTGTCTTTCCATTACTCAAGATCCAAGTGAAGGCTTAGAAGCCCTATGGTTGAAGGTAATATGGGTAAGTTTAAAAGTCAGATCAGTTTATTCTAATCCAGAGGAGAATTTGATTGAACGCATGTGTACTTTTGAGGCATGAAAGCATTGTAGCAACTCCTGATCCATTGTTCAAGTTTATCTTTGCTCAGGGACTAGCAAAGGTTAAGTGTGGGGAGCTTGTTGACGGTCATTAACATCAATCATAAACCGTCAACATATTCTGCATATGTACTTAATTCCATCACCAAATATAGGTCTAGGGGTTTAAACTGATTAATTTCTTGAGTTCTGGTGAATCAGTGTTTGCAGGAGGATTTAATCAGAAAACCGTCAAGATGATCTATTCATCAAAGCAAATCACGTTTATTCGCGACGAAACCGACTTAGGAAGATTCTAGAACACTCCAAAAGGCAACCCACCGTGACAGAGCACGAGAGGATGATATGTGAGCCCGGCCGGCCCCACCTGCATGTCGGCTGGCCTGTGGGCCCCATGTGTCAGCCCCTCGCTACATCGGTTCTCCACTGCCTTAAGGATCACATCTACGCCGTTGATTTAAGTCGATTTGATCCGAGGGTCCAAAATTGATATTACCCCCTATATATAGCAGCCTCTACCTCTCTCCCTGGAGCCAACCTGAAAC
Organism: Miscanthus lutarioriparius; assembly: GCA_904845875.1. NCBI lineage: Eukaryota > Viridiplantae > Streptophyta > Magnoliopsida > Poales > Poaceae > Miscanthus > Miscanthus lutarioriparius. The sequence goes on along the minus strand of CAJGYO010000008.1, from coordinate 38,964,944 downwards.
CCTAAATCATATCTCTCATTCGGATCAACACACACAAGGAGGATTAGGTCTATAACTCTCTAGTGTAGTAGATTAGTAGCTCGGGAGTGAGGGTTGAGTTGGGCTCATGCTCAAGTTTCGGATCTAGTCTTGGAGGCTCGACAAAGCCTTGTATCTTCACTTCTACATCTTGTAAGACTTACTATCAATTTATCATATTCTTATCTACATGGCTATACTTACTTTGAATATATACCTTTCTTAGTTAAGGTTATCATTACTTTTATGTATGGGTTCACAGAGCGCTTAGCTTACTAGTTTACCGGTTAGGCTAAGTAGCCAAGTCTCGTGTAAGCATGATGCTTATACGATGCTCTGCCTGTGAGTACACCATGTTCCCTTGCCATGTGGTAGCAACGAGAGGTGATGTTCCGTGCCTATCCTTTGTAGTCCACCTCATATGAGCGGTGTTCTTAAATTGTAGGATCATAGTCGCGTCAAGAGAGTTATCCTTTCTTGTTTCTACCGTCTAAGCAAATATTCCCTTAATTACACAAGAGTAGAGTTAGTCTTAGGCTGTAGTCGGTATATATATACTTTGATCCCGTAACAAGAATATCACAGGAATCTATCTTACCCTTTGTTCTTCTAAGTTAACTAGTTTATATTATCTTAGTGATCTATCCCCTGAGTGTCATTATACATAAATTCCTATCATTACATTTACCTCTTGCTCTAGCTATGCTAGTATGTTGACTGATAGATATTCCTTTATTACTTAATAAATCTTTACTCCATTGTTTCTCTATGGTAAAATATAAATAACGATACCTGGAATACTCTCTAAAATGCTACAATGGTATTCTATGCGCTATGAATCCTTCATATTCTATTTATGTTAATAAATACTAACACACGCCAAACCTTTCCGTACTTGACGTCATACTTTACAAATCCGTATATGGACTGAATCAAGGAAGACACTGAAATGTCATTATTGTCATCAACGGGTCCCAATATATGACAGGCATGGTAACGTGCAGTGAGTGGAGGATGATTTTCATTGCCCTTATTTGATAGGCAAGTGTGTGGTTGGACCACTTTTATTATCCTCCAGTTGCCATCGCTCTCTCTCTTCCATGCATTTAACCTCCACATACAACCTGCCTTGCATATCAAGTGGTACCTCAACTCCTTATCAGAATGAGTGATGGTGTATGGCCTATGGTGAAAGACTGCGTAGTCCTAAAAGAACAATTTCATCTCAGACATTGTATTGAATATCATCCCATGCTAAGGATTTGATCCTCATGGTCGTATAACGATTTCCTACACATCTATAGCCAGGTGTGACAAACTGCCATATGTGTCATGCGGACATCCCTATAGTTCAGAACGCCACTAAAAGGTACGTTCATCGACCTTAGTTGCATCAGCTCTGTTGCTGTGTAAGGCTCTGATGGAATGTACGGCAGTGCTTTGCTAAGTCCAACCCATGACTCATATGGGGTAGCTTTCTCTAGAACATCTATGACTAGTCCTCCCTAAACTAGCATAGCATGAAGTACTTTAGTTGGTACTGGTACTTGCATAGCATGGACTGGTATTGGTATATCATCTCTACCTCCTTGCTCATCGTCCGAATCCTTTGAATCACTGCTAACCTCATCACTGAGCATGTCCTCCTCCTCCTGCTCCTCCTCTTCCCGCTAGAACTCGTTCACATCGAAATAATTGCTTATAAGGCCTACTAAGAACCGCCTAGAATCATCGACTACCATTGGAGAGGATACAAGATGCACCTGTGTGAACTGACCATTGAAATTCATATTATCCGTAGTTGATTCCACATGGACCCCCATTCTTGTTGATTGCCTCCAACACCGTCAAAGGACGATGGCCCATCATGGAGACCCGACATCCTGTACCCATTCTCCATGATCACCACCTCAACCATGGCCACATTGGAACCTTGGATTACCCTATTGTAGCGGGACCAGTGAGCATGGTCACGCAAGGGCATCGGGACATAGTATGCCCTAGTCTTCCCACTATCAAACCTCCCCTTCAGTGTGAAATCACCACCAAACTTTCCATTCAAACGGACACAAAGGTTACTGAAGCTAGGAGGTTCATCAAACCATTCCAATTCTTCTTTCATATCCTCAAACATACTCTTTCTTAACACTTCCTCCATAAAAAACTCGGACACAACAATCCATCTACAAAAGCATTTGAGGAAACTTCATCAAGTCGTCGAAATCGTCGTATCACGTACAACTAAGTACCAACACTACAAAAATACTATCTATACTAACTACCATTACTACTACAAACTAACTAAACCCTAACTACCTAACCAAACACTAAACCCAAAATCATAACTAACAAAAACCTAAACCCTAACTACCTAACCAAACACTAAACCATAACTACACTACAACATACAACCTAAATCCTAAAACCTAACTACCTAACTATACTAAAATACTAACACTAATCAGTTGATTCAAAAATTAATCACCAATATCACGAAATTGAGGGTCTTGCAGGGGGAAATACCTTGGCAACGATGGGGGGACTTTCTAGAGGTCAACCCAGACGACAGAGAGGGCCGCCGGTGGCCTAGCCGGTGTCAACGGTGCCCGTATGGACGGCTAGTAAGGGAGGGGGCGCGGGCAACCAAGGGGCTGACCCCACCCTCTGAGTAGGGGAATGGGGAGAGAGGGAGGGATGGAGGCACGACCGGCAGTGGATGGCCCAAGGAAGGGGACGAGGGCGAGTGTGATGGGCGCTTGGAGGCGGCAAGGACGCAGGGGGGGCGGCGCGTGAAACAAAGGACGAAGAGGAAAGGAATGGAGAGAGGGGGAAGAGGAAGGCTGCGTCGTGGGCCTGTACTGGGCCTTGCCATGCCCTGATCTGCGGCGCGGCAGCGCCAGCCATGTCAGAGGTCAGCGGCCCGGGTCGCTGCCACGGTGGCTTCCTCACTGCGCCACCCTGCACGACGCGACAACATGGTTCTGCCGCGCCATGGCATTAGGCGTGGCAAAAAGTGTTAGTTTCGAAAAAAAATAAAACGGTGTCAAAATTGGAAATAGTTTAAAAAAAGGGTTAAAAATAAAACAAATTCACGTACGTATGTCTCTACATGTTCGTATATTGTAGCAGAGTTGCAATATGCAGGGAGGTTACGATCGAACATCAAAGTTCAACGGCGAGTAGTCAATCCAGTTCTTCACCACTACTTCAGTAGTACTTTTCAGCGAACGAACAATGTTTTTCTCTCACAACAAATCAGCATAAGCTGGTAACTAAGCACCACTGTCAACATGCTAGCTTCAATGAAATTTATACAGCAGAATTGACGAGTTGAAGATTCTGTGGACTGAATTGTCTTCTCTAGTCTAGCTACAATCTATCATCGTTGCGAGCATAAATTAACTGTGGGCTGTAATAACCTGGATAAGCATTTGACTATTGTTTCTATGCCTCTCAACTAGTTGGTCCCAATTAATTTCTGGTTTTAACGGGTCCTTGTTTTGAAATTTGAACCAATTAGCTAATTGTGTCGCTTGCAGCTTCTTCAATCAAGTTTGATTTATTCGTAACCTGTGCATCAGATGAATGTTGAACTTGCAGAAACTAGCACCTCGCTCAGCCGGGAGAACATGCATGGCATGGCATCTGACGTGCGATTTTCACATACATGTAGACAAGCATATCTTTCATTCTGTTTTTTTTTTCAGACAATCAGATTGAGGCGTTCAGCTGTGCTGTTTCATTTTTGACAAACTTGTAAATTTTACACTACAATAAACCTGTTAATCCGTGATGAAAAATTTTCGGCACGGATCAACAAAAATCGTCACAACGCAGTATTTGTGATGGTTTTAGATATCGTCATGGATTGAGCGTCATGGATTAACTCCCGTGACGGTATACCGAAAACCGTCACAGATTAACGGAATCAGTGACGATCTTGACCCATCACAATAGAGCCCGAAGCCTAGCTAGCCAAGCCCAAGCCTAGCCCAAGCCCATTTCCAATGATGGAAAATAATCGTCATAGATGCATTGCCACGTCATCATGGATGCTTACGTGGATGATGACATGGATGATGACGTGGCATCCCAGCACATTTAATAATAGCCCAACATCGACCATGACCATTTTTAGCCTGTTTTCAGCCCATTTACAATATGTTTCAGCCCATTTGCAATCTATTTTCCAGGGAAACTAGAGAAAGGGATGGGAGCAGGGAGCATCTGATAGATTGAGTCATTGAGGCATTCAGCGCTGCTGTTTCCTCTCTCTCCCTGAGGAAAAGTCATGCATGTTCGGTTGATCCACAATTGAGACAAAGCATGTGTGACTTGTATTCATTTTCCCTTAAAAAACAGTCTTATATGGTAGCTAAAATGATCTATGCATGATCTGATGTCTTGCTACGGTGTGTGTGTGCAGCTAGCTGGTTAAAGTCATCTAGAAGCGACGACAATGGCTGTGAGAGAAATCAAGTGAAACGTGCACCTTTGTCATTCAGGTGGTATTTTGCAGCCATCAAACGAAAGCAATAGCAAATCAAACTGTCATAAACTCTAATAATTTAATACTGTTGGCTTACTGATCAATGGCAGTAGGATCCTGCCACCGAATCGATCTGAGTGTTGTGTAGATACAGGTAGCAGCCTCAAAAGAAAGTACGGGTGAAATAAACCTGAAAGTGCATAACAAAAGTCATGAATCTAGAAAAGCCAAAATGTTTTATAATTTTTGAATGGAGATGGTATTGCTGTTGAACCATTTACACATAATGTTTGTTCACAAATGTGAGAAAGGACTAAAGCTTCAATTCTAATTAAGATACAATTCTAAGTAAATTTCAAAACTAATTTCGGTTAAGTATAACCAATGGGATAACATAATTTCGACCTGATATTATATAATGCCCATCTTTCTGCAAATCTTGGTATATGTGAAGACACTTATATACACGTCGTACAACCCTAGAGAGACCAAGCCAAGGAATCCTGAAATTGATGAAATTACCATAGACGTTTCGATGTCGACGGATTTATTGCCTACTACTAAAATGCCTGACATAGTTGCAAAATAGCTAGAACTAATATTATACAATTAACACATAAAATGAAATTGAATCAAGAATGTACAGCTTTTGATTCATTTCAAATGTACACTATCTAAATTAAAGGACCTACAAAGAACAATAGATACATTTTCTACTTTGGAGAGTATAATGTCTCTCTAAAGGACGTTACATTCTTCTTCTTCTTTGAAATATGAAAGAATTTGTACATGTACCAACTAAAATGATTTAGCAACAAACTTAAAAGGAGAATCAAAATGTGTGGTCCTTTTGGATACAAATGTCAATGTAATGTACATGATATATAGTATATTGTGTATCAGGCTATCAGCTAGCAAGGGTAAGAATCCCTCAGGTATGTTTGGAGGCATGGCGAGTCCTTCCAAACCCTACCGTGTGTCTTTAGCATCTCCTTTGCCCTGAGACCGGCCCTCTCGCCGGCATTGACCTCCAGCACCATCAGCAGTTTTGCCACCACACCGACGGCGAGCATCTCCTGCAGCACCGAGGGCGTCGGCGAGTGCCTGGCCACGGCGTGGAGCGCGCGCACGGCGCTCTCGGTGGCGACTACGGACACCCGCATGACCTTCTTGGACACGACGGCCAGCCCCGCCGGGTGCGCGACCAGCTCCGACCGTCCCTGCGCGCAGCCGCAGAGGTGGTCGATGGCCACGACGGCTAGCTCGGAGACGCGGCGGCCGCCCTCGTCGAGGAGCAGCTCGACCAGCGCGGCCACGGCGCCGGCCTCGACGGCCTTCACGCGGTTCCGGCCCCACGGGCAGAGGCGGCACAGCACGTGCAGCGCCGCCCGGACAGCCTTGGAGGACACCCGGTCCGAGACCACGCGCACCACCTCCTGCACCAGGCCGGCGCTCACCGTCATGAGCCGCGCCGGCGTCAAGACCGCCGTCATCGCCTTGAGGAGAAGGATGCCGTAGGCGCGCGACCGGTAGCTCGGGCGGCGCAGGACGGACGCCAGCGCGTTGAGGAAGTCTCCGTCCCGTTCAATGATCTGGGCAAGGCTCCGCTCAGAGGGCTTGAGCGAGTAGAGGACGCCGAGCGCGTCCTCCGCCGGCGAGCTCGTGGAGGTCGGAGAATCCAGCACGAAGTCGTCGTCGGCGGCGTCTTGCTGGCCGCTGGCACGCTTGGATGAAGAGTCGTTAGACGTGGAGGAGTGCTTGGCGACGAGCGAGGCAAGGAAGTCGACGGCACCCGGCGTGGCCTCGACGCAGCGCCTGTTGCGCTCGCTCTCGGCGACGACGGCCTTGATCTCCCTGAGCGCGGCGGCCGCCTGGTGGTCCCCGCCGTGTCGGCCCTCGTCGAGGAGCGCGGCGACGCGGCACGAGTCTAGCGGCGGGCGCGGCGTGGGGAAGCGCTCGACCTGGTGCGCGGCGCACCAGGCCTGGATGAGGCGGCGCAGCGTGTGGTTGGGCGTGGCGTCCATCTCGGCGGGCGCCAGCTCGCGGCGCGTGACGGGGCAGGTGGAGTGGCCGTCGGTGAAGAGCCAGCGCTCGATGCTGGCGCGGTCGTAGGTGATGCCTGTGGCGAGCGTGACCGGGTCGCGCATGACCTCCAGCGAGATCGGGCAGAGGAAATAGTGGGGGACCTCCGCCGCCGAGGACGACGAGACCTCCATGCTGCGGGGTGTGGTCGCTGCTTGGTGCTTGTGCGTGTGATCGGATCGGAGGAGCGAGGTTGACGGTAACGATCAGTTGAGATGATCGATGTTGTTTGCTGGGAGTCGAACGAATGGAAGCGGAAGAGGCATGGAAGGCTCGTTTTATAGGTGAGGCGAAGGGAAGGGGAAGCGAAGAAGTCAACCCGCGGCGATGCGTGTGGTCACAGTGTTTGATTGTAATTGTAATGGGTTGGTGCGGTGGCGTGCGTTAAAACAGGCAATTACTGTGGAACGAACGAAAAGGTATGGCTGGGCCTGGCTGGCCCCCGCTGACCATGGCCTGGGCAGATGGATTGACTTTTAATTGATCCCTTCTCCTCACCACCGCCCGGTATCTCCTTGCGTGGTCTTTTCTACGTACGTTTCTTCAACTCCTTGCACTTGAAACATTCCGTTCGCCCCCTGCGTGGGCATACGTTCGTGCCTTTGACCCTACTGCCCTATCCACCTCCACAATTTAGAAGCTGCGAGCGGAATATACCAATTTCAGACTAGCTATTACCTCGCCATGCATGAACGCGACCATGTACGCATATATACTATATATCCACAAAACACGCAGGACGCATAGCATAGGCATAACATATCCCAACACATGCTCTTATGATTCTATAAGCGAACTGAGTGTGGCTGAGTTGGTTGGGTTTCTTGTGGTGGAACCTGTCCATCCAGGTCCGCAAGCTCTTCGTCCCTCCCACAGCCCAGTCAGATCTTCACGGTCGGATCGATCTCGTGGATCATCAACGCTGACGGAGTTAGAGAGCTCATCGAGCCGGTGCAGATCAATACTGCGCCGATCACCCCAACGCTTGCGACTGCAGATCCAATCTCGGAACCACTTCCGAGGTAGTCCTCGCCGACAACTCACCGCCCGCTCCCCCACTACCAGAGGAGGCGAATCAACAACGACGATCTGATCGCATCCATCGATCAGGTCAGCCAGAAGCTCGTCGATTGCCTCTCCATCACAGAATCGGCTCTGACCACTCTGGTTCAGCGCTGACCACCCTCCAATCCAGATCTAATGGAGGCTGCTCGGGAAACTCCAGGGGTTACGGCCCTACCCTTCGGGCTCACCAACGTCGCCGCCGCCTATCAAGATGCCCTAAGGGGCAAATTTGCCGACCAGGCGGGCGATATCCATCCTCTCGCCGACCAGCCCTCGCGTGGCAGTCAACATGCTACATGTAGGCCGATGCCCCAGAGCATCCCTCCAAACCACCTTGGAGGAGAATCCAGACTCTGAGTCCCAGGGCTCTACGGAGACTGTCGCCGAAACCACCGCCGAACAACTTCCTCTCCCTCCTTTCCGTGGGGGTGCAATCTTCAACGTCCGCGTCGACAGCCCCCCACGGGAAGGGGAAATCGAGGAGGACCACGCCGTCCGCGTCAACAGGAACATCAACCATGCGCAGCGCCAAGCAAACAAGGCTGCCCTTGCGATGGCCGAGGCTCAGCTCGACTCGCAAGGAAGGCCACGCCAACTCCAACGCAACCTCGACGACGAGTTTGTCCGTGTTGACAGCCACATCGTCTACAAGACCCCAAGCACCAACTTGGTCGTGGCCGCCAACGAGCTCGCCCGGCTCCCGCAGACACCGGAGGTCGCCAAGGTCGCCGCCATGCTTAAAGCGGCGCACTATCAGGTCAACGAGATCCGCCAGGATTAGAGACCTTCATACTCCAGAAGCTTGATTCGTCGATCAGCCGCGCCAAGATCTGATCGCTGCCCAAGTCGTTTCACCGACTAGCACTGCGGCAATAGGCAACCTCTCCAGGGGGAGCTAGGGGCAACCGCATCGAACACCCTCGCCAACATGACCAGGAGGTCGACCAGGACATCCGAGTCCACCTCAACGATCTCTGAGACGCGCGACGACGTATCGACGAGCGCCGCTTCGGTCGCCATGAAGAAGAAGTACGCTGCCATCAAGAGTACGAGCAAGAGTTCGGTAACCCAGACTTAGCTCTCAAGCCACTCAACGCCGGCAACGCTGCAGATCATGGCGCTGACAACCCCGAAGGGCCCCCAGCATTCACGACGGCACTCCGAACACTCCAGTGGCCCCGTGGTTTCAAAATCAATAGGGTCGAGCCCTACGAGGGAAGGATGAACCTCACATAGTGGCTACAGGCTTACGCCACTACTGTGCGCGCCACCGGAGGGGATACCAGTGTCATGGCAAACTATCTTCCCGTCATGCTCACACCAACCGCCATGAACTGGTTCACAAGCCTTGCCCCGGACTTCATCAGATCCTAAGAAGAACTAAAGAAGGTCTTCACTGACAACTATATGGCTACGTGTACTCGGCCGGGCACCAAGCATGATTTGAACCACATCTACCAGAAGCCGTCCGAGCTCCTCCATAGCTACATCAGACGCTTTTCTAAGATGAGGAATTCTATTCCCAATATCACGGAGGCTGAGGTCATCACCGCCTTCGTTCGAGGACTCCATCACTGTGATCTCTGCTCCAAGTTCAACCACAAGCCACCCACGGGGATTGGCAAGATGATTACGACCGCCAACCAGTACGCCGACGCCAAAGAAGGCAAAGTACGCTTCAACGAGGATGCGTGCACTCATCACCCAACTCGCCGCAGCGACGATCGCCTCGACGACCGGCGCCATAGTGACCGCCGCTATGACGACCGCAGTCACCATCGGGACAGTGGCTGTGATCGGCCAGAAGGATCCAAGTCTAGTCAATATCGTCGCTGTCGACCGAACCACATCGTCGCCGCCGTCGAAGAACCTCGCACCAAGCGCAACTATGACGAGCAATACAAGAAGATCCTCGATGGCCCATGCCCTCTCCACAAGAACATCAAGCATAAGATGACGGACTGCCTTGGTTTGGCTAAGGAGTTTCAGGCTAAAAAGCCAGACGACGACAACAACGACGGAGCTGGAGGCCGCCGACCGCCTAGGGGAAACAACAATGCCTTCCAGGATCACGACAAGGTGGTCGCCACCATCTTCGGGGGCCTCGCCTCCGCCAAGAGCAGAAGAGAACGGAAACTCACCGCCTGCCGGGTGCTCATCGTCAATACGGAAGACGCCACCGCCAACCCCAGCTATCGCCCCTGGTCCGAGGTCCCCATCACTTTCAGCAGGGCCGATCAGTGGGCGGACATCCCTTACACAGGGCATTTCCCCCTCGTCCTTGATGAAACCGTCTAGAAAGTGCTCTTTAGAAAAGTGCTCGTCGACGGTGGGAGCGCTCTGAACCTCCTCTTCGCCAGAGCCCTAAAGGAGCTGGGCCTCGGGATAGGAGATCTCACACCCTCCGACTCCTCCTTCTAGGGTGTGGTACCTAGTAGGGCATTCAAACCACTTGGAGAGATCACCCTACCAGTACAGTTCGGCATAGCTAGCAACTACCGCGTCGAACACATCAACTTCTACGTCGCCGACTTCAACACCACCTACCATGCCATACTTGGTCGGCCAGCTCTGGTCAAGTTCATGGCCGTACCACACTACGCTTATCTGGTGCTGAAGATGCCTTCACCTATAGGAGTCCTAGCCCTGTGGGCCAACCTCTCCATCGCCTACGCCTGCGAGAAAGAGAGTCTCGCCCTCGCTGAAGCCACTGACCTCTCCATCTAGATGGCTAGCGTGGTCACCGACGCCAAGACGGTGCCCACCGACGACCTGGAGATCCCATCGCTGGAGCCTCCTCGCGCCTTCGCCAAGTCCAAAGAAACCAAGGAGGTCGGCCTTGGCCTCGATGACCCCTCCGAGACCATGAAGATTGGGGCTCACCTTGACCCTAAATAGGAAAGCGCGCTCATCTCCTTCCTACGTGCCAACACCGACGTGTTTGCTTGGAAACCTGTAGACATGCCGGGGTACCACGGGAGAATATCGAGCACTCCTTGAATGTCTTGCCGACCGCCAAACCGATCAAGCAAAAACTCCGACGATTCGTGCCAAACAAGAAGGAGGCTATTAGGGTAGAAATAAAATGGCTCCTAGCTGCCGGATTCATAAAAGAAGTGTATCATCCTGAGTGGTTAGCAAACCCTGTTCTCGTTCAGAAAAAGAATAAAGAATGGAGAATGTGTGTTGATTACACTGATCTTAACAAACACTGCCCTAAAGACCCATTCGGTCTGCCTCGGATAGACGAGGTTGTAGACTCCACCGCTGGCTGTGAACTGCTCTCCTTCCTTGACTGTTACTCCGGCTATCACTAGATATCCCTTGAGGAAGACGACTAGATCAAGACGTCGTTCATCACACCTTTCGGTGCGTACTGCTACACCACCATGTCCTTCGGACTCAAGAACGCCGGGGCGACATACCAAAGGGCCATCCAGATGTGCCTCGATCAATAGATTAGCCGCAACGTCGAAGCATACATCGACGATGTGGTCGTCAAGTCCAAGACCGCTGATAATCTCATCACTGACCTCGAAGAAACGTTCGTCAACCTAAAAAGGTACAGATGGAAGTTGAAACCTTCAAAGTGCATCTTTGGAGTTCCATCTGGCATACTCCTGGGCTACATCTTTAGCACTTACGGCATCGAACCCAACCCTGACAAGGTCTCTGCCATCACCAACATGAAACGTCCGACCTGCATAAAGGACATACAGAAGCTTACTAGTTGCATGGCTGCTCTCAGCTGCTTTATATCATGCCTCGGCAAAAAGGGACTACCTTTCTTCAAACTCCTCAAGGCCTCGAAGCACTTCTCCTGGTCGAAAGAGGCAGACACAGCTTTTGAGTAGCTTAAGTTGTTTCTAACAAAGCCTCTGATCATGATGGCGCCTCGGCTAGACGAAACTCTACTGATCTACATCGCCGCCACTTCTCGTGTCGTTAGCACAGCTATCGTCGTCGAACGCGAGGAGGCCAAGCACGCCTATAAGGTGCAACATCCGATCTACTTCATCAGCGAGGTCCTTAATGAGCCCAAAACTCGTTATCCTCAGGTTCAAAAGTTGCTATACGCCATTCTGATCACGTCGCGCAAGCTCTGCCATTATTTCGAGTACTACAAGATCATCATGGTCACTGAGTTCCCTCTGGGGGACATTCTCCACAATAAAGAGGCCAATGTCCGCATCATCAAGTGGGCTATTTAGCTCAGCACTTACTCTATTGAATTCAGAAGCAGGCCTACCATCAAGTCACAGGTGCTCGCTGACTTCGTTGCTGAGTGGACCAAGATCCAAGAGCCCATCCCCGCTACTTGCCCCGAGCACTTGGTGATGTACTTCGACGGTGCCCTCAACATCAACGGTGCTGGTGCTGGCATTCTGTTCATTACGTCAACCAAGGATAAGCTTCGATACGTCCTCCGAATACATTTTTCAGCCTCCAACAACGCTGCCGAATATGAAGCATGTCTCCATGGACTCTGTATAGCCGTTGAGCTCGGCGTCAAACGCCTAATGGTATACGAGGACTCCGCGCTGGCCATCAACTAGCTCAACAAAGACTGGTCCTGCTCAAGTGAGAAGATGGATGCATACTGTGCCAAAATCAGGAAGCTTGAAGGGAAGTTCTACGGTATCGAGTACCACCATGTGGTAAAAGATCAAAATCAGCTCGCCGACCACCTATCTAAGATAGGCTCTTCTCACACCGCGATTCCACCTGGGGTTTTCGTTCAAGACCTCTTTACGTTGTCTATTAAGGAAGAGAAGGGAGTTCAAGAAATTTCCCCCACCGAGCAGCTGGTACTTACAGTATCCTCACCGGTCACCGATTGGAGGGAACAGTTCATCAAGTACCTCACCAGCACTGAAGTACCCACCAACAAGGCTGAAACCGAATGCCTAATCCGTCGAAGCAAGCATTACATGCTGGTGGATGGGAACTTGATGAGGAAAAGTGCCAAGGAAGGGATACTGCAGAAATGCATCACCCAAGAAGAGAGAGTGAAACTACTTCTCAAAATTCACTCTGGTTCCTGCGGTAACCATGTGGCCTCGAGAAACCTGGTTAGCAAAGCTTTTCGAGCTAGTTTTTACTGGCCCACGGCCATCTTCGATGCAGAAGACCTCGTCCAATGTTGTGAAGGATGCCAATTCCTCGCCAAGCAAATACATGTGTCGGCACAAGAACTGCAGACCATCCTAGCTTCCTGGCCTTTCGCATGCTGGGGACTGGACATGATCGGGCCTTTCAAGCCAGCGCCTGGTGGTTTTCGGTATGTGTATGTCACCATCGACAAGTTCTCCAAGTGGATCGAATACAAACCGCTTGTTTCAGCCACTTCAAAGAAAGCGGTCGAGCTCTTCGAAGACATCATCCATAGATTTGGTCTCCCAAATAGCATTATCACTGACCTTAGAACTATATTTACTGGTCATCATTTTTGAGACTTCTGCAAAAACCGATGCATCTCCGTCAAATACATCTCCGTTGCCCATCCTAGAGCCAACGGCCAGGTCGAACGGGCGAACGGCATGATCCTTGATGCCCTAAAAAAGATGTTATATCAGAAAGAAGAAAAGCATCTGGGCAGATGGCTCAAAGAGCTACCAGCTGTGGTCTGGGGACTGCGCACTCAAGCTAGTCACAGTATCTGTGTGTCTCCATATTTCTTAGTCTACGGCTCAGAAGCCATACTACCAGCGGACATTGCCTTCCGAGCATCTAGGGTGGAAAATTATGATGAAGAGCAAGCCGCAGCTATTTGGACAGAGGATGTCGATAGGGCCAAGGAAGAACGCCTGATCACTTGTATCCGCACAGCAAAGTACCTAGAAGAATTGTGAAGATACTACAACCATAACATCAAAGATCGTTCATTTTCTGTCGGTGACCTCGTTCTCCGCATAAAACAGAAAACTGAAGGGATGCACAAGCTCTCCTCCCCCTTGGAAGGGCCTTACGTGGTCAAAGAGGTTACCCGACTAGGGTCTTATCGGCTATGTGACTTGGATGGAATCGATATCCCCAATTCATGGCATATCGAGCACCTTATACGTTTCTATCCTTGAAATGCTCTAGATATGTATTCTCCACTCCATGATGAATAAAGTTTTGGTCGCCATAATTTGTCTCCATTATTTCTCCATTATGATTTAATCTCCACTTGCGGTCGCCAGCTACTCCTTAACGATCTGCAATATGTGATCACCATAAACGCTCCTCCACGTTTCTCCATATCTCCAATATGTGATCGCCATGAACACTCCACCATGTTTCTCCATATCTCCATTATGTGATCGCCATAAATGCTCCACCGTGTTTCTCCATATCTCCGAAATGTTTCGCCAATTGCTGAGCAGCACATGTTTTGTTATGTGTTCTATGGAGAAGTCCCAATCTCCGATCTCTCCCTACATGTGCTACGGGCTTCGTGCTCTACGTTATGGGTGGTCGGCTGTGGTTCCTTGGTTGTGCCTATGCCTCCTACACGTGCACGGGCTCCGCGCTTGACGTTATGGACTACGGGCTAGCCAAGGCCAAGAGCCCAGTAAAGAACTAACTGCTCGAACGCCACTTATACTACGTATATCTCCAAGTTATTTCATCAACCACTGAGCAGCATACGTTCCGCGCTGTTCTCTATGGAGAAGACCTAGTCTCCGATTCCTCCCTACATGTGGTACGGGCTCCGCGCTCTGCGTTATGGGTGGTCAGCTACGGTTCCTTGGTCACACCTGTTCCTCCTACATGTGCACGGGCTCCGCGCTCGACGTTATGGACTATGGGCTAGCCAAGGCCAAAGAGTTCTGTAACGAACTAACTGCTCGGACGCTACTTATACTATGTATAATTGCGTTAGGGTTAACACTACAATGATTTTTTCACCGCAATACTAGCAAACGGCATAAACATGCACATGTCACTTTACAACATTTATACATATATATAAATGTCTGTCTGCGCCCTTGCGCGTTATAACTACTCTCTACAGTTAATATAGAATACTCTCCGAGCAGATCACCGCGCTTCGCCATCACCGTCCATCTCGCCGAACAGGTCGACGTCGCCGTCCAGCTTCTTTGCTGCGTCTTCCACCTCATCTTCCAGCTGCTGGTGCTTCGCTGTGCCCATCCCTCTGGCGAATCCGGCCCCTATCGCTTGAAGGTCAATGGCTGGGTAGTGGGACCGAACCACCGCAAGAGCATGAGTAATGGAGGTAACGGTGGCGTCACGGTTGAAGCTTTTGAAGTTCTCCCACGCCGCCTTGCACCAGTCGATGATGGTGTCTGGACACGGCGGCCTGCCGTCGAGTTGAGGAGCCACCTCTAGGTCGACGCAGTCGAGCACCGACTTGACTCCAGCAACTACGGCGTCGAGCTTGCTCCACTAGGTTCTGGCCTCTTGCTCCAGCACATTGAACTATGCCTTGACCCTCCGATGATAGTCTACAGGCATTGCAAGGGTCCGTCAAGCCAAGATATTACTCCAACAGTAACTTTGACCACCAAGAACTCACCTTTCAGCTCCTCGGCCAGCTTCTCCACCCGCCCAGCCGTCTTCTTCTCCTCCTCCTGGAGTTGCCCGATGGTTTGGCGTAGCTGGCCGAGCTCCGTATCTTGCTCTACAAGCATAACTATCGTCAGCAACAATATGACTGTTCAACAATGCAAAGCAAAATCACTGATACACCATACCTTTTCTCTGCTCGGAGACGATCTTGAGCTGCTCGGACTTCCGCTCCAGCTATGCGGAAAGACTCGTCACCTGCTCAGAGCTGCGTTCTAGCTGCTCGGGCTTCCTCCGTAGCTGCTCAGATGCGGTTGCTAGCTGCTAGGATAGGACACCCTTCTGGTATTCCAGATCCCGCGTGTTGGATTCAGCAAGATCCCACTCGCGTTGGGCCCCCTGGATGTTTTTCTCCATGAGTTTCATCGCCTCCTTCAGTTTTTCATTTTCTTCGGCGAGGGGCTTCATCCTCCTGATCAGCTGGCGCCGTTGCTCGACAGTCCAAGCTATCCCCTACAAACACACCAAGACTATGAAGAACTCCGATCTCCAACATCAAAGACGAGCATTGCAGACGCAGTACTGACATTGATCTGCTTCATCACTCTGGAAAGGGTAGACTCCAGCCTCCTGAGCTCCCTAGTGGTGTCCTCCTCAACGACCACCACTTCGTTGCCCTGCTTGTGGAGGATTCGGACAGCTTGAGGTCATGATTCTTCACGCTCAATCTCTTCCACTTCGTCCTCCTCCGCAGCTGGAGGCACCACCTAGGGGCTCGGTGGCCGGACAACGTGTCCGACCACGCCCTCCGACAATTCAGGGAGCGTCGTCTGCTCCCCTGGGACCTTAGGCTTCTCTGTTCTAGACTTCGGCATGGCATGGGATACACCAGCCTCGGCTCCCGAGGACCCAGCAGTTTCCGCCGTTGCCCGGGCGCCGCCGCCGACCCGTCCACCGTCGTTGCCAACCGTTCTCCACCGCCAAGTTCATCAGCAACGGCGGTCGATCCCTCCGTAGGCCGCCGAGCACCTGGGGATTCTGGGATGGGGTCTGCCGACATCGCCTCCGTGCCGAGACCAGCCCTCGGCTGCTCGTCGGTCTGGATGAATGGATTCAAATCCTTTGTATGCTTCGCTCTGCATCAGATTTGCTCATCAGTCGCCACCGCGACAAGGAATCCGACAACAAAATAACTCCAAGGCAAGGATACTTATGTGTCGGCCTGTCGGAACACTTTTCTGAACCGGTGCTGCCTTCTAGAGCCCCCAGGCATGGCCCTGGGGACAACTTGCGTGCCCTATGGTGGAGGTCTCGCGATCTCCACCGTCGGCCTCTCCTCCGCCTGTCGCACAGGGACTCCCCTCGCCTACTGCTCGGGGACTCCCTCCCCTTCCTTCGATTGCTCCTCCACGCGCATGTTGCGTGGAGGCGCCTCCATGCTCGAAGAAGGAGCTATTGGAGCCCCGTCGTTATCCGACCACTCGGACATCGCCGCACTTCGTGTTTGGGTGGTCTGGTCACCGCCAAGTGAGATGCCGCCTGGTTGACGGGGAACAGACCCGCTGTTTTCCACTTCTTCCGGGCTAGCTCATCTGCCGCTGCCCTCTTCCCCCAGACTTTCTCCAACACCGGGGGGTACTCTCCGTCCGACCAGCGTCTGCGCCTTCGGACTCCGACGAGGCACTGGCCACATCTTCTTCAGGCTGAGCCAGTGGCTGGGCGTCTACTGCCTACGACCAATCAACCCTCAGCACGCTCGAGAAGTACACCACTCTTTCCTGTGAATGGATCTTTGCATAAGTGAGTCAGTTCACCGCTCGGCAACGGTAATGCATAAAAAGCATCATGAACAAAACAATTGGGTTGGTTACCTGAGGAGGCGGATTTGTACAGTTGAAGGCCCTCGTCTGCCTTGACACGCTGAACGAGGCATTTGGAGCAAATAGCTCTACGGCCCGCTCTAGCACGTCATCCTTCGACAGCCTCCCTGTGCTCTCCCAGGTGCCGTCATTGTCACCCTTAAAGTCAAAGCCTGGGTGGGCCCTCTCCTTGCAGGGCTAGACATGGCGCACTATGAAGCTCGCCACCACCAGTCCGCCGTTAATCTCCATGCCTTTTATCAGGTTGAGGAGCTCGCTCACTTGCTCCATCTCAGCACTGCTTAGCTTCTCTGACCAGCTCTTTTGGCTCTCCGGGATGTGGTCGACATCGCAGCGGATTGCAGGTTGGCTCTGCTTCATGTAGAACCACCTGGCGTTCCACCCCTTCAGCGAAGTATTCAACGGTACAATGATGTACTCGCTCGCCATCCCATCCTAGAGTTGCAGATATACGCCGCCAACCATGTTGGAACCGCCGCCGCCCTTCTTCTTCAACCAGAATAGATGTCTGAAGAGGTTGAAGTGTGGAAGAACCCCCAGATACGCTTCGTAGAAGTGGATAAAGATCGTGATGTGCAAGGCGGTGACTCGGTAAGAAAGAACTCCCACCTCCACCATCCTATTGATCTTCACCTCCCCCATACTCGATGGCACCCATTCCTCATCACGGCTGGCTACGGCGGCCGCCTTCTTTGGTTTCATAGCTCCCTTCTTCGGCGCCATTTCTCAGATCTGATTTGGGATTGGCGGCAGAAGCGCGTATGAATCTAGAACTGAGGGATGAGGAGGAAGACGAAGTGGCAAAGTGGCAAAGGTGGGAGCGTGGGGTGCGGCGGCGCAGTTATATAGCACTCCCCCCACTCTTTCGCATTCAAGGGTTTTTGGGAAACCGTTTCCGCGATTTGCGCCTCTCCGAATTCTCCGAAATGGCATGGTGGGCCGTTACCTGGGCTTTCGCGCAACTGCAGCCCATATCGCCCATTTATCGCCGCAACTTGTTACTGCTCAATGAATATTCGCTGACATCTCAGTCATCTGCTATGGCTCAATAATTACTACTGTACAGCCGCTACTCTGGTTTTTTCTCCATGATTTGTTTTCTCTAAAATTTCCACTTGCGGTTTGGGGACTGCCTCCTTAACACGACATGGCTCCTCACCGCACTAGGGACTTTCTTCTGTTGACTACTGTTTCTGACCCTGGCACCACGTAACCACGTCACCTACTGTCAGGCTCGGAGACTAAGTGGGCACACTTCACCTTGTGGTGAATGTGCTTTTCTCATCTCGAGGCTACGCCCGGGGACTAGCTGCCTGCTTGGCTGGTCTTCTACTGTTCTTCTACTTTGGACCCTGGCACCACGTGACCACGTCACCTACTGTTAGGCTCTGTGACTAAGTAGGCACACTTCACCTTGCGGTGAGTGTGTTTGCTTTAATCTGGAAGACTCTGTGCTTCTTAAAGCTGAAGAAGATTATCTCCCTTTCTCATGGTCGGACTCTAAGTGGGCACACTTGGTCCACTGCGAAGAAATTTTTGATTCTGAACTTAAGCTCCTTACATCCTTATGGCAAACCGTACTTGGGTCACACTGCTCGGTGATGGTTGGCGACGGTTCACGCTGCTCGGCGACGGTTCACGCTGCTCGGCGACAATTCACGCTGCTCGGCGACGATTCACGCTGCTCGGCGACGGTTCACGCTACTCGGCGATAATTCACGCTGCTCGGCGACGATTCACGCTGCTCAGTGACGGCTCACAACTGCTCGGCAACTCATCACGGTGGTCGAACCATGAGTTTGACTACTCGGCTTTGTTTGCACCTGCTCGGACAAGCTCTAGACGGCGTTGCACAACGGACACAAGGCGCTTAGGGACTAGCTGTGGGGGGTACGACCCCGGATACCCACGGCAAACCACATGGGCTGCGCCCCCAGGGGCAACCCAGCCCACAAGACGAAGCCTTGCGGGGCATGACGCTGCTCGATGCCTCCCGCAAGACACCGGGAAGATATCCTGAAGATAGTATGAGATCTGTTAGGATACGTATGATCCCATAATTTCTGTAATCTGTTATTACTTTCCGGTTATCTGCTAGATCTAACCGACTTGTAACCCTGCCCCTAGACTATATAAGGCGGGTAGGGACCCCCTCCAAACTAACGCAATATCATACGATAGCCAATACAATCCAACAGACCACAGGAGTAGGGTATTACGTCATACTGACGGCCCAAACCTTTCTAACTTGTGTGTCTCAGTTGCCTTCTTGTTCTCGATTACACGCATCTCTGGCGATCAGTCTACCTTCGTGGGATACCAATCGGAGTACTGCCGACGATATTCTGTCGACACCGCCGCCCCCACACCCACCAACACCGGCACAGCAGGGCCACAGCCCTCGCCGCCACCGCTCCACCGCCCCTAGGCCGCCCCCTAGGAAATTAAAGGACCATCACAACTTCCATTAATATATAAAAAGTTACTAATGACACAAAAATATATATACAATAATATTAATATATATACATGACAATAATTAAGGAAATTTTTTACGTCATATGAATTTTTACATTTTAAGGTAAACCATATGACATATCCAAATTCATAGCATAATTGTAGGTGCCTTACTTTTAATATAATATTAGTACGTATATATTTTATTGATAAGAAAATTCAACATTTTGAGCGGTGAAGGGTTACTGTAGATCAAAGTGGTTGTGAGCTCCTTATTTTTATATTCTTTTTAAGTAATCAATCATTATTACTCGGCTTAAATGTCAATATTCTCTTGAGGTTAACGCTGTTGCACCTCCTATATCTTACTTCAATCTCTTACTACCGTTCTCGAGTGTTGTATGCAGGCTAAAACAATTGTCTATGCCATCATAATACTCGAGAGTGCAGTCTACGACCTAAAATTCCATAATTTTTAATAAAATTCAAAAGAATAGTTTTGAATAAAAGTTATAATAAATATGAAAAAAAGTAAACCTTTATTTTAAATTATAAGACGTTTTAGATTTTCTAGATACATTGCTTTTACGACGTATCTAGACATAGTGCATATCTAAGTTCATAACAAATATATGTATATAGAAAAGTCAAATCGTCTTAGAATTTCGAATAGAGGGAATACAACTATTAAGTCAAAATTTGAAATTCAAAATCAAACTACATGACGTCATGAAACATGGGATACAACAAGAGCCACCATAACTTATGTTAAGGATTTGACTAAATTCATTGAAGAGATCTGGAGGTGCCGTGCAAAGGGGGAGAAAACTGTGAATTTAGATAGAAAAACATATAGAGTAACTAATATGTTTATCATGACTCGATACAGAGACTACACGTATTGTGTTTGAAAAATAAGCATAGTGATAGAGAGAGATAGTGTGCGCAAAGATAAATATTATCCAGTAGTTTTAGGTATTACACATAAACTTTCTATTTATAATTAATAACCCGTGGAGAGGGCACAGGGTGATGGACTTGTATGGCATAACCCACCATTGGCAATCAAGGTAGCATCATGTGCCTTGTTTGATACAATATAATGCAAAAAAAAGGGTGAGGGGGAGGGTGTTGTTGTTTGTTGCCCACTGTTTTCTTGCAATGCTTCTACACTTTTCAAAATGTTTTCTAAGAGCATCACCACCAGTTCCCCTTTTCCATTTTCCCTTAAAATCTAATATAGGGGATTGAGAGAACTAAATTGTAGAGTATAAGGGATATATACTCAAGCAGAATGAGAAAGCCACATCCTCTATATAAGTTGAACCCATGTGCCAGTGAAAAAAAATCTCTCTACTCTTTCTTTTCTCTCTCTCTATGCCGACAGAAACTTCTCGACAACGGTTGCTCGCCGATCTGTGCGCGTGGCATAGGGGCGAGACAAGGGTGGTGGTGGCTCACCGGCGGGGGCGTGGGTGAGGGCGGCGACTCGCTGGGCGGAGCACGGGCCATAGTGGCGGCCTGCTTGGGCTATGCGCGGGTCGCTTGGCACGGCGACAGCAGCTGCCCGCCCGGCCGGAGGCGTGGCAGTGGCTTCTCACCGATGGCTACCTGCCTAGCCTGGGGCACGGTGGGGGCTAGTCATCGGCGGCTGCCCGAGATATTAGTGAGAGGGAGAAGGGAGAAATGGTATTGAGAAAACTAGTTGGTTGCTCCCCTTATTTCTTTTAGGAGATTGATTGAAGGTTTGTTTTCTCAATTGGGAAAAAATTAGATAAAAAGAGATTGGAAAGGGGATATGCTAGAACTTGTTTTATGTCTTCAATCCCCCTTTTATCACTAGTATACATAGGAAAGGGAATAATTTATTTTCAATCCGGTGAAGATGCTCGAAGTAAAGGAACTATGGCCAGTACCCTGTCGGCGAAGATTTTATTTTATTTAGAGGAAAAAGAAGAAGATGCATGCCCACACAAAAACCGGTGTGGTGACGTCCGTCCTGGTTCTACAGCGCTTGATTATGGCCCATTCACTTAGCTGAAAAAACGTTCCGGCTGATTTGTTGTAAGAAAAAAACACTGTTCCAGCTGAAAAAGCATGCTGAAAAAGACAGATTATAAGAGAAACGAACAGGGCCTATGATTCGTAACTGCGTGTCGGCACGTCATTTGTTTAATTTTGAGAGGAGAAAGAGTAGTACGATAGATTACACGGTACCTACGCAGAGCGAAATAAATAAATAAATAAAATGCAATGGAACCAAATCACACGCGCGTCGGCGTCGTCCAGACGGAAGCTGCTGGCACTGGCACTGGCGCTAGCAAAGCCGAAAGCGCAGGCAGTTGATGGGCGATGGGCCGGGCCTGCATGTCGGCCAGGCCGGTTTGACTTTGACCAGCAGTCCAGCACAGCATCATCCTACGGAACACTTGTCAACCGCAAACGCACGCGCGCGTGAAATAATTGGATACGGTTGGCATGTTGCGCTGCAGCATTATTCGAATTTCGGCACGTGCCGTGCCCTATCAAACGACGACCGTTTACCACTCCACCGGCGGATTTATCAGAGCAGCAGTAGCAGTTGTTTTCCTCTCAGCAAACTCTGGATGCTTCGATATTTTCCTGTGCAGCTCACTCCTACTTCCGTACCTTGATTTATAGAAAATATTAGTATTATTCCTAACAGCTGTCGGATTCCCAGGTAGTGTAGCAGACTTCTTGCAGACATTTCAGAGCTCGCTCGACTCCACAAAAAGGACCGCACTTTGAGAGCTTATGAAGTTCGACGTGGCGAGGTTCGAGTCTATGTTCGAGGAGGCTTGCTAGTTTCATTGGCACCTACCTAATTGGTTGTACAACTTTCTTACAATGTAATTTAAGTTAGGTTTATTTGGGTCGTGTTGGCTTTCATTCTTCCACGATAATTTATAGATTACTTGGGGATGTTGTAACTAGTCAAACTCTGCTTCTGCTTAATGAAATACCTGTCGCAAAGACACGCTCGTGAAAAAAAAATATTAGCATCATTTGTATCTCTAATTGAGTTTATTTTGAAAATATATTAAAGGTCTATTTAATAATATTAGTTATGTACTATAAATATTAATATTTTTATATATTTAGTCAATTTAAAAAGTTGATTATCTCATATATGCCCAAGTGGAGCTGCGGACTAGCTCATACAATATTATTTATCGCACTTGTTTTATATATTGTTGGAGAGACTTGCTTGGAGCAGTTGGACCATATCTATAATAAAATGGCGCTAGCTAGCTATAGCCGTAGGTTCATTTCATTCTTCCATTCTCGTGTCTCTAGAAGTTTGATCGTATTATGGTTGCAGGTTTGATTTGCATAATTAATAATGCACACAAACGAGAGTCGGAAGGTGCATATGCATGCACAGGGACAGAGCCAAGACTTGATAATCACATATGATAAAATATGCGCGCGTACATACACATATATGTATATTAAGTTGGCAAAAGTATAGATAATAATCAAATCAATATTTGTTTTGCGATACAAAAGAAAGTTAAAAGTCTAAAATGATACTGAAAATTACAGTGTCGGTGTAGAAAGTGACCAACACGTAAATAATTGTAGTTTTGCCGTACGTTGTGATCCGAGGTGGCCTAGCACTCAATGACACAGGGTTTATACTGGTTCAGGCAACGTGCCCTACGTCCAATTTGAGTCGGTCGGTGACTTTATTCCTGAGCCAAGGTGCTTTAAGTTTGCAGTGGGGTTACAAACGAGAAGGAGAAAGATGTAGGGTACAAAGAGGTCCGGTCGGACTCTGATCAAAGGAGCCGAGAGTGACGGGAGCCCTGCTATGCGCTAAGTGTTTGAGTGTGTGCTCGTGGTTTGAACCTAGAGCTTCTGTTGTTGTGGACTAGTGAACTAATCGATCGAATGAATCTACCTGTTAGGAGAGAGCGCATCCTCTTTTATAGATGAAGGGAATGACCTTACAAGTAAGAGGGAGAGAGTACGTATGCTACTGAGCCTTGTTGCCCACGCTGGCGGATACAAGATGATGGTAGGCGCCCACAATACTATGGAATGTCAGATGCACGTAGGATGTTGTGTTGTCTTCTTTGGGTATGGCGGTCGTCGGCGCCTGCCACACTATTGATACCTGGAGACTTGCAAGGGGTTTTACCATGTTCGCCTAATTCGGTAAATGCCGGTGCCCACAACACTATCGATGCCTAGAGGTATGTGGGGGAGTCTTACCGTATGGGAGTTAATGGCGCCCACAATACTGTAGGAGAAAATGTCGGCGCCTACAAAACTACTTGGGTTCTGTCGTGCCAGGTAGGTCGTAGAGTACTGTTTCTGCATGTGTACAGGGTATGGTCCCCGGTATTGCGGTTTGACTTTGTGCGCCCTGCCTTACTTTCCCCGTCCGTTTCCTGGTCCTTACCAAGCGGGCGTCCCCGATCGGTTGGTCCTAGTCGGCTCTGATCGCGCCAGTCAGAGAAGAGCAGTGAGCAGGGGTTTGGCGCATCCCCAGTCAGAGACGGGGTTGGAGTCGGAAGCGGTGTTTGGCCAGGCCTTTTGGTCGGAGAGGCCGTCCGGAGGTGGGCTGGAGACCGAAGTGAGCGTTCCGGTCAGAGAGGCAGGCTGGAGTCGGAAGCGGGTGCCATTCCTCCTCGGCCAGGCCTTCTGGTCGGAGATTGGATCGCCCCTCTGGCCCGTTGTTTAGCTACTTGGGCTGGCCCATGAGTTGCGCGTTGTCTGCTTGGGCCGAGCCTTTTTTAGGAAGCCAGTCCGCGAGGGACCCCGGGTTTATGAACCCAACAGAAGCCCCAGGGCAATTTAGGTAGAATCGTTTGGAGGATTTTTGTCTTGACGGCGGGTGCGCGCGAGCGCACCCATGGGTGTAGTCCCCGAGCCCCCGGGCGATTCGGGTAGAATCGTCTGGGGGGTTTTTCGTGTTGCCAGCGGGGGAGGTTTTCATTTCGTCAGCGGGTGCGTGCGAGCGCACCCGCGGGTGTAGCCCCCGAGCCCCCGGGCGGTTCAGGCAGAATCGTCTGGGAGGTTTTTTAGAGGGCGTGTGTGCATGTTTTTTAGTCAAGATGGAGTCATCAACCAAGGCGAGTTGGAGTCATGGATCCTGGCGTCGGTGCGCGTCGTGGGATCGAGCGAGTTGGAGTTGTGGATCCTGGCGTCGGTGCGCGCCGTGGGATCGAGGCAGTTAGTTTAGGGATGGGGCGAGACGGAGCTCGCGGTCCTGATGGGGCAAGTTCAGGGTCGCAGACCCAGGTGTTTTTGGTGTGCAATCGAAGCGTAGCCGAGGGATGGGGCGAGTTCGAGGTCACAGACCCAGGCGTTGGTGTGCAGTCGAAGCGTAGACAAGGGATGGGACGAGTTCAGAGTCGTAGACCCAGGTGTTGGTGTGCAATCGAAGCGTAGTCGAGGGATGGGGTGAGTTTGGGGTCGCAGACCCAGATGTTTTGGGTGTCTTGAGCCCCCGAGCCCCGTTGGGCTTTGGTAGGGGTCGGTTTGAATTGTGTGCGTTACCCCAACCTTGGTTTATCACAATCGGAGGGGATGAGCTTTGTCGCTTGCCTCGATCGCTCGGGCTCGAGTGACGCGCTCGATGAGCTCGCTAACGGCTATGATCGAGTGGAATCCGGGTCTGTCGTTCATGACGGGGTTGGCATAGCCCTCTTGTGACATTCCACTGCTCCCTTACCTACAACCTAGCAGATGCCTGGGTCATTCCGGAGACCGACCCGGGTGGCCCGCTGGCCTCCCCTTCGATGGAGATTCTATGGGTTTGGCAGAGGTTTAGGATCGAACGAGAAGGTTGAGATGACCCTGTCTACTTTGGGGCAGACTGGGCAAGGGCCGCACAGGGCTCATCTATGTTTTCTCCCCTAGCTCTGTTTGACGCGAGGTGGCCTCGAGCCCTTTGTGGGCTGGCCTTCGAACCCCGGTCGGTCGTTGCTCATGTTTGAATGAGGCAACTGCCGCTTCATGACGCAACACGAAGCGTTGTGATGCATTTCGCCGCATGTGCGATGCCTTAGTTCCTGAGCCCCCGGTCGATTCAGGGCCTGAATCATCCGGGGGGCACGGGCATATGGAATGAATGCGTGTATGGACGTATGAATGACTATAAAGAAATAGTGGGGGTCAGTAGTGTTACCTTGATGACTCGAGTGACGGGGTTTGAAGAGCTCCAATCGAAAATGTCCGACCGGGACCTGTGCTTGTCGTTGATGACGGAGTCAGCATGGCCTACATGGGGTGTCCCTTTGCTCCTTACCTGTCTCTCGGCGTTTTTCTAAGCTATTCGATCAACTTAGGAGGCCCGATGGTCTCTCCTGGCGGAGATCTCCTGGGGAGGCGGAGAGCTACCTGCGTGTGGTGGCGCCTTGATTCTTGCGCCAGGCGTGCGGTAGTGGTGGGCCATACCCAGGCCATGTCCCGTCTGATCAGGCGTCGTTCCGTCGGGCAGGGTGCATCTCATCGGTCAGGGTGTGTCCCATCGTATCCCATCTGCATTAAATGGGGAAGGGCGAGGGTTTTTCGCCCCGTCGTTTCACCTTTCCCTGATCACCGCGCCTTCCCCAACTGTCGTGCCCTTTTCTTTAAGTAAGAAGGGAGAGGGTTTTTCGCCCCGTTCCTTTGCCTATTCCTCATATGCCGTCTCTTCTTTGTTCCTTCTCACCAAGAGCATCTGAGTGCCGCGGTGGTTCCTAGGAGAGAAAAGAAAAGGGGGAGAGTGAGGGAGAGGAGAGAACTCACAAGTCCGTCTGTGAACCCGGAGCGAAATATCGGGCTGGAGGTCATCCACTGTGTGGGAGTCGGTGCTGGAGGCCTTTGTCGTGAAGGGGTTTCTGCCGCCGAAGGAGGTGGTGCACTAGAGGGCTCCTAGGAGGGAGGATCTCCCACAACCTTGGCCCAATGAGGTAGTTTCCTTCCTCGCCTTCCACGAGCGTGGGCTAGGATACCCTGCGCACTGGTTCCTGCCCAAGCTCCTCAATGAGTGGGGTTTGGAGTTGCAGCACCTCAATCCGACTGGGGTGCTGCATATCACCGGCTTCGTCACCATCTGCGAGGCCTTCCTCGGGATGGAGCCGCACATGGACTTCTTCCGGCGGCTATTCTCCCAGGCAAACTTTGTCGGTGGGGGATCCGCCTGAGGCCGTGCCGGTGGGGGATTTTGCCCTGTAGAAGAAACCAAGCGCGGGGGGCTCGTATCCCACATACCTCCCTTGTGACTCCAACCAGGGGTGGCATGGGGAGTGGTTCTATATCAGGAACCCAGTGGAGGTTCCGTTCTCGGCATTCACCGGCAGAAGGCCAACGAGGCGGGAAAGTTGGTCGTGGGGCCCTACCCGTCGGGAGAAGAAGAAGGTGGAGATCATCGAGGCGGAGCTCCAGAAGCTCGTGCGGCGCGGCCTTGACTGGGTGCAGGTGTTCCACACCCTCTACCACCGTCGGGTTGCTCCGTTGGCGGAGAGGGCGTGGCCGATGTGGAAGTACGGCGGCCCATCGAACCCTGATCGTGCGTCGCCGGAGGAGCTACCAAATGATGAGGTCTGGAGTCGCCTCGACCGGGTGCTGCAACTGAAGCCCAAAGAGAAGGTCGATGGAAAGCCTGGACCTCTCAACGCCTCAGTGGTGTCCAAACTGGTATGCTTCCCTCTCTTTACTCTGTGTTCTTTTCCCCTTTGCTTTCCTGCTTTTTGATTTTGAGTCGCCTGTTTTGTAGGGACTTGAAGCTTACAAGTCCCGGCTGCACCTTCCAAATGGGCCAAAGGGCGCGGCTCGGCAGGCCACCCAGAAGGAGGCAACGGATGCCAGGAAGAAGAAGAAAGCTGAGGAGTCTCGGTGAATGTATGAGAAGGAGAAGGAGATCGCCCAGCGCGTGAAGGCTGGGGAAAATAGGAGCGATGTCGAGTTAAAGATCGAATCAGAGGACCCCACAGAGGTGGGGAATGACATGACCTTCTCCGAGGAGGAGGAGAGCCGGGAGGTTGTTGGGACCTCGGCAGAGCGTCACGATCCCGCGGCCGTGTCTAGCAGCGGTGAGCGGGAGGCGGAGAGGCGCGGCGATGTCCCCATGCCAAGAAAGCGTGCTGCGAGCTGGAGTTGGAAGCGGGTGCCATTCCTCCTCGGCCAGACCTTCTGGTCGGAGATTGGATCGCTCCTCTGGCCTATCGTTTAGGAGCTTGGGCCGGCCCATGAGTTGCGCGTTGTCTGCTTGGGCCGAGGCTTTGTTAGGAAGTCGGTCCGCTAGGGACCCCGGGTTTATGAACCCAACATATAGCGAAAGAAAAAAAATTAAATAGCCCTAAGTCTCTAATCTCTACCCAATTAATCTAATTCATATAACAAAATCACTGTAATAATTAGAATAGAAAAGAGGGGAAAGATAAAAACTAACTAACGTTGTAACTAGCTAATTGGCCGTATATTATGAAGATCAACGAAGATGTTGTATATGAAAAACTATAACAATAATCAGCGTGTTTGGCTGGTAGACTGCACAGTGGATTTCGGATGGTCTCGGATGATTCAATAGTGTTCTGTGAGAGAGAATAAGCTGAAATAAGCTAAAACAAGCCATAAGGTGACCAGCCGAACACGCTGAATAATAAGAACAACATAGAGGGAGAAGATAACATAAATATTAGACATAAATCACATGGATATCAATAAAGACTAACACAAAGAAGAGATGATAAATACATACAACACTAATTAGCAATTTTATTAGCTAATTAAGGGGTTATATAGTGGGGTAATAGGGAGGTTGGGGTGTGTGTGGCCCCCCTTCCCTGCACATGCATATCTTATCTGTTCATGTGACCCTTACAGCATGCACTGATGTGATGTGTGTCCATAATCCTATGATGGTTTTGTGGTATCAAAACTTTAATTTGATTTGACATGTTTGACCCGCCGCCTACCGGGATACTAGATACATCATACATGTGGTTCCATTGAGGAAGCGTACCTGATTTTTTTTATTTTTAACCCTTTTTAAAACTATTTTCAATTTTGACACTCTATGAACTCCACATAAGCTTTAGTGGTAGGATGAGATAAGGCACAACATCATTTTATGCCTTGGTGAGGATTCACAAATACCACATATATTGAGAGATTTGAGAGTGTCATACAATGGAATCTCTGAGTTTTATTTAGAAAACTTACAAAAACTCCAAAATAATGGTGGAACCAAGAACTTGAGACAGTGCTTAACTTGATCGTTCAGTCTTTCAATTACTCAAGATCCAAGTGAAGGCTAAGAAGCCCCATGGTTGAAGATAATATGGGTAAGTTTAAAAGTCAGACCAGTTTATTCTAATCCAGAGAAGAATTTGATTGAATACATGTGTACTTTTGAGGCGTGAAAGCATTATAACAACTCCTAATCCATTGTTCAAGTTTATCTTTGCTTAGGGACTAGCAAAGGTTAAGTGTGGGGAGCCGGTTGACGGTCATTAACATCAATCATAAACCATTAACATATTCTGCATATGTACTTAATTGCATCACCAAACATCAATCATAAGTCTAGGGGTTTAAACTAATAAATTCCTTGAGTTCTGGTGAATCAGTGTTTACAGGAGGATTTAATTATAAAACCATCAAGGAGGACCTATTCATCAAAGCAAGTCACGTTTATTCGTGACGAAACCAACTTGGGAAGACTCTAGAACAATCCAGAAGGCAACCCATTGTGACAGAGCACAAGAGGATGACACCTGCATGTCGGCCAGCCTATGGGCCCCACGTGTTAGCCCCTCCTCGCTACATCAGTTCTCCATCGCCTTAAGGATCACATCTACGCCATTGATTTAAGTCGGTTTGATCCGAGGGTCCAAAATTGATGTTACCCCCTATATCTAGCAGCCCCTACCTCTCTCCCTGGAGCCATCCTGAAACCCTAAATCATATCTCTCATTCGGATTAACACACACTAGGAGGATTAGGTCTAGAACTCTCTAGTGTAGTAGATTAGTAGCTCTGGAGTGAGGGTCGAGTTGGGCTCATGCTCAAGTTCTGAATCTAGTCTTGGAGGCTCGACAAAGCCTTGTATCTTCACTTCTATATCTTGTAAGACTTACTATCAATTTATCATATTCTTATCTACATGGCTATACTTACTTTGAATATATATCTTGCTTAGTTAAGGTTATCATTACTTTTATGTGTGGGTTCACAGAGCGCTTAGCTTACTAATTTACTGGTTAGGCTAAGTAGCCAAGTCTTGTGTAAACATGGAGCTTATACGATGATCTGCCTATGAGTACACCCTGTTCCCTGGCCGTGTGGTAGCAGCGAGAGGTGACAACCCTGTCTATCCTTTGTAGTCCACCCCATATGAGCAGGTTCTTAAATTGTAGGATCGTAGTCGCGTCAGTAGAGCTATCCTTTGTTGTCCTCTACCATCTAAGCAGCGTCCCAAAGTGCACAAGGGTAGAGTTAGTCTTAGCTATAGTCGGGTATATATATATTTTGATCATGTAATAAGAATATCACAGGAATCTACCTTACCCTTTGTTCTTCTGAGTTAACTAGTTTATATTATCTTAGTGATCCATCCCCTGAGTGTCATTATACATAAATTCCTATCATTACATTTACCCCTTGCTCTAGCTATGCTAGTATGTTGACTGATAGATATTCCTTTATTACTCAATAAATCCTTACTCCATTATTTCCCTATGGTAAAATATAAATAACGATACCTGTAATACTTCTGGTAAAATGCTACAATGGTATTCTATGCGCTTACGAAATCCTTCATATTCTATTTGTGTTAATAAATACTAACACACGCCAAACCTTTCCGTACTTGACGTCATACATTACAAATCCGTATATGGACTGAATCAAGGAAGACTCTAAAATGTCGTTATTGTCATCAACGGGTCCCAATATATGACAGGCACGGTAACGTGTAGTGAGTGGAGGATGATTTTCCTTGCCCTTATTTGATAGGCAAGTGTGCAGTTGAACCACTTTTGTTATCCTCCAGTTGCCATCACTCTCTCTCTTCCGTGCATTTAACCTCCACATACAACCTGTCTTGCATATCAAGTGGTACCTCAACTCCTTGTCAGAATGAGTGATGGTGTATGGCCTATGGTGAAAGACTACATAGTCCTAAAAGAATAGTTTCATCTCAGACATTGTATTGAATATCGTCCCCCTGCTAAGGATTTGATCCTCATGGTCGTACAACGATTTCCTACACATTTGTAGCTTGGTGTGACAAACTGCCATATGTGTCATGCGGACATCCCTATAGTTCAGAACGCCACTAAAAGGTACGTTCATCGACCTCGGTTGCATCAGCTCTGTCGCTTTGTAAGGCTCTGGTGGAACGTACGGCAGTGCTTCACTAAGTCCAACCCATGACTCATATGGGGTAGCTTTCTCTAGAACATCTGTGACTAGTCCTCGCTGAACTGGCATAGCATGAAGTACTTTAGTTGGTACTGGTACTTGCATAGCATGAACCGGTATTGGTATATCATCTCTACCTCCTTGCTCATCGTCCGAATCCTCTGAATCACTGCTAACCTCATCACTGAGCCTGTCCTCCTCGTCCTGCTCCTCCTCTTCCCGCTAGAACTCGTTCACATCGAAATCATTGCTTATAAGGCCTACTAAGAACCACCTAGAATCATCGATTGCCATTGGAGAGGATATAAGATGCACCTGCGTGAACTGACTGTTGAAATTCATATTACCCGTAGTTGATTCCACATGGACCCCCCATTCTTGTTGATTGCCTCCAACACTGTCGAAGGACGATGGCCCATCATGGAGACCCGACATCCTGTACCCATTCTCCATGATCACCACCTCAGCCATGGAGACATTGGAAGCTTGGATTACCCTATTGTAGCAGGACCAGTGAGCATGGTCACGCAAGGGTATCAGGACGTAGTGTGCCCTAGTCTTTCCACTATCAAACCTCCCCTTCAGTGTGAAATTACCACCAAACTTTCCATTCAAACGGACACAAAGGTTGCTGAAGCTAGGAGGTTCATCAAACAATTCCAATTCTTCTTTCATATCCTCAAACATACTCTTTCCTGACACTTCCCCCATAAAAAACTCGGACACAACAATCCATCTACAAAAGCATTTGAGGAAACTTCATCAAGTCATCGAAATCGTCGTATCACGTACAACTAAGTACCAACATTACAAAAATACTATATGTACTAACTACCATTACTACTACAAACTAACTAAACCCTAACTACCTAACCAAACACTAAACCCAAAATCCTAACTAACAAAAACCTAAACCCTAACTACCTAACCAAACACTAAACCATAACTACACTACAACATACAACCTAAATCATAAAACCTAACTACACTAAATCACTAACACTAATCAGTTGTTTCAAAAATTAATCACCAATATCACGAAATTGAGGGTCTTGCAGGGGGAAATACCTTGGCAACGACAGGGGGACTTTCTAGAGGTCAACCCAGACGACAGAGAGTGCCGCCGGTGGCCTAGCCGGTGTCAGCGGTGCCTGTATGGACAACCAGCAAGGGAGGGGCGCAGGCAACTAAGGGGATGACCCCACCCTCTGAGCAGGGGAATGGGGAGAGAGGGAGGGATGGAGGCATGGCCGGCGGTGGAGGGCCCAAGGAAGGGGACGGGGGCGAGCGCGATGGGCGCCTGGAGGCGGCAAGGACGCAGGGGTGGCAGCGCGTGAAACAGAGGACGAAGAGGAAAGGAATGGAGAGAGGGGGAAGAGGAAGGCCGCGTCGCGGGCCTGTACTGGGCCTTGCCGCACCCTGATCTGCGGCGCGGCAGCGCCCGCCACGTCAGAGGTTAGCGGCCCGGGTCGCTGCCACGGTAGCTGCCTCACCACGCCACCTTGCATGACGCGACAGCGTGGTTCTGCCGTGCCATGGCATTAGGCGCGGCCAAAAGTGTTAGTTTCGAAAAAAATAAAACAGTGTCAAAATTGAAAATAGTTTAAAAAGAGGGTTAAAAATTAAAAAAAATCGCCTACGTATGTGTCTATGCATGTTTGTATATTGTAGCAGAGTTGCAATACGCAGGGAGGTTACGATTGAACATCAAAGTTGAACGGCGAGTAGTCAATCCAGTTCTTTACCACTACTTCAGCAGTACTTTTCAGCGAACGAACAATGTTTTTCTCTCACAATAAATCGTCATAAGCTGGTAACTAAGGACCACTGTCAACATGCTAGCTTCAATGAAATTTATACAGCAGAATTGACGAGTTGAAGATTCTGTGGACTGAATTGTCTTCTCTAGTCTAGCTACAATCTATCATCGTTGCGAGCATAAATTAACTGTGGGCTGTAATAACATGGATAAGCATTTGACTATTGTTTCTACGCCTCTCCACTAGTTGGTCCCAATTAATTTCTGGTTTTAACGGGTCCTTGTTTTGAAATTTGAACCAATTAGCAAATTGTGTCGCTTGCAGCTTCTTCAATCAAGTTTGATTTATTCGTAACCTGTGCATCAGATGAATGTTGAACTTGCAGAAACTAGCACCTCGCTCAGCCCGGAGAACATGCATGGCATGGCATCTGACGTGCGATTTTCACATACATGTAGATAAGCATATCTTTCATTCTGTTTTTTTTAGACAATCAGATTGAGGCGTTCAGCTGTGCTGTTTCATTTCTGACAAACTTGTAAATTTTGCACTACAAGAAACCTGTTAATCCGTGATGAAAAATTTTCGCCACGGATCAACAAAAAATCGTCACTATGCAGCATTTGTGATGATTTTAGATATCGTCATAGATTGAGCGTCATGGATTAACTCCCGTGACGGTTTACCGAAAACCGTCACAGATTAACGGAATCGGTGACAATCTTGAACC
This sequence comes from Miscanthus lutarioriparius, assembly GCA_904845875.1. Taxonomy (NCBI): domain Eukaryota; kingdom Viridiplantae; phylum Streptophyta; class Magnoliopsida; order Poales; family Poaceae; genus Miscanthus; species Miscanthus lutarioriparius. The sequence continues at coordinate 38,931,566 of CAJGYO010000008.1, read as the reverse complement.
GTCACAATAGAGCCCGAAGCCTAGCTAGCCTAGCCCAAGCCCATTTCCAATGACGGAAAATAATCGTCACGGATGCATTGCCATGTCATCATGGATGCTTACGTGGACGATGACATGGATGATGACGTGGCATCCCGGCCCATTTAATAATAGCACAACATCGACGATGAACATTTTTAGCCTGTTTTCAGCCCATTTACAATATGTTTCAGCCCATTTGCAATCTATTTTCCAGGGAAACTAGAGAAAGGGTGGGAGCAGGGAGCAGCTGATAGATTGAGTCATTGAGGCATTCAGCGCTGCTGTTTCCTCTCTCCCTGAGGAAAAGTCATGCATGTTCTGTTGATCCACAATTGAGCCAAGCATGTGTGGCTTGTATTCATTTTCCCTTAAAAAAACAGTCTTATATGGTAGCTAAAATGATCTATGCATGCTCTGATGTCTTGCTACGGTGTGTGTGTGCAGCTAGCTGCTTAAAGTCATCTAGAAGCGACGACAATGGCTGGGAGAGAAATCAAGTGAAACGTGCACCTTTGTCATTCAGGTGGTATTTTGCAGCCATCAAACGAAAGCAATAGCAAATCAAACTGTCATAAACTCGAATAATTTAATACTGTTGGCTTACTGATCAATGGCAGTAGGATCCTGCCACCGAATCGATCTGAGTGTTGTGTATGCAGAGGTACAGCCTCCAAAAAAAAGTACAGGTTAAATTGACCTGAAAGTGCATAACAAAAGCCATGAATCTAGAAAAGCCAAAATGTTTTATAATTTTGGAATGGAGATAGTATTGCTGTTGAACCATTTACACATAATGTTTGTTCACAAATTTCAGAAAGGACTAAAGCTTCAATTCTAATTAAGATACAATTCTAATTAAATATCAAAACTAATTTCGGTTAAGTATAACCAATGGGATAACATAATTACGACCTGCTATTATATAATGCCCATCTTTCTCATGTTTTTTTTGTTGCAAATCTTGGTATATGCGAAGACACTTATATACACGTACAACCCTAGAGAGACCAAGCCAGGGGATCCTGAAATTGATGAAATTACCATAGACGTCTCGATGTCGACGGATTTATTGCCTACTACTAAAATGCCCGACATAGTTGCAAAATAGCTAGAACTAATATTATACAATTAACACATAAAATGAAATTGAATCAAGAATGTACAGCTTTTGATTTGTTTCAAATGTACACTATCTAAAGGACCTACAAAGGACAATAGATACATTTTCTACTTTGGAGAGTATAATGTCTCTCTAAAGGACGTTACATTCTTCTTTTTTGAAATATGAAAGAATTTGTACATGTACCAACTAAAATGATTTAGCAACAAACTTAAAAGGTGATGGTTGCTGCTTGCTGCTTGCGGAAGAGCGATGGAAGGCTCGTTTTATAGGTGAGGCGAAGGGAAGGGGAAGCGAAGAAGTCAACCCGCGGCGATGCGTAATTGTAATTGTAACGGGTTGGTGCGGTGGCGTGCGTTAAAACAGGTAATTACTGTGGAACGAACGAAAAGGTATGGCTGGGCCTGGCTGGCCCCCGCTGACCATGGCCTGGGCAGATGGATTGACTTTTAATTGATCCCTTCTCCTCACCACCGCCCGGTATCTCCTTGCGTGGTCTTTTCTACGTACGTTTCTTCAACTCCTTGCACTTGAAACATTCCGTTCGCCCCCTGCTTGGGCATACGTTCGTGCCTTTGACCCTACTGCCCTATCCACCTCCACAATTTAGAAGCTGCGAGCGGAATATACCAATTTCAGACTAGCTATTACCTCGCCATGCATGAACGCGACCACGTACGCATATATACTATATATCCACAAAACACGCAGGACGCATAGCATAGGCATAACATATCCCAACACATGCTTATGATTCTATAAGCGAACTGAGTGTAGCTGAGTTGGTTGGGTTTCTTGTGGTGGAACCTGTCCACCCAGGTCCGCAAGCTCTTCGTCCCTCCCACAGCCCAGTCAGATCTTCACGGTCGGATCGATCTCGTGGATCATCAACGCTGACGGAGTTAGAGAGCTCATCGAGCCGGTGCAGATCAATACTGCGCCGATCACCCCAACGCTTGCGACTACAGATCCAATCTCGGAACCACTTCCGAGGTAGTCCTCGCCGATAACTCGCCGCCCGCTCCCCCACTACCAGAGGAGGCGAAATCAACAACGACGATCTGATCGCATCCATCGATCAGGTCAGCCAGAAGCTCGCCGATTGCCTCTCCATCACAGAATCGGCTCTGACCACTCTGGTTCAGCGCCGACCACCCTCCAATCCAGATCTAATGGAGGCTGCTCGGGAAACTCCAGGGGTTACGGCCCTACCCTTCGGGCTCACCAACGTTGCCGCGCCTATCAAGATGCCCTAAGGGGCAAATTCGCCGACCAGGCGGGAGATATCCATCCTCTCGCCGACCAGCCCTCGCGCGGCAGTCAACACGCTACATGTAGGCCGATGCCCCAGAGCATCCCTCCAAACCACCTTGGAGGAGAACCCAGACTCTGAGTCCCAGGGCTCTACGGAGACTGTCGCCGAAACCACCGCCGAACAACTTCCTCTCCCTCCTTTCCGTGGGGGTGCAATCTTCAACGTCCGCATCGACAGCCCCCCGCGGGAAGGGGAAATCGAGGAGGACCGCGTCGCCTGCGTCAACAGGAACGTCAACCATGCGCAGCGCCAAGCAAACATGGTTGCCCTTGCGATGGCCGAGGCTCAGCTCGACTCGCAAGGAAGGCCACGCCAACTCCAACGCAACCTCGACGACGAGTTTGTCCGTGTTGACAGCCACATCGTCTACAAGACCCCAAGCGCCAACTTGGTCGTGGTCGCCAACGAGCTCGCCCGGCTCCCGCAGACACCGGAGGTTGCCAAGGTCGCCGCCATGCTTAAAGCGGCGCACTGTCAGGTCAACGAGATCCGCCAGGATTAGAGACCTTCATACTCCAGAAGCTCGATTCGTCGATCAGCCACGCCAAGATCTGATCGCCGCCCAAGTTGTTTCACCGACTAGCACCGCGACAATAGGCAACCTCTCCAGGGGGAGCTAGGGGCAACCACATCGAACACCCTCGCCAACACGACCAAGAGGTCGACCAGGACATCCGAGTCCACCTCAACGATCTCTGAGACACGCGACGACGTATCGACGAGCGCCGCTTCGGTCGCCATGAAGAAGAAGTACACTGTCGTCAAGAGTACGAGCAAGAGTTCGGTAACCCAGACTCATCTCTCAAGCCGCTCAACACCGGCAACGCTGCAGATCATGGCGCTGACAACCCCGAAGGGCCCCTAGCATTCACGATGGCACTCCGAACACTCCAGTGGCCCCGTGGTTTCAAAATCACTAGGGTCGAGCCCTACGAGGGAAGGATGAACCCCACATAGTGGCTATAGGCTTACGCCACTAATGTGCGTGCCACCGGAGGAGATACCAGTGTCATGGCGAACTATCTTCCTGTCATGCTCACACCAACCGCCATGAACTGGTTCACAAGCCTTGCCCCGGACTCCATCGGATCCTGAGAAGAACTGAAGAAGGTCTTCACTGACAACTATATGGCTACGTGTACTCGGCCGGGCACCAAGCATGATTTGAACCATATCTACCAGAAGCCGTTCGAGCTCCTCCATAGCTACATCAGACGCTTTTCCAAGATGAGGAATTCTATTCCCAACATCACGGAGGCTGAGGTCATCACCACCTTCGTTCGAGGACTCCATCACTGTGATCTCTGCTCCAAGTTCAACCATAAGCCACCCACGGGGATTGGCAAGATGATTACGACCGCCAACCAGTACGCCGACGCCAAAGAAGGCAAAGTACGCTTCAACGAGGATGCGGGCACTCATCACCCAACTCGCCGCAGCGACGATCGCCTCGACGACCGGCGCCATAGTGACCGCCGCTACGACGACCGCAGTCACCATCGGGACAGTGGCTGTGATCGGCCAGAAGGATCCAAGTCTAGTCAATATCGCCGCTGTCGACCGAACCACATCGTTGCCGCCATCGAAGAACCTCGCACCAAGCGCAACTATGACGAGCAATACAAGAAGATCCTCGATGGCCTGTGCCCTCTCCACAAGAACGCCAAGCATAAGATGACGGACTGCCTTGGTTTGGCTAAGGAGTTTCAGGCTAAAAAGCCAGACGACGACAACAACGACGGAGCTGGAGGCCGCCGACCGCCTAGGGGCAACAACAATGCCTTCCAGGATCACGACAAGGTGGTCGCCACCATCTTCGGGCCTCGCCTCCGCCAAGAGCGAAGAGAACGGAAACTCACCGCTTGCCGGTGCTCACCGTCAATACGGAAGACGCCACCGCCAACCCCATCTATCGCCCTGGTCGAGGTCCCCATCACTTTCAGCAGGGCGATCAATGGGCGGACATCCTTACACAGGATGTGTCTGCCCGGGAAAACGTCGGAAACCCTCGTGGATTGAGGCTTCAAAGGAGGCCTAAAGGGTCCCTAAGTTCCAAAGGAAGAGGCTGGTTGGGTTGGGTTTAGTTTGGCATACTATCAGTCTAGCTACCTGGTCGGCGGTGGTATGGCTGGCTGGCCCCCGCTGACCATGGCCGTGTCCTTCTCTCATCCTTTGTTCGCCTGGGCAGATGGATTGACTTTTAATTGATCCCTTCTCCTCACCACCGCCCGGTATCTCCTTGCGTGGTCTTTTCTACGTACGTTTCTTCAACTCCTTGCACTTGAAAGATTCCGTTCGCCTGCTTGGGCATACGTACGTGCCTTTGACCCTTCTGCCCTATCCACCTCCACAATTTAGAAGCTGCGAGCGGAATATACCAATTTCAGACTAGCTACTAGCTCGCCATGCATGAACGCGACCACGTACGCATAGCATAGGCATAGCATATCCCAAATCCCATCTTGCTGGTGCTGGTTCGATCAACGACCCATAGTGAGGGCATGCATGTTCAATACGGTTCTGGGACGGTTCTCTTTATATTTTATAGAATCATAAGCATTTTTTTTTGCGAGGTCCGCTCACAACTGAGTTGGACCGACAAATCTCGAGATTGACGAAGTCACCACAGGCGTCTCGCTATCGACGGGCACATCGCCTACCACTGAAAGCTTAGCGCTGTTAATTCCTAGAATAAATTCAGAAAAATGCGAGCACCCGTGTTAAGTCGGAGACTTGAACTCCGGTAGACAGGTTCCACCACAAGAAATCCAACCAACTCAGCTACGCTCAGTTCGCTTTATAGAATCATAAGCATGTGCTGGACAATGCTCCAACCAAGCTTTAATTTTCATACTACTTCTATACATACTGGGAATCTCTTCAAAATTTTGCATAACTTCATCTAGTATTACTAATTGGAGGTCTCCAACAAAGTCGTCACATTAATCCTTGCCGGTCGTGTTAAACAAAAAGATACATCATAAAAATTAGAGTAAAGTTCATGGCTGGTCCTCAAACTTGCCGAGGCGAGCAGCTGCCACGCACAGGCGTGTGGGCGAGCACCGACGCCACTGCCGCATAGGTGCACGGGCGAGCAGCTGTTGTCGTTGCCGCGCAGCCGCACCGAACAGCGGCACACCGATGAGCTGACCCTTGCCATGAGAGAGGTGAGAGATGAGAGATAGATCTGACATGTGGGTCCAGACCCATTTGGATGAATATGAGACCTAAACAGAGTTTAAGGACCAAAATGGCATACTTTTTGAGTTTAGGGACCGGGATGACACATCCATACAAGTTTGAGGACCGGCCATAAACTTTACTCTAAAAATTATCTATTAAAAAAATAAGAAATAACTAACCATCATAGACTCTTGCTGGGAATTTAGAAAAACAACATAAATCAAGTAATCATATGTTGGGAATTTAGAAGTACATTTAACGGATTTTTAGCTTATATTTTACAATTGTGCAAATTTAATGTGTTACTTAGAATATTTATCATAATGATATGGTGGACGATTTATATGCAAATTTGTGGACTCACTTTACATTATGTCTCATAATGGTAGTGTGTGTTTATTATTCACTTCTGTCATGATCCTAAATGGGACACCCACCCCATGTCTTGACAAATGGGCCAGGCGAGGCCTAGGACCGATCCCTAGCTGGCCACAGGGCTGCTCGACACTCGGCCTAAGGGGTGCGTGGCCAGGGGCAGCGTCGCCACCGCCTCGAGATCTTCCGACATCCGAGCCAATCCAGAATAAAATAGGAAAGTTAGAAAAAGTAGGAGAATAAATAAGAGATTTGCTTAGATAAAATAGATTAGGATTTATTAGGAAATAAATAAATATATACTTGTAGTGAAAGCAGTCCAAATCTATAAGGTCACTTTAGCTTTTCTTAGTTCCTTGGAGATTAAATTTAGATTGCTTAGGGGTTAAGTCTCCCAGACTATAAATAGATCGGCGATGTAACCTTTCAATCTTAGGCAATAATCTACTCCCCTACCCCCTTCTCTCTATTGCCGCCTCCTCCTCCCTCTCTCCCTCACGCGCGCACCCCCTGCCCTAGCCGCACGCCGCCACCGCCACACCCGCCAACACCGGCGCAGCAGCTCCGCAGCCTTCGCCGCCAACGCTCCAATACCTCTAGGCCGCTCCCTAGGAAATTAAAGGACCATCACAACTTCCATTAATATATAAAAAGTTACTAATGACACCAAAAAAATCTATACAATAATATTAATATATATACATGACAATAATTAAGGAAATTTGTTACGTCATCTGAATTTTTACATTTTAAGGTAAACCATATGACATATCCAAATTCATAGCATAATTGTAGGTGCCTTACTTTTAATATAATATTAGTACGTATATATTTTATTGATAAGAAAATTCAACATTTTGAGCGGTGAAGGGTTACTGTAGATCAAAAGTGGTTATGAGCTCCTTATTTTTATATTCTTTTTAAGTAATCAATCATTATTGCTCGGCTTAAATGTCAATATTCTCTTGAGGTTAACGCTGTTGCACCTCCTATATCTTACTTCAATCTCTTACTACCGTTCTCGAGTGCTGTATGCAGGCTAAAACAATTATCTATGCCATCATAATACTCAAGAGTGCAGTCTAGGACCTAAAATTCCATAATTTTTAATAAAATTCAAAAGAACTGTTTTGAATAAAAGTTATAATAAATATGAAAAAAGTAAACCTCTATTTTAAATTATAAGACGTTTTAGATTTTCTAGATACATTGCTTTTACGACGTATCTAGACATAGTGTATATCTAAGTTCATAACAAAGATATGTATATAGAAAAGTCAAATCGTCTTAGAATTTCGAATAGAGGGAATACAACTATTAAGTCAAAATTTGAAATTCAAAATCAAACTACATGACGTCATGAAACATGGGATACAACAAGAGCCACCATAACTTATGTTAAGGTTTTGACTAAATTCATTGAAGACATCCGGAGGTGCCATGCAAAGGGGGAGAAAACTGTGAATTTAGATAGAAAAACATATAGAGTAACTAATATGTTTATCATGACTCGATACAGAGACTACAGGGTATCTATAGTGTATTGTGTTTGAAAAATAAGCATAGTGATAGAGAGAGATAGTGTGCGCAAAGATAAATATTATCTAGTAGTTTTAGGTATTACACATAACCTTTCTATTTATAATTAATAACCCGTGGAGAGGGCACAGGGTGATGGACTTGTATGGCATAACCCACCATTGGCAATCAAGGTAGCATCATGTGCCTTGTTTGATACAATATAATGCAAAAAAAAGGGGGGTGAGGGGGAGGGTGTTGTTGTTTGTTGCTCACTGTTTTCTTGCAATGCTTGTACACTTTTCAAAATGTTTTCTAATAGCATCACCACCAGTTCCCCTTTCCCATTTTCCCTTAAAATCTAATATAGGGGATTGAGAGAACTAAATTGTAGAGTATAAGGGATGTATACTCAAGCAGAATGAGAAAGCCACATCCTCTGTATAAGTTGAACCCATGTGCCAGTGAAAAAAATCTCTCTACTCTTTCTTTTCTCTCCCTATGCCGACAAAAACTTCTCGACAACGGTTGCTCGCCGATCTGTGCGCGTGGCATAGGGGCGAGACAAGGGTGGTGGCGGCTCGCCGGCGGGGGTGTGGGTGAGGGCGGCGACTCGCTGGCCGGAGCACGGGCCAAAGTGGCGGCCTGCTTGGGCTATGCGCGGGTCGCTTGGCGCGGCGACAGCAGCTGCCCGCCCGGCCTGAGGCGTGGCAGTGGCTGCTCACCGATAGCTACCTGCCTGGCCTGGGACACGGTGGGGGCTAGTCGTCGTCGGCTGCCCGAGATGTTAGTGATAGGGAGAAGGGAGAAATGGTATTGAGACAACTAGCTGGTTGCTCCCCTTATTTCTTTTAAGAGATTGATTGAAGGTTTGGTTTTCTCAATTGAGAAAAAATTAGATAAAAAGAGATTGGAAAGGGGATATGCTAGAACTTGTTTTATGTCTTCAATCCCCTTTTATCACTAGTATACATAGGAAAGGGAATAATTTATTTTCAATCCGGTGAAGATGCTCGAAGTAAAGGAACTATGGCCAACGTACCATGTCGGCGAAGATTTTATTTTATTTAGAGGAAAAAAAAGGAGATGCATGCCCACACAAAAACCGGTGTGGTGACGTCCGTCCTGGTTCTACAGCGCTTTGATTATGATTCGTAACTGCGTGTCGCCACGTCATTTGTTTAATTTTGGGAGGAGAAAGAGTAGTACGGTACCTACGCAGAGCGAAATAAATAAATAAAATGCGCCTATCTCTTAATAGGAATCCTGCTAGCAAATCACGGGCGCCCGATAGGGCCACGTCGCCCGTTACCTTCTTACCGTCGGATTAAGGCAGCTCGTGATAAGGACCGTCCAATCGAGGGCGTAACGGGTCTCTCACCCGTCAAACCCGGACGGCCGCGAATCTTCACGAACCCGCTTGGGGCGACTCCGGCACCTCCCTCCTCGGCTCCTCCCATCGCGGGCGCTGCGCTCTGGCCATCCCGGCGCGGGTGAGAGCCCGATGACCCCGGTGCAAGCGGGGTACGAGCGCGGCGGACCAGGCCGTTCTGGTCCCGGTCATCCCGACGCGTCGCACATGGAGCCTGTGCACGGCTCCTCGCTCACCCTCGCGCCCTCTCTGCTCAGCTCCCCTGCCCTCACTCTCTCTTCCTCGCGGCAGCAAGCGCCATGGCCGGCTTGAGCACTTGACACCGTCGTTCTTGCGGTCGGCAGGCACCTCCCTATCGCCCTCCGCCCCTACCGCCTCGCTCTAACCGTCCCCGCCATGGCCGTGCTGCGCCGCTGCAGCAGCGCCTGCGCGCGTGGCCAGCAGGCCACGGACCGCCTCCCGGTACCGCGCGGGCCTGGCGCAGCTCGCCGGCCGGCCAGCCACCGCCGCCGTGGCCATCCCGCCGCTCTGCTGAGCGTTCATGGGTCTTCCCTTTGTCGCTGGTATTTGGTTCATCAGAGGTTTCCCATTTGCTGCCGGTACTTGGCTCATCTGGGATCTTCCATTTGCTACTGGTGTTTGGCTCATCAGAGTTTTCTCATTTGGTGTTTGGCTCACCAGCTGCCTTCCATTTGCTGCTGATGTTTGGTTCACCACGGTTGCTACTGGTGTTTGGCTCACCCGGGTTACCTCTGGTGTTTGGTTCACCTGGGGCCTTTCATTTCTATCAACTGGTAGTTGGTTCATCAGGGGCCTTCCATTGGTTGTGCATCTCTGGTCCTTCAGTCAAGATGAAAAACATAGAAACTATAGAGGAGATACAGATGGAACTTCGACTTGCCTACTATAGTAATGGATACATACTGTTGGCATTGGGATTGCATCAATCTTACTGTCGAGAGATCTGACAGCTCTAACAATCTGCTGCACAAAGAGGCAATGATCAGCCAGTGTCCAAACAGTTGCTCTTCTGCATTGTCTTTTTCGGCAACCCAAGTGACCTGGTTTCAGAATGCAAAACAGAATGCGAGATTCACCATATAATTTGAGCCATCTCCAAATTTGAGCTAGCTTGTATATTTATGTGAAACCGAACTGACATCTACTGCAACGACGGGGAAACTCAGAAACTAGCAAGTTGGTAAGATAATTATTTGTGCGCACATGCCAGCCATCACAAAAAACCAAAAGACAAGTGTAACTAACGGATTCATATCGAATTAGAGGCTGATCATAGCATAAGAAACCCAAGAGCTACCTCCATGTCTTTTCTAAAAATTCTGAAGATGTGGTCACCCTGCTGTTGCTTTAAATCTTTTTCTATTCGTTTCGGCAAGATTGAAAGGGTTGAGGACATCTCATCCAGTTTGTTGAAGTGGGATTTCATAACAGTCAGCTGATCAGAGATGCTTTTGGTGTTGCTCTCAACAAGCGCGTTGAGATCATCTTGTCCCTTAAGCTACAACGGCGTAAATAATCTTATACAAAATCACATAAAAAATCACAAAATGAAAAATTAAGTTTTGTTGAGTTTCTCATGTAGATCAAATTAAGTTTTGTTAAGTTTCTCATGACTAGATCTATGCAGTAGATATATAATATCATATGAATTAGTGCAACTTCAAATGTTCAATATTAGCGATTTAGTTTTTCTGTCTTTATCCATTTCACGTATAGAAGTATTCTTTTCATTTACTTTCAGATATTCATACTCCAGATCTCAATTGGCATCTGTATAATATTTGACAAATCAAATCAAGCAAAGGTTTATTGTCACCAGTTAAAATCCAGCCATATGATGTTAGTCTTAAATAACCACGTCTATAACCGCTATTGCTCATTTTCAAAATTTCTATATGAAACTTGGAGATTCTAGACTTTATATGAAAATTTCTTTTACAACTAACACAATATATTCAAAATATTAAAAGACCTCGTACAGTTTTGCTACTTATCCTCAAAGTAAAAGATCAACACTAGGTTCAGCTCTGCACAACTGGTTCCACCCAGGTGGCCGCGCGGCAACGCCGCACGTTGCTTTCTAGTGGAACCAAATCACACGCGCGTCGGCGTCGTCCAGACGGAAGCTGCTGGCACTAGCAAAGCCGAAAGCGCAGGTAGTTGATGGGCGATGGGCCGGGCCTGCATGTCGGCCAGGCCGGTTTGACTTTGACCAGCAGTCCAGCACAGCATCATCCTACGGAGCACTTGTCAACCGCAAACGCACGCGCGCGTGAAATAATTGGATACGGTTGGCATGGGACTGGGAGATAGATTGCGCTGCAGCATTATTCGAATTTCGGCACGTGCCGTGCCCTGTCCAACGACGACCGTTTACCACTCCACCTGCGGATTTATCAGAGCAGACAGTAGCAGTTGTTTTCCTCTCAGCAAACTCTGGATGCTTCGATATTTTCCTGTGCAGCTCACTCCTACTTCTTCCGTAACTTGATTTATAGAAAATATTAATATAATTCCTAACAGCTGTCGGATTCCCACGTAGTGTAGCAGACTTCCAGCGTACATTTCAAGGCTCGCTCGACTCCGTAAAAAGGGCCACACTTCGAGCGCTTATGAAGTTCGACGTGGTGGGGTTCGAGTGTATGTTCGAGGAGACTTGCTAGTCTCGTTGGCACCTACCTAATTGGTTGCACAACTTTCTTACAATGTAATTTAAGTTAGGTTTATTTGCGTCGTGTTGGCTTCCGTTCTTCCACGATAATCTATGGATTACTTGGGGATGTTGTAACCGGTCAAACTCTGCTTCTGCTTAATGAAATACCGGTCGCAAAGGCACGCTCGTGAAAAAAAATATTAGCATCATTTGTCTCTAATTGAGTTTATTTTGAAAATATATTCAAAGGTCTATTTAATAATATTAGTTATGTACTATAAATATTAATATTTTTATATATTTAGTCAATTTAAAAAGTTGATTATCTCATATATGCCCAAGTGGAGCTGCCGACTAGCTCATACAATATTATTTATCGCACTTGTTTTATATATTGTTGGAGAGACTTGCTTGGAGCAGTTGGAGAGACTTGCCCAAGTGGAGCTATAGCCGTAGGTTCATTTCATTCTTCCATTCTCGTACGTGTCTCTAGAAGTTTGATCGTATTATGGCTGCAGGTTTGATTTGCATAATTAATAATGCACACGTACGAGAGTAGGAAGGTGCATATGCATACACGAGACGTGCTCTTTGTCGAGTGCTCGGCGCTTCGCCGAGTGTCAAAACACGGGCATTCGGCAAAGCCGGCACTCAGCTGCCAAACAATCGGCAAAGAGGGACACTCGGCAAACGTCTTCTTTGCCGAGTGTCAGGCACTAGGCAAAGAATAACCATCGGCAAAATACCTCAGGCGATGCCGGTGGTCTCTCCGCCATCCTTTGCCGAGTGCTGGCCGTTAGCACTCGGCAAACGTGTTGTCTTTGCCGAGTATCTGGCCTGGCACTTGGTAAAGTGGTTCCTTTGCCGAGTGCCAATTCCGACACTCGGCAAAGTATTTTTATTTATTTTCAAATTTTTTATGTGGTATTTATACAGTACCTTAAAGCACATGTTTCAATTTCAAACTTTTTTATGACTTTTTGGTATATTTTTTAAAATTTTTATGTTTACTTGAATTTTTCTCGAAAAAGTAAATTTGAACTGCAGGTGCATGAAATATTGGAATTTAGCGATTCAAAAAATGGTATTCATGTTTTTTAGTGTATTTTGAGGCCGTGTGCAGGGACATTCATGAAATTTCGAACATCTGTTTCACGAAACATAACCACCAACTTGTTAAAAAAGTGTTTTTTAATTATATAAAATGCAAACGAAGTCCTTAAATCACGAAACTTGTCGAGGTGTCGTGTCATCGCATGTAGAGGCTGTGGTAAAAAATTTAGAAGTTTCCGAACAAGTTGTGATGTACGATGCCTAAAACCCAGACATCTCCACATGTGAATATGTCTGGGTTTTAGGCATGTGAACATGTGGAGATGTCTGGGTTTTAGACATTGTATGTCATAACTTGCTCGAAAAACTTCTAAATTTTTTACCACAGCCTCTACATGCGATGACACGATACCTCGACAAGTTTCGTGATTTTCGGACTTCGTTTGCATTTTATATAATTAAAAAACACTTTTTTAATAAGTTGGTGGTCATGTTTCGTGAAACAGATGTTCAAAATTTCACGAATCTCCCTGCACACGGCCTCAAAATACACTCAAAAACATGAATACCATTTTTTGAATCGCTAAATTCCAATATTTCATGCACCTGCAGTTCAAATTTACTTTTTCGAGAAAAATTCAAGTAAACATAAATTTTTTTAAAAATATACCCAAAAGTCATAGAAAAGTTTTAAATTGGAACATGTGCTTCAAGGTACTGTATAAATGCCACAGAAAAAATTTAAAAACAAAAATAAAAAATAATAAAAATACTTTACCGAGTGTCGGAATTGGCACTCGGCAAAGGAACATCTTTGCCGAGTGCCAGACTTGCAGCACTCGGCAAAGAATATTCAGAATTTTTTTTCATGTTTCGGATTAAAAGAAACCCCCCCTGAATTTCTTTGCTGAGTGTCCGCATCTCGGCACTCGGCAAAGGGCCGCCCCACTTAACCCTATTGGGCCGGCCGGCCCGCTCCCACTCTCCCTCTCACAGCCGCGTGCCCCGGCCCCGCCCCGCCGCCGCGGACCACCGGCGCCGCCGAACCTTCACCGCGGCCGGCCCGTGCCCGGGTCTGCCCTCCCCGATCGGTGGTGCGCCGCCCCGCCCTGGCCCCGCCCCGCCGCCGCTCGACCTCCGCAGCAGCTGGCCCCGCCCCGGCCCTGCTCCGCCGCTGGACATGGACCCGCCGGTGGTGCCCTGCCCTAGCTGCCCCCCGCCCCTGAACCGCCGGAGTGGAGGAGAGGAGGAGCAGGGGAGTAGAGGAGAGAAGGGAGGTGGAGGAGAGGAGAAGGGAGAAGGAAGAAGGAGAAGGGAGAAGGAGGAAGGAGAAGGGAGGAGAAGGAGAATGGAGGAGGAAGGAGAAGGGAGGAGGAGGAGCCTCGGTCGCCGGCCACGCCCCTCGCCGTTTCGTCTCCGCCGTCGTCCCCGCCCCTCGCTGGAGATGAAGGTGACCCCGACACCGCTTCGCCCGACTCCACCGCCACCCAAGGTATAAAGCCCCCTCGGTTGTCGGCCTTCGTGCCTTGTATGTCATTGACGGCCTTCGTGCCATATGTGGATGTGTGGGCCTTCGTGCCGTACATGGATGTGTGTGCCTTCGTGCCGTATATATGCTGTCGGCCATCGTGTCGGCTTTTTTCTTGCAGGTTTTGGAAACCTCCCCGTACAGGGGAGGTTTTGCCAAAATTTTTAACTTATAGTATTATAATTCTTCTTTTGCAGAGCAGGACCCGTCGGAGGGGACCCGGAGTATGTAGGCGACCCTGATTGTCTTCGTCGGCGCTGCTGTCCTACCTGCACAGTGTCGCCTCGCCACTGCCCCGCTAGCCTGACTCCACCGCCACCCTAGGTATAAATAACCTCTCTTCCTTATCGTTGTTGTAGATCGGTGTAACCCAGTTAGGCGTCTCCCGTTCGAAACATATACGGTTGGAGGTATATAGATCTTCGCATATCTAAGACCGTATCTGTTTTAGATTGTCTACTTTTTTTGACAGCCCGCAAATGCGTAGATGGGGTAGTTTCCATGTTCTGCTTCGATCCGAGACAGAGTTTCGGCACCACCTCCCTGTTGTTCTCCGGATACACACTCTCCCTTCCAGTACGTGTATTGGGAGAACAACGGGGAGGTGCTGCCAAAATTCTATCTCGGATCGGAGTAGAGCATGTAAACTAACCTCATCTACGCATCCGTGGGTGGGATTAGGACCTATCCTCACCCATTAGACAGTAGGCACGCCGTTCAGATGCAATTGGTGGTTATATTACTCGCTCATGTATATGCTAGAGGATGGATAACCGTGAGTGGATGTACATGGGCCGCCCAAGTCAGGCTGAAATCACCCTGAATGGATGGACAAGACTGAGGGTTTCTTGAACCAAGCATTTGGCAAGGCAGCTAATAGAGCGAGAGACACATTCTGTCCCTGTAGCGAATGCGGAAATAGGAAAAGAAAAACAAGGAAGATCATGGGGGAACATCTTTACAAGTATGGATTTACGCCAAACTATACCCGGTGGGTGTTCCATGGTGAAGCCCATCGTACTAGAGAGGAGGTGGTGAGACCATGCTTGGAGGCATTTGATGCTGATGGTGGGGTAGCAGGATGGTTAGGTGACTTTCACGAAGCAACGTTCGCTGAAAGACCTACGGAGGAGGAGGAGGAGAAGGGGGATGAGGAGGAGGAGCCATAGCCAATCGGAAAGGCGTTCTACCAAATGTTGTCTTCGGCACAGAAGATCCTACACGAGAAGGCAACGGTTTCTCAACTAGATGCCATTGGACGCCTAATGGGGTTGAAGTCCCAGTACAACATGAGTCGAGCCTGCTTCAATGGTATGTTGGTATTTATTGGTGGGCTGCTTCCGGGGGGTCATATTCTACCGAGCAGCTTCTACAAGTCACAGAGACTCCTTCGTGCACTTAAGATGCCGTATGAGCAGATACATTATTGTTCGAAGGGGTGCGTCCTATTTAGGAAAGATCACAAGGATGCAAAGTACTATCCAAAGTGTAAATCCTTTAGGTATGTGGAGGTAGACAAAGGTGATGGCCAGAAGGAGTAGCTTGAGATCCCCATGAAAGTCCTACAGCACCTTCCGATCATACCAAGGCTCCAACGACTATTCATGACCGAGGAGTCCGCGAAACAGATGACATGGCATAAGAATGGCATTCGATACAACCCTGACAAGATGGTACATCCAGCTGATGGTGAAGCATGGAAAAGCTTTAATCGCAAGCATCGTGACAAAGATCTTGAGGCCCGTAATGTATGTGTTGCGCTGGCAACGGATGGGTTCAATCCTTATAAAATGATATCGGCCCCATACACTTGTTAGCCCATATTCACTATCCCCCTCAATCTCCCCCCCGGGGTCCTCCTTCAACGGCAAAACATATTCTTGATGTTGATAATTCCTAGACACCCGGGAAACAAAATGGGTGTGTACATGGAGCCTGTTTATGATGAATTGATCAGTGCTTGGAATGAAGGGGTATGGACTTACGACCGAGCTACAAAGAAAAACTTCAAAATATATGTTTGGTACCAGTACTCCATGCATGACTTCCTAGCGTATGGGATATTCAGCGCCTGGTGTGTCCACGGGAAGTTCCCATGCCCGGTATGCAAGAGAACTCTGGAGTTCATTTGGTTGAAGAAGGGTGGCAAGTTTTTGTCGTTCGACAAGCATCGACAGTTCCTCCCTCTTAACCATGCATTCAAACAAGACACCAAGAACTTCACGAAAGGTGTCAAGGTGACCGACCCTGAACCTCAGAAGATGACTGGTGCTCAGGTTCATGCTCAGATAGATGCTCTCGTGGTCAATCCACAGAAAGATAGTCGAAAGAAAGATAATCCAAAGAAAGATTGCTTTGTGGGATATGGTGTCGAACATATGTGGACTCATAAGTCAGGCTTGGAGAGGCTTCCCTATTTTGATGACCTTCTCCTTCCACATAATATAGATGTAATGCACACTGAGAAGAATGTCGCCGAAGCACTTTGGGCAACACTCATGGACATTCCTGACAAGACAAAGGACAACCCTAAGGCCAGAGTGGACCTGGCAACGCTATGCGATAGACCAAAGCTAGAGATGCTGCCTCCAAGAGACGGCAATCCATGGAAAAGGCCTAAGGACGATTACGTCTTAGAAAAGAAGCACAGGACGGAAGTGATACAATGGATGCAGACATTAAAGTTCCCGGATGGGTATGCAGCGAATCTGAGGAGGGGAGCGAACCCAGAGACTGACTGAGTCTTAGGGATGAAGAGTCATGACTACCACATATGGATTGAGCGGCTTCTTCCGTCGATGGTTCGAGGCTACATCCCTGAGAATGTCTGGAAGGTGCTGGCAGAGTTGAGCTTTTTCTTCCGCCAGCATTGTGCCAAGGAGGTATCTGTGAAAGTGGTTGAGGAGTTGGAAAAAGCGGCACCTCTGTTGCTCTGTAAGTTGGAGAAGATCTTTCCACCTGGCTTTTTCTTGTCGATTCAGCATTTGATTTTGCACCTCCCATCCGAGGCACGAATGGGGGGGGGCCGTGCAGAACCGTTGATGCTATCCAATCGAGAGATGTCTAAAGACTATTCGTAAGAAATGTGAAAACAAAGGCAGGATTGAGGCTTTCATTGCTGAGGCATTCATTCATGAGGAGGTGTCAAACTTCATAACAACATACTATAATGAGAACCTTCCTAGCGTGCATAATCCACCCGCTCGGTACAACGAGGACAAAAATGAATCGACCCTTAGCCTTTTCAAAGGGCCACGCGGGAGAGCAAGTGGAGCGACCACAAAGACCTTGAGCTATGAAGAGTGGCGCAAGATCATGCTCTACGTGTTGACCAACCTTGACAAAGTGGAAATGTATCTGGGGTAAGTTCTCAACGAACATATTACATACTCCGTAACTTTTGTACATCCAACAACATTGTTCCTTGTCGGTGCAGGGAATTTTTTGATGAATCCTGGCATCATTCAAGGCCACCTTCTGACCATGAACGAGAGACCCTTCTTCAACATGGTTTGCCTGATTTCATTACATGGTTCCAAAAAAAGGTACCGACCAACTTAGCTCTTACTAAGTTTGACGTTCCAAGTTGCCTGATTTCATTTCTCTCCTGCTTGAACTTGTAGTGCCAAAGGGATGTGTCTATAAGTGTTGAATTACGATAGGTGGCCAATGGCTTTGACTATAAGGTCTTGTCATTTAACGCTTATGACGTGAATAGATATTGCTTCCACACAACAAGGTACGAGCAGAGTCATCCCAATCTAAGGACCACGAATACCGGAGTATTTACGCCCGGCACTGATCAGGAGGAGTATTATGGGACAGTTGAAGAAATATACGAGCTCGACTACCGTGGTTCCAAAGCACTTAATCCTGTCATATTCAAATGCTAGTGGTTTGATCCTGCCAGTATCAAGAAAGTCCCATCAACTTAGGATAGTCGAAACTCGACAGGATTCCTTCTATCCATGAGAAGATGTCTATATTGTGGCTCAACAAGCCACATAAGTTTATTATTGTCCATATGCTTGCAAAACCGACCCACGTCTTCAGGGTTGGTATATTGTGCACAAGGTATCACCACACGGTAGATTACCTCGCCCAAACCCTGATGATTACAACTTGAACCCAAACACGCACGACGGAGAGTTCTATCAACAAGAAGAGGGGCTACCAGGGATGCTTGAGATAGACTTAACCGGAGAGATCGAAATGGAAGCAGACGAGGAATGGGTTGTTGACAAGGACGCTGCAAATGAGGTGCATGATCCGAAGGACTTGGAAATGCTTGACGGACTACGACTAGGCAATGACAACGATGAGGATGAGGTTGTTGAGGATTTGGACAATCTTGATAGTGTTGACGATACCTATCGTCCAGATAATCCCGATCATGAAGAATATTAGAAATACATGTAATACTATGTTATTTTGTAATTACATTTTCTTTATTTTGCATCTCTTACTAAGTACGTCTCGTTTATCTGTACTTACTGGTTTACTCTTTTTAATTGCAGGTGATGGGGCCCACTAGGAGGAGCTGCCCCTCGGTTTACGCCAACCGGAGGGACATGGCGGCGGTTGAGGAGGCGGAGGCGTCAGAGAGGCCGAGGAGGCCGAGAGGCAGGCCCAGGTGAGAGCCGTTGACTAACCACGGGCGTAGCTCCTCACGCGACTCTGTGCACGATGACGACCTTCAGCACACGGTGGACGGGGACGGGGGTCCACGGACGGAGGATGAGGAGGCGGTTCCAGCGATGGAGGACGAGGAGGCGGCGACAGTAGGGGGTTCCACTTCCTCTGGTATGTCGAAGCCCTACCAGCAAGGTCCTGCAAAGCTCCGAAAGTGACCGATACCTGTTGAGAGGCGCCCACTGATTGCACCCGAGGGCGATAAGTAAGTAACTTCATATGTTCTTCATTTGATATGTTGAAAAATCATAATAACAACTAATAACTATTGTGGACCACTTGTGTAGGAACTGGGTGCTTGTGGACCAGGCGGCCCCGACACGCAATGTGAATGGCATCCTGGGACTTCTATGCAAGGAACACTTCCCTGGCCTGGTTAGGAAAGGAGATCAGGATTGGGAGCCGGCCTGGACGTTCGACCACTATGCCCTCGTGCAGGATGCTCCAGATCATAATGGCATCCGCTGTAGAAACAAGGCAGATCGGGTGATTAGGGAGTTGTGGGTAAGTCTTTCTTGCACTACATTCCTCAATTCCTCGCATTCATTGGACATTCTTGAAATAAAATAATGGATACCTCGTGTCTTTATGCAGGACTTCTTCAGAATCCAGGAGGGACAGGAGGAAAGTGCGTATCAGGTGGCTTACGCTTCCTGTAAAAGACGTGTCATGGACTTGCACTACGAGTCCCGCCTCCAGGCCCACATAGACTATGACGCCAAGTTCCTACTCAAGCGTGTCAACAAAGAGGAGGCAAGACGGATGACGCTGACAAGGGAGCAGTACATACAGGTAAATACAAAACATGAACATTCATTTCTTTTGAGATTAAGTATGTCTAATTTGATCTTCTGATATGTCGTCTACTTGATGTCCTGTAGGCGATTCCAAGCTGGTGCGCCACCCACCCCGATTGCTGGGAATATATTGTGGACACCTGGTTGGATGGGGACTGGCAGAAGAAGCACGAGGAGGCCCGCGATAGGCATTTGCAGATGCCAGGTGTACCTCACCATTAGGGCAACCGCAGCCTCAGCAAATATGCAAAGGCATATGTAAGTCTCCGCCATTGCTCTAATCTAGCCGTGCTCAATTCTGTATCATTTCTAACCACATGTTGTTGTCTTTCTCATAGTCGGATGCACACGGTGGCCAGCCAGTTGGTCAACTCAAGGCATATGCTCTGGCTCACATGGGCAAGGCGACGGCCGACATCGAGTATGACCCAGATGCCCCGCTTGAGGCGTACACCAACTCCAGCGTCCACACCCACCTCTCTTCACACACGGAGGCGACAAGGTCAGTCCATGGGCTGGGCTACGATCTGAGAATCGAGGAGCGCCTTGATCCTCAGCTCGTGATGAGGGTGGGGCAAGGCAAGAAGCATGGGAGGTTCTGGATTGGCGACGGCGTCCTCGACATGGCCTCTACTCCTCCTCTCCACCAGCTCCGAGCAGCGAGCACGAGCTCAAGCGTGCCCATACGCCAACGGCCGACCGCGGTGTCGGCACTCCAGGTAAGCATTCCTGTTTCATTCGTCATTCTTTGACTTTTACATACCTTACCTATGCATTATTGAAATATTGGGGTCAAATGCTGTAGGCCCAGGTGCAGGAATTGCATGCCGAGCGGGAGGACAAGCGGCAGAGGCTACAGGCTTTGGAGGCCCAGCGAGAGCAAGATCAGCGACAGATGGCCGAGATGATCAAGTTCATGCAGCAAATTGGCCAGCAACAAGGTTGGGAGATCCCACAGACGCTGCTTGCTCCAGATCCACCTCCACAACGTCCTGATTCTACCCCGGTGAGTATAAGTACAAAGTTTTACTTTCTATGCTGAAACTTAGAGAAACCTAGTGAAACCTAGAGAAACCTAGTGGTGGTGGTGGTCATGGTGGTGGTGGTGGTGTGGTGGTGGTGGTGAAGTGTTGGTGGTGAAGTGTTGGTGATGGCAGTGATGTGGTGGTGGTGGTGGTAGTGGCGGATATTTATCTTGCATATTTATCTCTTCTCTTGTCGCTCATGTGCAATCTCTTCTATTTTGTGCATCATCAATCAGGGGCGACGTCGAACCACCTTGGAGGGTCACCGGGATCGCACGTTGGGTCATCCCAACCTGGACCGTCGCCGTGAGCTTCAAATGGTAGCTGTTGTGATATAATGCACTTGTGAACTTTGTGAACTATGCTTGTGTGTTTGGACTTTGGACCTGGGAGTCGAGATTGTGATACTTGTATGCTATGTTTGTGTTTGTGGTGGATTGTGATATACATTTGTATTATATATATATTTGTGTGATATATAGTTGTGTTATATATATATATATATAATTGATTTTTTTCACTTCTTTGCCGAGTGTCATGACCATGACACTCGGCAAAGCTGGGAATCTGGGACACTAAACTTCCCAGCTTTGCCGAGTACCATGGTCAAGGCACTCGGCAAAGAAAATTAAAAAAAAACTGCTTTGCCGAGTGCCTACCTACAGCACTCGGCAAAGAAAATCCAAAAAAAAGAAAACAAGCTTTGCCGAGTGCCAGATGTAGGCACTCGGCAAAGCATTTTTAAAAAATAAAAATTAAAAACACATTTCTTTGTCGAGTGCCGACGCGTGGCACTCAGCAAAGGGGCCGTCACCGTGACCTGGCCGTCACGGCGGCTTTTCTTTGCCGAGCGCCGTCGTGGCACTCGGGAAATCCTTTGCCGAGTGCCCGACATGCGGCACTCGGCAAAGAAGCCTTTGCCGTGAAGGGATATGCCGACAGCTCTTTGCCGAGTGCAATTGCACTCGGCAAAGCACGCGTCTGCTGTAGTGCACAGGGACAGAGCCAAGATTTGATAATCACATATGATAAAATATGCGCGCGTGCATACACATATATGTATATTGAGTTAGCAAAAGTATAAATAATAACCAAATCAATATTTGTTTTGCGATACAAAAGAAAGTTAAAAGTCTAAAATGATACTAAAAATTATAGAGAAAGAAAAAAATTAAATAGCCCTAAGTCTCTAATCTCTACCCAATTAATCTAATTCATAGAACAAAATCACTGTAATAACTAGAATAAAAGAGAGGGGAAAGATAAAACACTAACTAATGGTGTAACTAGCTAATTGGCCGTATATTATGTAGATCAACTAAGATGTTGTATATGAAAAACTATAACAATAATAATAAGAACAACATAGAGGGAGAAGATAACATAAATATTAGACATAAATCACATGGATATCAATAAAGACTAACACAAAGAAGAGATGATAAATAAATACAACACTAATAAGTAATTTTATTAGCTAATTAAGGGGTTATATAGTGGGGTTATAGGGAGGTTGGGGGGGTGGCCCCCCTGCCCCCCTTCCCTCCGTCCCTGTGCATGCATATCTTATCTGTTCAGTGAGCATGGGCATGCAAGGGCATCGGGACGTAGTATGCCCTAGTCTTTCCACTATCAAACCTCCCCTTCGGTGTGAAATCATCACCAAATTTTTCATTCAAACGGACACAAAGGTCGCTAAAGCTAAGAGGTTCATCAAACCATTCCAATTCTTCTTCCATATCCTCAAACATACTCTTTCCTAACACTTCCTCCATAAAAAACTCAGACACAACAATCCATCTACAAAAGCATTTGAGGAAACTTCATCAAATCGTCGTATAACGTACAACTAAGTACCAACACTACAAAAATACTATCTATACTAACTAACATTACTACTACAAACTAACTAAACCCTAACTACCTAACCAAACACTAAACCCAAAATCCTAACTAACAAAAACCTAAACCCTAACTACCTAACCAAACACTAAACCATAACTACACTACAACATACAACCTAAATCCTAAAACTTAGCTACCTAACTATACTAAATCACTAGCACTAATCAGTTGATTCAAAAATTAATCACCAATATCACAAAATTGAGGGTCTTGCAGGGGAAATACCTTGGCAACGATGGGGGGACTTTCTAGAGGTCAACCCAGACGACAGAGAGGGCCGCCGGTGGCCTAGCCGGTGCCAGCGGTGCCGTATGGACGGCCAGCATGGGAGGGGGCGCGGGCAACCAAGGGGTTGACCCCACCCTCTGAGCAGGGGAATGGGGAGAGAGGGAGGGATGGAGGCACGGTCGCCGATGGAGGGCCCAAGGAAGGGGACGGGGGCGAGCGCGATGGGCGCCTGGAGGCGACAAGGACGTAGG
This sequence comes from Miscanthus lutarioriparius, assembly GCA_904845875.1. Classification (NCBI taxonomy): domain Eukaryota; kingdom Viridiplantae; phylum Streptophyta; class Magnoliopsida; order Poales; family Poaceae; genus Miscanthus; species Miscanthus lutarioriparius. The sequence goes on along the minus strand of CAJGYO010000008.1, from coordinate 38,908,509 downwards.
GGCGGCGGCGCGTGAAACAGAGGACAAAGAGGAAAGGAATGGAGAGAGGGTGAAGAGGAAGGCCGCATCACGGGCCTATACTGGGCCTTGCCGCGCCCTGATCTGCGGCGCGGCAGCGCTCGCCACGTCAGAGGTCAGTGGCCTGGGTCGCTGCCACGATGGCTGCCTCACCGCGCCACCATGGACGACGCGGCAGCGTGGTTCTGCTGCGCCATGGCATTAGGCGTGGCCAAAAGTGTTAGTTCCGAAAAAAATAAAACAGTGTCAAAATTGGAAATAGTTTAAAAAAAGGGTTAAAAATAAAAAAAATCACGTACGTATGTGTCTCTGCATGTTTGTATATTGTAGCAGAGTTGCAATATGCATGGAGGTTACGATCGAACATCAAAGTTGAACGGTGAGTAGTCAATCCAGTTCTTTACCACTACCTCAACAGTACTTTTCAGCGAACGAACAGTGTTTTCCTCTCGCAACAAATCAGCATAAGCTGGTAACCGAGGACCACTGTCAACATGCTAGCTTCAATGAAATTTATACAGCAGAATTGACGAGTTGAAGATTCTGTGGACTGAATTGTCTTCTCTAGTCTAGCTACAATCTATCATCGTTGCGAGCATAAATTAACTGTGGGCTCTAATAACATGGATAAGCATTTGACTATTGTTTCTATGCCTCTCCACTAGTTGGTCCCAATTAATTTCTGGTTTTAACGGGTCCTTGTTTTGAAATTTGAACCAATTAGCTAATTGTGTCGCTTGCAGCTTCTTCAATCAAGTTTGATTTATTCGTAACCTGTGCATCATATGAATGTTGAACTTGCAGAAACTAGCACCTCGCTCAGCCGGGAGAACATGCATGGCATGGCATCTGACGTGCGATTTTCACATAACTACAAGAAACCTGTTAATCCGTGATGAAAAATTTTCGTCATGGATCAACAAAAAATCATCACTATACAGCATTTGTGATGGTTTTAGATATCATCATGGATTGAACGTCATTGATTAACTCCCGTGACGGTTTACCGAAAACCGTCACAGATTAAAGGAATCGGTGACGATCTTGAACCGTCACAATAGAGCCCGAAGCCTAGCTAGCCTAGCCCAAGGCCATTTCCAATGACGGAAAATAATCGTCACGGATGCATTGCCACATCATCATAGATGTTTACGTGGACGATGACATGGATGATGACGTGGCATCCTAGCCCATTTAATAATAGCCCAACATCGACGATGACCATTTGTAGCCTGTTTTCAGCCCATTTGCAATCTATTTTCCACGGAAACTAGAGAAAGGGATGGGAGCAGGGAGCAGCTGATAGATTGAGTCATTGAGGCATTCAGCGCTGCTGTTTCCTCTCTCTCTCCCTGAGGAAAAGTCATGCATGTTCGGTTGATCCACAATTGAGCGAAGCATGTGTGACTTGTATTCATTTTCCCTTAAAAAAACAGTCTTATATGGTAGCTAAAATGATCTATGCATGCTCTGATGTCTTGCTACGGTGTGTGTGTGCAGCTAGCTGCTTAAAGTCATCTAGAAGCGACGACAATGGCTGCGAGAGAAATCAAGTGAAACGTGCACCTTTGTCATTCAGGTGGTATTTTGCAGCCATCAAACGAAAGCAATAGCAAATCAAACTGTCATAAACTTGAATAATTTAATACTGTTGGCTTACTGATCAATGGCAGTAGGATCCTGCCACCGAATCGATCTGAGTGTTGTGTATGCAGAGGTACAGCCTCCAAAAAAAAGTACAGGTTAAATTGACCTGAAAGTGCATAACAAAAGCCATGAATCTAGAAAAGCCAAAATGTTTTATAATTTTGGAATGGAGATAGTATTGCTGTTGAACCATTTACACATAATGTTTGTTCACAAATTTCAGAAACGACTAAAGCTTCAATTCTAATTAAGATACAATTCTAATTAAATATCAAAACTAATTTCAGTTAAGTATAACCAATGGGATAACATAATTACGACCTGCTATTATATAATGCCCATCTTTCTCATGTTTTTTTTTTGTTGCAAATCTTGGTATATGCGAAGACACTTATATACACGTACAACCCTAGAGAGACCAAGCCAGGGGATCCTGAAATTGATGAAATTACCATAGACGTCTCGATGTCGACGGATTTATTGCCTACTACTAAAATGCCCGACATAGTTGCAAAATAGCTAGAACTAATATTATACAATTAACACATAAAATGAAATTGAATCAAGAATGTACAGCTTTTGATTTATTTCAAATGTACACTATCTAAAGGACCTACAAAGAACAATAGATACATTTTCTACTTTGGAGAGTATAATGTCTCTCTAAAGGACGTTACATTCTTCTTCTTTTTTGAAATATGAAAGAATTTGTACATGTACCAACTAAAATGATTTAGCAACAAACTTAAAAGGAGAATCAAAATGTGTGGTCCTTTTGGATACAAATGTCAATGTAATGTACATGATATATAGTATATTGTGTATCAGGCTATCAGCTAGCGAGGGTAAGAATCCCTCATGTATGTTTGGAGGCATGGCGAGTCCTTCCAAACCCTAGCATGTGTCTTTAGCATCTCCTTTGCCCTGAGACCGGCCCTCTCGCCGGCATTGACCTCCAGCACCAGCAGCAGTTTTGCCACCACACCGACGGCGAGCATCTCCTGCAGCACCGAGGACGTCGGCGAGTGCGTGGCCACGGCGTGGAGCGCGCGCACGGCGCTCTCCGTGGCGACTACGGACACCCGCATGACCTTCTTGGACACGACGGCCAGCCCCGCCGGGTAAGCGACCAGCTCCGACCGTCCCTCCGCGCAGCCGCAGAGGTGGTCGATAGCCACGACGGCTAGCTCGGAGACGCGGCGGCCGCCCTCGTCGAGGAGCAGCTCGACCAGCGCGGCCACGGCGCCGGCCTCGACGGCCTTCACGCGGTTCCGGCCCCACGGGCAGAGGCGGCACAGCACGTGCAGCGCCGCCCGGACAGCCTTGGAGGACACCCGGTCCGAGACCACGCGCACCACCTCCTGCACCAGGCCGGCGCTCACCATCATGAGCCGCGCCGGCGTCAAGACCGCCGTCATCGCCTTGAGGAGAAGGATGCCGTAGGCGCGCGACCGGTAGCTCGGGCGGCGCAGGACGGACGCCAGCGCGTCGAGGAAGTCTCCGTCCCGTTCCATGATCTGGGCAAGGCTCCGCTCGGAGGGCTTGAGCGAGTAGAGGACGCCGAGCGCGTCCTCCGCCGGCGAGCTCGTGGAGGTCGGAGAATCCAGCACGAAGTCGTCGTCGGCGGCGTCTTGCTGGCCGCTGGCACGCTTGGATGAAGAGTCGTTAGACGTGGAGGAGTGCTTGGCGACGAGCGAGGCGAGGAAGTCGACGGCGCCCGGCGTGGCCTCGACGCAGCGCCTGTTGCGCTCGCTCTCGGCGACGACGGCCTTGATCTCCCTGAGCGCGGCGGCCGCCTGGCGGTCCCCGCCGTGCCGGCCCTCATCGAGGAGCGCGGCGACGCGGCACGAGTCGAGCGGCGGGCGCGGCGTGGGGAAGCGCTCGACCTGGTGCGCGGCGCACCAGGCCTGGATGAGGCGGCGCAGCGTGTGGTTGGGCGTGGCGTCCATCTCGGCGGGCGCCAGCGCGCGGCGCGTGACGGGGCAGGTGGCGTGGCCGTCGGTGAAGAGCCAGCGCTCGATGCTGGCGCGGTCGTAGGTGATGCCGGTGGCGAGCGTGACCGGGTCGCGCATGACCTCCAGCGAGATCGGGCAGAGGAAATAGTGGGGGACCTCCGCCGCCGAGGACGACGAGACCTCCATGCTGCGGGGTGTGGTCGCTGCTTGCTGCTTGCTGCTTGTGCGTGTGATCGGATCGGAGGAGCGAGGTTGACGGTAACGATCAGTTGAGATGATCGATGTTGTTTGCTGGGAGTCGAACGAATGGAAGCGGAAGAGCGATGGAAGGCTCGTTTTATAGGTGAGGCGAAGGGAAGGGGAAGCGAAGAAGTCAACCCGCGGCGATGCGTGTGGTCACAGTGTTTGATTGTAATTGTAATGGGTTGGTGCGGTGGCGTGCGTTAAAACAAGAATTTATTTAATCGATTATAATCTGCAAAAAAATTTAATCTCAGCTCGCATAACTTACCTCTCGGTCCGTCTGTTTTCACTTTGCAACTCCTGATGATACATTTTGCATCCATAAAGGCCCTTTTGAGTCATTTTTATATCTTAAATATACTTTTTCGTCCACGTGTTCACAGCACAACGTGAACATCCATTATCAAAAAAAAAAAGGCGAGACTATCTAAAAAACACGTGGCTCACATCGAAGAAAAAAAGAAGAGTAGATCATACGACGCTGTTGATTTATTTTTTTTCCAGCAGTAAATTAGTGCGTATTAATTCTTGAGGGCGTTCCATGGATTAACTGCCAATTAATTAAATTCATTTGTCTGGGGCTAACCGGCTAAGTTCAAAAAGAAGTGGCCGGCTAAGTTCCAAAAGAAGTGGCTGATTATCACTATTGAGACTCTAGGGAAAAAGGACGCTTCCCCATCGCCCCCTCCACACCCCTCCCCCTGAGCGCTGCCAACGGGCGACTCGGGAGGGGGGAGGGGAGTCGACCTCCCTCTCCGGCGCCGGTAGCCCCCCTCCCCGCCTCCTCCGGCGTGCAGCGGCGACGGCCCGCGGCGGGCCCCAAAAACGGTCCCCCGTGCGCAGCTCCGCCTTCCTCCACCCCCTTCTCTTTCCCCTCAACTCCGGCCAGATCTGGGCGCTTGGGAGGCCGACCGCGCAGGGTGGATCTGACGACGGTGACCCCGTGGCCCCAGCGCTAGGGCGGGCGGCCGTGTATGGCGCGCGGTCTGGGACGGCGCGCGGCTGTTCGCGGAAATCCTCTCCAGCTGCTCGCGCGTGTGCGGGCGCTCCTCAGCCATGGGCGCGGCGGCTTGGGGTCGTCGACGTGCCGTCGGTGTCGTGAACCTCCACGCCATGGAGTCGGATGGCCGCGGCCGGCTGTCCGTGGACGGGCGCCCGCTGAGTTCTTCGGCATCAGTCCTCTGGGCGTGGTGTTCCCGACTGTGACGCTGGCGTATCTCCTGGGTCGGCCGCTGAAGTGCGTGGCGCTGGTGGTCCACGACGAGGTGGCCCATGTGGACGGCATCTGCTTCAGGCCGTTGGACTTAGGCACGAGCGGCTCGACTCCTCGTGCCCGGACGCCCTCGACGGCGCGTTCTTGTGCGTCGACAGCACCAACGCGCTGGCGTGGTTCTTCAGTGTATCACTCTGGGTGGTGCTGTCGGCAGGCGCGGACAGTGGCGACGTCAGCGCCTATCACTGCTCGTCCGCTGCGTCCTCTCTATGCCCAGTTGAGGTCAGCGGCGTCTAAGCGTCCTCTTGGCTCTGAGATGGCGGGTTATAGTTCATGGGTTTGGGGAGCGTAGGCGAAAGCCGTGCACGAATTGTGCGATTGACAGCAACGCCATCCGGCGCCGTTCACCTCATTGGAGGCGTCGATATAGCCCCCCCACCTTTTAACTGTAGTAACAGCCCCCCTCCTCCACACAGCCATGTGTGCTTCATCTACGCCAGTGGTGGAAGATCGGGACGTCGTGCACTGCGTGGTTGACGGCTACAAGGCTGCGGCACAGTGACTCGTCGACAAGCTCGGCTTGCCGTGTTGCACTCTATGCTGGCTTCCGCAAGCATATGGAATCAGGTGAAAACTCTTGCCTGGTTGCTGCTCTAGGCCATCGACGATGGCGCAGTTTGCATCATATCCCTCCCTAGAGGTGTTGACGAATTCGATTCCTACTATCACGAAAGCCTTTCGAGCTTGCTGCATCCACTGCCCAGGTCTTGGGGCGAAAGCCCTTTCCAAGGCCGGTGCTTCGACCATCGATGGTGGCGTCCGCGGACGTCACTCCCCTTTTTGAAGGCATCGATAGAAGCACACCAGCTCTTGTCCACGCCCTGAGTGTCCTTGTACTCTCCCTAGTTTTCTCCTTCACTTCCCTGTGCTCTCTCTGGTTGCTCTCCCTCCCCATCTTGTTATTGGTCTGACTACGTACCCTCCTACCCCTTGGCCACTGCGCACACTACTTGCTGTCAGGTGCTCGCCGTCAGTGGCTTGATCGGTCGTTCTCTAGTTCATTTGAGTGCTTCGTCTCATCGTATGCTAGGCTGCGGGGACCTGGATCTCTTCTCTAGATCTCCTCGTTCTCCTCCTGGTTGTCCTCCCCCTTTGAGGCTTTCTCCCCCCAAATGGCGTTGGTGGTCATCAGTTGGGACTTGGATGTTCTCATAGGCGATGCAACTCACGGTTACCGCTGGTTTGTTCTCACTCAATGTCTTACAGCCTCTTGGCTGTCGTCTGTTGGAGCTGGCTCTCTTACACCTGCTTGTGAATTAGAGATCTTCAAAGTTTGCTCTTGGTGGTGGCACAGGTCAGAAACATGGTGTTCGCACTAGCTCAAGATGTAGGATAAGCCTGTAGCTGAACCATGTCGTTGTTGTTTGTCATGCTTTTGTTGGTGGTGTCGTTCCTTTCTCTCCCTCTATGTCATGTACTTGTGATCTTAATTGTACTTTGGAGGGCTTGGCCCCTTCCACCCACCGGTTCTGCCGGCATCTGTGGAATGAAAATCAGTTGTGGATCGGTTTGATCTGACTAGTTGACCTAAAAAAAAAGAAGTGGCTATGCTGGGTTGGGTTTAATCAGTTTGGTATCAGTCTATAGCTACTACCTGGTCGGTGTTGGTCTGTACGTGGAACGAACGAAAAGGTATGGCTGGGGCTGGCTGCCCCCCGCTGACCATGGCCGTGGTCTTCTCTCATCCTTGGCCTGGGCAGATGGATTGACTTTTAATTGATCCCTTCTCCTCACCTTCGCCTGGTATCTCCTTGCGTGGTCTTTTCTACGTACGTACGTTTTGTTCAACTCCTTGCAATTGCACTTGAAAGATTCCGTTCGCCTAGCCTTTGGGCTTACCGCTTACGTGCCTTTGACGCCGCTTCTGCAGCTCTGCTCTATCCACCTCTATCTACAATTTGGCCATCCATGAACCCCACGACGACGCATCAGACACGCGCAGGATGAGCATATCCCAGATTCCCAACCTGCCGGTTCAATGCATGCTTCATCAACACATATACGTTCTGGAACGGCTCTCTTTTAAAGAATCGCGAGCATGTTGGACAATGTCCTGATCAAGCTATTTCCACGCGACCACGCCCCTGCATGCTGTGAATCACTTTAAAAATTTCCATGTCTTATAGTATTACTAATTGAAGACCTCCAATGGAGTCATCACATCAATCATCACGAGACGTGCTAAATAAAATATATAAATTATAAAAATTCTTCCAAAAAATTAGAAAGAACTAACCATCAGTTCAATTAAACTCTATTTGGATCTATTTTATTTACTAAACAATTACAAATCTCTACCATTATAAAAACAACATAAATTAATCATGTGTTTGGACATATAATTTAAGGAATGCTTTAGCTTACTTTTAATAAATATAAAAGTTCTAATTTAGGTGCAAATTTAATGGGTTACTTAGATCATCTATCATATTGACATGGTGGGTACTTTATATGCCACTTTGTAGGTTCACTTTCAATTATGTTTCATAATGACAGTGTCGTATATTATTCACTTCCATTTATTACCATCAATGTATAAAAAAATGCCGATGAACCCAAAATTATATACAACTATACTAACATACGATAATAATTAAGGAAAGTTGTTATTTCAGATAAATTTATGCATTTTAAATAAAACATATGACATATCCATATTAATAACATAATTGTAAATGCCCATTTTTAATCAAATACTGGTAAGAAACTTCAACACTTTGAACAGTAGAGGAGTTAGTTCAAATCAAAGGTGGTTATGACCTCCCTGATTTCTTTAGAATCTTTTTGAGTGATTGATCATTATTACTAGGCTTCAATGTCAATATTTGCTAGAGGTTAACACAATTGGTGCCTCCTAGATCTTACTTTAAGCTCGAACCACCATTCTTTAGTGTCATAGTGCTGGCTAAAACAATCTTATATGTGTACTCAAGAATGCAGTCTATGACCTAAAACTCCATGTTTTTAATAAAATTTAAAAGAATAGTTTTAATAAAGCTATAATAAACACGAGTTACAGCTTAACTTGAGTATAAAAAAACAGTAGCAACTAAGAGATCAAAATTTGAAATTCACAATTACAGAATTTATCATCACCAACGGCACTTTCACCGTTAGTTTGCTCCAAACCATTTGGTAGTGCTCATCACTGTTTCTTCGAGTTACAAACCGTTGGTGAAATGGTTTTCACCGCCAATTCGTGTTACAAACCGTTGGTAAAAATGGGGACGATTATCACCGGTAACATGGACCGGCGGTTGAAAGATCCTAAATGGCTAGAGGTGGGTGAATAGCCTAATAAAAATTCTCTACAAAACACTAGAACAACCGGTTAGACAACTAAATGGCGAAATGCGGTTTTGCTCTAGCTCTAATTAAATAGGCAAACCACATATCCATAATTCTAGTTAGTTATGATCTTTAAGGCATGCAAAGGTTATGTCACTACTTCTACACTAGTTGAGCTAGCTAGGAAGCTAAACCAACTAAAACAACTAACTAGCTACTCAACTAACTAGCTAACTAAACAACAAGATACACAAGTATATCAATTAATGTAGATGCAAGGGATAGAAGTGATATACCGATCCGGCAAGTGACAATCAATGAATACCAGATGAAATTCAAGGAGACAAGTGGCACTCAATTTTTCTCTCGAGGTTTGCTTGCCGGCAAGCTAGTCCTCGTTGTGTCGACCGTTCACTTGGTGGTTCGCGAGCTAATAGGCGTACACAAGCCTAGCCTTACACAACGGCACCGCAAGAACCTACACAAATGAGGGTACTCACCGACACGAGCAATTTACTATAGTACCTTTGGGCGATCCGCCGGGGAATAAGCCCAAGAACCCCTCACAATATCACTAATTGGAGCTAGAGACAATCACCAACCTCCGCTCAACGATCACCGCTGCCCCAAGCCGTCTAGGTGGTGGCAACCACAAGAGTAACAAGCAATCCCATAGCTCACACGATCTCTAGTGCCACTAGATGCTCAAACTCTAAGCAAATGCACTAAGATCACTCTCAATCTCACTTGGATGATGAATCAATGAAGGAGATGAGTGTGAGGTGTTTGACCTTGCTCACAAGGATGTATCAATGATCAAAATGTCCAAGAGAGAGGCCAAGCTGGCCAACAGCTATTTATAGAGCCCCCAAGACTCTCGTACCCGTTGGCCCCTAGATTGGGCTAACTGTGCAGCCACTGGACGCGTCGGTTGACCATCGGACATGTTCGGTGTGCCATGTGTCACCACGCGGTTACTCGACCGTTCGAAATAGCCGTTGGCACCCAATGGCTCGCGCCACCTCAGCGTCCGGTGCTGACCGGACTCTATGCTCTCCAGCGTCCGGTCAGAGCTCCCAGAGCCGCTCAAATGCCACCAGACGCGTCCGGTCACCTGCACCGGACTCTCCTCCACGTCCGAGGAATTATTTCTTCAAACAGAGAGCGACCAAAACGACACCGGATGCATCCGGTCATTAGCATCCAATGCACATGTCTCTACTTGCAAGATGATGAACAATGACGCATGCATGTCCGGTCACTCCTGTGGCAGCGTCCGGTGCAGGCAGCAGCGCTGGCCTGCACCTAGGGTTAGCCATCGGACACGTTCGATGCAGTACAATGAAACCCTTCACTTTACTTTCTTCATCCCTTGTGCAAATGTGTTGACTCCACCAAGTTTCAACACTTGTGTACGTGAGTTAGCATTTCACAAACAAGTTTTCCAAGGGATGTTAGCACACACTAGGTCCTAATGCAAAAGGATGGAGTCAATTCACCTAGTGGCACTAGATAACCGTATTAACCGTAAGATCACCCCTGTTAATAGTACGACTATCTATCTTAAATCCAATCACACCCTCTATGGTGTCTTGATTTGACAAAATAAAATCCCTATCAATACCTTTGCCTTGATCTTCATGGGATTTTTGTTTTTCTCTTTCTTCTTTTCAAGTTGGAGCACTTGATCCATCTTTTGTGCCACCTCCATCACCATGGATGCCATCTTGCTCCACCACTTGGACTTGGACCATCCTATCTTATCCATACACTAAGACAAAGGATTAGTCCAATAGTGTCGGGGACCAATACTAGGGTACCTGAAGAGGAGGGGCTAATGGTCGTTATACGATTAATCCACCCAGGCAGTCAAAGGTGCGACTACAGCTCCAACTGACACCGAGGCCACGGGCTTCACCTCGCCCGACCTCTAGCCGTGGGCTCCGCCTCGCCCGACCTCTGGGGATGGGCTCCGCCTTGTCCGACACCGAGGCCGTGGGCTCTGCCTCGCTCGACCCCTAAGGGCGGGCACCGCCTCGCCCAACCCCTAGGTCGTGCGATCCGCCACGCCCGACCTCTGGGGATGGGTTCCGCCTCGCCCGACACCGAGGCCGCGGGCTCTGCCTTGCCCGATGTCTTAGGGCTGGCTCCGCCTCGCCAGACGTCTGAGGGCGGGTTCCACCTCGCCCGACGTCTGAGGGCGGGCTTCGCCTCACCCAACGTAAGAGGGCAGACTCCGCCTCGCCCGATACCTCTGGCACGACTCCTAACAGAAGCTCACGCCGCGGCCAACCACTACGGGCCAGAAATTACAACCCAAGGTCAAACTTCTGGCATCGCGCACGGAGCGGTCACGTCTCAAGACGACCTGTCCCCGCGACATGTCTTTCCAAGGAACTCACATCACCCACAGTGACGGACGCGTGATCACTATGCTGCCTACTCCTTGTACGACCACTGATCAGCACGCTGGTTCGCTGCGCCGCCCGCCGGGGCGGAGTGAGACTTCATGACCCGCTGACAACGCCAGGGCATGGTATCATCAGCGAAAAGGCGCCCAGCGTGGAGCTGTCCCTGTCACCAACTACCGTGTCAGCGGGGCCCGTACAAAGGAAAGGAAAGGCCCGGCGACCCTGAACGACTTCCTCTCCCTCTCGTTCTCCTCGTTTCTCCCGTTGTAACCCGTGCTTTTCCTTGGCCTATAAAAGGGAAAGCAGGGCGTCCCATTAAGAGGCATCGCACCACATCAGATCAAAAACCACTAACATCGAACCTCGAACACATAGCCGAGCAGCGACCGAGCTCTCGGTACCCATTCGTTCTTTCCACCAGAGACTTGGGACCTGTCCCTCTCTCGACCGTTTGTAACCCTTACTAGGAACTTTTCAGTGCTAGTAACACGAGCAGCAGCAACGAACTGGACGTAGGGACATTCTGCCCAAACCAGTATAAACCTCGTGTCTTCTTAGCACACCATCCGAGCCAGACGCGCGATATTAGAAATTTACTCGTTGGTGTTTACTCGAAATACCGACAAATAGGTTTCATCAATTATCCAAAACCAAATTAGAGCTTTCAACGGTGAAAATCACTTTCACCAACGGTTTCATTTACATGTCGGTGGTGATGACTATGTTTGTAGCACAATAAAATAAATAATTTCTTCAAATCAAGTCGGATGAAGATGAATTTTATATCAAAGTTTGTAGGTCTCGATGTGCTTATACAACTTTGTAGCCTATGACCATTTCATTTGAATCATTTACGGTTTTCAAAATTCTATTTGAAGTTCTCACATATTTAAATTTAATTTTTTTGAATTGTCCAAACGACCTTGTATAGAAAAACGACCAAAACCAAACTTGTAGATCTCGATGAAAACTATAACTTTGTAGTTGATGACTTTTTCACTTGAAATCATTTGCGGTCCATAAATCATGTTTAAGTTCTCACAATTTGGAATTCAAATTTTTCAAATGATCTCAGGTGAAGAAAACGATCAAACCACTACAACTTTGTAGCTGATGACTTTTTCAATTGAAATCGTTTGCGATGCTAAACTTATGTTTCAAGTTCTCACAATTTGACATTTGAATTTATCAAACAACATCGCATGGCGAAGCAACCAAAACCAAAGTATATCTCGATGAGAACTTCAATTTTGTAGTTGATGATTTTTCATTTAAATTTATTTAGGATCCTAAATATTAATTTTAAAATTCTAAAAAGTGAATACGAGAGAAATATAGATGCACTTTAGACACAAGTAACTTTGGGGTGGACTGGTGATGGAGTTATGTAACCCACCGTTGACAAGCACGCATCTATATGACTTGGCTTGTTTGATACATATATGACTTAGCTGTTCGGCTGATGATTTATGCGGCTAATAAACCAGCTGAAGCTGATTTATTATGAGAGAAAAATATTATACCATACCTGATGAGTTCAAGCGAATGGGGCGTTAACGGGAGTGTGGTGTTTGTTGCCCGCTGTGTCTTCCAAATCTGGTACGCTTTTCAAAAATGTTGTCCAAGTAAAGGAAGTACGGCGCAATCCACGTCGGCGAAGATTTATTTTAGACGAACTAAAATGCATGCGCACACAAAAAGCTGGTGTGATGACGTCCATTGTCCCTGTTCCTACAGCGCTAGACAAGGTCTTGGGCGTTGCACTGTGATTCGTTAATTAATTCATCATCATCCGAACTAATAAAATCAGTATTAATTTCTCCCGGTCGTCAATGGCCAGCCAATAATTTAGAACTGCATGTCGGAACGTCATTTGTTTATGGGACGAGAAAGAGTAGTACGTGCACGACTACACATTATTTACACGGTACCTACGCAGAGAGCGAAATGAACCAAATCACACGCGCGTCTCGGCGTCGTCCAGCCGGAAGCTGCCGGCAAGCAGCGAGCGCATGAAGAAGTGGCCGCGCGCGATCCAATGGGCGATGGGTCGGACCCGCATGTCGGCCAGGCCGGTTTGATCAGAGCAGCAGCAGTGGCAGTTGTTTCCCTTTCACTTTTCAGCAAACTCCGGATGCTTCGGTACTTTCCTGTTCTGCTCATTCCTATTAGCACAACACTGCTAGTAGCTTTGATCGGATCACAAACAACTGCATGCCACATATAAAAAAAGTACTCGTACTAGTGGTTTTTTATGACCAGAGAGAATAAGATAATTGTAAGAGGGCTCCTAAACCATGACCAAAGACTAGTGCGGCGACCGGCTCTTAATGTGTGTAAATGGTCATATCAAATCTGATGAACCGTTCTTTCTAAAGAATTTATAGTAGTTTATCGTAGCCATAACGAAGGAGTTAGCAGAAGTTAGGACAGGGTCGGATCTTGTACTTTTATACACCTACCTGAAAAGAATTGATTTGAAATAAAATGACGATGTACCATGCTCATTTTTTCCTTGTGGGCACACATTTCGCATCCTTTCCTTGGTTTTGCTGAATCAAGGAAAACAATTACGCACGTGGAAGGTGTGCAGACAGGACAGGGAGGGGGAGGCCACGGCAGGCGACCCCTGACGTTGACGCCGTGCGGGAAAACAATTACGCACGTGGAAGGTGTGCGCGTGTGTAGCAAGCATTACGTATGGTCTGACTGAGATAAGGGAGAGGAACTGGCGAACAGCCACCTTTTGTCGGCCTAGCTAGGCGGGATGGATGCATGGATCTAGCCAAGCGACAGCTCTGCGCTCACGTTGTCGCGCCGGTGGTCAGGAACAGGCGGCGCCCGTTTCCGTTCCTTTTCGGCTGGGCGTGGCCGGGGTTGGAAGAGTCGTCCACCCGCCGTCGTCGCCGCCTTGTTCAGATGCTACTAGTATAACCACGAGTTGCTTCCGGTCTCGGACCTTTGGCCTGTTCGCTGGATTTATAAACTGTATTTTTTTCAATCAACGAATAGTATTTTTTTTCTCACAATAAATCAGTCAACAGTATTCTTAGCCATAGCTTATCAGTCAAACGAACATGGCACTTGTTCAGATGGCTCGTGTTATGGATTTAAGTGAATACGACATGGACACCCCTAAACAAGCTCTTAAGGCTGTCTCCAATGGATGACCTATATGAAGATCCAAATCCAAATTAGGTCGTGGATGGTACTGTATCAGCCTCTAACGCAATACCTATATGCGAGACTCATTTTGGGTTATAGCAGAGGCACAACTCAAATATGAGTATCCTTTTTTCTGGAGACTTATTTTCAGAAAATGTTCTCTTTTGGGTCCTGTTGTTAGATAATACAAAAATAAGTATCGAACCCTTTACCTGTAGCGCTACTTAAACATGAAATGAGCCTTATATTTTGTGTGATGTTGTTGGAAATAGTCTAATTGGATGTATGCTACTAGTTCGCCACACTGCCATGATAGATGTTTCTGCATCGATTTGGCGAGTGTCCCTGACTTGTGTAAGTTTTGGCGATATTTGACAGTATTTTGTACTCAAAGCTGAATAGGAGTAGCTTTGATCAGTGGTGATCCATGCCGCTAGCGACCTTTTCCGAGCGCATGACTGGTCACTAGTGCAATTGTTTCTGCAATTTTTCCGGGCGGGAAGGGCAGCAGCGCAGAGCCAGCAGCACACGACTGGACCCCGCCTACGCGGGCCGTACGGAGAAGCCCAGCGTGCCTCCGTTTCCTTTCGTCCTCTCTCGAACGGAAAAGTAGAGGCCCACGAGCTGTTAGCCACTGGAAGCAATCCGGGCCAGCCGAGAAGGCATCTACATCGCTTCATATGCAATTATGCACATGTGCCTCTGTCATGGGCGTTGATGTTAGGTTTTCAGCCTTGAATGCTGCTTCAGGCTTTGACCTGAAAACCCAGGCCGCATCTCCAAGGTGCAAACAAGACGGGCGGCTCCAAGGTGCAAACAAGACGGGCGGCGATGCCTGGCGCTGAAGATACGAATGGTGTTTTTTTATTTACAAATTAACGAACAATACTTTCAGCCATATATATATATATATATATATATATATATATATATATATATATATATATATATATATATATATATATATATATATATATATATATCTCACTGGTCAGCCACGCCCGGTGTTGACCCGTACATACATAATACTCCTATCCATCCCATGGAGGACTCCTCCACGTACTTACAGTAGACGCTGATAGTGAGTTAGTGACAGGTACGTCTCGCTGGATGCGGGATCGCACGTGTCGGACCACTAGTATTGACCACAGCAGCAGCAGGTCCGGCCGGCCGGCCGCAGGAGCCTCCATCCTCGACCTCGTTATATACCTCAGCCGTCACGACCGAGAGCCGTGGTAACCAGGGCGTGCAGCGTTAACGACTCCTTGCTTGGAGTTGGAGCTAGCTTCCGATCGATCGAGGCCCCCCATGGCCATACCCGAACGTACGTGAAGGTGTGTGCACCCACTGATAGCATAGATCGGCTACTAAGCAAAACAACCTTAATTTGGCTCCATGTATCTTTTCTTTTTTTAAAGAACTAGCGGCAAGAACATGCCAGGTAAGTATTAATAGAGAAGAAATTTTACAAAAAATGAATTAAAAAACAAAAACATCATGAAAGAGGCAACAGCAAGACCACCACCACATAACAATACACACCAGCGAATCTCCGAAGCAACAACCGTCGAACGCCATCATACACGCCACAGAGAACAAGCGAACTAGTAGGGGACAGTAAATTTTCCACAACGATGCCGAAACAACATCCACACATGTCGTCAACGCTGTCAGAAGAACCACAGTATTCAACCAAAGTGTTGACACAAAATGTGACGCACTGTGCCTCACACACAGCAAGCCGGAAAGCGTGGCTTCAATCGGGTGCCCGGGTGCTTCGTGATCCGGAAACGTGCCAGTCAGTTTGACCTGAAAAAAACTAACAAGGGATAAAACAGTTAAATGCCAAACCGGAACATGTCGGGTGAGACCGAGATAGGTTCCATATATACGGACCGGTTAGCCACTTACAACGACATACAACTATAGGAAGCTGTCTGCCAACAAATTTATAAATCATTCGGCTAATCGTAAGATGAACACACGTAAAGATCCGATTGCCGAATGCATGTGCATGGGAAGACATGTTTGAACAAGTGAAATTAATTATGCGTTAATGCATAACCAAGCTCAGCAGATCCAAATAGAAGTTGGGGTCCATGAAGAAGGAACTTGCAAATAAACACGATTAAACTAATCTAAAACTCAGCATCCGCCGCATACGACACCTAGTTTCGTCAAAGCTTAAACGTAATTAACATGCATGAACCCACAACATGTGACAATCTAGATTAAAATAATTCAGCCATTATGAGCATGTTATCTATTTGCAAAGGTAATATGAAAGTAATGATCATTGAAGCACGAATAAAACCATAGGAGAGGGCGAACAATATCAATCTAGATTGGGCGTAAGTGTTTACAAATATATAAAATATTTAAAACATGCAACACAGATAACTTAATGAATCTATTTAGATTTTGCCGTATCTAATAGAGCCGATAAGCTGTCTTGCTTTCACTAAGCATATTGAGCAAACGCCACGCACATACGGTATCTACTCATAAACAAAGCATAAGCAAAGACTTCTTGATTGTCAAGCAAAGATCCGCCGCATACGATCATTGAAAACAAACAAGACTACTTGCATCACGTCTAAATCCACCGCATGATACTAAACATGATAACAAGGTTGTCGGAACTTATGGAGGTCGACGGATCGATGACTCCTCTCGAAGAACTCGACGACAAGACAAAAGGACTCGAAAGTAGGCACGGGGCCGGTTGTATTGATTTGGTTGTGAACGCCTATTACAATGGTCGAAGGTCAATATTTATACCCTAGACAAAACACGAGTCCTAAAAGATTACGATTTACAAAGGAACTCTTAAACAAACTTGGAAACTATGATTCCTTGCCCTAAACTCTCAGAGTCCTTTATTATTACAACTTTCATCTTTTCGATCGGCTTTGCTTGCCATCTTCTGCTTTCCCGAATGGAGTCACCACCTTCTGAAGTAACCGACCGCACAAGCATTTAGCCGACCGCTCGTTTTGTTTGCCGAACGTCCTTCTTCCCGCATGCGGATCCACCTGTCATCTTCCAAAGTCGACCAAAATCCAGTGTTAACACATGCCCCCTCAATTTTGGGATAAAAGTTGTTTTATTCTCAAATTGACCACAAGCTCCTTCTTCCTCCTAGGTCAAGACCGTTCAACACCGCAAACCACTGTCCAAAAATTCAAGCTTTCAAAAGAACCTCGGACCCACTTCAATCTTCAATGGCGACCTCGTGATGAAATTCCAGAGGTAAACTTCACTTATATTCGCAATTTCCACTTGATCTTCCTGTTCCTCTTTTGGCTTATTCCTCTTTGATTCTTTTCGGTAAAATTCTGCCTGCGTCTGTCAGAAAAATGCTGAAAACACCCCGGTCTTGCATAAACATTCTTGTGCTAGAGGCGATGCAAATCGCATCGGCTATTTTGTGCTAAAGACGATATGAACAATATCGGCCATTCTCGCTTTTATTTTTTTAGCTAAAGGCGATTTTCCTTTTATCGGCTTTTCGATCTACGTTCATGAACCAACCTCAACACTTGGGGTAATATTTCTTAAGAAATCTTCCATTGATAGCTCTGTAAACTCCTCCCCAAATAAAGTCTTCAATATGTATGCATTGCCGTGTACACATTCAACTATTCGGAAAGGACCTTCCCAATTTGGAGACCATTTGCCGAACGCTCTATCCTTTGTTCCAACGGCAATATAGTTTTCCAAACCAAGTCTCCTTCTCGAATTGCTTCACTTAACCCTTTTGTTATAATACTTGGCAACGCGTATTTTATTTTTTTCTCAATATTTTCCAATGCCTTGAGACGAATCAAATGTAAATCTTCCAATTCATCCATCATCGATTCTTATAATCTTCTTCTACCAATTCTTTCAGTAATACAACTCGCCTTGAACCCCGACCGTAATTCCCATGGTAATACAAACATGATGCCCATAAACCAGTTCATAGGGAGACGTTTGAGTGGACCCATGACAAGCCATTCGGTAAGCCCACAATGCTTCATTAAGAACCAAGTGCCATCTTCTTGGTTTTTCATCAATCTTCTTCTGGATGATTTTAATCATAATCTTATTTGATGCTTTTGCCTGGCCATTAGCTTGTGCATAATAAGGAGAAGAATTATACAACTTAATCCCCATATCTTTGGCAAAATCACAGAATTCTGAAGAAGTAAACTGAGTTCCTTGATCAGTTGTTATAGTTTGAGGAATCCCGAATCTGTGAATTATATGTTCCTTAACAAAACTGATCATATTCTCTGACGTTACCTTCTTCAAAGGGATAGCTTCAACCCACTTGGTGAAATAATCCGTGGCCAAGAGTACAAATTTGTGTCCCTAACTAGAAGGAGGATTGATCGACCAATTAAATCTATACCCCATCCTCCTCGAACGGCAAAGGCTTGATTATGGGATTCATAGCGGATCTTTGGAACTTTTGAATATTGCCGAATTTTTGACAATTGTGACACCCTTTGTAATATTTAAAACAATCCTCCAACATAGTCGGCCAAAAATAACCAGTTCTCCTGATTATCCACTTCATCCGATAAGCTGACTGGTGTGCACCACACAATCCTTCGTGAACCTCATACATCACCTTCTTGGCCTCTTCTTGACTTAAACATTTGAGCAATACTCCATTGATGGACTTGTAATATAACCGATCATCAAGGAACACAAATTTGAGAGCTTTGTACCGAGTTTTCGGAAACTTTTGAGATGGACCTTCGGATAATTGGTAATTTCGTATCTCCAATCACCATCTACTTGATCAATATTTAAAACACCTTCTTCTATAGCAAAAACTTCCCGACTCTCTCGATATCCGTATGTACTTTGAGCTAACTTATTTGCTTCTTCATTGTACTCTCTAGGGATATGATGCAAGGTTACTACCGTAAAATTCTTCAAAAGTTCTCTACACTCCTCGAAATATTCTCTTAACACATTGTTCTTGCATTCATATCGACCACTCAGGTTGATTAATCACCAACTCGTAATCCCCAAAGATTTCAACAACAACGGCCTTTACTTCTATAAGAAGCCAAGCCCTCTAAGCAAAGCTTCATACTCTGTCGATTATTAGTAACATGAAATTCAATAGGAACCGCATACTCAAAAGTTTTTCCTTGTGGGAAATCAAGAGAATACCAGCACCACCATCTTTGTTACAAGATGATCCATCGAAGAACAAGGCCCAAGGCACAATGCTTATCGCCTCAACGAAAAGATCCCGATGTTGGGTAATAAAATCGGCAATAATTTGACCCTTTACCGCCTTTGTCGATTCGTACCTTAAATTAAATTCTGACAATGCTAAAATCTATTTGCCAATTCTTCCATTCAAAATTGGCATTGATAGCATATGTTTGATTACATCAAAACTAGAAACTACCACGCATTCGGCATTCAACAAATAGTGCCGAAATTTGGTACATGAGTAATACACACACAAGCAAAGTTTTTTTAGAGTCGAATACCTTGTTTCCGGTCTAGCAACTTTTCGGCTAAGATAAGCTATGACTCTTTCTTTTCCTTTAAATTCTTGCATAAGGGCCGATCCTATCGTTAGGCTATCGGCCGCCACATACAACTTAAAAGACTTGTCAAGTTGTGGAGGTACCAGCACAGGTGGTGCCTTCATATATTGCTTGATCTCATCAAAAGCTTTTTATTGTATGTCACCCCATACAAATTTTTGATCCTTCTTGAGCTTTAATAAAGGAGAAAAGGGTAAAACTCTCTCCGATAGATTGGATATGAATCTTCTTACAAAGTTGATTTTGCCTAACAATGATTGTAATTCAGAGATTGGTTGGCGGCACAACTTTGTCTATTGCTTCCATGCTCTTTTCCCAACTTCAATTCCTCCTTTATGAACTAAAATCCCAAAAACTCACCAAATTAAAACTCCAAAGGCACATTTGTTTGGATTCATCTTCAAGCCATGCTTTCTTGTGCACTCCGAGTTTTTCTTAAATCGGCTAAATGTCCTTCATGATTTCTAAACTTGACCACTACATCATCGATGTAGATCTCTACAATCTTGCCGATCATTTCGTTAAAAATATAATTCATAGCTCTTTGATAAGTTGCACCCGGCATTCTTTAACCCAAATGTCATGACTATCCATTCAAACAAACCAATATGACCAGGACATCCAAAGGTTTGTTTTTTGAAATATCTTCCATTGCCATAAAAATTTGATTATAGCCAAAGATTACCATCCATAAAACTAATGACTTCATAACTTTCTTCTTTGCATCTACTAGTAAATCGGCAATCGGCATTGGGTAACCATCCATGGGAGTGGCCTTATTAAGATTTCTCAAATCTATGCAAACCCTCATTTTCCATTTTTCTTGTATACCTAAAGATTATATTTGAAATCCACTCTGCATATTTGCATGGCCGAATGAAGTTTGCTTCTATTAATCTTTCAACCTCCTTCTTCACATCGGCCAATACCTCTTCTTTGTATATCTTCCGTGGAGGTTGTTTGTAAGGATGAAATCCAGGTTTAATGGGTAATCGATGCTCAACAATGGAACGATCCAATCCAGGCATTTCCGTGTAATCCCAAGCAAAACAATCTTTAAACTCTTTCAACAGATCTATCAACTTTGATTTATATTCTGGGTCTAACTTTGCACTAATATACATCGGCCTTGGCTTAGAACCATCACCAACATCAATTTCTTCCAACTTATCAGCCGACATAAAACCACGTCCCAACTTTCCTTTGTTGCCATCGACAGGATTTCCCATTAAAAATTACTATGAGAGCCGACTGCTTGGATCGGCTGTTGGCCCTCGCTGAAAACATTTACAGGACCTTCTTTCCACACTTTTCCAGAGAAACAATCGACGCCTTCATATTCCCAGTAGGTAGATTCTGCGGCAGCAACACTTACCGAATCATCAGCATGTACAACTTCAACGTCATCTCCAATCCATTGAATGAGAATTTGATGCATGGTTGAAGGAATGCAGCAATTAGCATGGATCCAATCTCTGCCCAAGAGTAGACTATATGCCCCCTTGCCATCAATGACAAAAAAGGTAGTAATCAGAGTTTTCGACCCAATAGTCAGCTCGACATGGATAGCACCTCGGGTATCGGAAGGGTTGCCAGCAAAGTCCCTAAGCACCATGTCAGTTTTCAACAATTCTTCATTAGTCATCCCAAGCTTTCTGAAGGTAGTATAAGGCATGATATTGATAGCAGCCCCTCCATCAACAAACATCTTAGTTAAAGGCTTGCCATTGACATATCCCTTTAAATAGAGTGGTCTCAAGTGACGATTCTTGATTGGTTTGTCAAAAATAGCCTGCTGTGTTAATACAAGCTGGGCCATCAAATCCTGACATTCACTTTCATCAAAATCAGAGTACACCTCTTCTTGGACATCTTGGCTTTTGGGAGCCATAAACTCTGATGGGAGGAAGAAAGCCATGCAAGCATCAGCCGAAGGACCACATTCATCAGGCTTCTTCTTAGGACGCCATATTTGCTTTGTTTCGGTAACTTCCTGTTTCAACTCCCTACTCCTCAACCGTTGAACTCTTCTTTTCTGACTTTTCCTCAGGCCTGGAGGACACCACTGTTCTTTTTGCCATACGTATCTATAGGAATCAGCTTCTTCATCATGCACCCTATCATGAATCCAACCTTGACCTGCAAATCTTTTCCTTTGCTGATTCTCAAAATCATCTATTTTTAAGCGCCGATCATCTTCAGGAACCTTCGTTCCAAGTCTTTCATAGACGGAACGACGGTTGACTCGAGATTGCCTATACTCGGAGTACTGAGCACTACACTCCGGACAATTATTTCTAGCAGGCAACCTCAAGCCTTCATTCCAACAATGCCTAAAGAATGAACAACCCCAATGAGACTGCTCCTGTTCTGTCATGTATTCTTCTTGCTCCCTTCGGCATACCTCTTCCTCATACCTCCGGCATTCTTCCATAAACCATTGCTTCTTATAGTATCCCTTCTCTTGCTCTCTCTACCACTTGTTTAGCAAAATACGTGATGTAACTCTGGGTTTGGAAGTTTGACCTTTCTCGGTTCGGCTATTCTGAAACCGAACTCGTTCTTCTGACTCTCTCTTTGGTAACTTGCCGATCCGGGTCAATGAAGACCACTTTTCTTTGCTCTATCGAAGTCAACACCTTCATCTTGCCTTTACCTTTGAGATCATTGGCGAGAGACCATATTCACAGAGAGAAAGAAATCATATTTTGTGGAAAAGGCTGATCATCATTTCTCATCTTGCCATCAAACTTCAAATGTCCCTCTTGGATAGCTTTACGGATTCGCATTACGAACACTCGGCAATCATTGATAGAGTGAGAATTAGTGTTATGGAAGCCACAATACTTTTTGTCTTTCACTCCTTCAGACGTAGCATGGGATGTCCTTCCGGCGACTTGATGCGTCCTTCCTTCATCAATAATGCAAAAAGCACATGCGCCTTAGTAACATCAAAATCATAGGTTCCCTTTTGTTGTTTCAACCAGCGTTGACTAATTTGAGTAGGCTCTTTTGCCCAATTCAACTCAATTTGCAGCTATCTCATCTTCATCAATATACTCGGTTTGCTTCCTCCGTAAAATCTTGATACACCTCATTAGTGGCATTGTTCTTCCGAAAGCGATTATCTCTCCACGAATCCTTGGGCCTGATTACTCATAGTCGCTAAACGCTGTGCAAGTTGGCCAAGATCATCAAACTCCATGCCGAACAACTTCTCCCGATATTCGGCAACATTCACCTGCTATAGCTATTCCGGTAGTTGATCATCCGGTAAATTCGAGAGAATAACACATATTCTTGGTTTCCCTAAATCTGCGAAGATATTTCAATGGTGTCTCATTTGTTCTCATCCTCGGACTCATGAGATCGACCAACTTCTTCTCATTAGTACCCGTGTAGAAATATGAATGAAACTTACGCTCTAGCTCTGCTTGCGTACCAATGGAATGAGTTGGTAAAGACGTGAACCACGTGAAAGCTGGTCCCGTAAGAGACAAAGGAAAATATTGAATCCTCCAAGCTTCATCTGAAAAGCGACTTCTCCAAGTCGCATTAAGTACCGGCCCGACGCGTGCTCTATGGTACTAGTATCATCTTGACCGAAAACTTGGTCAAATCTGCTGGAGGCTTCACCCTTGGAGGTAACGCCACTCTGTTGTACCACTCTGGATAAGGAGACTTGTATGAATAGGATTGATTTTTTGGCTTCAAGCCGAACTGATTCTGCATCATATCAGCCATCCTGTGCATCAAAACATCAATGCCTGAATCCTGATTTCCTTGTACCTGCACTCTAGAAGGCAATCCTGAAGCACTCCTATACCCTAGATTTGGCACAGCATTGATAGCATTGTAATTAGTAAATTCTTGATACCCATCTCCATACATATTCTTCTGCAATCTATCTGATGCTGGAGAAACTCTATAAGCTAAAAGTGACACTTCTCCTGTGGTACCAAATGTTACCTGACCATAGGTGGGATGTGATTGCTTTTCAGTGTGAGTCAATCCACCTATATTTGAAGTCGATGCTCCTTCTTTTCCAACAGGCTTCTCTTGATGCTTTGGAACATTGAAAAGTGTCGGTCCACTGAGTGGGCCAACATTTTCTTCAAAGTATTTATCAACCATTGGATCAAAAGTACTGATCATGATTGCCCGAAAGGTATTCAGAAAAGCTGTGTGATGGTTTGTCATGGTTTCTCCCATAGCTTTATAAACCAGGGCTGCCATCTTCTGAGAATCCTCCTCTTCAGTGTAATCAGTTTGATGTGGAAGAAGAACCCTTGGCATTGACTGCTTTTGAAACACTTTGTTGCTCTTGTTTTTGGAAAAAGACATCAAACACTTCCGTTGGTATTGCTCACATGCTTGTAGCACTAAATCCCTGTAATTATCTGGCAATTCTGCCATGCTCACATCCAGAACATGATCATTGTTGATCTCAGACGCCATCTTGAACTAACAGACGGTCCCACCGAGCGTGCCAAAAAGTGTGTTGACACAAAATGTGATGCACTGTGTCTCACACACAGCAAGCCGGAAAGCGTGGCTTCAATCGGATGCCCGGGTGCTTCGTGATCCGGAAACATGCCAGTCAGTTTGACCTGAAAAAAACTAACAAGGGATAAAACAGTTAAATGCCAAACCGGAACATGTCGGGTGAGACCAGACAGTTCCATATATACGGCCCTGAAGCCACTTACAACGACATACAGCTATAGGAAGTTGTTTGCCAACAAGTTTATAAACCATTCGGCTAATCGTAAGATGAACACACGTAAAGATCCGATTGCCGAATGCATGTGCATGGGAAGACATGTTTGAACAAGTGAAATTAATTATGCGTTAATGCATAACCAAGCTCAGCAGTCCAGCCGAGTTGGGGTCCATGAAGAAGGAACGTGCAAATAAACACGATTAAACTAATCTAAAACCTGCATCTGCCGCACGACACCTAGTTTCATCAAAGCTTAAACGTAATTAACATGCATGAACCCACAACATGTGACAATCTAGATTAAAATAATTCAGCCATTATGAGCATGTTATCTATTTGCAAAGGTAATATGAAAGTAATGATCATTGAAGCACGAATAAAACCATAGGAGAGGGCCGAACAATATCAATCTAGATTGGGCAGAAGTGTGTTACAAATATATAAAATATTTAAAACATGCAACACAGGATAACTTAATGAATCTATTTAGATTTTGCCGTATCTAATAGAGCCGATAACTGCCTTGCTTTCACTAAGCATATTGAGCAAACGCGCTTTTGCACGCGGTATCTACTCATAAACAAAGCATAAGCAAAGACTTCTTGATTGTCAAGCAAAGATCTGCATACGATCATTGAAAACAAACAAGACTACTTGCATCACGTCTAAATCCACCGCATGATACTAAACATGATAACAAGGTTGTCGGAACTTACAGAGGTCGACGGATCGATGACTCCTCTCGAAGAACTCGACGACACGACAAAAGGACTCGAAAGTAGGCACGGGGCCGGTTGTATTGATTTGGTTGTGAACGCCTATTACAATGGTCGAGGGTCAATATTTATACCCTAGACAAAACACGAGTCCTAAAAGACTACGATTTACAAAGGAACTCTTAAACAAACTTGGAAACTACGATTCCTTGCCCTAAACTCTCAGAGTCCTTTATTATTACAACTTTCATCTTTTCGATCGGCTTTGCTTGCCATCTTCTGCTTTCCCGAATGGAGTCACCACCTTCTGAAGTAACCGACCGCACAAGCATTTAGCCGACCGCTCGTTTTGTTTGCCGAATGTCCTTCTTCCCGCATGCGGATCCACCTATCATCTTCCAAAGTCGACCAAAATCCAGTGTTAACACAAAGTCCTAGAGGGTAAAGAGACAATTGTTTTAAGGCGACCGCCTTGGTCAATCGAACATTAACCAACGCGGGCGCCTAAAGTTGCTTGCCTCTGTAAAAACTTAACCAAAGCGGGCGCTTGGTCGGCGGCCCTATCACCGATTAACGGAGGCGACCGCCCGCCTCCGTAAATTAATGGCCAACACCTCGGAAAAGATTTTAAGTAGTAGCAATTGTCGGCCACGGCCAACAACCCCCATGCCCCAAGCCCCAAACCAGCCACACCATGATCTCTAAGGTTGACCACATTCAAACAAGCAAGTCTACCACTAAGCTAGAGGGCTACAACTAGCTAAAGCTACCCCTGTTCGGTTGGCTGGTTCGTTTCATTGCTGGTTCGTGAAGAAGTATTGCTGGCTGGTTTGTGTGAGAGAAAAAGACTATTCCGGCTGGAAATTTATGATCGTTTACGACAAGCCACAGCCAAACGAACAGGCTGAAGAGCAACCTAGAGCTACATACACCTACACTCTTACTACTCTAGCTAGCTACACAAGCAACTACCAAACAACAAGATATATGAACGAATTGCAAGTGAGGTAGTAGCAAACCGAACCGAGCAAGAGAATGAACACCAAGATTTATCCCCGTGGTTCGGTTGCGTGCCGGCAACCTACATCCACATTGTGGCCAGTCCAAACTAGGTGGTTCACACGCTAATTGGCATCACACGCCATGCCCACACCAAGGGCGCTGCAAGAACCACACTAGAGAGCACTACCCAAGCCATGATTTCAATAGAGTTGCTTTTTGCAAATCTCCTACGGGGAATAAGCACAAGAACCCATCATAATCAATCGATTGGAGCCGGCAACAATCACTAAATCAGCTCAAAGATCCTCCGCTGCTCCAAGCCGTCTAGGTGGTGGCAACCACCAAGAGTAATAAGAAACAATCTCTCATCGAACACGATCAGTAGTGGCCTAGTGCCACTAGATGCCTCAACTCAATGCAAATGCATTAGAAATCTCTCTCAATCTCACTTGAATGATCACAACATGAAGGAGATGGGTGGGAGTGATTTGCTTAAGCTCATAAGAGTGTTTGGGACGTTGGGGAGCCAAGAGAGGTCAGCCAAAGCCGACCAACACCTTTAAATAGAGCCCAACACTCTCAACAAGCTGTTGCTCTGTTTAGCCAACCGTCACACTATGTCTTCATGAGCGTAGGAGCCTCCGATGCCTCGGTCCGACCCCTTCTGCGTTCCCCACATGTCCCGCACTTTGAATATGACCGTTGGTGTGCAATGTCAAGGGCGCCGACTGTCGAACCATTGCCGCTGTAGAGTCCGACGGCGTCTAGAGCTCTCAGACCACTGCGTTTCATCGAACACTGGTTCGACGCTAGGCCGTAGGACCATCTCAGAGGGTCCGACGCCCTTGCGCCCGTCCTGCCCTCATGCAAGTGCATGAAGACCATTGGCCAATGAACAGTGTCCATGACCCGTCAGATAGCGTGCTCAAGCAGGGTCCGACGCCTGCTCTTGCTCTCGGCCTGGCTAGAAGGCCCGGCCTGGAGGGGGCGAGAGGGGCAGCTGACTAGAGCAATTGGATAGAGGGGGCTGAATAGCCTATAAAAATCTCTACAAATTGACTGGAGCAATTGGTTAATACAAAAAATGGCGTAAAGCAATTTTGCTCTAGATCTACAAAGGTTGTAAGCCACCTATCAAATAATTTTAGTTGCTATGATCACTAAGCACACAAAAACCTATGTCACTACTCTCTAAGCTAGTGTGCTCTCAAAGACTAACTAAAGAGTCACACTAACCAAACTAACAAGCTCTCACAACTAGCTACACTAAAGAGCTTGACACTAGGCAAGAAAGTAAATGATGTGACTACAAGAGAGAGTAGGGTGATTATACCGCCATGGCAAGAGTAATGAACCAATCAATGAGAATACCAATCAAACACCGGGAGAATGCCAATCACAATAGACATAAGATTTTTTCCCGAGGTTCAGTGCTTACCGGAACGCTAGTCCCCGTTGTGTCGACCAATACTTGGTGGTTCGGCGACTAATATGTGTTTCACAAACCTAGCCCAACAAATGGGCGCCGCAAGAACCTACCCACAAGTGAGGTAGCTCAATGACACGCGCAATCCAATAGAGTACCTTTTGGCTCTCAGCCAGGGAAAGGTCAATAACCCCTCACAAGCAATCGATCGGAGCCGGAGACAATCACCAACTCTGCTCAACGATCCTCCAATCACCGGGCCATCTAGGTGTCGCCAAACACCAAGAGTGTGCACAAGTGACACAAGTATGCAAGTGAGTGGATTGTGTTTGCTCAGCTCCCAAAGGGTGTGCACAAGTGTATGAGGTGCTAAGAGAGTGGCCAAGGCCGACCACATCCTCTATTTATAGCCACACAAGCAAATAGAGATGTTATACCCTTTGGGCTGCTGTCTGCGAGGGCACCAGACAGGTGACGGTGGCACCGGGTAGGTACTAGCAGTGCCCTCCAATGGTCGAATTCCAACGGCTGGTCACCGGACAGGGGTGGCGGTGACCACCTAGGCCAGACCCCCAAAACCGATGCTCTCTGGGAAAATAGGGTGGTGCACCGCTGTGCCCATGGCGGTGATCGGAACGGTGCCCCCTCGGCCTAAACTTGGTTTTCACTGCTCTCGAGTGAAAAGGGGCGGTGGCACCGTCGTGCCATGGGCGGTGCACACAGCCATGTTCGGTGACCACCCCAATGGTTGCTTCTCTATCAAGGCTAGGTGGGCACCGCCCTAGGGGTGGCGGTGCCACCTAGGCACCACACTTGCTCTCCAAGTTACAAACTATGTCACGATTCGATCCACGGCAACTCGAGCAACTCCCCGCAAGCGACATTGAAAGTGCAATCAAGCCTTAATTGTGGGTTTTGGTGATAATGACAACGCAATTAGAGAACTAATGAGATTTATCGAGATGACAAGCAGGGAACTTATATTTGAGGATGCTACACGGAACGGAGGAGTCCCCAATTACAAATGTGGATGGTTTCAAACTTAAAGGAGGTTTAAATTCTTTTATATATTGAATTTGAGTATAGGAAAAGCTATACTATAAAGGGGGCACAATGCTTAAGCTAATATATGCTACCAAGTGCTCAAACAACCACAAGCATCCTCAGATTCACAGCCAAGACAGTCTACACTTCACTATTATCTTTGCTATCTTGGGTGGTGTGGCACTGCCGCACTTGAAGAGAGGCTCGCCCGACCCCTAGGTTGTGAGCTACGGCTCACCTGACCCCTTGGTCATGGGCTTCGGCTCGCCCGACCCCTCGGTCGTGGGCTCTGGTTCGCTCGACCCCTCGATCGCAGGCTCCGGCTCGCCTGACCCCTCGGTCGCGGGCTCTGGCTCGCCCGACCCCTTGGTAGCAGGCTCCAGTTCGTCCGACCCCTTGGTCGTGGGCTCCAGCTCGCCCGACCCTTAGGTGGTAGGCTCCGTCTCGCCTAACCACAAGGTCACGGGCTTCAAATCGCCTGACCCTTTGATCGTGGGCTCGGTCTCGGCTGACCCCAAGATCACGGGCTTCGACTCACCTCACCCTTCGGTCATGTCCTCATCTCGCCTGACCTCTTGGGTGCAGTGTCCGTTGAGGGCTGGGGGAATATATACTTTTCCCTTTCCTTCCTAATGGCTATCTACAATTTTTTGACCGTTGGGGCTAGGGGTATATATATGTTTCCCCTTCCTTCCCAACAGTAACGAACAAGCTCTCTTCTTCCTCACTTCAGCATGCCCAAAATAGAGCAGGAGCTCTCTCTCTCTTACTCCATTGTTGACCTCAAGTCCGCAAGCAAATCAATTGATTTCCCCATCAATCCTTGAGGAAAAAGGGTCCCAAACTCGATTAGAGAGTAGCTCCATTAATTCCCAAACTCTAAAGAGCACTTGGTTCACGTTTTGGCCGGTGGTTATGTTTGTTACTCTTGGAGCTTGGCTCCTAGCCGGCTAAAGTGTCGCCCATAGAGCTTGCCAACTTGTGTGGTAGCCCTAGGAGATTTGTAACCATCTCTTGAAGCTCGTAAACTCACCCTTCATCCCAAGTGTTAAGTCTCTTGACTTGAGAACGAGAAAGGGCTAGAAAGCTCTAAGCCTTAGTGTCTAACCTCAACAACATGGAGGTAGGCAAAGCCTTGGTGGCGAGCCAAACCATGGGATAAATCATTGTGTCACTTGTGCTTGATTTACATTACTTGCATGACATATTGTTGATTGAGGTGATTTCTAGAGTTTGAGGCTGATCTACTTGTGTGTGGTGTTCTCACTACTTTTAGCTGTCGATCTGTGATCTACTACCCTGTAGGAAGCTAAGAAATATACCCGATCTAAATTTTATTGGGAAGATTTTGAACTATGAACTAATCTCTCCTACAGGTGCGGCAGTGCCGCGCTCACAGAGCGATAGTGCCATGGGTGAATTTGACTTCGGTTTGAGTTAAATTTTTATAGGCCTATTCACCCCCTAGGCGTATCAGAGATCCTACAAGTGGTATTAGAGTGGATTACCTTGTATGCGCTTCACCGCGTGTGGTATGGAGCCTGGGGGAGGATCCAGTGTTGTGAAGGCCATCAACGTCGATCCAGAGGATGTTGGGCTGCATGACACCGACAGCAGTGAGCTTAGCGTCTCTACAATGAGCAACTCCACGCTCCCGCAGCTAGAGGCAACCGATGCCGAAAAAGCTCAAAATGAAGAAGAAAGAAGAAGAAGAAGTAAGGCAGCTAGAAAAGAGAAAAGAGAAGCAAGAGAAAAAGAAGAAGGGGTAGCAGCGGTTAGAAAAGAAGAAAGTAAGAAAAGAAGAAAGAAGACTTAAGAGAGAATCTAGAAGAAAAAGAAGAGAAGCAAGAAAGAAGAAGGAACAAGAAGCAAAAGCCTCTAATTCATCTTCAAGTGAGCTATCTAGCAGCTCCGAAGATGGTGATGATGATGAGTCCTACCAAGTGCATAGCAAGAAGGACAAGAAAGGAAAGGGCAAGAAGAATGACGATAACAAATATGTCGCCATATCCTTTAACTATTCTTCTATGTCTATGACTAACCATGATCGCAAATCTTTCATCAATGTGCCCACGGGCAAGTTATCTCATTTCGATGGGACTAACTTTGCCAAGTGGAAGCACTTGATGAGATCCTATCTTATAGGTCTTCATCCTGGCATTTGGGAGGTTGTTTACAATGGATTTGAGCCACCGATTGATCCCAAGAATCCAACCATAGAAGAAATAAGAATCATCCACCTCAACGGTCAAGCTACTTGTGTGCTACTTAGTGCCTTGGATGGTGATGAGTACAATAGAGTGATTGGTGTGGATGTTGTCAAGCAAATTTGGGATACTTTGCACCTTGCACATGAAGGGGTTGACAAAGTGAGAAAGAGCAAGAAAAATATGGGAGAAGCTCACATTGGGCATGAATGGGATTCATCTATTGAAAGCTCAAGTGAAGAAGATGAGAAAGTTGTAACCATTGCTATCCATGAGCCATCTTCTTCACCAAGACTCTTCACCAACATGTCCGATGATGACTACTATTCACCTCACATTTGTCTTATGGCAAAGGGTGAGAAGGTAAAATCTAAATTTAAGGCCAAAGCTCCTCCACCTCCATCTCCTAGTGATATCTCTAGTAGTGATATTAGTGATAGCTCTAGTGATGATGAATCTAGTGATAAAGAAATTGATGAATTAACTAAGAACTTAGATGGAAAGACCAAACTATTCATCACTAAACTAATGGAGGACTTAGAGAGTGTCCAAGCCGAGCTAGAATCTAGAGAGGAAACTCTTATCCAACAAGAGGATCTCTACATTGTTAGCAAGGAAGCCCTTGCATTAGAGAGAAGTGAGGTGGAATTCTTACGCAAGGCATTGGCCAAAGAACAAGGGGACCATGCTATCACAAAGAAAGAAAATATTGCTCTCAAGAAAAAGTATTATGACTTAGATGAAAAGCACAAAGAACTTGAGCTGCAATATAACATTATTTGGGATAGCAACTCACATCCCTCTAAGGCAAATGATGCCTCTACTACATCCACTAGTCAAGGTTGTGGAAAATGTTATAATATTGATTTAAATGCTTATTCCACTAACCTTTCAAATATGGAGGCAATGAGAAAAGAAATTGCTAGACTCAATGAGATCATTGGCAAGGGCTGCTTGAGTGGTAAGGCTCAAGTAAGTGACAAGAAGGCAAATGATTCAAAAGTGCCTAAATTCAAGCAAGGGAGACACCTCTCAATCAAGCATGGGCTTGGGCACACTGCAGGAGCCAAGACAAATGGAAGAAAGATCATAAATGGCTATGAGTGTGTCAGGTTTGAGAGGAAGAAAAGAGTTGGTACAGATTATCCTGCACAGATAGCGGCAGTGCCGCAGTCCAGAGCAGCAATGCCGCACCGCGGTAGTGCTGCAGTGAAGGCTAGCTGTGCTGCTCCCCGCAAAAATTAGAAGGCTACCAATTCTGCTCCTGATCAAGCTAAGCCTAAGAAGAAGGTGTCCCAGCAGAAACAAGTTCAGCAGAAGCCAAAGAAATCAGTGTAGGGCACTATGAACAAGTATGCCTACCAACCAAAGTTTCAACCACCTCGACAAAGCTTGACTTCATGTTTTGTTTTAAGGAACAATAGTAGTGGAAAAGTGGTTACCAAATATGTTGGAAAGAAAGCCAACACATATAGGAATGCTTCTATTTGGGTTCCTAAATTTCTTGAAACTAACATGCGAGGCCCCAAGTCAAATTGGGGACCTAAATCAAGCAAATAAATATGTTTTACAGGCATACTCCTCCGGTGGGTCAAGTTGGGTGCTTGATAGTGGATGTACAAATTATATGACCGGAGAAAGGAGTATGTTCTCTTCATATACCACGAAGATGGACACAAATGAAAATATTCTCTTTGGAGACAACTCTAAGGGGGATGTGATTGGTCTCGGTAAAGTTGCTATAACCCTTGAGCATTCAATTACAAATATTTTACATGTTGATTCGTTAGGTTACAATTTGTTGTCCGTCTCTCAATTATGCGAGATGGGCTTCAATTGTCTCTTTACGGATAAGGGTGTGGAAGTCTTTAGAAGGGAGGATTCCTCTATTGTCTTTATGGGTCATTTAAAGAACAAGCTTTACCTAATTGATTTCAACAAAAATAAAGCCAATCTTGATACTTGTTTAGTGATAAAATCTAGCATGGGGTGGCTTTGGCATCGCCAACTAGCCCATGTTGGGATAAGGAACTTGGCCAAACTTCAAAAGGATGAACACATCCTTGGGCTAACAAATATTCACTTTGAGAAAGATAGGATATGTAGCGCTTGTCAAGCTAGAAAGCAAGTTGGCGTACCTCACCCACCAAAGAGCATCATGACCATGACACAACCATTGGAGCTCATACACATAGATCTCTTTGGACCGGTCGCCTGCCTAAGTATCGGGGGTAACAAATATGGTCTCATTATTGTTGATGATTATTCCCGTTTCACTTGGGTATTTTTCTTGTTTGATAAATGTCAAGTTAGAGACAAAGTGAAGACTTTTGTTAGAAGATCTCAAAAGGAGTTCAATCTCCCCATCAAGAAAATAAGAAGCGACAATAGAACCAAATTCAAGAATACCCAAGTTGAGGAGTTTCTTAATGAAGAAGGCATCAAGCATGAGTTCTCAACTCTATACGCCCCTCCACAAAATGGTGTAGTAGAGAGGAAGAATCGTACACTAATTGACATGGCAAGGATAATGCTAGATGAGTACAAGACGCCGAACCTCTTTTGGTGTGAAGCCGTCAACACCGCTTGCCATGCCATCAACCACCTCTACCTACACAAGAAGTTGAAGAAAACTTCATATCAGCTTCTAACCGGTAACAAACAAAAGGTGTCCTACTTTAGAGTGTTTGAGTGCAAGTGTTTCATACTTAATAAGAAACCCAAAACCTCTAAGTTTGCACCTAAAGTTGATGAAGTTTTTCTTCTTGGTTATGCATCAAATGAGCATGCCTATCGTGTTTTCAACAAAACCTCCGGGAGAGTTGAAATAGCAGTAGACGTGACATTTGATGAATCTAATGGCTCTCAAGTGGAGCAAGTTGATTCAAGTGTTGTAGGAAAGGAGGATCCACCATGTGAAGTAATCAAGCAATTGGCTATTGGTGATATAAGACCACAAGAAGACAAAGTCACTGAGGTGGAGGTTCCTCAAGTTGCTGCTACACCAATTTGCTGACATACCTGATGCTGAGGGGGAGCCGACCCCTGCTGCAAATCAGTAGAGAGGCAATGCCGCACATAAGAGCGGTAGTGCCGGACTCCCTCTAATAGCAGCAGCAAGTCCAACTCTGATTCAAGGATAGAACCTACAACCCATATTCGAGCAAGAAGATAATGAAGATCCAGAAGATGGACAAGAGGCCATTGATCATCCAAAGCTAAGGCAAACAATACAACGGGATCATCCCGTTGACAACATCCTTGAAAGTCTTCGAAAGGGGGTAACAACTTCACATTTAGCAAACTTTTGCCAATATTACTCATTTGTTTCCTCTTTGGAACCTCTTAAGGTTGAGCAAGCACTTGGTGATCTGGATTGGGTGATGGCCATGCAAGATGAGCTCAACAATTTTGAAAGAAATTAAGTGTGGACCTTGGTGGAGAGACCCAACACCAATATCATTGGCACCAAGTGGTTCTTCCACAACAAGTAAGATGAGAATGGTGTGGTGACAAGAAACAAAGCAAGATCGATTGCTCAAGGTTTTACTCAAGTAGAGGGCATAGACTTTGAGGAAACATATGCACCGGTGGCAAGACTTGAAGCAATCCGAATGCTTCTAGCCTATGCGGAAACATATGCACTGGTGGCAAGACTTAAAGCAATCCAAATGCTTCTAGCCTATGCCGGTCATCACAATTTCAAGCTATATCAAATGGATGTGAAGAGTGCATTCCTCAACGGGCCCATTCAAGAACTTGTCTATGTTGAGCAACCACCGGGTTTTGAAGATCCGAAGTTCCCCAACCACGTCTACAAACTCCAAAAGGCGCTCTATGGGCTTAAGCAAGCATCAAGAGTATGGTATGAATGACTTAAGGAATTATTGCTTAAATAAGGCTTTGAAATAGGCAAAGCCGACCCTACCCTTTTCACTCATAAAGTTGGTAAAGATATATTTGCGTGCCAAATATATGTCGATGATATAATATTTGGTAGTACTAATCATACTTTTTGTGAGGAATTTAGTAGGATCATGACAAAGAGATTTGAGATGTCCATGATGGATGAGTTGAAGTTCTTCCTCGGATTTCAAATCAAGCAAGTGAAGGATGGAACTTTTATTAGTCAAACGATGTACACCCATGATATGCTCAAGAAGTTTGACATGGTGAATGCCAAGCCTATCAAAACTTTCATGCCAGCCAATGGACATCTTGATCTCAACATTGAAGGGAAAGCCGTGGATACCAAGGTATATCGTTCCATGATTGGCTCTCTGCTTTATTTGTGCGCATCTAAGCCCGATATTATGCTTAGTGTGTGCATGTGTGCTAGATTTCAAGCTAACTCGGAAGAGTGTCACATGGTGACCGTTAAGAGAATCTTGAGATATTTAGTACACACTCCTAACCTTGGTTTGTGGTATCCTAAGGGCTCTAAGTTTGATCTACTTGGGTATTCGGATTCCGATTACGTCGGTTGCAAAGTAGATCAAAAAAGCACTTCGGGAACAAGTCAATTTCTTAGACGATCCCTAGTGTCTTGGAGTTCTAAAAAGTAAAATTGTGTAGCCCTTTCCACTACCGAGGCCGAGGACGTTGCGACCGGTGCATGTTGTGCCCAACTACTTTGGATGAGGCAAACTCTTCGTGATTTCAGATGTCTTTTTTCCAAAATCCCTTTATTATGTGACAATGAGAGTGCCATTAAGCTTGCAAATAATCCTGTAAGCCACTCTAGAACCAAGCACATAGACATCCATCATCAGTTCTTGAGAGACCACGAAACCAAAAGAGATCAAAATTCACCATGTGAGCATCGAAATGCAACTAGCCGATATCTTCACAAAGCCCCTCGATGAGTCAAGGATTTGTGCTTTACGTAGTGAGCTAAATATACTTGATTCTTGTAACATGGTTTGAATTTTAGCATGTCTCTGTTCGATAAACTAGTATCTAGGAAAAAGAGTTGAAAAAATTTATATTGTGCTTGAAAATGATCTCTAAAAGGTAACTTATGTATCATGATCATGGTCTATATTGATTATTTATTTCTGGTCATGGTATATAGGTGATATGTGTCCATATCTTATACAGAGAGTCATATAGATTATAGCTAACTCCCACTGTTTTGGGGAGTGCGGTAGTGCCACGCCTACCATGCAGCAGTGCCGCACTTATAATCTCAATTGAGATTTGGCCCAAATGGTTTTATTGTTGGGACTATTTATTCTTTTTCTTATCCTTAGGTCTGTAGTAACTTCATTCCCTCTCTCTCTTACCCCCGACACTGACGCCCGTGCCTCTCTCTCCTCTCACGCCTGCGCCATCACCGTCGCTTGGCCGTGCGTTGCCGATCTCTAGCAGTACCACGGCGGCTGCCAGCCCTCTCTCAACGTCGCTGATGGTTGCTACTACCCCTGGCCCGAGCAGTTTCTTCCCTCTCCTCTCTCATCCTCGTTTGAGAAGATAGAGCATGGAGATAATGACCGAAGGGGGAAAAAGATGAATGAGCAAAGAGACAAGAATCCACCTCACCGTGGTCGAGGGAGGTCAACAGCAGCAGGCAATAGTGTAGCTCCAAGGGGACTTGATGATAGGGGGCGGCGTGAGCAATACATTAAAACTGAGGAGAGGCTAGAGATGACAGGTCGTACCACTGATGCTATTTCTGACACCCCAAAACATCTCTCTAGTTTTGATGGCCGATACATGAGAGATTTTGAGTGTAAGATCATCATGAGACCTTCAGATGACTCCCACCAGCATGCAGTTGTCAACTATCCCAAGAGTTGGAAGATGGTGGAAGAGGCAAGGAGGATCAATCCCTATGCAGTGCACATGGATTTGGACATTGATTACAGATTCTGGAATGAGTTTTATTCCAACTTCTATGCCACTGCATTTCTTGCATCCAAGAAAACCAAGATCATCAAGATGACGGTACATTGATTGGGATGAGATATAGTAGAAGGAGGAGCCTGAGTTTGACAAGGTAATCAAGATTTGTGACAGGTTCTAGCTTTCAGACATCATGGGTTTCTAGTATAACTGGAATGAGGAGGTTCTTGCATAGTTTTATGCCATATACTTCTATGACCTGACCTCTGATGAGATTCACTGGATGACTGATGGTCCGCATTACCGAGTCGATTTTGTCACTTTCAGCCAGATTCTTAGCTTTGGGGAGGAGCATAGAGGTTACACTTACATTCATGATGAGCCTCCAGCTGAGATCCATGACATCAGTTACATGTGGAGAGATAGAAGGATTGCAGATGGCAAGAGGAGTGGTCTACACAACTTCTATTACATCCTCAACAACCTCATAGGAACACCATCAACCCAAAGGATGGAGCAACCTCAGATATTAATGGTTATATGAGAAATGTGTTGGCTAGATTTGCTCTAGGTGGGGACAGGTTCAATATCCCTAGATTTATGTGGACTGAGTTAAGATTTGAAGTGGAGGATGCGAAGAGGGATCTGCCCTATGCCCCTTACCTCATGTTCATAATTGAGAGGGTCACTGATTTTATTTTTCGAAGCATGGGATACACACCATCTACAAAATTGAGAAGACCCGGCCAGCTACAGCTACTCAGAGAGCGGGTAGCTCTCATGCTCATGTAGATATTCCTGAGTCTTCTCTCTCTAGGTCTCGTAGAGGAGAAAAGATGAAGAAGTTTGGCAAGTGGTTGAAGGCAATCTTTGGCAAGTGCACCTACGCAGCTGACAGAGCATATGAGACACAGCTTGAGCAGCGTCAGCAGCGTGGATAGCACCTTCCACCACTTCCTCCTATTCCACCTCCTTCACAGTATGACCTTCCAAGTCTCTCCAACACAGATTCAGATGATGATGATGATGATAATGAGGAGCAGTAGGGACGAGCAGTAGATTGGGATGAGACCCTGGAGGGATACCGTCAAAGACAGAAGACGAGGAGTTCCACTCGCTACACCATCAGGGTCGTGCACGTATTGACTTCGATGATGATGATGGTGATGGTGGTGTCGGGACTGCTGCAGGATGTGCTAGGGCTACAGGAGGTGATGATATTGATTGATTAACATCTAGAGAGATGACGAGTGGGTGTTGATCTTTCTTTTTTTTCTTCTCTTTTTGGTGCTTTATGCCAAAGGGGGAGAAAATTAGAGGGGTCAATAACTTTTTTGATGCCATGGAGGTTGCGGCAGCTAGAGTCATGTTCGTATCCCTTTAGGGTAGTCTTCGTTAGGTGAAAGTTTGAGAGTCGCTCAAAACTCTAAATTATAAAATAAAGCTACTATTTGACTCTTTGTGTGGGATATGGACATATTTTAATCTATGCTGTCGCTTGTGATATAATTATGCTAGAATGTATATTGTTATATGTATCACATGCTGTGTGGTGTCTGTTCTGATCTATGCTGTTACAGCAAGTGCAACAGTGCCGCACCCAGCTGCAACAGCAAACCATATTGTGCATAAACTATCATTTGCATCATGTTTTACATACCTAACACGGTATGCAGCACCTCACAGGAGCATAGATGTAGGGAGAGCCCCATCACTTTCACTAAAATATGAATCTTGGCTTCTTATGCCAATTTGAGAATTCAATTCTCTATTCACATACTTAGGCGGAGGCTCTACACCCATGGCTCAAAAGTCTCAGTATTTATTTTATATCTTTTGTAAGCTCTAATTGGGTTGTCATTAATCACCAAAAGGGGAGATTGAAAGTGCATTCAAGCCTTAATTGTGAGTTTTGGTGATAATGACAACACAATTAGAGAACTAATGAGATTTATCGAGATGGTAAGTAGGGACATATATTCAAGGATGCTATACGGAATGGAAGAGTCCCCAATTACAAATGTTGATGGCTTCAAACTCAAAGAAGGTTTAAATTCTTTTATATATTGAATTTGAGTATAGGAAAAGTCGTACTATAAAGGAGGGCATAATGCTTAAGCTAATATGTGCTACCAAGTGCTAAAACAACCACAAGCGTCCTCAGATTCATAGCTAAGACATTCTACACTTCACTATTACCCTTGCTGTCTTGCGTGGTGCGACACTGTCGCACTTGAAGAGAGGCCCGCCCGACCCCTTGGTCGTGGGCTCCGGCTCGCCCGACCCCTCGTCGTGGGCTCCGCAGGCTCTGGGTTGCCTGACCCCTTGGTCGCGGGCTCCGGCTCGCCCAACCCTTGGTCGCGGGCTTTGGATCGCCTGACCCTTTGGTCGCGGGCTCGGTCTCGCCCGACCCCAAGGTCACTAGCTCCACCTCGTCCGACCCTTTGGTCACGTCCTCGTCTTGTCCGACCTCTTGGGTGCAGTGTCCGTTGAGGGCTGGGAGAATATATACTTTGCCCTTTCCTTACCAACGGCTATCTGTGATTTTAGTGATCGTTGGAGGCCGGGGGTATATATATGTTTCCCCTTCCTTCCCAACGGTAACGAACCAGCTCTCTTCTTCCTCACATCAACATGCCCAAAACAGAGCAGGAGCTCTCTCTCTCTCACTCCATTGTTGACCGCAAGCCCTCAAGCAAACCCATTGATTTCCCCATCTATCCTTAAGGAAAAAGGGTCCCAAACTCGATTAAAGAGCAGCTCCATTGATTCACAAACTCTAAAGAACACTTGGTTCACATTTTGGCCGGCAGTTGTGTTTGTTACTCTTGGAGCTTGGCTCCTAGCCGGCTAAAGCATCGCCCGTGAAGCTTGCCAACTTATGTGGTAGCCCCGGGAGGTTTGTAACCGTCTCTTGAAACTAGTAAACTCACTTCTCATATCAAGAGTTAAGTGTCTTGATTTGATAACGAGAAAGGGCTGAAAAGCTTTAAGCCTTAGTGGCTAACCTCAAGAACGTGGAGATAGGCAAACCTTGGTGGCGAGCCGAACCATGGGATAAATCATCGTGTCACTTGTGCTTGATTTACATTACTTGCATGACATATTGTTGTTTGAGGTGATTTCTAGAGTTTGGGGCTGATCTACTTGTGTGTGGTGTTTCCACTACTTTTAGCTGTCGATCTGTGATCTACTACACTACAGAAAGCTAAGAAATATACCCGATCTAAATTTCGTTGATAAGATTTTGAACTGTAAACTAATCTCTCCTACAGGTGCGGCAGTGCCGCGCTCACAGAGCGGCAGTGCCGTGGGTGAATTGGAATTCGGTTTGAGTTGAGTTTTTACAGGCCTATTCACCACCTAGGCGTACTAGAGATCCTACAGATATGCTAACTCTCAAAGTGCTTTCTCAAAACATATTAGAGCCAAGTTAGCAGTTCTCAAAAATATTTTCGATAAATATTTTCGCTTGTTCTCCGATTGCGCACTATGCCTAAATACAATGCATGACGTCCAACAGCTAGTAGCACTAGATGATCGAATTGTCTAGTAGAGATCCTCTCTTAATAGTACGACCATCTATCCTAAACGTGGTCACATTCTTTATAGTGTCTTGATCACCAAAACAAAATCCATATTTATACATTTGTCTTGATTTTCATAGGGTTTTGTTTTTCTCTTTCTTCTTTTTTAAGTTGAGCACTTATTCACCATCACACGTGGTCATCTCATCATTTTATGTGATCATCACCATCACTTGAGTACTACCATGCTCCACACTTAGATTATACCGACCTTGTTCATATCACAACTCATGACAAAGATTAGTACATAGGTTTCATTAATTATCCAAAGTCAAATTAGGACTTTCAGCAGCCGCTCTAGGCTCTTCAAATAGGGGCCTCCCAGTACCAGGTATTTCCTCCGTCCCAATATATAAGGCGTAACCACTTTTTATTCATGTCCCATAATATAAGGCGTGCTCTTTCTAAAGAAGCGTACATCGATGCAGTAGTACTAGTATTGAGAGAGACAATTAGATGTGTTCTTTGGTCTTTGAACTAGAGGTGGTTATACCTTATATAGTAGGACGGAGGAAGTAATATGTATAATGTACCGTTGTAGTAGTATGTATATATATCTATGTGTTCTACGTACTATAGTATATTATTGGAGGCGGATATAACGTGACCCGTCGCGCAAAACCAATGCGCGCGACCCCATCCGACCAAAGTGCACGACCCCAGCCAATCACAGTGCGACCCCAGCCCTCAAGCGACTGAGCCCCATGTGACCCGTATGTTTTGCCACTGCATACGACCGATTAGCCCTGCACCCTACACGCAAATCTAAAAGAGCAAAATATTTTTTTTAAATTGCTATAATTTTTGAATGATGTATCCGTTTTTAATTCTGTCTGCACCAGTTGTTCTTCGTGACGAAGGCAAACAAAACTAGACCCTATTTACATATGCTTCAAATTTTTTTATTTTAGTAGCAATTTATGCGTAAAAATGTGCTAGAAGATTTATGAAGTAGTTGCTATCATGTAATACTAAACTTGCAACTCCAAAAATATACTATAACTTTTACATGGTATGCACAATGATTGTTACCACGGGAATATAATAAAATTTGTTGTATAATATTTACATAAAGGTACTAACCCCTAAAGAGAGTAGCGGATCAAAAGAAGACAAGTTGCAACCTCAAAGGGTGAATTATTAAAATAAACATTACATAAGCTATCAATTAGGGGAACAAGTTATTATACAACACAATACAAAAAGCCAGAAAACATGACTTACTACCAACTGGGGGCATTTATTAAAAAAATAAGGGTAATAGCACAAAACATGACTAAGCTGCAACCTAGAGGCAAATTATTAGAATAAACATTGCATAAGCTGCCAACTGGAGGCGCAAGTTATTATATAATCCACTATATGAGTCGAGAAATATGACTAACCGACAATTAGAGGGACATTCATTAAAAAGACAAGAGTCAGGAACACATGACTTGCTGCCAATTAAAACTGAAATTGATAAAAAATTGAACTGAAAATGACAAATAAGAACTGAAAAATAATGAAGAGAAAATGAAAAAAGTTAAAACTAAAACTACAAAGAAATAAAACTGAAATTGACAACAAAAAATACAACTAAAATTAACAAAAAAACTAAAAATTAAAGAAGGCAAAATGAAAAAAAACCTAAAGTAGACAAAAAAAAATTAAAAAGAATCACTGAAACCTGAAATTGGCAACAAAAAAAAGAAAACTTAAATTGACAAATAGAAAATGAAAACTAAAGTAGACAAAAAACTATCATTGAAACTAAAATTAAAAAACTGAAATATACAATCACAAAATTTCATTAAAATTGATAAATAAAAAAATGAAAACTAAAATAGAGAAAATAAAAAAATGAAAGAGACGTCCCTGACTTCCCTTTTTAGCCTTCTTCTTGGAAGCTCACACGGCAGCCCCACGTTCAGCGCCACGTTCTTGGAAACACAGTGGGCTGCTTCCGAA
This sequence comes from Miscanthus lutarioriparius, assembly GCA_904845875.1. Classification (NCBI taxonomy): domain Eukaryota; kingdom Viridiplantae; phylum Streptophyta; class Magnoliopsida; order Poales; family Poaceae; genus Miscanthus; species Miscanthus lutarioriparius. Next base: position 38,866,449 of record CAJGYO010000008.1, on the reverse strand, counting down.
AGGTCGAGAGCCTTTCATAATCAGGCCTCGATCGTATAGTAAGTTTTTCACTCTCTCTTCATCACATTAAATCTTTAGACACATGTATGAGTATAAATGTAGATAAAAAAATAACTAATTACACAGTTTGATTGTAAAATACGAGACGAATTTTTTGAGCCTAGTTAGACCATGATTGGACAATAATTGTCAAATACAAACGAAAGTGCTACAGTGCCAAATATTGATTCCTAACCCCAATCTAAACAAGGCGTCAGTAAAAAAATAGGAAAGGACTGCCGCATTGTATGGGTACTTGGGTCTGGTCAGGGCGCGTTTAGTTGCCGAAAACTTTTGGGTTAGGCTACTGTAGCATTCTCAACTAACTATGTAATTAGTTTTTTCTTTCGTTTACATTTAGTACTTCATATATGTGTCTTAAGATTTGATGTGATACTTTGAGGTGAAAATTTTTGAAACTTAACAGGAGTCTGGTGTAGTGCGCCTAGTATTGCGCCGTCATGGCCTGGTGTAGTGCGAAAGCGACGGAGCACGACCGGTCACGATTAAGGGCCGGTTTTATGACTCTGAGATTCTTAAAAACCTTTTTTTCTCTTTAGTTTCTAAAATCTAGATTCTGAGAAAAATTAGTGAGGGTGTTTGGATTTCCTAGATTTTAAGAATTTGACTTCGTTTATTGCTTGTAGGATTATAAGAAATTGACAAAAGCTGAGTAGCTTCTTGGTTTTAAGAATCTAGCAAAAACTAACATAAAAAACTGGACAAAAACTAGTCTATTTGAATCCCAGACAATTTTCAAAAATCAGATCGGTAGAAACTGGAGCGATCCGAACACGCCTTAGACTTTGCTTATATTATTAGCAGTAGCACCTTACGGGGTTACGGTTGTAGAAGGTAGGTACTAGTACTAGAAAGTAGGAGCCCGTTTAGGCCTGGCCCAAAATGGCCCCCAAAAAAATAACGGAATCAAGTAATCAATATGCAACGCAGCATTAGTGCTTGTGCCTGAGGCTGAGGTCGTGACGCTAGATCATTCAGCTTCTATATATGCGCAAGTCGCCTTTTTGTCTTCTGTTTATGGGTAAATTTAATTCGTACAAGCACTTCATGATGAGTTGGTGATACTTTGAAATTTTGCGTCCGAATAATATTAAAAGAAATTTTAAGGCAATTGAATATGTATTATTTATGGGCGTAGCTAATACCCGAACGTCCGGATGGACACGCCCGTCCAGACGCCCGCGCAGCCGGCCCCATCCGCCATCGCCCCACCCCCCTCCTTTCTCTCCGGCGGGCAGCACTCAAGAGCCGGGATGAGCAGCTGAGGACGAGCACGCCCCCAGCACGACCCAACCGCAGCACCACCGTTCGCCGGCCCCCAGCGCTAGACCTGACCATTTTGCGGGATGGGCCGGGTTCGGTCCGAACCGAAAAAAGTCCGGTTATTTCAGGCAAAAAGTCCTGCCTATGACCATCCCACTAGGCAGGTCAGGTCTAATTTTTTGGGCTTGGCCCGGGCCTCGGTGGGCTGCCCGCGCATTAGTGTAAAATAACAAAAATAGTATTTCGGGCTAGATTTGGCCCAAGAAAAAAAATTATGGGCATCGGGATTTGTGCCTAAGCTCTGTCCAATAAGGTTCGTGGGCGGGCTACAACCCATAGGGCTTAGGCTCGGCCCGTGGGCCGGGTCGTGTCGGGCTCAATTTGCTTAGGACTACCAGGCGCATTACGCGGCCAATCCGCTCGCTCCCGCCATACAGCACAAAACACTTGCAACATGAAAAATATTTGAATACAACATACATGTGGAAGTAGGTGAAACATTTGGAACACGTACCTGCAACATGTGTGTGAAACAAACGAAACATCTAGATTTGCAATATGCAACATGAAACCACTTGCTGCAACAAAAGACTAAAACAACTGAAATATTTAGAACACCATGTGCACATACGTGTGAAACATATGCAACATCCATATAAAAAAGATTACAACAGATGTTTGGAAACAGATGAAACATTTTAAACAAATGCTTGCAACATGCCTCTAAAACACTTATAGCATATGCAACATGTGCAACATTGAAAGCTCTAGTTTGGTTTTGGTGAATTGATGAAACCCTAAGTGATAACCTAGTTTATTAAAGTAACTATGAGATAGGTTGTACTACTCCAAGTGATGAAACAAATGAAGATCATGACATGATGATGGTGATGGCATGGTGATGATCAAGTGCTTGGATTTAGAAAAGAAGTAAGAGAAAAAACAAAAAGCTCAAGGCAAAGGTGAAATTGATAGGAGCTTTTTAGTTTGGTGATCGAGACACTTAGCGAGTGTGATCACATTTAGGATCGATAGCCATATTATTAAGAGGGGTGAAACTCGTATCGAAATACGGTTATCAAAGTGCCACTAGATGCTCTAACACATTGCATATGCATTTAGGATTTAGTGGAGTGCTAACACCCTTGAAAATATTTGTGAAAATATCCAAACACACATGCACGAAGTGTTACACATGGTGGTTGGCACATTTGAGCAAGGATGGAGAAGTTGGTGAAATGAAGGAGGAGATAGTCACTGAGAAACAGTGACCGAACGTTGGTCACGTGGTGACCGGACTCAGGTGAGAAGCATCCGGTCAGTAGTGGATCAGTAGCGTGGTCTCGGTTTTATTGACTGGACTCTGTCTTGGGCAGTGATCGGACTATGACCCCGTGTCCGGTCAGTAGGCACGCAATGAAGGCCGCCCTCAGTCCCATGATCGAATGCTGAAGAGAAAGAAGGACCGGACGCGCAGTGGGTGCATTTGGTCACCTAGTGACGTACGCTGACGCAAGCAACAGAGACAGACTATGTTGATCGAACGCTGGCCTGAGTCCGGTCATGGGCCACCGGACGCGTCCGGTCATGAAAAAACAGCTCTGGAACCTCTCTAGAAACGACCGGACTCTAGCTGATCTGCATCTGGTCATGCAGGAGCGGACGCGTCCGGTCGCAATATAGGGGCTCGGGGAGCTCTCTGTAAATGACCAAACTCAGGCGGTGGCGCGTGCGGTCTTGGCGCAGAGGTGTGTCTGGTCACAACTTAAGTGCACTGATGATTGTTGAGATTGGGCGATCAGCATTTGAAGCAAGGGACACGTGGCGAAAATCTGAGGACCAGACGCTGAGGTCATGTGTCCAGTCAATCCGACCGACGCGTCCGGTCGCTCTGATTTTTAGTGAACAGAGAGCCAACGACTCTAATCGTGGGGCTCACTATTTGAGACCCATTACCGACTCTAGCTTACTCTCTTGGCCATTTGCATTGACATAGCAACATTGTGAACTTAGCCAAAGCCCCCCACTCATCTCCATCATTGATTCATCATCTTTGTGAGATTGGGAGTGAATCCAAGTACATTGCTTGAGTGTTTGCATCTAGAGGCACTTGGTGTTCGTGTTTCACTGCAGTATTCACTTGTTACTCTTGGGGGTTGCCGCCACCTAGATGCTTGGAGCAATGAGGATCATCGAGCGGAGGTTGGTGATTGTCTCCGGCTCCGATTGTGGTGATTGTGAGAGGTTCTTGATCTTTTCCGGCGGAGAGCCAAAAGGTACTCTAGTAAATTGCTCGTGGCTTGTGTGATCCTCATCTTATGTTGGTTGTGCGGCACTCTATTGAGGGTTTGGCGTGTGATACCAATTAGCGTGCGAACCTCCAAGTGAGTGGATCGCCACAATAAGGACTAGCTTGCCAGCAAGCAAGTGAACCTCGGTAAAAATCATTGTATCATCATTTGATTCCGAGGTGATTGGTCTTCATTGGTATTCGTTCTTGTGATTGATTGGTTCATTCCTCGACTCGACGGTATTAACCATCTTGCTCTCTCTCTATACATTACCGCAAACTAGTTGTCAAGCTCTTTAGTGTAGCTAGTCATGAGAGCTTGTTAGTTTGGTGAGTGTAGATCTTTAGTTAGCCTTTGAGAGCACACTTACTTAGTGTAGTGACATAGCCATTGTGTGGATAGAGATTATATAAACTAGAATTATGATAGGTGACTTGTATTTTTAGTAGCCTAGCGCAACACTCGCTTCGCCTCATATTTGTGTAACCGGGTTGTTAAGTGTTGTTGTAGAAATGTTTAATAGGCTATTCACCCCCCTCTAGCCATTAAGACTTTTCAAACATCCCCTAATTTACTTTTGCAACATTAAGATGAAATAATTGCAACATACATCTAAAACGTCTACAACACTTTAAACATACATATGCATCATAGGAGTGCGAAGGCCATACCAGTCGATTCTGGCCACCGGGGTAGGAGCCGATGGCGAGCCGTTGTAGGGTCGAGATGGCGGACTAGAGAAGGGTGAATAGTCATTTCTAAAATTAATCGCGCCGGCTATCCAAAACAAATGTGAAATTAAAACTATCGGTCTAGCCAAGACTACACCCCTCTATCTAAGTTCACAAGCACCTTATAAAGATCAAAATTAGAAAACAAAGGTGTCAGGCTAGCTAGAGCTCACCTAATCAATTCTAGAGCAAGGTCACACAAACCTATACATTAGTACTTTGGCAACCGGGGAGCTCCTACACATGCTAGTGATTCAAAAGATCAAAGCTCATAAGCAAGAATTACTCAAACCAAATTAGTCATGCAAGGTTACTCAAACCAAATTACTTAGCTACACAAACTAAACAATGTGACTAACAAGGTTACTCAAACCAAATTAGTCATGCAAGGGAGCTACTTCTATGCTACATAAGCAAGAATGTAACTAGCAAACTACACAAGTCAACTAATTATAAGAGCAACTACACAAGCACAATATATGAAATGGAAATACAAGCTTTGTGTAAAGGGAATGCAAACCAACGGAAAGACAAGGATGACACGATGATTTTTATCCTAAGGTTCACTTGGTTGCCACCAAGTTAGTCCACGTTGAGACAAGCTCCAAGGTTGCCGCCGGTCCTCTTGCTAGTGGTGACCCGCAAGTCACACTCTCCCACATGAAGGGCTTACCACAAGCTCTAGCACTTGACCCGGCCAAACCACTTGTTGCCCTTTGCGTCTCGCTCTACTAGTGTTGCTCTTTGTGGCTCCCACAAGGTGAGCACAATCCCCCTCGCAATCACTTCTCTAGAGCACCGCATAATCTTCTTTGTGTGCTTCGACGGAGAGCACCACCAAGCCATCTAGGAGGTGGCAACCTCCAAGAGTAATAAGCACCACTAGCTTGCAACTCAATCACCTAGTGCCACTCGATGCAATCTCACAATGCAACGAACTAGAATCACTCACTGCAATGGATTCGCACTTCTAGCAAGTACAAGTGAGTTAGAGGCTTATCAAACCAAGCACACACAAGGGCAACACATCCCCAAGGTGCTCAACCAGCCAAATGCCTAAGCTCCACCTCTATTTATAGCCCCAAGTCAAATAGAGCTGTTGGAGCAAGTACCACACTTGGTTTACCTACACATAGGCGGCAAACCCCTACACTAGGGAGAAGTGACCTCTCTCTAAAGAACCGTTTTTAATACTCACTTGAAATAGCTTGATTGATTGATCCAAATGATGGACTTAACTAGATGTGTAGCCTTGAATCCTTCTTTAATTCCTTTTTTCTACCTGTTTAAATCATTTTCTTTCTACCAAATGATTTCTAATAATCTCTAGAACTTAAACTTCATCTTCATCTTGAGCTTGTCTTGATCTTCAATTTTAGTATCAAATATGTGCCAAGTACACTCCACAATCAAATGGCCTTGTACTCTTTGCTTGTCATGCTTCTAGATCAATCCAAAACCAAACTTAGGTACCTCAAACACTTGTAGACATGTTTCCAACTTGAGGACCTTTCAATCAAAGTGAGTCTTCCAATAAGTGTCACTTTTCTGGCAGATTATGTACCCTTCAAAGAAAAATTCATATCTTCCAATGTACAAACCCAAATGCCACAAAATTTGGCGAAGATGTGCTTAACTAAGTTATCTAGTAGCTGTAAAAATTTGGGCTTCATTTAACATCTACATTGCTACCTGATTTTAATTTTTCCATCACTGCTATATGCAGAAAACTACTGCACTATAGCTGATAAGATCTACTTCAAGATGGAAGCATCTCTTATCTAATTCTCATGAAATTTGTATAGCATCTTATTCCATAAGTCTAGAGTATGTATTCCAAATTTCAAGTGAATCCAAATAGATTTGATCATTCAAACATGGCTAAGATCACAGCTCACTCAGATTTTGCAATATAGGACATATTTCAACCAATTGAGCTACACTTCTTCAAATTAAATCAAACTTGAAACTAACTTATTTGAATACTTTCACAAGACATAAATCCATTCAATCCACTTAATTACTAAAGGTTATCGTATGAATTTATCCAACACAAATCAATCCAAACTTGATTACTAAGCATTTATCCATTCAATCATCTTATAGTAATTAACATATGTATATATTTCCAATTCAACCAACTTATATGCACCCAAATAAAATAATCAACAAGAAATAGACATTGGTTAGCTCATGATCATCTAATTAGCAAGCTTCAACTCATATCTTTGCAAGCCATCAAATAGATCAATAAACCATCCACAATATGAATGTTGCACTGGTATGTTGTAGCACATTTGGACTTCACTAATTCTTGGCTTGACATTGGGATAGGATTTCATTAAGCTTTAATACTTGACTCAACATATGATGATCAATGTGAAATCAATTGAGTCAAGCCTCCAATGCCATGGTACCTTGGGGACATGAATGTGCCATGTGTCCCCTTTTCCGGCATTAGTAGCACTTTCTCTTTAATTGAGACCTCTCTTCCTTGCTCATGTGGTGCTTCTCATTGCCTTGCCTCTCATGAGTTGCTTGAACCTTCTTCTCAAGCTTGGTAAGACACCTCAAGGCAAAGTGTCCCATATCTTCACACTTGAAGCACTTGATGTGAACCAAATCTCTATTCTCATCTTGATTCTTGCTCATCATCTTGGCATCTTGAATAAGCATTGGATGCCTTGCTCTTCCACCCCTTCTTATCTTCTTCTATATCCCCGAATCACCACCATCTTCATGGTTGGACTTGTCATGAACTTGGGGCTTCTTTTTTTGCTCAACTAGTGGCTTTGGTTGAGGCTTCACTTGTTGCTTCACTAATTGCTTGGTTGGACACATAGAGGTGAGATGATCCCATGTGCAGCACTTGAAGCACTTGACATGCTTTAGCCTCTCTTCTTCTTTATTCAACTTGAGCTTTTCTTCATTAGGACAACTATTTATAAGATGTCCCACTTCATGGCACTTGAAGCAGATGAAATGAGAGAGCCTCTCTTATTCTTGCTTCTTTATCTCTCTTTCATATCTTCTCTTGCCCCATCTCTTGCCTTTGATCTTGCTCTTGTTGAAGCCAATGCTACTCATGTCACCGTAGCTTCTTTAAATCTTCAATATGTGCTCAAAGGTGACTTTGGAGTTGTAGCACCTCTCTAACTTGTTGCTCAAATTCTTCACTTCACTTTTGAGCTCAATGTTCTCCTTCAAAATGTTAGTCTCACAAGACATAGAAGTAGAAAAAAATATTTATATGTGAAGAACATGGCATAGCTAATAAATCGTCACAAGATGTGGATACCTACTTATTGCCAACATCACAAGGGTTAGCAACAATATGTGATTGATCAATTGACCCATGTGATGAGCTCTCACTAGTTTTAATCTTTTCATTGGAAAGCTCTTTAGTGAGAAAAGGATGATCTTGTACCAAGTTATCATGAGCAACACTAAGTTCCTCATGAGCCAATTTTATCCCCTCATGTGAACAAGTAGTAACATAAAGTAGGTGCTTTTGTTGTCCACATGTGTTCTTTAGAAAAGAATTTTTGATTTTTAATTTCTCAATTTTAGCCATCTCTTTTTATAAAGCTTTGATCATGCAACCATATCTATCTAGAAGCTCCTCATATGAATCAAGATCAATCACATTTGCATTAGATACCTTGGTGTCACCTTGTGACATGAAGTAATGTGATGCAGTGGATGAGCTTGTAGATACATCACTCTCATAGCCCGAGCATGATCCATCACATCACCATCAAGTATGCATGGAGTAGCATCATTATTGGCATCACTTGTGGCATCATCGTCAATCTTGTCAAGTGATCTTGTGGTATGATCATCATCACTTGACCATGAGGTGGAGCAATCTTCCACAATCACCGAATTGTGGCTATGCTCAACATCCTCATATGCCTCCTCCTTGAGCTTATCATCATCAATCATCGGAGACCAGCCCATACTTCTCATTGAGATGAATCTAAATCTCATGAGCGATCTTCATGTTAATGATATCTCCAAATATGCAATCATCCAAAGATCGATACATGATGTTAGTAGCTTCGATGTCGAGATCTAGGCATTTCTCTTGTGCTTGAGTTAGATTCTCTTCATCCAACACATGAGAAAAGCCTACATCTCCCATCCACCATATTTGAGGGCAAATAAACTTAAAATTGCATAAAATCTAATTTTTCCACCGTGCAAAGTGTGTGCCATAAAAATGTGTGGACAATCAACATCTAGCCCATAAGTCGCCATCCTCTTAGGTCGGTGAAGACCACAAATGAGAGACATAGCTCTGATACCACGTGTAAGGTCGAGATGACAGACTAGAGGGGGTGAACAGTCTTTTCTAAAATTAATCGCGCCGGCTATACAAAATAAATGCGGAATTAAAACTATCGGTCTAGCCAAGACTACATCCCTCTATCTAAGTCCACAAGCACCTTATAAAGATCGTAATTAGGCAACAAAGATGCCAGGCTAGCTAAAGCTCACCTAATCAATTCTAGAGCAAGGTCACACAAACCTATACATTAGTACTTTGGCAACCGAGGAGCTCCTACACATGCTAGTGATGCAAAAGCACAAAGCTCCTAAGCTCACTAGCAATGCTCTTTAACAAGGCAACTAATGCCAAATTAGAGAGCGCAAATTACTTAGCTACATAAACTAAGCAATGTGACTAACAAAGTTACTCAAACCAAATTAGTCACGCAAGGGAGCTACTTCTATGCTACACAAGCAAGAATGTTACTAGAAAACTACACAAGTCAACTAATTATAAGAGCAACTACACAAGCACAATATATGAAATATAAATACAAGCTTGTGTAAAGGGAAATGCAAACCAACGGGAAGACAAGGATGACACGATGATTTTTATCCCGAGCTTCACTTGGTTTCCTCCAAGCTAGTCCCCATTGAGACAAGCTTCAAGGTTACTGCCAGTCCTCTTGCTAGTGGTGACCCACAAGTCACACTCTCCCACATGAAGTGCTTACCACAAGCTCTAGCACTTGACCCGGCCAGACCACTTGTCGCCCTTCGCGTCTCGCTCTACTAGTGTTGCTCTTTGTGGCTCCCGCGGGGTGAGCACAATCCCCCTCACAATCATTCCTCCATAGCACCGCACAATCTTCTTTGTGTGCTTCGACGGAGACCACCACCAAGCCATCTAGGAGGTGGCAACCTCCAAGAGTAACAAGCACCATCGGTTTGCAACTCGATCACCTAGTGCCACTCGATGTAATCTCACAATGCAATGCACTAGAATCACTCACTCGCAATGGATTCGCACTTCTCGCAAGCACAAGTGAGTTAGAGGCTTATCAAACCAAGCACACACAAGGGCAACACATCTCCAAGGTGCTCAAGCAGCCAAATGCCCAAGATCCACCTCTATTTATAGCCCGCAAGCCAAATAGAGCCTTTGGAGCAAAGCTGCACTTTCTGCGAGGGCACCGGACACGACGGTGTGGTCACCGGACATAGGGTTGTGGTGCCCCCCAACGGTCGAATCCAGCGGCTAGTTTAACTAGCCATGGTCACCAAAAAGGTGGCGGTGGCAATGGACAGGGGGTGGCGGTGCCACCTCGGCCAACACCCCGAAAACCCTTCTCTCTGGAAAAATAGGCCGGTGCACCGCCGTCACCATGGCGGTGACCCCCTTGCCTCAACACCGAACTCACCACACTTGGGAAAAAAGTGGCGGTACCACCGGACAACACCTAGCAGTGCACCGCCCTACACATGGCGGTGTACACCATCACGTCCGGTGATAGCCCTTCTGCTGTTGCTCGAAACCAAGTCTAGATGGGCACCGCCCTAGGGGTGGCGGTGCCACCGGACAAGGCACGATGGTGCTAGCCCCAACACACCTCGACCAAGGCCAGGAGGGCACCGCCCTAGGGGTGGCGGTGCCACCAGACATGGGGTGGCAGTGCCAGCTCCAACCCCTGCTCTCGGCTTCAACCAGCCGGGCACCGCCACAGGGGTGACGTTGCACCGGACAGGGGGTGGCGGTGCCACCAAGGTAGCACCCCGAGCCCGGTTTCACCTCCACTTCTTCACCAACTTCTTCACCTTTGCAAATGTACTAACACCACCAAGTGAACAACACCTTGTGCACATGTGTTAGCTTTTCACAAATATTTTCCAAAGGATTAGCACTCTTTTCACCACGCCACTCGATCCTCACACGTATGCAAAGTTAGATCGCTCAAGTGTCACTAGATGACCGATATGCAAACAAGTTTGCTCTTCTTAATAGTATGGCCATCTATCCTAAACCCAGTCATGCACTTCTCTACAAAACCTTTAAACGGTGAAATGAAATGCCCTACAAATATACCTTTGCCTTGCGCATTCCATTCCATCTCCTCCGTCGTTGATGCAACACATGCACCAAACAATCACCAAATGAAATGATCCACTTCATATCATCACGTGACCATATTGGTTCATTGATCTTGACCTCACTTGCTTTTCACCATTGCCTTCGTCCATCGGCGCCAAGTCTTGCTCAAGCTTCACCGCCACGCGGTCCATCGCTCCAAAGCCTCCAACTTGCCCTTCACGCTTGCAACTGGTCCATCAAGCCAAGTCTTGTCTTGATCTTCTCCACCTTAGTCATATGACTCAATGTCATGTCTCATATGCAATGAGCTCCTTCATCACATATGTGAGCCTTATAATAAATCCAAGCCATTTCACCTCCATGGCATGTATTGCTCACACACATGTACCTATGGACTAATCACCTATGTATCTCACATTTAAACACATTAGTCCACCTAGGTTGTCACTTAATTATCAAAACCAAACAAAGACCTTTCAGCCACGATGCGCGAGCACCACCAGCACTGGGCACGCTCATGGGTGCTCTTAGCTTGGCCGGGGAAGACTTAAGGTGCCACCGCAACGGCCACGGCAGAGTCAGTAGCGCGCCCAATGGGGATGGGTGACGGGCGAATGGTGATGGAGCGAGCTACGTAGGTGATTGCCACGTAGGTGAGCGGCGCAGGGAGCGTGAGCATGCACCACGGCTAGCGATCGGGGAAAGGGTACAGCGTGGCATCCCAATAAGCGCGCGCTGGGGAAGGGAGCGGATGGATGAGCAGCCACGCCGAGCGACATAGGTGGCTGCCACGCAAGTGAGCTTCGCAGGGAGCAAGGGTGCATGGCATGGCAGTGACAGGAAATGAAACTCGACAGCCCGACGAGCGCACTCTAGAGGAGGCGAACAAGGGAATGGGGATTTGTTTATTGTTTGGGGCCTGCTCTAGGGGAGCCGTGTTCGGACGCAGAGTTACGGACGGACGCCCTGCAGGAAGTATTTTTCATTATTTATTTGATATGAATATTTCTTTTGATACTCTTTGAATGTTTATCGATAATGTTCTATTATACATGTGTTTATAAAAATATAACTATGGTGCTTATATTAAGGGGTCCTAGATTCAGTTTCACTCTAGACCCCAAAAATCTCAGGACCGGCTTTACTGGCTAGGGTTGATCGTCGGACCAAGGTCTAATGGTTTGACGCCTACGCCAACAAGAATCCGATGCCCTACAAATTTTTGTTCTTCTCATTTCCTTGAACCCTTGTGCAAAAGTGCTAGCTGCAAGTTTTACGATCACTTGTGTACGTGAGTTAGCATTTTTCAAAGTATTTTCATAGGGTTTGGTCCTTCTCTTTTCCAAAGTTGGAGCACTTGAGCATCACATGTGGCCACCTCCATCACCTTAAGTACCATCCTTGCTCCACCTTGGATGTGAACCAACTTTTCTCATAAACAACACTTAGAGAAGAAGCTTAGTTCACTTGGTTGTCTCGATTAACCAAATCCAAACATAGGGTTTTAATCGGGGCATTGGTAGTGAATAAGTTACAGGCTAGTGACTGAAGAAAGTCTTTGGCCCAATCAAAGGAAGAAGACTGCATAGGGAGAAAACTGAAAAAGTTCATCCAACTCTTAGGAATAGTTACAGTGGACAATGAACCCCTATTATGAAAAGAATTGTACCCAAAGTGTGAGGACTTCACGGTAGTTTCTGAATACTTTTTGGTGTGCAATTATGGTGTGTTCTGTACAAGTGAATAGAGAGCTATTCAGTACTGACGAACACTCCACAGATGATGTCGGACCCTCCTACTGACAGTGAACACATCTTAGCAACTCGAAATCTAAATCTTCACCTGTGGTACTTGCATGTGTAAACCATCACTAGGGTAGGTTCCTGGGGTTCTATGGAGCATATCTAGCTAGTTGGTTCTAGCTACATTGGGTGCAAACTAAACCTAGGCCACAAATTGACATTTCCTAGGTTATGGCTCCTAAAAGTGAAATCCTATGTTTGGCTTGTTTAGATCCTTACCAAGGGTTGCAATGAGAAGATGCAAAGCTCCCCAAGGTAATGGAGCAGCTGGATATCCCCCTTGGCAACTCGAAATCTTCTTCTTCTTGCCCACTTCTCCTCCTAGCTTCTTATGGCAAAGGAGGTCAGCAAAATGCACTTCATCCATAGGTTCTATTGGAAGAGGTGCAGCCTGTGGTTCTCCATCTAAATCATCTGTTTGGTCTCCATGGCTAAAACCTCCCCTTTTGGGTTTTCCTCTAAAACTGCTGCAGTCTCCACCAGATTATCAATTCCATTCTAGCCCTCAAGTTTTTTTAAGCCCGTCAGCTTGTTTTTTCTTTGATAAATGACTAGTTATTTAAATATGTGTATGCATTTGTTAATTTTAATCCAAAAATTCCAAAACATTAAAAATTACACAAAAACTAAATTTCCTGCAACTAGCCCTTTTAGTCAACAAAAACCATGGTGCAACTCGACACCCTGTTTGCTTCGCTAAAAAGACAAGCTAAAAGGTACTGTTCGTTGATTGATTGTGAGAGAAAAACACTGTTCTTCCACTAAAAAAGTATGGCTGAAAAGACAAGCGAACAGGGCATGGGACATGATTAATGTTGCCATGATGGCAATTAGGATGAAGCCACACACGTGGAGCTGATATGGCAGTCTCAGTCATGCCAACCATAGCGGCCTGACTAAGGCCCTGTTTGGCATGACTCCAACTCTAGGTGGAGCTGCTCCACTCTAGAACTCCAGGTGGAGCCAGCTCTGGGTGGAGTTGAAGCTGTCTGATGGAGGTGTTTGGCTGGGAGGGTGTCCCCAGCTCCAGAAAAGAGGAGTTTGAGGGTAGATTGCCATTCTTGCCCCTGTCTCAACTTGAACTACTTCTCACAAATATGAAATGAAAGTACATGTAGTGAAGTCCAAAATAATAATAAATTACATGTCATTTGCCTAGAACCGAAATTACGAAATAAGTTCATAGTTCAAAAATAAGGTCATTACAATAATCATTGCACTAGTTCCATGCTAGGGCGATGGATGTAGCCATACTATCACGAAAGGTGTCCATAGTCACAAAGTTTGATTCCAAAGTTGATCCATCAGAGGCATGTTGAGACACGGCATACTTGTTGTACCTTTCCAGAATAGTAGGCATGTAGGTAGGATCTCTATCAAAATTAGCAAAGTCCACATCAACACTAGCATGTTCACGTATGAAATTGTGTAGGACCATGGTAGTAGCAACAATCTTCTTTTGTGTGACCATTGAATAACCCGGCATCTTGTAAAGGATTTGCCATTTCATGTTTAATACTACAAATGAGCACTCAATAACATTACGAACATATGAGTGTATACGGTTGAACTTCTCTTTTGGAGTATTTGCTTCCATACCTCGATGCCACTCGTAAGTGGTATCTTTCACCCTTGTATGGAGCCAGGTACCGTGGATGATTAGGATAGCCCACATCTACAACATAGTACTTGCCTACACATATGTAAAACAATATAAGTTTGTGCATACAAATATGAACAAGAACATAAGGAAAAATATTTACCTTGAGGAGGATGTGGGAAGACATCTACATCTGCTTCCAATGCATGGTACAATACACTTCTGACATGCAAAGAACCCAGTTGACCCGCAGCCACATAGGTGAAACGCATATCAAAATCACAAACGGCAAGCACATTTTGAGTTGCAATTCCAGTCTTACCAATATATCTCACTTGTTCTTCAGATGATAAAGACACACGAATATGGGTTCCATCAAGTGCACCAATGCAATCCTTAAAGTGTGGATATGCCCTCTTGTCATTCCTAATCCTCTTGTGCACATTACGAAAATTAGGATTTGTTGGTCTCAAGAAATGTTGTGCCATGGCAACCACACAATCTAGAACTTCATGAAATTTTCTACCAATGGTTTCACCTGAGTGTTTGAACTTATTTTGTCCTCTTCTATTTGACTCACAACCGCCACAAGTGAATAGGAAAATTGCCAGCATTTCATATGTATTCATGTGTTTCAATTGTTTTAATCCATACCTCTCGACCAACACATCATGAAGATCATGAAAATAACCTCATTCATCCGAAGCATTCGATGACACTCTCCTGGAGCATTTATCATCTCCAGCAGCCACCCCATTCCACTTTGTTGTGAAAACATAAACCTCGGCGGTGCCTTGTCCATATACAAGTCATGATAACTTTGTGCTAGTTTAGCATTGGTCTCAACCATTTAAAAAACTCCCATTATCACTAGAGTCATTAGACTCACTTGAAGACATCTGTGAACATTGACATAAACGAAATGTATGATACAATTGCCATACATAAATGACAAGAAAATAAAATGTGGCATACATAAATGACATCACTCTCACTGCCATTTCTACTTTTCATATTTGTCATTGTATTTCCTCCTAAGCCAATTGAACCTAATCTCATTAGTAGGCAAGGTCATGAACATCTCCCTTTGCTCCTTCTTCATAAATAGTTCAGATGCAATGTAATGTTCATTGCTATCATAGCCGACCCCACAAACAATCACAACCACCATCACTTCATCAATAGAACATTTTTCATGTCTCTTTGAAAAATATTCATTGGCTGAACTTGACATACTTGTTACTGCTTCTTGAATTAGGAGTGGATTACTAGATTTTGCCTTCTTGCCACTTCTTTCAATAGGCCTTGCCAATCTCTTGCCACTCGTAGGTGGAGGAGAAATACCATTCCCCTCCTCTTGTGTTTCAACAACAAAATCATCATCTTGTGACTCATCTTGTGTGTCATCAACATTTTCTGTTGCTTCAACATTCACAACATGAGGAGACCAATGATCAATACCAACAGTAGTGATGTCAGTAAAACACTTGGCTAATTCATCTTCATTCTCAAGGCCCTTCTTTTTAAACTTTCCACGGCCTGGAATGTCCTGAAATAAGCAAAACAACACATATTATTATAAGTATTACCAACAGAATTGACATATGCAGAACAAATATATCTAAATTTTTGAACCAACTTACAGCTCTAGCTTTTTCCACCATTCATCATCCATAGCAATAGTCTTCTTTATACGGTCCCAACCAGTCCCTATTTGCCTCAGCATTAGTTTCTTCCATGCCTTGAAATCTACCTTCAACTTGTCCCATTTGTTCTTGATCTGACTCTTGGTAGCCACAATTCCAGTCCTATGTTTGAACCTGAAAGCATCCAGGCCCCTAGTAGGGTTTCGGTGATTAATGACAATACCAGATTACTATGACTAACATGTGTTTTGCAGAGGCAATTAAGTTTAGGTCATGGTAATGGAGATCGATTAGGCAATCAAGGAGGTCATGCCCCTACGATGGAAATCGTTTTGGTTTTCAAAGAATGGACGATAAGGTTAAGGATGGACTAGTTCTAAGTGTCGTTTGGAGTTGGGGAGACACTTAGGGGGTGTTTGGGACTGCTCCACAAACTCTGCTCCATAAACCACCGGACTTTGTTTTGTGGAGTATCTCTTTAGGTGCTCTCACAACTCCACCCTTTTTTTCCCGGAGCAGAGTGCGTGGAGGTATAAAAAACGTGTAGCTTCACCTAGGACTTTGTTTTTCCTTTGGCCGTACTATTAAGGGGGGTATGGACGTGTAGCTTGACCTAGGTGAGTCTGGTAAGTTAGGTGTGGTGCACACTTGTTAAAACTAGCACTAGGTAGCTCCTACATATGCCTAAGATCCAATGGAGCAAACTTCATTCACACATGATCGAGAGTTGGAAGTGAATGGAGGGTCAAATATTGACTGGACGCTGGCTTCGGTGCGATCGGACGCTGGCGCAGAGTCCGGTTAGTTCATTTGACTAAGGAGATTGCGTTCGGTGCGACCGCACGCTGGAAGGTCAAGTGACCGGATGCTAAGAGCCAGCATCCGGTTGTTTACAGTAAGGTTCTAGAGAGCGAAAATCGTGACCGGACGCTGGCAGCGTCCGATCACACTATAAAAACTAGAACTCAGGGAGAACTGACCGGAGCGTCCGGTCAACATGACCGGAGCATCCGGTCAACATGACCGAAGCATCCGGTCACCCCGCAGAGGCACATAATGGTTCATTTTTCAGCCCATGTTATAAATAGAAGCTCCACTCATGTGTGGAGTGACTTTTGCTCATTCCAACAGCTGAGAAACACGTTTGTGAGTGCCAAGAAGAGTAAGGTCCTAGTGAGGTGATTGAGATTTGAGAATCCAAGAGAGAAGCCTCATTAGTGAAGCAAGAGTAGCAAAGTGTGCATCCACTGTTCTCATTAGGCTTGTCATGGTCAAGTGAGAGTTCGTGCTTGTTACTCTTGGTGATCGCCATCACCTAGACGGCTTAGTGGTGATTGGGAGCTTGGTGATCATCCGGCGAAGCTTGTGGATGACCCAACTCAAGTTGTGAGCGGTTGTGGGTGATTCACCACGACGGAGTATCGAAGAATCAACCCGTAGAGAGCACTTGATCCTTGCACGGATAAAGGGGAGCTACACCCTTGCACGGGTGCTCCAACGAGGACTAGTGGGGAGTGGCGACTCTCCGATACCTCAGCAAAACATCGCCGCGTTCCTCTCTCTCTATTTACTTTGAGCAATTCAATACTTGTCTTTACATTCATAGAATTGCCATGCTAGAGTAAATTTGGAACGTAGGTTGCAAGTCCTTTTGTGCGTTATATTAATAGAAACACTTTTCTAGGCACAAGGGGTTAATTGGGCTAACCATAGGAGTTATTTATTGCAAGAAAATTTAGAATTAGCCCAATTCAACCCCCCTCTTAGGCATCTTGATCCTTTCAATTGGTATCGGAGCCTCGTGCTCACATTTTTAAGCTTAACCGCTTAGAGCAAGATGTCTCATGGGGATGAACCTCCTCCTATCTTCGAGGGGGATGATTTTCCATATTGAAAAATTCGCATGGAGGCGTACCTAGAAGCTCTAGATGTTGGAATACTTAGAGCCGCCTCACATGGCTTCCCAAGACCTAGGAATCCCACACAACTTCAAGGCAATGAAGTGAACTATGAAAAATGGAATGCAAAGGCTCGCAACACCATCTTTAGAGGCATTTGCAAAGATGTGTTCAACCGTATAAGAAACCACAAAGACGCCCATGCACTATGGTTGGACATTTGTGTGCTCCATGAGGGAACAAAGAGTGAGCGTGAGGAATGCTATCATCTTGTCATGAAAAAACTCAACTCTTTTGAAATGCTTCCTAAAGAATGTGCTAATGAAATATATTCACGTTTGAATGTTCTTATAGAGGAAGTCAATGGGCTTGGACTTACTCAAATATCACCATCCGACGTTGTGAGAAAGATCTTGAGTGTCCTTCCCATTGACAAATATGGACATATTGTGACCATGCTATATCAAGGTGATCTTTCCACCGCTACACCGACACAAATCTTGGGAAAGATCAATGCTCATGAGATGTACATGCACATCACACCTCAAGATGGCTCATCCTCTACTAAGAAGAAAGAAAAAGATTTAGCATTCAAAGCTAGTCAAGATAAGGGCAAAGCAAGACTTGAGTATGAGAGTTCAAGTGATGAAGAAGATGAAGATGAAGATCTTGCTCTCATGGTGAAGAAAGCCGCCAAGATGCTAAAAAGCTAAACATGGGTGGCATCAAGTTCGATGGCAAGAAGAAGAAGTTCTTCACAAGCTCTAGGAGAAAGCCAATCTCCAAAATGGATTGCTTCAATTGTGGTGAACTTGGTCACCTAGCACACCAATGCACCAAGCCCAAGAAAGACAAGTTCAAGAACAAGTTCAAGGGCAAGAAAGATAACTCAAGCAATGAAGAAGAAGATGAAAAGAAGAAGAACAAGCCATACAAGAAGAGAGATGGCAAGAAGAGAGACTTCCACAAGAAGAAGAAGAGTGGAAAGGCCTATATTGTCGGTGATTGGCTCACGGACATTGATTCATCTAGTGTATCATCCGATGATGATAGTGACAATGAGAAGGTGGCCACCATAGCTATTGATCTCTCATCTTCACCGCCACCACCGCCATCATCCTCTACACACCTATGCCTTATGGCCAAGGGTGAATGCAAGGTAACTAATAATGATAATAGTAGTGATGATGAGCAAGCTAGTGATGATGATAGCGATAGCGATGATGATGATGATTCACCTTCATATGATGATCTTGTTAAAATACTAAGACAATACACTAAGATCATTAGAAAGAGTAGAGCTAAAAATAAAAAACTAGATGCTAAGAATGATTCACTTTTAGCAAAATGTGATACAATAGAAAAGGCTAATGTTGAGCTTAGAGAAGCAAATGATGCTTTGTCATCCAAACTCAAAGAACTCAAATCCTCTAAGAAAGAGCTTAAAGATAAACATGATAAACTTGATAGGGTACACAATGAGCTCATCACTAGCCACAACAAGCTAAAAGATGAATATACAACTCTTAAGATCAATCATGATACTCTTGTTATTGCTTAAGAATTTTTACCAAATGAGTCACATTATGCTATTAACCATGTTGTTAAGATTGATATAGCCACATTATGTGATGATTTAAGTGATGAGAGCATTGAGCAAGGATCAAGTGGCAAAGGCAAGCAAGTGGTTGAGTGCAATGACTATGATGAGTATGTGAAGCTCAAGCATGACAATGAAAAGCTCAAGAAAGAGTTTGAAGAGTTCAAAATCCACAACACCATTGTGCTAGAAACTCTTGATCATGATGGTGACTTTATTCTTGAAAATGAGAAGCTAAAAGAAGAAAACAAGAAACTCAAAGATGAAAGAAATAATGTTGCACTTAAGGAAGATAAAGGTAGTGATGCACTCAAGGAAGAGAACAAGAAGCTCAAGTTGGAGAAAGAGCATCTCAAGATTGGATTAAGTAAGTTTGCAAGAGGCAAGCATCTCCAAAGTGAGCTACTCATGAACACCATCATGAAGGTGGATAGAGGTGGCATTGGATATGTGGCAAATGTAGAGAAGAAGAAGGCTCAAGTTCAACAACAACAATCAAAGCCAAAGCCAAAGCCAAAGAGATTTTTTGAGTGTGGACAAGAAGGCCACTTTGCCCATGAGTGCCAAACTCCACCACCACAACCCTTGCCCAAGCATGCTAGACCCTTCGCCTTCAATGCTCACTACATGCTTAGAAATGATTCTAGTGAAAAGATGAAAGTCATGTTCTTAGGACCTCCTAACAAGAATAGGCCTAAGAAGATTTGGGTTACTAAGTCACTTGTTGAGAATGTGAAGGGCCCTCAACAAGTTTGAGTTCCTAAAGCTTGAATCTCTTGTGTGTAGGTGAACTACAAGACCGGTGGAAGTCATTGGGTTATTGATAGTGGTTGCACACAACATATGACCGGTGATCCTTGTATGTTCACCTCACTTGATGAAAGAAGTAGATGGACAAGAGAGAATTACATTTGGAGATAACTCAAAGGGCAAGGTTAAAGGATTGGGCAAAGTGGCAATATCAAATGATCATTCCATCTCTAATGTGCTATATGTTGCTTCATTGAGCTTCAACTTGCTATCCGTTGGACAATTGTGTGATCTTGGCTTCCAATGCTTGTTTACCGAGAAGGAGGTTGTTGTATCCAAGAAGGATGATGATCAAGTGATATTCCAAGGATTTAGATACAACAACTTATATCTAGTGGACTTCACCTCCGAAGATGCTAACTTGAAGACTTGCCTTTTCACCAAAACAACACTTGGGTGGCTATGTCATAGAAGACTTGCTCATGTTAGGATGAGCTCACTCAAGAAGCTTATGAAGGATGATTTGGTGAGAGGGTTGAAGGATGTGAAGTTTGAGAAGGACAAGCTTTGTAGTTCATATCAAGCCGGCAAACAAGTTGCAAATAACATCCAACTAAAGCTTTCATGTCAACCACAAGAGTGCTTGAACTCCTTCACATGGATTTATTTGGACCAACAACACACAAGGGTTTGGGAGGAAATCTTTATTGTCTTGTGATAGTTGATGATTATTCAAGGTATACATGTGTATTCTTTCTTCATGACAAATCCGAAGTTGCATCTTACTTCAAGAAGTTTGCCAAGAGAGCACAAAATGAATTTGAAGTGAAGCTCAAGAAAATTAGAAGCGACAATAGGAAAGAATTTGACAACACAAACATTAAAGCATATTGTGATGAAGTTGTAATCAAACATGAGGTCTCCGCAACATACACTCCTCAACAAAATGGTGTAGTTGAGAGAAAGAACCGGACATTGATCACTCTTGCAAGAACAATGCTAGATGAGTACAACACCCCCGAAGCTCTATGGGTGGAAACAATCAACACCGCATGCTATGCATCCAACCACCTATTTCTTCAAAAGTTTCTTGGCAAGACTCCTTATGAGTTGCTCAATGGGAAGAAGCCGGACGTCTCCTTCTTTAGGGTGTTTGGTTGCAAATGCTATATCTACAAGAAGCGGCAACACCTAGGGAAGTTTCAAAGGCGTTGTGATATTGGTTTCCTTGTTGGTTACTCATCAAAGTCCAAAGCATATAGAGTATTTAATCATGCCACCGGCTTGGTTGAAGAAACATATGATGTGGAATTTGATGAATCTAACGGCTCCCAAGAAGCACATGAGAATCTTGATGATGTAGGTGATGAACCATTGAGGGAGGCTATGAAGAACATTCTGGTTGGAGACATCAAGGCTAAAGATGATGAAGATGATGTACAAGTGATAGATCCACCTTCTTCATCAAGTGAGCCACAAGATGGTGAAAAAGATAGGAGAGTAGAAAATGAAGATACTCATGTTTCCCATGAGCAAATAGTGATACAAGCACAAGATGTTGATGCTCCACAACCTCTCCCTCAAGTGGTCAATAGAAGAAATACACCTCTACTACAAGATCATCCACAAGATCTTATCATAGGGAGTCCATCAAAAGGAGTAATGACTAGATCTCAAAAACTTGCTTCATTTATTGCTCATCACTCTTTTGTCTCTTGCTATGAGCCTACCAAGGAAGAAGAAGCTCTTAAGGATCCGGATTGGATCAATGCCATGCATGAAGAGTTGAACAACTTCACTCGCAATTAAGTTTGGACTCTTGAAGAGCGACCAAAATGTGCAAGAGTCATTGGAACAAAGTGGGTGTTCCGAAACAAGCAAGATGATCAAGGCATTATTGTGAGGAATAAGGCAAGACTAGTTGCAAAGGGGTTCTCTCAAGTTGAAGGTTGTCCAAGGCATTATATGGGCTTAAGCAAGCCCCAAGAGCTTGGTATGAGCGCCTTCGGGACTTCCTTATTGAGAAGGGCTTCACCAATGGAAAGGTCGACACCACACTATTCACCAAGAAGCTTTATGGGCATATCTTCATTTGTCAAGTGTATGTTGATGATATCATCTTTGGATCATCAAATGAAGATTCTTGCAAAGAATTTAGTGAATTGATGTCGAAGGAGTTCGAGATGTCAATGATTGGAGAGCTTACATTCTTTCTTGATTTTCAAGTCAAGCAAATGAGAGAAGGGATTTTCATCTCCCAAGAGAAATATACAAATGATCTTCTCAAGAGATTCAAGGTGGATGAATGTAAGCCAATCAAGACACCAATGCCTACCAATGGACATCTTGACCTAGATGAGGGAGGTAACAAGGTTGATCAAACTCTCTACCGTTCTATGATTGGTAGCTTGTTGTATTTAACCGCATCTAGGCCCGACATTATATTTAGTGTGTGTATGTGTGCTAGATTTCAAGCTAATCCTAAGGAAACTCATTTAATTGCCGTAAAAAAGAATTCTTAGGTATCTTAAGCACACACCAAGCATTGGCCTTTGGTATCCCAAAGCAGCTAGATTTGAATTAATTGGCTATTCTGATTCGGATTATGCCGGTTGCAAAGTTGATAAAAAAAGCACATCCGGAGGGTGCCATTTGCTTGGTAGATCACTTGTGTCTTGGTCCTCCAAGAAACAAAATAGTGTGGCTTTATCCACCGCCGAAGCGGAATACATTGCCGCGGGTGCTTGTTGTGCACAAATACTTTACATGAAACAAATTTTGCTAGACTACGGTGTAGTTCTAGAGAAAGTACCTCTTTTGTGCGACAATGATAGTGCGGTAAAACTTGCAAATAATCCGGTTCAACACTCACGCACCAAGCACAAAGATATTCGTCATCACTTTCTTAGAGAACATGTTGCTAAAAATGATATATCACTAAAAGGTGTAAGAACCGAGGATCAATTGGCGGATATCTTTTCAAAACCGCTAGATGAGGCAACGTTTTGTTGTTTGCGGAATGAG
This sequence comes from Miscanthus lutarioriparius, assembly GCA_904845875.1. Lineage (NCBI taxonomy): Eukaryota > Viridiplantae > Streptophyta > Magnoliopsida > Poales > Poaceae > Miscanthus > Miscanthus lutarioriparius. The sequence goes on along the minus strand of CAJGYO010000008.1, from coordinate 38,843,423 downwards.
CTCAATGTTCTTGATTTTAGTAACTTCACTAAAAGATGAGCTTGTGTTGTCCCTTGCATTGCATTATAATATACTACATGTTTATTTTGTGGCAATGCACATAGGGCTTGTCTAACATGGTTAAGATAACCGCCGAAAAGCGTGTGAAGAAGCTTAACCTTGGATCAAACTTGACAAGAAAACTAGATTTACATTCAAGTATTGCATATGCATGAATGTTGTTTTTGTCGTTTATCTTAAATCGCCCTTTATTGCCTATTTTCTTAAAAAGAACTATAGTCGAAGGCGAAATATTTTGAAAAACTTGAGGGTTTGAGAGAGGTCACTCACATCAGTCCCAATTGGTGTTTATTTGGATCTTATTTGGGTTGGGACTTGATTGGGAACAGGCAGCATGAAGGACAGTGAAGATTTGCTAGAAAAGGAGTGACCGGCCGCTGCACCGGACTCTGATGTCTAGCGTCCGGTCAGTTCACAGGAGGTGAACTTACTGTCGAAGGAGTGACCGAATGCTGAAACAGTGTTTTCCTAGTGTCCGATCGATCATGAAGATGTCAAGGCTAGGTGACCGGACTCTGGCTGCGTCCGGTCGGTGTCCATCGGACGCGTCCGGTCGTGATTCCAGAGGTTTTGGACCTCTCTGGAATCGACCAGACGCTACCACTGGAGCGTCCGGTCAGTAGATTTCGTGCGGAATCATATCTCTTCTCCCGTTTCTATCTTTGACTCGGTGGGGGCCACTATAAATTGTCACGTGCGCTTGACCTTACCTATCCGCCGACTTCACCGTACGCCTGTGCCCCAAAGCCCAACGCCGCCGTGCTCGCCTCTACCCTAGCCGCCGCAAGCGCCACATGCCTCATGCACCAGCTGCACCGCCCTGCTCCTGCACTAGCACCGCCGTGCCACGCCATCTCGAGCCCGCGCGCCCTCATGCTTCACCTCCATGCCCTCACCGTGCCCTAGCCTCCACGTCCAACGCTGCTCAAGCCTCACCGTGCCAAGCTCCTCACCAGCGCCACCCTCCACCGTGCCCCTGCTCCAGCATTGCTCGAACCCTAGGGCAGCGCCATAGCTCCGCGCCAGTGCATCCACTACAAATCCTCACCGTCGACTCACAATTGTGTCGCCGATCTTCATCGATTTGGGACCCTAACCCTAATCGATTTGGTGGTTCCCCGCGAGTCACCTCTCTTCTTTTTGGATCATCGGTTCATTAGGTAGCATGCTCGCGTTTCAATTTCGTACCTAAATTGCTTGCTTCCTAGGATTTCGCATCTATTAGGTATATTGTATTTATTTGTATATCCTATCTATTCCATCGTGCAGTGAGTCGGTGCCTTTGAGGTGTCAGTGGCAGTTGTTAGTTAACTCAGAGCCAAGCTCATGAGTACGGAATGAGGCCAAGCCTCGAAAGTGTCAAAGGCAGTTGTGTCTTGTCAGCGGTAGTTGATTCTCCTCAGATTCATCAGATGGCTCGCACGAAGAATGTCGGTGGTGGTCCAGGAGATGAGGATCCGAGGCGTCCACCTTGCTTGCCTGTAGACCCTAAAGGCAAGGCGACGAAGAAGGTTGCATCAAAGAAGCGCAAGTACCCAGATGCAGAGACAGCCAGAGTAGCTGCAGTTGCTAAGGCCGCAGAGCATGCCGAGAGAGGAGGTACTCGCGTGGAGTTGTTATTGTAGATCATCTATCTCTAGAGGCGCAGGGTCGACTTGAGCGTATTGAGCGTCTCCATGGTGGTCCACCTAGGACTGTCATGATGGCAGGATGACATCTTGCTATTGAGGCACCTCAACCTCAAGGGGAGCCATAGCAGCAGCCCCCGCCAGTAGAGCCGACAAAGCAGGCCCATGAGGGAGAGCATGCAGAGGAGACAGAGCAGGCACCTCAGCCACAGCTTCACCGCTTTGGTCGTACTCGTGCCCCAGTCACACCGAGGGCAGATACTCAGCGGAGGGGTTCTCATCCACCGCCCAGACCATAGGGTCCACCTCCGGTGACCCATCTTGACTTGAGGGCCACCACGGCCAAGCAGGTTCAGCAGCTGAGATTTGTTGATTTTGAGGTGTGGTTTCCTCCGATGAGGGATGAGAGAGCTTCAGAGGCTTCTACACTCCACTGCAGGAGGACTTCTACAGTGCCTATCTCAACAGTGGAGCAATTTTAAGATCTCAGAGAGTGTGTCACATTGACTCTATTGTTGTAGCAGCTAGAGAGCACATTCGCCCCTATCTTGCATATCTGCTGGGGCTGACAAATTTGATTGGTCGGATAGGATTATATGTTCCATCTTGGGTTTGTCAGTTCTATGCTTCTCTCTTTATAGATCCACACCATAACTTCATACACTTTGCATTTAGAGGCAGAGATTACCGGTTGACGAGTACTAGGGCCAGGGAGATACTCAGACTTCAAGAGCAGCCTGTCAGACTTCATGAGGTGTGCTATGGACAGACAGAGCCTCCTAGACGCCCTCATGGCGGTAATGTGCCCCCAACAGATCTTGTCCGTCACTGCTTCAAGGAGCATTTTGGTGAAGGGTCGAGGAAAACCCCCAGTGATCTCACTCCCACTGCTCGTGTACTTGAGGCCATTATGAGGAGGACACTGCTATCGAGGATGGGATATCGCGAGGGCTTGACTCGCATATAGTTGTGGCTAATCAACTCTATGATGCAGCAGACAGTCTTTGATATTTGGGATCTTATTCTGTCAGAGATGGAGGACACAATAGCTGAGGGCTTCAAAGAACACAAGCAGCTACCTTATGCTCACTGGATCACATGGCTTATCCACAGGGCAGTCATAGTGAGGCCGCCAGAGATGCTTGCTGAGTACAGTGGTGCCACCACAGAGTTTTCTACCTATAACATGACACAGATGCTCAGACACAGTACACCTACAGCACCCAGTCAGCCACGTCGACGTCCTAAGGTGCCAGAGACTGCAGCCCAACAGGATGACATTATCAGGGGTATTGCAGCTACTGAGGAGGAGGAGCTTGCTCAGCAGGAGGGAGTGGTCGTGAGCGACCACAGTGACAGTTCTGATGATGACTACCAGCCCATCCCTCATATGCCTCCTCAACGTCATGATCATGAGGCAGGAAGCTCTAGTTCAGTGCCACCTACCCCGCAGATAGATCCCGTTCTCCTTGCTATACTTGAGCAGATGAGGCATGACCAGGCATGACAGGCTCAGGAGACAGTTGCTACATTTGCATAGTTTTAGACTCGGCAGGATGAGTTCCAGCAGCAGCAGTAGGCCATTCAGCAGCAGCAGCTTGCTATTCAGCAACAGACATAGGCTCTACAGCAGCAGCAGTAGGCCATGCATCAGCAGCAGATCCTCATGCAGCAGCAACTTCTTGGATTTATGCAGCATGTAGAGACAGCTATTGGGGCTCCACCGCCACAGTCTACGCCCCAGCTTGGTCCGGCAGCCACTACTTCGATGACTCCAGCGTTACAGCCCAATGGGCTCCAGAGTCAGGGATAGGCATCAGCGCCGTTTGCTTCTCCTATAGAGCAAGTGTCCCAGTACTTTGCTTTGCCAGCGCTAACCCCGCAGTTCACACCTTTTCAGACGGGCTTCACACCGGCTGGGACGTCTTCGCTGCTTGTGCTAGAGACCACCGTGTCCAGGAGCCTTAGTGCTTCATTTAGTGAGTTGACAGGGATGCCCACTCCTCCATATCTACATGTCCCCAGTCCTTCTATAGTTGCACCTATTACCGGGACTACAGAGACGCTCCCTTCGTCAGTGGCATCATCAGAGCCGGCTGCTTCAGTTATACCAGCACAGCCTACAGCCGCACCAGTTGTTGATCCGACCCAGACTGCTATAGCATCGCTTCTAGCTTTAGAGGGTCAGACAGCTCAGAGCTCAGGGTCAGATGATGATGGCACCCAGTTCCACCTCGCTCCTTGTTCCTCAACGCTCGACTCGTCCGCTGTAGCCCCGCCGACCGACCCTTAGGTTTTGGTGTTTGACGCCAAAGGGGGAGAGGGATCGAGTATGTTAGCTTTAGGGGGAGCAACATATTTAGGGGGAGCTTAGTTTTATTATATTAGCTTATATATTACATTTGGAGTTTTTATGTGTGATACACTATTATGCATTCATCGTGTGTTTACTTTCATGCATTGAACTATATATATGTGATAGTGATATCTACGTGACCGTGATATATGACATGTGTGCTCTCTACTTTGATTTATTTATATGTCATATCACTTGTGCTATGCTCATTTGTCTTTGCTTCCGCGTCTTACTCTGATGCAAATGAGCTTTATTACTTGTACTCATGCTTATTTCATATCTTTTGAGTACATCATGTTGGTTTGGTTCAAATAAGCTTGACTAGCACCTTTGTTCTTATTGACAAAAGCTTATATGATCCAAGCATGTTAAAAACATCAACTCTTTCACATACTCGAGGTAGTATTGTCATCAATCAACAAAAAGGGGAAGATTGAAAGCATCTAGGCCCCTAGTAGGGTTTCGGTGATTAATGACAATACAAGATTACTATGACTAACGTGTGTTTTGTATAGGCAATTAAGTTAGGTCATGGTAATGGAGATCGATTAGGCAATCAAGGAGGTCATGCCCCTACGATGGAAATCATTTTGGTTTTCAAATGATGGATGATAAGGTTAAGGATGGACTAGTTCTAAGTGTCGTTTAGAGTTGGAGACACACTTAGAGTAGTTTAGGACTTTGTTTTTCCTTTGGCCGTACTATTAAGGGGGGTATGGACGGGTAGCTTGACCTAGGTGAGTCTGGTGAGTTAGGTGTGGTGCACACTTGTTAAAACTAGCACTAGGTAGCTCCTACATATGCCTAAGATCCAATGGAGCAAACTTCATTCACACATGATCGAGAGTTGAAAGTGAATGGAGGGTCAAATACTGACTGGACGCTGGCTTCGATGCGACCGAACGCTGGTGCAGAGTCCGGTCAGTTCATTTGACCAAGGAGATTGCGTTCGGTGCGACCGGACGCTGGAAGGTCAAGTGACCGGACGCTGAGAGCCAGCGTCCGGTCGTTTACAGTAAGGTTCCAGCGAGCAAAAATCGTGACCGGACGCTGCCAGCGTCCGGTCACACTGTAAAAACTAGAACTCGGGGAGAACTGACCGGAGCGTCTGGTCAACATGACCGGAGCGTCCGGTCACCCCGCAGAGGCACATAACGGTTCATTTTCAGCCCATGTTATAAATAGAAGCTCCACTCGTGTGTGGAGTGACTTTTGCTCATTCCAACAGCTGAGAAACACGTTTGTGAGTGCCAAGAAGAGCAAGGTCCTAGTGAGGTGATTGAGATTTGAGAATCCAAGAGAGAAGCCTCATTAGTGAAGCAAGAGTAGCAAAGTGTGCATCCACTGTTCTCATTTGGCTTGTCGTGGTCAAGTGAGAGTTCGTGCTTGTTACTCTTGGTGATCACCATCACCTAGACGGCTTGGTGGTGATTGGAAGCTTGGTGATCATCCGGCGAAGCTTGTGGATGACCCAACTCAAGTTGTGAGCGGTTGTGGGTGATTCACCTCGATGGAGTGTCGAAGAATCAACCCGTAGAGAGCACTTGATCCTTGCACGGATCAAGGGGAGCTACACCCTTACGCGGGTGCTCCAACGAGGACTAGTGGGGAGTGGCGACTCTCCGATACCTCGGCAAAACATCGCCGCGTTCCTCTCTCTCTATTTACTTTCATCAATTCAATACTTGTCTTTACATTCATAGAATTGCCATGCTATAGTAAATTTGGAACGTAGCTTGCAAGTCTTTTTGTGTGTTATATTAATAGAAACACTTTTTTAGGCACAAGGGGTTAATTGGGCTAACCATATGAGTTATTTATTGCAAGAAAATTTAGAATTAGCCCAATTCACCCTCCTTTTGGGCATCTTGATCCTTTCATAACCCTTTCTCAACCTCAGCATAACCAAGTGCATTCAAGTGTGTGTTTGGCTGATTTCCTTTTCCAACTTGTTTGGCAAACAACATACAGAGCACCCAAGTGTTCTCTGAGTTTCAATCAATTTCAGGCATCTATCCAACTCACAAATTTCATATTAGAAGCCATTAATCTACTTCACTGAAATGGTATTGTCCATATTTGTAGTACAGACAACAAATTTTGGATTGCAAAATATCTACTGTGAATCTAGGATTGCTGCAAAGCACACAGTTCACTCCCACAAATCCAACCTCTAATCATACTGTGAATCAATTTTTGAATCAAAACTAAAAAAATACCTTGTTCTATGGCCGGCGGGGGATGTCGATGGTGGTGGTGACGGGCGCTTCCTAGGGCGGCCTCCACTGGGAGCGGCAGATCCGCACGTCCCCCGCGCCAAGGAGGCCGCCGGGGTCCGTGGCTAGGGCGGGGATGTCGGTGCTAGTGACGGGCGTGGATGGCTTCGTCGGCACGCACTGCTCGCTCGCGCTAGGATTGACAGCGGCGGGGCTCGGATTGACGGTGGCCGGGAGGGGCTAGGGCGGCCAGGAGGGGCTCCGACGGCTGGCGGCGTGGGTAGATGGCGTCCGCCGGTGTGGGAGGCGGCCGAAACCCTAGTGGCGCCCGTGCTCGGGAGAAGAAGTGAGTAGTCGGCGTTGGAGGAAACAAGCGTGGGACGGAGAAAAACAGGCGCGTGGGAGTCTCGAAGAAAAAGAACGAACCGGTTTTTTGTGTAACTAGTGGCATTGATGGGTAATTATCCACCAACTCCACGAGGAGGTTCAAAAGAGGTGGTTCTGGAGTTGCAAAAGAGGTGCTCCAAAACTCCACCCCCATTTACACTACAGCTCCATGGAGTTGGCAGCTCCAAGGAATTTTGGAGCTGAGGTGTTTGGCTGAAATTTTTGCTGGAGTTGCTGGAGTTCTTGAGTGGGGCCATGCCAAAAACGCCCTAGGTTAAGCCAACTTTGTTGGCATGACTAAGTCGCAACACCTGCCCTGGTGTGAATGAGTCACGCCATCTCGCTTGGCACTAATCATTGGAAGGCCTCTTTTTTAATTCTTCCTTTTGGCAATGAGAGTAGGCTTCCTTTCGTTCTTGTACAATTTTTCTAAGCATACTTTTCGTCTCTTCACCTGTATTACTTGAGAAAATGATTGGACACTCTTTCTTATTGATTACTTGCCCAGAGCCTGTTTTAAAATCCATCAGCATTCTCTTAGGAGTCGTTTGGATGCTATTATTTTAGAGAAATTGAAATCTACATAATGGATTAAACTATTTAGTTTAGAATTTGACATTCCATAATATTTCCAAGCTCACAAATAAGCTTATCTCAAATTCATAGGGTGGAAGATGGAAATAGATTATATAGATCACTATGCTATAATTCTATTCTGCAACTTATAGCACGCTATTCAACTCACTTCCATATAATAGAAATACAACATATAAGTATGTCCCTTTATGCCTAATAGCAAATATACAAATATATTCTATATATAACTATATTACCTTAATTAATCTATACCTAAATTATAATTATTAGAATAAATTTAATTCAAGGATCAAACGGGCCGTTAATGTTCTGTGGCTCCCCAGCAGTAGGCTTTAAATAATAATAGAGAATCGTTCGAGAATAAAAGGTGAGACGCTGGAGGACCACGCCGACGTACCCTTACTTCAGGAATAATATTTTTCATTTCCTTGCTAGATATCACTTTGAATAGACTATCAGCATATGTGGTTTGTCACGAAATACATTTTTTTATAATATTTATACTTAAAGTCTTAAATATTGATAATAATATACATAAGGTTATATTTTAACGGAGGTAGTAGTATATCATTTATGGTTACAAATTATGATTTGATGTTCTTTTGAAACAAAATACGCCCTATTACATTCTCGTAGTTTGTCGTTGCGCTGCTTTACCTATCATGGGCAGCACGAAAAGTGCATCAAGCCAAATCCAGGTCGCGCTGCCGTGTTCAGTTCAGCCGATCGAGGTGCTCCCTGCCGCAAAGACGGGTGCAAATGCAAGAAAGTCGTCGAGGATTCAATCACGCGCTGCTTTGGATTTCCTTTGCTCTGCTCTGCACCACCGTAATATTTCGATTTATTATTATAGTAATCATCCTGTTCAAGCGAGCGCACTCAATCGTATTAGGGCAGTCCCAATAAAAAAACTAGTAATTTCTATAATATAGGATACCGTATCAAAAAAATATTGTTTTTCAACCCATGATTTCTATGAATAATAATTATTTTCTCTTTCTCTCTCCTAACTCTATCTTCTTATTTCAGATGGAAGTCGATATGAGCCCAAGAATTTGTGATTAGTCTTCCCAATAAAATCCGCATCCGATTTCATCAAATGGGAAATAAGTTGGGTCAAGAGAAGACCCAGGAATAGATTTCTTCATGATGAAACCATTTCTAGTATTTTTTTCATCTCTTCTTCATTAATTACGTTGCCGCCCTATGTCATTTGCTTTTGTTTACTACGTTTGACCAAGTCAAATTTGGATAAAATGATCATCAATACACCATTTGACCGCCTCTTATATTAATCATCATCCTGTTCAATGATTTCACACTCAATCATAGAGCAGGCTATCGGGAGACCTATTGCGAAACCTAAAACCAAAATAGATCTCCAATATAATACTTATATCTTCCAATTGAGATAGTATGGATGGCGTCAAATTTTTTGTGATTTTTTAAATTTGAAACCATTTCTAGGATGCTTTCTCAAAAGATCCATTTACAGAAAGTGTTGTCTTTTGAATAATGTTGCTAAAAAAATTAAAAATAAATATTAAATCATTTATCTATAACACTATTAAAGAATAAATAGTTCTTGTATTTTAGGTAGCTGTCAGAGCCATAGTGAGACGGTTGGGTTGCGCTGTCCTAGCCAGCCTTGCTGCCCGTAGACTTTTCCGTAGCCGTCGTCAACAACACACTTGCAGAATCGCTCCTCTTCGTCTCTTCCTCCTGGCGTTGAACCATTCCACCCGCCTCTCCCCTCCTCCGCAGACCGCAGCTACAAAGCCCCGTACGGCTCGCGACCTCTAGCTCCGGCTCCGGCACGCCGTCTCCTCCTCCAGCTTCCCGCAGCTGCCGCCTGCTGCGAGCCCCGTACGTACATGGACGCGTCCTCGGGCGACCGCTCGTCGCCGCGGAGCCGGCAGCAGCTCCAGGGCCGGCGCCCGCCGCGGCTCGCCGTCAGCAAGGACTCGCACAAGGTCAGGAAGCCGCCCGTCGCGCCGCAGCGGCACCACCAGCAGCCAGCCGCGCAGCAGCAGCACCACCAGCAGCAGCGGCAGCCGGTCATCATCTACGACGCCTCGCCCAAGGTGATCCACACCAAGCCGGGGGACTTCATGGCGCTCGTCCAGCGCCTCACCGGCCCGGGCTCCACCTCCCAGGCCCAATTCGACGCCGCCGCCGCGGCGGCGTCGCAGTCGCAGCCGGCGACGGCGATGGAGTTCGAGCCGCGGGAGTTCCTCCTCTCGCCCACCGCCGCGCTGACCCCGGCCGCGCGGCTGGCCGCCATCGAGAGGTCCGTCCGCCCGCTGCCTCCGCACCACCACGCACCGGCGCACGTCCCTCCCTACTACGACGACGACGACTTCTTCCTGCTGCCCCACCCCGCTTCCGGTTCCGCTTCGGCGGACGTGGCGGACAGCCTCGCCGCGGCGGTGCTCGGCCCGCCTGTCGCGGGGGCAGGCCGCCCTGGGATCCTCTCCCCCGCGGCGCTCCCTCCGGCGGCCTCCACGGGGCTGTTCTCGCCGATGCCGTTCGACCCCAGCTGCCTGTCATGGCTGAGCGAGCTGAGCCCGTTCCTCCCCTCCGCGGCGGCCGGGCTGGCGCTGGACCAGGCGCCGCCGTTCGGGCCGAGCCCGCACAGCAGCAGCCTGCTGCTGTCCACGCCCACCTTGCCGTCGCCGGCCACCGTCTCTGTGCTCGAGTTCTTCAGCAGCACCAACTTCAACTTCCCGGACCTGTAAATCAATCTCTAGATGATTATTGACCTCAAAACAATCAATTCTACTGATCGATTCCATTTCATTTCATCACTTTGCCGAATTGCCGTTGCCGTCCCGTGAAAGCAACTCAGGGAGAAATCATCCATCCAACTCATCCGTGTCTCACCAAACAACCCGGTGAAATTTTCTAATCTGTTTTTGCTTTGGTAATTCAGGGAGATGAGCAGGAATTGAAACAAACAGTGCTTTTGTTTTTCAAATAGCAAATAGTGTAATGTTTGAGTTTTTTTTTTCGTCGTGTTTAAATCGTCCGTGCGGCTGAGTGGTTCAGTTGCAGTAGGGATGAAAAACGGATCGATCTCAATCATATCACTCATATTATATTTGTTTTCATATTTACTCTGATTCGGATTCGGACACCGATAATATTTCGGATACATATATTAATAGGATTGATCATTACGGATCTTCATAATGAGTATCGAATACGGTATATCGGATTCGGAGAAGGTCCAATACAAATATCTATTCTTTACATATTGAGTAAGCAAAGCGCATATATATATATATATATATATATATATATATCATCGTCATAAAACCATTACACCACTCTATGAGTCCATAATCCATCTAGATTAAGCTTTTCCTAAAGAGTAAAGCAACAAATAAGATAAAGATATACGATACATCATACATCAAACATCATATAAGCACCAATCTTCATGGCATGAGTAGAAATAGCCAAGCACATTGCTTTCATGGGTCTCATGGAGTCATGGTCATGGATTCAAGATCTACAATCCTTATATAGGCCATTTTTTCATTTTGAGAAAGTTTGAACAAAATGTAGTTCAAATTTCACAAGTGTGTGATATAGTTTTAGAAAATCTGTATGAGATTTAAGAATTTGTGACTAGTGTTTGATAAAACTTTCTCAAATGGGAAAATGAGCTATGTAACAATTGTATATCTTGCTGAGATGATCAAACTTGGTATTCAGAGTTTTTTCATATGAGGTCATTTAGTGTCTCATTTGAGCAAGTTTGACCAAGTCAAATTTGGTCAAATGAAAAAACAACACTTTGACTCTAGTATTATGAACTCTAAATGACTTCAAATTGAAAAGTTTTGAATACCAAGATTGTTCAACTCATCAAGATCTACAATTCTTGTTTTGATCAACTTTCCATTTGAGATAGTTTGGACTGTTCAAATTTGTGATTTTTAAATTTCGATGCTTACAAACTATTTTTCGGAACCCTAGATTGTCTCAAATTGAAAAGTTTTGAATACCAAGTTTGTTCAGCTCATCAAGATCTACAATCCTTATATAGGCTATTTTTTCATTTGAGAAAGTTTGAACAAAATGTAGTTCAAATTTCACAGCCTTGTGTGTGATATAGTTTCCGTAGGCGTCAGTCTATGAGATTCAAGAATTTGTGACTAGTGTTTGATAAAACTTTCTCAAATGGGAAAATGAGCTATGTAACAATTGTATATCTTGCTGAGATGATCAAACTTGGTGTTCAGAGTTTTTTCATCTGAGGTCATTTAGTGTCTCATTTGAGCAAGTTTGACCAAGTCAAATTTGGTCAAATGAAAAAACAACACTTTGACTCTAGTATTATGAACTCTAAATGACTTCAAATTGAAAAGTTTTGAATACCAAGTTTGTTAAACTCATGAAGATCTACAATTCTTGTTTTGGTCAACTTTCCATTTGAGATAGTTTGGACTGTTCAAATTTGTGATTTTTAAATTTCATGCTTACAAACTAGTTTTCTAACCCTAGATTGTCTCAAATTGAAAAGTTTTGAATACCAAGTTTGTTCAGCTCATCAAGATCTACAATCCTTATATAGGCTATTTTTTCATTTGAGAAAGTTTGAATAAAATATAGTTCAAATTTCACAAGTGTGTGATATAGTTTCGGCGCTCGTATGAGATTCAAGAATTTGTGACTAGTGTTTGATAAAACTTTCTCAAATGAGAAAATGAGCTATGTAACAATTGTATATCTTGCTGATATGATCAAACTTAGTATTCAGAGTTTTTCATCTGAGGTCATTTAGTGTCTCATTTGAGCAAGTTTGACTAAGTCAAATTTGGTCAAATGAAAAAAACACTGACTCTAGTATTATGAACTCTAAATGACTTCAAATTGAAAAGTTTTGAATACCAAGTTTGTTCAACTCATCAAGATCTACAATTTTTGTTTTGGTCAACTTTCCATTTGAGATAGTTTGGACTGTTCAAATTTGTGATTTTTAAATTTTGACGCCGCAAACTAGTTTTCGGCCCCCTAGATCGCTCAAATTGAAAAGTTTTGAATACCAAATTTGTTCATCTCATCAAGATATACAATCCTTATATAGGTCATTTTTTCATTTGAGAAAGTTTGAACAAAATATAGTTCAAATTTCACAAGTGTGTGACATAGCTTCGCCCGTTCTATATGAGATTCAAGAATTTATGACTAGTGTTTGATAAAACTTTCTCTAATGAGAAAATGAGCTATGTAACAATTGTAGATCTTGCTGAGATGATCAAACTTGGTATTCAGAGTTTTTTCATCTCGAGGTCATTTAGTGTCTCATTTGAGCAAGTTTGACCAAGTCAAATTTGGTCAAATGAAAAAACAACTCTTTGACTCTAGTATTATGAACTCTAAATGACTTCAAATTGAAAAGTTTTGAATACCAAGTTTGTGCAACTCATCAAGATCTACAATTGTTGTTTTGGTCAACTTTCCATTTGAGATAGTTTAGATGGTTCAAATTTGTGATTTTAAAATTTTGAATAAATATCCAAATAATATCCGTTTTTAAATATCCGGATATATCCGTTTCTTTCCGGATTATCCGATATCCGCCGGATATCGATGATATTACATCCGTATTTGATATCAAACAAGATATCCGTTTTGTATCCGTTTCAAAAAAACAAATCCGAGTAACTATCCGAGATAAGTGTTCATAGTTTTTTTTTGAACGACGTGTTAAATATCGTCCGTCCATAGCTGAGCAAGTTGGCATTCGCCAGTGGTAGCTACTGATTCATTAATTAATTGATTAGTTGGAGTAGGAATTTTCCTTCTCAAACAAGCTTTTTTCTGCGTTTCCATGGATTGAATTCGTCAACTGTAGGTAGGTAGGTAGGATGAGGCTGCTAATGTCCTCTCTCTTTTTTCTTAGTTTATTTTATTATTATTATTACGTGATAATATATGTTACTCGCAAAAGAAGGCGGCGATGATTTGATTTGATTATATATATTACCATATTAGTTTCATATTTTTCTTTACCCTGCATCCTGCCGTCCAGCTACTTATTTTCATATGTTATGTGATTATCTGTTCGCTCGTTGATTTTAGTCAGAGCTTATCGGTTAGTTAAACATATTTTTTTCTCACAGAAGCCAATCAGCGAACAGGCCCTATATCAGCCGTTTGATTCCACGTTGGGTGGTTGAGATGATCGATCAGCTGCGGCGAAGAAATATGGAACTAATTGGACCCCGATCCAGATCGGCGTCAGCGAGCTTTGACTTTCTTACGTGGCGCGAGTGATCGGCTCCGTGGCTCACCATCGATTTGTCAACGGGTGCACGCCGCGCGCAAGAGAGCAGAGAACGAGTCTGCCTGCTCGGCCTACGGCGACGGCGGCGGTTGGCGCTCACACGGCACGCTAGCACCGTACCGCACCACAGCCGCCCGCCGCCTCGTCGCGCAGCTTAGGATCTGTTCGGCTAAGTCGTTTGTGATGATTTTTACAACTAATTTATTATGAGAGAAAACAACTATACTATATCTGATAAGCAAGCTTATAATGATAGTCGAACAAAGACCATTCAAAGTTTCAAAAATTTACAAGTCAAGTGTCCCGTTCGGACGGTCTGGTCCGGTCCGTGATATTCATACGGAGGAGAGTTTGACAGTCCAGCAGCAAATAAAGGGAGGCTTTTACCTGTGTGCCATTATAAAAGATAGTCTAGACATATATGCTATTAAAAAGTTCGAACACACCTTGATGCCATGACGCTAAACTCTTTTACCTCACATGCCATTCCATCCACCTTCCGTCTGATTTCCACCGTTTGGCAGCCCTGACATGTGAGCCCAGCCGGTCACAATGTCTAAACTATCATTCTCTCACAACCTTATCCTCTTACTTCATCATTATGTCCGGTGGGGCTAAGCTGTAAGTGCCTCGACACCTTCTTCCTCCTCAAGAACGTGGCCGGGGAGAGCTCGTCTGTGCAATGTCGTAGTTGCCGGGGACAGAGCTCGCCCGTGCAGGGCTGGGGTGGGCTAGTTGCGGTGGCGCCCACATTGCTGGTGTCGAGGACGGCACGCGCGTCCACGGCGTGGGGCAGGGCGCACGCAGCGACAGTCGCGATGCCGGCACCGGGGATGGCGCGCGCGGCCGTGGGGCAGGGCGGGGCGCTCGTGGCGTCCGCACGTTCGCGGCATGGGATAGGGCGTACATGGCGGTGACCGCGATGCCGGCGTCGGGGACAGCCCGCGGCCGCGGGGCAGGTCGGGGCGCTCGCGTCCATGGAGGAACATGACAGGAGCAGCGCACGGAAGTTGAGCAGGGCGCCGGCCGCCGCGCCCGCAGCTCCTCTCGCCCGCCCGTCGTTCCAAGCTCCCGCATGCCTACTCCCACCTCGACGTGCTGCCCGTTCAACCGTCCCGCGCGCGTGGTCGTCGACCGGCACGACCACTCCGAGGATGGAGCGCGCGCATTAAGAGGACGCCGGTGGAGGGGGCGTCGCACGCCGGCCAAGGCCGAGCCTGCGCCCGCGCCCTCGTCGGTCGGGGAGCTATACACCGCCTTCGTCGGATCCTTTGCCGGCGATGACCACCCATTTGCCGAAACGGCGCGCCGCCGAATAGTTCCAGCAACGACCTGCACCCCACGCTGCCCCCCTCTCCCACCCCATCTCAGCGGGCGCTCGCAGCACGACGAGGACGGCGAGGACGCGGCCACCAGCGTCGTCTCAGACGCCGACGAAAGGCGCTGCCTCGACGCTACCTCTAGTCGTTCTCCTCCCACGGCGTCCACACCACGGCGCTCGAGGAGATCATGAACCACGCCCAACCGCCCCTGCCACCGTGGCTACCGCTGGTGCTGTTGCTACCTCCGCGCCCACGCCACAACAACACCGCTACCGCCACCATCGCATCACCACGCTGCGCGCCTACAATTGCACTGTGCCGCTGGCCCGCATGACGCTACGTGCACGTGGCCTTGTCGCCGTCGCCTTGCCATTGATTGCACTGCGGCGTGCGGGCCATGCTGGTCGTGAGCATGCGTGTCTATCGACTAGTGCCTAGCCACAGGTTGCGCCGGTCGCACCAACCATGTCTTGCCAAGGCATGCCCTTGATGAGTCGCCGGCTACCCCTCCCCCACCGCTCCCTCACTCTCTCTCTCTCTGTTCTCGTGTCCCTACCGCCGTTGAATCGCACTAGCACCGTAGCTGCAAGGGGTCACCTCTCATCAATCCCTCTTGTCCGTCCCTCTACCCTCGCGTCCCCTCTCTAGCCGCCCCACCCCACTTTGATTACGGCTCAGCCGAGCCTCAATTTTGGAGCTTCACCCCGCCACCGCACTATTAAAACCCGTCCGCCCATGCCATGGCCAGCCTCCACCACTTCACTCGCGCAAATTCCTCTACACCACTAGCTCGCCTTGGCTCCCTCTCCACCGTGCGCACGCCAGTGGGAGCGCTACCGCCTTCTCACCACCGCTCAGGTAGTCGCCGACCGAACCACCACTTCGGTCGGGTTCACAGTGTGCCCCTGGTGCTTATCCCCTATTTCTACTATCATGTTAGCGCTGTAGTTCACTGGGATGATCGCGACGTCGTTGTGGGTGATTGCGCGCAGTGGCAGCTCGCTCTAGTGTGCCCTATTGCTCCGTATCGCCGCTTGGGGTAGGCGTTAGGGTTGTAGATGGGGTTCGGCTCGTTAGATGGGTTGGTGCGAGCCTCGAGTGGTTGGCGTATCGCCTAGTGCCACCGTCCGCCGTGCTGGTGAGCGCGGGGCGTCTCGGGGTCCTCTCCGGTGCGAAGGTAAAAAGATACGAGGGTTCCGTTGTAAAGTCGATGTCTATAGAAATAGTATGTGTAGTGTTCACGCTATTGTCTGATAATGCGAGGGTGTTTTTGCAAGAGTGCCAGCGCGTGCGTGGGGCTCCCCGCCGCGGGCCACCTCCGCGTGTGGGCCGCGCCCTGCGTGGGCCGCGTTGAGCCGAAATCGGTTTATCTTTTTCATGGAAAATAGAAATAGCTTTTTATTTTAATTCTGAGCTAAACTTTTGTAATTAATATAAAATAATGTAGATATCCAAAAATTATAAAACTAATTTTGTTAGGTTCCCAAAAACATTGTCTACCTGTTAGTATAGTTAGTTCATACATATCTGTGTGGTTGCTAAGGAGCATTAAAATAGTTGAGATGCTTAGTATTATTTCAATTAATAATTGTAGAAATTTTTGTGGTATATTGGTGATAGCAAAAACCCTGAAATTTTTAAAGTAGCTTCATTATGTTATTATGCGCTCACTATAATTTTTGTAGCCCTAGAATAGACTACTTAATATGGTAGCTAAATACCCATTAAGGCTAAAGGAATAATGGCATGATATTGGTTTATAAAAGTTAAACACTTGTAGGGTGAGCTTGAAATCTATTTGGTAGAGAAAATAATTAGATTAGTATCTTAGTCATTAGAGATAGCTTAGGAGCTTAGCATGTGTATTCTTATTTTAAGAGTTGATGTTGCTAAAATACTAAGTGTTGCATCATCGTTGCATGCATGTAGAGAACGAGTTGGTGGAGTTCGTGACCAACGGAGAGCAGGAGTACGAGTACGAGGAGGAGGTCCTCATACAAGAGGAAGCCTCGGAGCCACTGATAACTGACATAGCTAACAATCTACCTGCCTAAGACAAGCCCCGGTGCATAACCCTTATTTTGAATAATCACTGGATATATATGTGTGTGTATGTGTGATGTGCATTTATGTTACAGGATTTATATTAAAACTACTTGCATAGATAAACCTACCTATGAGTCCTACTAGCATCAGCTGTTTTCCTAAACGCTAAACGGTAAACAGTCGGTCACCTACCGTTTAGCCATTATTCGGACAAAACGTCCCATTAAACGGGCTAAACGGCCAATTAAACGGGATAAACGGGTGGTTAAACGGAAACGGCGCATCACCATGTAGCGTTTACACGGTGTTTAAACGAGCTAAACGACCATTTAGGCAAACAGTGACTAGCATAGGTCGTAGCTGCTATGCTTAGGCTATCGGTAGCGTGAGTAACCTACCATTACTCACAATAGGTGATTATTATTATTACTCTCATGATAAAATGGTGAAAGGAAATGGAGACCGGGTAGGGATATAGTACGGGTATTGGTGGGTGTAATAGGTTGTCCCGTGGCCAACGGGGCATAGCTTGGTTACACTGTTTTCCCTATCCATGTCGGTTAAGGACCATCCATTGCTGTGGATGGTAGTCAGGTCACAGACTTATTATCCTGAGCACATATTTGTTTATGGGAGCGAGAAGGCTCATTGCTCTCTTGTCGTGGTTTTCGGCTCTTTCTGGACCGAATGATTGGAGATGGAGATGGTGGAGGTCTAAGTACCACACCGAGTCCGAACTCAGGAGTGGGGGCTTGGAGTCCAAGTTTGGTCAGGGATCTGGACCCCTTGATAGGAGAGTGGTGGGTTGGTCTTGCTTGTGCCTGGGGTATAAGCGGGGCATGTGTTTCAGGGTACCCAGCTGGGATACATTGGTTTGTGAATCATCGTGTGATACGGTACAACTTGGCTATGGTCTAGCACCATAGTAAGAACTAGAAGATGAAAGGGGATGAATGGATCTGATTGCTCAACTCTTCCTTGAAAGTAAAATAGGTGCTTACATAGAATGATTAACTAATGAACTAATCATGACTACTAATAAAACACATACATAAGGATTCACTGCTAGTAATGCTTTTTGCAAAAAGGAAACCCAGCAAACTCATAAAGCTTATCATATCTTTTGGAGTCGGGAAATTATTCCCACTAGTCGGGTAAGTCTTGCGAGTACATTGTGTACTCATGGTTTATTTACCTCTGTTGCAGGTGCAGCTTGAGGAGTGACTGTTGTGTGGAGTATTCTTCTGGTGGGCATAGACGGATCCTTGTATCTTATCGTTAGATGTTTATTTCAATTCCACTATTTAAATTCCGCATTCTGAACTTGGTATTGTAATAATGTATTTCCGAGAACTCTTGTTGTATGAAATGAACTAAGTATTATAAACCCGTTCTCATTATTGATTCTGGATGAGAATGTGGATTGTTCGAGTTCTCCCTTATGGTGTGCTCGACGGAACTGCCCGATGTAGCTCCCTTTCGAGGTGCTTAGTACCTAGTGGAAGACGAGCGCCTCCAAAAACATGTTATTTTGGGCGGTTATGCCACAGGCGAGGTCCCATACCAGGAGGCGCCAGCCGCCGCCTCGCCGACACGGAGGTCTCCGACGTACCCGACGAGGTGGCCGCGGCTGTCGCGCGCGCCGCGGAGGCGCTCGGCGTGGCCCCCGTCCACCCCGTGCTGCACGACTCCCCGGTCGCGGTGGCGAGGCCCCGTTTGTGTCGGCGAACATAGGGGCCGTCCGGAGCATGACGCTGGTCAACGCCGCCACGTCCCTGCTGGCGTTCCCGGCTGCGGTCTTCGACGTGCCCGTGCTAGGGAGGCTGGTGCTACGGGTGCCGGCGCTATCCTATACTATCGTCTCCGATGCCTCTCTCCTCTACACTCACATGTGTTCAGGCAAGGGTATTTTGGACTTTTCCCATCCCAGTTAGACGGCGTTAGAGCTCAAAGTGAACGGAATGGCGTGGAAGTCAAGAAAGTTTAGCGTCATGACACCTAGGTACGTTCGAACTATTTAGCGGCACATAAATCTGGACCATCTTTTATAATGGCACACAGTAAAAGACTCAAATAAATGCATGAGAAGTGTTATCACAGCAGGTGAAGCAAGAGGGTAGGTCAGTACGGCCAGGAAGTTATCTGTAATAAAGTCACCACCAAAGATCAAATCGATAGGATGTTATGGGATCATCTCTTCCCCTAGAGAGGTCTACGTGATTAGCATAGGTTTTGCTTAGGCCAGTCTTAATGAGAGTTTTATTTATATTTAATGAGCTGCCATATAAGCATTTTTATGAAGTTCCAAGGCTTTTAAGAAGAGAGGCACGAATACCAACTCTATATGAGTCACGAAATTTAATGTCTATGAAACTGTAGAATGAAACACTCCATTGAGATTAGGGGTTTCATCCAAGTTTTATTTCATTCTACATAATATGGCAGTCTTGGAAACAACGCCATGAAACTCTCCACTGAGACTGACCTTACATTTTAGATCTTTTTTATTATCTTCTTAAACATGCACACAGTAGTCGGAAGCCGGATATAAATTATGGTGCGCCAGAACTATATAACAATAATAAAACTTCATGCTTCATTTGTGATTCAAACATAGGAAAAAAAATACGACAGAAAATTAGGATATAAAAGAGTATCGGAGAAGATGATGTACTAAGGACCTGTTTGATGCGTACTTGGTAGGCAGCTCGCTGGCCAGGCAACGATCCCAACCCTAGACGGTGAAAATCGAACGCTTGGGACACTGCTTGGGCCAGGCAGCTCCTGACAAGCACGAACCAAACAAGCCCTAAAATAACCTAGCCATATTGAACCCTTAGCCACTGTATATGCACAATTGGTGTTGTCTTACTGTAAGCGTAAGCTAGTACTCCTTCTGTCTCAAAGTATAGGCCGTATAAGGATTCGAAACGTTACTCAAATTACTTGCATACTTATTAAATAATTATATATATTAACAGATTCACATTTGTGTATTGATAGTTTAATACAAATTGGTCTAGACAGGCAAAGTATATTTTTAGAATTTTTTCATAGTCCTAGTATATATACCTTATAAAAAACATGAAGTATTTTGTTGGACAAATTGAGTATAAAAAGACATGAAAGTCAACTTGCGGGTTTTGTTTTTCTAAATGCAATACGATGCTCACATGCATACAATTTTTTTTTAACGAACCACATGCATACATATGCACGCATCCTATCCTATGAATGCCTGCCTAGAGGAGAGAGTGAGACGGCAAAACTTAATCAAGAAATCATTACAAACGCTTTGTTGTTTGCTGAGCATCGGCCTGTTCGTTTTGGCTGAATTGACTTATAAGTCATAGCTAAAAGTACTGCTAACTGCTTTTGGTATGAGAGAAAAACATTGTTCAAGCCGTGGATTATAAGTCAGATATGAGCGAATAAACCGAAACGAACAGGCTACATATTGCCTACAACACGAAAAAATGAGCTAAACAAATACCCGTGTTGAGTTAAACACTCAGACAAGTGGATTGATTCTCCACCATAAATGTAACGAATCGAGCTATTTCGTAGCATGCACATCATGCACAAGACATGGCATGTGTTAATTTAATCATGTTTTTATGGTTGTGCTTTCATGAACAACAGGAGCCTGCTTGTTCTATATTACTATTGTTAACACTCCGCGTCTAATAGTCATGAGATACGCCAGAAAAAGAGCCAAATTCTATAAATTCTTGCGACAATTACGAACACTCTTCCATAAGTTTATGAACTTTTTATTGTTGATACTAATATAGTTGTTGGTTCTATTTCGCTTCGAAAAGTTTATGTTGTCATTATGAAAAAAATATAGAGTAATTCCTAGCTCTACATTTAATTACTCATTATCATTATAAAAGATAATCAAGTAACCTCTAAATTTACGTCTAAACTAGCCAACATTTCCATCATAATCTATAGTGACCCTTAAAGCTTGTCTAAATTATCTATTTCAAAAAAAACCACAATCCTATATTCCCATCCAAATGGGCTAGATATATAGGGATTTAGGGATTTTAACTCACAGATTTTAGAAAATCTCAAAATCTAATAGAACTGTTGGGATTCTTTTTATCCGGATTCTCAAAATCCCTTAGGATCCGTATCAAAGTCATGATGTCCATATGGCTCCGCTACTTTGGGCCCACCTGAGCGGTGCCCGGGTTGGATGGGAACGCTTTCTTCTCCCACAAGCCAAGATGATGAAGGTGGCAGTAGCCACGATGGGATGTCCCCAAGTAGCATGGGTGTACTTAAAAAGCATGCAACACAAGGAAGGACACACCCGTCCCTGTGAAGTCATGTACATAACAATAAGGTGGGATACGCCTCACCGACCTCAAGATATGACATGAAGAGATGTAAATCGGTAAATGATGGAGAGAGAAGACATGTGATTGGATAAAATTTAGTTCAAAGAAATTATCCAGTAATAGTGCAGTTCCTATGTTTAGGGTGTACATGGTTTGACAAATATAGAAACTACTCATGGTATGGGTTGGGACTGCCCTAGGAAAAGTAGGGGTTTTATGATCGGTGCGTCGCTGACGCCGGCCAATTAGCTCATATTAGCTCCTAAATTAAAGTGTAAACACACATGTGTACACAATGACTATCTATTTCAGATGGGTCAATCTATTTATAATTTCTCACACGGTATTAATCATTTATTCCACTAGAATTTATTATGGGTCCTAGATTTAAGGTTGGATCAAGCCTAACCAAATGCAACAATAATAGCTACTTCTATGAGCATCATACAATAAATTATACGTCTTGTTGCAATGCACATGTATGTTTGCTAGTAAGCCTAAGAGCTTCTCCAAGAATCTTTCTTACAATTATACTCTCTGTAAATTATCATTTGGAGAACCGTTTAAACTAAAATTGTTCTCTATATATTTTCATCCTCCAACAACTTTTCTATATCTTGTGCCATCTTTTGTATTTAGTTAGCGAAAAAAATTTAATAGAGGATGATAATATTTATAGATCTAATTAAGAAAGCTGGAGGATATTTTTCACTAAATTTTTATTTCTATCAAATATTATAAACTATTCTAAATAATAAAAAAGTTTTTTGGACTTGCTCAAGACGAAAATCCATAGTTCTAGATTTTTCCGGGCCGTATACACGAGAAAATCCAAAAACGGAGATCACATAATGGGTAACGTGAGGATCCCTTCTACAAGGAATAGTGGCGAAGGCCCAATCGCCCAAAGCCCAACTCGTGGAGCCACCTGATCGGTCCGGACTCCTCTTCGGGCTCTCCCCAGTTCGGCGGCTCGCCCAGTCACGCTCGCAGATTGACCAGCGCCGCCGTTCGCTCACGGCTCACCGCCGACGCCCGTCGTCCATTCGCCGACTTGGATCCCCTCCATCCCCGGCCTGCCTGCCTTCTACTTTTCCGCTCCCCTCCCCCCCACCGGTTTGGACTCGCAGGTACGTACATGTCAAAGTTTCTTCCATCGATTCAGGTTCGGACGAATTTAGATTTCGATTTATATACTGTAGTGTTTATTTACATGCTTGGGATAAGAATCGCAGTAGGACTACTAGGATCGGTGGCGATAGGGGTCGATCGATTATATTGATTGTGTTTCGAACACGAACTGCAGGGCTCCATCCAACGACGATATAACGACGAGCTGAGGGGTTGGTTAGCCAAGTAAACGGCGAATTGACAAAAGGACAAAAGATGCCGAAGAAGCGGCCGGCCGATGAGCGTGGCGGCGCCCGTGCCCGTGCCTCCATGCCGAAGAAGCAAGTTCTGCCTCGTGGAGGGACGATCGAAGGGAGGACATCTGGGGGGAGTACCTGTCGGAACGCCTTCGCTATTTTCTGCGGGTGACTACATGAGTATGACAAGAATGGTGATCTGCGTACTGCTGTCCATCATCAACGGGTTCGATCCTATCGATTGCCCAAGATAGCAACTGGTTACTGTGATCACCTAGAAAAGCCTGTTGCGTTCTGGATGTAAGGCGTGGCTTGGATTATTATGATATTATTATCAGTTTGTGATAGTTTGTCTATATTGTTAAATTTATTTCTTGGACTGACGCGTTTCGTTTTCCATCTCTGTTGGGTGTTGTTCAAGTCAAACATGTTTGAGCACTGAACACGTCCCAGCTTAGACTAGCGGCAATGTGCAAGACATTACCCATCTCCCATATATATACTGTGCAGGCGTTTACATGTGTATTTCTTCTTTTGTGACAGAGCAGATGTACGGTAATTAGTTCTTGCGTGTTGAAAACTGTCTTTTCGATAACTTTCAACTATTGACATCGTCTAGTCGAGCTCGAAAACATCTAGCCATTTAGGGCTTGTCTTGATCTAGATATATCTCTATTCTCTATCTCTAAACAATTACTATGGCTATCGTCTGGTCCGCCCTGCCCGTAAAAAATCACCCTCAAAGTTTCCTCTGGAAAAAATACGATATGGCAAAAAAAAAAAACCGTTCCCAAAACAAACTCGAACAAAAAAACGTTTCCAAAACTTCCACGTAATCCACACAGCCGAAAAAAAAAGTTTCCAAAGAAAACTATACGGTAAAAAAACAAACCCTTTTCTAAAACCAACTCTTCAACGGAAAAAAAAAAACCCTTTCAAAAACAAACTCTTCTCGGAAATAAACATCTTCAACAAAAAAAAAGCTGGAAAAGAAGTTACGTTTCCAATAAAAATGTTTTCAAAAATAAAATATATGGCAAAAAACATTTTCCTTAACAAACTCTTCCATGGCCAAAAAAAAAAAGTTTTCGAAACAAACTCTTCCACGTCGAAAATCATATAAAGGACTGATTACAACTGATGAAACAGATCAGGCACATATTCAAACAGAGGAGTTCGGTAAGGGCTTTGCTGATGAAAAAAAACAGATCATACACATATCCATACATAGGAAATATTTGCTGACACTGATGAAAAAAAGTTACATTTCCAAAAAACGTTTCCAAAAATAAAATATACGGCAAAAAAACCTTTTCCAAAACAAACTCTTCCACGGCAAAAAAAAAAGTTTCCAAAACAAACTATTCCACGACGAAAATCATATAAAGGAGTGATTACAAGCTGATAAAATAGATCAGGCACATATTCAAACAGAGGAATTCGGCAAGGGCTTTGCTGACGGAAAAAAACCAGATCATGCACATATTCATACCTAGTAAATCTTTGCTGATTCCGAAGAAAACATATCACACACGTATTGAAAAAAGAGTAATTTAGACACTTGACCCTCTCGCCGATGACGGGGACACCTGACCCTCCCGCCGATGACGGCTCGAAGCCAGCTGCACAATCAAGTTCAGGGCACGTTTAGTTCCGCCAAAGTTGGCGCCGTCTTCTAGCTGCACTGTGGTGCACTGTAATATTTTATTTGTATTTAGTAATAATTATCTAAACATTAACTAATTAGGCTCAAAACGTTCGTCTCGCAAAGTACAATCAAACTGTGTAATTACTTTTTGATTTCATCTACATTTAGTACTTCATGCATATATCATAAATTTAATGTGATGGAGAATCTTCTTTTTGCATATTACCAAATTTAGAAAACTGAGGGAACTAAACATGGCCTCAGTCTCATCTTTCAATAAATGTACCTTGGCACGCTACGCTCCACAAGGCTGACAGGAGCAGTGCAAAAAGAATACTGCACAAACAAAACAAAGATTGTAAATCAAGGGCATGTTTAGTTCCCCTCAAAATATCAAATTTTTCAAATTTTTTATCACATTAAATTTTTGGACGCATGCATGAAGCATTAAATATAAATAAATAATAAATAAATAATAAAATTAATTACACAGTTTAGACGAAATCCACGAGACGAATCTTTTAAACCTAAATAGACTATGATTGAACACTAATTGCCAAATAACAACGAAAATACTACAATATCATTTTGCAAAAAAAATCGGCATCTAAACTGGGCCCAAGTTACAATATATGCTCAATCAATTAGCAAACTTTTTAAATGCGACGGGCCTACAGCTACTACATGCACATTAAGATGCAAATCAATAGACTGAAACTAACTATCGGTCATCTTTATATATATATGAAGAAATCCGTTTTTGCCCTCCAACCATGACAACAGTTTGGTTTTAGCCCTCCAATTTGAAAACCAGACAACCGCAGTCCTTTAACTCTCAAAACCGTTTAAAATTGGCTATCACGCCCATTCGACCGCGGTATCCGCACAGTAAACCCGCCAGGACCCCACCTGTCAGGCCTTTCCCTCTCACCGCCAGGTCGGGACCACCTGTCATCCCCTCCCTCTCTTCGCGGGCCCCGCCTGTCAGGCCTTTCCCCAACCTCCCCGCGACACGTCGTTGCCACCACGGCCCGGCCACGACAGCGCTAGCCATAGCTGCTTCTTTGCTACTCGCGCCATGGTCGCCATACCTGCTGCTTTCACCATGGCTGCCGCTTTCTGCCATGCCCGCCCGCGTCCTGCTTTCGCCGCTTCGCTGGCGCGCGGTGCCACCTTTCGCTGCTTGCCGCCGCGGGCGCCAACACCCCGCCGCCACTCGCCGCCGCCATGGTGCCACCTCGCCGCTGCTACGCCCGCCACGTCATGGGCCGGAGCTTTGCCATGGAAGGCGCAGCAACCCCACCATTGACACCTTTCAGTCCGCCGCCGCCGCTTGTTAGAAGCGTTCTTCCTCGCGCTACTCGCCGGTGGGCGTTCTTCCTCGCGCTGCTCGCTGGCGTCTTCCTATACGTCCGGTCTCCGCACGCTGTTCGCGTTCGCCGGCTCACCGCCGATGCCAAGGCCGCCTCCGCTTCTGACCAAAAGCTGTGCAGCAGTCGCGGCGTCTGACGCCGCCCTCTGCAACTCCGTCGCCATATGCGCGTCCCTTGGCTGCTCCCCTGCCAGACTGGTATGGCGCTCGCACGTGTGGGGTGCGTCTTGGGGGAGGGCGCAGGGCTCGATGGCTGGTTCAGGAGGGCCAGCTTGCCGACAGCGTCAGGCCGCGGCGGCCAAGTGGTGGCCGTACGTCGGTGCGGGCTCCACACGTCAGGCCGGAGGAGCAGCATAACCGCCGCGTCACGCCCGTGTCCTCTCTCTCGCCTGCATTGCCTCGCCCTGCTCGCGTTCACGCTCGCCACGGAGAAACCAAGCTGCAGCGACGCCGAGGAGCTCCGCCGAGCTCGTGCGCCACCACAGCCGCGTCATTGCCTGAGCCAGCACGCCAGTAGTTCCGCCTTGCTTCGTGCCACCATCTCCACCCACTCGCAGCGTCGATCGAGCCTAGGTGAGGGCCTATTGGCCACTTCCGCCACCGCCCGCCATGACTAGGGCTCGCCGGACTTCGAGCTTCCCGTGGCCGGCTATCACCGGAGCTCTCTCACTCCCTTCTCTTCCTTCCCTCGTCTTCCCCGCGAACCCTAGAAGCTCGTACCGAGCTTAGCCGCACTCGCCATGGTTGGATTTCGCTGGAGCGCCGTCGGGCCCTTATCACCGTCCGCATTTACTCCGCCGCCCTAGTTAGAGCTCGGTAGGGGTTAAAAGCCTAGGCACCTTTAGGTGTGGCTCGTCGCGAGGAGCACGCCGGTGCCCTCGGTTTCGCTAGATTCCTCGCCGACGGTGAGAAATCACCGGCCATCTCCCTCCCCTGCCTCTATTTCGCTGTGCCCTCTTCCATCTGCCTCCGCCGCCTCCTCTGCTCCCTCTTCTTCCTCCTCCTCTCCTCTGCTCTCTGCGGCGAGCAGGAGCAGGCCCACTGCGCAGCGAGTGGCGAAGCGGGTGTCGACGCTGCATGGCGGCGAATGGCCGAGCAGCTGGTGTCACGACAGACAAGAAGCGAAAGTAGCAACGGCAGACGCGGGCCCCGTCTGAGGCGATCAATGAGCCATGGCGCAAGCAGCAGGAGCAACAGTCATGGCGTGAGTAGCAGCAGCAGCCATGGCTAGGGCTGCCTGTGCTGGCCGTCGTGGTGGCAACGATGTGTGGCGGGGAGGTTGGGGAAAGGCCTTACAGGTGGGTCCCGCAAAGAGAGGGAGGGGATGACAGGTTGTCCCAACCTGGCGGTGAGAGGGAAAGGCCTGACAGACGGGGTCGTGGCGGGTTTACTGTGCGGATACCATGCGGTCGAATGGGCGCGAGGGCCAATTTTAAACGGTTTTAAGAGTTAAGGGACTGCGGGTGTCTGGTTTTCGAGTTGAGGGCGAAAACCAAACTGGTGCCATAGTTGGAGGGCCAAAAACGAACTTTTTTCTTATATATATATATATAAACAAAACAGTAATATCATCCTAATTAAATAGAAGAAAACTAATGCAGCTAGAGGCACATACAATCGGGTGAAGGATAAGTATGGATGGACTGTTTTGGCTTTCTCAGCCAAATTTGCCTGTATCTTCTTTTGTGTGCTGACTATACAACCTGCGGAAATTCTGACCAATCCATGCACTATAAACTGAATTTAATCGATTTTCAAGTGATCATGTCAAGATCTCATCCTTCACTGGACACGCGTTTGTGCTATACCCGATTATATTACGAAGAACAAATCAATGTGTCGGATATTTATCTTCCAAGCTCACGCGTCACGTCCCCACCGAACAAATATGAACACTTATCTACGGATAGTTACTCGGATATCCATAGCTCACACGGATCACGGATACTAATTACTAAGGTTAGGCGGATATCAAATCCCTCGGATGTAATATCATCGATATCCGCATTTATCTAGATAAGCTAAATATACATCGCCCATAACCGGAACTCTTTATAAAGTAATATTATCTCTATCTTTATTCAAACGACCTTTATCTGGATATATGATCAATATATAAAATTGTAGATCTCAAAATTATGAAACTTTAGTTGTTTGAATAGTTTTCTTTTGACATCATTTAGTGCTTCAAAATTTAAACCGTCCAAACTTTCTCAAATTAAAACAATCGGTCTAGCCAAGACTACACCCATTTAAAAATCACAAACTTGCACCATCAAAGATATCTCAAATGGAAAGTTTACTAAAACAACAATTGTAGATGTTAATGAGTTGAACAAACAAGGTCATTCAAAACTTTTCAATTTGACTAGTCATTTAGAGTAACATAATACTAGAGTACAGTATTGTTTTTTCATTTAACACAAATTTGACTTGCTCACAAACTTGCTCAAAACAGACAACTAATGACCTCAATGAAAAAGCTCTGAATACTTAGTTTGATCATCTCAGCAAGATGACTACAATTGTTACTAAAACAAATTTTCCCATTTGAGAAAGTTTTATCAAACACTAGTCATAAATTCTTTATCTATATAGACTTTACAAACTATGTCACAACTTACAAATTTGAACTATATTTTGTTCAAAATTTCTCAAAGCTTAAGATGAAAAATGGCCTATATAAGGATTGTATATCTTGATGAGAAGAACAAATTTGACATTCAAAATTTTTCAATTTGAGACAATCTAGAGTTCCAACAAACTAGTTTGTAAACGTGTCGAAACTTTAAAAATCACAAATTTGAACCATCCAAACTATCTCAAATGGAAAGTTGACCAAAACAACAATTGTACCCTTGATGAGTTGAACAAACTTCAATTCAAAACTTTTCAATTTGAAGTCATTTAGAGTTCATAATACAAGTAGTCAAAGCACTTCTCCGAGCATTTGACCAAATTTCTTGGTCAAACTTGCTCAAATGAGACACCAAATGACCTCAGAGGTGGCAACTCTGAATACCAAGTTTGACCATCTCAGCAAGATATACAATTGCCACATAGATGCATTTTCCCATTTGAGAAATCGCATCAAAATCACTACTCACACAATCTTGAATGATCACTATCAAGTATATGTGTGATGGAGGTCACACAAGTGAAATTTGAACTACATTTTGTCCAAAGGTTCTCAAATGAAAAAATAGCCTATATAATGATTGTTCTCTTTATGAACTGAACAAACTTGCCGTACCCAAAACTTTTCAATTTGAGACAATCTAGGGTTCCTTCCTAGTTTGTTGGCATCGAAATTTGGAAATCACAAATTTGAACCGTCCAAACTATCTCAAATGGAAAGTTCCAATGGTCAAGAATTGTAGATCTTGATGAGTTGAACAAACTTGGTATTCAAAACTTTTCAATTTGAAGTCATTTCATTTCATAATACTAGAGTCAAACCTCGACGGATTTGACCAAATTTGACTTGGTCAAACTTGCTCAAATGAGACACTAAATGACCTCAGATGAAAAAACTCTGAATACCAAGTTTGATCATCTCACCAAGATCTACAATTGTTACATAGCTCATTTTCCCATTTGAGAAAGTTTTATCAAACACTAGTCACAAATTCTTCAAATCTAACTATAGTTTCTACTTCTAACTTCATCACACTTTGCTCCAATTTGAACCACAAGAACTTGTTCAAACTTTCTCAATGAAAAAATAGGCATTCTATTTTTCTTGAATCCATGATCATGACTCATCTCACCCATGAAACACCACCTCCTATTTCTACTCATGCCGCCAACACCATTGGTGTACTTGTATCATGTTTGATGTATGATGTTTTCACAATCATTTTCCAAAGGATGTTAGCTTTACTCTTTAGTCTTTCTCGATCCTATCTAGATGGATTATGCACTCATTAGATCACTGGTGGCACTAGATGACCGATATGCATATATATATTTGCTCCTTTGATAATATCCCCATCTATCCTATATTTGTATCATCAACTTCTCTACACATCCTATTCCGGTGAAATGATTCGATACCCTTATTATACCTTTGCCTCAATCCGATTCCATATCCATCGCCTCCGTGTCGAATCCAAACACATGCATGAAAACGATCATAATATGATGATATCCACTTCATATCATCCGTGATCATCCCTTGTTCATCGATCTATTACTTCAAGAACAAATCAATCACCGTCCGCGCCCATCGGGCGCCAAGTCTTGCTCAAGCTTCACGCCACGCGCGGTCATCATCCTACCTTCGATTCCAATCATGAAGACCAAATCTCCATCAAGCCAAGTCTTGTCTTGATCTTCTCCTCCTTGATCACATGACTCAATGTCATGTCTCATGTACTAAGGTTCATCAAGCAAAAAAAATGAGCCCGTGCAACATCTCTAAGCCATTTATCCTTCATGGCATATGTATGCACACACAAAACAACTCTGGACTAATACACCGTAATCTCTATCTCAATTAGTCCATCTATCTTTATCTATAATACCAAAACTAAATATATACCTTTCACCGTTCATTGGTTGGTTTCTAGGCTGATAAGCCCGGCTGGTGCTGATTTGTTGTGAGAGGAAAACACTGTTGGCTGGCTGATAAGCCCTAGCTAAAACCAATAAGAGAACAGGATGATACACATAAAAAGATTGTAACGTCATTATCTACTCGGTTATACAAAATCTTGATTCTTGCCCGTGTGTCCGCGTGTGATACATATCTCACCCATGTCCTACCCGGTTTCGGAATAAAGACCGGATCTACGTGTCTGTGTCGAATCGAAGTCCTAGGAGAACACGCATCTGCGTCCAATTATCAAGGTTTAGTCCAAAAAAATCATGACCCGGTGCATCACACGAGCATATATCTAAAGAGAAAAGGTTCCTAATGGAGATTCTAATCCAAAGACAAATTAGAACACATGACATGATCATTGGATAAATCTCCAACACGAGTATGAGTTAGTGGAATGCACATCTAAGCACATTACGGAGTTCGATTCCAAGATGAAAATGCATGACACAATCTTCGACCTGCAAGTCGTTCCATTGGATTCCAAGATGAATGGAAATGCATGACATGATTTTTAAAATGGTAACTGTACAATAAGCTATATGTCCGGTTGCAACGTACCAACATATTTGCTAGTCTCTAGTAAAGAGAAAAGGTTCCCTTGAATATTGAAAATCAAACATCGTTACTCCCCCAAATCACACATTACTCCTGAAATCACATCTCTTCGTTGTCTTGGGGGTGGTTTCATGCTTACTAAACTATTTACCTAAATGCTACTTTTGGTAGTGCATTCCCTGGAGGTGTAGCATATGCACACCGCACCCATTGTCTAATTACAAAAAGAGGCTATGGTAGCGGGAGTGACCTTTTCGAGCCAGTGCCCCCCCTCCGGTTGATGTTGTACCACGATCGTCACCCTTGAAAGCTCTAGTTTGGTTTTGGTGAATTGATGAAACTCTAAGTGCTAACCTATTACTCTAGTGATTGTGAGATATGTAGCACATTCCAAGTGATGGAGCAAATGGAGAAGATCATGGTGATAGTGGAGGCCATGGTGATCAAGTGCTCGGGCTAGAAAAGAAGAAAGAGAAAAATAAAATGGGCTCAAGGCAAAGTTAAATTTGATAGGGCCATTTTGTTTTGGTGATCAAGACACCCAGTGGGTGTGATCACATTTAGGATAGATAGTCGTACTATTAAAAGGGTTGAAACTCGTATCAAAATGTGGTTATCAAAGTGTCACTAGATGTTCTAACTCATTGCATATGCATTTAGATCTAGTAGAGAGCTAACACCATTGAAAATATTTATGAAAATATGCTAACACACGTGCACAAGGTGATACACTTGGTGGTTGGCATATTTGAGCAAGGGTGGTGAAGTTTAGAGAAGTGAAGAGAAATACCCTTATACATGAAGGTTTACTTTCGTCATAGACAAGCGAAAATGCGTCACGATTAACTTACCATGACAATTGGAAAAAACGTCATGTATCTCACGTCATACATTTGTTGAACCAATATAAGACATCACCGATTTCCATTTGTGTTCGTCATGAATCCCTAGAAGCCCATTTAGCCCAGACTAGGCCCGATAGAGTGTGACAAAATATACCGTCATATCCATCTACCACGTATGATGTTTCTCGTCACAAATTTGAGGTTCCATGTAATCGTCACATGTACATCAAATTTGACCATCACAGATTATATAATGAAAATCACATAAAGCCCAACAATTTGGTTATTTTCCAGTAGATTAACACAAGATGTTCTGATCATCATAAAACTTGAAACACAAAAATAGGTCCTTGTCGACCTTCATATCTATTACAATAGCATTCTAGATAGCTAGTGCATAGGCTTGAATTTTTTGCTATATAGTGGCACTTCTTAAAAAAAATCCATTGCATCATGGTCCTGGTCTTTGTACTTGTCTCCTGAAAATAACAAATGAGCAATATTAACTCATATGTAGGCAAATTAAACCGTATGCAATGAACAAGGCATCAAGTAATGTACAATAAGCAGAAGGAACAACCCTATAGTCAACCGCATGAGTTAGAAGGCAAAAGCAAAATTTTGGTCCTACATCATCCAAAAATGACACATTCTGGTTGTCAACTACAACATCTAAAAACAGAGAACATTACACAAATCTTCTTGCAAGTGCTTCTTTTGGATCCTACAAGCACAAGGTGTCAACAATTTGAGAATGCAAGATATGGCTAAGTGCATTAATTTGATCCCATAAAATAAATAAATCAGTAGTAGGTTTGAGGCTTGCAGCAACACATTCAATAAGTCAGAAACTGAGGAGCAGCAACATTCAGTAAACTAACAGGTTGGTGCATGGAAAGGGACCATACCTTCAAGGTTGATCTCCAGGTTTGTGCTGCCAGCTTCAAGTTGGTAACGATGATAGCCCTCATGAAATGCCTCAACGTTGCCAAAGAGAACACAATCACACAATCTCAGAAATGTTGCACTACAAATATTTTCCCTGAGAGCTAACTCAAGTATCTAAATATTACCCAAGTATGAATGACTACAGCTTCACTGTATCTAAGAATGTTACCTAGTATGAAGAAATGTTTTTCTCCTGACAAATGCTAACGGCAGGGTAAATAGGAGTTGTGTTAAATAGGAGCAGTGTTAAATAGAAGCAATGTTAAGACAAGGTAAATAGCAGTGCACTAGTACAAAATAAATGCATAGGAAGATTAATGTGAAAAAGAGACATCGCACCAAATCTCATTTACTAGAGCAAAAATGACTATGCAAGCAGCAGCCGTATCCCTCAAGGTGAGAAAGCTATCCGTTCATCGCTCTAAGTGTTGAGGTAGCCCAAATCTATCAGCTATCAGTTTATCACAAATAGCCACGGGCATAAATCTGTCGGCTTATGTTCATCACAGGATTTTTAAAACATAGTTGATCTAAAGGGATTAATACATGAAAGTGAAAATCACCATTTGATAGACACTGCTTGCACGCCATTTGCTGCAGTATTATCTCCATCTCCATCTGCTCCTTGGTCTTGAATACGAACAACACAGAAAAAGAAGAATCAGATCATAGACAGAAGAAAGGCATGACAAATCTGAGAAAGATGATGGCATATTAGAGAAGCAGATCAGGTAAGATAATATTGGTATGAATATTAAAACGGTATACAGCCATGAACCTGTTGAATCCAGGATAGGTTGTCCCTCGGCCAGTTAGCTCGGCGCGGGAGAGGGAGCTGCCACTAGAGCGCTCTGTCGCTGAAGGGGACGCTGCCACCGGAGGCGCTCCGTCACTGGAGGTGGCCATCAACGGAGGGGGCTCTACCACTCCGTCGCGGGAGGGGACGCTGCCACCGGAGGCGCTCCATCGCTAGAGGGGGCCACCATAGGAGAGTGTCGTCACCAGAGGGGGCTCTACCACTAGAGGCGCTCCATCGCCGGAGGGGGCTGTCACCGGAGAGGGGGCCGCTGTAGGAGGGGCTGTCACCAGAGGGTGCTCTGCCACTGGAGGCGCTCCATCGCCTGAGGGGCCGTCGCCGGAGGGGGCGCTGACACCGGAGCCGCTCCATCGCCGGAGGGAGCCCGGTCTGCTTTAGAGAGAGACGAGAGAAAGACGGCTGATGGTGGGAGATGCTCGATCCACAACCCTAAGTCTGTTGTTATATACTCGATACTTGTAAATGGGCCGGCTGTTGGAGTCTAACTAAACCCATCTCTGATCCATGATGTTTTTAGAATATGTCACTTGTAAACCGTCATGTATCATAGACTTTCTTGTAGTGAAGGAGGAGTTGCGCAGGGACCGGACGCTGGACCGGACCCAGGACCGAACTCAGCCCTGAGTCCGATCAGTGTTGCGCAAAGGAGGTGTGTTCTCGGTCTGTGACCGGACGCTGGTAGAAAAGGAGGACCAGACATGCCGAGAACATTGTTCCCGCGTCTGATCAGTGTTGACGTGGCAGCGCGTGACTTGGCTGCTAAGGCAGAGAGGGACCGGACTCTGCGGCGCGTCCGGTCATGTTTGACCTTACGCATCCGGTCGTCAAAAAGTCGCTCGGGGAGCTTACTGGAATCGATCGCACTCCACTTTGGTGGAGTGTTCGGTCGTTGAGCGCGCGATCAGATCAGCGGCTCAGCAGGTGTTGGCGTTCACGCGATCGGACTCCACGCGGACGCGTCCGGTCATGGCGTGGCGTGTCCGGTCGTACTTTAATCGCGCCGGTGTTGGCAAATAGCCATTGGTGATCACCAGCTGAGGTTAAAAGAGGGGACGTGTGGCAGCATCCGGTGGATCGGACGCTGGCTTGGGTGCGTCCGGTCGCCCCGACCAGCGCGTCTAGTCACCGCGCTGTGAGCTGCCCCTTGAGCCCAATGGCTCTATTTCGTGGGGGCTCCTATTTAAGTCTTATGGTAAGCTCTAGCTCACTCTCTTGGCCATTTACATTGACATAGCAACCTTGTGAGCTTAGCCAATGCCCTCTCACTCATTTCCATCATTGATTCATCATCTTTGTGAGATTGGGAGTGAATCCAAGTGCATTGCTTGAGTGATTACATCTAGAGGCACTTGGTGATTATGTTTCGCTGCGGGTTTCACTTGTTTCTCTTAGTGGTTGCCGCCACCTAGACGGCTTGGTGCAGCGAGGATCGTCGAGCTGAGGAAGGTGATTGTCTCCGGCTCCTATCGTGGTGATTGTGATGGGTTCTTGATCTTTTCCCGGTGGAGAGCCAAAAGGTACTCTAGTGGATTGCTTTGTAGCTTGTGGATCCCCATCTTATGTTGGTTGTGCGACACCCGATTGCGGGTTAGACGTGTGGAACCTCCAAGTGGGTGAATCGCTACAATAAAGATGTAGCTTGCCCGCACGCAAGTGAACCTCGGGGATAAATCATTGTGTCATCTTGTCCCGAGATTTCATTGGTTCTCTCGTGATTGATTGATTGATTGATCATCGCTTACCACGTCGGTATAACCTCACTACCTTACCTTTGCATTTACTTTCCTAGTGTTGCTAAGTTCTTTAGTGTAGTTAGTTTTGAGAGCTAGCTTGTGTCGGGTCTAGTGGTTAGTGAAGCTCTTTAGTTAGTCTTTGAGAGCTCACTAACTTAGTGGTAGTGACCTAGAATTGTGTGCTTAGAGACTATATTAACTAGAATTGTGGTAGGTGGCTTACATTTTTAATAGGCTAGCACAAGAATTGCTTCGCCTTATTTTTGTCTAACCATTTTGTTTAGTGTTGTTGTAGAAATTTTTATAGGCTATTTACCCCCTCTAGCCATTAGGACCTTTCAACCCTCCGCTGATGGGGCCTACACATTTCACGTTAGACTATGTTGTACCCATTAATGGTTGTCTTGTAGCATCATCAAAATCATGACCCACCTATCAGTTCCTTTAGGTAGTCTTTCAAAGAGAGGAAGGTGGATGGCGGTCCTGTTTGTCTTGTTTCTCCCATCCATTTTATTCACCACCAAATTGTTCCTCCCCTCCAAAATTCTCCACCAAACTCGTCGCCACTGAAGTGATGGCAAAATCCTCGACGTCGACAGCGTAAATCTCAGCAAAATTTCTACCTCCGACAAGAACAAGGAGGATTCTTGTCCAATAGAGGTATTGCTCACCTGAACCTAGAGAGGAGTTGGAGTTGCAGTCTGTGCTCTAGATCTATGGAGTAATCCACGACAGGAGGTTGCCTTGGCGCCGCCGTAAGGTGGAGTCCACAGCGGTGGACACTTGTTTTTGGGTTTGTCATCATCTTTTCCCCTTTCCTCTTTCCTCTTTTGCTTTCACTTGTTGGTCTTTGCCGTTTTGATTCCATACGCCATTCTAGTCCTCCATGTTCTCAACAACGGATCTCATTTTTATGAATCCCCGATAGATCTATCATTCTAGGTGACTCTTGCCTCTATCGAGTTCGTCTCCTTGACGAATCCTTCAATTTTGGGCATCAAGTGAACTGGTGCATATCTTGCTTTGCTTTAGAGAGTTCGAATCTGCATCTGCATGCCACAAATGATGAGTTCATTAGCATTTAATTAGGTTAATTTAGGTATATCC
This sequence comes from Miscanthus lutarioriparius, assembly GCA_904845875.1. Classification (NCBI taxonomy): domain Eukaryota; kingdom Viridiplantae; phylum Streptophyta; class Magnoliopsida; order Poales; family Poaceae; genus Miscanthus; species Miscanthus lutarioriparius. The sequence goes on along the minus strand of CAJGYO010000008.1, from coordinate 38,807,166 downwards.
CTACCATATGTATGCATTTCTTGTGAATTTTCCTCTCAGTTTAGCTTCGATACCACATGTGTTTTGGAGCTCTATTCTTATAGAGAACTACTATGTGAAGTTCCTAGTAGTCTGTACTAAGATTTGATAGGACATAGGTGGTCTAGGTGATTTTTTATGAGGTGTATTATTAGGCCTTTTCTTAGATTTTGTAACTACAAGTGTGCATTTCTTGCTTCTCCTAATTGTTATTATTCATGTGTCTTTGTCTCTAGTTAGCTATCCACTTTTCTGTCATTCCAAATCACTATGCAATGTACCTGAAATCTTTTTCAAAACTCGCATATTGAGGAGCTTAGGGTTATTTATCAAATGTGCATCGGTTTTATCAAAGAGCTTTCTCTTTTGTTTGGTAGGTATTAGGCTTGTTATTACTTTTGTTAACTACAAGTGTGCATTCTGTACTTCTCCTCTCTGTTATTATTCATGTTTCTTCACCATTAGTTACCTGTGTGCATTTTTGTGTTTCTAAATGACTATGTAATCTAGAAGATTTATATGTTTTGTTCTTTTCAAAAACTCATGTATTGAGGATCCTAGGGAATAAGTAAATATTCCATTCTGGGAACTGCTAATTGTTCACTCCTTTCAACTATATCCATTGGTATGTAAGCCTTACATATCGCTATGCTATTTCCACAAAAGCTTTACTTGTTCTAGTTCAATATGGTGAAGTTCTAGGATCATTTTTAATCACCTAGTTTTTTGAGATGGCAAAAAATTCCACTGGAGTGGTATGTCGATCTGAGATAAATGCGAGGCGTTTCCCCCCTCCACTTCTCAGAGTAACAACCATTCAACGGTAATATGGTAACATCACGTGGACTGTTCAGAAATATAACCAAGAACAACGACATAGGCAAAGTTCCTTGTATACTGGTTTCTATACTTTGTTCTAGGTATTAACAAAATTTGATGTTGTAAAACTACATTGCGACCGTCAAGAAGACAAGAACACATGATGGACAGAGACAAGGGTCATGTAGCACAGTGCTATGCATTGTTGCAGTGTTCAAGTTGATTAATTTTCAAGTAAACCAAGTTTTGTAATCCATGGGTGGCGAGCTTCTCAGGAAAAATCTAAAAACTTCACGAAAAACTATGATGCGTACCCTCCTGGTGTGTGAGCTAAAACTCTACATATAGTGTGTATTTGGTTTCCTGTATCCGCGTCAACGAGGCTCCACGAGTACAGGTGCGCTGTGTTTGGTTGCTTCGGTGACGGTTTGGACCTGTCCTGCGGCATGTACAAGGGACTAGGAAGCCTGGCTCCCTAGGAACGAGGATGAGATCCGTTCCTCCGTAGCGAGGCTCGCGAGATGTAGGGTATTAGCACATTAATGATGTATTGGTATATGATTAGCATAATCTAAGGCATATGAATATATTTCAAAGTAAATTAAGACTTAATATGGTAAAAAAAGTATTATACAACCGATTTAAGTAAAATGAATATTATCTTAGTATTTGTATTTTTATCTCAATTTAATCACTAGTGCAGTCAACCAAACAAACATTCTACTCAACCTGATCTTTTAGATTCAGTGAACCAAAACAATAAGTAGTTATATATCTAAACTGCTTCTCCTCTTATTAATGCAAGTCAGAAACAGATCATTTGAAAAATAAACTACGTTGCTACAGCGCCGCAGGAACTCCTTCAGATGAGGCATGCCATTTTGAAACAGGGAAAGAGAGAAAAAGTTACACGGTTTTGATCTAATTGCTCTAGCACAATTTTTTTGTTAAAAAAAGCACATAAAAACACAGATGGTTACAAAAACTATAACGGCTTGAACATCGATTAGGCTCCCCGCTACAGCAGCAAACCATTTGGAAACTCCATGCTCAGCTCAATGTACCAAGATCCCTGTTAATTAACGACTCATTCTTTTGCACCAAAGCAAGCAAAACAATGTACACCCTCGTCCTAGAACTTCCACGGAATGTACAGTACAAGACACAGTAATGGCCAGGCCGGCAGTCGCCAAGCTCTTTTTCACATATCAAATCAGAAACTCCACGCGCATGCAGCTCTGATCTCGCAAGCCTACAGCTTCACTGGCAGTCCATAGTTGTGGAAGCATCGGATGACGCCGTCGCGGCCGCCGGTGACGACGACCTTGTTCCAGGCGGCCGACACCTTGGTGCTGCACTCGTCCATCCCGGCGCAGTTGACGTACTTGAGGGACGGCAGCAGCTTCTCCTCGGGCCACGTCGCGGCGCCCCTCGCGCCATCTGCCGAGAACCACGTCCCGAACGAGCAGAACTCGCGGTCGCGGCAAAGCGTGGGGGTGGCCCCCTTCTCCGACGACTGGAGATCTTCTTGTTGGTGCAGCAGCCCCGGCCATGTCGCCACGGACGTGACGCCCTCCGAGAAGAAGTGCTCGCAGGAACGAACTCTTCTTGCTCCTCTGGTGGTGGTGCTTTTGCCCGCTGCCGGTCTGTCGAAGTTCCAGATGTAGACGTTGGAGTCGGCACCTGCCGACACGAGGTACTGGCCGTCGGAGGTCAGAGACGGCGGTACCAGGACCTTGGAGCCTCGCCGTCCTGCAACGGCGACCAAATAACAATGTGTAAATTCGTGCAGGCTGTGGTGTGCCTAGGCAGGAGTAGTACTAACAGGCAACATCCGGCTCGACTGTTTTAACCAAGAGAGTCTGGCACTGGCAGGAAATCTAACCTTCAAACTTTCGGTTGATCTTAGCTCCTCCATCAGAGACTCGAATTTTAGAACCTGCTGATGCGATCATGATCCCAGCAGGATCGCCATTTGAAAACTGCGAGGCAGAATCGATTGAGCAAATGTTTCTTATGAGTAGGAGAAAAGCACATTGACTGAACCAGAACAGCTAACCTGCAGGCTGGTGATCTGTCTACCAGCCGATTTCTTCTTCGTTACCTTCATTACTTTCTCCAGTTCCACATTTTCACCTATATTCAATTCAATTTGCCTGGTTAGGAGCTATAGACTGCAATACCACGATAATCGTTTCAATGAACAAAACATCAGAAATGGATGTTGCACCTGCATGGTTACAGAACCGGCACCTCCCTGAAGCGATTCCGACAATAAGACCCTGAGGAGGGAAGAAATGCCTGAGTTAGCACCCTACTAGTGGGAAACCGGTAAAATTTCAGTAGCATTTTGATCAGGTTTCAACCTTTCCATCTGGCTGGTAACTCACGGCAGTTATGATATCCTTTGTATCAGCCCAGTCAACTACTCGCCTCTCTGAAACATCCCAAACACGTACTTTACCGTCTATTGAGCCGCTAACGAAGTATCTTTCGTCAACCGGATTGGATTGAATGCATGTTACTGTTGGCAAATTCATCATAAAGAAGAAAAATATCAGTTTCAAATCATGACTTTATTTAGACTAGAGCCATTGAAAAAAAACATATATATATATACGTCATTACCATACCAAACCTGGTACAGAGCTAGATGCAAAAAAAAGAAACTTTTGGCTATACAAATACAGAGACTGTACTGTAGATGTCAAAAGCTGCATGATATTTGTTTTTAATGTTTGTGCATACCATAATCTCTGTGCCTGAATACTGCTAGACAGTTATCACAGCCAACTTTCCACATGCGTACAGTCTTGTCTTTAGATGAAGTCAAGAGAAACTGCAGGAAATGTTAAATAGTCAGTTTTGACAGAAAATTCGATACAGAGACAAGAACTCAGTTATATGATTTGACTGATATGAATGTGAAGTTGTTAACAGAACTTCACATGCATGTATTACTTTCACTTAATTCTCACATGTGACACGAGTGATCAAAGCATACAGGATAAAGAAAACCTTACATTTGATTTTGACCATGTCATATCCAAGATATCACTTGTGTGACCATGAAACTCATGCAGTGGTGTCTCTGCAATGTTGAAAACTTTCTTGGGTATTATGGCAAGGGCACGTCTCTGGCCTTTTCCCACCTTCATTTTCAGGCCCTTATTTCTGTCCATGGATTTGACAGGCGCCTCTCTGATGTACAAATCAGGAGAGGATTCAACTTCTTGTATCTTCCAAATGCGCACAATGCAGTCTTCGCCGACACTTGCTAAATACCACCCGGATGTACTGAACTTCGTGACCCTGATTGAACCCCCGTGGGCATGGATTTCTTGGCACATGTAGAGAGCAGAGAAGTCCATCCACTTTTTGTTGTGCTGATCAACTTTTGTTGTAAACAATGTGCCTGTCTTCAGGTTTTTCATACGTGTGTCATGCATACAAATTATATCTTCTCCCTTCTTTCTTGTGAACCTTCCACAAAAGCTCTTGGGATCCTTTTGCTCCTCACTAAATGCTACATTCATTCCCCTTGCAGGACCACGACCACTGCCCTTCTGCAAGAATTCATGAACAAGCTGAGAGAAACTAAGAAAACCTTCTGATTGGTTTATATTCATGATTCTGTCTGTTCCAACCTCATCAAGTATTCCGGTCAGTTCATGGTGCTCGCTCTCATGAAGCACAACACTGTTACTAGTACTATCTGGTGCTGATGCACAATGAGAAAAAGACGGCCGATATGAAGAACAGATGCTATTAATTCTCTCCTCCAGGTCACGAAATGCACGATCAGCCAAAATTTCTCCCTGCCACTGCGAAATGGTGATTCCAGTAGGAATAGGTTTAACAAAGCCCATCCCAATCAGGAATCTGTGCCGCCTTTCATTGACACTCATCAACTCACTTGTCCAGAGCTCATCCTCAGGTCCCCATGATGCTGATAATTGGTCACTTGTGCTGCACCTAGCTGAAAAATATGTTGAACTTCTTATATCATCAGATGTCTCCAAGAATATGTCATCCTGTCCATCGCAATGGGACATTTTCCTCAAGCTGCTATGTACTCCAGAAAACCTGTCACCATGTAGGATGACACCTCCACATAGCCACAGTATAAATCGATGGTGATAAAACTGCCAAAAAACATGAGAAAATGTAGAGCGTCAGGTCCACATCATGTGGCTATAGAAGAAATCATGATTTACAAAGCTTAGCAATAAGGACGGCAGATACGGCATCACAGAAAGGACTAGGTATTCAAGAATTAGAACAAATTGCACAGCACCGAATTGATCAATAAAGGAAAATGATCACAATTACACATCAGACGAGATGACTACATAAAGAGGCTATAGGACATCACAACACAGATGCAACGAGTAGATCAACATAGTGAGAGCAGTTGGTACTAAAACTTGCCACAAATGTACAGATTTATACCCTACTGCTCAGTCAAACCAAAGCACAAGTGTGGCAAAACCACAAAATCCTGAGTTTAAAAAAAAACCACAAAATCCTGGAGGAACATAGCAGGTTGCCGTTTCCTACAAGAAGGAACTTTTTTCTCGAAATACGCAGAAAAATATGCATCATTATATCAGAGACAGGAAATAGTTTTACAATCAGCGAATCCTACATCATCGTGGAGAACTGCTGCTCTTCCCAAACACTAAACAAGTTGCACTTACAACGGCCATATTTGGATGCAAAGTATTATTAGAGTATATATTGGATAAATATTGTGCTGTTGCAAACTAGTTTGGTTTTTGAATGTTGCCATGTGTTTGGATGCAACAGCCCTCTAACTTTTCCAAACCACGGTATTGCTAAAGCTAGTCTTTTTTGGAGTTTTAGAAACTCCATTCGGAACTTTCTTTTTCTAAACCACAGTTGCACATGCCTTAGGTTTATAAAACAATGGTTGCTTGATATCGTATCGTAGTTTTCTAAAACAAAAGCATCCAAATAATCAGTTCCTTAGAGGGTGCAACAAGCCTCCAAACATCGATTTGGCTACTCGCGTATGGAGTAGTCATTCCTTCCAAAAACAAGTACTTATATATTTATTTATTTTCCCAAAGTTTGAAAACTTGAAGAACCCACAAGATCCCACCTGAGATGTTAATTAACGAGGACCAATTAGGAGCTGGTCCGCCATTAATTAAACCAAACTGGAGCTGACCAAGATGTTTAATGGGAGATGTGATGGATTTTCCCCTTATATTGTTTAATTTATGATAAACTTTTTAGAAGTCCTTATATTGGGCATTGTCTCGTTGCTTAGGTTAAGGTATGTCTCCCTAAAGAACTTGGAGGTTTAGGAATTTCAGATCTTAAATCTTTGGGCTCGGCACTGCGAATGAGATGGGTCTGGTTACAAAAAACAGAGCCGCATCGCCCATGGGCTAATCTTCCAATCCATGTCCCAAAGCAAGTCAGAGCCTTCTTCAAAGTGACTGTTTATTCCAAAGTAGGAGATGGCACAGAAACCCTATTTTGGATAGACCGTTGGCTCCATGGACAATGTATCGCAGATCTTGTGCCCCGTCTTTTCGCCATCATTCCTAAAAGGAGGATCAAACAATGAACTGTCCAGGATGCCCTCACCAACCAGTCTTGGATTTCTGACATGAAAGGGGCCACCACAGTAGGTGTAATTATTGATTATCTCCACCTATGGGATGTCCTATCTAATTTCTTTTTGCAACCGGATGTTGAAGATAGACATATTTGATGGTTTTCATCAGATGGGCAATATTCGGCCAAGACTGCATACAAGGAATTTTTTGTGGGGACTATATCTTTTGAGCCTTATGAGAGAATCTGGAAGACTTGGGCACCGCCCAAATGCCGCTTCTTTGTTTGGTTGGTTGCTCACAACCGATGTTGGACTGCGGATCGCCTTGCATGCCGTGGGCTCCCTCATCCTGAGCGCTGTCCTTTGTGTGACCAGGCTGCGGAAACTATTGATCACCTCTTAGTCCAGTGTGTCTTTGCAAGAGAGTTTTGGTTCCGCTTCTTCTCTCGGATTGGACTCCAATCCTTTTCTCCACAACCTACAGAAACATCCTTCCATTTTTTTTGGGAGAAAGTGAGCAATGCAGCTAGTGATATGTTAAGGAAGGGAACCAACTCTCTCATAATCCTTGGAGCTTGGACCTTATGGACACACCGCAACAAATGCGTCTTTGATGGAGCAGCCCCAAATGTTGTAGGCGCACTTGCTGTAGCTGAAGATGAAAGAAGGTCGTGGTCTTTGGCAGGGGCTCAAGGATTATCCCTCTTGGATGCCCTCGCTCCGGGTGGTTAGAGCCTTGTCTACCTTGGTCGTGATCTTTATGTCACGGGCACGTTAGTTTTTCTAGCAGCAGCAGTGTAGTGCGTGTGTGTAGAGTTGTGTGTGGTTTTTGTGTGTTGTGTTGTATGTGTTCTTATCCCATTTTATTATCTTCTTAATATAATGATGCGCAGCTCTCCTACGTTTTCGAGAAAAAAAGAAGTCCTTATATTTCAGACAAATGGAATATTAAACAACACAAATGAGCGAAAACACCACTAGATTGCTTGGCCAGTACTGCAGTTATGCTCGTGCCAATCAGTGTTGGAACCTCTCATCCAGTCATTCCTATCCTTCGTAATAAGTACCCACACCTATCCTTCTTAATTGATAATTGATTGGTCTCCCTCTATTCAAAATATAAATGATGTTTGAGGCAGCTAAGGGCTTCCCCAACACAAGCTAATAACATTGTTGGCTTCAACTGAAACTGCTATCCACGTAGACATAGAAGAAATGGGACGGATTAACACAAACTACTCTCATGAGGTCAAAAAGGGTCCATTTCCACTTTTTCCTCCTCCTCCTCCCTGTCAGCTACCTCACCTTTTGTCAAACCTGTGAAACTCTTTTGCCCCGACACACTCCAGGAAGTATGTATAACTTTTAGATAAGGCCAACCCCAATGCACCAACATGGTTGTTAGCCTCATAGGACCATGTAGCCTCAGACACCATGTGGAGGAGAGAGGACGAGGGAAGGTGGTTTGGCAGTGTGTCAGGGTGGCTTGGTTAGAGAAAGTAAAGGTTTGAGGAGAGAGAGAAGAAGGTGCATGAGAGAAAGGAAGGCTCGTAGTTATGTTGCCGTGCCATGTGTCCCAGATGAAGCAGCAGCCCTTGTACTACATGCATTGAACAATAGTTGTTTCAGTTGCTCAAAGCCTATATGGCAGCAACTTTTTACTCAAACCTCTAGCTTGTGTTGGTCTAGTTGGTGTTGCTATAAAACATTAGTTCCCCACCCCTATCCTTCTTAATTAATAATTGATTGGTATGGCTTGGAGCCATATACTCCCTCTATTCCGAAGATAAATGATGTTTGAGGCAACTAATAAAGGCTTCTCCAACACAAGCTAATAACATCGTTGGCTTCAACTAAAAATTGGCATCCACGTAGACATAGAAGAAACGGAACAGGTTGGCATAGACTACTCTTGTAGTAAAAATGGTCCCATTCACCTTTCGCTCATCCCTCCTCCCTCTCACCTAGCTTAGCTTTTGTCAAACCAGTAAAGCTCTTTTGCCCTGGATGCGCTCTAGGAAGTATGTATAACTTTTTGATAAGATCTAACTTTAGATACGGCCAACTCCAGCGCACCAACATGATTATTAGCCTCGGGTGGCCACGTAGGCTTGGACACCATGTGGAGGAAAGAGGGCGGGTGATGAGATCCTAACATATGGGTATGTTAAGCCTCGGTATCTATGGTTCCCGATCGAAGAGACCCCCCGACCGATCCCTCCAGGATCGCCTGGGGGCTCGGGGGCTATACCCATCGGGTACGCTCGCGCGCACCCTCAGACTAAGGAATTTGCCCGAGCCTAAGCACGCTAAGGCCTCTGCTCAGGGCTCGGGGGCTAGCCCAAGCCTTAGGCTCCCGATCGGCAGGGAACCAGAGCCCGATCCTTGGCTCGTGCCCGGCCTACGACGCCAACCGAGGCTCGGGCACAAGAAGACACGCCCCAAGCCATCGAGGCCCGGGGGCTCCTCAACGCAGCACTTTGGGCGTGGCCTCGGGGCGTGACACAATAAGACAAGCTCTCCTCGGCCTCCAGGCGCTCAGGGGCTTCTGGGCCCGCACGTTAGCCCCTCGAGCCGACCTCCTTCACCACCAAGAAGACTCCAGAAGGTGCGCTTGGGGGAGGCTAGTCCAAGCCAACACAACATGACACTCAGTGTGTCAAAATAGACCAGCCGGATGACGCCCAAGGCTTCTTCGGCCCTACGACATCGCTACGGTCCACAGAGCGCCGCTGCAAGACCATCCTGGACTCAAGGCGCATGTAGACCATAGGCTCAACCCCCTAAACCACCATGTACCCGACCTATCTCGATATATAAGGGGTAAGGTCGGATCCTAGAGGGGGAAGGACGATCCCAGACAGATCATTCTATTCCTCATCGATCCGCTTCTGCTCAGCACCGAGGGCAGAGCAACCTAGAGAGGGGCACCGAGAGCTCCTCCACAGCACCCATCGTCTTCCTCCTCTCCGACGAGGGGAAGACTCCACCGGCAGGCAACCTTAGGATTAGCACCGAGTTAACCCCCACCAAATCTCTTCTTCCTCCTGTACACTCTGTTGTAACCCCCAATTTTGGGTGCTCTTGAGTATAAGGATCATCAGCTGCTGGACGTAGGGCACCGATTGGCCCGAACTAGGATAAACCGTTGCGTCGTCTCTTTGATTCTCATGTTTTTGAGTCCATCCGAGCCACCTAGAGACACGTACTCTGGCACCGACTCGAACAACAATGCTTGCCTGGTTCCGACCCCGTGACAGCGGGGGAAGGGTGGTTCGCAGTGTGTCATGGTGGCTTGGTCAATGAAAGTAAAGGTTTTTGGAGAGAGAATAAGGAGCGTGAGAAAAAAAGGGAAAGCTCTTAGTCATGTTGTAGTGCCGCGCGTCCCAGATGAAATAGCACCCCTTCTACTACATGCTTTGAAACAAAAACTATGCATTATATGGTAGCAACTTTTTATTCAAACCTCCGGTTTGTGTTGGTCTACATTAGTGTTGCTCTAAAACACTTTCTACTTAATTGATAATTGATTGGTATGGCTTCAAGCCATATACTCCCTCTGTTCGAAATATAAATGATGCTTGAGGCAGCTAAGGGCTTCCCCAACGCAAGCTAATAACATTGATGACTTCAACTGAAAACTGCCATCAACGTAGACATAGAAGAAACGCTTACAGATCAACACAAACTACTCTTGAGGTCAGAAATGGCTCCTTTCACCTTTTGTTCATTCCTCCTCCCTCTCAACTAGCTCACCTGTGTCTGGGTGGCTTGGTCAGGAAAAGTAAAGGTTTGAGGAGAGAAAAAAGGTGCGTGAGAGAAAAGAAAGGCTCTAGTTAGTATGCTGTTGTGCTGCGTGTCCAGATAAAGCAACACCACTTCTACTATATATGATGGAACAATAGGTTTGAGGAGAGAGAAAAGGTGCGTGAGAGAAAGAAAAAAAGCTCCTAGTTAGTATGTTGTTGTGTTGCGTGTCCAGATAAAGTAGCACCCTCCTAAAAATTTTCACTCCAAACTATCACATCAAATCCACATGCATGAAGTATTAAATATAGACGAAAAAAAACTAATGACACAGTTTAGTTGGAAATCACGAGACGAATGTTTTAAGACTAATTAGTCCATGATTAGCCATAAGTGCTACAGTAACTAACATGCGCTAATGATAGATTAATTAGGCTTAATAAATTCGTCTCGCAGTTTTCAGGCGAGTTATGTAATTAGTTTTTTTATTAGTATCCAAAACCCTCTTTCGACATCCCCGAAACATTCGATGTGACGTCCAAAATTTTTCATTTCGCGAACTAAACACAGCCTACGTGTGATGGAAATAGCTGTTTTCGATTGCTCAAAGCCTGCATATAGCAGCTCGTGTTGGTCTGCATTGGTGTTGCTCTAAAACATTCTAGCTACTAAAATTTAGGAGATGTATTGGAGGAATGTTGCATGGGGTGTTCAGATACTAATGAAAAAACAAATTACATAATCCGTTAGTACTCCACGAGACGAATTTTTTAAGCCTAATTAATCCGCCATTAACATATGTTTACTGTAGCAAAACATTGTCAAATCATGGGCTAATTAGGCTTAAAAGATGCGTCTCGCAAATTAGTCGTAAACTATGCAATTAGTTTTGTAATTAGTCTATATTTAATACTCCATGCATGTGTCTAAACATCCGATAAGACAACGACTAAAATTTAGGATGAACAACCAAACATCCCTTTATTCTCTCCTCTGCAAGGCATTCTATCAGCATATATGAGCGCGTGTTTAGTTCCGGGAATTTAGAATTTGGAGCTACTGTAGCACGTTCGTTTTTATTTGGCAATTAGTGTTCAAACATGGACTAATTAGGCTCAAAATGTTACCTCCCTTTCCCATCCATATTCACGCAATCACCGACATTTAATGCTCCATGCTGGCCGTAAATATTCGGACGTCCATCACTTTTTGGACAGATGGTGGAACTAAAAAGGGCTGAGACCACATGAGCTTGACAGCAGGGGCGGAGCTTCCTTAAACCCAAAGTGGGATCCCAAGGCATGGCAGGCTTTGGCCGCCCCGCCGCAGCCATGTCAGGCCGAAGCAGGGGCTACAGCCTGCCTGCGCCAGGAACACGGCAGAGACAGACAGCTGCCCTTTTGGTTGCCAGTTTGCTGTAGAGTGTAGACAGAGCCGGACAGCAAGGTGACAGTTGCAGGAGCGGCGGGGTAGTACTACTACTAGTAGCCAGCGCCCAGCGTGGCAGTGGCACTCTGCCGGTGCCGTGCCCTGCCCCTCGCCGCCGGCTGGCTGGGTACAGGGTGGGCCGCGGCCCCGCGGGCGTGCATTAAAAAGCCTGCGCCGCCGGCCGCATGGCTCTTTTCGGTGGCCGGAAATAACACGGTAACCACACAAACAGTCCAAGCCTAGAAGACGATCGATCTACGCAGTCAGACAAGTGAAGAACACAACAGCTCAGCTCTAGTAGATCGATTCAAGACAACCCTGCTACACTGCGCTGTTCCATTGAGAATTCTGGCACGCACCCCGCAAAGAAAGAGGAACGCGAACCCGATCCCGTGGCATCCCCACCGTCGCCGAAGGAATCAGAGCGTAATAACCACGACGAAATCAAAAGCACCGAGCACTTACCCGCAGATCGCCGAGCAGGATGGATCCCCCGGAGCCGATCGAAGAAGACTTGTGCTCCGTCGATCCTCGGGAGTCGCGCAACGCAGCCTCCAGAAAACCGACCCTCTGTACGTCACTGGTGCGACTATGCGAGTGCGACGCTCTCCCCGGTCGGTCCCGGATTAAATCCCAAATGGCTTCGTCTGCCTCTTCCCACCGAACGAACTGACCCTATAGCTGCCTGTGTTATATCCCGTGCGCCGCCGCTCTGCCTCGGGTCTTTCTTCCTCGTTCCTCGTGGCCGGGCTCTGTCGGTTATACCCTGGTCTCCGGGGGTAACTGGCGGGTGGGTCCGGTCATATTTTGTCCACGTGGACTTTCTACTGCCAGCCTTCTTTTCTGCTCAAGCCTGCCCGTAACGGTAACGGTAACGTTCCATGGTGGGCTTCGTTCCACTTTCCTCAACGTCCCAAGGATACGCTCCGTGTCCTCTTTCCTCGCCGCCGCTGAGGGGTCGTTCCATGTGGACCGATCGATACACATACACTCCGTGACGTTGGCGAGTAGAGCTGCCTATTCTGTTACACCGTCACACGGCGTCTCAGTTATTAGAGTTTATTTACAGCCACGGTGGGTGGGGTGGTCGTCGATTACAGGCATAAAGTCATTTCGACGGTGAGGATTGTCTCACTTGCACGTGGATTATGGACTTGATTGATGAATGATGAATAGATATATAACGGAGTGCCATAATATAATGAATAAAATGATTTTCTTAGATCCTGCCCAATTCTAATGGGATCGCGCCATATATATGGTAATACAGCTGTGCTGTTAATGTGTGGGCTTTTTTATTTATTTATTTTAGATATGTGTTTAATTCACCACTGGTCTGCTTGAGGATTCCGGATCCAGCTGTGGGCGCTTGCGGAGATGCTAAATGTTAGGGATGAAAACGATCGGAAATGTTCGATTATGATTTTACTATGCGAAAAGCACTTCCGTACACGCGCATACTCTTGCTCTATCGTGCGTTAGTACAATAACGCGCAGCCGTTCTCTTGCTGGGGCGGACACGGGTTTTTCTATAAAGGCGAAGACTCTGAAGTGGGCGAACACTCGGCCCAGCGGGGCGAACATGGCGGCTCTAGCACCGCGCACTTGCTGACACCTTTCGAAGCACTTTGACGTGTGAACCGATTCCCGGTCGGGCCGAAACTCACCATATTTTCATTTTAACTGTTTAATAACGACATAAATATGGTACTGAAAGAAATTAAAAAAAATCAAAAGTTAAAATACAGTAATGGTAAAAAATGGACATAAACGCTATCGCTATTACGGAAACGAGCCCTGGTAAACGGAATCTTTCATTCTCACTTTTCAATTGAATGCACAATGTTAATAATATTGTTAGAGTAAGCCCAATAATAAAGTCAAGTGCTTAGAAGTTAAGTTGTAAAACCGAATTATACAATAGTTGTCTCTTGTTTGTCCATAAAAAACTTTTTTATTATTACTTTTACTCATGTGATCATGTCCCACCTTCTCTTTTCTAAACATTCACTCGATGTCTAGGTCCAACACTGCGTAGGCTCTCGTATACAACTTTGGTGCTCGCTTGTATGAGAGTCAAGCCCCCATCTCCATCTCTCTCTCTCTCTACATCAGCATTTGCTTGGCTATAACACTATTATTGCACTTGCTCTTAGTATGTCTTTAAGTGTAACTTTGTCCATTCATTCAAACAATATGATGACCAGCATTCATGTACACCCAAAAGGTCTCTCGTTTATATTGCCTACATTTACTTGCCAACTAAAAACGCTATTTCTTATGCAATACAACTACTGCTTTATTTGTTCCTTCTGGATTTAACGCGGTAGGAGTACGATGGGTGGTTGGCTGGTCAAACTAAACTAACAACATGATTTGCACACACCAAGCCAACGTGACATCACTTGCATATCATAAACTACATGTGCCAAGCATACATACACCTCGTTTGGCTCATATCGAACCCCTTTTCTAGGCCACTCCAAATTCCTGGTCACACATCGCCCGAAGTAATTGGAGACAGGTAGACAACAACTAATGTGCTTGAGGAACTTAAACTTGGGTTATATGCAGTGGTATTTGACAGGACAAGCAGAGGCCAGAAATTTTTAGCAAAGAGACTATGATGGGCCGTAGCTCTGTTTTTTTTTAAAAAACATCTATAGTCTTGGCTCCTCTTAAGAAGCCATAAATCCAGAATTCTGTTTCCCTAATATAAAACGGCTTTGGCCCTCTATAACTTCATTGTTGATGCTGCTTTTACATTGCCATTTGGTACTGCAGGAGCTGGAGTCGGAGCTATTACTGAGTCATACCAAACAACCCCTACATAGCAAGTCTTGTAGTACTTATTATACTAATATAAGTCAACTCGTACTTCCAAAAAAGATTTTAGGAGACAACTATTTTCGTCTATAGAGGAAGGTTAAAAGCGTCCAACTATTTTAGAGCCGGTCGTTCCACTTACGGAGAAAACCTAACAAACTATCGCCTCCTAAAATTAATTAACGGAGACGGGCCTCTCTTTAGAAACCAATCTCTCCCCCCCCCCCCCACAACCCCCCTAAGATAGCCCTCATCAACACAAACATCACCTTTCTCTCTTCCCCGACACCGGTGGCAAGATCCATTGGGAGGGGATAGAACAGATCCGGCAGCTGTAGCCTTATCTGTGCCATGGCACCTAAATCCAGCATGGTAGGATGAATCCAAGCGTGGCGGCAGCCCAATCTGTGCCCTGGTGCCCAAATCAAAGGCCAAAATTTTAGGTACATGTCACTTTAGATACCACACCCGTTCAGCTAAAATCTCCACATCTTTCTTCTTCGAACTTGACATACGCACTTGCAGTTGCAGTACATATAATTCCTCTCGTTTTTTAGAGTTCATCATTTATATTATCAAACTTTATCATCTAGTGTTACTATTTGCTACAAGTCCGACCGGATACCTTTTTCATAACGATTATTGTTCCAGAATTTCACGAGCGCGCCTCACACGGTCACACGTGGATCGTGCACACAAGATAGATCTGCATTGCGAGTGCTCCTACCCCTCCAACCAGACAAACTCTGCGCCAAGTCCAACGCATGAAAAGCTTCAGAAGAGAGGAGAACCACGGTCTGCGAATCCAGGGGACACGCCTAGAATCCTATACGGTCGCAGTCTGGAGCTACAAAAAGGCCGCGGCCTGATTTGGAACACAGAGAGTACCAGTCACGTCATGGGTTACTGGCTCCCGGCAGTCTGTCCAAAAAGAAGCCATTGCTGGAACCTTTTAGCAGAAGGCCGCAATTGGCCGCCTTTTGGCACTTGGATCGGATTGTCCGATTGTGTACTCAGGGGAGAAGAACTTGCAGGCTGCAGAGGTAGGAGACGAATGGTTCCTTACCCCTTGTCTCCAGTTGACAGCAACCCTAAACAATATTATATCCTCCCCTCGCAAAGCATGTCCCCAAAGTCTCAACACCACTGCCACGCAAACTCTCAGTGGTTAGAGTACAAATAAAGTGATCCATATAGATTAAAAAATATTGAAACTACTATTCACACAATGCAAACTATCACTACTTGTGGTTTACACAGAAACTCTTTACTTTCATCATGCCTCGTCTTTATTTCCTCTCCCTCTTCTTGACCACCTTCTCTCTCCAAGCGTATATAGCTTCTGCAAGCCACTGTGGTAAGTGTAGAGCACATACTTTTTTTTATCCGATGGCACTTGAGACTAATAGCCTAAGCTTGTCGCCTTGTGATGCATGGAAGAAAGCTGCCAGAGAGTGCGAGGCACAGGACAGCGAAGTTATGTAAAGCTTGGATAACGATCTGATCTCAAATGTGCAATATAATTTCGACTAAATTCTAATACTACGTAGTACAATCCTACTGTTCCTAATTAGAAGAAGTCCTCTAACAGAGTATTCATATTAATTCTCATGGAACATGCTATGTTAATTTTTCACAAAACATACTAGGCTAAAGATAAATTGTCGCAAGAAGAACATAAAAATCGTGCCATCAATTGATAGCTCTAAGAACCATCTTCTGTTAGATATATAATGATTCATCTTGTATATTTTTTCTTCATTTTCTTGATCCAACATTTGGTTATGTCACATGCTTGTATCATGCATTCAACTAACTAAATCAATCAAGCCGGTAACAATCTTTCTTTGATTTATGGGGATTATGCATGTAAATCTACTCTCTTTCTCAATATATTCGGTATTAAGTCCTTTTAATAATTGGATTAAGTCCCTTGTTTCAAATGAGCATTGACCCTGAGTGGTCGAGGTGGAACCGATTGCATGTTGTGGTTTAGCTAAGGACATGCAAAATGGAGGATCCACGAGGTGATGATGGCTAGAGGGCTATATGGTGGTTGCCATCATTTTAGTGTTTCAAGAAACTACAGATCAATTTAGTCAAAATAATTTTAGAGGTTATTAGGATATATATTTTAACTATATATGTGGTTTTATGGTAATTAGTAGAGTTGCAATGTAATTATTCATAAAGGAAAACATTGGAATGTCATTAGAGAGAGTACCAATTTGCGATATCTTTCGGTGGTTCTAATTTGCACACCTGAATGTTGTCGTAGCGTTAGCACGGGCACTCTACTAGTGTCAACTAATAGATGTTGGAAACAAAACGTGCTACAAGGTGTAGCTATCACGTTTAAGGGAAGAAAAAATTACATGCTAATCAAATTATCACTACTATAGAAAAGGTTTTTGCGAGGCGGTGCCCTTTTATTATCTGAGGCGGGCGGGCTAGGTGGTCGCCTCCCTTAATCGGTGGCAAGGCCGCCGGCCGAGCGCCTGCCTCTGTTAATGCTAGATTAACAGAGACGAGCACCGTTAGTCGACCGCCTAGGTTAATCTTGAATTAACTAAGGCGAACACCTTAAGCCGCTTGCCTTGGTTAATCCATTAACGGCCTCAATTAACAGGTGGTTAACGGAGGAGGACGCCCTTACAATGCACGCCTCCGTTATTGAGAGGGTATAAATGAAATCCAACCACTCCCATCTTCTTCCTCACAGCTTCTCTATTTTTGACAGGTTTTGAGCTCCAAAACCCCGAAAATTAATCATTTTTAGGGGGAGAAGTTTTGAACTTGGATGCCTTGAAGGAGGACATTGCAGGAGGTTGCTACGCGCTCCCAAATCCTTACTCTCATCTCTTTTTTAACATTTGGGTGCTCTAGATCTAGATCTAGTTTTTCATGGAGGAGAGAGAAAACAAATCTTGGTCTTGATCTGCTACTATTTCTTTGTAATACTGCTTTGCTTATGTCTTTTTTGCTGTGTTTGCAAGGTTCGCTGGCATGGATAGGTGTACCAGTCATCGAGGCCGGAACCGGCCTACCTAGGTCAGGTGAAAAAGTTTGTTGCTGCTGCTCGAAATCATCATCAGAGTCTCAAGCAGTCGATAATGATATGTCCGTTAATAGGCAACCGCCTCAGTTAATCTATTAACGGAAGCGTGTTGCGTAAGGTCACCGCCTCCGTTAATCGGCATTAACTCCATTAATAGTTTAGCTGAGGCAGGCAAAGCAACCGCCTCCGTAGGTCTTCATTAACGCAGACCTTTGGATAGCGGCGGTTGCATTCTCGCCTCCGTTAACCGAAAAGGCCCGCCTCCAATAAGATTTCTATAGTATTGTTATGTCATATACGATAGCTGTCATGGCAGTTATACTAATTAAAATTATGGCATATGCAATTTTGCTCTAGCTCTATGAGGGTTGCAAGCCACCTATTCAACAGTACTAGTTGCTATAATCACTAGGCACAAACAATGGCCATGTCACTACTCACTAAGAGCTCTCAACAAGTCTACACTAAAGAGCTCCACTAGGTGATACTAAACTAGCAAGCAAGACAAGCTCTCAAAACTAATTACACTAAAGAGCTTGACAACTGGTTTACAAGGAATATAAAAGAGTGAGTATGGTGATTATACCGCCGTGTTGAGGAATGAACCAATCACAAGATGAATACCAATTCAATCACCAGGAGAATACCAAAGGGCAAGAGACAACCAATTTTTCTCTCGAGGTTCACTGCTTGCCGGCACGCTAGTCCCCGTTGTGTCGACCAACACTTGGTGGTTCGGCGGCTGATAGGTATCACACACCTAGCCCACCACAAGAGGCGCTGCAAGAACCTACCCATAAGTGAGGTAACTCAATGATACGAGCAATTTACTAGAGCTACCTTGTGGCTCATCGCCGGGGAAGGTGCAAGACCCCTCACAATCACTAGAGCCGGCCACGAACAATCACCAACATGTGCCAAAGCTCCTCCGCTGCTCCAAGTCATCTAGGTGGCGGCAACCACCAAATAGAAACAAGAAATCCATAGCCACAACAATCCCCAAGTGCCACTAGATGCAATCACTCAAGCAAATGCACTAAGAATCACTCCCAATCTCACTATGATGATGATTCAATGATAGAGATGAGAGGGAGGTGTTTGCTTAGGCTCACAAGGATGTCAAGTATGTCAAAGTGCCAAGAGTGTGAGCCCTAAGCCGGCCAAACACTATTTATAGGTGGTCTCATGAAATAGAGCTGTTGGCTCTGCCATGGGCTGACCGAACACTGCCCTACGTCCGGTTGGGTGAGTCTGGTCACCCGATGGCTGCCACACGTCCTCCATTTGAATCCGAGCTGCTCGATTTCAACGGTCATCTCTTAGTCGCGCGATACGTTAAGTAACGACCGGACTCAACGCTGGAACGACCGGACTCACGTACATAGAGCGTTAGGTCATTTCTAGAAAGGTTCTAGAGCTGATTTTCTCTGACCGGACGCGCCAGGTCTGAGGTGACCAGAGGTGCCTGTGAGTCTGGTCAGCTCTACGCTTCTCTTCGCGCGCTCTCGGTGCTGACGTCAGCGTTCGTCAGGCGTGACCTGATGCGGCCCATGCATGTCCGGTCACACGATGTCCCCGGCGTCCGATCGTTTCCCTGTGCCCTCGGCTAAGTGCCATGCACTGACCAGACACTGCCTAGGGTCAGGTCCCACGTCCGGTGCAACGTCCAATCAGGGATTGATGCTGCCTTTTCTTTTTTTTGTCTCCTCAACCTCTTTGCCCTTGCTTCCAACTTGCTAACCACAAAGTGTAGAACTTATGTGCACGTGTGTTAGCATTTTTCTAAGCATTTTACAAAGGTCAAGGTTAGCACACTAGGTTCCTAAATGCATATGCAAGAATCATGTCACCTAGTGGCACTCGATAAACCGTTTAGCCAAAGATTTCCCCTCTTTATAGTACGGCTATCGATCCTAAGTGCACTTACACCCTCTATGGTGTCTTAAGTGCCAAAACAAAAACCTATCATATACCTTTGCCTTGATCTTCTCGGTTTTTATTTTTCTCTTTTTTCTTTTCTAAGTTGAGCACTTGATCATCATCACATGTGGCCATCTCAACATTTCATGTGATTATCACCATCTCTTGAGTGTCACCTTGCTCCACACTTGGATTGCACCAACCTAGCTCATATCACAACTCGTGACAAAGGTTAGTGCTAGGTTTCATCAATTATCCAAAACCAAACTAGGTCTTTCAATCTCCCCCTTTTTGGTATGACAACCTTTTTATAAAGATATTCAATAAAATATTTTTGATTCATGTTGCTTGCCCAAACATATTACCATGTGTAAAGATTATGGACAAGTTTCATCAACCCAATTTGGTAGTATTAGCTCCTCCTACATATGTGCTAAGAGTTTGGATTTGAAAGCTTGCACATATGCATGGATTAGAAGTTTGGGAGGGTAATAGCTACAAAATGATGCTAAGGTGTAAAGAGTGGACCTTGGAAGCATGATACCAATCAGAGTTGCCATTTGAACACCATCCTTAGCACCATGATTTGCTAGATATCACTTGAAAAGCAAAGGCAGACTAGATACCTCGTGAGATCAACATTGGAAGCAAGGCTCTAGTACCACTTGTATAAGATCAAGTTATATCTAGCTATCCTATGCATGCTAGTTTTTTATTTCATCAATCATCTTATATGATCTAGCATACACCACACAAGCATGGATAAAAAAAACTTGTGCCATGCAAGCAAACATATGTAAATGCATATACAAATGCAACATACAAGTTTATGAGCTTGCTCCCCCTACTTGTGTGCTTCAAAATTTTAATTTTAATTGATCCCCTTCCTTCATCTATCTTCCTATCTTTGGTTTCTCTCCCCCTTTTGCTTATCTTTGAGAATTAGTTCTCCCCCTTTGTCATCAATGACCACAAACGGTGAGCTTAAATTTTAGATAGGTTGTGTGAAACCATGGGAAATGAGGATTATTTTTCTAATTTGGTTCAATCTAGATCACTTGAAAAAGATATTTCACTCAGTTTGATCCAAGGGCAAACTTCTTCACACCTCCAAATAAGGGTTGTCATGCACCATGTTTAGTTAAACACTTATAGCTCATTTTCTATATTAAACACTAGGTTCACAAGCCCACAAACATGTCATATGCTACGACTAGATCATTTCAAGCATACAAGCAATAGTGGTACCATACAAGCATCAAATTCATTTGATTTTCATGAATAAGCCTATTTAACATGAGGAATGACTAGATGCACTACACAAGTCCTTAGCAATGGATGAATGATATGTCAATCAACTTTACCTTGCTTTGCTTGAAGGAGAGGCATGTCATATAATGGGGGTGCATCAACACATATTTGAGAAGTCAAGTATGTTCAATTCATTCATTAGCTTGCAAAACCTCTTCTCATCAAGTGGCTTGGTGAAGATATCGGCAAGTTGATCATCAGTGCCCACACTCTCAATGCAAATGTTCCCTTTTTGTTGGTGATCTCTTATGAAATGATGACGAACATCTATGTGCTTTGTTCTTGAATGTTGAACCGGGTTGTTGGTGAGCTTCATGGCACTCTCATTGTCATATAGCAATGGCACTTGTTTGAACTTGATTCCAAAATCACTCAAAGTAGCCTTCATTTAAAGTAATTGAGCACAACAACTATTGGTCGAAATGTACTCCACTTCGGCAGTTGAAAGTGCTACACTATTTTGCTTCTTTGATAACCAAGACACAAGTGATCTTCCCAATAGTTGACATGTGCCTGATGTGCTCTTTCTCTCCACTTTGCATCCCGCATAATAGGAGTCCGAATATCCAATCAACTCAAATCTAGCTCCTTTGGATACCACAATCCAACATTTTGTGTATGCTTCAAGTATCTCAATGTTCTCTTTGTTGACATCAAATGACTCTCTTGGTGAGGCTTGAAATCTAGCACATATGCATACACTAAACATCACATCCGGCCTTGATGCGGTCACATAGAGTAGGCTTCCAATCATAGACCCATACATCTTTTGATCCACCATGTTGCCACTAGCATCACTATCCAAGCTTCCATTTGTCCCTATTGGTGTACTAATAGCTTTGCTTTCATCCATGCCAAACTTCTTGTGGCAGAACCTCCTAAATTATAGGGCCCACATGCACCTGTCACTATCCAACGACCTTTGACACTATGCATACGTTCCCGGTAACTTAAGAAGACTGTCGGGTGTCCTCGGGGATCCCCGAATCATCCACGATTTCTGAGTAGGATCACATTACAGTGTCATTGCAGTATTACAATAGTTTATTCAAATAGATACACCAGAGTAAAAGTAGCAGAAGATTTACAATAATATAGTTTACAAACCATTTGTTTCAAACCATACAACTAAGTTCGATAAATAATACAAACAAAAGCAGTGGAGTGGCATTATAATATATTACAAAACACACAATTAAAGCTGCCCTGTCCAAGGACCACACATTTACTTATCGTCATCGCACGGAACAACAGTCATGCAGCACGATCCAAAACAGATCTGCTCATGACCCTCACCTGCAACAAGGGTCAACGAACCCTGAGTACAAAAGTACTCAACAAGACTTAACCGAAATACAAACTGATAGAACTTATGAATGCAGGCTCGGGGATTCAAGGTATGGCTTTAGCAATAATCAAAGTTCTTTTGCGTAAAAGCTTTTTAATAAAATTCTTTACATCAACATTTAAAACTTCATAAACTCATATACAAAGCTCACACGATCCGCAATGAGATCATGAAACTTCATAACCAACACCTTCACAGACCATCCTCAAGCTCCAGTTATTAATTCTATGATGATGAATAGTGAGTTGAGTCTCCATAACCGAGGAGCAACGACGATTTGAACCGATTAAAAACCCAGCTGGGAATTCCAGACCACACGACATATGTAGGTTTCCGACCTACATATACCAACCCACCCTCGGATCCTCTAAAACAAGAATGGGTCCGCGCCACCCGAGAATACAGTTCCAGCCCATTGCCACGTGGGTACACGCTATTCCCGCCATCTCTCCACTCCCAGTGCGCGAGTAGCCATTCTCATAATAGAATAGCCAAGATAAGGCTTACTAGAGTATGTGGTTAGTACTACAAAGTCTCACCTCATGTAATTCAACAACGGTACGGACCTTAATCGACACAGGCGAAAAGAACCCGCTCACAAGACCTCCATGTCTTGCGGCTCCCATACACCGAGTCCATCCGGTCTAGATTTATTACTCCACATTCCCATATCACATGATAACTAAGTAACCACAGTTCCATTTAAAACTTGCAGATGACAGGTAATCACCCGACTTTCATCGTTCTAAGCATAGCTAAGCAAAACTAGGCATATACGAATTTAAAACTGGTAATATGGTAAATATGGAATAACAAGGTTGGTAATGTACCAATTTGGTTTTCACTTGACTCCTAATCACTTAATGCAGTAAAAAGAAGCAAAAGCGAAATCAATTTGTAAAATACAAGGTAGGGTTGTATGCATCCGGGGCTTGCCTTCGTTGACGGAAAAGTCCGGGTTCGGAGTCGTTCCATTGATATCAACACCAACCTCCACAGATGAATCAACCTCCTCAACTACTTGATTAACTACCACGTGTTCACCTTCGTTCACTACACGTAGTAACAATGCCATGTTTAACATGATGCGGAATACGAAACATGATGCTCGATGATGGATGCAAAATTAACAACTTGAATACAACTTTCCTTGGCAGATGAGTTTACAAGTTAAACTAACTAAACCATTTTCGCAACACTCACATCAATTAAATCATAAACTAAACCATTTTCAATCAAAACTCAAATAAAACCTAAATCACTAAAGGTTAATTGCTTTTATGAATTAATCATCACCAACTTGTTCCAATTGACCCAAATGTTCATCACATGATAACAAGTGTCAAAACAATCATTCATTTTGGATACATAAACTCAATCATACATTAATTGAGCAAATCACATTCAAAAGTACTGAAAAATAAGATTTCATATTTTTATTAAATAATATACATCTCAGAGAAGTCACACAAAAATTTTCATAATTTTTGGAACTCTAAATAATTCTATACAAAAATAACAAATTGCATCACTATTCATTCATTTCTAAAAATAGAAAAATCCATTTTGTACTACATAGTCGCTGACACCCAGGTCCCACTTGTCATCCCCATCCTCTAGCATTGACCGCGACGGCGACGGCGCTGACCGGCGCTAACTCGCCGACGGTGAGTCCAACGGCGATGGCCAAAGTACCAAAACACTCACAACAACATGGCGCATCGATTGGAGACACTAGCTAACTCAATCACGACATGATTCAAGGCTGACGTCGGCCATGGCAGACGCGATGGCATGGCAGCGCTACGCCAGTGATGTGAAACCAGTAGAGCTTAAATAAAGGATCCAGGAAGCACCAGTAGCTCACCCCGAACGCATTGAAGCAAGGAGCGAGGTCAGAGAAGCAACGGAGAGGCGTGACGACGACCACGGTGATCACGGCAGAGCAAAGATCGTCGGTGAGGGAGAACCGGCGACTGCAGTGATCAAAACAAGCAAGCAACAAAGGATTAAGCACCACAACATCGAGATGAAGCCGTGGTACACCGATCACGAACAACGGCTCACCGGAGGATGCTTGGCCGTGAGAAAGCGGAATCTCGGGTGAGGTGGCGGCGAGCGAAAGAAAGCGATGAACGGCGAACTCACGGCGAAATCAATCGACCAGAGCTAGCTGGCTGGGTGCGCAAGGAGTAGGCGAAGCTATCTAGCGCTATGCCATGAGGGTGAAGACACTACCGTCGACGGTGCGAGCTCGCCGGAGATGAGCAAGGCGACGGGAAAACAGAGGAGGAAACGGCAAAGACGATGGCGGCTTAGGTTATAAAGGATGGCCAAGAAGCTCAAGGAAGCCATGGCGGAGCCATTTCCCTCACCAGCGCGATGCCCAGACGACCACGCGCGTGACTGGAAGCAAGCCGAAGGATCACCGGCAATGTAGCAAGAGCGGTGAACACTGTTCATCGAAATTATAGAATTGCCATCTAGTTTAAAATCCAAATTACTCCCAAATTTGTATAACAACTCAAAAATCTCCAAAAATAAAAGTTGTTCAAAATCAAAAGTTCTACAACTTTGCTTTTATAACCAACCCCTAATTCGGTCTACATTTTGAAATGAACTTTTGAATTCAAATAGGGAGACATTTAAGGAATTTTGCCTTTTCAAATAACTTCAATTTTTACTAAACAACTTGAAGAACTCCAAAAACAAACTTTGTACAACTCAATTAGCTCTACAACTTTGCTTTAAGGTTCAACCCCAAAATGTGCTTCAATTTTGAAATGGATTTTCAGGGTAGGATTTAAATATTGAAAATCAGGGTTTTCGGAATTTCAAATCAATACAAAGATTTCAACTTGATTCAAACAATACCAAGCAATACTTATAACATACATGTAAACTTGTTTTAGTGAATGCATATCAAAGTTTGCAATATGACCAATGCCTTGCAATGCATATGATGATATGTCCAGTTTTTAATACTTAAACACCCGGGGTGTTACACTTCTTAAGCATGTCTTTGATGTACTTGCATTGACTCACAAATGTGCCATTCTTCATTTGCTTGATTTGAAGACCAAGGAAATAACTAAGTTCTCCAATCATAGACATATCAAATTCACTTGCCATCATCTTTCCAAACTTCTCACAAAAATCTTGATTGGTTGATCCAAAAATAATGTCATCAACATAGATTTGCAACACAAACAAGTCACTGCCTAGCTTCTTGGTGAAGAGAGTGGTGTCAACCTTTCCCATCTTAAATCTCTTAGAGAGTAGGAAATCCCTCAATCTCTCATGCCATGCTCTTGGTGCTTGTTTCAATCCATACAAAGCCTTTCTTAACTTGTAAACATGGTTGGGTTTCTTCTCATCTTCAAAACTAGGAGGTTACTCAACATACATAAGTTCATTAATGTACCCATTGAGAAATGCACTCTTCACATCCATTTGGTACAACTTGAGGTCATGGGCACAAGCATAGGTTAATAAGATCCTAATTGCTTTCAATCTTGCAACCGGGGCATATGTTTCTCCAAAGTCAAGACCTTCAACTTGTTCCTAACAACTATCCCATCTTGATCTTAGGTGATGTTTGGTTGCCCCTCCTAAATTTTAGTCGTTGTCCCATCGAATGTTTGGACGCATGCATGGAGTATTAAATATAGACTAATTACAAAACTAATTGCATAGTTTGCGACTACGATGAATCTTTTAAGCCTAATTAGTCCATGATTTGACAATGTTGTGCTACAGTAAACATGTGCTAATGACGGATTAATTAGGCTTAAAAAACTCATCTCGTGGAGTACTGACGAATTATTTAATTTATTTTTTTATTAGTATCTGAACACCCCATGCAACATCCTCCCGACACACGTCCTAAATTTTAGTCACTGGATCCAAACACCACCTTACTTGTTGCGAAAGACCCATTTAATTCCAATCACATTATGATCCTTAGGCCTCTCAACTAACTCCCATACTTGATTTCTTGTGAAGTTGTTTAGCTCTTCATGCATAGCTGTTTGCACCAAAATTTGGTAAGAAGAACATAGGAACTCGAAGCTTTCAAGATTGTGTCATCAAGGAGTCGATTGCATAAGGATCAATATCAGCTGATTCAGATGCGGTACTAGGATCAGCTCTCTTCGGATGACATCAGCAGATAACGTCAATGAGCTATGGATGGCGTCGGGAAAAATATGTCAGACTCTACAAAAAGGAAAAGATTGAGGTCCATCGTTATCTTAAGTTAGGAATGTTTTCTTTTATTCTAAAGATTGTAATGAGTCGTATTTGAGTAGAATTCATGCTTAGCTTCCGGGTATAAATATTGGACCTCGGCTATTGTAAAAAGGATCCCCAATCAATCAATACCAATTACTTTTTTCGGCTTCACGCCAACCCTTAGGAGTAGGAGTACTGTAGATCTTGGTAAGTTCTTCAACAAGTAGGGCTGAATCGATCCGGTCGACATCTAGCTTGTCTATAAGTACCGCCATGGCTTATACTCTTGCTTGTATGGCTGCATCGGTTCGGCCGACCTCTTACGAGCTCTAGTATGAGTTAGTTATCGATCCTTATCTAGTTCAAGTACGGCTGCATCGGTTAAGTTTGATCTCCACTGCTCGAATTAGATTAAGGTCAAGTTATCGGCTCTACCTAAGGGTGGCATCCTTCAGGTAGATTCATTAAGTTATCGATCTTGCTGATGTTCCTGTTGTCATTAGTTTCAGAAATATCAACCTGCCAGATCAAGATCGATCTCAATCGGCCTCACATCCTTTTAGTCCATCGTTTATTTTGTCACATTGCGAAGGTTCTTACTTTAAACGATGGATTATGTTTCATCGACCGTTCTAGTTCGATCTTGATCATGCATAGTACGCGGCTAAGGCATGTCTGATCTTGAGAAGGTTTACTAGCTAGTTGAATCTGGTCTATAGCTCGCTATTATGGCTGTAACGATCCGGTCGATCCCCACTGTTAGCACTTTAAATCGGAGTATGCTAGTTGGTAGATTTGCTTTCGACCAGGCATGACCTTAACTGTTTGCTATGCCTGCATCGGCTAAATAGCTGATCGCCCGTACTTTATCGCTTATAGTGTGTCTTCATGATTCTGTTAAATGTTAATAGGTCTGTTTATTTTAAAGGTTTGATTTGTTGTCTTTATCATGGCTGCCATCGATCCAGTCGAACCCCACTATTAAGGATGACATGTTAGATCTAATGAGTTCATAAATCTATCCATATTGAATAGTCGATTGTTCACATGCTGTAATTCCTTTTCTACCTGAATCGACTGTTTTAGTTGATTCGCCTATGCTTTCATAGATATGGCATGTTTTCATGAACCTGTTGAAGTATGGTTGGTTCTATGGACTTTCTGGTTCTAGACTATCATCATTATCATAGCTGCATTGATCCGGTTGAACCTCACTGTTGATGGTAATAGATTAGATCTAGACGGTTCGTAGATCTGTCTATATCAAACAGTCAATTGTTTGCGTGGCATATCCCTCTTCACCGGATTCATTGGCTCTACACCACGTATTGATCAAAATCTAATTTAGCCAGTGATGTATCTTTGATGCATATATGTCAATAGCTCAAGGGAAAGGATCATTAAAACTGGGTGCATTGTATTCATTACTGTAAAATCAGTCATGACCCGCGAGCTTTACAGTCCTTAACAGTTGATTTCTTCTCGTATCAGCTGTTTTAGTCGATTTTCCCGTCTGGCTGCTCCCGGAGCAGCACACTTGGAACTGTTTGGGCAAAACTGGCATGTTCCGCCCTAAATTACTGATAAACTTTCTCTCCTTGTCAATTGCAGGTCAAATTGACTAGCACGTCCTTAGGAATTCGCAGGATCGACTGGTCCTACATTGAAGCTAGGCAGATCTCTAGATCGTTTCGGCTTGCTACGTGTCCACCCAGCGTGGCTACCATGTTTTCACGCCGACACGCGTTCTGGCAAGCCCGGTGGGACCCCACAATCGTCATGGCAACTCACAACAACAAGGACATCCTTATGGTGGCTTATGAAGACCTACCTGATAAGGATAAAGATGTCATCAGTAAAGCTATAGAAGAATTTCAGAACAAATGTTTGTTGTCCTACACCAAGACACGTAACAATAAAATTGTTTAGAAATATCCACTACCAAGAGTTTTGATGCATGGGCAGTCAGATATAGATAAAGCTGATGATAGATGTTTCTTCTTAGATGCTGTAAACAATTCTATTCATGATGCCATGTTGAACCATAATACAACTTTCTTGAACACATTCCACAATACCATGAAAGAGGTGTTTCATGGATGTCCAATTGATCAAGTTGGGCCGGCTTATTACAACATTCCACATCCGTTGACTCAGGGGACTAATCAAGCCGGTACTAGCCATCAAGAAGCAGCACTAACTAGTAATGATGATGTCCAGGTAGTTCAGAGCTCATCTGAGCAAGTTCAAGGCACCACTACTAATCAAATACAAAATAATCTTGAATCATCAGTGCAGTATGTGCAATAGCCGATGGGGCAAGTTCAGAATCAAATGGTTAATTTTGACACATTAGGCCAAATACCGTCGTCGGCTCAAAAAATAGCGCCATCAATTCAAAGCGTTCGTAGAGATACAGATCCTAACATTTACAACCAGAGACTTCAAGCAGCAAATCAGCAAAGGACCCAACAGATAGAGATTCCACAAGGATATCATTATGACACATATTACAATACCCTTCATATGATTCCAAATCTAGGGTATCAGGGTACCCGAATTTTTAATCCACAGATGGGTCAACAATTGCAGAGAAATCCATATTCAAACGCTGATGAGTTGTTGCTCAGAGTGACCGAGATGATGAAGAATCAGTTCAGTTTGAAACCAAAAGGGCAGACCTTTTCATACAAACGTCCATATTCAGAGTGGTCTGATTTGGTCGCTCTTCCTACAAATTACAGGCTCCCGGAATTTGCTAAGTTCACCGGTCAAGATAGCACAAGTACAATAGAACATGTCAGTCAGTATCTTACACAGTTGGGCGAAGCATCCATTGAAGAGGCTCATTGAGTTTGTTTCTTCTCCTTATCCCTATCAAGACCAGCCTTCACTTGGTTTTCATCATTGCCAGTTAATTCCATTGCCAATTGGACTGACCTAGAGAAGAAGTTTTATACATATTTCTATACTAGGACAGGAGAAAAGAACATCATAGATTTGACGACCATAAGGTAGAGAACTAATGAATCGGATGTCAAGTTTCTTCAGAGGTTCCGAGATACCAGAAATTTGTGCTTCTCATTGAATCTAACTGATGATTAGCTAGCTGCTTTAGCTGTTCAAGGAATGTTACCAACATGGAGGGAGAAGCTGCTTGGCCAAGAGTTTGACAATTTAGGTCAGTTGGCTCAACGAGTGGTAGCACTCAATAGCCAAATCCAGAATATGCGTAAAGATACCCGATTCTAGAAGAGTGCCACAATTGCCGAAGCCTATAATCCATATTTAGTTGATGACGGTGATAAGGACGATGAAGAAGAAGAGATTGTTGTGGCTGAATAGAATTGGGGTAAGAAGACAGTGACGGTGCCAAATCCTTGGGGAAAAGGGGTTAAAGAGAGCTATGATTTTGACATCACAAAATCAGACAAGCTCTTCGATTTCTTCCTTGAGAGATGATAGATCAAGTTGCCCGCCAATCATGTCATGTTACCTCCTGATCAGTTGAAGAATAAGAAGTTCTACAAATTTCATAATGCTACTTCTCATTCTACTAATGAGTGCAAAATTTTTTGGCAACA
Source organism: Miscanthus lutarioriparius (assembly GCA_904845875.1). NCBI lineage: Eukaryota > Viridiplantae > Streptophyta > Magnoliopsida > Poales > Poaceae > Miscanthus > Miscanthus lutarioriparius. The sequence continues at coordinate 38,777,284 of CAJGYO010000008.1, read as the reverse complement.
TATACAGAGGGCTATTCAGCAAGGGAAGCTTAAATTTGATACACCTCGGAAGATGAAAGTTGATGATAATCCTTTCCTAAGAGATCAGAATATGGTCGACGTTAAGTTGCTCAAAGGAAAGACTAAAGTCCTAACATCAACTAGGGCCAAAGAAACTGGAATAGTCGATCCAGAGATGCAAATATCGGTTAACGAATATAGAGAAATTAAGAGGCATCATGACCAACAGAAGAGCCAATATGAGCAAGGAGAGACGTCAAGGAGCGGGGCAATAAGGCCACGTGTCACATCTCGAATTTTAATGAATGGCAACGATAGAAGGAAAAGGATTATCAACGTTGGTTAGAAGAGAAAGAATACCAGCGTCAATAAGAAGAGAGGGTATGAAAGAAAGCAAGTTGAATCACATTGGAATTATCCTTTCTTCAGACATTGTTGGAATGAAGGTTTGAAATTGCCTACTAAAAATAATTGCCCAGAGTGTAGTGAGCAATATTGGAAGTTTAGGCAATCTCAAGCCAACCGCCGGTCTATCCTTGCTCGAGATGGGTATCATCATAATAATATGGATCGGCTTGGGAAGCGAGTTGTTGATCAAAACTGGGCTGATTATGAAGAAGAAGACAATGAGGAAGAGTATGTTTGGCAGGAACAACAATGGTGTCTAGGAGGTTTGATGATAAGCTAGAAAAGAAGGGTGCAACGCCTAAGGAACAGAGAGCTAGAACAGGCTCAGGCATCTGGTAGACCTCAAGTGTGGTGTGCTAAACAAACAACCGATAGGGGTCAACCTTTGGCTAATATTCAAATGGCTTTTCTGTTGCTGTCAGAATTCAGAGCTCTAGCAGATCAAGAAGTCTATTCAGATTTGGACGAATCAGAATATGAGGAGATAGTTGCCAAGTTGCCAGTTATACAACAAGCTATATTCGACAAGCCAGTCAAGCATCGGCACTTAAAAGCTTTATATGTAAAAGGTTTCATTGATGGGAAGCCGATGAGTAAAATGTTGGTGGATGGAGGTGCTTCTGTTAATCTTATGCATTATACTACTTTTCACAAGCTTGGCAAGGGACCAGGAGATTTGATTGAGACCGATATGATGCTTAAGGATTTTGGGGGTAATGCATCCAAGACCAGGGGGCAATAAACGTCGAATTGATAATTGGAAGTAAGACTTTGCTCACTACATTCTTTATCATTGATGGAAAGGGTTCATACAGTTTACTCCTTGGTCACAATTGGATTCATGCAAATTATTGTGTACCATCAACTATGCATCAATGCTTGATTTAGTGGCATGGAGATGATGTTGAGCTGGTTCACGCTGATGATTCTATAAGTATCGCCATAGCTGATCCAATGTATTGGGAACTGGAAGACTTCGAGTGCTTTTCTGACAAGCTATGAGAAGGAGGCTTCATTAAGATCAATGATGAAAGCCAACAGCCGATCCAAGCTATCGGCTCTGAGAGTTTGATTTAATGGATAATCCAATAGATGGTATGGATGGTAAACTGGGATATGGCTTTACGTCAGCCGATGAATTAGAGGAGATAGATATTGGTCCTGGAGATAGGCCTAGGCCGACGTATGTAAGTGCTAAGTTGGATCCTGAGTATAAGCAAGAGTTGATTGATTTATTAAAGGAATTTAAAGATTGTTTTGCTTGAGAATACTATGATTTGGATTAGTACTTGACAGCCAATTTGTTCACTCATCGGCTCTAGTAGCCGGTACTAGAAGGGTATCGCCTTTAGCCCAAAAAATTAACCCAGAGAAGGGAAAAGCCGATACGATATGTATCACCTATAGAGCAAAAACCAACATAGAAATGATTATGGTATACACAAGACATTGCAGAAAGTACACTGAGACATGATCACAGAAAAATAGAGGTTTTTATTCATTGATTGGTTTGCCCTAAGTACAAACTAGTCAAAGACATTATTTATAACATCCTGAGCAGATGTAATATCCACGATGGCCTCCGCTGCATCAACAAAGTCCTCGATTAACTCCTCGTGCTCCTCAAGGTCGTCACCCATCGGGAAACCAGTCTCCATGGTATGGAGCTCATACCTTTCTAGACCTATGCCGCGGCTAGCACCATCGATGCACCACGACGGGTGCCATGAAGGGCGATCTCCTAGACATGGGCCAGGACATCGTGGAGGCGGTCGTTAATGAGGGGGCCCCAAGCATTGACGACTACCGTAGCCACATTCGCCGCTAGCTGGAGGTTCTCCAACTGCACCGTCAGGGCTAGAGATCATAGAAACAAAGAAGATATCAAGACAAAGACAGTGGAAATCAAAATAAAGGTGTTCTTAGAGTCCATCTTACCCGCCACCATGGCGTCGGACTTGGCTAGCCGCACCCGAGCAGCGCTGGCCTCTTCCTCGGCTGCGCGAAGGGCGGCTTGAGAGGCCCTGAGGCAGATCTCAAGCTGACCATTTTCCCAAGTTGCCTCGGCATAACGGTCCTAGGCTGCCCTCCACTCCTGAAGGAAACGCCAGGCATCGTCGCCATTGTAGGAGTCGGAGGAGTCCGACGACGAATCCGGTGCGGAGGCGGCATCAGATGCAGCATTAGAGCGCTCACCAGCCCTAGGAGGAAGTGGACGAAGACTATCATTCAAGATGAACCTATAAACAAGTTAGAAAAGTTCATTACCATGAGGAGAATATATCGATCTCACCTCATAGGATGAAGGCGCTGGCTCATTGGCAGGCTCTCCTCCGGAACCTCCTCCGTCGCGTGCTTGCCCTGGTTGTCCTCGCCAGCCATAGGGTTTGGTTGGATCTATGGAAAGGAGGAAGAAAACTGCTACATGGTTTGAGAAGGCGGAGAAGTGCAGAGGACAGAAACAGTTGCAAGTGTGGATGTGTTTGAGGCTAGAGTCTTTGGCTAGTATTTATAGCCATGAAGCGAGTTAGTAGATATCTCGGGACATGCAAAAGGCAACCACAATTAATAGAAGGCGAAGCGCTGCCCCACTAAAGCCGGAGAGAATGCGGCGGAAGATTGAGGAGTTTTCTCAATGAAGGTCGTATTTTCAGACTTAATTGAAGTAAGGTCAGAGGTCTAGAATCGGCTCTTTAGCCGAGATAAGAAATACAATAGATCAACAGAAAATATGGTTATCATTGTTTCCACACAAAATATATGTTGGTATGCAGATTACAAGCTTAGAACATCATGGATTGCTTTCAATGCTTTTAGTCGGATAGCATCGACTTCTGCGATTTGTTGCTTGTCTTCTTTGGTTGATCCTAGAATATTCTCAAGGCTGCTGCAGATGGCCTTGCCTTCTTTGACCTTGGTCAGCATTAACTCCTGTTTCTTCTGTTTAATGGCATTGAGTATTTGAGCTAGATTGGACTTTTGGCGATCGATGGCAGCCTTCACGTTCTCTAGTTCCTTCTCAAGTTCTGCACGCTTGGTTTCTAGTTGGTTCAGCTCTGGCTCGATCCTGAGGGAGGAGTTCTTCAAATTATCGATCAACTGTGCCAGCACTTTGGCCTCTTGTCTATTAGAGTTCTTCTTGGCCAATAAAGCTTCATGATTAGATAGATTCCTCTAGCCTTTTTCACCAATGGGGCTTGATCTTCAATGATGGATAAAGGTGACAAGACTTTGATGAGATCTAGGGATAAATTATCCTTAATGGCTAAGAAGACTCTTTGCATTGAATCTACATGTTGGACCAAATCGGCTATATTCTTCTCCAGCATTGGTAATATGTCTCTTAGTCAATTTCTGGTCTCTTCGATAAAGCTTCTTTAGAAGAGGTGGCTGATGAGCTGATTTCATCTTCATCTATATACTCTTCAAGATTGAAAGAATAGCTCAGAGTAGGAGAATTAAATATCTATATATATGAAAATCTTGTTAGGAGGATCGAATCAGTTTATAATAAGATAAACGGTGAAGTGGATACAATACCTTTTCTAGGGTAGTTTCTATCTGAGGATAAGGGAAAGCTGATGATGTAGCAATGGTATCTGGTTGAATCGGCTCTAAACTTTCAACATTGGTATCTGCAAACATCGAGGAAGATTTTTTCAGTTCATGTTTGTTGCAGAAGGATAAAATAGATATATAATTTTCTTACCATCAGTTGTTTGTTGAACTGGAGAATCAACAATCTAGGTGACAACAACAACAGGATCATTTTCAAGGGGTAGACTGTTAGACTCCTGCTCTTGTGTGAACATTTCCTTGGAGAGTTCTGGCATGATAAATGGTCAGAGAAGGGTAGAAATTGAATAAGAATTAAGAGTTTTGAGGAGATACCTTGGCAACATCAGGGAGTGAAGTGGAAGGGTTCTCATCTTCTGCAGTCTTAGAAGCATCAGTTGGTTCAACCGAAATTGGCTCCATTTGAGGATCGGCCAATGAAGGATGGGTTGGTGCTAATTTAAACACCCAGGACAAAAGTTCAGCACCCAGAGCAGGTTGGGATGCGATGGTTGATAACTGCGAGGAAAGAATCAGAATTAGAAATTGAATATCATTTTTTGAAAGAGGATGAATTGTTTTACCTGAGCAGTTGATGGTCTCGTTCTGCGAAGCCTTTTCCTAGTAATGGTTTTCTAGGTTGTCCCTTGGGCTACCTTACATTTTGAAGATTGATATGTTACAGTTATAGAGGCAGCTTGGGTTTTCATCAGCTTCTTCAATGTAGGTGCAGTTGATTCCAGTCTTGAGATTGGACATGGCGGATAATACTCTATGGTAGGCTCTTTTCTGTCCACAATTGGGGGATTGAATTCGGCATCCTGCAAGGGGGTCCTATTAGATAGGTTGATAGAGGGACTTTACTAGATGATCTTTATGGAAGAAAAGGAGTTAACTGATTACCTCACTATCGGAAGCAAAATCTTCAGCCAGAGCTATACAGTTAGGATGAACTGGTCCGCAGAAGAGGTGGGAGTGCCACTCTTGCCACCAGGAATCATATAAATGAAAAGTGAAGGAGGCTTTGGTCCATTCATGTAGATAGAGGGAAGGAAGATTTGATCCTAACTAGAAAACTCTAGAAGCTTCCATTGCCTTACTAATGCCTTCTCTCAATTTTAGTATATCTTTGAAAAATAGCTCAAGGGGCAGTTGACCAAGACTAAACTAACGAGCTACGAAAGAAGGGTTGTAAAACTCATAGGTTGGCAGGTTGCCTAGAAGGAAGGAACCTATAGACATTTTGCCGCAGCCATGACGAAATTTGGCTGGAAGAATGCAAGGTTTGATGAAGGAATTGAAGATTGCAGCTGCCGTTTCGTCTAAGCAGCCTGATTCAAATTGAAATTTGATTGGGAAGACCAACTCATTGTTCTCATCCTCATCATAGGGTAGCCAAATCAGAATATCTACATCAAACCCTCTATAAAACTTCTTGGAGAGATGGCCAACATCGACATCAATTGTTATGGCCGATGCAGCTTTATCATAGCTCATGCACTGACGGGTTCTTCCTTCTTCACCTCTGTATTCCTCATCAAAGTTGGAGGAGGGAAAGCTCAAATTCTAGAGATTTGGCTTTACAATCTTATGCATATACAGATTTAACCATATTTATATTAACCACCAAGGGCCGCTGATGGTGTGCACTGGTTCATTCTTCAGCAGCTGAGCGGCCACCTAAAGCATCAAATGGTAAGCTGATCCCAACAGATACTTTCCAAGAGGAATCTCAACGCCTACTCCTAGATGCTCTGCCATGAGTTTATAATTGTAAGTCGGACCACAAGATGACCCATAGAAGATGAATCTTTCTAACCACATGTTTAGAAAAGCCACATGTTCTCATTCGCTAACAGTCGATTCATTCCCGATGTGGTTCTGGATGTAGCTTGCCCATCCTGTGCAGTCCGATATTTTGGCCAGTTTCTTTGACCCAGCACCTAAGAGTTCATATGGCTACATTGGTCCTATTATTCTAAGGTCAGTCAACATATAAACATCGGCCAAGGTAATAGTCATTGGGCTATGACCAAAGACGAAAGCATTCAAGGTGTTGGATCAGAAGTAAGAAGCGGCAATTAGGAGTGAATCGTTTCTCTCCATTCCAGATAGTGAAAGGGTCAGGCATTGGCTTAAATCATAAACTTCCCAGTCTCCGCCCTTTTTGTCTAACACTCTGTGGAACCAGTCTCTCCATCCCTTAGGCATTTTGGGCCAATTCCTAAAGGGATTTTTGGTGTTCCAAGAAGATAGATCTACCAAGGACTGCCTAAAAGGAATTTGATTGGTTTCTTGGTTGATAAAATCTAAAGAATTAGCATCTCCCATGGGTCCAAGGTAATAAGCATTTGGAACAACAGATGAAGGGATCAAAATTTCATTTTCCATCCCCTGGAAAGCTAGATGAGATAAACTTAAGGAAGAGAAAAAAATACAGAGCAATGACTGATAGTTGAAGGGTGGAAATTTGGAGACGTACCTCAATGATGTAGTCACTAGTTGCCATTTTAGTTGGAATAGATCTGAATCCGAAAAAAGGTTGCAAAGGAATGACTTGACGAACAACTCGAGCAGAGGAAAAAACTACTAGGGTTGGAGCTCTAGTGACGGCGACTTTGGTTGTTGAGGCTCGCTCGAAGAAGAAGGGGAAAGCGAATAGGCCGAATGAAATGGAAATGATACTGTTGGGGTATTATATAAAATTCAGACCGAGAATATCAAGAGTCACACGTATATTTTGAAATAAACGGTTGCAACATGGTGAACAGGAAAATAGAAATTTTGGAATAAAATCATTTTTATCCCAAAATTGGGGGGCATTTGTTTGCACCAAAATTTGGGAAGAAGAACACGGGAACTCAAAGCTTTCAAGATTGTGTCATCAAGGAGTCGATTGCATAAGGATTGATATCAGCTGATTCAGATGCGGTACTAGGATTAGCTCTCTTTAGATGACATCAGTAGATAACATCAATGAGCTACGGTTGGCGTTGTGAAAAATATGTTGGACTCTATAAAAAAGGAAAAGATTAGGTTCCAAGTTATCTTAAGTTATGAATGTTTTCTTTTATTCCAAATATTGTAATGAGTCGTATTTGAGTAGGATTCATGCTTAGGTTCTAGGTATAAATATTGGACCCCGGCTATTGTAAAAAGGATCCCCAATTAATCAATACCAAAAACTTTTTTCGGCTTCACGCCAACCCTTATGAGTAGGAGTATTGTAGATCTCGGTGAGTTCTTCAACAAGCAGGGCTGAATCGATCCGGTCAACCTCCAGCATGTCTATAAGTACCGTCATTGGTTATACTCTTGCTAGTATGGCTGCATCGGTCCGACCGACCTCCTACGAGCTCTAGTATGAGTTAGTTATCGATCCTTATCTAGTTCAAGTATGGCTGCATCGGTTAAGTTCGACCTCCACTGCTCGAATTAGATTAAGGTCAAGTTATCGGCTCCACCTAAGGGTGGCATCCTTCAGGTAGATTCATTAAGTTATCGGTCTTGCTGATGTTCCTATTGTCATTAGTTTCAGCAATATCAACCTACCCGATCGATATTGATCTAGATCGGCCTCACATCCTTTTAGTCCATTGTTTATTTTATCACATTGCGATGGTTCTTACTTTAAATGATGGATTATATTTCATCGGCCATTCTACTTAAATCTTGATCTTGCATAGTACACGGCTAAGGCATGTCTGATCTTGAGAAGGTTTACTAGCTAGTTGAATCTGGTCTATAGCTCGCTATTATGGCTGTAACGATCCGGTCGATCCCCACATTTAGCACTTTAAATCGAAGTATGCTAGTTGGTAGATTTGCTTTCGACCAGGCGTGACCTTGACTGTTTGCTATGCCTACATCAGCTAAATAGCCGATCGCCCGTACTTTATCGCTTATAGTGTGTCTTCATTATCCTATTAAATGTGAATAGGTCTGTTTATTTTAAAGGTTTGATTTGTTGTCTTTATCATGGCTATCATTGATCCGGTCGAACCCCACTATTAAGGATAACAGGTTAGATCTACTGAGTTCATAGATCTGTCCATATTGAATAGTCGATTGTTCACATGCTATAATTCCTTTTCTACCTGAATCGACTGTTTTAGCCGATTCGCCTGTGCTTTCTTAGATATGGCACGTTTTTATGAACCTGTTGAAGTATGGTTGGTTCTATGGACTTTCTGGTTCTAGACTATCATCATCATCATAGCTGCATCGATCCGGTCGAACCTCACTGTTTACGGTAATAGATTAGATCTAGACGGTTCGTAGATCTGTCTTATATCAAACAGTCGATTGTTTACGTGGCATATCCCTCTTCACCGGATTCATTGGCTCTACACCACGTATTAATCAAAATCTAATTTAGCCAGTGATGTATCTTTGACGCATACATGTTAATAGCTCAAGGGAAAGGATCATTAAAACTGGGTATATTGTATTCGTTACTATAGAATCAATCATGACCCGTGAGCTTTACAGTCCTTAACAGTCGATTTCTTCTCGTATCGACTGTTTTAGACGATTTTCCCATCGGCTGCTCTCGGAGCAGCACACTTGGAACTGTCTAGGCAAAACCGACATGTTCTGCCCTAAATTATTGATAAACTTTCTCTCCTTGTCAATTGCAGGTCAAATTGACTGGCACGCCCTTGGGAATTCGTAGGATCGACTGGTCGTGTGTTGAAGCCAGGAAAATCTCCAGATCATTCTGGCTTGCTGCGTGTCCACCCGGTGTGGTTACCATGTTTTCACGCCGACAATAGCATTTACCCAATCAACATTCTTCAAAGCTCTATCTATCTTCTTAGGTTCAATGGAAGACACAAATAAGAAGTGTTCACAAAATGATGCCAATTTTGATCTTGTTTGTACACCTCTTGAGATATCACCAATGATAGAATCCAACAGATGATCTCTTACAACATTGGTTGGTTGGATCACTTGCACTTGATTGCTTGCATTTCATTGATCACTTGGTTGAGATGCTAAACTAGCCACTTGTTGATTTTGCACTTGAGATGATGAACTAGCTTGACTTGTATCAACTTGCACATTTGAGTTAGAGAGCACTTGATCTTTGTCATCTTCAACTTCAATCACCTCTCTAGGCTTTATATCACCAATATCCATATTCTTCATTGCATTGACCAATTGAGTGCCTCTCACATCATCTAGATTCTCATCTTCTTCTTGGGAACCCTTGGTTTCATCAAATTCAACATCATGCACCTTCTCAAGAGTACCACTAGCTAAATTCCAAACTCTATATGCCTTCCTAGTAGTGGAGTAACCAAGCAAGAAACCTTCGTCACATTTCTTCTCAAACTTGCTCAATCTTGTGCCTTTCTTCAATATATAGCATTTGCAACCAAAAACCCGAAAGTATGCAATATTGGTCTTTCTTCCATTCAAGACCTCATAAGGTGTCTTCTTCATCATGGGGTGACAATAGAGTCGGTTGCTATAGTAGTAAGCCGTGTTGATTGCTTCGGCCCAAAATAAATGACTCACATTGTACTCACTCAACATTGATCTTGCCATGTCAATCAAGGTTCTATTCTTCCTCTCAACTAGGCCATTTGATTGAGTGTACTTGGTCGAGAATTGATGCCAAATTCCAAACTCATCACAAAGCTCATCAATTCTTGTATTCTTGAACTCACTTCCATTATCACTTCTCACTTTCTTGATGGTTGTTTCAAACTCATTGTGAATTCTCTTGATGAAAGTTTTGAAGGTTGCAAACACATCACTCCTATCAACAAGAAAGAACACCCATGTATATCTAGTGAAATCATCCACAATCATAAATCCATATTTGTTTCCACCAATGCTAGTGTAAGTGGTTGGTCCAAACAAATCCATGTGCAACAACTCAAATATCTCGGATATACTCATCATGCTTTTTTTAGGATGTGTGTTGCCAACTTGCTTTCTAGCTTGACATGCACTACAAAGCTTATCCTTCTCAAATGTGACATCTTTCAAGCCTCTAACTAGATCATGTTTAATTAACTTGTTCAATTGTTTCATTCCAACATGACCAAGTCTTCTATGCCATAACCAACCCATGCTAGACTTAGTGAGCAAACATGTTGATAATTGAGCTTCTCTAGCATTGAAATCAACTAAGTATAGATTCTCATATCTAAATCCTTTGAATATCAAGTTAGAGCCATCTATACTTATGATCTCTACATCATCCACACCAAATATGCACTTGAAACCAAGATCACAAAGTTGAGCTACCGACAATTGATTGAAGTTCAAGCTCTCTACTAGTAGCACATTAGAAATGCTCAAGTCATTTGATATTGCAATCTTACCAAGACCTTTGACCTTGCCTTTGCCATTGTCACCAAATGTGATACTATCAATTCCATTGCTCTCATTCTCATTAATTGAATTGAACATTCTTGAATCACCGGTCATGTGTTGTGTGCACCCACTATCAAGCACCCAATGCCTTCATCCATCTTTATAATTGACCTAGAAAAGAAGATCAATTCTTTTTAGGTACCCAAACTTTCTTGGGTCCTTGAAGGTTAGTTACCAAGGTCTTTGGTACCCAAATGGCCTTCTTCTTTGGGCCCACAATTGGTGTACCAATGAACTTAGCTTTCACACCATTGGCACCCTTAACAAGCATGTAACAAGAATCAAATTTAATTGAGGATACACTAGGTTGCTTGTTCTTGTTAGTCTTGCAATATTGCTCTATATGCCCAACTTGCTTGCATCTATTGCAAAACCGACCATTGCCCTTCACAAAGCTAGCATTGGGAGTATAGCCCAATCCCTCTTTGTTAAAAAAATTTTTGGCTACTCAAGCACTTTAGCAAGCGGGCATCTCCACCATAGGCATTACTTAAGGCATGAGTGAGCTCATTCACCTCCTTCTTGAGGGTCTCATTTTCCACCATTAGTAAGGCATCACAAGTGAAACCATCACTCAAAGGTGAAGTGGAAGTAGTAGTGCTACAAGAAGGGTTAGTGGGAGCAACAACAATGGGCTTATAAAATGATTCATCAATAATATCACATGTTAGTCCCACATCACATGACACAATCACTTGCTCCTTCTTGGCTTCTTCCTCCTTGACTTGCTTGAGGAGAGAGGAGTGAGCCTTTTCAAGCTTAGAGTAAGATTTGCCAAGCATCTCATGGTCTTCCCTTAGACTCTCATGAGAGGCATTTAGCTCATCAAAGGATTGCTTAAGAGATTTGATCTTCTTGCGCAATTCTTTGCACTCCTTTTTCTTCATCTCAAAGCAAGTGTGCACTTGCTCACACATATCCATGAGCTCCTCCTTGGTCTACTCCTCCTCATCATCACTCCTACAATCATCACTTTCACAATCATCATTACTCACATCATATTTTACTATGGTAGGCTTTGCCATGAGACATGTCAATGGAGTGTCAAAGATGGAAAGCTTGTTGTTGATGGCGATGCTTGCTAGTGCTTTCTTGATAGATTTCTTGCCATCATCACTAGAGCCATCACTATCTAAGGATCCATCACTATCCCAAGTGATCACATAGGCACCACCTTTCTTCTTCTTTTGGAAGGTCATCTTTTTCTCCTTCTTCTCCTTCTCTTCTGCTTCTTCTTATCCTCATCATTGTCACTATTATAGAAACAATCCGCTATAACGTGATCGAGGCTCTTACAGTTGTAGCATCTCCTCACATATTCTTTACTATTGTTGTCGTCTCTTCTCTTTCTTGCACCATAGCCCTTCTTTTTTATGAATCTTCCAAACTTGCGCACAAAGAGAGCCATGACTTCATCATCAATGTCACTAGCATCTTTATCATGACTTGATTATTCTTTCTTGGACTTGCCCTTGTTCTTGAATGATGAGCTAGCCTTGAATGCCACACTCTTCTTCTTCTTGTCTTCATCTTCCTTCTTGTCATCCTTGCCAACCCCTTCCCTTTCCACATGGTATGTCTCTTGTATTATGACATCACCTAGTACTTGGTTAGGGGTGAGTTTCTTCAATCCTCATCTAATGATGATCAATCTCAATGTCTCAAATCTAGAAGGTAAGCACATTAAGAACCGATGAGAGACATCATTATCATTGATCTTTTCTCCTAAAGCCTTTAAGTCATTGATAATTACTTGCAATCTATGGAACATTTCCTAAATGTTCTTGTAGCCCTAGGCAAATTTTACCGAGAACCGAGAACCAAACCAAACCAAACTAACCGAGAACCGAACCGAACTAACCGAGAACCTAAATTTCTGTTACCTATTCGGTTCTCAGTTGTTAGGAACCAAACTTTGTTCGGTTAAATCGGTTCCTCCCCTCGGTTAACCGAAATAACCGAAGAACCGAAACTGATGGAAGGAACTTGTAAATCTGTACCAAGAGATCAGTAATTGGGTTGTGAACTTGTGATTTGTGAATGTGCTGATGTGTTGGTTGTGGTTATTTGGTTGTGACTTATTGATTTGCATATGTTGCCATGTCATTTATGCCTTGAAAACAGCCAAAATGCTGCTGAATTTTTCTAATGTAACCTATTCAATAATTGGTCGGTTAGTTCGGTTGGAACCGAGAACCGAACCGAACTAACAAAACCAAACTTGGTCGATACCAAGTTTTTTGAAGAACCGATCGGTACCAAGTTTCCTGAGAACCGAACTTCCTGAAAAACCGAAGAACCGATCAGTTCGGTTTGGTAGAACTGAACGCCCAGGCCTAGCTCTAATCATCCTTCATTTTGAAGCTTATCAACTTGTCCTTGAAGATGTATAGCTTGGCACTCTTCACCGCCGGTGTGCCCTCATAGGTCTCCACCAATCTCTTCCACACTTCACTAGCTTTCTCACAATCCTTGATTTGTTCAAACACCTTGGAATCAATAGCATTGTAGATGGTGTTGAGAGCCATTGTATTACATTGCTTATTGGCCTTGTCGGTGTTAGTGAGATTGTCCAAATCAAGAATCACATAGTCACTATCGGTCACATCCTACACTTGGTCATTGATAGAACCAAGATACATCTTCATTTTTCTCTTCTAATAATCATAGCATGTGCCATCAAAGAATGGTGGTGTACCCCCCATATGGTTGAACACAACTTGAGCCATAATTTGACACTAAGGTTGTTAAGCCTTCAATCAAATGGTGACCACGGCTCTGATACCACTTGAAAGGTTCTAAATGGCTAGAGGGAGGGTGAATAGCCTATAATTTTTTTACAAATGCACTAGAGCAAGAGGTTAGTATACTAAATGATGAAATGCAATTTTGCTCTAGCTCTACGAGGGTTGCAAGTCACCTATTCAACAGTTCTAGTTGATGTGATCACTAGGCACAAACAATGGCCATGTCACTACTCACTAAGAGCTCTCAACAAGTCTACACTAAAGAGCTCCACTAGGTGATACTAAACTAGCAAGCAAGACAAACTCTCAAAACTAATTACACCAAAGAGCTTGACAACTAGTTTGTAAGGAATGTAAAAGAGTGAGTATGGTGATTATACCGCCGTATCGAGGAATGAACCAATCACAAGATGAATGCCAATTCAATCATTGGGAGAATACCAAAGGGCAAGAGACAACCAATTTTTCTCCTAAGGTTCACGTGCTTGCTGACACGCTAGTCCCTGTTGTGTCGACCAACACTTGGTGGTTCGACGGCTTATAGGTATCACACACCTAGCCCACCACAAGAGGCGTCACATGAACCTACCCACAAGTGAGGTAACTCAATGACACGAGCAATTTACTAGAGCTACCTTGAGGCCTTTGTCGGGGAAGGTGCAAGACCCCTCATAATCATCGGAGCCAGCCATGAATAATCACCAACACATGCCGAAGCTCCCCCGCTGCTCCAAGCCATCTAGGTGGCGGCAACCACCAAGAGAAACAAGAAATTCGTAGCCACAACGATCCCCAAATGCCACTAGATGCAATCACTCAAGAAAATACACTAGGAATCACTCCCAATCTCACTATGATGGTGAATCAATGATGGAGATGAGTGGGAGGTGTTTGCTTAGGTTCACAAGGATGTCAAGTATGTCAAACTGCCAACAGTGTGAGCCCCAAGCCAGCCAAACACTATTTATAGGCGGTCTCATGAAATAGAGCCATTGGCGTCCGGTCGGGTGAGTCTGGTCCCCCGATGGCTGCCATGCATCCCCTATTTGAATTCGAGCCGCTCGATCTCAACGGTCATCTCTCAGTCACGTGATACGTTAAGTAACAACTGGACTCAACGCTGGAATGACCGGACTCACGAACATAGAGCGTCATGTCATTTTCAGAAAGGTTCCAGAGCCGATTTTCTCTGACCCGACGCGTCAGGTCTGAGGTGACCGGATGCACCGATGAGTCCAGTGAGCTCTACGCTTCTCTTCGCACACTCTCAGTGCTGATGTCAGTGTTCGTCAGGCGTGACCTGACGTGGCCCCTACGCGTCTAGTCACGCGACGTCCCCCATGTCCGATCATTTCCCTGTGCCCTTGGCCAAGTGCCATGCACTGACCGGATGTTGCCTAGGGTCAGGTCTCGCGTCTGGTGCAGCATTCGGTCAGGGACCGATGCTGCCTTTTCTTTTTCTATCGCCTCAACTGCTTTGCCCTTGCTTCCAACTTGCTAACCACAAAGTGTAGAACTTATGTGCATGTGTGTTAGTATTTTTCACCACGGCCACGCCATCATGGCCGCCACGAGCACCTCGTCGTGGCTAGGCTGCTCTTGAGCCTCTCTCGCCCTCCCCTTTGTTCCTTTCGCTTCCTTTTTGTCACCATGTTGCAAATCGGCTCTCCCATTTGTACAAACAAGCTCCAGACACACGGGAACGTAGGCTCGCCACCCGTTCACGCTGCTGCCGTCACCCCTGACGCTGGTAGCATAGCCCCGCCATGACTCTGACTCGACCAAGCAGCGCATCAGTGTCATGGTGAGCTCCTGGTGCTAACCGCGCCACCCGTTTTGACTCTACCACGCCGGAGTAGCCGGAACATCGTTGCACCGGCGAGCTCTGCTCCGCTGTCTGCCATGGCCAAATGCAAGCTCGCTACTCACCCTAGCTAGGTCAACCGGTAGTGTAGGCGAGTTCGCGTGAGTAAGGCGAGTGTGCCGATGACCTTCGCGTCACCAGTGACCTCGCCGAGAGACGTGCCACCACGCCGGAGCGACGCGGGGCCACCATGGTCACCGGCGTGGTCTCTACTGTGCCTTAGCCGCTCAACCAGTACCATCAACGTGTGCGCAAGGGAGTGGGGAGTCTGTCGTTGTTGATCTCATTGCCGTCAAGGTCGTCGCTGGTGAGTACCCGTCGGTCAAACGGTCGGGGGTCGAGGTCAGCACGGGTCAGTCGGTGCTGTTGACCTAGCCCCGCGTGTCAGTCATCGTGGCTGGCAGGGGTGTGGGTGAGAAAAGGTTTTCTCGGTTTAATCTTTTGCAGAAAATGTTTTTATATGCTGAATTTTGTTTAATTCATAACTAAATAATCTGAGCTGCTCAAATTATGAAACTTTTTATGTAGCCTCTTCATGATGTGCTCTATCTAGGAAAAATATGAAATGGTAAAAATCAATAGTTTTTGTATGCTTGAAAATTACCTCTTTTAATTAATAAATGGACCTTCCATGATTTTTATAGGTTAAAATAATTATGAAATTTTTTGTGTATGCTTTACATGCTAATATATACTCTCACAAAAAGTTTGGTACCGTTTTGATAATTATAAATTAGTTAATTAATTTAATTGCTTTTAAATGCTTTTTCTTATTTAATAAATGCTAAAATAAATTAGGAAAATATTTAAATAAACTTTGGTGTATTTGAAACATTGTTTGTGGACCTTTGAACACCCAAACCCTTGTTGTTCCTTGGCTTGTTAGTTTCTTCTTTTTATAGTTATATAATCAACTTGTTAATAATTAAAATGATTTACTTAATTGTTTAGTTAGTTAAATGCATGTTTATAAGTCTTGTGCTTGTTATTTGTATGCAATAGTCTAAGGTAGTGGATCAAGTATGTAGATACTAGTTTGAACTTTTGGGTAACATATATGTATGATCTTTTTTATTAGATTAATAAGGAATAAATGTGTTGCTTATGCAAGTTTGTAAATGGATGAGTGTGTAAGTAAGTCATGATGTGATCTTGCCCTTGTCTTGCTTGACTAGTATAAGATGATAGGTGTTACTTATTTGTTAACTACACAAATGACTTGATAATCAATAATTAGAATACCTTGTGAAAGTTTAACCCTAGTTGTACGGCAAAGGAAAGTTGTATTCAACTTTCTTAGAGTAGTTTAACTTCTGTTATGCACTTGTGTACCTCGCATCATGCATCATGGCATGTAGTCCATCATATTAAGCAAAGCATCATTTATCACGTGTAGTGCATGAGAGTGAGAAGATTCATGGCAATCAAGTTCCAGAGAAGGTGTAACCATCCATGGTGTTGGTGCCAAGTCTAACCTTGGACCCTTCTGTGGAATTAACCCTCTCTACAATGTAGGCAAGCCCCGGAGCATAACCCTTTTCCTTGTGTTTTATAAACGATATTCACTTAAGTCTTATGATTGATGCATTTAAATAAAATAGGAGTTGTTTGTATACCAACTGTTGTATGCCTGCCTTGATATTTTCATATCCCATTGTTGGTATTTTTAACATGTCACTTGTTTTAAGTAGCCACCTATGATAAACATATATCTCCTAACATTACTTTACTAGGTTGTCATCCCTAGTGATGATGCCAGAGATGCTTGTTGGTACTACTCAGCATTACTATTAGAATAATACTAAGTAGTTCTTTATCATTTTATGTGACTAGAAAGAGTATATAAATATATGAATAAAAAGGACCTACAAGCGCACAGATAATATACCATTGTAGCACTTTACCCGAGAGTATTCTAGGCATCGTTATTTATATTTTTACCACAGGGAAGGTCTAGCATGGACATGTATTGATAACTTATACTATTGAAGGAGAAATAAACCATAACCAATGTTCCACTCATAACAGGGGTAAGTCATAGGATAAAATATATATATGATAAGTATTAATAATGATAAATCACTTAGAGTACTCCTTTCTATGGCATTAGCATGGTCGGGTAGAATACTAGAGGAATAATTTCTAAGTTGTTCTTAATTACAAGTCAAAGCATATATTGATTAGTGCAATTATATCTAGTTGTCATTGCCATCCTCATATCTACACATAAGGGATATTACTATGGAAGATTAAGAACAGAGCTTACCCTTCCTTCGTAACCGGACCCTACGTGCGCCTATATTCGGGGAGTGGACTACAAAGGACTCAACGGGTGTGTCACATCCACGATCTACCACATGATCCAGAATATAGGGTGTATCCGCAGGTAAACAATGTATAAGCACCATGCTTACACAATGTCGACCACTCACCCTATGCGTAGCGAAGCGAGTGCTATACGAACTTATGCATGGATATAATGATAAACTAGCTATACTAAGCATATAATCAAAGTAGACGATGAACATTATAACAAAGAACATGAATAAGATGAATACTAACAATGTCATAATAATTGTAACTAGCATATAAAAGTAATGGAGAAACAAAAGAGAGGAGGTACAAAGATTATACCGAACCACGCTCTTGACAAGATCGGGAATCCAAGCGAAGCCTGCTTGCCTCCCTCTAGACCTAGCCTAACTAGCTATGCCCTAGAATATGTAGAGCTCTAAGGATGATTAGGGTTTCTATCTTCTCAAATGACTTATGCCCTCAGGGGGGCAGGGGCTGATATATATAGACCGAAGCGTCCAACGTGAGCCCTTGGATCAAACCGACTTAAAGGACACCATAGATGAAACCTAGGAGGCGGTGGAGAACCGACATTGTGACACGGAGGCTGACAGGTGGGCCTAGGGGCCAAGTGACCTGTAGGTGGGCTCGAGCGGCCCCAATTGGTAGCCTCTCGCCCTTCGCTTTGGTGTGGAGTCCTCTCGAGTCTTCTAGAACCTTCTGGTGTCCGTTTCGCTGCGGATAAGCGCAATTAAATCTGACATATAGGTCCACCTTGACGGTTTTCTGAATTAACCCTGCAGAAAATACAGATTCACCAAAACTCATGGAATTTGTTAGTTTAAACCCCCTAAACCTTCATTGGTGATTATATTTATGCCATTATACATGTTATATTAATGGTTTATAATGGTTGTTAACTACCGTCAACACCCACCTTGTCACCCTATTAGTTATTGTAGTTTTATAATGCTTAGTCATGTGTAGTAAAAAAGAGTTGTTTAAGAAGTTTATGATGCAATGGATTTATACCCAGGGAAGACCCTGAGACTTAATGATGTTATTGAATTAATCTGAGACCGGGCGGACTCTTTGCTTGCATCAAGTTTGAGTCTTGACATATAACCCCGCCTATGTCGATTAAGGACCGTTCGTTGTTGGCCCTTGGATCAAGACTTTGTAGTACTCACCACATACTCTGGTAAGCCTAATACCTCAGCTATTCCATTATGTGAAAGGCCAACCGCGCACTGGGAGTGGAGAGATGGCGAGAGTAGCGTGTACACATCCTGTGAATCCACTAGAAGTGGCGTAGGGAGGTGGAGTACTATGCTCTCGGGTAGCATGAACCCATTCACATTTTGGAGGATCTGAGTGAGGATTGATATATGTAGGTTCAGGTCCGGGCCTAGACCTGCATATGTCATGTGGTAAGGAAATCGATTCGAATCGCCGTTTGCTCTACGGTAACAGGATACTTGATACTCGCACCATCATCGTAGTTAATCTATGGAATATGGTTACTTGATATGATGAGATGAGATGATTTATGAAGTAATTGAGCTAGATCAGGTGCAAACTGGATATTACTGATAAACTTAATACACGGTTAAAACAATGAAAATAAGGATCCACTTGTAGTAAGCTTTTTTGCAAAAATTATTCTTGCTTCCAACTTTCCTTAAGCCTACATACCCTTGGAGTCTTTTCTTCTAGTCGGGTAAGACTTGTTGAGTATCCTCAAGTACTCAGGGTTTGTTAATCCCCTGTTGCAGGATATGAATCATGCTGCTAGTTGCGGTCATGTTAGTGGGCTCGACATGATCTGGACATCTCTTCTACCTTAGATGCTTTACCTAACTCGCTTTCGCAATTTCTACTCATCAATTGGAACTTAGTTAAGTTTTACTTGAGCATGGTTTGTAACCTAATGTTATAAATCTTCTGCACTCTGATGTAAGGTATTTTCGTATCAAATGTTGTAATGTTGTGGCAACTCCATGTGGATCATGTATGAGTTGTAAATTGTGGATGATTCGGGGTTCCCCGAGGACACCTGATAGAATACTGGAGTTATCTAGCTCTCATGTGCATCAGTCATAGGTCTTAAGGACAATAACAGGTGCATGTGGGCCATATAATTTAGGTGGTTCTACCATAGTCATGGATGAAAAAAAATTCGGCCTGGCCCAAACCTAGCCCGGCCCACAAAATGCTCAGGTCTAAGCACGTGGGGGCTTTGTTTGTTTGACTGTTGATGCACCTTCCATGATGAATTGATGATTTATGATAAAGCATATATTTCATATTTTAATAGAAGAGAGAAAAGACTTATCTCTTAATTAAGAGTTATTACACTCAAAAAGCATATGATGTTAGTTTCAAAAAAAGCATATGAGGTTAGTAGTGTGTTGGGTTCATAAACCCGAGGTCCCCAATGGACCCGCTTCCCTACAAAACTCGGCCCAGCAGGCGGCGCAATGACATCACACGCCTGGGCTAGCCCAGATACACAATAATAGGCCAAGACCATGATTCGGTCCCCAACCGGCACCTCCAACCTCTAGGTCAGGGGCTCCGCCTCGCCTGACCTCCTTTCTCTGACCTAGGATATGCCAGACCTCTGCTCGCTGCTCTTTTCCAACCGACACGGTCGGGGACGACTGGGAACGACCGACTGGGGACGCCCGCTCGGTGTGGGCCTGGGGAGCAGGCAGAGTAGATAAGGTAAGGCACTCAAGTCAACCGCAATACAAAGGACCATACCATATGCACGTACTGGACGATGCCACCAGGTCATGACAGGCGAACACGGTAGAGCCTGCCAGACGCGTCTGGGCATAAACAATATTGTGGGCGCTGGTAGCCATCCCGTACCCGATGGCGTGAGCAACAAGACTAGGTAGCATATGTATACACTTTCTTCATTTCTCTCAGACTTGTAAGGCCATCCCTTTTAACTATAAAAGGGGATGCGCTCTCTCCTAAAAAAAGAGAGGAGGAGGCTCACTCTATCTCTCAAAGACTTTCTGGAGGACTCGACAACACAACAGCTCAACAGCTCTAGAGACACACAGCATACACTCCAATACTTAGTATACGTTAGAGAACCCCATCACTCTCGGCCACTCGGGTTAGAGTCCGACCAGGCCTCTAACACCCCATTCTCATTCCATACTCGTTTGTAACCCCACAACAAACTTTGAGCACCTAGGCTCAAGAATAAAGTAACCGACCGACTAAAACTGGACGTACGGCATGTTGCCTAAACCAGTATAAATCTTATGTCATTGAGTGCTAGGCCACATCCGATCACAACACACGGCAAAACTATAAATATTTACTTGTTGGCAACATTTTGCACCGATAGTTGGCGTCGTCCATGGGCAGAGACGCCGTGCGTTCACGCTTTTGGTCATCGGATGGCCCACCTTTCTACCATCTTCAGCATGGCGGGCTCGAGCGATATGATTCACTTTGACTCGCTGGAGTTTCCCACGCTCCCACCTGTTGGAATGTGGGTTCCTTCCATCTTCGCGCCGCTCCAAACTTTCCTCTTCGAAAGCCTAGACTTCGTTGCCTACCAGCTCGGCGTACTCCACCTCCACGAGGAGACGCTCGTCCCGGCTTCCACTGGAGGAGCGCCCTCTACCAGCCCTAGGCCACTCGACGACCTCAACATTGAGACACTCGCGCTTTGCCTTGAGCCCATGCTGGGTTCAAACTCCATGGTGAGTGATGTACATATTGTTCTTTACTCACTATTTAACACCTTCCGTAGACTCTCTGGAGGGACCCCGTTGTCCCCACCACGATTGTCGTGCGACCGGTTCCCCTACGGCTTCACGTCCCCCATGGACGCGTGCACGTGGGGGATTCGAAGAATACTGACACTGCCCCCTCTCACATCCAAGTTCGTGGGGATGGCGGGCTATGCTCCTGCCTCCTTCCACGACCTCATCGATGACGAGGTCAAAAGCGATGGCTCCAGCATTGGCAATGTTTTGACACCTGGCCACCCTCTATCCTAGGAGTGTGCTATGGCGGATGCCCGGGACAGCCACCTATGGTAGTGGAGTCTCCACAGACTCACACCCCTCCGAACCCCCGTGCGAAGGCCCTGGCGCATGTGTAGGAGCACGACAAGGAGTTGCGACAAAGGCGGCAGAGCCAGCCGCTACCTGTGCTGGCATGCTCGGCACAGCACGCTGCGCCACATGCGCGTAACCCGGCGAGCGGCGCTCGGGGTCACGCTCATCAGGTCTAGCATAACATCGTGGATGGACGGAACGACCCCCCCCCCTTTAGTTTGCTCAGACTGGCTAGAACATCGCTGTTGCAGCAATGCTTCTGCGCGGCCTCCCTCGAGCCTGCCGACCCCCTGAGCAGGCAATCCACCGGAACCTCCGGGCGTTGGTGGAGACCACCACCGTTCAGCAGACAGAGAGCTCCGCGTCGCGCACGGCTCGTGTCCTCTTGCCCATCCGGTGGACTAGGGCCACACCAGTTGAATCACTCCATCCACTCACCACTATAGTTGCTAGGCGTGGGGCCGGAAGCCATGGCTACACCACATCCCAACCCAGCGCTTGCTCCACACTGACCACCTATGCGTGAATGGCTCAGGCCAAACCATGACGCTCGTAGCATCATCAATAATCGATGCCACTCCGGTGCGATGATGATGTCCATCGAATGGCGATGAGAGCAGGCGGCACGGGCCCCGACCTGACCATCGAGGAGTGCGAGGACACGCACCTCAAGTATGGCAGCCAATTGAATGACCGGAGCCTTAGCCCCGACGGCCCGGGGCCACAGGGCTTCGGTCGCCACATCCAGAAAGCATCGTTCCCATAGCACTTCCGACCACCCTCCAACATCGCTAGGTACACCAAGGAGATGAACCCCAGTATATGGCTTGAAGACTTCTGGCTCGCCTATCGAGCCAGAGGAATGGATGATGACTACTTCATCATCTAGTACCTCCCCATCTGGTGGGGAGCATGTTCGAGCATGACTCAAATTGATTCCGCCCGATAGCATCCGCGACTGGGTGGATCTCAAGAGGATCTTCGTTGGAAATTTTTAGGGGACCTATGTCTATCCTAGGAATTCCTAGGACCTCAAGAGCTGCCAGCAGGAGCCCAATGAGTCCCTATGGGATTACATCCATAGGTTCTCAAAGCAGTGCAATTCCCATCCTAATGCCATCGGCGTGACATCATCAGCGTGTTCCTCTCTAGGACGATGTACAAGTCCCAGATCCACAAGCTCGGCTATGTGAAGCCCCATACCACCCACGACCTGCTCAACATCGCCACAAACCACGCCTCTAGTGAGGTGGTGGTCGGGGTAGTCTTCAGCAGTGGTTAGGATAGGGACAAGTCCAAGCGTGAGGACCAAGGCAAGGGCCCCTTCACACAAAGGGGCAAGAAGAACAAGAAGGATCGGCGCTGACCAGCCAACCCAGCTATGGTCGCCGCGGCCAACCACGCGGTCAAGCAACCCTAGCAGGGCTAGCCCAACCATTTCGATAGGCTCATGGAGAGACCATGCACCAACCACACCTATCCTATCAAACACCTCTACAAGGACTGTGAGCTCCTCAAGCGCTTCCTGTGGCAAGCCAAAGGAAGGGAAAGGTAAGGAGTACGCGGCCAAGAAGGGAGGCATGATGGGCAAGAATGAAGACGGCTTCCCTGACCCCGAGGAATGCCTCATGATCTTTGGGGATCTGATGCCATCCACTCCAAGCGCCAGCACAAGGTACGCTATAGAGAGGCATGCGCCGTAGAGTCGGCCATCCCCACTTTCCTTAGCTGGTCAGACTCCCCGATCACTTTTGATTAGAGAGACCATCCTTCCCACGTTGCCCGACCGGGTCGCTACCCGCTCGTCGTTGACCCCATCGTCCGCAAGAAGCCCTCACCAAGGTGCTGATGGACAGAGGCAGCGGCCTGAACATCCTCTACATCGACACCCTCGATGCCATGCGCATCCCCCGGTCGAGCTCCATCTAATGAGCTCTCCCTTCCATGGCATGATCGTAGGGACGCAGGCGTACCCACTCAGGTAGATCAACCTTCCCGTCATGTTTGGCGACCGAGCTAACTTTTGCTCGGAGGTCCTGACCTTTGAGGTGGTGGACTTTCTGGGGTCCTACCACGCCATCTTGGGGCGGCCATGCTACGCCAAGTTCATGGTGATCCCCTACTACACCTACCTCAAGCTGAAGATGCCAGGATTGAACAGCGTCATCACCATGGGTAGCAACTTTTCACACCCCTACACGTGCGATCGCGAGCATTACGAGCTCGCCACTGCCGTCATCAACTCCATCGAGCTCCTAGAGCTTGGGAATTTGGTGACTCCGGTAGTCCCCGACTGCAACGAGCCAACCTCCTCAAGTGCCTTCCATCCGACCAAGGAAACCAAAGCACTGGAGATCGACCCCACTGACCTAACCAAGACGGTTCGGGTCGGGACCAAGCTCTTGGCCAAATAGGAAAGCAAGCTCGCTGACTTCTTACGCGTAAATCGTGATTTCTTCGTGTGGAAGCCTTCTGACATGCTGGGCATACTGAGGGAGGTCGCCTAGCACACACTACATGTCATCCTGGTATCAAAGCCCACCAAGCAATGCCTGCGTCACTTTGACGATGAGAGGCATACATCCAAGCATTGCATATGCAATTGTTGCATCACAACGCTTCGCGTCGTGTCACGAAGCGGTAGTCGTCTCATTCGATATGAGCAGCGACCGACCGAGGTTCGAAGGCCAGCCCACGAAGGGCTCGAGGTCACCTCGCGTCAAACAGAGTCAGGGGAGAAAATGCAGATGAGCCCCAATGGCCTTCGCCTGATCCGCTCAGAAGCGGACAGGGTCATCTCGACCTTCTTGTTCGATCCTGACCTCAAGCCATGCCCACAGAATCTCCATCGAGGGAAGGCCAGCGGGCCACCTAAGTCGGTCTCTAGAACGGCTTGGGCATCTGCTGGGAGGTGGGTTAAGGAGCAGTGGAATACCACATGAGGGCTATGCCGACCCCGTTACGAACGACGGACCCGGATTCCACTTGGACATGCCTGTTAGTGACCTCACCGAGTGCGTCACTCAAGCCATCGAGGCAAGCGATGTTAGCTCAACCCCTCCGATTGTGGAAACCGCGGATAGGGTGACGCACAAAACTTGACCGACCCCTATGAGCCCAATGAGGCTCGAGGGCTCAGGCCACCCGACCCCGACTCGGGAGTCCAGCCAACCACACAGGTTGCGGTCGGAACGGACACGGGCGAACACCCGACTGAAAAGAGACACAAGAGTCCGCAGCCCCAAAAAAGAGTACCAAGGTACTCCGCCTCCATCTGACTCCTAGTCGACCGCAGGCTCAGGGGCTACACCCACCGGGTGCGCTCGTGCGTGCCCAGTGGAAAGTGGATTACTAGCGAGTCTCCTCTTGACGGGCTGGGTGCCTATGAATTGATGATTTATGACAAAGCATATATTTCATATTTTAATAGAAGAGAGAAAAGAATTATCTCTTAACTAAGAGTTATTACACTCAAAAAGCATATGATGTTAGTTTCAAAAAAACATATGAGGTTAGTAGTGTGTCGGGTTCATAAACCCGAGTTCCCCAATGGACCCCTTTCCCTACAAAACTCGGCCCAGTAGGCGGCACAACGACAGCACACGCCTAGGCCAGCCAAGATACATAATAACAGGCCAAGACCATGATCTAGTCCCCGACCAGCACCTCTGACCTCTGGGTCGTGGGTTCCACCTCGCCCGACCTCTGGGTCGTAGGCTCCGCCTCTCCTGACCTTTGAGTCATGGGTTCCGCCTGGCCCGACCTCTGGGTCGCGGGCTCCGCCTCGCCCGACCTCCTTTCTTCGAACAAGGGTACACTGGACCTCTGCTCACTGCTCTTTCCCGACCGACACGATCAGGGATGACTGGGAACGACCGACCGGGGACGCCCGCTCGGTGTGGGCATGGGAAACAGGCGGAGCAGATAAGGTAAGGCGCTCAAGTCAACCGCAATACCGAGGATCGTACCCTGCCATACCTTACGCACCTGCTAAACGGTGCCACCAGGTCATAACAGGCGAATACGGTAGAACCTGCCAGACACATCTGGGCATAAACAGTATTGTGGGCACTGGCAGCCATCCCGAACCCAATAGCGTGAGCAACAAGACTAGGAAGCACACGTATACACTTTCTCTCTTTCTCTCTGACTTGTAAGGCCATCCCTTTTAACTATAAAAGGGGATGTGCTCTCTCCTGAAAAAAAGATAGGAGGAGGCTCACTCTCTCTCTCGAAGACTTTCTAGACGTCTCGAGAACACAACAGCTCAATAGCTCTAGAGACACACAGAGCATACGCTCCAATACTTATTATACGTTAGAGCCCCGTCACTCTCGGCCACTCGGTTCGGAGTCCGACCAGGCTTCTAACACCCCATTCTCATTCCATATTCGTTTGTAACCCCACAACAAGCTTCAAGCACCTGAGCTCAGGAATGAAGTCACTGACCGACTGAAACTGGACGTATGGCACGTTGCCTGAACCAATATAAATCTTGTGTCATTGAGTGCTAGGCCACATCCGATCACAGCGCATAGCAAAACTACAAATATTTACTTGTTGACCACATTTCGTACCGACATAGTGCTATTCAGTTTTCCTTGAATTACGGTCTTCGTTGGAAGGAATGTGTGTTAGAAGTTAATAGTACTGAACAAGTTATCTCACTATTCTATTGGCGCCGTTCGCTTCGCTGAAAAAACAAGCCGAAACATTGTTTCGACTGATTTGTTGTGAGAGAAAACAACGTTCCGACTAAAAAATAAGTTGAAAAAGAAGGATTATAAGAGAAGCGAACAGGGCCATTGAGGGTGCCCTCAGATCTTTCTGTTAACTCTGATCCCTAAAAGTTCCTGACGCAATCAATGCCAGAAGGGCGAGCATCGACCTGTCCGTTTGGTCGTAAACGATCGTAAATTTTCAGCCAGAACAATATTTTTCTCTCACACCAAACCAGCCAGCAATAATAATCCACGATCGTATACGATCATTTTAGCCCCAGCCGAACAGGCTGCATGCCCTCTTTTTTTTTTTGACAAACCATGCCCTCCCTTAAAAAAAGACTTTCCAGGAATAAAATGTTGAGAGCTCGTCGTAGCTGGCTTCTCATGGAAGAGAAGACCGCACCCCGATAGGGCCCAAGTACCCAACCCAACAATCATAAAGGCAACTGAAATTCGTTCTTTTGCAACGGGCCCATGATGCCTAGCCCAACCCTTCTTCCTACGACGGTTTCAGTTGGACGAAGAGGCCCGAATTCCACTGCGGCCCAACAGAAAAAAAAAAACACTACCCGTGTTGTCTTCCTTCGCTGCATCGCCTTATGCAGGCCCCAACCAGGCCGTGCGTCAAGTAGAATACATTTGGGACGTTTCCCATGATTTTTCCCTTTGTGCACTGAACTGAACAACTCGCATAACCTAACTGAATATTGGCTGGTGCAAATCCAGAAGGAGACATCCAATAATGGCCTAGTGTCTCAGTGTACAGATATCAGTTTCGAATATACAGATGACTTCAGCTCCTGCGCTCATGTCATGATACTTCCATGACACTGATATTTAGTAACGGATTTTGTTCAGACTAACGGATTCTGTTCTGTCAATATGTTCCTGCTATTTCAGGCGGCATATTATTAAGAAGGAAAGAAAATAAAATAACCCACATTAAGTTTGCAACGGGGAGTATCGATCTTTTGTCCATTCTTCACTGGAAGAGATGGGAGATTTGCTTGCGGTTCATCCAGACCTTTTCACCTCACTTTTTTCGGATGATGTGGATGTACTAATACTAAAGGGGAAGTAGAAGTCCAGAACAAGACCAGAGGTCAACATGTGCGCATGGTCTTGCTGCACTGTAGATACAATCAAGTACTGTCTGCTTGTTCTGTTCTGGAACTTGTTGTGTAGGGAAGAAAGAGCCTAGCACTAGCACCTTTCCATGATTCTAGCTAGAAAAGCAATGTTTGGATCTGTCATTGTGAGTTTGCTAGGGACATTATTACCTGTGGTTGTTAAAGCTGCCCTGGATAAAACGGTCCACGGATTACGGTAGCCGGTAGGCCCGGTTGGCGGTAGCACACTACTCTTTGTGTCTTGTGTGTGAGCCAATCTGGCGACGTCGTTGTGAGAACTGAGAAGTCAGCCTGTCAGACAATGACTGATTGGTTCTGGTTAGTCTGAATTTGCTAAATGCCAAGTCATTACAGTAGAGCATCAGATGTTGGCATGCATCGATCGATCCCTTTTCTGACTGCTGATGTGTTGTACTAGCAGTATCCTACTGACAGAGGAACAAAATCTTTTGTTAAGAACATCTTCTTGCCCAGCCCAGCAGTCCAAATGTCCAGTGCTGTTTCAAGGCCTGCACTGTGCACCATCAGCATCGAATTCACTGCACATGCCGTGCTGATTCACAAGCAGCAGCAGGCGGCCTCAACCTCATGATGCTTGCGGGTTGGAAAGGGAGAGGAGCTCGATCGAGACCATTCTGACTGACTGCTGGTAGCCAGTCTGGTAGTAGTACTCAGTACGTACACGATCTCGAAGGAAGCTACGGCAAATCTGAAATGGCTACCTGGGCGCAAATGATTTGGTCCGTCTGCCGCGCTGCTCCTGCTGGCTGCTGCGACTGCGATAGATAGCACGGGAATCATGTTGCCCGCCGGTGAGGTGTGACCGGACGTGAGAGCTTTCGCTTTTAAGCAAAGATGATGGCATATAGCATTGGCATCGCACGGCACGGCCGTCCGTCCGTTGGCCTCCTTTTCCGTTCGGCCATGCGTCCTGCTGATTTGTTGATGTTCTACTCGTACGTATCTCACTGCTCAGCAGCAGGTTTCATCAGTCAGTACGGGAGGGCGCTGTGGAGTCCAATCATGGGCGTAACTCGTGGCAGCCAACCTTTTGCGTGCGTGCGTGCTTGAAAAATGGCCGAGCTGCCTGTCAGAAAGCGATCGCTGCTGGTAGTGGAACATGTTGGAAGCCTGACGACATTGAGCGTTTGTGACTTGTTGAACCAAGTGCACAAGGCATGTGACTCGTTGAATTGTACCCACTCCAGGTTTTAAAAAAAGTTATTTTTAGATAATACCTGGATCAAACTTACATTGAAAATATAAATTATGAATAACTTTTAAACTGTTGAGTTTGGAAATATAAAAACTATATAAATAGATCTCCTACAACTAAAAAGAACAAAACGCGGACATTTTTTGGTACGACATTTGTTTTGGGTCGTCCGTCTGCCCACACCTGCTATCCCACGACATCTTGATTACTGATTGATCATACCATTCTCCTTGATTGAATATTCAGCCTGTTCGGGAGGCCATATCGTATCGTGGATTATTTACTGCTGGCTGGTTTGGTGTGAGAGAAAAACACTGTTCCCGGCTGGAAATTTACGATCGTTTACGAGCAAGCGAACAGGCTGATTGTCTGTCATGTGATAGAGGAATCACGGTAAAATAATAAGTAGAAAATTATTGTGCTATCCATATACACATTTCATGTTTGCATGCACCAGCATACATGGCAACGAGCAAAAGGAAAGAGAATTAAGACAAAAGGAATCTCTTTGCATTTCTGAGAACCTTGCCAAATCTGCCTACATTTATTTACTTTCCCTCTTTGCATTTGCAAAAGGGACAGCTTTTTCCTCCTTTCATTTGGTTTCACGCTCACGTGTTCCATCGCCCTCGCTTGCTGTTTCTTGCGTGAACCATAGTTGATGTCATCTGTCTTCCATGGCTCAGCCTCCCAATCCCAAGAGAAGGTCCCTACCTCTCCTCGACCGAGATCCGGCTGCCGAGGATCTCCTCGAGTCCATCGGGCGCTGCGTCTCGCGTCGAGCCACGACGCGCGGCCCTTCCGATCCGCTTGCTCCCCATGGCGCGCCGCCCCGTCCGCGTTATTTCGACCGGGGCGCTCCTGCTGCTCTGTTCGACCCACGACTTCGAACCGCGTCGGCTTCTCATGTCCCGGAGAAGAAGGTCTTGTCCAAGACGCCGCCCGACGTGCGCGGCAAGGTGGCGTGCGGCTCCTCATGTGGGTGGTGGCGCTCATTGACGGGCGGCGTCCGTGCCGCTTCTGAATCCATCGTCGGTGCCGTGCCCCCGCATTGAGCTCCCGCCAGCAGGCAAACATGTCGCGGCGGCGTCCTCATCGGAACGCGTGTCTAGGGTCCACGGGCAGTGGGTCCTCCATCCCACCAACGGCTACGGGGGCCGCGAGATGCCGCAGAGCGAAAGCCATCAAGCTAGAAGACATGATGGACGTGTTCTTCCGTGAGATCGTGCTCTCGGCGCTGCCTGACGTCGCCGGCCGCGAGTGCATGGCCATGGCCATGCTTGGGTGCTCCACGGAGGTCACGTTCTGCCGGGTTGGAGTCGACATCGCATGGATGCTACTCGACACCAAACTGGAGTTCTCCGTGGGGTCCATCGTCCACTGCCAAGACAAGTTCTTGGCGATCGATCGCTGACCGAGAAATCTCCGTCTGCGGCAAGAACATCGCCGCGCTTCTCCAACCGCGACGCTTCTGCATGCCATCCATTGTCACACTGCGGGGCTCTGCACCGTAGCTACACGGAATCAAACGGTGAGCTGCACATTGTGGGTGCCATGGTGAGCACGTTCCACGAGACACGAGCTTCACCTACAACGTGCCAGCGATCTACAAGTGCAACCTCCACGACCGTCTGTTGGAGTGGTCCAGGTGAGGACATCGGTGATCGATTAATCGTTAGGTGTCTAAACATTTCAATGAAAGCTTCAGTGGAACAAGTGTATCCAAGTACAAGGAGAACAAAATCTACATGTCTGAGCCATTGTATGGGGATCCATACGACTTGGTTCATCGACTGGAGATCGTTGATATTGCTACCGGCGCATCCGATGTGAAACCCGTCTAGTAAAAGATGCAGGGTTCCGAGGCTTTAGGTTGGATTCGACCCGGAAGCTCTAGAGTTTGTGAGCCTGCGACGCCGCGCACTCCGTGACTGTGTTAAATTCATAAACTTTGCTTTTTGAATTAAATGTCACTTTAACGTTGGTATTTAATTTAACAGTATTGTTATCTTATCATATGATCTGTGTGTTTTTAGTATAAATTGTTAGTTATCCCATAGCAACGCATGAGCAATCTACCTAATTTAGCTTAAAAGTACTTTCATAAGAAGTTAAATTTATGCCTTGGAAAGTGTGTCCCTGTCCAGAACTATTTCTTTTAGAACCTAGAGGGAGTAGGAGTAATACTTCTTTTATCCTAAAATAAATTTGAAATTAATTCAGGGTGTGAGATGTACTCCCTCCGTTCTAGTATGGTATCATGTTTTAGTATCTTATAATTTTAACTAATTATAAATAAAATATATCAATATTTATGATATCAAATAAATAATATTAGATTAATTACAAAATTTATTTTTATAAAATATTAACTTGGAGCCATAAATATAAATATTATTCACTGAAAACTTGGTTAAACACGAACCATTTTAACTAACATGTAACACATAGTTGTATTTTTTTTTGACGGATGGAGTACACTAATTTTATTTTTGAGATCCGAGAAAATATCCCCATATCCCCGTGTCGGTGTCAGACTGGACATGACTCTGCTGGAGTGCTGGTACAGGCGAAACAGGGCATGGACTAGAGAAAGTTGAAACAAAACAAAGAGATTTGCTAAAATTCAAGTGTGTAAAATTCAGTTTCCTTTTAGACGACGGTTATTGCATATATTTTATATTAAAATTACATATTTAGTTCATTGCATTTTATATACGAATAATCTGTGATTTTCAGATTTGAGATTAAAAAATCTGTTAGATAAAGCCATTTTTGTCTGATATATGTTGGCACAAATACAATTAACAATTTACAATGATTTTTATAGCCAGATAAGGATAGAAAAATAATATGTTGCAACATAAAGACTATTAACAAATTGCAAACAACCTCCTGCAGTCCCGCGGCTCTACTCGCCTCCAGCATATCACTGCAGAAGGGTAGCGGAGCCTGGCAGAGGGCAAAGGGAAAAGCTCATATCACTTGATTTTGACTATTCAATTTATAGAGAGAGAGGAGTATTGACATATACTACACTAAAGGAATATACTATAAATAACATATTTCATCATGTATGTAATGATGATCATTTGATATCTCAAACACTACCACAGAACAGAATAGCCATGAGGGTCGAAAACTAATAAGGAAAGCAGCAAAACCGTCAAGGAAATAACTCCTGGTGGCCAACACTCAAGGAAGGACCACCAAAGGGTATAGAGTGAAGCAAACGGCTCTTACCTTGACGGCCGGCCGCCACAAATTAATTCCTTAAGGGTTGAGCCGCCAAGGAAATAAATCAGTGGTCAGATTTTTAACACCGTCAAGAAAATGTAACAACATCTAAAGATATATATTTCCTTGAGTGCCAATGACACCCAAGGATATACGTTTCCTTTGGGTGCCGATGACACCTAAGGAAATGTAACACCCCTCAAGGATATATGTTTCCTTGAGTGTCGATGACCCCCAAGGATATGCATAGGAAACTAGCACTTTGTTGGCGGTTTCCGGTTATACCCAAGGAAATGTGAATTACTTTGGCGGTTTATAATAGCACTCAAGGAAACATAGAATTACCTTGGCGGTTTAGACTAGCACTCAAGGGAAATGGATTTAACTTGGCGGTTTGGGTTAGCACTCAAGAATATGTATTTCCTTGGAGGTTTCATACAACCCCAAGATAATGATATATCCTTGGGGGTTCAATTTCGCCCCTCAAGAAAATTGCTGGCTCCCAAGGATATTTAGTTTTCTGGTAGTGAACATTATTGTTTTTAAATGATCAAATTTATAACAATTTGACCCTAGATAAACTTTTTTCTCTCAATCACGCAAAAGGTTTGGCGTCTTTGTATTAAGGTAGAGAAATTATTCGATATAACACGTCTTGACAGTGCCCTAGGGGTCAATAAAGTTTTACATGGACGCTTAAACTCTCCCTAGTTTTACATTTGACCCCAGACAAGCTCAGAATCCATTATATATAGAGATTATGTGAAAATTGTACAGTTCGGTAGGCCATCAAAAGTTAGTTAAGCGTGCCTTTGTAGTATGTTTGTTTATTTGTTTACATTACACAAATACTTTTTTAAGGAAAAAAAACGACAAGTCATAGGAATGAAATGACAGCAACGATGTCTACATACCACCGTTGCTTTTGCTTAACACAGGTGTCCTCCGCGCGCCCTACAAAAATAAATGAGTAGTTCCTCATCACTCTGTCAGCGGTTACTTATCAACTTATTACTGGCTTTCGCATCAAATCGCATCCATAGTCAAAAAATGGAAAATATCGTCGGTGCTAAGATCAACTGTCGGACAGGCATGTGACAGTGACGCCGTTTCATCAGAGTCGCCAAATTAGTCAACAGAAGCAACTGATCACTGTTGCTTATCGAGAGGAGAAACGCGACTTGAGAGTGAGGGGGAGAGAGGTGTGTACACACAACTGGTTGATGTCAATAATCCGTGCCGTGCGTCGCGATCCAAATACGCGGAGTACTCGTATATAGCATCTGGCAGACGCGCCGCGAAGACTCTTTTTTGTTGGCCTCCGTCGAAACACAAGACGACCATGCATGCATATATGGCTGCGCCAGCAGGGTCGCAGCTGTTTGGATTCTGAGGGAAATTTTGTGCCAAAGCGACGACGCTGATGATCGCTCGAATCATTCGAGTTCAAGTGTAGGTAAGACCGCGGAATTGTTGGCAGGCGTTCGCGTGAGCAAAGTCAGCGGCGGCCTGCATCGCTACACGCTACTGGCCTAGGTAGGCAGCCAGCAGGTGGTGCCGATGGGGACAGCGGCCTCCGGAGTCAGTTCGTCCGATTCCATCCATTCCATGCGGATTGAGGACGAGATGCCGCGCGAGGCGAGCGTGCGTCGTCTCGTCGTCCGCCTGCCGTTCCGTGCCTCTTGTGTCATGTCACATCACATCACATCAGATCCTCCTCCGATCCTGCCGGCTGCAAGGAAGCCAATGCTGCCTCGCCTCTGTGGCTCTGTGGTTCTGTGGCTGTGGGTCTCAAATCCGGAGGAGGATCTCCACCTTGCACTACTGTTGGAGTGAGTGTTGCTGCTGTAACTGCAAAGATGAGGAGCTGTCCGATACCGATCCCTCCAGAGAGCAAAAGGGGCCTCCTATCCTGCCGCTAAGATGAGACGAGATTTACCCTTTTTCGATGGCAGCCTAGCACTAGCAGTAGGATGTGTCGTCTCGTATCACACTGTACATTCTTGCAGCCTTGCAGGGTGTCAAACACTGGTACAGAAAACGTTTTCACAGGCGGTGGTAGAGGCATTTATACAGGCGGTCAAGTCCACCGCCTATACTAGGGGTCAGTACTAATCGGCCCACAGTACAGGCGGCGGGCTGTGAGCCGCCTGTGAAAAAAGGGCTTTCACAGGTGGCGTGACACCGCCTGTAATAAAGATTATTTACAGGCGGCTCACTTTGTTAGCCGCCTGTGAAAACCCATTTTCACAATGCGCTCACTCCGTAGCCGCCTGTAATTATTTTTTTTTTAAATTTTAATATTTGCCTCCACACTGTACTATATTTATCACACACACACATATATATATATATAAGATATGCAAACATGAACCATAAAATTGCATCATACATACAACACATATAAATATTACAGATGTGTACATGAAATCAAACATCAAGCATAAAATTACATATAATACACGTCATTTCATGTTATGAGTTCAACCATTTGGTGTTTACATGTCATTTCGTTTCAAGTTTAGACCTGCTAGGTGCATCGGTAGCTTTAAATCTTTCACTTGCTAAATCATCGGCTTCATAAAAAATATGATCCGGTACTTGGAATTATTTCTCTCATAATAAAACCGCACAAGTCTGCTACTATATCTTCCATAGTTTTTGGAGTGAATGGCACGTCCTTTCCTTTGCTTCTCGGCTGGAAACAAAGTTTAAAAGCATCATTGACACATGTCCAATATTAATATTTCCAACTTTAATGAGAAAACTTCATACATAGATATTTTTTACCATATTTTTGTCCCCGACGTATCGTCCCCTTTGCCTTATGAACTCACACACATAGTATCCACAGATGAGACCGATCCGGTGGTTGCTTGTGGCACTCTGTAATTAATGAGCAAAAGATTAAACTAAAATTGTCATGCCTTGTGTATTATTTATATGATGATATGTGTTCGGACAACTTACGGGATAATGGTGTTGTATCGTCAATGGCACACTAGGATCTGAAGCGGGCGTCGACCGGTCCTTTTTGCTTCTTATAAAACCGCCATGCCCTATAGATATCGAATATAAAACACTATAGTTATTTAGAAACTCTAATTCATATAAGTATACGGATGTGGTTGCATGTTGGCTCACCTTTCTAAATGAATTAGGAATGTTTGATCTGTTGAGAGGAGGATAATGTAAGGAGTCTAGGACAAGCACCTTCCCTTTGAATGGATAAATATAAAAAACAATCCAATGGTCACTGCATGAATAAACGAGTGAGCGACACATGTACTTAGGGTTAACACGATAATTTGAAGTACGTATACGAGGTCACGCTTACCCAAAGTTGTAGGGTGCCAATATAAAATCCCTATACTTATATCTCAGCATTGCTCTACCGAGATAGAGGGCATATTTGTCCTCGTATTTTCGTTGCAATTCCTTTACAGCTTCTGCAACTTGTTCTGGTGTTTTGTCCTTCTCTATCTTTGCTCTATCTTCATTTGTAAGTACAAATTTGTGCATATTTTCTTGTAACCTGATTGGACTCAGGTAACCGACCATCGATCCTGTAGTTAACGATCTCTGCTCGTGGTCTTGCAAACTACATACAACATCCACATATTAGAGTTTATCACATTCCAAATTTAATAATAACAATGTGTGTGCATGAGTGATACTTACAGGCACCAGATTGTAATGAGTTGGACGTCTAGTTTCCTATAGTTCAACAGCAGGTGCATGTCCTCGAAGGTAACAAATGCCCCGCTTTTATCCTTGCCAGTAGCAAACACGTCTGCTGGTATGTCAACACTAACTTGCATGCGAGCCCAGATTCACCGCTCTCATGTACCAGATCCATGAAACCTTTTATCGTCCATGGACCCTTTTCAAGCACCGTCCATTGCAAAGCATATGCCTTCCGGGCACATAGTTCTTGGGGACATTGACATAATCATCAACCGTTGGCTTTCTTATATCCTTAAGGGTCAATGGTGTATTTGATGGCGGTTCGACATGTACATTGCCACTTGGGGCTTCCTTTGTTGGTGGCACGGCTTGATTTGTTGGCGGCGGCTTCCTTCTTCAGTGACGGTTCGAGCTCAACGACTCGTGTGCCGTCCACCGCTTTCAAGCCCTTTCGAAATAGAATCGTGCTCTTTGCTTTCCCCTTTTTTGGCTCATAGGGAGAAACCAATTTTGGAATTGGAAATTTCTTTGCCTTCTTGGAGGCCGGTGCTTGTGGGGGAGTTTGCTCTGCTTCCTTATGCTTTGGTGGTGGCGGGGGAGTTTGCTCATCTTCATTCTGCTTTGGTGGTGGCGGGGAGTTTGCTCTACCTCCTTCTCTCGTGTTGTGTCCTTCTTGGTGGCGGAGTCTGCTTTGCTCGGCATGTTCTTGGCTGGCCCCTCGAGCTCATCCAAATGAGAATGACATATCATGTATTGGCGATGACGACGGTGGCTCATAAATATACAGGGATGTTGGGGCATGCATTGGCGATCTTTGGCTGTTGACTTGTTTCGCCTCTTGGGATGCTTGATGCAATTTGGTGGAGAGGGTGCCGTTGGTGGATCAATCAACCTTACGTCTGCGTCTCGGCCATTGTATGAAGTTCTTGATTGCTTGTCCAAGCTTCTCTATACCCTCGAGAGGTCGGGATGTCGATGAAGTCGTCTTCATATCCACTCCACTCTCGACCGTCAACACTTCCACCCTACAAAGATGCATCTTGCATCTCGACACCATGGAACCTACGTCCGGGGGATGGCATTGCTGTGGCCACTTGCTTTGTATGCTTTGATTCCTAAGGCCATATCCAATTAACAATGAGCAAGGCCAAGGTTTATCAATATCGTCAAGCTGGATAATGGTCCTGATTTGATGTTGACGCTATATACGCTTGGAAAGGGCATAGATTGTGTGGCCATCTCCTCGCTACCCAAGGGTTGAGCTGGGACATCTTGCATATATGAAGGAGCTTGTGATGACATCTGTTGAGTAGACACTGCTCCCGCCAACCGCTTCATCACTTCAGGATCAGGGTTTTTAACGAAGTCTTCCATCAAATTCCTAAATTTTTTGGCAGCTGCTTTGCTCAAAAATCCTTCATGTGCTCCTTATGTCGTTCTCTTTTCTTATACATGCCTTTCCACTCTTCACCAAACCCTTCTTTCCGTGTGGTTCTGGATGAGACGCCCGCATACCGACACGGATGCTCGGGGTTACCTACAACATGATATTTAATGTCGTTGTCGATTTCTATTTTACTCGAACAAAATGGAAAATATAATTTTGTTACCTAGAGCATGGGAAAGGCTGTCCCTCTCCTCTCGTGACTTGAAGGCACTGTCTTTTTCCAGTTTTGTTGCTTCCAAAACCTTCTCGGCAATCGGCTTGATCTCATCGGACGCAGAGAGATCTCATCGCTCTCGTTGTTTGCCTTCCAAGCGCCGAAGCCAATTCGCACCGTTCGCTCGCACTATATCTCGCTCAATGCCAACTTGCCCTCTCTCCTCTTTGCTTCGTCTTACGCCTCCATTTAGGAATCTTGGTCTTGTAACCGCCAAAGATGCCGAGGTGGTGGTGGTACTTGTTCTTCTTTGCAAGTCTTGAGGCGGCTTGGCTCTTAGCCTTGGAGTCGTCGGAGTTTTTATGACACTAAAACATGCCCACTTGTTACTGCTGTGATAGGGTACCGCCGTTGGGTCCCGCCTTCGCAACCACTTTTTATTCATATCATGCCTATAGCCCTGGAATGATATTGCTAATCGCTTCATGACATGACCCTTGACCAAACCTTCCATTCCCTCCGGAAAATAAACTTAGTGCACAATCGAGTCCAACAATTCTTCCTCTTTCCTTCGTGCACCATACTCCAATCATTCCAGGTGATATCAAATTCTTCCTTTACTAACCATCCAATGGCGGCCCTAAATTTGGGTAGCGCCTCTAGAGGTGCTAAGGGCTCTCCGCTCGGGCTAATCTCAGTAATCCTATAAACTTCTTCCGAAATCTATTCCTTCCTCTATCTCCTCGTGCCCGATCACTCTTTTTCTTTGTACTTCTTCGCTCGGAGGATGTCCCGGTCGTTTGAGGCGCCGTGTCCTTATGAACATCTTGTGACTCTACCTCCATTTCGGCAACAACTTGAGAGAACACCTCCTGTCAATTCAATTGTTAGGTACATACATACACATGCATTATTCTCTCGTATAGACAATCTACGAGCATATATACCTCATCATCATTTGGCTTATCTTCAGGCTCGTAATTAGGGTCACGTTCCAACTCAAGACGGGTCTTCTTAGCTCTAGGAGATTCACGTGGTGATACGCTCGGGCTCCTATAAGGTTCGGATCCAGAGGAGTCAGATCCCGGTGTACCTATCTGGGCATTGGCCTGCTCAGCATTTGATGGAGTACTCATCTGCATGAAATATAAGTATTAACATGGAAAAAACATAGCTAAATTATGGAAAAAAACCCTAACAAAAAACATAGTACATACCATTAATTACTAACTAAACTAATTCACAAACCCTAAATAAAGGGAATAAATAACCGTTAATTACTTACCAAATTAACTAACAAACCTATTGTTAATAAACACTAACTAAATTAACTAACTAAATTAACTAATTACTAAATAAACCCTAACAAAAAATATTACTAACTATTAATAAAAAACCATAACAAAAAACATTCCTAAATTTTGCAAACAAACCCTAACTAAATTAACTAACTAAATTAACTAATTACTAACTAACTAAATTACTAACTAACTAAAGTACTAACTAAATTAGCTAATTACTAACAAAATTACCTAACAAACACTAATAAAACATTACTAATTAATTAAAAAAAAAAAAAAAGCGGCTGCGCCAGTTCAAAGAAGGGCCTGCCAGCCCAACAGAGTAACGCCACGCCCGGCGCTCAGAGGCGCTTGTGCCATGGCGGCAAGACATGGCAGCTTGCCGCCGATCGATCGAGCCGCCTCGGCGCCGAGCTCGGCGGTGGCGGTGTGCTGCGGCCTACCTCTCGGCGTTCCGGTGAGGTCGCAGATGGCGGCGGCAGTGGCGGATTCCGGCATGCAGCATTCTTGGCCGGCGGCTTTCATCACAAGGCGGAGCGGAGGTCCCTCGGCGGCGGCGTGCGTCTTGCGTGAGTTGGGGTCCCTCGACGGCGTGGCGGCGGCAGCTCACGACGGTGGCGGTCCGGCGGCGGTGGAGGAGCGGCGGCGGATTTGGCGACTGACGGTGTCCAATTTCGAACTTCGCGCCTCCGGGACTTAGAAATTTTCGCGGGCCACGCTGGGGAACTTATATTGAGCACATTAGTGCAGGGGGCCATATTTACCACCGCTTTGTAAAATCTTTTCACAAAGGGCGTCATTGACCGCCACTGTGCTAATATATTAGTACAAAGGTACATTAATGAGGGCTTTAGATCTTATATTAGTACAGGCGGCCCTCATCAACGACCGCCCTGTACTAATGTTTTTTTTCATTTTCCACGAGAATTCAGGTTATTTATTCCCTTTATTCGAGGGCGGTTTTTCTTTGGGCCCGCTTTTTGCCTCTTTGGGCACGCTAGGCCAGCATTGCCTGTTGGGCCCGTCTGTACTAATTTAGTTAGTTAGTAATTTAGTTAGTTAGTAATTAGTTAATTTAGTTAGTTAATTTAGTTAGTGTTTATTAATAATAGGTTTGTTAGTTAATTTAGTAAGTAATTAAAGGTTATTTATTCTCTTTATTTAGGGTTTGTGAATTAGTTTAGTTAGTAATTAATGGTATGTTAATTAGGGTTAGTTATTATTTCATGTACTTAATTAGGGTTTGTGGATTAATTTAGTTAGTAAATAATGGTTTGTTAATTAGGGTTATTTATTATTTCATGTACTTAGTGGATTAATTTAGTTAGTAATTAAAGGCTTGTTTAATAGGGTTGGTTATTATTTCATGTACCTAGGGTTCGTGAATTAATATAGTTTTTAATTAAAGGTTTGTTAATTAGGGTTAGTTAATATTTCATGTACCTAGGGTTAGTAAATAATATAGAATCCAAAGGTATACAAGAAGGGGAAAGAGGTTTTAATTAAGATTTGTTTAATTAAGTTAGAAAATAATATCATAGTCCAAAGGTATACAACAAGGGGAAATGTAAACATCTTGCTTAATAAGAAAGAGTAGCATTAGGTACAAATGATAAGTGATACATTAGTTACATGATAAACAATCTAGCGTGCTACAGTCCTTCCTTGTCCATCATGGCGCACCCAGGGCAAAGAGGTTTGCGGGATACTTTTCTCCACATTTTTGATCTTTTCTTCAAAGTTTGTAAAAAGAGACATCTCGCTGAACTGGTTAACATCCTCTAAATCCATTACACCATCAAACTCCTACAATTTGTTGCTTTCCAGGGATTGCTACATGCTTTGGCTTTTGGGTACTTTTCTTTTCATTCGTAGATAGAATTTGTTCCACATAGAACACCTGTGCAGCACGGTTAGCAAGGATCCACGGATCATCTTTGTAACCTACTTTACTTAGATCAAGAACTCTTTGGCCATAGTTATCCACAGTGACATGTTTATCTTGAACCCATCGACATCGGAACACCGGAATCTGCAGCGTGGACCATATTCAACCTCCCATATGTCATCAATGAATCCAAAGTATGTAGTTTCTTCACCAGTTGTATCATCTCTGACCTCACATCGAACGCCACTATTCTGCATGCCATGCGCTTGGTGTCCCTAAAACTGGTGGAAAATGTGAAGCCACTAATGTCATAGCTCGCCATGATATGACCTCGCTTGATGGTCCAGATGCTAAAATCTTGATGGTTTCGATTCATCTGTCATGTCCAAATTCTTTAGCCATGCGGTGAACCGACGCTTGTGTTCCTTGTGTACCCAATCATTTGTGCATCCTGGATTCTCCTCACGAAGCTCTTTCATGTGTTGCTTGGTGAATGGGTCCATTATTATGAGTTGTTGTAGTATCTTTGTAATGTACCTCTAGGACTATGTTGTAATGGCGGGATGAATGATTTCCGTCCCATCCTCCCTCGTCCACCAAGCCTTCCCTCATGTCGCAAACGGAGGCAAACCAATTGATACCGGGTCTTTTAGGAGATTATTACATAATGGTCCTCCGTACGCAATGGCCTCTTCAGTAGTGTATGCCTCTATCATGGAACCCTCCGGATGAGCACGATTTGACATATAGCCATTCAATATTGACATGAAATGCTCATACGTCCACATTTCATGGAAATACATGGGGCCCAATGCCTCAATTTGAGGCACCAAATGAACAATAAGGTGTACCATGATATCAAAGAACGATGGGGAAAGCACATCTCCAATCGGCTCAATGTCTCTGCAAAGAATTTACAGAGGGACTCTAACTCATCACGGATAATTACCTTCTCGGATATCTTATTAAAGAAGTAGCACAAACGTGTGATTGCCATCTTTAAGAACACCGGATTTATAGCCACGATGGCAATAGGAAGAAAAGTGGTCAGCATTACATGACAATCATGTGAGTTGTAGTTGGTGAGTGTAAGGTCTTTCATCGAAACAAGACTCCTTATGTTGGAGCGAGAAACCAGATGGAACTTTTAAATTCTTCAACCACACACACATTGCATGTTTCTCCTCTCTGTTCGGGTTATAGCTTGTTTGCCGGTAGATGGTACTTCCCATTCTCTAGGAGTACAGGTGAAGTTCTTTTCTCGATCTTTAAATGTTGCATGTCCAAACGTGAATTGAGACCTTCCTTTGTCTTGCTCTTTATGTCTAGCAAAGTTCCAACTCTGTTGTCAAACACATTCTTACGAACATGCATACCATCGATCGTGATGTCGTGCGTCTAAGTCTTTCCAGATCGATAAGTACTTAAAGAAAATATACTTCTTCTTGAATGTGTCCCCTCATTTGCCTTCACAACCTTTCTTGGTTTCCCATCTTTGGTCTTTTTCCAAACACAAACTTGACATTCTCAACTATCTTATACACTCTGTGCCCTTTACTATAACCTTTGATGGAGCGGTAGATTTTGATTCATCCATATTGTCAAAGTACTTATTCATCTTTTGTAAGCGGTACTTATGGCTGCCGGTAGCCACCTCCTATGCCTCATGTACACTATCTTGTTAGATGGAGGAAGAGACACGTGCCATGTTCCATCTATGCACTCTACACAACCAACCTTTCCCTTGAACGGCACGATAATGAGAAGAGAGCAGGATAATCATTAATTGTGACAATAATAATTGCTCTCGGTGTGAATGTCTCTTTTGCGGAACGCATCGATCATTTTCACACCCACTTCCCATAGTATTTGCATCTCTTGCATTAAGGGCTCTAGAAATACATCCATATCAACTCCAGGTTGTGTAGGTCCGAGAAATAAGAATGGTTAGCAAAAGATATTTTCTTTTTGACACAACCATGAAGGAAGGTTGTATATTGTCATGATCATCGCTGCCATGTCTTTGTGCGTCTTTGCTCCTCTCGGCAAATGGATTCATTCCATCAGTACTCAGAGCAAACCTTACATTTCGTGGATCCTCGGCAAAGTCTGGATATTTCTTATTGAATTCTTGCCATTGCTTTGCATCGGCTGGATGTCGTAACTTTCCATCATCTTTCCTTTCATCAGAAGCATGCCAGGTCATAAGTTCCGCATCATCAGGGTTTGCAAACAAACACCTCAAACGATCAACCACAGGGAGATACCATATCACCAATGCAGGAATTCTTCTCAACGCATAATAGTCCACTTCGATATTGCTAGTGGGCTTTGAACGTTTGTCTTGTTGAGTCTTTGTTTGCGTCTTCTTTCGCTTCCTCCCTGAAGAAACAGAGGCTGCATTCTCTTCCTCTCGATAATCTTTATTCATCTTGTACCTACTAGCACCACAGTTTGGACAACTGTCTAAGTCTTTATACTGATCACCCCGATATAGAATACAATGATTTCTACATGCGTGGATCTTCTCAACACCCATCGTAAGTGGACCGACTAGCTTCTTTGCATAGTACGTGTTAGCAGGCACTTTGTTCTCCTTAGGAAGAAGGTCTCCAAGTACACGCAATAAATCATTGAAACTAGCATCGGACCAACCATATCTAGCCTTAATCGTCAAAAACTGAAGAACAGCCCGTAGTGTCGACCACTCTTTGGTACAACCTTTCGACTCGTCGTACAAAGGCTCTTCTGCTGCCTTCTTCAAGGCTTCCATT
The DNA here is from genome assembly GCA_904845875.1 of Miscanthus lutarioriparius. Lineage (NCBI taxonomy): Eukaryota > Viridiplantae > Streptophyta > Magnoliopsida > Poales > Poaceae > Miscanthus > Miscanthus lutarioriparius. Next base: position 38,734,376 of record CAJGYO010000008.1, on the reverse strand, counting down.
CGCTTCATGAAGAATATTGATGGATCCGCATTAACGGTTCATTATTGCCTCTAAGAAATCTGCATCTTCAATGGCATTAGTGTTAACATCTTGAGTTTCATTAACATCGGACGTAGAATTATGAGTTTGATTGACATCGGCATAGCATGATGGGTTTCATTGATATCTGGCATAGCATCACATTCATTGAGATATGGCATTGGACCCTCCACATTGATGTTACTTGCAAAGTTGTCGGGTTGTCCATATATAAGGTGTAGAACTACCCTCACCATGTTTTGTCCAAAATCAAGTAGTCCTCCACAAATCCTCTGCAAACCCGATGAGAAGTGATTGCTTCCACATTGTCAAATACCACAATATTTTTACAATCTCGCATGGACAACATATGTGCTTCGCCTTTGTTCTCTGAGCATGTATCTTCACGGCATCAATAAATTTTGGACCTCCACTACATAAGATGGGTCTAATCTTGATAAGTTGTACATCCATAATGACCTCTCCATATTTATCTCAGTAATTAGTTAGGAAAATATTGTATGTCACTCTAAAAACAAAACGAAAATAACCCCTCATAACTAAGATTCTATCCTCCATCAATTAAATAGATATGAAAACCTACCTCTTACAGAATTTACAAAATAAAAAATTTAAATAATTATTTAAACTCATTTTTATAATTATAAGAATTAATTAAACGGAGATGGCATCTTGATTAACAAACCCTAAGTATAAGCAAAAATAACAAACCCTAATTAACAAACCCTAAGTACATGAAATACTAACTAACCCTAATTAATAAACCATTAATTACTAACTAAATTAATTAACTAACCCTAAGTACATGAAATATCTAACCCTAAATAATAAACCATTAATTACTAACAAAAATTATTGAAAAACCTAAGGTACATGAAATAATAACTAACCCAATTTAACAAACCCTAAGTATAGACAATAATAACTAACCCTAATTAACAAAACATTAACTACTAAATTAATTCATAAACCCTAAGTACGTAGATTAAAAAACTAAATTAATTCACAGTTTATAATTACAGGAAATAAGTATAACAATTGACAAGACTTTATAAAGTGTTAATCATTATTCTATTACATAGATCTACTCACAAGAATTCTAAAAAGTATTTATTTCCTCTCGAGTCTTCTGGAACCTTCTGGTGTCCGTTTCGCTGCGAATAAGCGTAATTAAATCTGACATGTAGGTCCACCTTGACGGTTTTCTCAATAAACCCTGTAGAAAATACAGATTCACCAAAACTCGTAGAATTTGTTAGTTTAAACCCCTAAACCTTCATTGGTGATTATATTTATGCCCTTATACATGTTATATTGATGGTTTATAATGGTTGTTAACTACTGTCAACACCCACCTTATCACCCTGTTAGTTATAGTAGTTTTATAATGCTTAGTCATGCTTAGTAGAAAAGAGTTGTTTAAGAAGTTTATGATGCAATGGATTTATACCTAGGGAAGACCCTGAGACTTAATGATGTTATTGAATTAATCTAAAACCAGGCAGACTCTTTGCTTGCGTTAAGTTTGAGTCTTGGCATAGTACCCCGCCTGTGTCGATTAAGGACCGTTCGTTGTTGGCCCTTGGATCAAGACTTTATAGTACTGGCCACATACTCCGATAAGCCTAATACCTCGGCTATTCCATTATGTGAAAGGCCAACCACGCACTGGGAGTGGAGAAATGGCGAGAGTAGCATGTACACATCCTGTGAATCCACCAGGAGTGGCGCAGGGAGGTGGAGTACTGTGCTCTCGGGTAGCGTGAACCCATTCACATTTTGGAGGATCTGAGTGAGGATTGATATATGTAGGTTCGGGTCCGGGCCTAGACCTACATATGTCGTGTGGTAAGGAAACCCTAGCTGGGCCAAATCGATTAAAATCGTTGTTTGCTCTACGTCAATAGGAGACTTGATACTCGCACCATCATCGTAGTTAATCTATGGAATATAGGCCCTGTTTGGTTACCCCTCCTAAAAGCTTTAGGAGCTAAAATCTGGATAGAATCTATCTAAAGAACCAAACACCCCCTCCTAAAACCTCCTAAAAGTTTTAGGAGGCTGGTTTTTCTTTAGGAGCTCCACCCCCTCCTAAAACCTTCTAAAGTTCTTCCTGGACCCCCACTACCCCTCATTTATTGCCCCCTCCCCCTCTCTCTCTCCTAAAGAAGGGTAAAAGTGTCTTTGTTCAACAACATTTATTGCTTTTAGTTAGTTTTAGGAGGTACAACCAAACACTCTTTTAGAATGTTTTAGAAGGCTACCTAAAACTTTTAGGAACTAAAGTTTTAGGAGCTCGGAACCAAACAGGGCCATAGTTACTTATGGATATAAGATAAAATGAGATGAGATGATTTATGAAGTGATTGAGCTAGATCAGGTGCAAACTGGATACTACTAATAAACTTAATACATAGTTAAAACATTGAAAGTAAGGATCCACTTGTAGTAAGTTTTTTTTCAAAAGTTATTCTTGCTTTCAACTTTACTTAAGCCTGCATACCCTTGGAGTCTTTTCTTTTAATCGGGTAAGACTTGTTGAGTATCCTCAAGTGCTTAGGGTTTGTTAATCCCCTGTTGCAGGATATGAATCATGCTGCTAGTTGCGGTCATGCCAGTGGGCTCAACATGATCTGGACATCTCTTCTACCTTAGATGCTTTACCTAAGTCACTTCTGCAATTTCTACTCATCAATTGGAACTTAGTTAAGTTTTACTTGAGCATGATTTGTAACCTAATGTTATAAATCTTTTGCACTCTAATGTAAGGTATTTTTGTATCAAATGTTGTAATGTTGTGGCAACTCCATGTTGATCCTGTATGAGTTGTAAATTGTGGATGATTCGGGGTTCCCCGAGGACACCTGATAGACTACCAGAGTTATCTAGCTCTCATGTGCAGCAGTCAGAGGTCTTAAGGACAATAACAGGTGCATATATGCCATATAATTTAGGTGGTTCTGCCACAGTCATGGACGAATGTTTTTTGGCCTGGCCCAAACCTGGCCCGGCCCACAAAATGCTCAGGTCTAAGCACGTGGGGGCTTTGTTTGTTTGACTGTTGATGCACCTTCCATGATGAATTGATGATTTATGATAAAGCATATATTTCATATTTTAATAGAAGAGAGAAAAGAATTATCTCTTAATTAAGAGTTATTACACTCAAAAAGCATATGATGTTAGTTTCAAAAAAAACCATGAGTTTAGTAGTGTGTCGGGTTCATAAATCCGGGGTCCCCAATGGACCCACTTCCCTACAAAACTCGGCCCTGCAGGCGGCGCAACGACAGCACACGCCTGGGCCGGCCCAGATACACAATAACAGGCCAAGACCACGATCCGGTCCCCGACCGACACCTCTGACCTCTGGGTCGCGGGCTCCGCCTCGGCCGACCTCCTTTCTCCGACCAAGGATACGCCGGACCTCTGCTCGCTGCTCTTTCCCGACCGACACGGTCAGGGACGACTCGGAACGACCGATCAGGGACGCCCGCTCGGTGTGGGCCTAGGGAGAAGGCAGAGCAGATAAGGTAAGACGCTCAAGTCAACCGCAATACCGAGGATCGTACCCTGCCATACCCTATGCACCTGCTGGACGGTGCCACTAGGTCATGACAGACGAACATGGTAGAGCCTGCCAGACACGTCTGGGCATAAATAGTATTATGGGCACTGGCAGCCATCCCGTACCCGATGGCGTGAGCAACAAGACTAGGCAGCACACGTATACACTTTCTCTCTTTCTATCTGACTTGTAAGGCCATCCCTTTTAACTATAAAAGGGGATACGCTCTCTCCTGGAAAAAAAAGAGAAGGAGGCTCACACTCTCTCTCAAAGACTTTCTGGACGACTCGAGAACACAATAGCTCAACAGCTCTAGAGACACACAGAGCATACGCTCTAATACTTAGTATATGTTAGAGCCCCCCGTCACTCTCGGCCACTCGGTTCGGAATCCAACCAGGCCTCTAACACCCCCCTTCTCATTCCATATTCGTTTGTAACCCCACGACAAACTTCGAGCACCTGGGCTCACGAATAAAGTCACCGACCAATTGAAACTGGACGTAAGGCACGTTGTCGAACCAGTATAAATCTTGTGTCATTGAGTGCTAAGCCACATCCGATCACAACACATAATAAAACTACAAATATTTATTTATTGGTCACGTTTCGTAGCGACGTAGTGCTATTCAGTTTTCCTTGAATTACAGTCTTCGTCGGAAGAAGCGTGTGTTAGAAGTTAATAGTACTGAACAAGTTATCGCACTATTCTATTGAGGGTGCCCTCAGATCTTTCTGTTAACTCTGATCCCCAGAAGTTCCTGACGCAATCAATGCCAGAAGGGCGACCATGCCCTCCCTTTTCTTTTCTTTTTTTGACAAACCATGCCCTCCCTTAAAAAAAGACTTTCCAGAATAAAATGTTCTGAGCTCGTCGTAGGCTCGTAGCTGGCTTCTCATGGAAGAGAAGACCGCACCCCGATAGGGCCCAAGTACCCAACCCAACAATCATAAAGGCAACTGAAATTCGTTCTTTTGCAACGGGCCCATGATGCCTAGCCCAACCCTTCTTCCTGCGACGGTTTCAGTTGGACGAAGAGGCCCTAATTCCACTGCGGCCCAACAGAAAAAAAAACCACTACCCGTGTTGTCTTCCTTCGCTGCATCGCCGCATGCAGGCCCCAACCAGGCCGTGCGTCGAGTTGAGTACATTTGGGACGTTTCCCATGATTTTTCCCTTTGTGCACTGAACTGAACAACTCGCATAACCTAACTGAATATTGGCTCGTGCAAATCCAGAAGGAGACATCCAATAATGGCCTAGTGTCTCAGTGTACAGATATCAGTTTCGAATATACAAATGACTTCAGCTCCTGCGCTCATGTCATGATACTTCCATGATACTGATATTTAGTAACGGATTTTGTTCAGACTAACGGATTCTGTTCTGTCAATATGTTCCTGCTATTTCAGGCGGCATATTATTAAGAAGGAAAGAAAATAAAATAACCCACATTAAGTTTGCAACGGGGAGTATCGATCTTTTGTCCATTCTTCACTGGAAGAGATGGGAGATTTGCTTGCGGTTCATCCAGACCTTTTCACCTCACTTTTTTGGGATGATGTGGATGTACTAATACTAAAGGGGAACTAGAAGTCTAGAACAAGACCAGAGGTCAACATGTGCGCATGGTCTTGCTGCACTGTAGATACAATCAAGTACTGTCTGCTTGTTCTGTTCTGGAACTTGTTGTGTAGGGAAGAAAGAGCCTAGCACTAGCACCTTCCAATGATTCTAGCTAGAAAAGCAATGTTTGGATCTGTCATTGTGAGTTTGCTAGGGACATTATTACCTGTGGTTGTTAAAGCTGCCCTGGATAAAACGGTCCACGGATTACGGTAGCCGGTAGGCCCGGTTGGCGGTAGCACACTACTCTTTGTGTCTTGTGTGTGAGCCAATCTGGCGACGTCGTTGTGAGAACTGAGAAGTCAGCCTGTCAGACAATGACTGATTGGTTCTGGTTAGTCTGAATTTGCTAAATGCCAAGTCATTACAGTAGAGCATCAGATGTTGGCATGCATCGATCGATCCCTTTTCTGACTGCTGATGTGTTGTACTAGCAGTATCCTACTGACAGAGGAACAAAATCTTTTGTTAAGAACATCTTCTTGCCCAGCCCAGCAGTCCAAATGTCCAGTGCTGTTTCAAGGCCTGCACTGTGCACCATCAGCATCGAATTCACTGCACATGCCGTGCTGATTCACAAGCAGCAGCAGGCGGCCTCAACCTCATGATGCTTGCGGGTTGGAAAGGGAGAGGAGCTCGATCGAGACCATTCTGACTGACTGCTGGTAGCCAGTCTGGTAGTAGTACTCAGTACGTACACGATCTCGAAGGAAGCTACGGCAAAGCTGAAATGGCTACCTGGGCGCAAATGATTTGGTCCGTCTGCCGCGCTGCTCCTGCTGGCTGCTGCGACTGCGATAGATAGCACGGGAATCATGTTGCCCGCCGGTGAGGTGTGATCGGACGTGAGAGCTTTCGCTTTTAAGCAAAGACGATGGCATATAGCATTGGGCCATTGGCATCGCACGGCACGTCCGTCCGTCCGTTGGCCTCCTTTTCCGTTCGGCCATGCGTCCTGCTGATTTGTTGATGTTCTACTCGTACGTATCTCACTGCTCAGCAGCAGGTTTCATCAGTCACAGTACGGGAGGGCGGTGTGGAGTCTAATCAGGGGCGTAACTCGTGGCAGCCAGCCTTTTGCGTGCGTGCTTGAAAAATGGCCGAGCTGCCTGTCAGAAAGCGATCGCTGCTGGTAGTGGAACATGTTGGAAGCCTGACGACATTTTGAGCGTTTGTGACTTGTTGAACCAAGTGCACAAGGCATGTGACTCGTTGAATTGTACCCACTCCAGGTTTCTAAAAAAAAGTTCTTTTTAGATAATACCTGGATCAAACGTACGTTGAAAATATAAATCATGAATAACTTTTAAACGGTTGAGTTTGAAAATATGAAAACTATATAAAAAGATTTAGTTTAAAAGTACTTTCCAGTCTGTTCGTTTAGTCGTATTTGGCTTATAAGCCATGGTTTATCAGCTAACGAACAGTATTTTTCTCTCACACCAAACCAGCCAAAAGTACTTTCCGCCATGGCTTATAAGCCAAACCAGACCAAACAAAAAAAGTCAAATTTATGCTTTGGAAAACGTGTCGCTGTCAAAACGATTTTTTTAGAACCTAGAGAGAGTAGGAGTAATACTTCTTTTATCCTAAAATAAATTTGAAATTAATTCAGGGTGTGAGGTGTACTCCCTCCGTTCTAGCATGATATCATGTTTTAGTATCTTATAAATTTAACCAATTATAAATAAGATATATCAAATATTTATGATATCAAATAAATAATATTAGATTAATTACTAAATTTATTTTCATAAAATATTAACTTGGAGCTATAAATATGAATATTATTCACTGAAAACTTGGTCAAACACGAACCATTTTAACTGGCATGTAACACGTAGAGTACACTAATTTTATTTTTGAGATCCCCGTGTCGGTGTCGGAGACTGGACATGACTCTGCCGGAGTGCTGGTACAGGCGAAACAGGGCATGGACCAGAGAAAGTTGAAACAAAACAAAGTGTAAAATTCAGCTTCCTTTTAGACGACGGTTATTGCATATATTTTATATTTAAAATTATAGATTTAGTTCATTGCATTTTATATACGAATAAACTGTGATTTTCATATTCGAGATTAAAAAATATGTTAGATAAAGCCATTTTTGTCGGATACGTGTTGGCACAAATACAATTAATAATTTACAATTATTTCTATAACCAGATAAGGACAGAAAATTAATATGTTGCAACATAAAGACTATTAACAAATCGCAAACAACCTCCTGCAGTCCCGCGGCTCTACTCGCCTCCCAGCATATCACTGCAGAAGGGTAGCGGAGCCTGGCAGAGGGCAAAGGGAAAAGCTGATGCATATCACTTGATTTTGACTATTCAATTATATAGAGAGAGAGGAGTATTGACATATACTACACTAAAGGGATATACTATAAATAACACATTTCATCATGTATGTAATGATGATCATTTGATATCTCAAACACTACCACAGAACAAAATAGCCTTGAGGGTCGAAAACCAATAAGGAAAGCAGCAAAACCGCCAAGGAAATAACTCCTGGTGACCAACACTCAAGGAAGGACCACCAAAGGGTACAGAGTCAGGGAAACAGCTCTTACTTTGTGGGCCGGCCGTCACAAATTAATTCCTTAAGGGTTGAACTGCCAAGGAAATAAATCAGTGGTCAGATTTTTAACACCGTCAAGAAAATGTAACAACATCTAAAGATATATGTTTCCTTGAGTGCCAATGACACCCAAGGATATATGCTTCCTTTGGGTGCACACCTAAGGAAATGTAACACCCCTTAAGGATATATGTTTCCTTGAGTGTCGATGACCCCCAAGGATATGCATAGGAAACTAGCACTTTTGTTGGCGGTTTTCGGTTATACCCAAGGAAATGTGAATTACTTTGGCGGTTTGTAATAGCACTCAAGGAAACATAGAATTACCTTGGCGGTTCAGACTAACACTCAAGGGAAATGGATTTAACTTGGCGGTTTGGGTTAGCACTCAAGAATATATATTTCCTTTGAGGTTTCATACAACCCCCAAGATAATGATATATCCTTGGGGGTTCAATTTCGCCCCTCAAGAAAATTGTTGGCTCCCAAGGATATTTAGTTTTCTGGTAGTGAACATTATTGTTTTTAAATGATCAAATTTATAACAATTTGACCCTAGATAAACTTTTTTCTCTCAATCACGCAAAAGGTTTGGCGTCTTTGTATTAAGGTAGAGAAATGATTCGATATAACACGTCTTGACAGTGCCCTAGGGGTCAATAAAGTTTTACATGGACGCTTAAACTCTCCCTAGTTTTACATTTGACCCCAGACAAACTCAGAATCCATTATATATAGAGATTATGTGAAAATTGTACAGTTCGGTAGGCCATCCAAAGTTAGTTAAGCGTGCCTTTGTAGTATGTTTGTTTATTTGTTTACATTACACAAATACTTTTTTAAGGAAAAAAAATTACTAGTCATACGAATGAAATGACAGCAACGATGTCTACATACCACCGTTGCTTTTGCTTAACACAGGTGTCCTCCTCCGCGCGCCCTACAAAAATAAATGAGTAGTTCCTCATCACTCTGTCAGCGGCTACTTATCAACTTATTACTGGCTTTCGCATCAAATCGCATCAAAAAATGGAAAATATCGTCGGTGCTAAGATCAACTGTCGGACAGGCATGTGACAGTGACGCCGTTTCATCAGAGTCGCCAAATTAGTCAACAGAAGCAACTGATCACTGTTGCTTATCGAGAGGAGAAACGCGACTTGAGAGTGAGGGGGAGAGAGGTGTGTACACACAACTGGTTGATGTCAATAATCCGTGCCGTGCGTCGCGATCCAAATACGCGGAGTACTCGTATATAGCAGCCGGCAGACGCGCTGCGAAGACTTTTTTGTTGGCCTCCGTCGAAACACAAGACGACCATGCATGCATATATGGCTGCGCCAGCAGGGTCGCAGCTGTTTGGTTTCTGAGGGAAATTTTGTGCCAAAGCGACGACGCTGATGATCGCTCGAATCATTCGAGTTCAAGTGTAGGTAAGACCGCGGAATTGTTGGCAGGCGTTCGCGTGAGCAAAGTCAGCGGCGGCCTGTATCGCTACACGCTACTGGCCTAGGTAGGCAGCCAGCAGGTGATGCCGATGGGGACAGCGGCCTCCGGAGTCAGTTCGTCCGATTCCATCCATTCCATGCGGATTGAGGACGAGATGCCGCGCGAGGCGAGCGTGCGTCGTGTCGTCTCGTCGTCTGCCTGCCGTTCCGTGCCTCTTGTGTCCTGTCACATCGCATCAGATCCACCTTGAGGATCTCCACCTTGCACTACTGTTGGAGTGAGTGTTGCTGCTGTAACTGCAAAGATGAGGAGCTGTCCGATACCGATCCCTCCAGAGAGCAAAAGGGGCCTCCTATCCTGCCGCTGAGATGGGACGAGATTTTCCCTTTTTCCATGGCAGCCTAGCACTAGCAGTAGGATGTGTCGTCTCGTATCACACTGTACATTCTTGCAGCCTTGCAGGGTGTCAAAGGCTGACGGAGGCAGGCATGGCGCTGGTGCTGTACGTGCATGTACAACAACGGGCAGTCGGCAGCTTGCACCGTTCGCTTGCTAATCGCCACTCATTACTGCCCCCCAAATGAAACCGAAGGGTGCTGTGTGTGTGTGCTGAGCTGACAGCGAACAAAGGGCCGGCCCATTGGAGGAGGCGGCAGCTCGGGTCGATCCGATCCGACGCGCCATTACCTCCTGATGATGCCGTGCGCGCCGGTACAATCAATCGACGTCTTACATCACTGTTTCTCTGCTGATCCATGCGTCTTCCCTAGCAACTTCGGTAGTCAGACGGCGAATATACATATTATATTATAGCAGTAAAAAAGTTAAATTCTTTTTTAGAGATGACAAAAATAACTGAATGAATGAATGGAAGCACCAGTCGGTCAAAAATAAAGAGAAGGGAAAGGAGGGGGTGGCGGTCAAAAAGGTAGGTTAATATGGTTGGGCGCTGGCGCTGGCGCTGCTCGTCCCTTCCAAACCAAATTCAAACTTGGGCCTGCACCAACCGCGATCGGCGATTCGCGATCGTCGGCCGGGCCTGTTGCGTTGCTAGCTGCGAGGTCATTACCAGACCGGTGCGTGCTCCTTTCAGCTGCGGTACGCCTCCGGCCTCGCCCTCGCGCTCTCTCCTCCTCTGCTCTCCTGTACGTGCCCCCTTCCCGCGCATGCTGGAGCAATCACAGCACGCACGCAACTGCACACCATCAACGACGGACAGCTCTGCTCGATCCATACCATCTATGAACCATGATGGTGCTCATCAGAAAGCAGCGAGGGAGGAGGCGACGTTGATTGCAACTCGTACAAAGCCACTTAGGCAGTGGTTGGTGTACACTCGTACTCTGCTGGCCGGCTACGTACGTACCCAGCTTTATCAGCAAAGCAAAAGAGATACTAGCTAGAAGAAAAAACATAAAGCAGTGCGTGATGGCAGCATGCAGCTGCAGCGAGCAGAAGCATCGATCCAGCTCGCACTGCTCAGAAAAGCAGTGGCAGGGAGAAGATAACAGAAAGCGAACAAGAACATCCAAGAAGCACCACCGATGAAATGAGACGGAAACATCTCCACCACCCATCTTCTTCTTCTCCAAAAAAAAAAAAAAACAATAGCCTCATGTACATCATCGTCGTCCTACGGACAAAAAACGTTCCTCCTAACTTCTTCGCCTTCGTTCCCTCCAAGTATACATGTATTGCTGCTACTGCTACGTGCTAACTAATCAATACTACTACATACGAGCTTCCTTAGCTAAAACTGACAACGAACCATGAATCTAATTAATCCATGATATGATATGATATGATGATGCGCGCGAACTCTCTTCGAGATCTTACTCTACAATAGCTTTCTCCACGGCGGCCGGCCGTCTGCCGGCTTCTTCCATGCATCGGCCGGTCGGTCGTCGTCAGGGATGGCTTTGGTCCTCCGCTCCGATGGAGTTGTGCTGCCGCGAGGGGCCCGACGGCGGCACGGTGCCCCGCGGCAAGAACCCCAGGAAATGGTTGGCGGTGCCTGGCTCCAGCGGCTTGCCCCTGAACGGCTGCATGCCTCGCGTCGCTTGGCAGCAGCTCGGCGCCAGCAGCAGCAGGAGGAGCAGGAACACCAGCACCAGGCGCCACGGCGCTAATAATGGCCGGCCCCGCCGCGTCGTCATCCGGCTGCTGCTGCTACTACAGCCTACTCCTCCTCCTGCTTGGAAACAGCCGGCGGCGGCCATGGACAGATCGAGCGGCAGCACCCGGCCGGGCAGCTAGCTAGGCGGAGCTCTCTCGTCCGTCGCTAACCTCAAGGCGTCAATGGACAAGCAAGCTAGGTGGTGAAGGAAGGCGAGCTCAGAGCTAGCTGTGGCGGTGATATATGGGTACGTTAGGGAGGGTGGGGGCATGGCATGGAAGTCCTGGGGATGATGAGACGCAGCAGACGCTGTGACAAGCCAAAGAGGGGTCGTTGTTGGATTAAATTTTAATATTTTATACCAGTTGCGTTAGCATGGTGTGGACGACGATGGAGTTGTTCAAACTTCATGTCATGTCCAGAAGTAGGGGAGGATGTCGATCTATCCAACATTTTTTTCCAACAGGTACCAGGAAGATGTACCACGTTGAAAAATGGTGCCCGTCTGTCCTGATGTTGCTTGGAAGTATCTAGCTGTTTTTTTGTTGATGATTGGTCTATATCCTCATTTCAAAGATTTATTTATAAATTATAACAGCTATTATTATGGATATATATATATATATATAAGCCCGGTATATCTCTTTTTTTTCAGAACTTGAGAAACGAGAAAAAAATTCTTATGATAATTAAAACTCCTGACCGTGTTTTCAACTTTTTTTCTGTAATTAATTAACCTAAAAGGTTGCTTGTTACAAAGCAACTGGTTTTAATATGTCTAGCTGTTACATTTTACTTTACGACTTGGAGCATGTTTATTTGAAGAGACCGTGGTTCAATCTTCAATGCTTTATTTCCTGAGAAAATGTAAGACTCATTGAAGTTGCTAAAACATCAGCATTCTTGAGTATCCCACGTTTTTATGGTGTTTCCTTTTCTGAGATCGAGCAGCATAATAACCATAGCTTTACCATGTACTGCCAATATTGACCGATGCATGCATGTAACCTATCCCACTGATCAAACCTTTATGACCACCCGCAAGCGCCGGCTAGCACTGTAGACTGGATAGGAGGTAGGAGCCGGGGTGATCTCACCCAAATCCCAGCATCGAAGAAGAAATAGGCTACATATATGTTGCCATGTTCACTTTCATAAGCCATGCTCAAAGTACTGTTGGCTGATTTGTTATAAGAGAAAAATATTGTTCGTTGGTTGAAAAAATACGGCTTATAAGCCAAGCGAACAAGACCATAGATTGTTGCAAATACTAATGGTTTGTTTTTACTATATATTCTTTTTAAATTGTTCTTCATAATTTGGAGTTTGTTTGTTTGTCATGGTTCGATGCTTTTCTTTTTCTGAAAGAAATAGTCCACATATATATGTACTGTATGTAAGGTTCCTTTTTGGTTGCTGAAACATCAACATTCTCATCGGATAAGCTTCGGAATGTATGGTGCTTTCTTATTTTTCTTTTATTTTCAGAAGACAACATGCATACGTTGCTGAAGTTGTCCTTTTGAGGTTTTTAACTGAACATGCACAAGCAGGCGGGTGGATCCAAGGCTGAAGCACCATATATATGGCCCCGTTCGTTGGTCTGAAACTTGGCTAAAACTGGCTGAAAAATACTGTTCCGGCTGAATTGTTGTGAGAGAAAAATACTATTCCGGCTGAAAAAAAAAAGCCGAACAAGCCATTTTTAAGACAAGCGAACGGGGCCGGTGAAACGGCAATGCTAGCATCCGGACGTCTGCGTCTGCAGTCCGTTTTTCATGCCATTTCGCACGCCAACATGGGCCCATGCCGCCCAGACGCCGCCCGCGCGCGCGCTGTAATCTGTTTCCCACTTTTGGGTTTCGCTCGTGCCGCTAGATCACGCACGAGGACCGCTCGTGCCCCCTCCGCTTTCCACGCGCATGCACGCGGGAACATCTGCACCCGCTCGGCGGCACCCCAATAGCTGCAGCAGGTGGGTCTCATTGTAACATGTGCGACACGAGATCTATTTTTGCAACATCTAGATGAAATGCATTCAACATACGTCTAAAATATCTGAAACACTTGCAACATAAGTATAAAACACTTGCAAAAAATACCTAAAAACACTTGAAAGTCATTCCAAAACATGTGCAACGTTCGGATAAAACACTTGCAACATATTATGAAACATATGCAACATCCAGATAAACAGACTTGCAACACACGTCTGAAAAAAAACGGATGAAACATTTAGAACAGATGCTTGCAACATATGTTCATAGCCATGCAACTTATGTAACATCCCAATATACTTTTGCAGCATACATATGAAACACTTGCGATATACCTCATAAATATCTGAAACACTTGAAACATACGCTTGCAACATGCGCGTTCTGCAAAACCTGGCAGGCAGGTGTGCGGGCAGAGCACTGCACAACAGAACCCAGCTGTGCGGTCACGGTGGAGGAGGATGACAGCGGGCGGGCAGCGGCACGGCCTCTAGGGAGCGGCTGCACTACCCCTGACGATAGGGCGCGTGCGTTGCCCCTGGCAAGCGATCCCGCGGTGGAGGAGGCAGCAGCAGTCAGGCGGGTGCAACCTCGCGCGGCGAGGCGGCGACGGCTGTGCAGTTGTGGGGGAGCACAATGCGGCGGTGCGGGCGCGGCGGCGGTGGAGGGAAGGCCGGCGGGAGGCGCGGCGAAGCGCGATCACGGAGCACAGTCACGACGATGCGTGAGGTTTTTTTTATAAACGGTGGTGACCATAGAGGAGCGGATAGGAACGGATAGGATAACCTTTTGGACATTGGGGCCCACCAACAGGGGCATCCGGGCGGATGGACGTATGCTTCCCATAATCCCAGCATTACCGATTGTGAAACCTTTGTTATGTTACTCTCATAAAGCATAGTGAAGTACCATTAGAGTGTTTATAAGAGCTCCTTAAAACAACTCTCTAATTGTAAATTTCCCCTTGTTTTTTGGTAAAAACAAACTAACAGTTTTGTATCCAAACTCTGTTAAGATAAATCTTTGATAAATCTCCTCTTCTAAGGGTATGTGCATGCGTTCCACGCAGGTGCTGCATCCAGCATCCAGCGACGTCTCCCTCCCTTCCTCCCTCCCTCTTTGTTTTTTTTCTCTCTCCCTCCCATATAGTTTTCTTTCCTCTAGCCGCCGTTGCCGACGCTCCACCGTGCAACCGCGGCTAGTTTGTTTTTTTAGCAACTAAAATTTGCAAACTATTGGGGAAAGACAAAAAAAAAAAGTTACTCAATTTATAGTCATGATTTAGCAAGTGTTTTTTAATATATTTTGGAGCTGTTCATAGCTGTTCTGTGGCAAGGACAGCAAATAATTATTAGGGTTTGCTGGTTATAGAAACAAAGGTAAAAAAATACAATTCTGTAATGCTTCAAATAGATTGGCCAAAGTATGACAAGGCTATAGATGAAGAGCGCTCTATTAGAAAAAAAAAACACAGATTCAGTGAGAATAACGCGTGGGAAAAATACAAAATCAAGGGTGTACTGTTATTGCTAGTTTGAAACCGGGCAACCATGTCCCACACACAAAAAAGTGTCAGTCTGCTAGAAGAAGATTTCAAGAACAGATTGCCCTTGTTTTGTGGGTGGCATGCTACCTGTTGTGCCGTGCCGTGCGCCCCAATTATTGCGACCAGAACAAGAAGTGGCCATGAAGAAAACTCGATCAAGATCCGGTTTTAAATCTGCCAAAATTCATCGCCAGACCTAGGTGTAGATTTGTAGGTTTTTGCAACAGTGTAGTCAACCTATCTCATCTACATCTACACCTGTACCTACAGTCCTTGTGTGTTTCTTGGATGACCTACATAGTATACATCACATATGCCGTAGCATATGTAGGCGCTCCTGTGCTCGAGTCGTGTACTACTACGTAGAGGTAGCGCCGGCCGGAGTAATGGACCAGAGAAAAAGAAGGGAGGCCACACCGCATACCGAAAGTACATGATCAAAACAGGGGAGCAACGCGAGAGCTTGTTCGGAGGTGTATGTATTTATTTCAAAATTAAGTTATATTCCATTCCACTCCAACATATTTGATTGGGGTGGATACACGTGCATCAAATAAATAAGATCTAAAGAAACGCGGCCAATGGGCAATGGCCGATGCAAACGAGCGCTTTCCTTGGCCCAGCGAAGCAACCGGCAATTTCCGAGAAATCGTAGCGTTTTTGCCGGAGAGCGCACAAATGCAACGGCCGCACCCGGGGCTCTCCTCTTGTCTCTGCTTGGCGCTCCGCCGCTCGTGTTCGCACCACGCGGCAGCGGCACATGCGTCCGTGCGCGCTCTGCTCCGTCCACCCCGTGCCCAGCCAAACATGTCTGCACCAGTACACCGCGGCTGGTCGGTGCTGGCCGCGACCGACGAGCGTGTCATGCAATTCGGTGCATGTCGTCAAGCTGGTTGCCCTGCCCAGTGCCCATGGCCAACCCGGTGGCGATAGGGCAGAAATTTGGTTCGTGCAGACATGTTTGATGCTTGGCTCCTTGGCCCTTGCCCCAGCGTGCACGACTGCACGTAGTATGGCCAAAAGTTTTGAGTTGAAGGAAGCTAGACACCCTAGCTTGGCTGCAGCCCTGCATGCAGGCCAGGAACCGTTCGTCGCCCACTGCACTGAGCCACGTCACTCAACTCCCTTGCCCCAGCGTGCACGACTGCACGTAGTATGGCCAAAAGTTTTGAGTTGAAGGAAGCTAGACACCCTAGCTTGGCTGCAGCCCTGCATGCAGGCCAGGAACCGTTCGTCGCCCACTGCACTGAGCCACGTCACTCAACTCCCCGATCGATCACTGTCAAACTAACCTCCCTGCCTACCTAGGTACCTAACCGATCTTCCCGACTCCAGGTACGTACGTATGTACAGCCTCCGTACTAGAAAATAATACAACTTTAGTTCTACTCTTAGTTAAATTGTCAAAAGTTTAACTAAATTTATAAAAATTAGTATCAATATCTATGACATCAATTATGTATGTATATATATATACTATAAACATATATTTAATGAAAAATCTAGTGATGTTTATTTAGTATCATAGATATTAATAGTTTCTACATAAAATTTAGTTAGATGATACTCCCTCTGTCCCTGAAAAAATAGATTTCTAGAGTTTTATTAAGTCAAACTTTTTAAACATGGATTGAATTTTTAGAAAATCATGTCAAGATTTATGACATCATATTAGTATCGTTAGATATACCATATAATATATTTTTATAATGTGCTCATTTTTCTATCATAGATGTCGTTACTCTTTTCTATAAAGTTAGTCAAACTTGACTTGCATGGATTCTAGGAATTGATTTATCTGGGAACGGAGGGAGTACTACAATTATACTCTTTTCTGAACGGAGAGAGGAACTCTTTGTCTTGTCTCCAGTCCAATTCTTACACTGAGGCTGTAGAAAATTCTCTTGTGTATTGTGATAATACGTGGCTCCTATTTTCACCATTTCGTTCTAGCCATTTTAGTTAATACATCATGTGATCAATGCTTATAGCATTATATGTATAAGTAGGCTAAGGCCTCATTTGGTAGGGCTCCTCCTGGCTCCTTTGGAGCTTTTTTTAGTGAAAAAAATGAGAAGTTAAAGCCGTTTTGAAGGAGGCACAAATTATGACTCCTCTAAAACAGCTTCGGCTCATCTCAGAGGAGCCCTACCAAACAAGTCCTAAATATGAGCTTGTTTGCAGTGATATGCAAGCTTAGGAGTCTTCCTAGAAAGTTGCCTTAAGGCCTTTCCCCAAATTGAACTAGAACTTGAGACTTTAGTTTCTTCTTGTTCTTGAAGGCCTCGTTAAGATGAGAAAAAAAAAGATTGGATCAATGGAAGATTGGATCAACCAAATCGAACCAATAGAGACTGAAAATTTTGAAGGATTTGGAACCTTCCCTCACTTAATGGCTCCACATCTTATATTTTCTTAATCTCATAGTAGAGTTCGTCCCGCCATTGCCTCGCGGTGTTTCCTTACAAGGAGTTTCTATGCAAACCTTGTTGTTCGCTTTTGATTCAATATTTTCTTAATGTATATGTTGATTAAGTCGTCTTGCTTACTATTGTTTCATATGTGAAGTGGTTTGCTTGTATAAATATATTGGCATCGAAGATCTACATGTGTTATTTGATATATTGATGTTGAGATTCGGTGTCCTAATGAACTAAATGATGCAAGTATATTAGTGTTGAAAGTTTGGATAGCCTGTGGTTTGCCACATTTAAGGATATAAGTGCCATTTATTTAATTATGCACACGAGGTGCTTGGTGGTGTGCTTATAAGAAGTTAGTTTGTTATAATTTCGTTGTTCCGCACGGCCCCGGCCTCTGTTGTGATGAGGCACACCCTTTGTGTAGATGATATGAAAATAAATGGAGCTTTTAGCCGGCTGCTTGTCGATCAAATTCTCGAGATACGTTTGTATATGTGTCGGAGAAGGCAGGAGAAAGAGAGAAATGATGGTACGAACTGGGGTACGTACGGCGCCGCGGACGGGGACGGCTTGCCGGCCGGCGGCGCGGCGGCGACAGGCATTGTTTAAGGGCCGTGCGTCTCGCAGGGGCAGTCGATGATCGATGATGGCCACGAAAAGGTTGGCGGAATAGTTTTAGAGCAGAGGGATGGGAGCTAGCTACCCCAACGTGTGCGCGCAACCAAACCCACCAGGCTGATGACTCTTGCGACGATGAGTTGCTGTGACTTGCCGTAACTAAAAACCTGGTCGACTTTCTGGGCCAAAGTTAGGCAGTCGGGTTACTGAGTAAACATCACCATTGACCAATCTGTGTCTACGCCGACGGCATTTAAATATTTCGATCGTCGACTGCATGCATGTATAACAAACACTTTAGTACTACTAGTAAACAACATGTTTCGGCCAGCTCTAGGCTCCAGCTCCAGATGGGTGAGAAAGTTGAGACAAGCAGCCAAAAGGAGATGAAGGCAATGATCACCCCGGCCGGACGGGTCGAAATTAACGCACAATCTATGCATACGCCTTTTGTTAATGAACCATAATGGAAGGAAGATACCACGCATGATGATCACACATGCAGCCATGCATGCAACTGAGAAGAAGAAGAAGAAGAAGAAGAAGAAGAAAACAGGCGAAAGAGAGTCAGAAATTCAGAATTCATCCATCTGCAACCAATGCAACAAAAGAGAGTCAAGAAATTCCATGGCTCTGTTGTAGTTGTACGTGGCCGTAATCATGGCCGACCGTCTCCCGGATGGGCTTTTGGCCTTTGCTAACGGAAGGAGCAGAGGGGCCCCGTCGCTGCCTCCCTGTCCCATCCGGTTCGACTACCACCTGTCTGCCTGCCAGCCATGTACAGGAGTATGAGTAGCGACTACAAACCTCTCCATCATCACATCAATTTTAGCCGTTTGCCAGCCATGTAGATAAAAAAAATAACTAATTGCACAGTTTAGTTGGAAATCACGAGATGAATCTTTTGAGCTTAGTTGGTCCACGATTGGATAATATTTATCAAATAAGACGAAAATGCTACTATTCATCGAGTTGAAATTTTTTTCAATCTAAACAAGGCTACTGGCAAGCGAACCACACGCCCCCAGAGTTTCAGCAATCTGCTGCTGAACCCGCTGTCAGTCTGCCACCGGATGGCAGCGTTCTGCCTGCTGATCCTCAGCTGCCTGCAACACCATCTCCATCTTGTGCTCTGCTGCCCATGTGCCCATCTCAGTGGCATGATCGAATTTTACTCTGGTCTTCATCTTTTGCTCCATCGCTGTTTGCTGATACGGTTGCCATCGATCAATCAATCCAACGGAAGCATACGCCGCCGCCATGGACTAGGGTGGCCAAACCTCACAGAAACCAACTCAAACTGCTAGCTGAATGTACGTTGCGTGGTTACGTCTTCCCTAAATCACTAGCACACCCGCCGTAATTTCCCCTCCGGCAGGTGCTGATTGGACTCATGCAGACACGAAGAGAGTCAGAGAGATGAATCGGCGCGCACGTCTCATGATTCCCATCCATGATCCATGACCATGCCTAGCTATGGGCCATGGCATCATTGATTGTTTGGTGGATTGTCTGAGGAGGTAACCGTAACCCTCCGAACAGACACTTCTCAAGTCCGTCGGTTATTCGACACTCGCATGTTAATAACTTACTTTCTCTGTTCATTTAATTTGATCTAGCCTTGGAAACTATTACCATGTCATGTGTATCTGCAAAAGTAATGTCGCCTGCATTGAGGAGATTGATTTGCAGCTGTGGTATACTTGCCGATTGCCTTGCCGAGGGGCAGAATGGCTGTGCCTCGGCATGCCATAAGCCAATCACCTCCAGGCACTCACTGACAACTATGCGCTACAATACAAGCGGAGAAACCTCACCTTCAATTCCCAGGCAAACAGGAGGTGGGGGCTGTACCAGTTAATGGAGAAAATAAAGAACTGGAAAAGATGATCTATCTTGGATACTACAGTGCAGGATTCATTCAGAAAAGCACAATAACAAGCTGGCCAGTCGGACAAAGAGTTGCAACTAGCAAGTTTGCAACTCATCTCAACGACGAGAGGCAGCCGGCCAGCCGAATTGCATGGCATGCATGGGGAACTGGGGACTGGGGAGGGACGAGGAAGCAACAGACGCAAAAGGAGGGAAGGGAAAGAATATACTGGAGTGGAGGAGCAAGCAGCAAGCCAGCAAAGGCACCTTGTTGGCTCGTTCCTGGGTGCTGGGCGCAGACATGTACAGAAGATGAAGAGCTCCTTTGCACTGAGACGTGCAGGGCTGCAAAGCCAGCAGATACTACTCCTACTGGACGTAAAGCGGGCAAGCAGTCCAGACTTCAGAGTCCACTCCGGCGTGTGACTGCAAAAGAGTGCAAGTGTTCAGTTCAGCGTTACCACCTGCAGAGTACTCCGTATAACCAAGGAATCCGCACAACTATAAACTGCATGCTCAAACTAAGATAAAAATTAAACTGTTGAGGTGCAAACAAGCAACCTGAGAGAAGCGGGGAGCAGGTTCAGTTAATTAGGAGTAACAGACAACTAGTCCCCTGAAACCAGGAGGAAGCAATGCATAATGGAGGCAAGGCAAGCACATGGCAGCAAGCATGCATCAGTGATTTAGTGCAAGGAAGCTAGCAGCCAACCATGCTGTGCAGGCACGTCCGTGCAACAACTAAGAGCAAGCTCAATAATAAATCCAAATGCTTGGCTATAAGTCAAGTTATTAGAGTCAAATCATACAATAATTGTCTCTTGTTTATCTATAAAAAAAGTTTTTATTATTATTATGTAGTACAATATCTTAATTTCTCTTTCATACTCCTCCTCACATGCACTTTTGTTTGGGTTCATAGATACCTATGCATCCGTGCACAGCTTGATGCTTGAATAAAAGTCAAGCTCTCTTCTCTCTCCTCTCTTTTCTCCTCTACATCAGCAAAAATGCTGACTAGCTTGGCTATAAGCTCATTATTGTACCTGCTTTAGCTAAGGAATATAGGTATTGGGCAATTAGGTGGACGAAAAAGATGACCTACGCCTCAACAAAATCTACCTCTGCATATATATATGCAACATACCTAGCTAGCTAGCTAGGTTAACGCCAGGTTAGTTGGGATGTGACACTTGTATGAACATATGCTAATCGATCAATGCAATCATCAATCATCACTCCCCTAGGTAGCAATGCTTGTTTGCTTCAGATATAATCTTGTTCTTGCATGTACGTGCAGCACAGGCTGTGACTTGGACGGATATGTAGGTGCCGATCAGCATGTGTAGTAGATGCTAGAAAAGTATATTAAATTAAAGGTATTTGGAGTCGTTTTCATTGCCCTGCTGCTACTGCAGCACTGATTAGATTAGTAGGGGAGCAGCAGGGTTTAGCTGATGAGGTCACATTGGAAGGAGAGTAGCCGTGCCCTCATCGCTGCAACCTTAGCTACACTGCTTTCAGAGGCCGGCCCTGGTGCGTGGGCGAAGGAGACGAGAGGGGTTAGTACGTAGGTTGATGGGTTGCTGCTTGCTGCTTGCTGCTGTCTTCATGCAGTCAGATCCGGAGAGCTCTGAGCCCAATCTATCTAGCACTGCTACCTCATCTCCAGCATTAGTAGACCACGAGTACTACGGATCATATCAGTTCCCAGACTGTAAAAGGAGTTGTGCAGACTGACGTGAGATTCAGATCAGACGATGTTGGCCTAATTAGCAGCTCTTTTTCTTCCTCGGTGAATAGAATCAGTTACCAGTTCGCGCATGCATTTCTTCATGGTACCCACATTTTAAAACATAAATTTCTAGGTCGAGATCACCTCCATCTTCTATAATCTAGAAAAAAGAAGGGTCATCTGTCATTGTATATATTATTATGTGGCAGTGTTTACGCTTTATTAGTAGGGGGCCGGATTCTGGGCTTTTTATATTTCTGGTGCCCATTGCAGGCCGAGCAGCTGCAAGCTGCCAAATTGGTTTAAGTAAGTGGCAACAGCGCTAGGCCTCAATAGTGGCCCCGACCAGTAGATCCAAAGTCTGGATGTGGCCCATTTATCCCGTCGTCGTCTTCGTCACGGCCGAGCTGATGAGCAATTAAGTTGAGCGGAGTTTTAACTGCCCGGCCCCCTCTCAATCAAAAGAAAAAGACATGACTTTCCCTTGGTAATAATGGTAACAAGTCGTGCCTAATAACACAGAAAAAACGGCTGTTACTCCACTGGCATTGGGTGCATGCATTTTATCCAAAAGTTTCAGGCTGCGACAGCAACGCGGTCGCCCTTTCATTTCAAACACCGGTTGTTACTCCACTGGCTCTGGCTGGCATTGTGTTATTACGGTCGCCCGTGCCGTGCGCGCGTCCGTGTCTGTCTGGCCACATTTCGTCGTCGCCCGTCACGGCACGGCGCACGCACGACTTCCAAAGTCACAATTTTTTTTTCCACAGAAGAGAAGAGAAGAAACATTGTGCCGTGCCGTGCCGTGCCGACAAAGTCCAAATCAAAGCAGTGTGAAAAATTGACTTCGCTCTTTCCTTGGAGCTCGCTGCCTATGTGGATGCATGCAGCCCGTGTGAATGGCTGCTGGATTTCCACACGGCGAAGGCTTTGCCTTGGCCCTTGGGATTTTGGACCTCAGTGGAAAGGACCTGATGCAACGAGATACGGGCTAAGAGCCTTTCGTGGTACTTAGTAGCTTTATTTGGGGGCTGCATGCTGGTTTCTGATGAAACTTTTTCTCACGTTTGTGGCTTGAAGGCACCATAGCAGCAAAATGTCACGAGCGTGACCAGATTCTTTATATAGATAATAGAAAAAAAGATCCGGTGTCATCTTAGCAACGAAGGAATCAGCCCACACTTATTATATAGATAGAAGAGGACTTCCATTGAAAACGTTCAAACACTCGAGCAATTCTCAAAACAGAAAACCATCCATGAAGAGAATAGAACGTCATCATAGCCGTCTACTCCAGGGTAGTGGGTAGAGCACGCATGGACGCGATTAGCATGTTCGTGACATCACTGCGTTGTAATTAGTCTCGAATCAGAGCCAATACATCCCTCCAAATCAAAACCTACAAAAAAAACTTTGAGGTTTGCACTTATCAAACAACAATTTGCAATGCCAAATACACTTTGCAATGCTCGTCGACAGAGAAATCTAGCATAACGACACTCAAATAAAAGATGTTGGATCATGTCTATTTTGCATGCATAGATTGTGCGTTAAAATATACTGTGGTTTGGTGCTATGGCCAAGTGGTGGTCACCCAAAAAAGGGAATAGTTACTCTAGCTACATTTTTTTAGTTATAAAATGTTGAATTTCACTTGAAATTCTTGGTCAGTAAATTTGTAAAATAGAATATCGAATAAAAGTTTTGAATCAACATTTCCAGTAAAAATTCTTGAATCAACAATTCTCATGGAGAAATGGCTGAATCACTAAAAATATTGAGCCAACAAGTTAATAAAAAATTTGAGTTAACAAGAAAATATTGAATCATCAAACTCAAAATGCTGGATCAGGAAACTCTGTAACTAATCAACTATTGGATCAATAAACTAGATCGATGTAGGAGAGTGTAAGACCTATCCTAATTAAAAGAAAATATGTGGGAAATAGTAGTAGCGTAAAAAAGAAATAAAATTGAACACTACTGCTTAGAGCTCATCACCTTAGGTTCATAAACCGATTTCACAGCCAGTTTCACCCCTCGTTAGTGACATTAAAGTCAGCGATGATAACAAGGGTTATCACCATTTGTTCCGAATCGGTGATGACAATGATTTATCACCATCAGTTCAAGACATAAACTAGTGGTGATAATCAAATAATAATAATTAAAAAAAAGCATCAGCCAAGCCCGTTGTCTCCAATGGGCCCTCTAGCGTTCCACGTGCCCCACCATCGAGAGCCCCGCGAGCCCCATCACCACGGACCCGTCGCCGTGAACCCACAGCGCCCACGACAAGCTTCGAGAGAGCCGCTGAATTGTTGATAAATCATTTTTACCAATGGCTTGTGGCACGAACCATTAGTGATATATTATCAGTTTATCACATAATATGGTTTTTAATGATTTTGTTGACACTCAAATTTGGCCTATGACAATTTTAAATAGGCCCATGACAGTTTTGACCCAATCTAAGGAAAACTCCATAAAGCGACATGATAATAGTACCACATCGGTTTTCCTACAGTATCACCCCTACCCCTTATAAAATAAGGGGATACATGGCCGATTGAGTTCCCATCGATCCAATTGTCAAACAAATCAATCTAGTACCTCTATTCTAACCCTTTTACCCTCTTCTCCAACCCTCATATTGTTCATCCCTTGATCCGATGACTAAGGATGGCGCCCTAGGCTTGCTGCCCGACCTAGGGCAACCCGACGACGTCCTTGCCCTAACGGGGTCCCTCCCGGCGAGAGCTTCTACAGTTTCTTTGCTAGTTTGCCTGAAAACTAGCCGGTTCTTCGTCACGCAAGTACGTTGGTTATCCTTAATGGTTTGCTTGTAAACCTCTCCGTTTTTCACCGCGTAAGCGTGATATCCTCGTTGCGTTCTTCGGTAAGTAGCGGCCCGGACGTCCAAAGCCCTGATGGTGTTTGATTAGGATCACTTCCGACGTCAACACACTTTTTGGTGACTCAGCTAGGGAAGATTGGTTTGGCTATCTCTTATAGCTAATCTCTCTGACCTAGCCTTACTCCTCGTTGATCTATCTTCTTGAGCTCGACATCACCGTTGCATCTGGCCCAAAAGGGCGATCGCATCTGGTTTTCACTCCTTGTGATCTTGCTTGCAATTTTGCAATGTGTTGCACTTGCTATTGAAAAATTCAGCAAGGCGATCAAGTTCTAAATCATGGAGTACCAAGGTGGTTCATCACAAAACTACTACAATTACCCCGAGGTACAACTTGCAAATGCATCTTACGATCCCAATAATTATTTTGCAAGTTCTATGAGCTCTCATGTTGGTGTTGCTAGCTGTAATGATACTAGATATGTTACATCGGCTAATACTTTTGTTAATGCTCTGTATAATACACATCATGATTATGGATATTATGGTCAAGAGCCGATGTCAATTGTAAATTTTTCGAGTTTTGACGCTACTAGCAACATACAACATGTAAATCTTTATTCATCGGCTATAAGTTCACAATATGTGGCTTCACCACAAGACATGCTGATGAACGAGAGAATTGGCTATGACAATGCTAATTATTTAGCCAATTGTTCTCAAAATTCAGTACCTTATGCAAATGTTCATATTCATAATTCGGCTTCACATGTTACTCCCAACTCGAGCCGAATTAATGAAAATTTAGCAATATATTTAAGTGCTAATACTCATGATTCGGCTTCACGTGTTACTGGTAACTATAGCCGAATCAATAAAAATTCAGCACCTTATGCAAAGATCAATGCCCACAATTCGGTTTTGTATTTCGCTCACGACCATAGCCGAATTAGTAAAATTTCAGCAAGCCATTCGAGTATTAAAACTTGTGATTCGGCTCCACACGTTGCTAATAATTATAGCCAAATCAATAAAAATTCAACAACGAATGTACATTCTAACAATCATGATTCGGCTTCATATGTTGCTTTAAAATCAAGCCGAATCGAGGAAGATTTAGCTTATGCTAGGAATCCATATGGCTCCTCTAAATGGAAGGTGCCCACTTATCATATACCATACCCATAATGCATTCATTACTTAGAAACTCATGATGGTCAGTGGGTACCTGATTTTTATGAATTTAGTGGTGAAGATGATAAAGCCACCGTGGAACACATTAGTGTATATCTCTCGCAATTGGGTTTTGCTGGTAAAGAAGATTATAGGAGAATACAAAATTTTCCTTTATCCCTTACCGGTATTGCCTTTGCATGGTTTACATCTTTGCCCCGATGTACTATTGGTTCATGGTCTTAATTAGAGGAGCAATTCTATGAATATTTTGGAAGGACTAATGAGAAAAGGCCAATCACAATTGAGTCATAGGCTAAAAGAGGATTGCTAGTGGGCATAAAAGAAAGAATTGGTTCGGATGTAAGCAAATGTTCGGCTACAAAAGCCGAACAATAGAATATCCTTTCCAAATCAATCACATCTCAAGAAACAAGTCTTGCTATAGAAAAGCATGGAAAGCGCAAGAAAATAGCTAGACTTGATTTTTCAGAAGCTAAAGGGGTTGTACATTTATCTAGTGATTACTACATCATGGATGGAGATCAAACCTCTATAAGTAAGAAAGGAGGGCTGCCTGCTTGCTCAGAATTGGCTGAGCCGACTTTGAAGTCGGCTGAGCCTATTGCTGTCTGTTCTGAGTCGGCTAGGCCGACTGCCTCTACCGCCTACCCTGAGTCAGCTAGGCTGACTTCCCGGTCGGCCAGGCCGACTACCCCTGCTAGTGCCCAAGTCGGCCTAGCCAACTTCCAGTCAGCTAAGCCGACTTTCTCAGTTCCAGCAGCCACCGATGCATCTTCGGATAATTCGGCATTTATTGTTGATAATGTTTTAGAGATGAAGAGCAACATTATTCAAATCAAGGATATACACTTCTCCAACATGATTAACAAGGACCATTGAGATTTTCTGAAGCTCAACAAATGGACCAATTAGATTCAATTGGTCTTGATGGCAAACAGGTTTTGAATCGGCTTACATTAGCCGATCCACTCAAAGCTCAAGGCTTAAATGCCTAAGAGAGAGATGTGGAGACCTCAAGTGGAGACAAGGTTGTTGTTCATGAACTACAAATAGAAGATATTACAAATGACAACAAAGTTATCACAGTTCCAGAAGATACTAGGGGCAGGTAAAATCTCTTCGACTGAAGCAAAGGTCGATTGATTCCGTTGAGCAAGAGGAATCGGCCAAGGATCCTTCTTTGGAACATGTCTATCAAGATGGGAAGAAGAAGGAGGATGCTCATAAAGCTAATGGAGATAAAGGTTGTGACAAATAAAGAAGTAGAAGGCCGAAGCTTAGCTTCGAGGAACTTCTGGCTAAATATGAGAATATAGCAGAAGCAAATGTCACTAATCGGCCAAAGAAAGTCCAATCATGAAGATTGTCTCCAAAGCACAAGTCGCAAGAGTGGAATTAGCAAAGTAATAGATCAAACTCAGCAGCAACTTGTCCTCCTTTTGAGCAGCCAATTCTTATGTCATATAGACCACAACCCGTATATTTTCATCCTTATTCATCTTGTGGGCTGGTTTGATCAAGAGACACATGTTGCACCATATTTTAAGCCACAATATGTAGAGTATGTAGCTCCTAGACATTCAGAGAGATCATCATCTTGTAAAGACCATTTAGATCAAAAACGATCTAGAGCTCAGCCAAAGAAGTAAGTGGTAAAGCAAGTTTACCGTGTAAAGTTTAGATCTGAATTCAACTATTGAAAAGTCGATTACATTAGTAAAAAATCTGACTATTGATGGCAAAGACATGGGGAAATTATCTATAGATATTCGAGATGCCAAATCTGAACAAAAGAAGGTGAAAGTTCCCAAAATCAAGAAAGAACTGCTGCTGTCCAAAACAGAAATAAAACCAATATGCTTAATCGATTTACCAAAGTGGCAAGAAAAGAAGTTATAGAAGCTTAGTGTAGATAAGCTCAAAGAAAAATACTTAGCATGGGTTCCTAAAGGAAGAATTCAATCTCAAAAGAATGATGCTCAAGCAAGTGGTGCAACGAAGGCAAAGGAAAGAAGGAGATTCAAGAAACAATTACCAAATTGGAGGTTTACACCAAATCATCAAAATCATTGGTCATGGCATCATCCATACTCTCTGCCTATGCCTATGTGGAATTCATCCCTTGGTATGCATGGTTATCTCCTAGCTCCTTATTTTGATCCTTGGTATGGATCTTTATGTTATGGAGGGTTATTAAATTATTTTGCTTACCGATGATCAAGATCAGAAATATTTATTTTAGTTATACATACTTTTATGGATAAATTTATATGGTCGATATTTTTGATATCGTCCTAGTGTAAAATATAGTCGATGAATGCTTGCAACCATCATGTTTTAGAAAAAAAACCCATGGAATTCACTTTGATGGCTTTCAGACCTGGGGGGCATGATATATTCATTTTGATTTACTTCATGGATGTGATAATATGATTAATTGGCTTGCAAATAAGGCCAAGGTGTTGGCATAATCATTATTTCTCACAATGGTGTTGTTTGAGACATCAATCCGATTAAAATTGTATTTGCACCAACATTTGAGCCGAATGTGAACTTTTCTTATTTGGCCTAGCCATATTGCAATCCATGGGGTATGACATATTGAAGCCTTTGGTTATTCCTTGCTAGTGGCACAGCAAGTAGTTGGTGAGTTTTAATACCTAGAAGGATCATTTAATGCTCATCTTGATATGTGCTTTGATATAATTGCTTCTTTTGCCGAATTTCGAATTCAGCATATTTCAGGGCATGAGAATTTAAGGCCAACATGTTAGCTCAACAAGCATCTGGCTATGATGTCCGTGGGCATAATTTTCATATTCAAGAATAGCCGATGCATGAAAATTTAAGTTTTTTCTGTGCAGGTGCAGACCAGTTGACTAAACCGACTGCCCTTGTCGGCTCAACTGATTTCCTATCAACAGCAGCCCAGTCGGCAAGCCGACTACCTTAGTCGGCCAGGCTGACTCCTCCTAATCGGCTCAGGCGACTCCTCTGTGGCTAACCCGGTCACTTCACCCGAGAAGCTCCCAAATCAGCTCGACTTAACTTCCAGTAATGTTGAGGCTGATTTAGAAGATCGGAGAACTTCCTTGTTGAGATATTTACATGATCCAAATGCTAAAACTGATAAGAGTGTTCGGCGGAGCGCTTTCAAGTATGTGTTGCATAATGATGAGCTCTATCGGAGAACCATCGAAGATTTGTTACTTAACTGCTTGGGATCTGATCAAGTAAGAGTGGCTATGGGAGAAGTCCATGGAGGTATTTGTGATACGCATCAATCGGCCCCAAAGATGAAGTGGTTATTGCGTAGAGCCGGTTTTAATTGGCCTATTATGATGGCCGATTGCTTTCGTTACTACAAAGGTTGCGAAGAGTGCAAGAAGTTTGGAAATATTCAGCTCATGCGTGCTGCTATGGGTACATTTCATATTTATGAATGGTGTTAGGTGTAGAAAACCATGCCACCAAGTGGATGAAAAGTAACAAGTTTGATAAGTGGTCACCAAGCTTGGAAGGTCCTTACAAAGTGATCAAAGTGATATTCGGTAATTCCTATCTGCTAGAGGCATTACAAGGTGAACATTTCACAAGAGCAATCAACGGTAGGTATTCAAAAAAAATACTTTCCAAGTGATCGGCAAGAAGCCTAAGTGTTCTCCAAGCAATGACCGATACATGTATCACCCTTAGAACAAAAATGGCCGATGTATACATCGCCCTTAGCCACTAAACAGCCGATGAGATGTGTATCGTCGCTGTTTGGTTTTTAAATAGTGTTTTCAGATTCATGTATCATTCACTTGAAAACAGGGGACATATGTTGACACTCAAATTGGGCCTATGACAATTTTAAATAGGCCCACGATAGTTTTGGCCCAATTTAAGAAAAAACTCTATAAATCGACATAATAATAGTACCACATCGGTTTTCCTACGGGATAAGACCACCCCTACCCCTTATAAAATAAGGGGTACATGATCGATTGAGTTCCTATCTATCCAATCGTCAAACAAATCAATCTACTACCTCTAATATAACCCTTTTACCCTCTTCTCCAACCCCCATGTTGTTCATCCCTTGATCCGACGACCAAGGGTGGCGCCCTAGGCTTGCCGACCGACCTAGAACAACCCGACGACGTCCTTGCCCTGACGGGGTCCCTCCCGGGCGAGAGCTTCGACGTTTTCTTTGCTAGTTTGCCTGAAAACTAGCCGATTCTTCGTCACGCAAGCATGTTGGTTATCCTTTGGTGGTTTGCTTGTAAACCTCTCCGTTTTCACCGCGTAAGCGTGATATCCTCGCTGCGTTCTTCGGTCCGTAGCGACCCGAGCGTCCAAAGCTCTGTTGGTATTTGATTCGGATCACTTCCGACGTCAACAGAATTGTTGATGAATATGCAGCTGCAAAAATGTTTCTACAGTAGTGTTTAGTGGTTAACCACTGATTAGCAAATTCCAAACTTACTCCCTCTGACTACAGCGTATTGCGCACTCCATACAATTGATAATGGTTGGTACTATACGTCGTACAAAGTTAAGCCGTGACGACGTGGCTGGCACTTGGGTTTATTAGCTGCTTTCGATGGCACTTTCAGGTCAAAGTCTGCATCTCAGTCCGGATACGCACACTCACACATAGCAAGAGGCACATGCATGGGGTGGGGAGGTTTGAGAGAGAAAGAAGATTGAGATCCGGCCTCAACCAAAAGTGCACAACGAACTCCATCACAGACACAGAGTCGACCACACGTACAATTATCAAGCTATCCACTCCTTTTTTTAGTCAAAGTCAGAATCGAAATAATTAATCCATGGTCCAACTAGCGCGCGCATTAAATTAAATCGGTCGTAATAATATGGAGTGCAAATGGAACTTGTGATCAGGATCAGGTCATCGATCGCTCTGATCAGGTGTGCAGTGCACTCCTGTTGATCGTGTAATATAGACCGTGATCGACAGTAATACCACTACGCCTAATTGCCTATAGAGGATGGATACAAGTCAATGCCATTGCGGCCACGATAAAAACCACGTCGTCACTGAAGTAGCAAAGGAGTGGATAGCAAGCATTATCCATGTTGATACGACGACGGCACTGAAGTGCGCAAAATGTGGACGCTAGATAATGGCAGTTCTGTTATAAGAGCAAGTAGATCGGTGTTATCTTATAGATGGTTTTATGGCAATGTATCAGGTGCAAACTACCTGTGGCGATTGACTTGGTTTTGCTTATTATTTAGTTACTGTTGTTATTTTTGTTCGTACTATCATTTATCCGGCACTTCCTCGGGTTTTGAAGGATTATGATCCAACTAGAAAACAAGAAATTTCGAGTTCTGTGCTAATCTTTTTTCAACTCAGAATACTGTATTACCACGTTGGTTGCCGAGATTATCCGAGTGTAATTTGATTTGTTTGCAAGAGGTTATTACGTCGCATCAATTTTTTTTACCCTGCAATGAACAGTCATTGGCTGTGTTATCTGCTACAGAGTGCTACAATAGTCATTTTGAATTGAAGAAATGAACATTCACCTCTAGATTGAAGGGGAAAAAAAAGTGGTTCAGTATTTGTTCTGTGATTTTGGAATGATCAGCATTCAAGACACCAGTTCGTTCCGACCTCAACAATTAAGAAGATTGAAGACCAGATTATTGACTCTCTTTCCATTCAATTTGTTCCGGTCCTCGTACCAGCAAGTCACTAAGATAAGTCGCTCAATTTTATTTTAACTAAATGTCATTCGAAAATGAACAAAATGTCGAACTCCTAGCAATTGATGCATATCATGAACAGCCAAGGAGCCGAGGGTTCGCTGAAAGTAATTATATTTCTTTGTTGGGATGCCTGTTAATCAGAGTCTTATTTAAGTCATTCATTTTTCTCCAATTTTGTCGAGTTTCATCCATGCAGCAAGAGTGTTGCACAGCGAAGGCCCATGGCGAGGTCACTATTTGCTCACGCCAACGCCATCAATATTATTTTCTTCTCTTAAACCTACGTATCCCCGCAGCACGCGTGACCGGTGAGGACGGAAGGAGCCAGAGCAGTGTGTAGCCCCGACGACACGGACTAGTATCGTCGGTGTCCCGCCCATCTAGAACCTTCCCCTGTAGAACCGGAAGGCCGTGGTGACGCGCGCGTCGCTCGTCGGCGTCCCAGTAGTCCCGTCCCAGTCCCAGTCCCAGTCCCAGCTAGAGCTAGCTCGTGTCTACTAAGATCGGAGGTCGCGTTCGCGTCCCCGGCCATCGTCTTCTCGGAAAGCTAGCAGTCCCCACGCCGCCACACGTCGATCGCACATCAGCGAGTACTCCTCCATCCTACGTGTCGCTCGCAGCAGCGGAGAGCTTCAACCACAGCGCACGCCCGGGGTGTAGCTGTAGCCTGCTTGGCCGCTTGCCGCGCGCGGAACCGGCTGCTCCGAGCCTCCGAGTAAAGTAGTAAACGGCCGGTGATGGATACGCGGGTAGGCGGTGCCGATGGCGACGCCGGCACGCAACCAGAATATCCGATCCAGCCTGGGCTGCGGTTGGTCACGCCCCGTGCGTGCGTCCTTGCCTGCTCCTGTCTACTACAAGATATTTTTAATTTTTATATAATCTTTTCTAATTATTTATTTCAAAAATAGCATCACTGATTTTTTGTTTTTATTTTTAACTTTTTTTGGTCATGCCAACGCTTTGACAAAATAACGCTAGAATAACTTATAATTTTAGGACGAAGAGGGCACTGATAGACACTTATTTTTTATTTTTATTTATAATTTTTATTGTCACGCCAACACACCTGGTGTGACAAAATAACGCTGAAATAACTTATAATTACTGGGCTGCCGTTGCCTTGTGTGCTTGATGCATCGACGACCTAGTGCGTGGACATTGGAGGATGGGGATGGGCTGCAGGGTGCTGAACCAAACCAATTGAGATTGAAACTAAATAAATTAAAACGTGATCTTAAGTTCTAGATAATCAAAATTATTATCATTATTTTATCAGCTCCAGTTAACCGAATTACTCGGTTGGACCGAATATAACAAAAAAAATTCCAACAATGCATTTCAGTTTGACCAATACCAATTTAAGCATAACATTAGGCAAATGCTATATAATCTGCGCCATTCCTGATCCCTTTCTCCACCGATCACCATTTCATCCAATTGCAGTCGCTAGACCTCCATATCCTCTCCTCAATCTCTTTTTCCACCGCTCAGCCCTCTCTATTCTTTGTAAACTATGCTCTCTTATCCTCTCAATGGCCATGGTGACTCTTACCCAGCCATAGCCGGAAGTGGCGCCTCCACCCTAAGCCATTTGCCAAGCCACCATGCATCATCACTTTCTTGTTCATGGGACCTCAATTAATTCAACTCCATTCAAATGCCTATGTAATCTACGCCTCAGTGCTCCTCCTGCGTGTGTGGTAGTGATGCCGCCCAAGATGTCCTGATTCAACTACGAAGATGGAGTTGAGTTGAGACCCGAGAGGGAGGAGTCCAGGGCCATTGCTCACCATTATTAGGATTTTGATTGAACTTGTTGAGCTTGCATAATGTTTGTTGTTTGATTCGGGTTTTGGGTTTTGTATTAAAGATGGAATCAAAGGAAATTTGTCGTTATTAGGTATGACTTTGCGTGTTTGGTGAGCGTTGGGTTCTAGGACAGTTGTCGAGGGCTGATTTCCCTGGCTTGGGTAAAGGCTTTGGATCTCCATTTGCAGCAATGCTAGTTATTGCCTTGCTTCTGCGATCTGTTGGGCTGTGAGGCCACGTGGTCCTTTGATTTGCTACGGTGACTGTTGCCGGTCTTTCTCTTTCTTGTTGTGTCCTGTGCAGCTCTACTTGCAATTGTTGCTCCGATGTGAGCTCTGTTGTAGGTTCGGCCGCGAAAGGTCCAAAGCCTTGGCTTTTGCCACGTCTGGTTGCGGTTGTTCGTTTCCGGGTTGGTTTGCTAGATCCGGTGGAGTAGCATAGGCTCTCTGGGTGTTGTGTCGTGGCCTAGGTGGTGCGGTTGTCTTTCTTTTAGGTGGCATGCTAGATGTTGTCTTGGCCAAGCATGGTGGCCACCAATGTTGGCCCGGAGGTTCTCTCCCGATGGCTCGAGCCTACGCGTCGACTGACACGAAAACTGAGGCACAAGATGAGTGGTGGTTGGCCGATTAAGTCTCTCCTTTATTGGTATCCGAGCTCCCATTTTATAGGGTACGGTTACATGTATTCCCTGGTACAATAATGCTCTTTTACTACTACAGAATATGCCGAAACATTCTCACGACCATCTATAGTGACAGTCACAAGGGCTAGAAGGGACACTCCCCCTCTAAACCGCCTCTCTAAATGGGCCTTCTAGGATCAATGTTGGCCCTAGTGCTTCTCAAGCCACCATCCTAGAGCAAGAAGTCAGAGGCTCCCCCAAGGTCTTTAGTGTGGCGCCCGAAGGTCCCTCAGCCGTCGTTCACCCAGAGGCTTCGTGGCATCCCTGAAGGTCACTTGAAAGCGTCCTTCGGATGTCGATCTCTTGGAGCCTTAGCAGTCTCCTGCCAGGGGGGTCCTCCGAAGGCGCCTTTCGGACGTCGATCTCTTGGAGCCTTCGCAGTCTTCCCCGAGTTCCACGCCGCACGACGACTTTCCTGTAACTACAGACCATTTCAAACTAAACCGAAAAAGAAAAGTCATTTGTGAACCCTCGGGGATAGGGCTTTGCCCCAGCATACAAAATGAGTATTGCTAAAGTAGAAACTTAATTAATGAGAATGAAATAGATATGAAATCTTCACCGGGATGGACTTACCTTAATAAAAAATACTCCCTCGTTTCTGGAAGAATGCAATTCCAACATTCTAATGTTGTCCTAAAATGAATAGAACTTTAGCTTGGGACTTACTTTCTAGAGCCCTCAACTCTAGTACGCTGTCATAAAAAGAAGTGTTATATAGGTTGGTGATGGCTATATAATATAGAGTTTGTGAATACCATCATCTAGTTTGGTCCAGCCAATGCAATATATCGGGAAAATAAAAAACGCATGCTACATGCATCATTTTAGGGCTCCTGCTCTAAAATGTTTGAAGCATCTTTGGCCGGCAAAAGACGGAGCCGAAGTTGTTTTCGTGTACAGACACGGAGTTGTGAAAAGTGACTTTTCCTGAAGGGCTCGGCCGGCTCTAGTTGTGGAGTGCACCATAGGAACAGTGCTAAACACACCTTTAGTTTTACTAATGAGAATTATATTTCTTATTAAGAGACAGAGGGAGTACTTTTTAACAAAGAGAACCTGTCACGTGACAGTTGCCAACCTCAACAATTGTGCCATCGTGTTTCCCAACGACAACTAATGCTTGCCTATCTTGACTGGGCGTAAAGTCGAAACACACAAGGCAATGCGCATGTGGTGTGATGCAATAAAATTATTGAGCGGGACACTGAAACTGATCGTTATAATCTGGCACAGGGGAATTTCGATTTAGCACAGCAAAAGCAAGCAGGAGAAAAGGGAAAACAAGTTGGAAGAGGACGGCAAACTGAGCGTCTCAGTTGGGTAGAGATTTCTTATGGTGGTGGAGTACATACCTATTCTTAACTTTAGCATGGACGCACTGTGTTCGAAATAAAAATGAAAAAGACGGCCAAAAGCAGCGTCAGGACTCAGGAGCAGTGGTTCGCATTATTTGCAAGAGTAACAAAAAAATTGGTTGGACGACCAAGCTAAGCTAGCTGTACGCAAGCAAGATGAGGTAGGCCGGGAGCTCCACAACCAAAAGTGCATTTGCGGATCCAGTTGATCACACGTACAATTATCACGCTATCCACTCCTTTTTTTTTTCTTCATAGACTTTCATACCAATCTTATGAGTAGGTGAAAGTCAAAATCCAGATGATTACAGTTGAAGCAGCTTATATCAATACATTCAACATAGCACTACTATTTAGACCTTGTTTGGTGAAACTTCGGAAAAGTCTCTAACTTCGTCGTTGTGCACGGTAGAAAAGAGTTGTTTTTATCTCTCAGATAAATTAAGAAACAGTGAAAACATTATTTTTGAAACAGTGAAAACATTATTTTGACCTCCAACAATTCAACAGTGAATGAGTATAAGTGTATACAAGTTTAGGGTCAGAGGATGGATTTTACCCTTTCTCTTATGTGTACAGGTTGCTTGTTAATTATTAGTTGGAACATTGTTCTCTCTATGTCTCATCTCTAATAATTTTTAAAGGGCATGGCTAGCGCCCGGACGTCCGGACGCTAGCCCCCGTACGGATGGCCACGCCACTGCCCCCATCTCACGTCCCGCGCTTGCTCGTCCACGTCTCACCTGTTGCGCCCGCCTGCAAGCACGTGGGGCCCACCACGCCAGTGGGACAGCCTCCTCCTTCCCGCGCCTGACACCGAGGCGAGATAGCAAAAAGGCGAAGAGGGAGATGCAACACTCGATCTAGTTTTGAAACATCCAAATACAACAATTCCAACATACGAACATACGCAACATCCAGATAAAACACTTGCATTATATGTGTGAAAACATATGCAACATCCATATAAACACACTTGCAATATATGCCGGAAAAAAAGATGAAACATTGAGAACATGAGCTTGCAACATATGTGTACAACCATTGCAACATGTGCAACATCCCGATCTACTTTTGCAACATCCGTATGAAACACGTGCAACATACCTCTGAAACATTTAAAACAGACGCTTGCAACATGTAGTTTCAGCGCAAACATCTCCTTGCTGCTTGGAGAATGGAGGCTCGTCGGCATGTGGAGTTCGCCGGAGGCAGTGGCCCGACGGTGCTTTTGTAGGCAGCGGCTCGGCGGTGGTCAGTGCGACAAAGCGGAGGCAAAGCGCACGGCGTGCCATTGCAGAGAGGCGATGGCGGCACCCGATAACCGAAGCGCCGTGACTTCGCAGCAGCGACTACGCACTTGATAGGCCAACAATCAAGCGCCGCGACTCGCAGGAAATCGTGTGCCGCGTGTGGAAGTTGATTTTGTTTTTTTATTAGAGGTGGTGAGTGAAGCGAGACGTCCGGTCTTCCGGACGTTTTAAAGATTTGGCAGTGGTACCTTATAATTTTTCAACACTTGATGAGCGCCCCCCCCTCTCTCGAATTCTGATTCCACCTCTGATTTAAGGTACATGACCAAATGGACAAATATGGTCACTCAATCAGGTACGTATAACTTGAAAAAAGATATTTTGAACGATTAGGTTTACAGGTGTACAAAGGACGATTGTGGTTTCTATGGCCGATAATATGACCACGCAGAGCCACCATAGCGCATAAAATGGATTTTCTTGTACCAGTAGCCACGATAAAAACGACGCAGAGCGCTCCGGGCCGAGCGCACGACGTCGACGTCTGTCGTCGGTCTAGAACCTTCGTTTGTAGAGCCCGTGGTAAATCGCGCGCGCAGCCGTCCCTAGCATAGCAGTAAATTTTTGTTGCGTAGTGGTGCCGCCCGCAGGGAGTACGGGAGGTTCTCACAGTCGCACGCCGCCGCCCTCTCGTCGCTAGTAAGTCGCACGTCGTCGCCCTCTCGGCGAGTCTGCAACAGCACCATGCATGTCAGCGTTCCAATCCAACAAGGGAGCCATCAACGGGGACAACTTGTCACGCAACGCAACGGTTGCATAGCTTCGCGGTGGCGCCATGGTGTCTCCCCCCCAAAAAAACTAATGCTTGCCAATTTTGACTAGACGACTAGACGTCAGAGCGCTGAAGCCCAAGATACAGAAACAGAAACTGCTTGCTTTGATCTACTGGAGATACGGATGCTAGAACATCGCCAACGGCAAGCCAATTGGCAGCAAAAACAACTGGAGAAGACGACCAACATGACGGGGCGCCCGGTCCATACGTCATCTCAATTCGCCTCCTTTGACCCTAGCTACCCTTTCCACGCCAGCTTTCCGCATTCCCACGCCCCGTTTCTCTTCTTCTTCCTCCTCGCTGGGATTTTTCCTTCTTCTTGCATCGCGCCCCCTCAAAGACCCAATATTTGCACATCCCATGGTATTTATGTGGTTCTAGTTTACGCTGTCGTGGTCTCCGATCCGGTCCTCGTCATTCCAGCAATGTCACGTACTGGTACTGTACTTCTGCATTGCCACCGGCGTGACTGTTCAAACTCTTGCTACTATGCGACTCCCCTATGTTTATTTACTGCATGAAAAGAGTTTGTATAGCCCCGTTCGGCTTACTCTATATCCGGTTTGTTCGGTTTCTTTTTTCAGCCGGAACAGTATTTTTCTCTCACAACATTTCAGGCAGAACAGTGTTTTTCAGCCAATTTCAACCAAAATTCAGCAAGCCGAATGGGGCCTCGCTCTAATACTGTTTGTATCCGGACCGAACACAGGGTTGGTGCAAATTCGTCTGTGCACCTTATCGCATGTGCATGTCTTACATGTGGAACGCTGACATGTTTTCTTTCGCCGGTTTCCTGCACACTTACAGTCTATCTATCAGCATGCTCGTTAGCTCACCCGTGCATAAGGAGCACAATAAACTTACAACTCGCTTCTCTTCTCGGCTCTATACCTGCTCAGAGTAATCTCCAGCTTTCAAATCATGGCCGCTAGTAGTAGCAACACCCAGCGGGGCCCTTTCCGCAACACAGCAGTACTACAGGGTGTGGAACCAAAAGAGCACCACTGCCTATAATACCAGTGGCCCCTTTCCCCTGTTTTCCTCAACGCTTTCCCATTCCTCTCCATTCCCTCGCCTCCACTTCTCTCTGCCCCCAGCGGCATTGCCCACTGCATTGCAGACGGACAGGACCAACAGCACCAAAGCAAGGAATCCACTTGGATCGATCCATGGGGAGGCGCGAGATGAACGGGCGGCTATCGGCCGAGTACCAGGGCCTGGAGGTGAAGGTGCCCAACCTCTTCCGGTGCCCCATCTCGCTGGACGTGATGCGCTCCCCCGTGAGCCTCTGCACGGGCATCACCTACGAGCGCGCCTCCATCCAGCGCTGGCTCGACTCCGGCAACACCACGTGCCCGGCCACCATGCTCCCGCTCCCCTCCACGGACCTGGTCCCGAACCTCACCCTGCGCCGCCTCATCGCGCTGTGGGCGTCCACGGCCGCGCCCTCCTCACCGCCCGCGGCGTCCGCCGTCGGGCCCACGCCGGCCGCGGCCGCGGCCGAGCTCCTCCGCCGGGTCGCTGACCCTGGCGCGGACCCCTGCCCCGCGCTCCGGAAGCTCGCGGCTTTCCTCTCCGACGACGACGTGGACGAGTTCGACAAGAACGCGCTGGCTCGGGCCAGCGGCGCCGCGGAGACCGTGGCGTCCGTGCTGCGGAGGTCCGAGGACAGGGAGGCCGCGGAGGCCGCCGTGCGGGTGCTGGCGGCGATCGCGGCGTCCGACTGTATCGAGGAGGAGAGCAAGAGGCGCGTGGCGGCGGCGCTCGCCGCCGACGCGCCGTCCTCGGCAGCGGCCCTGGCGCGCGTGCTGCGGAGCGGGTCCTCGCTGGAGGCGCGCGTGGACGCGGCGAGGCTGGTGGAGTCGCTGCTCCGCAATGCGGCGGCGTCGGCGGCACCCGGCGCGCGGGCGGCGGTGGCTGAGTCCGAGGAGCTGATCGGCGAGCTGATCCGCCTGGTGGGCCCCGCGGACGACGAGAAGAAGACGAAGGGCGGCGGCGGCGGCGGCCTGGCCCTGGACAGGCAGGCCGTGGCGGCGGGGCTGTCGTGCCTGGCGGCCATCGCGGCGACGCGGCGCGGCGCCCGCGCCGAGATGGTCCGTCTCGGCGCCGTCTCGGCCGCGGTGCGCGTGCTGGAAGCCGACGCCGGGTCCCCGATCCAGGCGCTCCGCGTGCTGGAGGCGGCGGTGGGGTGCGCCGAAGGCCGCGCCGCGGTGTGCGAGTCCGCGGGGACCGCGGTGCCCGCGGTGGTGTCCAAGATGATGAAGGGAGGGATTGGCGGCGCGGAGGCGGCGGTGTCGGTGCTGTGGGCGGTGTGCCACCGTTTCCGGGACCGGCGCGCGGTGGAGGCTGCGGCGGCGTGCGAGGGCGGGCTGACCAAGCTGCTGCTGCTGATGCAGAGCGGGTGCTCGGCGGCGGCGAGGCAGATGGCGTCGGAGCTGCTCAAGATCTTCCGGGTGAACGACAAGAGCTGCGTCGCGGGGTACGACTCCAAGACCAGCCACATCATGCCCTTCTGACGCCGATGATGCCGTCGGCGTCGGACGGATGGAACAGGGGAACCAACTCACATTTGTCTTTTCTTTTCCAATTCCCATTTCTTGATTTTGATTTGATTCGGTGGAAGTACATACCATACGGCAGGAAGGAGAAAAAAAAAAAGAATCGCTTCTCTTGGAGCAACACAAACTTGTACATGGGTAGAGAATTTTGGTAGAAAGGAAGAAAGAAATTAATGGATGAGGCAAATTCAGCTTGTCTGTCGGCGAAATCACTCGCTTCGTTTCAAATTGCAATCGTGAACCACGTTACAAGCCTTGTACTACATGCAATTGGCAAAACGCTGCGATCACGTTCTGATGATGTTGGATCAGCATCAGTGCGTCCGGCAAACCACACATGCGATTTGCATGACTCGTATTACGTATATATCGTATGCGCTTAGTAATAAGGTCAAAGACGTCAAAACCTCGCTCGCATGAGTCCCGATTGCTTGACATCCAAACGTGTAGCCCACTAGCATGCTTGTTACGGTATATCGCAAACAGGGTTCAAAATTTCGGCGAAATTTCGGCCGAATTTCACGAAATTCGGTAATTTCGGTGGTGGCCAAAAGAAAACTCTGAAATTTTTTAATACACTAATACATGTGCTATATAACTCTAATATTATATTTTTCTATTGTTTATATTGCATATTCTTCTATTTAATAGATATGTAGTCATAAATCATATTAATATTTGTTTAGATCCAAATTTTTTTAGAAAAAACATACTTCATGTGCTAATCTCTAAAAAAATTTCGGCGAAATTTCGGCCGAATTTCGCGAAAATCGGTAATTTCGGTGGTGGCCGAAATTTTGGCGATACCGGAATTAAAAACCTTGATCGCAAACTCTAACCCGCATCCGTTGCGTTGTAGCGCGATGTCGCGACCCCGTGTCCTCTCTCTCCCTCTCTTCTTCTCCATTCCCGGCGGTCTTAGAAAAAAGCTTTGGGGAGGCAGGTAGACCACGTGACGGGGACCCGAGAGACGGCAGCGAGGCGGAGGCGGCGGTAACGCCGTCGGAACGGGTGGCGGAGGAGGCGACTGGCCAGGTCAGGGCGAGGGTGACCATTGCCATGGCGGCGGCGACGGGAGAAAGGAGGCCGCAGCGGGCGCGGTGGGCGGTGGCGGCGACGGGGTCGCGCGCTACCCTATAGCGCGACAGGTCGCGCTTTAACTTCCTCCTAGGTATATATCCTGGCTCCATCCGATGGCGAGCAAAGGAAGTGGCCAAGACGTTGATGAACATAGTCTTTGCATTTGCGTTGGACAGCCAAATGGTCGGGGAGCAGGCCCGGGTGGAAGGAAACCATCATGTTTCCGTCTGACCGGTTCGTTGGTGTTGGCAGCGTAGCATGTATGCGAGGAAGCTAGCAAAGGTTGAGGGGCGAGGTTGGGGGGATTAATAACAAAGTGAAAAAGCACGAAACCAAGCAACTGGTAGAGAACAGAGCTCTACTCCCGGTGGGGAACCCCCTCTAGTCCCGGTTCCCCACCCGGGAGCAAGCATCCGGGACTAAAGGGGGTCCTTTAGTCCCGGGTCAGGAACCGGGACTAAAGGAGGACCTTTAGTCCCGGTGGGTAACACCAATCGGGACTAAAGGTGCCTCCTGACATGCCAAGATGGCCGGCACCTTTAGTCCTAGTTGGTAATACGAACCGGGACTAAAGGTTTTTTTTTTCTTTTTTCTTTTCTTTTCATTTTTTTGTTTTCTTTTCAAAATAGGTTTTCGTAGTTGTATTGTACGCTGCTAATTATACATTTATACGCGCGTATAGTATGTTTCGGTTCAAGCACAATGAACGTATTAAATCACACAATTCAAGCATAGAAATATATATATATATATGCATGCATGCATCATATATATATTTACATGCATGCATGCATATGTGTATTTTACATTATATTATTTCATGTGCATATATTACAAAAGATTGCATTACAGTTGTTGTGATATATAACAAGTTTCCTCTCATCCTCTAGCTTGACTTCCATGGCAGTGTTGGGTCGAAGTAGAACTCGCCTTTGGAATCGATGACCTGCTCATTAAAAAATCCGGCTATAGACTCTTGAATTGCTTTGATTTGGTCTTGCCGTATGACCTTTTCCTCCAACCATCGAGCCTACAGGTTTGAATTAAAGGAAAATAAATTAATATATGTACATATATATATATATATATAAAGACATAGTAACACAATCAATAATAATAATTAAATGAATATATAGTGTATTTTTAACGTACTTTGAGTCTCTCTGTAGGAGTTCTTTGGGAGACCACCTTGATAAACTTGCAAATATAGTAACCACAATAGTTGTTCCCCTGTTCCTGCTTCAGACACCACTTTACGAGAAAAAGATTTGTCATCCAATCTAGTGATCCGGTGAAAGCTATATGTTTCATTAATAAAGATGATGCGATTTAGGGGACTTACTTTCAAAGGGATTACATTCAGTGGCGCTTTGCATTTTCCCATGTGTTGCTTCTCAATAAAGGTTTTCGAAACACTGCTCAATAAAAAATTTGCCACGTCATCAGATATAGTTAATCATCATGTTTGTGTGTATATATAGTTGCTAGAGATACCGAAATTACCTCAGGATAATATCTATCATATCTTGATAGTCTTGTTGTGGTTTTCTCATCGAGTCATAGATTATCAAGTGACTTTTCACCAGATCGATGTCCATCAATATCCAGTGATTGCTGCATGTGTTTATAGGATATAACGCATAACACTCATTAATTAACTAGAATCAACATATGAGTCATTAAGGATGATCGACATTATTAACACTCACTTAAAGTTGTAGAGAAAGAGTATATCCTTCTTGTGGCGTTGGTTCACTAAGAAGTTCATGAGGTTACTCTCTGACTTAGACTTCCAATTAGTCTTTGGAGTAACTGGGTCTTTGAATACTATATGGGGATCAACAAAACCAATTTCATTGCAGCCTACCTTTCTGAGCCCTGTCATTGTAAATCTGCATATATATAGTACTTGTTAGGATAATTTATATGCATATACACACATATGATGAGTTTAATAATAGATCGAAAGAATTATTACTTACAGGTAATAGCGGCTAATGATAACTTTGTCCAGAGAGGTTAGGTGGCATAGTTGATGAAATTCTGCAAAGTCAACATACATAACATCATCGCCACGGAACCAATGTTCGTCTCTAATTCTGACACCAACGCAGCAGTCTCCACCGGTAGACGCCTGCATGTACCACTTGTTTAGCAGGTACATGTGCGTCCCCAGATCAGATAAGGCTTGAGGGTTGTATAGACTCTGGCCTAGTACAAATTTTTTCTTTCAAATATCAACCTCCGCCGCACTCTCAATGTTTCCATCACCAAACATCTGGTAAAGGTCAAGACCAGTCTCATCAATAAATTTACCAAGGTGATCCAAATTGACATCCGGAGGTATGTTTGCCTGATGCATTAATCCTAAATTCGAACCATATTCATTACCAACAACTAGCGAGGGGACTAATTGGTGCGATTGTTGTCCGAGTTGGGCAACTCCTTTCCCTGCCCGCTTCTTTTTCTGTGCCGCCTCAATTGACTTGGTGAGAGTGCGGTCATAGTCCGTTAACGTTGATTTGGATGGCT
Source organism: Miscanthus lutarioriparius (assembly GCA_904845875.1). Taxonomy (NCBI): domain Eukaryota; kingdom Viridiplantae; phylum Streptophyta; class Magnoliopsida; order Poales; family Poaceae; genus Miscanthus; species Miscanthus lutarioriparius. Next base: position 38,690,909 of record CAJGYO010000008.1, on the reverse strand, counting down.
TACGAGATTCCCGCTGTTGTTGCTGGTAAGAAGCCACCTTTTTTCTTAGAATATCTAGAGCTACGAAGAAGTACGGTTTCTCTGGGTTTCTCCTTGCTTCTTGATTCTTTTTAAGTTTGTCATAAAATCTGGACAAATCTTTTTTATATGCATCAGTTCCTTCTTCCTTCTCTTTAGATATTATTTTGGGAATAGCCTTTGGTTTCACGGTGGCTTTCTTTGCCAGCGGGGACTGGTTCTTCGTTTGCGGGGCTGGCCTCTTGCTAGCACTTGGCTTCTTGGTAGGCGGGGGCGGGGGAGGCGTTGGAGACCTCCTTGGAGGTGGTGGCAGCGGCGTTGGAGACCTCCTTGGAGGTGGCGGCTGCGGCGTTGGAGACCTCCTTGGAGATGGTGTGGATGCAGCCTCGCCTTCCAACACAATGTCATCGTACTGAGCATTATGATGATCTGGCAATTGAACAATTGGATTTAGGTTGGGGGAGGATCTGCTACAAAAAAAGGAATAACATATTATTATGAGCAGATTGTTAATTATTTAAGCCAATATAAATTAATGATGTAGTGTTTTCATCCGCACCTATGGTGAGGTAGTTTAGGAGGAGGTGGAGCTGACATCCCAGGAATGATGATGTAGCGCTTGCGCCATAGAATGAATGTCTTCTCTGCTTCTCCTAGAATCTTCTCGCCATCACCTCCAGGAATGTCAAGAGGCAAATCACTAAAACTTTTTTCAGCTTTATCTACCGAGATGGTAGCATATCCTTCTTGGATTATATTCCCATGAATCTTTGGTGTCTTGGTTCAGTCGATAGGATTAACAAGACCGATAGCCACCTTGATTGTGGAATTCCCCTTCGGAATGTGTAGATCACACGATGTACAAGGTTCAGTGACGTCATCCACAGGGAAGCGCAGTCCTGTGTCCCCTTGATTTGGTATCTCCGTGGAAGCGCAAATCGCTTTTCAACCGAATGTTTGGCTAATGTTGATTCCTCGGCTCGATGCACGCTTGCTTGCACTCACTGCTATTTGCACTTGCCTTCTGATTTCCTCCTGCATTCTCGCTTCAAGGTTTTTTTTCCCGCTCCTGTGCTTCACGCACCGCTTCCTCCAACCTCTGGAGCCGCTGTGCCTCTTCTTTCTTCTTTCTCTGGCGGCTTCTGTAGGAAGGTCTGTCCTGAGGGAAACCATGCTCCCATGAGACACTTCCTTTGCCTCTAGTTCGGCCACCATGTTCAATAGTCCCGATGGCGTATGTCACCATCCTTCTCTCTGTTGGGCTGAACGCACCACTAGCGATAGCTCTCTGAGCATAAAACAATCTTCTCTTTGCTTCTTGCAGTCTTGCACCATAAACGCACTTCCCTGTCTCCTGGTCTAGTGTTCCCCCATGAGCGAAAAATCAATTCTTTGCACGCTCTCCCCACTCGAGTGATTCGGGTGTGATACCCTTGGCAAGAAGGTCTGCTTCCATTTTGTTTCACTTCACTTAATGGCGGTCGGTAGCCACCGATCCCAAGTTATGGTGGTATGTCTTACATTGGGCATTACGTTGGTTCTTTATCACCCGACTCACACCCTCTTCCGACGTCTTGTACTGTACAAACTCATCCCAATAGGGCCTCTGCTTTAAGATCGGGCCTGGGACAGTAAAATCTAGTGCTATGTTCTTCTTGACATACGTCGTGTATAGGTGTTTCTTCCAAGTCTGAAACTAGGTGGCCATCTTCTTCATTGCCCAATCCCTAACTCGCTCCTTCAATTCATCACCATCTATTATATCATCATAACCATCTGTTTGGAGCGTGAAATGTACCAAGACATCTTTCCAAATTAATGTCTTATCACGATCGGAGACAAAACTGATATGAGGAGCATTTGTCTTCTTCTTCCATTCGCGGGTACTGATCGGGAGCCGGTCTCGTACAAGGTAACCACAGTGGTGCACGAATTTCATTTTATTTGCCCCCCCAGTTTGCCTGTATCCACATTGAACTCCGAGATGATGAAGTGGCCCTCCAATGGCTTTTTGGGACCTCGAACATTTTTACTCTTCGTTGTAGTTGTTGATGTCGATCCAGAGGGCTATACAACATAAACATTATTTTTAATGTCATGAGCACACATAAGACATATGATAATTATATAGTTAATAATAAAAAATATATACTTGGCCAATATGTTGTTGCTCATTTTGTTCAAGAGCTAAGTACTGACTCCCGTCATCTGCATCCTCTTGCACGTTATTTTTAGCACCATCATCGCCGGCAACTTGAGTGCCAGTGTTGATCAAATTCATCATCAACTCCTCATCCATGTTTCTCAGGTCGGCCATCTAGCTTCAAAAAACAAAACCAATATATAGTACGTCAAATCTTTGCTTACATGCGTAAAATCTACGAACAATATGCATTATTAAATCTTGTCCCTCGGTCACGGACACAATTCTAGGGTGGCGGTGCTCCGTCGTATAAACCCTAAACCCTAAACGAGTAGGTTTTGATGGGTGAAGGTTGGTTTGTATGATAAGAAGAATCAGGAAGCGTGTAGGTTTTGGCGGTGGTCCCGCCTGAAACAAAAGGGGGGCGTCGCTACGCATTAGGTTTTATTAAACAGAAAATAGCGAGCCTCGCCTGAAAGAAAGGGGGCATCGTTGCGCGTCAAGTTTCTGAGAACAATAAACGATGAGCCTCGCCTAAAAGAAAAGGGGGGCGTTGCTGCAAATCAAAGTTACAACAAAATCGCACTGCATCCTGACTCGTCGAGTAAACAACTCCAAATAATGTTTACAATGATTGGAACCCTCGAAGAGGTTCACAACAACACACCAAAAATGATCGAACGAGGGCAGCGGAACCGGCCTAAACCTTAGGGCGAACGAGGGCGGCGGTGCTCCGCCGTATAAACCCTAAACCCTAGGGCGAACGAGGGCGGCGGTGCTCCGCCGTATAAACCCTAAACCCTAGGGCGAACAAGGGCGGCGGTGCTCCGCCGTATAAACCCTAGGGCGAACGAGGGCGGCGGTGCTCTGCCGTATAAACCCTAGGGCGAACGAGGGCGGCGGTGCTTCGCCGTATAAACCCTAGGGCGAATGAGGGCAGCGGTGCTCCGCCGTATAAACCCTAGGGCAAACGAGGGCGGCGGTGCTCCGCCGCATACATAGAAACGCAATAATGATAAACTAACATATATGCAATAATGTACCCCATTGGCTAAAAAGTACCTTATATTGTTTAGTCAAAGTTAAATTGTTTTAAGTTTGATCAAATTTATAAAAAAAATACTTTGCTATTTATGATATCAAATTAGTATCATTCAGTTTATTATCATGTAATATAATTTCACAGTATAATCTATTTAGTGTGATAAGTGATGATATTTTTCTCTATATGAACTTGGTCAAAATTATCATAGTTTTTTAACTGAAATCATGGAGCATTGCTTCCTAGCACTTTATTAACCATAAACAAAATACAAGAAAGTTAGCGAAGTGCTAACTATTTCGACCAAACCTATAAGATCTTTCTTTTTATGATGGACATCACTGTTTTTTATGTTCTTCAATGATCAACTGCAGTCTGATGAAATGTTTGATCGGCGGATCCGAGATAGAGCAAGCTAGCACAGCGTGCTCCTCATCATGATTGATCTGTTGGTCACGGTGTAGCCTAGAGATGGAATGGAGCAAGCAGCGTACCTTGGGAATGGAGGAGAGAAGCGCTGCTGCTGCTGTTAAGCGGCCTCGTCGTCATGCAAATGTCAATGCGGCGAGGGTACGTCTGATACCGGTGTGGCCACGCAGCGTCTGGCGGGCGCCAGACGATAGTGGCGCCGCCGCGAGGTCGTCGGCGCAGCGAGGTGGCGTGGGGACATGGACGCCTTGGCGGCGATGGCGACGACCGACGTCGGGCGGGGTGGCGGCGGCGTCCTCGGTGTGGCGGGCCGAGTGGCGTGGGCGTAGGGGGAGAGGAATCGGCGAAGAACGTAAGGAAGAAGATGGCAGTGGTATATATATGCCACGCCCCTTTACTCCCGGTGCCATCCCCCCACCGGGAGTAAAGGTCCTTTACTCCCGGTGCGTGTTACCAACAACTCCCGGTTGGTAACACGCACCGGGAGTAAAGGTTTTTTTTGGCGGGCCACGAAACTGCAGCCCACCTTTACTTCCGGGTGGGCTTCCAACCCGGGACTAAAGGTGGGCTGCAGTTTCGTTTCCCGCGTGTTTTAAGCAAAAATTTTTAATAGAAATGCAATTGTCTTGTTAAATACATAGTAACTTAAATAAAAGGCATAAAATTATTTTGTTAAAAATATGGATTTTCTTTTTCTTTATTGCACATAGGAAAAATCTATAACCTAACTTTTTTTATTTTTTGTTACAATTATAAAACATAATGTAACTAATATTTATTATTTCGTTAATGCAAAAATGTAGTGTTTAATTAAAATTATTAAAGCTATTGGTTTTGGACAGAAAATTTGTTTTCACATCATTTTAATGTTAATATTTTAATTTTTCATCACTCGATATCCTAATTTACCTTTTTGAGAGAGAAATCCCACCAACAAATCAAACATTGATTTAATTTGAAACATGACATAATAAACATCTGAATTCACAATTATTACATAATATCTCAAACACACACTACATTAAATCACTATATCGTCAAGTGGGCACAGCAGTTAACTTCTTCTTTACGTATGTCCCTTGGTTATGATCGCGTCGTAACCATGGTGTGTCCTCATCATTTACCAAGATGCTAGGGTCTTTGTTCACTTTGAAGGGCGGAATTCGGTCATCCTTTTCATAATCTTCTGACATGTCCGACTTGTCCTCAATTCCCACGATGACTCTTTTCCCTGAAAGAACTATGTGGCGCTTTGGCTCTTTGGTTGAGTCATTATCATTTTTCCCTCGTTTTGGTTTGGTAGACATATCATTGACATAGAACACCTGATTCACATCCTTGTCAAGGACGAATGGTTCGTCTTTGTACCCAATATTACTAAGGTCTACTGTTATCATTCCATACTCGTTGTCTACTGTTACCCCGCCTCCGGTCACCTTGACCCATTGGCACTTGAACAATGGGATCTTTAAAGTAGGTACATATTCTAATTCCCATATTTCATCTATGTGTCCATAATTTGTCTGCTTATTCCCATTCGGGTCTGTGGCATCTTGCGGACACCACTGTTTTGGTTGGTACTCCTTTTATCTTGGGCTACTGTGTAGAATATGTTCCCATTTATCTCGTACCCTTTATATGTGACGATATGCCATGATGGTTGCATAGCCAATAAATACAGTTGCTCATGGATGCTCTCATCACCTTGACATTTTTTTCGCAACCAACCGCCGAAAGTTTCCATGTGCTTACGCGTAATCCAAGCTTCAGTCTTCCTTGGAAACTCAGATCGTAAGAGATCCTTGTGTGTCTCAATATACGAATCTATCAAAGAGGAGTTCTATAGAACTATGTAGTGCGCTTTATTGAAATAATCATCATCCGTACCAATATATGTTTTCCTCCCTAGTGTCCCCTTTCCACTTAGTCTCCCCTCATGTCTCGATTCAGGAACACCAATCGAGTCAAGGTCGGGAATAAAGTCAACACAGAACTCAATGACCTCTTCTGTTCCATAGCCCTTGGCGATGCTTCCTTCTAGGCGAGCACGGTTGTGAACATATTTCTTCAGGACTCCCATGAATCTCTCTAAGGGGAACATGTTGTGTAGGAACACAGGACCGAGAATGAAAATCTCCTTGACTAGGTGAACTAGGAGGTGTGTCATGATATCAAAGAAGGAAGGAGGGAACACCAACTCAAAGCTGACGAGACATTGAACCACATCATTCTGTAGTTTAGCTAGATCAGTTGGATCAATTACCTTCTAAGAAATTGCATTGAGGAATGCACATAGCTTCACGGTGGCTAGATGTACATTTGGAGGTAGAATTCCTCTTAATGCAACTGGAAGTAATTGCGTCATGAGAACGTGACAGTCATGGGACTTTAAGTTATAGAATTTCTTCTCTGGCACATTTATAATACCCTTTATATTCGAGGAGAATCCAGATGGTACCTTGATGTTGTTTAAGCATTCAAACATGATTTCCTTCTCCTCTTTGCTTAAAGTGTAGCTGGCAGGACGTAAGTAATGGCGTCCATCATCTGTCTTCTCTGGATGCAGGTTGTCTCTTTCTCTCAAACAACGCAGGTCCTGTCGTGCTTCAAATATGTCCTTAGGCTTTCCATACACACCCATGAAGCCTAGCAGGTTCACACAAAGATTCTTCGTCAGGTGCATCACGTCGATCGAGCTGCGGACTTCTAGGACTTGCCAATAGGGTAGGTCCCAAAATATGGACTTCTTCTTCCACATGGGTGCGTGACCGTTAGCGTCATTCAGAACAGGTTGGCCTCCATGTCCTTTTCCAAAGACGACTTTCACATCATTGACCATATCGAGTACATCCTCACCGGTTCGGTTGCGAGGCTTGGTCAGGTGGTCTGCCTTCCCTTTAAAATGCTTGCCTTTCTTTCTTACGGGGTGATTTGCAGGAAGAAATCAACGATGGCCAAGGTACACGACCTTTCAACATTTTTTCAAGAATACACCTCTAATATCACCGAAGCAGTGTGTGCATGCATTATATCCCTTGTTTGACTGTCCTGAAAGATTACTTAGAGCAGGCCAATCATTGATTGTTACGAACAACAATGCTCGCAGATCAAAGTGTTCCTGTTTGTACTCATCCCACACACGTACACCTTCTTTATTCCACAAAATGAGAAGGTCGTCAATAAGTAGTCTCAGGTACACATCGATGTCATTGCCAGGTTGCTTCGGGCCTTGGATGAGCACAGGCATAATAATGAACTTCCGCTTCATGCATAACCAAGGAGGAATGTTGTAGATACTTAGAGTAACAGGCCAAGTGCTATGACTACTGTTCTGCTCTCCAAAAGGATTGATACCATCTGTACTTAAAGCAAACCTTAAGTTTCTTGCATCATTTGCAAACTCCGGGAATTCTCTGTCGATTGCTCTCCACTAGGACCCATCAGCAGGGTGTCTCAACATATTGTCTACCTTACGGTCTTCTTTGTGCCATCACAACAATTTTGTATGTTCTTTGTTTCTGAATAGACGTTTCAAGCGTGGTATTATAGGAGCATACCACATAACCTTGGCAGGGATTTTCTTCCGCGGACGTTCGCCCTCAACATCACCAGGGTCATCTCGCCTGATCTTATACCGCGATGCATGGCATACCAGGCATGTATCTAATTTCTCGTACTCTTTGCCATGGTACATGATGTAGTCATTAGGACATGCATGTATCTTCTCGATTTCTAGCCCCATAGGACAGACAACTTGTTTTGCTTCGTAGGTAGTGGCGGGCAATTCATTGTCCTTCGGAAGCATCTTCTTTTGGATTTTTAGTAACTCTCCAAATCTTTTGTCAGATACACTATTCTTTGCCTTCCATTGCAGCAATTCTAGTGTGGTTCCCAACTTTTTCTGCCCTGCATCACAAGTTGGGTACAATAATTTGTTGTGATCTTCTAGTATCTGCTCGAACTTGATCTTCTCCTTTTCACTTTCACATTCTCTTTGTGCGTCACGAATGACCTGACAAAGATCATCAGCAGGCTCATCTTCTGTGGCTACCTCTTCTTCAGCTTCTCCCATTACAGTATCATTGAAGCATGCACCATCGGGAATAATATCATTGAAGCATGCATCATTTTCGTGACCAATCTCAACTAAAACAGACAGATCCAATGATTGTGCAACATCTTTGGGCTTCTTCGGCTGGATCACTGCCTCATTAGCCGCCGTATCTGCCTGTTGTGCAAGATATTTTTGCACGAGTTCAACATACTCTTCCTCCCAGTAGAAGCTTAAACATCGTCCACTGCCATCCCACTGAAATTAAAATAAAAAATTAGAACTTTAATCACAACCATCATGAAAATAGGTATAAACTAACCATAATCATTAAATACGATAAAATAACTCACATTGCGATTCGGACACTTGTAGAAGATACGATCCTTGTTGGGACCCTCCTTCTTCACTCGGTACTCCATCACAATCTTTGTCTCATCACGATACTTGCCGCATGGAATGAGAGGGAGGCCCGGCCTAAGTCGCTTTGGAAACCCATGAGAGGCCGAGGACCCGGAAGCAGTTGCCATCTACTCTCTATACTCATTTTTAATACACTATAAAATTATCTATATCTCAAAAACATGTTTTAATAAATAACCATCCGTACTAGTTGACCTTGCTTACGTGATCATCTCGGCGAGCATTTCTCCACCGGACGGCACCGTACTTGGTAAAGGAAGAGCTCCGATTCTACGAGGAACGGAACACGGTCTTCCATGACCGTTGCCGCTCTCCCTCGTAGAATCAAAGCTCCTCCTTGACGTCCGTTACCGCTCGGCAGAGAACATGCTCGTCGAGATGAACACGGTCCGCAAGTTCAACTAGCTACTTTAACCTTCTTTCATGTAAATATGCAACTTGAAGTGATTTTGAGCTCAAATTGCTTACAAATGAAAAAAACCACAATAAAGAACGATATATATATATAGTGAACAAAATGAGATAAGACAATTGTGAAAAATGAGAGTATGAGATTGGTAACCTTTACAACTGAAAAATCGACGGAGGAATCGAAGAAATCGACGGAGGAATCGAAGAATGGATGGAGGAACAATGAAGGGAGGGAGGAAGCAAGAACACTAGTGCAGTGAGCTTCAAAATGTGTTGAGCTCGGACTCGGGGAGGAAGAAGGAGACGGCCGGGATATAAAGGGGGACCTTTAGTCCCGGTTGGTGGCTCCAACCGGGACTAAAGGTAACTTTCCAACCCTGGGCGCAGCCACGGCCCGGGGGTAGACCTTTACTCCCGGTTGGAGCCACCAACAGTAAAAGTATATCTTTAGTCCCGGTTGGTGGCTCCAACCGGGACTAAAGGTCCCTGCCACCTCTGCCTGGCGCAGTAGCCACCTTTAGTCCCGGTTGGAGCCACCAACCAGGACTAAAGGTATCTCTAGTCCCGGGCGTAAAAAATGCCGGGACTAGAACCTATTTTGATCGAGGATCAAAGATCTGTTCTCTACTAGTGAGCGAGGTAGGTCGCCCTCGCCCGCCCAACACATGCATGCAGTGGAATCACGCCTCCTCTCTCTTCTCTCCTCTTTTAACCCCACTTTCACTGCTTCAGTTCTTCCTCTCCAACTTCTAAGAAGAAGAAGAAAACACTTGTACACTGCAGCGCCTCCTTATCCGAGTAGTACGTACGTACCGCTCCATTTCGTTTATGTGATAAAGAAAAGGTATTTTCTTCAGTAGAAGCAAAGGTATTTTCCCTAGTGTCTAGTCAAAGGTTGTTCGTTCCGTGCCAGTGTGTGTGTGCGCCATGCCATTCAGCACAGCTAGGATGATACGGTTAGCTGCATTCGGCACTCGGCAATGCAAGAAAGTTGGGTGGAGAGAGAGAGAAATATATATATATATATATATATATATATATATATATATATATATATATATATATATATATATATATATGACGAGGCTAAAATACATCTGGGTGCATTTGCACCTAGCCGCGAGACGCGTGGCGAGCGCTCACGCTCATGCATACAAACAACCAGCTAGCCGTTCTTACGTGATGCCACCTAACACGCTCCTGCATGTAGGGAATCTTTTATTGATTCCAAACGAAAAAATATGATATCTTCTAAATCATATATCCGATTTTAGTTCTGTATGAAGTAGGTTGTTGAAAAAAATATGCTTAACAAAACGAGATCTATGAAGGCTATATTTGATGAAGTTTTTTTTTCAAATACGTAATTGCAATATGTTGTACTATGAGTTGCAAGCACTTCTACAACACAATTGCAACTTGGCTGTAGCGTATTTAGCACTGATTGCAATGAACGTTGTATTTGTTGAAGTTTTTTTATTCAAATACGTAATTGCAATATGTTGTACTATGAGTTGCAAGTACTTCTACAACACAATTGCAACTTGGCTGTAGCGTATTTAGCACGGGTTGCAATGAAGGCTCTATTTGATGAAGTTTCTTTTTTCAAATATGTAATTGCAATATGTTGTACTATGAGTTGCAAGCACTTCTACAACACAATTACAACTTGGCTGTAGCGTATTTAGCACTGGTTGCAATGAAGGCTGTATTTGATGAAGTTTTTTTTTTCAAATATGTAATTGCAATATGTTGTACTATAAGTTGCAAGCACTTCTACAACACAATTGCAACTTAGCTGTAGCGTATTTAGCACTGGTTGCAACTCGTTACTACTGGTTGCAACAAAGTTACTACCCGATTGCAAACCAATTACTACTGATTGCAACTAGTTACTACTCAATTGCAACATAGTTGCTACTCAGATATGATTGCAACTCATAATTGCAACTTGACGTGATTATAGTGACCAGATGCATATAATACACAGTGTTGTAACTAGTTGCAACTAGGTGGTAGACAGAGTTGCAATCGGTAGTACATTGACATACAACTCGCTTAAAGGATAAAAAAATATATCCATATTGGATCTAGGTTTGCTCAGAATATTTTTTTGAGTCGGATGCAATAAACGGTTTGTCAATCGGAGTTACGGTTTAGGAGAAAATTTGTTTCAAAGATTCAAACCAACAAAAAATTCCATGCATACATGCATGTATTCGCTGGTTGCTCCAAGTTGGTGCGCCCGCCGGCCTAGGTGCATTCTATATACAGGATGCACCCAGGTGTATTATAACAAAACAGTATATATATATATATATATATATATATATATATATATATATATATATATATATATATATATATATATATATATATATATATATATATATATATATATATATATGTTGGCACATTATTTTAGTCGGCCTTTTGACTGTGTCGCCGCCAATAATCCAGGCTTATGCAAGTTGAAGTTGGCCTTGGCCACCGTCCCTCTCCCGCCGCCCGGATCGGACCCAATCTGCAGCTTCCCGCTCTGGCGGCCACCACCACCCGTCAGGCCTTCTTCTTCGGATGCTGGTCATTGTATTTGTACATGTTGTGGCCAGTCAGGCAGGCCAGATATTTGCTTACCAGTACTCCGAACAACCTAAACAATCTTATTACATGCGGAGGTTCTCTAGAAGGGGGACAAGCTGGATTATATCTACTTGTTGCAAGAGCATTGATAAAACGGGCACGCCATACAATAGAGACGCCTGTCATGTGGACCTTCCCCCTGATATATAGTACATACATAGGTGGGCGTTCATATATTAACAAGATATCAGACCTACTATTACGCCTGTTAAAATAAGCTAAAACGGCTGCACTGCAGCTGGACATAGTACCTTATATGAGCGCGCGCCTTACAGTAAGAATTGCAGCAACACCGTTGCTTTAGTAGAAGCGAACAGGCTAATTGTAATGGTGAAATGGTTGAGCTTTCGGTCATGGCTTATGCACGCAGTTGCCAGAATAAACAACTTTCATTAAAACAGTAAATGAAAATGAAACCATTTGGTGGATATGATTGGACACGTGGATTCTCTTGCCTTCTTTCCCACACGAATACTGTCACTTTCAGCAAGGTAACTGGGGCACATAGGCTGATTGCAAGAAGGTTCGCCACTTCGCCTGTGACTTTACTGCTGCCCAACTGCACCGACCTGGTCAGCAGGAACAAAAGCCATTGAAGTAGACACACGCAGCGACAAACTACAACTCCACGCATAGTACATGCATGCATGCCTTGAAGGACGGGGTTCGGTTACTGCAACGATCAGAGACAATGCAAGCTGGCTACAAGTGCAAAACAAAGTTGAGTTAGGCAGCCTTTGTAGAATGTGAATTTCAATGCTGTAAAAGGATAGGTAACCTGCCACTAGTGACTACTGAGACATGCATTATCGCAACTGGTCTACTCATTATTTATTCAACTCATGCTTAGACTTTTTGGTTATCCCAGGTAAGGGCCATTGGCTCTATGTCTTTGTCATATTATCTACGGTTTATATAAAACCCGCTCATATAATAATTAGCTATAGATATACTCATTGATCCATTCGTTAATAATACTAGTAGCTATGCACGTGCGGCACGCACGTGTCTATAGTAAGATAAAACATACTCTTATCTAAACGAGTGATGGAAAAAAGCGTCCGATGGGTATCTTGATAAGGTTAAAACATTCCATAATATGAGGGATAGGTAATAAAATTCTATGTCCAATTATTAGATAAAAAATATTTATATTGAGGTGAGATAAAACTCATTGAGTATGCACATGTTCTGTATCTCCCAGAAAAAAATGACAGATTCTAAATCCCTCGCATTTTGGACGGACCGTGAGACAAAGGTAGCATTGTAGTATCAATGTTAGAAATTTATAATTCGAGAAAATGTTTATTCCCATCGTTGAAAGACATGGAAACTACATATCCATACAACTATTACTGTGATACAATTAAACTAAAATCTCTTGTAAATAGAGCACAGTAACATACAAAGAGTCGTCAATTTGAACTAACTGACGAAAAAGGTCATATCCTTGAATAAAGATACATGAAACTACATCTCACCATATGAGAAGCCAAACCTACAACAAAGATAAATTAGTTTATTACTTCACTACTGGAAACAGGGCCTTTGCCGAGTGTTAAAAATCGGGCACTCTGCAAAGACATTCTTTGTCGAGTGCCGCACTTGACAAAGAGTCCTTTGTTGAGTGCCGGGCACTCGGCAAAAAAGGGCACTCGACAAAGGACTTCTTTGCCGGGTGCTAGGCTCTCAGCAAAAGCGCGACACTCGGCATAGGCTGCTCCGCGTAATGGTGTTCGGCCACATCCTTCTTTGCCGAGTGCCTGCTGTTAGGCACTCAGCAAAGATTATTTTTTGGAAAATACTTTGCCGAGTGCCCCTGACATGGCGCTCGGCAAAGATTCAATATTTTTTTGAAATGTCTTTGCCGAGTGCCCACTGATTCGGCACTCGGCAAAGAGAGGAATTAAAAAAATTACTTTTTTTTTTGAAATACCTTTGCCGAGTGCCCCTGTGAAGGCATTCGCCAAAGAGGAAATTTCTAAAAAAAAATGAAAAACCTCTTTGCCGAGCGTCTTATTCTTGGCACTCGACAAAGACCCCTTTGCCGAGTGCCATGCCACGGCGCTCGGCAAAGTTTTTTTTGGCCTCCAAATTTTTTGTGCAGCCCTTTTTATGTACCAGGAACTCCTCGTTAGAATTTGATGATTTTTTGTGGCTTTTTGATATATTTAGTTACTTTATTTCGTTTACTTGATTTTTTTCGAAAAATATAAATTTGAACTGCACGTGGTACGAATAATGGAATTTAATGATTCAAAAAATGATAGTCATGTTACTGAGTGTAGTGTGAGGCCGTATCTAGGAACGGACCCAAAATTTTGGACATCTTGTTCACGAAACATGACCGCGAACATCTCAACAAGTTTCATGATTTTCGGACTTCATTTGCTTTTTATAGAATTTAAAAACACTTCGCACGCAAGTTCGCGGTCATGTTTCGTGAACAAGATGTTCGAAATTTTGGGTCCGTTTCTGGATACGGCCTCACACTACACTCAGTAACATGACTATCATTTTTTGAATCATTAAATTCCATTATTCGTACCACGTGTAGTTCAAATTTATATTTTTCGAAAAAATTCAAGTAAACGAAATAAAGTAACTAAATATATCAAAAAGCCACAAAAAATCATCAAATTCTAACGAGGAGTTCCTGGTACTTAAAAAGGGCTGCACAAAAAATTTAGAGGCAAAAAAAAAACTTTGCCGAGCGCCGTGGCATGGCACTCGGCAAAGGGGGTCTTTGCCAAGTGCCAAGAATAAGGCGCTCGGCAAAGAGGTTTTTGATTTTCTTTTAGAAATTTCCTCTTTGCCGAGTGCCTTCACAGGGGCACTTGACAAAGGTATTTCAAAAAAAAAAAATCTATGTCGACGGTCGGATCGGGGCACTCGTCAAAGTTGCCTCCTTTGCTGAGTGTCTCCCTGATCCGGCGCTCGACAAAGGGGCGGGTGGGGGGACTTAGGCGAATCGGTCAGCAGTCCAAGCCACCTGCAGACAGACAGACAGCCCAGCCGCTCCCGGCCAACGCCCGCCCACGCCCGCAGCCAGCCTCCCCACGCCACAGCGTCGGCGCCCTCCGCCCGCTTAGCCCCCCCCCCCCACATACGTGTGTGGCGTGGCTAAGCTAGCTAGCCCACCACTGCCCATGGAGGAGGGGAGGAGGAGGAGGGGGGAGGCGAGGAGGAGGAGGGGAGGAGGAGGAGGAGGGCCGCCTTGCCCCCGGCCCGCCCTGAGTGGACCGCCCGCCTGACGCCGCCCCATGCCCGACCCGTTCCCAACTCACAGCCACCCCTGACGCCCCCCCCCTTCCCCCTGCCCGTCCAGTGTATGCCTCTCTCTTGTTGTTATCGTGGTAGTTATAGTTGTAGTAGTATTAGTAGTGCTAGTGGTAGTAGTGGTATTAGAAGTAGTGGTAGTAGTAGTAGAACTAGTGGTAGTAGTAGTAGTAGTAGAAGTAGTGGTAGTAGTAGTAGAAGTAGTGGTAGTAGTAGTAGTAGAACTAGTGGTAGTAGTAGTAGCAATAGTGGTAGTAGTAGTAGTAGAACTAGTGGTAGTAGTAGTAGCAATAGTGGAAGTAGTAGTAGAAGTACTGGTACTACTTGGATATATTCTTCTGCATGGATTGATATCCAAACTACATGGCTTCTCTTGAGACATATGTGCTTGTCGGCCATCGTGCCGTTGTTTTTTGTAGGTTTTGGAAACCTCACCGTGAAGGGAGGTTCTGTCGATTTTTTTAAATGACAGTATTTGGTTCCATTTTTATAGAGAAGAGCCCATCGGAGCCGAGTCGAAGTTCCCGTTGCCGTGCCGGTCTTCCTACACCGTGTCGCCTCGCCACTGCACCGACCCGCCACGGCCCCGCTAGCCTGACTCCGCCGCCACCCTAGGTATAACCTCTCTTTCTGTATCATGGTCGTAGATCGTGTAACCCAGTTAGGCGTCTCCCGTTCGAAAGAGATGCGGTTGGAGGTATGCAGATCTTTGCATATCTAATACCGTATCTGTTTTAGATTGTCCACATTTTTTGGACAGCCCGCGGATGCGTAGATGGGTTAGTTTCCATGGTCTGCTCTGGTCCGAGATAGAGTTTCGGCATCACTTCCCTGTTGTTCTCCGGATACGCACTCTTCTTTGGTAGGACGTGTATCTAGAGAACAGCGGGGAGGTGCTGCCAAAATTCTGTCTCGGATAGGAGTAGAGAATGGAAACTAACCTCATCTACGCATCCGCGGGTGGGATTAGGACCTATCCTCACCTATTAGATAGTAGGAACACCATGTAGATGCAATTGATGGTTACATTACTCGCTGATACATATGTTAGAGGATGGATGACCATCAGTGGATGTACACAGGCTGGAGAAGTTAGAGTGATTACACCATGAAATGGATGAACAAGATCGATGCTTTCTTGAACAGTGCATTTGGCAAGGCTGCTAAAGGACATTGCCTAGTTTTGTGTCCCTATTGCAAATGTGGAAATAGGAGAAGGGTAAACAAGGTGGAAATGGATAAACATCTTGTGAAGAATGGATTTATGCCGGACTACACCCGGTGGGTCCACCATGGTGAAGCCCATCGTATGAGAGAGGAGGTGGTGAGACCACGGGTGGAGGCTTTTGATGCTGATGCCGGGGTAGCAGACATGTTAGATGACTTTCACCAAGGACAGTTCGATGAGGGACATGAGAAGGATTAGATGGAGGCAGCCACACAGGCGTTCTACGACATGATGGACTCGGCACAGAAACCCCTTCATAATCGGTCAACGGTGTCTCAACTGGATGCCATTGGACGCTTAATGGGGTTGAAGTCCAAGTTAAACTTGAGTCGAGAAGGCTTCGATAAGATGTTGGCCGTGATTGGCACCCTGCTTCCGGAGGGCCACATTCTGCCAAAGAGCATGTACGAGTCACAGAAACTCCTTCGTGCACTTAAGATACAGTATGAGCAGATACATGCTTGTCCGAAAGGGGTGCGTCCTATTTAGGAAAGAACACGAGCATGCAAAGTTCTGTCCAAAGTATAAATCCTCCAGGTACCAGGAGGTAGACTCTGATGATGGCCAGAAGAGGCAACTTACGATCCCCATGAAAATCCTACGGTACCTTCCGTTCCTACCGAGGATCCAACGGCTATACATTACCGAGGAATCCACGAAACAGATGACATGGCACAAAAATGGCAAACGGTACAATCCTGACAAGATGGTACATCCATCCGATGGTGAAGCTTGGATCAACTTTAATGACAAACATCGTGACAAAGCAGATGATGCTCGTAATGTACGTGTCGCGCTGACAACAGATGAGTTCAATCCTTATGGAATGATGGCTGCCCCATACACATGTTGGCCCGTCTTCGTTATCCCCCTTAATCTCCCCCCGGTGTCTCTTTTCAACGACATAACATATTCTTATCGTTGATAATTTCTGGACACCCAGGGAGTAATATGGGTGTGTTCATGGAGCCCGTGTTTGATGAATTGGTCCGTGCTTAGGACGAAGGGGTATGGATATACGATCGAGCTACAAAGACAACCTTCAAAATGCATGTTTCGTACAAAGACAACCTTCAAAATCCCCGGCATTGTCACATACGCATCGAAGACGGAGCCGGCCTACTCGTTTGACCACTACGCCGCCGCCCTCGATGCGGAGTATCCCAACAAGGCGGCGCGGGTGAAGGCAGAGTTTTGGGTAAGTCTCCCTCGCACAACATTGCTCAACACGTCGCATTCATTGGACTTTTCTTGAAATAATGAATGGATACGTCACTTTTGTATGCAGACTTATTACAGATGCGAGGAGGGATTTGAGGCCAGGGTGGAGCTGGTGACTACCAAAGCCTGTAAAAAACTCGTCACCGACATGCATCACGAGGTGCGCATCCGGGCCATCGTAGCCTACTATGGGTCAAAGCTTGGAGAGAGGAAAACCAAGAAAGACGCAAGAGAGATGCAGCTGACCCGGGAGCAGTACCTTGAGATAAATGAAGAACATCAATATTGATTCATTTTGAGATTAAGTTGGTTTAATTTGATCTTCTTATATGTCCAATACTTGATGACGTGTAGATGATTCCCTGGTGGTGCCAAGCGTATCCTGAGTGCTGGGCGATGATGGTGGAGAGGTGGTTCACGGAGGAGTACCCTAAGATGCACAGGGATGCCAAGGACCGTCGTTTGCAGATGCAAGGTCCAGCACACCATCAAGACAGCCGCAGCCTCGCCGGATACAAACAAGCATGGGTACGTGAATTCATTTATCTATTGCGACGCTCAATTCTGCCTGATTTCTAATCATCGTGTTGTCTTTCTTGTAGTCGGGGTCACATAGTGGCCATGCTTGCTCGGACTTCTAGGCATGGTGTATGGCCCACAAGGGCAAGGCGACGTCCGACGTCTCCTTCAACCTGGAGGACCCGCACGAGGCATACACGAACCCAAGCGTCCACTCTCGCATCAGAGAGTACACTGAGGGGGCGAGGTCGCTCCTTGGGCCAGACCATGATCCGAGCACCCAGGACTTCGATGGAGAGGCCGTCATGAGGGCGGGGCAAGGCAAGAAGCATGGGCGGTTCTAGCTTGGTGACGGCGTCATCGACACGGCCTCTACTCCATCTCTCTCCTAGATCCGAGCACGGAGCACGAGCGAGAGCCCGACCATTCGCACATGGCCGACCGCTGCACAGCATTGGGTCGACGCACTCGAGGTTATTTCCGTTTTACTCGTCATACATTGATCTTTACACACCTTAATTAGCTTTGCATTACTGAAACATTGGAGTGAAATA
Source organism: Miscanthus lutarioriparius (assembly GCA_904845875.1). NCBI lineage: Eukaryota > Viridiplantae > Streptophyta > Magnoliopsida > Poales > Poaceae > Miscanthus > Miscanthus lutarioriparius. The sequence goes on along the minus strand of CAJGYO010000008.1, from coordinate 38,672,948 downwards.
TTGCAGGCCCGGCTGGAACAAGAAATGAGGCAACGTCAGGAGCTGGAGGCCGGGCAGCAGAGGATGGCGGCCCAGCTGGAGGCCAAGCGGGCCGAGCGGCAGGCCCAGGCGCAAAGGCTGACGGACATTACGGAGTTCCTATAAGGGCTTGGGCAACGTGTGGGCTTCTCTCTGCCAGCTGGGTTGTTGGTTCCACCTCCGCCTCCGCGTCCTGCAGCTGCAGCTACTCCTGTGAGTATGAAAGTTTTTTACTTTTGCTTGTGCTTTGCTTGTATGGCCTCTACCTTCCTAGATTAGCTATCCAAATAATCTTGTCTCACATGTAATCTTTTCTTCTTTGTGTAGTCTTCATCTGACGGTGATTCGAATAATCCACCTGATGCACCTCCGAATGATGGAGCTGGGCCTTCACCACAGTCGCAGTGGCTGAGATGAGTGCATGTTGTATTTTTTTCATTTGTTGTTCACTTGGTAATAGACCTGTGATATACTTGTGATGCCCTTGTGGACTTTGATGGACTTGTGGATTTATTTGGATGGACTTGAGCACTTATTATTATATATGTGATATATATTGTGATGGATGTGATATGTGCGGATGGATGTGTGGATGGATGAGATATATATGTGATGGATGAGATATATATGTGATGAATGAGATATATATGTGATATATGTTTGTATAAATTTATTTGTCATGATGGAATGTAAAAAAAATTAAAAATTGCCGTTTTTGGTCACTTTGCCGAGTGTTGCACTCGACAAAGGACCCCGGTACCGAGTGCCATGGTCACAGCACTCGGCAAAGCTAGAAAAATGGGCACTCGAAAAACTATTTTTCCAGCTTTGCTGAGTGCCATGACCATGATACTCGGCAAAGATTTTTTTTTAAAAAAAATTCAAACTTTCCCGAGTGCCGGCCAGAGGGCACTCGGCAAATTTTTTTTTTTTTTTTAAAAATTCAAACTTTGCCGAGCGCCGGTCAGGGGGCACTCGGCAAAGAATTTTTAGAAAAAAAATAAAACATCTTTGCCGAGGGCCGGATAGAGGGCACTCGGCAAAGAATTTTTGTTTAAAAAAATAAAAAATCTTTGCAGAGTGCCTGCAGGGTTGGCACTTGGCAAAGCGACCGTCAACGGGGCCGGCACCGTGACGGTCGCTTTTCTTTGCCGAGTGCCCCCGGGGCTCTCGGCAAAGCCTTTGCCGAGTGCCCGATAAAAGACACTCGGCAAAGAGGGCTTTGCCGATCAATTTTTTGCCGTGTGTTCTTTGCCGAGTGCAATTTGGCCTTTGCCGAGTACCTCAGGCACTCGGCAAAGAACCTGAATCCAGTAGTGCTTGTATGGAAATATTTGGAGCATGTTTCTCCAATATTGCAACTGTCTGAACCACATTGCTCCAAGGCAGCTGGGAGGCCCGTGATGTTTCTCCAGATTTTGTTTTTTAGTTGAAAATCATGGTTTCAAACTTATAAAGTTAGCATAAAATTAACTGATCAGAACAATTCTCTGAGGCAGTTGCAACATTTATTATCCAAATTCTAATGAGCTGAAAAAATCGAACCTCAAACCAAAACAATGTCGCCTTATTTTTTTTACACCAAGTCACTGTCAAGATGTTCGGTACATCTACATCCCCAGCCCATGATCAATTTCTCTTGCTATTCAACCAGACAACCAGGTGAATCCAATCCTTCCTTCTGTTATGAAATCGCAGACGACAACCTACTCACTGCAAAGTGAAGCAATAGTTTTAGATACAAACGCAAGAAGAGTAACAGAAAAAACCAAGATTTCATGGCAAGCCATGGCCTTTTCCTCTTGGCTGCAGCTTGTCATGTGAATTGCAAACCCCAGAGTCCCAGACCAATGCACGATTAGCAAATATATTTAGAAACCTACCCTCAAGAGAAATAAGACACTCATCAAATTGCTTCTCAATTCGTTCGATTTACATCAAGCATCATGTTCTCACAGCTGAAACCGTCCCACCAGTACTGAGAGTTTGTTCTACATTGTGAAAGTCCAGTGCCAATCCAAGAATAGTGTTAACCCGACTGGCAATGAGAGGGCCCACTAAAGAACACAACTAATGGCCATTCTTATCCAAGTTTAAATATCAGGATGATTTATTGATTCATATTAAGATGGCAAAGATGCTTACCAACTTATCAGAGGCCACAAAGCATTGTCGTTGAATAAAAGAGAGATATGCCTCGTGAACTTCCATGACTTCATTCATCCAATGTAATAGCAGACGCCATGCCATCACAACTTTCAGTCCATGCACCACCAACCATGAAGTTTTAGGAGGCTTGGACTCCATAGGCAATGCTTTGGCAGACTTGAGTAAGTGGACAAATTCTTCCAGTTCCTTCTCAGCTGCCTCTTTAGCAAGCTTCCGTCGTAGGAGACCTGTCTAAACCTCATGTCCCTGCGCACCATCAGGCACCTGATTGACTGCATCCCTACCAAACAATTACGATCTTGGGTGGACTGCTGTGCCGACCATTAACGTCGACAGTTGGCGCGGCATGTAGGGTTGTGCACTTGATCCTTGAAAATCGCAAAAAAAAAAAACTCTCGTCGATTGGAGCGGCCAGTGACAAGGCGAGGCGTTCCCATCTGCAAAGGCTATGGCGGCTACTCGGTGGCGGCCTTTGGGCTCTGGTACAGCTTCTCTGCGCATCTATGCCCCACGGTGCAGATCAAGACGGAATCAATCTACTTCAGCTACGACCAAATATCAATGCAGCGTTCTGCACGTTCATCGTCAACAAATATCACTTTTTCCTCGCGATCGAAGAAACTCGCCGAGGAGCATCTCATCTGGCATCGCTGATTACTGCCTTTGAATTGCGAGGCAAAGCTTATGGCGTGTTGTCTCCTGTTCGGTTCCGATCGGGATCACATCAATTCCCGCGCATGCCTGTCACCAATCTAGTCGTCGAACAACCCTGCATCAGAGCCGAGTCTGAGATCAATCCGATAAGTTAGGCAACGGATCATACACATCGAGGCGATGGAATCTCTCTGCGTGCTGCTTCATGAATCTCACACGAGGAAGCTCGATACGGATCCGCAATCAAGCAAAGGAAGCCACGCGCTCTACACGGCCATGCAAGCTAATCAGCGAGAAGTTCATTATGGAGGCATCTGTTATGAACGACGTATAGGAATATGAAGTAAAGAATCAAACCACATAGGAGACACACGATTTAACGTGGAAAACCCCTCCGATGTGAAGGGGAAAAACCACGGGCACCAGCCAGCAACAATCTCACTATCTCAAGAGTTTTGGGTTACACGCCTATGGCGGCTTACAAGAGAATCAAGTCACCACGAAACCCTAGCAAGGGTGTATATATACTGTACCGTACCGCGGGGGCTCCGCCCCCCGCACCCCCCCAAACACAGGGGCGAGACCTGATGGGCCGGCTTCAGACTCCACTACGCTCCGGCCCAAGCCTCCGGCGACGGGCCTCCGCTTCGCTCCGTCAGAAGCCTGGCCTATATCCTGGAGTGAATTTGGAACAACTCCAACAAACTCCACCTTGAGACAAATTCATCTTGTATCATAAATCAACCCTTCATCCTGAACATACCAAAGATAGGAAACCACTGGTGCCAACAAATAGTCTCTTGGACTATCCAATTAAACCAACTAAGCTTGAGCACAGCTCAAACTTAGCAACAGGAACAGGCTTTGTCATCATATCAGCAGGATTATCATGAGTACTAATCTTGCATACCTTCAGCTTACCTTCTTCAATCACATCACGCACAAAATGATACTTGATATCTATGTGCTTAGTTCTCTCATGGAACATCTGATCTTTAGTGAGGTAAATTGCACTTTGGCTGTCACAGTGCAAACTTATGCAAGATTCAACTCCACAAAGCTCAGCGTACAAACCTTTCAGCCAAATTAATTCTTTGCACGCTTCACAAATAGCCATATATTCTGCTTCAGTAGTAGACAAAGCAACAACTGACTGTAAAGTAGCCCTCCAACTCACAGCACAACTGCCAACAGTAAACACATAACCTGTAAGTGATCTTCGCCTGTCCAGATCAGCAGCATAATCAGAATCCACATAGCCAATAAGACCCTTATCAGTTCTTCCAAACTTTAAACAGAATCTGCTGGTTGCCTCGAGGTACCTGAAAATCCACTGAACTGCCCTCCAATGTTCTTTGCCAGGATTAGACATATATCTACTAACAAGACTCATAGCATATGACAAATCTGGACGAGAGCAAACCATGACATACATCAAAGATCCAACAGCACTAGAATAAGGAACCCTTGACATGTATTCAATCTCTGCATCTGTACTAGAACACTGAACAGCTGACAAATTAAAGTGAGGTGCAATAGGGGTACTAACAGCCTTAGCATTTTGCATGTTGAAACGCTGAAGAACTTTCTTGATATAATTTTGTTGACTAAGAAATAGCAAACCAGATTTTCTGTCTCTACTAATTTCCATACCAAGAATTTTCTTAGCACTACCAAGGTCTTTCATATCAAACTCACTACTCAATAGCTTCTTTAACTTAGTGATTTCAATCTTACTCTTGGCAGCAATCAGCATATCATCAACATATAACAGCAAATATATAGGTGATCCATTAACATGCTTGATGTAAACACAGCTATCATACTTAGATCTTTTAAAACTGTGTGCTAACATAAATGAATCAAACCTTTTGTTCCACTGACGAGGGGACTGTTTCAAACCATACAAGGATCTCTTCAACTTGCACACATATTTTTCCTTGCCAGGCACTATGAACCCTTCTGGTTGGTCCATGTATATGTCCTCCTCAAGCTCTCCATGCAAAAACGCAGTCTTCACATCTAACTGCTCAAGCTCAAGATCATGTGAAGCAACAATACTAAGGAAAGTACGAATTGAACTGTGTTTTACCACTGGAGAGAACACATCATTGTAGTCAACACCCGGAATTTGACTGTAGCCTTTAGCAACTAACCTTGCCTTATACTTTGGAGGCTCGCTTGGAGATAAACCCTCCTTTCTCTTGAAGATCCATTTGCAGCTGATGGTCTTCTTATTCTTAGGCAAAGGTACAATCTCCCATGTACTGTTCTTCTCAAGAGACTGCATCTCCTCATACATAGCAGAAATCCAATTCTCAGTATCACCACAACGAATAGCTTCTTTATAGGTTGCTGGCTCATGAACATTCTCCACCTGTTCAGCACAACTCAAAGCATAGTAAGACAAATTACACTCTTCAATAAGACGCTTAGGAGGTGCAATTGTCCTTTTTGACTTGCGTTGAGCAATAGGTAAATCCTCCTCTAACTGCAAAATAGGAGGAGTTTGCTGAACATCATCATGAGCATCATCCTCAGCAACATCATTATCATGGTCACCATGCTCATCAATAGGCTCCACCTGCACACCTGTATCATCATCAACATGCTCCACCTGCATGCGCATATGCTGCAGCTCCTTTTCCGGAACATGATCCGAGGGCAAGCTGTCAAGAAACATCACAGATTCATTGAAAACAACACGCCTTTGCTCATAAAAGTCTTTCTGTTTGAGATTCCACAATTTATAGCCTTTGACTCCCGAACTATAACCAAGGAAAAGACACTTAACAGCTCTAGGCTCTAATTTTCCATTATCAACATGAGCATAAGCAGTGCATCCAAAAACTTTCAACTGTGAATAATCAACAGGCGTACCAGACCATACCTCAATGGGAGTTCTTTTATTTAGTGGAATAGAAGGCGACCTGCTTATCAAGTAACAGCGTTATTAGCGACTTCAAATTTCAAAAACGCTTGCTCATCCTCGGCATTAGACAAAGATGCAACGGGCCTTGGACATGATGGTTCTGTTTCATGCGTTCGGCCACACCATTCTGTTGTGGAGTATGGGGTATGGTGTGATGCCTAACAATGCCTTCCGATTTGCAATAATCATTAAATTCACGCGAACAAAATTCTCCACCATTATCAGTACGAAGCAATTTTACCTTCCTTTCGGTTTGCCTTTCTATCATTACTTTCCGGTTCTTAAAAGCAAAAAAAGTATCATCTTTCTGTTTGAAAAATAAGGCCAAACCCTTCTAGAGTAATCATCAATAATTGTAAGCATGTAACGAGCACCACCAAGTGAGGACTTACGGAAGGACCCCATAAATCAAAGCATGAACATAATCAAGAGTACCTTTAGTGGTGTGAATGTAAGTGTGAAATGTACCCTTTTATGCTTCCCCAAAATACAATGCTCACAAAACTTTATTTTACTCGAAGTGCAGCCATCCAAAGAGTTTCTCTTCATCAATTCTCGCCATACCATGGTGACTCATATGTCCCAAACGCATATGCCAAAGGTTAGTTTTACTAGGTTCATCATTAGTAACAAAGAAGCAACAAATGAATCGTAACCGTAAAGTACACCCTCTAAGGACATATAACTTTGCGTAATTAAGATCACCTTTCAAGCAAACAAGAGAACCTTTTGATACCTTGAACGCCATCCGAACCGGAATATTTGTAACCTTCGCATCAAGCGTGCTCAATGAGATAAGATTTCGGACATCCCCGGTATATACGACATTTTTCAACAGGCGTGTCATGCCATCATCGGTCTTGATCTGAATCGATCCAATCCCCACAATGTCACATGGGTTATCATCTCCCATCCGCACAACATCCCCTTTCGCATGATAGGCTTATACGAGCTAAACCAATTTCATTAGTGCAAATATGAAATGAACATGCGGAATCGAGAATCCATTCATCATGACCAAAGAACACAACCAAAGAAATACTACCGGACAATCTCCGTAATCATCATCGACGCAGCAAGCAAAAGCCCGAATGAGACCTTACCAGCCGACTTGTTTTTCCTCTTCTCCTTATTCTGTACTTTTCTGCAATCCTCAATATTATGATTTGTCAGCTTGCAATAAACACAGAACTTTTTATTACCATGCGGTTTGGACTTTGAACGGCCTCTCCTTTCGTAGTTCTTTCTTCCATCATTGCCATCATTGGAGGATCTGTTTTCAGTTCTGCCTCTCACATGCAAAGCATCGCCCTTGGAGGACGACGTCCCGTCATTCTTGCACCATGCCTCTCATCTTCTCCCTAGACTGGAGAGCCTCATAAACTTCCTTTAGGGTTAGTTCATCACGGCTCAAAAGTATGGTGTCACGAAAAATTTGCATCTGAATTTGGCAAAGAACATAGCAAAGAAAAGACCTAAGTCCTCATCATCATATTTCACCTCCATCGACACTAGGTCGGCGACGATCTTCTTGAATTCAGCGATGTGGCTCATCACCGAATCCTCCTCCTTCATCTTCGTGGTGAAACGACTTCATCTTCATCTGCATCTTCTTCGGTTAGATCCTTGGACATACAGATCGATTCCGGTTTGACCATAGTTCTGCAGCGAGTTTTCTCTTTCGAGACACTCCTGCAAAATATCATTATGAAGATGCAATCAATTAGGGGCAGCGCCCTTCCGATCCTTGCGGATCTCTTCCGAGTCCACTCGGCCTTCCTCTTTCGAAACTATCCAAATACTCATCATAGTCATGAGTCTGCGCCGAATCCCCGCATCTTGACTTGCCATAGCGAGAACCGCGTGTCGTAGTTCAAAGAATGGAAGATCGAACTTCATCGACGTCGTCATGAACCCTAACAACAACCAAAGCTCGATACCACTTGTTATGAACGACGATAGGAATATGAAGTAAAGAATCAAACCACATAGGAGACACACGATTTAACGTGGAAAACCCTCCGATGTGAAGGGGAAAACCACGGCACCACCAAAGAACAATCTCACTATCTCAAGAGTTTTGGGTTACACGCCTATGGCGGCTTACAAGAGAATCAAGTCACCACGAAACCCTAGCAAGGGTGTATATATCTCATGTCAGATTACAGGGGGCTCCACCCGCACCCCCAAACACAGGGTGGCGAGACCGATGGGCGGCTTGAGACTCGCTACGCCCGGCGACGGGCTCCTCCGCTTCGCTCCGTCGAAGCTCGGCCTATATCCCGGAGTGAATTTGGAACAACTCCAACAAAGATCTACTGACTACACGTGCGTGCATGGTGTGGCGTCGGTTCCATGCCGAGGCATTAATTACCATGCACAACTCGCCGACACGATGACGATGATGATTTTCATTACTCGGCTTGCGGCGATGATAGGGTTAGTTTAGGAGGTATAGGGGTAGGCGGCGCGCAGTTGGCCAGAGAGAGGAGGGACGTTCGATAGAGGAAGGCGATATATAGAATTGATCAATGACATTGGGTACGCGGCGGGCGGGTACAAAACTACCGTGAAAAAAAATTTAACGTAAGACATCGGCAAGAGAGAAACACATGTAAATGTTTACAAGTTTTTCGGTTTGGGTCCACTTGTCGATCACGGTGGATGATTTAGATGCGTTGGATCTAATTTTAATGTATATCTAAGGGACACAAATTAAGGTTGTAGGAATTTGGTGGTGAGAGATTATTTTCAATTCCTTCGCTCTTTTGGCCGGAGAGGAGCAACGTCGATAGAGGAAGGCGATATATATAGAATTGATCGGCTGCGTTAACGTGCACGCAGCAGCGGTACAAAACTATCCGTGAAAAAAAATCAACGTAAGACATCAGCAAGAGAGAAACACGCGTAAACGTTTACAAGTTTTTTGGCTGGGTCCGCTTGTCAGATCATGGTAGATGATTTAGATGCGTTGGATCTGATTTTAATATATATATCTAAGGGACAATAATTAAGGTGGGATGGAACTTTAGGTTGAGAGGCTATTTTTAATTTCTTCGCTCTTTTACAGTATAGATAGATACGCATTTGGAGAAGCCACCAAGACCAAGCTAAGGAGCATGACACGACCTCGCATCGTGAGTTATTTGCATTATTATTGTGCACCGAGAGAAAGGCCCTCTTTGGCATAGTTGTGCATGGCTTCAGCTTCACTAACACTAGCACTATTTATGTACGAGCTATGATGTTCATCCAGCTGTTTTTCTCTTTCCTCTCCTAAAAATAACTAGAATCCGGTGAAGCCACTCCCAAGAGGCTTCGCTGGCTTCCATGAGCCATCTATAGCAAAAAAGGTGGAGAAGCTGAATGAAAGCTCTAGTTTGGTTTTGGTGAATTGATGAAACCCTAGGTGTTAACCTTTTTACTTTAAGTGATCACGAGATAGGTTAAGTGTATTCTAAGTGGTGGAGCAAATGATGAAGATCATGATGATGGTGGTGATAGCCATGGTGATGATCGAGAGCTCAGGCTTGGAAAAGAAGAAAGAGAAAAATAAAATGGGCTCAAAACACCTAGTGGGTGTAATCATATTTAAAATAGATAGCCGTACTATTAAGAGGGGTGAAACTCATCCTGAAATGCGGTTATCAAAGTGTCACTAGATGTTCTAACTCACTGCATATGCATTTAGATTCTAGTGAGTACTAACACCCTTAAAAATGTTTGTGAAAACATTCTAACACACGTGCACAAGGTGAAACACTTGGTGGTTAGCACATTTAATCAAGGGTGGCGAAGTTGGAGAAGAGGAGGTGTTGTTTTCACTTATCGGACTGTGGTCACGCTATGACCGAACTCGGCGCTGGGTGTGTCTGGTCAGCATCTCAGAGGGGCGCGGCTCGGTCTTCACGATCGGACGATGAAAAGTAATTGTGACCGGACGCACTGGACCACAGGGCCTGCGTCCGGTCAGAGATGACATACGCTGACGTGAGCGGTTGTGCGAGTGAGAAGAGGGCCCGACGTTGGGCCCGTCCGATCGCTCCTGATCGGACGCGTCCGATCAGCAAAATGCTGCTCGGGGAGCTCTCTAGAAACGACCTAACGCGGCTTGGGCTAGGCGTCAGGAGGAGGGACCAGGGCGTTTGGTCATTAACTGCTAGCACGCTGGATTATGTGGATCTGATGCAGGGCTGGCGTGTCCGGTCTCAGCATCGGTGCGTCCGGTCCTTCATTAACTTGAGCGCGGGGAGTTTTCGACCGTTGGGATCAGATGGAGCACGTTTAAAGCCGGGACACGTGCCGAGGATCCTGCGACTGAACGTAGGGGCGTCTGAGTCCGGTCGATCAGATCTGCGCGTCCGGTTGCCCCGATTTCAGTGCTGACAGAGAGCCAACGGCTCTATTTCGATGGAGCCTCTATATAAGTCATGTGGCCGGCTCTTGCTCACTCTCTTGGCCATTTCTATTGAGAATACTTCCTAGTGAGCATAGCCATCTCTCTCACTCATCCTACTTGATTGATTCATCATTTGGTAAGAATTGAGAGCTTCCAAGTGCATTGCTTTGAGTGATTACATCTAGAGGCACTTGGTGATTGTGTTTCGCTACGGATTTTTCGCTTGTTTCTCTTGGTAGTTGCCGCCACCTAGATGGCTTAGTGCAGTGAGGATCGTCGAGCGGAGGAATGTGATTGTCTCTGGCTCCGATCGTGGTGTTTGTGAGGGGTTCTTGATCTTTCCCCAACGGAGAGCCAAAAGGTACTCTAGTGGATTGCTCATAGCTTGTGTGATTCTCATCTTGTGTTGGTTGTGTGGCACCCGATTGCAGGTTAGGCGTGTGTTGCCTATTAACGCGTGAACCTCCAAGTGAGTGAAACGCCACAATAGGGACTAGCTTGCCAGAAAGCAAGTGAACATCGATGAAAAATCTTGTGTCATTATTGTCTTTGAGGATTTCATTGGTATTCATTGTGATTGATTGATTGTCACTTGCCACGATGGTATAAACATCATCCCCTCTCTTGTATTTACATTCCTCGTGTAGCTAAGCTCTTTAGTGTAATTAGTTTTCAGAGGTAGCTTGTGTCTTGTCTAATGGTTAGTGAGGCTCTTTAGTTAGTCTTTGAGAGCTCACTAACTTAGTGGTAATGACATAGCCTCTTGTGTCTGAAATAGAGATCATAGCAACTAGAATTATGGTTAGGAGGCTTGAATTTTTAGTAGGCTAGCGCAACTCTCGCTTCACCGTTTAATTAACTAACCACTTAGCTAAGTGTTGTTGTAGAAATTTATATAGGCTATTCAACCCCCCTCTAGCCATTAGAACCTTTCAAGTAGTATCAGAGCCATGGTTACCGTGATTTGAGGCTTAACAACCTACGGTGTGAAAATGGCTCAAATCAACAACACCAAGAAGCCACCCCAATTTGATGGCTCAAATTATCCATATTGGAAAGCAAAGATGACCAGCTATATCAAGTCAATCAATAGAAAGGTATGGAAGGTAGTGGAGATCAAATTTGAGGTAGCCGATCCGGAGAATCCCACCGCGGCCGAAGAAGTATTGCTCCAAAACAATGACATTGCTCTTAGTGCCATTCATGATGCATTAGATGAGAGGATATTTGAGCAAATCAAGAACATTGAGATAGCTCATGATGCACGAAAGAAGTTGGAGGTGTCATTTGAGGTCACTCAAGAGGTGAAGGGTGCCAAGGCATACATTCTCAAGGAGAAGTTTGCAAGATTCAAGATGAAGGATGATGAGAGTGTGCCAAAGATGTTCCATAGGCTACAAGTGCTTGTCATTGATCTCAAAGCACTTGGTGAAGAAGTGAAGGACAATGACTTCTCCCACAAGTTCTTGAGATGCTTACCATCAAGATTTGGTACATTGGTCACCATTCTAGTGAGGAGTGGTTTGGACACCATGACACCAAACCAAGTGTTAGGAGATGTGATGACCGATGACACATATAGAGATGATGATGAGAAAGAAGAGAAGAAGAATGAGAAGAAGGATGACAAGAAGAGTGTGGCATTCAAAGTCGCATTATCCTCCAAGGGCAAGGCAAAGTAAGAAACTTCAAGTGAAGATGAATGCTCAAGCTTTGATGAACTTGATGATGAGAAGATAGCTCTGTTTGTGAAGAGGTATAGGGACAAGATGGCGAACTAGAGGGGGGTGAATAGTCCTTTGTAAAATTAATCACGCCGGCTAACCTAAACAAATACGGAATTAAAACTATCGATCTAACCAAGACTATACCGGTCTATCTAATTTATCAAGCACCTTAAAAAGTATCCTAAACAAGCATCTAAGGTGCCGGGCTAGCTAGAGCTCACCTAACCAATTCTAGAAGCAAGGTCACACAAACCTATGCAACTAGTACTCAAGCAACCGGGGAGCTCCTACACATGCTAGTATGCAAAAGCACAAAGTTCCTAAGCTCACTAGCAATGCTCAATAACAAGGCAACTAATGCCAAATTAGAGAGGGCAAATTACTTAGCTACACAAGCTAAGCAAACTATGAGAGCAACTACACAAGCACAATATATATGAAAGTAAATACAAGCTTGTGTGATGGGAATCCAAACCGACGGGATGACAAGGTTGACATGATGATTTTATCCCAAGGTTCACATGTTTGCCAACACGCTAGTCCCTGTTGAGACAAGCTTCAAGGTTGTCGTCGGTCCTCTTGCTAGTGGTGACCTATAAGTCACACTCTCCCACGTGGAGTGCTTACCACAAGCTCTAGCACTTGACATAGTAGGACCACTTGTCGCCCTTCACGTCTCGCTCTACTAAAGTTGCTCTTCTCGTCTCCCATGGGGCGAGCACAACACCCCTCACAATCTTCTCTGAAGCACCGCACAAGCTTCCTTGCATGCTTCAATGGAGATCACACCACCAAGCCATCTAAGAGGTGGCAACCTCCAAGAGTAACAAGCACCATCGGCTTGCAACTCAAACACCTAGTGCCACTCGATGCAACCTCACGATGCAACGCACTAGAAATCGCTCACTCACACAATCGGATGATCACTATAAAGCATATACGAGTTAGAGGGCTCCCAAGCACACCTACACAAGCCACCAAGGCTCAAGGGTGCTCAACAACCAGTCTAAGGCTAGCCAAGGTCACTACTTATATCCCCAAGGGCTAAAAGAGCCGTTACACAAAAATTGGCTTCGGGGAGGTTCGGACCCAGGCTTCGGACCATCTATAGTGAAGGTCTGGACCCCCGGATCACACCACATGTCCCCATGTTTAACCACGCCTGTTAGATCCCAACGTCACTATTTACAATGCCTATTTGTGTAGAACCGGACCCGGGATCTGAACCCAGATCCGGACCAACTCCCTTTAGGGTCCGGACCCTAACTAAGAGGTTCCAGAGTGGAGAAATTGATCCAGACCCGGTCCACACTCAACTTTTGGACCCTCCATCAGGGTTCGACACCTTTCTCCTATGAACCCGAGGCCGCCACATGTCCCTTGGATTCCCTACATGTGATCGGACCCACGGCCGCCACTAGGTCCGACACCGTCGCCCTTGGGTCTGAACCCCTGAACGCTGCGCCTCCTTGTTTCTGTGCCATAATCAGACCACGTGAGATCGGTTCGAGGCCACGACTCCGCTAGGTTCAGAGTCACGCCCCTAAAGCCGCTGCCCTGCACCGAACTCACGGACTCACGACGCTCCTCCGTCCAAGGTCGGTGCCTCCCTACGATCACTACTACCCGTTGTGCCTGCCTAGCTTCGGAGCCATGAAGGGCACCACGCACTCGTCCACCAACGCCACGAAGCCACGCCAGCCGGGCTGATGTCGCTCTAGCGTCGAACCCACAATTGAGGAGCCAGACACGCTTGCCTTGCGTCAGGCCACGAGGCACGTAGCGAACCAGCAAAGGACCTAAGTGAAAGGTCCTAATGGCTAGAGGCGGGTGAATAGCCTATTAAAAATTCTACAACAACACTAAGGCAAGTAATTAGTAAATAAGATGACGAAGCGAATTTTGCATTAGCACTACACTTGTGTTGGAAGCCACCTACCCAATTCTAAAATCTATGATCTCTAGTATATCACAACAAGGCTTAGTCACTAATTTACACCTAGGCGAGCAAGCTAGCAAGAGAACTACAACTAAGAGCTACACTAACTAGTTTCAATTACCACAAGCTCTACACAAGTAAAGGCACAATGTAAAACAAGAGAGTGGTAGAGAGGTATACCGCCGTGACAAGTGAACAATCAATGAATACCAAGGAGACAATCAAGACACAATGATTTTTCCTCCGAGGTTCACTTGCTTGCCGGTAAGCTAGTCCCCGTTGTGATGATTCACTCACTTGGAGGTTCATGCGCTAATTGGCATCACATGCCAAACCCGCAACCGAGTGTTGCACAACCAACACAAGATGATGATCACACAAGCCACGAGCAATCCACTAGAGTACATTTTGGCTATCCGCCGGGGAAAGGTCAAGAACCCCTCACAATCACCATGATCGAGCCGAAGACAAGCACCTTCCTCCACTCGATGATCCTCGCTGCTCCAAGCCGTCTAGGTGGCGGCAACCACCAAGAGTAACAAGTGAATCATATAGCGAAACACGAACACCAAGTGCCTCTAGATGCAATCACTCAAGTAATGAACTTGGATTCACTCCTAATCTCACAAAAGATGATGAATCAATGATGGAGATGAGTGGGAGGGCTTTGGCTAAGCTCACAAGGTTGCTATGTCAATGCAAATGACCAAGAGGGTGAGCTTGAGCCAGCCATGGGGCTTAAATAGAGACCCTAACCAAATAGAGCCATTGGGCTCACTGCTCTACCTCCACGGGGTGACCGGACGCATAGGTCGGGTGGACCGGATGCAGGACCCCATCGTCCGGTCCACGGATCTACGCCATGTGTTCCTTCCTTTGATTCTCCACCGTGTGATCCCAATGGTTAGATTCGCCCACGCCAGCATTCAAGTGATGACCGGACTGATAGGAGACAGGACCGGATGTGCTGGTGCCAGCCTTGCCTACGTGCGCCCGTGCCATCACCCAACGATCGGACACGCCGCTCCCTGTGATAACCCAACGTCAGATAATTTCCAGTAAGCATCCAGAGGCAATTTTTCACGATCGGACACGTCCGCTTAGGTGTGATCGGACCCTGACCAGAGTCTGGTCCTTCTTCTCCTCTATGTGCCAACACTTCACGACTGACATTAGCGTACGTCACCTTTTGACTAGACGCAAGCCCTACACGTCCGGTCACATTCACTGTTTAGCATCTGATCAAAAGACCGAGGGTGGCCTTCACTGCGCGTCACTGACCGGACGCGGCTGCTGAGTCCGGTCACTGCTAGAGTAGCGTTTGGTCACCTCGAGACAGACACTTCTCAACTCCAACTTTGCCACCCTTGATCATATGTGCTAACCACCAAGTATATCACCTTGTGCACTTGTGTTAGCATATTTTCACAAATATTTTCAAGGGTGTTAGCACTCACTAGAATCTAAATGCATATTCAATGAGCTAGAGCATCTAGTGGCACTTTGATAACCACATTTCGATACAAGTTTCATCCCTCTTAATAGTAGGCTATTGATCCTAAATGTGATCACACTCGCTAAGTGTCTCGATCACTAAACCAAAAAACTCCTATCAAGTTTCACCTTTGCCTTGAGCTTTTTGTTTTTCTCTTTCTTCTTTTCCAAGTCCAAGCACTTGATCATCACCATGGTCACACCATCATCATGATCTTTACCATTGCTCCACCACTTGGAATAGTGCTACCTATCTCATGATCACTTAGATAAACTAGGTTAGCACTTAGGGTTTCATCAATTCACAAAAACCAAACTAGAGCTTTCACTAAGCGAGTGCTTGCCCACCTGCTGCACCATGATGAGGTGTCACTACCTCAGCTCGTCCTTAGCCAAGGTAGCCATGCTGCCAAGCCTGACCCACAACCGATGACGTGGCCTCCTAGGGAACAATGGATCAGCCGTGCGTGTGCTTGCTCCTTGCATCGAACCGTGAAGGCGCCGTCAAACCCATGCTGCCAATGAAGAGCCTCGCGACTCCTTGCCTCAGCCCTCTATGCGTGAGTCAGACAGACCGGCACTGTACCTAAGTCAGGCCCACGATGCCACCTGGTCCGAGGGAATGCAGGCCACGCGTGCCCTGCAGCACCAAGACCGGACCCAGTTGCCCAGCGTCCAATGCCCTGGGTCCGGTCCACTTCTCCTTCTTCCTTTTCTTTTTCTAAAATTTCAACTACGCCATCCTTGATTCCAAATTGCTAACAACTAGGTGTCTCACCATAGTACACGTGTGTTTGCATTGTTCTAAATATTTTTCAAGGGTTAATCACTCAACTTGCCATGCCACTCGATCCTAGCAATGATGCGAGGTTAGATCACTCGAGTGGCACTAGATGACCGATATGCAAATAAGTTTGCCCCTCTTGATAGTACAGCCATCTATCCTAAACCCGATCATAAACTTCTCTACACACCTATGACCAGTGAAATGAAATGCCCTAGGTTATGTCTTTGCCTTGCGCATTTCATTCCATCTCCTCCGATGTTGATGCAACGTATGCACCAACCATATCACCTAATGATGACCCACTTCATATCGTCACGTGACCGTATTGGTTCATTAATCTTGACTTCACTTGCTCTTCACCGTTGCTTTGATCCATCGGTGCCAAGTCATCACTCAACTTGCCCTTCACACTTGCAACCGGTCTGTTAAGCCAAGTCTTGTCTCGATCTTCTCCACCTTAGTCACATGACTCCATGTCATGTCTCATATGCAATGAGCTCCTTCATCACATGTTCACCTGTGGACTAATCTCCTATGTATCTCTCATAAACACATATTAGTCCACCTAGGTTGTCACTCAATTACCAAAACCAAACAAGGACCTTTCAATCTCCTCCTTTTAGGTAATTGATGATAACTCTACAAAGTTATGAAAATTAAGCTTAAATGGATTTGAGTTGCTTGCCCAAGCAATTTTACCATGTGTAAATGATTTTGGACAAGTACCACAAACACTAATTGATAGTATTAGCTCCCCCTATGTACTAGAGTGTTTGGTTTGAAGCTCGCACATATGTATAGATTGGAATTGTAGGAGAGTAATTACTACCAAATGATGCTAAGGTGTAAAGAATAAACCTTTGAAGCGTGATACCAATCAGAGTTGCGCCTTTAAGTTCATCCTTAGCACCATGGTTAGCTAGATATCACTTGGAAACAAAAACACTAGATACCCCGTGAGATCAACATTAGAAGCATGGTACTAGTATTACTTGAAAATCATACCAAGTGTCTAGCTATCATCCTATGCATGCTAGTTTTCATTTCACCAATCAAATTCTACAACTAGCATACACCACACAAGCATGCATATCGAATTTAAAAACTTATGCATTGCACGCAAGCACATGAATATGCACATTCAAATGCAAATAATCAAAGTTCATGAGCTTGCTCCCCCTACTTATGTGCTTCTCTTGTCCAAGAATTTTTTATCCTTCTGCATTCCTCAATGTTGCTCCCTCTTTGTCCATGTCCATATCCAAATCCAACTTCCCTCAATATCTTTGTAATAATCTCTGCCCCTTTGTCATCAATTGCCATAAAAAGGTATGCCTCTTTTGATACAAAGGGTTGCACTTAGGGGTAGATGGTTGACACTTAAATGTTGCATTTTTAATGGACACTTCTAAATATTGGAATGACACCACTTGTAGCCCTTGAGATACCTCATATAGGATCATTGACCTTAATACCAATTGGTGGGGCACCTCTTCCTATGTCATAGCATGGGTCATTCACTTGATAACTTGAGCTCTTGTATGTGAGGGAACTTGCTTCATTGATGATCACTTAAAGTTGAGGATCACTTGTAGAACCGCCATTTGATGTACTAGATACCACTTGTATGAATACCACTTGTAACTATGTGATAATCTAGACATACCACTTGTAGCAACTATCATGGAGGCACTTGTAGGATTTGTCAATTATAACTATTTCTTGAACACTTGCTACCACTTGTAGGATATCACTTGTAAGTTTATCTAACACTACTTGTAAATATCACTTGAAGAAATTTCTTGTACTCTTATCATCATCATGAGCTTCTAACATGACTTGAACTTAAATTGAATTGCCTAAGCTTCCAAGTCCGGTTTGAACCCTCTCTAAGCTTCTTCGCACACATTAAGCGGTTATCTTATCGAGGTTGTACTTGTCACTTGTTGGCTATCCAAATTAGATCAAGTGCTTGGATTCACTAGCTCATGAATAAACTCATATACTACCACTAGATCAATAAATCATTCAAGCAATAGTGGTAGGCTATGAGTTTAAACATTTTATTTGTTATGCATGATCCTACAAATCATGTACTATATGCATTAACCGCATACTAGTAATGGATGAAATGATCATGTACATTACGATGATACCTTTGCTATGTTGGAGAAGAGGATAGTCACATAGATTCCAATTTGTTTCTCCAATAGCAAGGTGAAGTCCAATTTTAAAGCTTAGTGAAGACCAATATCAATATTGAATCCCATTCTTCACCCATATGAATTGAGAACCACTTATGATCAAGCACACTTCTAGCTGTGGTTGTCCTGCTTCACATTTATCATTGCTTGCTTGAGAGCACCATATGTGAGAATACCACTTGAATCTTCATGAATCGCTCTCTTTTGGGTGTTGCTTGCTCTCTTGATCAACCCTTTAGATAGCTTCAACTAAGCATCTCAAATGTCCTTTAGATTTCCACTTCTATGTTAGCCTTCCAAGTACCATACTTGGTTTACCTACACATAGGCGGCAAGCCCCTAGACATAGGGAGAAGTGATCTCTCTCCAAAGAACCATTCTTGACACTCACATGAAATGTCTTGGTTGATTGATCCATGCGATGGACTTATCTTAATGAGTAACCTTAAATCCTTCTTTAAGTCCTTTTCTTTCTACCAAATGATCTCCAATTGTTATTAGAACTTAAACTATATCTTCATCTTGAGTTTGATCTTGATCTTCCCAATTTGAGTACCAAATGTGTGCCAAGTACACTCCACAATCAAATAGCCTTGTACTCTTTGCTTGTCATGCTTTTATATCAATACAAAACCAAACTTAGGTTCCTCAATCATTTATAAACATGTTTCCAACTTGAGGACCTTTCAATCAAAGTGACTCTTGATCAATCCAATAAATATCACTTTTCTGGCAGATTCTGTATCCTTCAAAGAATTATCTATAACTCCCAATATACAGATCCAAATACTACGAAATTTGGTGGAGATGTGTTTTACTAACTTATCTTGCAGATGTAAAAATTTTATCTTCATTTGACTTCTAGATTGCTAACAGATTTCAATTCTTCCGCCACTGCTACATGCTAAAAACTGCAGCACTATAACTGACAAGATCTACTCCAAACCCAAAGCATTTCTTATCCAATTCTCATGAAATTTGTATAGAAACTAATAGCTTAAGTCTAGTGCATTCAGATTTTACAATATAGGACAAATTTCAATCACTAGAGCTATACTTCATCAAATGTGAATCAAACTTAAAATCAACTTGTTTGAATACTTTCACAAGACATATATCCATTCAATCCACTTACTAAAGATCATCTTATGAACTTATCCAACTTAAATCAATCCAAATTTGATTACCAATCAATTAGTCCTTTCAATCATCTCATAGCAAACAACATATGCATATATATCCAATTCGATCAACTCATGAAATGTTCAACAAGCGATATATCTTGGTTAGCTCATGATCATCCAATTAGTAAGCTTCAACTCATATATGTGCAAGCCACCGAATATATGCAATAAATCACCACAATCTTGATATATTGCACTTGTTTGTTGTAGCACTTGGACTTCACTTATTTTGACTTGGCATTGGGTTTGGAAATGCACTAAGCTTCACAATTTAACTCAACAAATGATGAACACTATGAGATCAATTGAATCAAGTCTCTAATGTCATGGTACCTACAAATAATCATCTACTTTTTTATGGTACCCAAACAAGTTTGGGTCCTCTCAAGTTAGGTGCAACATACCAAAGCCTTAGTATGGGTAGTGGGATGTTTTGCAATTATAACCAATGAGGTACTATTGCCATCCTTTGTAAGCATAATATTATCATCAATTGAAATAGGCTTAGAATTATTACCTAGGGGATATTAATTAGCCATGTGTCTCCTTTCCCGGCGTGAGTAGCAATTTCTCTTGGTTAGAGCCTTCTCTTCCTTGCTCTTATATTGCTTCTCATTGCCTTGCCTCTCATGAGTTTTTTTAGTCTTCTTCTCAAGCTTGGTAGGACACCTCGAGACAAAGTGTCCCATATCTTCACACTTAAAGCACTTGATGTGAGCATAATCTTTCTTCTTATCTTGATTCTTGCTCATCATCTTGGCATCTTAAATAAGCATTGGATACCTTGCTCTTCCACTCCTTGTTTTCTTCTTCTTCACCATCAAGTCACCACCATCTCCATGGTTGATCATGATTTGGTCTTGGGGTGTCTTCTGTTGCTCAACATATGGCTTTGATTGAGGCTCTTCTTGTTGCTTCACCAATTGCTTGGTTGGGCACATAGAGGTGAGGTGACCCCATGTGCGGCACTTGAAGCACTTGACATGCTTTAGCCTCTCTTCTTCTTTCTTCAACTTGAGCTTCTCTTCATTGGGGAAACCATTTGCAAGATGTCCCACTTCATGGCATTTGAAGCACATGAAATGAGATAGCCTCTTTTGTTCTTGCTTCTTCATCTTTCTTTCTCTTTTTCTTTCACCCTTTGTCATGCTCTTGTTGAAACCAAGACCACACTTGTTACCATAGTTTCTTTGATTCTTCAATATATGCTCAAAGGTAACTTTTGAGTTGTAGCACCTCTCTAACTTGTTGCTCAAATTCTTCACTTGTTCATTGAGATCATTGTTCTCCTTCAAAAGGTGAGTCTCACAAGACATGAAAGTAGAACAAGCATCTATATGTGAAGAACATGGCATATCTAATAAATCATCACAAGAGGTGGATACATGCTTCTTTCCTACATCACAAGAGTTAGTCACTTGTTGTGATTGATCACTTGACTCATGTGATGAGCTCTCATTATTTTTAAGTTTCTTTGAAAACACTTTAATGAGAGAAGTATGTTGTTCTAATAATTCTTCATGAGACACAAGAAGCTTCTCATGAGTCAATTTTAGCTCATCATATGAAGATTTAAGAACATTAAGTAAGTGCTTATGATCTGCACATGAATTCTTTAGAAATGAGTTTTCTTTTTCCAATTTCATTATTTTAGCTCTCATTTTCTAAAGACATGGTCATGCTAGGAAGTCTACTAACAAGCTCATCATATGAATCAACATGATCAGCCACATTATCATTGCGGAATGTCCATACAATTGTGACAATGATGATGACAACAAGAGAGCAAGAAGGAGAAGAAGGAAAAGAAGGACAAGAAGACCTTCAAGAAGAAGAAGGGTGGTTCATATATGGTCACTTGGGATAGTGATGCTTTCTCAAGTGACGATGATGATAGTGATGATGACAAGACCACCAAAAAGAAGGCTCTTGCATGCATTGCTATCAATGAGAAGTCTACTCTCTTCGACACTCCATCGACATGCTTCATGGCTAAGGCTACTAAGGTACAATCCGATGATGAGTGTGATGAGGAACATGATAAAAGTGAAAGTGATAGTGATGATGATGAACCAACTAAAGATGAACTACTTGACATGTTAGAAGATGCTAAGGAACATTTTGACATTAAGAGAGGGGAATGCAAAGACTTGTGTAAGCAACTAAAAGTCCTTAAGCAAGCCTTTGATGAGCTCAATGCATCTCATGAGAGTCTAAAGGAAGACCATGAGGAGGTTGGCAAGGCTCACAAGAAGCTTGAAAAAACTCATTCCTCTGTACTTAATGAGCAAAATAAGAAAGAGCATGTTGTAACAATTGACATAGGCATAACATGTGACATAATTGAAGAATTATTCTATGAGCCTATTGTTGTTGGTTCCACTATACCTTCTTGTAGCACTTCTACTTCTACCTCATCTAGTAGTGATGTCATCACTTATGATGCCTCACTAATGGTTGAGAATGAGACCCTCAAGAAGGAGGTCAATGAGCTCACTCGTGCCTTAGACAATGCCTATGGTGGTGAGGCCCGCTTGCTAAAGTGCTTGAGTAGCCAAATGTTTTGTCTCAACAAAGAGAGATTGGGCTATACCCCCAAGAAAGGGAAGGCGGCCTTTGTAACTCCCAAAGCTAGCTTTGTGAGAAGAAATGGTCGGTTTTGCAATAAATGCAAGCAAGTTGGACATGTAGAGCAATATTGCAAGAACAAGAACAAAGACTCAAATGTATCCTCAATTAAATTTGATTTTTATTATTTGCTTACCAAGGGTGTGAATGGAGTGAAGGCTAAGTTTGTTGGTACACCAATTGTGGGCTCAAAAAAGAAAGTCATTTGGGTGCCAAAGAGCTTGGTCACTAACCTTCAAGGACCCAAGCAAATTTGGGTATCTAAAAAGAATTGATCTTCTTTTGTAGGTCAATTACAAAGCCGGAGGTAGGTATTGGATTCTTGATAGTAGGTGCACTCAACACATGACCTGTGATGCAAGAATGTTCAATTCAATCAACACCAATGATAGCAATGGGTTTGATAGTATTACATTTGGTGATAATGGCTAAGGCAAGGTCAAGGGGCTTGGTAAGATTACAATATCCAATGACTTGAGCATATCCAATATGTTGCTAGTAGAGAGCTTGAACTTCAATTTGCTATTTGTGGCTTAATTGTGTGATCTTAGATTTAAGTGTATATTTGGAGTAGATGATGTAGAGATCATAAGTGTAGATAGCTCTAATTTGATCTTCAAAGGCTTTAGATATGAGAATCTATATTTGATTGATTTCAATGCTAGTGAAGCTCAATTGTAAACATGCTTGTTCACTAAATCTAGCATGGGTTGGTTATGGTATAGAAAGCTTGGTCATGTTGGAATGAAACAATTGAATAGATTGATTAAGCATGATCTAATTAAAGGCTTAAAAGATGTGGTATTTGAGAAGGACAAACTTTGTAGTGCTTGTCAAGCCGGCAAACAAGTTGGAAACACTCATCCTAAGAAAAGCATAATGAGCACTAGTAAGGCATTTGAGTTATTGCACATGGACTTGTTTGGACCAACAACATACACTAGCAGTGGTGGAAATAAGTATGGCTTTGTGATAGTGGATGATTATAGTAGATACACATGGGTAGTCTTTCTAGTGGACAAAAGTGATATGTTTGCAACTTTTAAATCATTTGTTAAGAGAATTCACAATGAGTTTGAAACAATAATCAAGAGAGTTAGAAGTGACAATGGTAGTGAATTCAAGAACACTAGAATTGATGAGTTATGTGATAAATTTAGAATTAGACATCAATTCTCAACCAAGTACACTCCACAATCAAATGGCCTTGTTGAGAGGAACAATAGAACACTTATTGACATGACAAGGTCTATGCTTAGTGAGTATAATGTGAGTCAATCTTTTTGGGCTGAAGCTATCAACATGGCTTGCTATTGTAGCAACCGCTTATATTGTCATCCATTGAAAGAGAATACACCTTATGAGCTCTTAAATGGTAGAAAGCCCAACATTGCATATTTTCAAGTTTTTGGTTGCAAATACTACATATTGAAGAAAGGCACTAGATTGGGAAAGTTTGACAAGAAATGTGATGAATGATTTCTAGTTGGCTACTCTACTACAAGCAAAGCATATAGAGTTTGAAATTTGGCTAGTGGTACTCTTGAGGAGGTACATGATGTTAAATTTGATGAAACCAAGGGTTTCCAAGATGAAGTTGAGAACTTAGAAGATGTTAGAGGCATTCAACTTTCAAATGCCATGAAGAACATAGATGTTGGTGATATTAGGCTAAGACAAGTGATAGATGAGGAAGATGACAATACTCAAGTGCTCTCTAACTCAAATGTGCAAGTTGATACAAATCAAGGTAGTTCATCATCTCAAGTGCAAGATCAACAAGTGGCTAGTATATCATCTCAACCGAATGCAAGTAATCAAGTGCAAGTGCTCCAACCAACAAATATTGCAAAGGATCATCCATTGGATTATATTATTGGAGATATTTCTAGAGGTATACAAACAAGATCAAGATCGGCTTCATTTTATAAGCATTTCTCATTTGTATCATTCATTGAACCAAAGAAGATAGAAGAAGCATTGAAGGATGTTGATTGGGTCAATGCCATGCATGAAGAATTGAGCAACTTTACTAGAAACCAAGTATATGATTTAGTTGAGAGGCCAAAGGGATACAATGTGATTAGAACCAAATGGGTCTTTCGTAACAAGCAAGATCAAGATTGGATAGTAGTGAGGAACAAAGCAAGATTGGTAGCTCAAGGTTACACTCAAGTTAAAGGTCTTGACTTTGGTGAAACATATGCTCTGGTTACAAGATTGGAGACAATTAGGATCTTGTTAGCCTATGCTTGTGCCCATAACATCAAGCTCTATCAAATGGATTTGAAGAGTGCATTTCTCAATGGCTACAACAATGAAGAAGTATATGTTGAGCAACCGCTCAGTTTTGAAGATGACAAGAAGCCCAACCATGTGTACAAGTTGAAGAAGACATTGTATGATTTGAAGCAGGCACCTAGAGCATGGTATGAGAGGTTGAGGGATTTTCTACTTTCTAAAGAGTTCATAATGGGAAAGGTTGATACTACTCTTTTCATCAAGAAGATTGGCAAAGACTTATTTGTGTTGCAAATCTATGTGGATGACATTATCTTTGGATCAACCAATCAAGATTTTTGTGAAGAGTTTGGGAAGATGATAGCTAATGAGTTTGAGATATCCATGATCGGTGAACTTATATTTACTTTCTTAGTCTTCAAATCAAGCAATTGAAGAATGGTACATTTGTAAGTCAAGGCAACTACATCAAGAATATGCTCAAGAAGTTTGGTATTAATGGGAGCAAATCCATTAGTACACCCATAGGAACAAATGAAAACTTGGATAGTGATGCTAGTGGCAACATGGTGGATCAAAAGTTGTATTGTTCTATGATTGGAAGCCTACTCTATGTGACCACATCAAGACCGGATGTCATGTTTAGTGTATGCATGTGTGCTAGATTTCAAGCCTCTCCAAGAGAAAGTCATTTGAAGGCAACAAAGTGAATATTGAGGTACTTGAAGCATACATAAAATGTTGGTTTGTGGTATCCCAAAGGAGCAAAGTTTGAGTTAGTTGGTTATTCTAACTCGGATTATGCGGGATGCAAGGTAGAGAGAAAGAGCACATCGGGTACTTGTCAACTATTGGGAAGGTCACTTGTATCTTGGATATCAAAGAAGAAAAATAGTGTTTCACTTTCAACCGCCGAAGCCGAATACATATCCGCTGGTAGTTGTTGTGTACAAATTCTTTGGATGAAGGCCACCTTGAATGATTTTGGAATCAAATTCAAACAAGTCCCATTGCTATGTGACAATAAGAGTGCTATCAAGCTCACCAACAACCCGGTTCAACATACAAGAACAAAGTACATTGATGTTCGCTACCATTTCTTTAGAGATCATCAACAAAAAGATGACATTTCAATTGAGAGTGTGGGCACCGAAGATCAACTTGTCGACATATTCACCAAGCCACTAGATGAGAAGAGGTTTTGTAAGCTAAGGAATGAGTTGAACATATTAGATTTCTCAAATATGTGTTGATGCAATCCCACTTATATGACATGCCTCTCCTTCGCGCAATCAAGGTAAAAGTTGATTGGCATGCATACATTCTTTTCTAAGGACATGTGTAGTGCATCTAGTCATTCCTCATATTTTATAGGCTCATTCATGAAAATCAAATAAATTTAGTGCTTGTATGGTACCACTATTGCTTCAATGCTTAACTTGATCTAGTGGTAGCATTTGACATGTTTGTGGACTTGTGAACCTAGTATTTGATCTAGAAAATGAGCTATAAGTGTTTAACTCAACATGGTATAAGATAACCCTTGAAATGAGGTGTGAAGAAGCTTGTCCTTGGATCAAACCGAGTTAAATATCTTTGGCAAGTGTTCTAGATTGAACCAAATTTAAAAAAATAATCCTCACCCCATTGATTGACATTGATAATCTTAACCTATCTAAAATTGAATCTTTGTGGTCATTGATCACAAAGGGGAGAAGTAATGCACAAAGATAGTGAAAAGATGCATAGGGGAAGAAATATGATAGTACGGGGATCAATTAAAGTTTGAGTACACAAGTAGGGGAAGCAAACTCATAAACTTGTATGCTGCATTTGAATGTGCATTTCATATGTTTGCTTGCATGGCACAAGTTTTAAATTCAATATACATGCTTGTGTGGTGTATGCTAGTTATAGGTTTGAATGATGAAAGAGAAACTAGCATGCATAGGATAGTTAGATATGCCTTGGTTTTGTTTTTCAAGTGGTACTAGAGCCTTGCATAAAATGTGATCTCATGAGGTATCAAGTGTTTGTGTTTTGCAAGAAATTCGAAGTGGTATCTAACTAGCAATGGTGCTAAGGATGGTATATTTGATGCACTCCAATTGGTATCACGCTTAAAAGGTCCATCTCTTATACCTTAGCATTATTTGGTAGACATTGCCCTCCCATATGTGCAAGCTTTAATCTAAACTCTTAGCACATTGTAGGGAGAGCTAATGCTACCAATTCAGGTTTATGAAACTTGTCCATATCCTTTTACACATGGTAAATATGCTTTGGTGAAAGGGTTGTCATAAATTACTAAAAAGGGAGAGATTGAAAGCTCTACTTTGGTTTTGGTGAATTGATGAAACCCTAGGTGCTAACACTTTTACTCTAAGTGATCATGAGATAGGTTAAGTACATTCCAAGTGGTGGAGCAAATGATGAAGATCATGATGATGGTGGTGATAGCTATGGTGATGATCAAGAGCTCGGGCTTGGAAAAGAAGAAAGAGAAAAACAAAATAGGCTCAAAGCAAAGGTGATATCCATAGGGCCATTTTGTTTTGGTGATCAAGACACCTAGTGGGTGTGATCACATCCATTTGTTATAACTCATTGCATATGCATTTAGATTCTAGTGAGTGCTAACACCCTTGAAAATATTTGTGAAAACATGCTAATACACGTGCACAGGGTGAAACACTTGGTGGTTAGCACATTTAATCAAGGGTGGCAAAGTTGGAGAAGAAGAGCTGCTATTTTTACTGACCAGACTCTGGTCACGCTGTGATCGGACTTAGTGCTGGGTGCGTCTGATCAGCAGCTTAGAGGGGCATGGCATGGTCTTCACAATTAGACGATGAACAGTAATTGTGACCGAACACATAGGGCCTACGTCCGGTCAGAGATGACATACGTTGACATGAGCGGTTGTGCAAGCGAGAAGAGGACCTGATGCTGGGCGTGTCCGGTCGCTCCTGATCAGATGCGTCCGGTCATCAAAATGCCGCTCGGGGAGCTCTCTAGAAAGGACCTGACATAGTTTGGGCTCAGTGTCAGGAGGAGGGACCGGTGCGTCTGGTCATTAACTGTTGGCGTACTGGATTACATGGATCTGACGTAGGGCTGGCGCGTCCGGTCTCAAGATTGGTGCATCCGATCCTTCATTAAATTGAGCGCAGGGAGTTTTTGATTGTTGGGATCGGATGGCGCACGTTTAAAGCTAGGACATGTGGTGAGGATCCCATGACCGGACGCAGGGGTGTCTGAGTCCGATCAATCAGATCTGCGCGGTGGGTCACCCCGATTTTAGTGCTGACAGAGAGCCAACAACACCATTTCGATGGAGCCTCTATATAAGTCGTGTGGTGGCTCTTGCTCACTCTCTTGGCTATTTCTATTTAGAATACTTCCTAGTGAGCATAGCCATCTCTCTCTCACTCATCCTACTTGATTGATTCATCATTTGGTGAGAATTGAGAGCATCCAAGTGCACTGTTTTGAGTGATTGCATCTAGAGGCACTTGGTGATTGTGTTTCACTATGGATTTTGCTTGTTTCTCTTGGTGGTTGCCGCCACCTAGATGGCTTGGTGCCGTGAGGATCATTGAGCGGAGGAAAGTGATTGTCTCCGGCTCCGATCGTGGTGATTGTGATGGGTTCTTGACATTTTCCCAGCGGAGAGCCAAAAGGTACCCTAGTGGATTGCTCATGGCTTGTGTGATCCTCATCTTATGTTGGTTGTGCGGCACCCGATTACGGGTTAGGTGTGTGATGCCTATTAGCGCGTGAACCTCCAAGTGAGTGAATCGCCACAACAGGGAATAGCTTGCCGGCAAGCAAGTGATCCTTGGTGAAAAATCTTGTGTCATCTTTGTCCCTGAGGATTTCGTTGGTATTCATTGTGATTGATTGATTGTCACTTGCCATAGTGGTACAAACATCATCCCCTCTCTTGTATTTACATTCCTAGCGTAGCTAAGCTCTTTAGTGTAATTAGTTTTGAGAGCTAGCTTGTGTCTTGTCTAGTGGTTAGTGAGGCTCTTTAGTTAGTCTTTGAGAGCTCACTAACTTAGTGGTAGTGGCATAGCCTCTTGTGTGTGAAATAGAGATCATATCTATTGACGGTCGTTAACATTAATTATAAACCGTCAACATAACCAGCATATATACTTAATTCCAACACCAAACATAGTTATAGGGTTTGATTCTAGCAAGATCCACAAGTTTTGGTGCTCTCACTTGTCTCACAGGATATTTAGTTTTTTACAGAACAAAATTATCTCAAATGGTGAATTGGGTTGCACCATTGCGAAGAGCTCGTCGAGCTGATCGAAACGGATATATTATTTGCTATATTTGGAGCTCAGAATGAAAATATATAAATTTCACAAATAAAAGAAAAAACTCCACATCATGAGCTGCGGGATTAATTAGGCCCAATTTAGAATTTGGTCCATAAAGGCCATGTGGATTTTAATGAGATATGGTGAAAAGTTTAGTACCAATGAGGCTAACTAAGAGGGAGAGGGTGCCAAGCGCCCCCATATATAGCAGCCCCTACCCTCCTCCCTAGAACCATCCTAAAACCCTAATTCATATCCTCATCTCACGATCAGGACGTCAAGAGAAGATTAGTCCTCTATAGGATCTAGTCTTGTAAATAAAAATATTGAGTTAGAGACAGAGGGAAGAGTTTGGAGAAAGTACCGGCCTGTCGGTGCTACCTCTACGGCTTACTTTGGCGGATCTAGGCTTCTCCAAGTCTACATCTAAGATACTTCTAGTAATTGATTTATGTTTAAAGTAAGTTTTGTGCTCTTTTGTTCACGGGTTCACAGTTCTTTTGAGTGCTCTAGTCCTTGTTAGGCCTCTAGATTAGAGTAGTAATCGTTAGCATAAGTGTGGTGCTTAGGCTATTGGCTACTTGTGTTTGCTCCCTACTTCTTAGTTGTGTGGTAGCAGCGGAAGGTGACAGCCCCGTCTATTCTTTGTAGTTCACGCCGAATTGAGCAGGTTCTTAAATTAGTAGGACCGTAGTCACGTCGGTAGAGTTATCGATTAGTGGTGCTTTACCGTCTAAGCGGCGTCCTGAAGTGAACATTAGAATCATAAGCCTTGCTTTGCATAGGGTCATAACCATAGAAATCCTCTCTACTCATATCTTAAACCTTGATTGCTATCCTTGGACAAACTAGTGTTTAGACGACATACACATGTTTCCCTGTAGATACGATACTCGATAATACTCCGGGTGAAAACTACTTCGATACCTGTGCACTTATAGATTTTGTCTATGTGTGCCACCATAGGTGTCAACAAGTTTTCTGGCGCCATTGCTGGGGAAATGGTTGCTGTGATTTTGTCAAACCAGGTTTGTCCTTGTATCTTTTATTTTACTTCTTTCTAAGTATAGATAATATCACGCCTATCAATCAACTTGCTGCTCCCACGGGTGCACAACTAGAGCCACCGGAATCATCGAAACCCATCCTTACACCTGGCCATGAGTTGCGTCCGAGTTTAATAAGTATGGTCCAGGAACAATCGTTCTCAGGAGAAGGTGATGAAAACCCATATACTCACCTACGAGAGTTTGAGCAAACTTATGCATGCTTGCATATCGCAGGCATGTCACATGAAACCATAAAGTGGAAACTATTTCTATTCTCTTTGATGGGAAGAGCTAAACACTGGTATACCCGAACCATAGGGAGTGTACAAGGAGATTGGGAAGCCTTATGCTCTAGCTTTTGCTTATCGTTCTTTCCCATCTTTGGAGTGGTTAGCCTTCAAATAGAGGTTCTATCTTTTAAACAAAAAGAAAAAGAATCTCTTGGTGCGGCATGGGCATGTTTTAATGACCTAGTCAACTCTGGCCCCGACCTTGTCATTCAAGACCATATGCTTTTACAACACTTTTATATGGGTCTTAGTGGGAAGACCGCATAGTTTCTTGATACATCTTCTGGAGGTGCCTTCTTACATTGCTCTGCTAGTGAAGGGAGAAAAATCCTTAGAAAAATCCTAGAAAATACCCCCTACACTAGCGTTCGTGACGATGGCCCAGAAGACATAGTTGTGGAAACTCCTGAGGAAGAACCTATGATAGTTGAGCCTAAGCCTTTAGCTACTCCACTTCAAGCCTCAACTGTCCTCCAAGTTCCCAAACCACTGAAGGAGGAAGAAATTCCCCCTTTGGAAAATATGATTGAATTCGAGGAAGAGCTTTTCTCTGACTTTGGAAACACCTCGAATTATTATGTAATAAGGAAATCTTTGGCACCATCAGCACCTAACCAGCATCTTCCTGACCCAACCGAAGAGAAGTTCCTAAAAAAGACTGTGAAGGAGTTGATAACAATCGTAAGCAATGAGTGTATGGGAGAATCCAAGCTTTCTCATGAAGTCATTAATTTAGATTCTCCCTCTACCTCCATTCGTTATCAAATTTGTAAAACCTCCTTCGATGCCTTTTATAATCCGGTTGTAGAAGTAAATCTTATGTCCAAATCTTTCAAACATACCCTTCCTAGAAACATGCAATTAACTCCAATAACCAAACTCTTAAAAAGTCTCTCAGGACAAATCCTTCCGAGTGAAGGAATTTTTCACATCTTCCCTATCAAAGTAGACAAAACCAAAGTGTATCAGGTTTTTATGTTTTCAATTTTTGGGAGTTTGATCTTTTGGTAGGGCATCCAATAGAGAAACTCCTACATGAAGGAAGAAAGGGGAGTATAAATGTAAGACTCGGGAAAAGCTTAAACCTTTCTATTCCCATCACTCGCTCGTTACATGTTAAGACGCAGTTGAGTCCCGAGCAAGATCCAATGGAGGAGATTATGGCAGCATCTCTCCTGGAAGCCTCTGACAAAGATCTCGAAGAAGATGCCTAGGATTTCATCCAAGACAAAGAAGAACCGAAAATCCTTTCCCTTTGGATGAAACACAAGAGCCACCAAAACCACCCATTGTGCTCAAACCCCTTCCTTCAGGTTTGAAATAAGGTTTTCTAAACAACGATAGGGAGTCTCCTATGATTATTAGTGATAAACTCTTTGAGGATGAGACCCTCTATCTCCTTACTATTTTAGAAAAGCATTGCTCTGCTTTTGGCTACTCGCTCGAAGACCTCAAGGGGATTAGTCCTGCCCTTTACACCCATCG
This sequence comes from Miscanthus lutarioriparius, assembly GCA_904845875.1. Taxonomy (NCBI): domain Eukaryota; kingdom Viridiplantae; phylum Streptophyta; class Magnoliopsida; order Poales; family Poaceae; genus Miscanthus; species Miscanthus lutarioriparius. The sequence continues at coordinate 38,641,411 of CAJGYO010000008.1, read as the reverse complement.
CATTCTCATAGATCCAGCATATCCACCTTCTTGGGAGCCCCAACGTAGGCTTAACAATGCGATGAGAGAAGTTGTTAAGAAAGAGGTTTTGAAGATTCTGCATGCAGGGATAATCTATCACGTGCCTTATAGTGAGTGGGTAAGCCCGGTACAAGTTGTACTGAAGAAAGGGGGCATGACTGTGGTAAAAAATGAAATAGATGAATTAATACCACAACGAACAGTCACAGGATGGCCGATGTGCATTGATTACCAGAAACTTAACAGGGCAAGAAAGAAAGATCACTTCCAGTTACCCTTCATCGATGAGATGTTGAAATGGCTTGCAAAGCATTCTTTCTTTTGTTTTCTTGATGGGTATTCTGGCTATCATTAAATCCCAATCCATCCTAATGACCAAAGCAAAACTACTTTTACTTGTTCCTATGGAACATATGCTTATCGCAGGATGTCTTTTGGATTATGCAACGCGCCAGCTTCATTCCAAAGGTGTATGATGTCTATATTTTCTGATATGATAGAAGAAATCATGGAAGTTTTTATGAATGATTTTTCTGTTTATGGAAAAACTTTTAATGATTGCTTAGAAAATTTAGACAAAATTTTGCAAAGATGTGAGGAAAAGCACTTGGTCTTAAATTAGGAAAAATGTCATTTCATGGTTAGAGAAGGCATAGTGCTTGAACACTTGGTGTCCGAACATGAGATTAAGGTAGACCAAGCAAAGATAGAAGTAGTAGAACAGCTACCTCCTTCCACAAATGTTAAAGGGGTATGAAGTTTCCTTGGTCATGTGAGGTTCTATCGCCATTTTATAAAAGATTTTTCTCATATTGCTAGACACCTTACAAGTTTGTTAGCCAAGGATGCTCCCTTTGAGTTTGATGATGAGTGTTTCAATGCTTTTCAAATCCTTAAGAAAGCACTCATCTCGGCACCAATCATTCAAACCCCTGAATGGTCGCTGCCTTTTGAAATCATGTGTGATACTAGTGATTATGTTATAGGGGCAGTTTTATGTCAAACGAAAGATAGAAAGCATCATGTAATTTCTTATGCTAGTAAAACTCTATCAAGACCTCAACTTAATTATGCAACAACTAAAAAAGAGGATCTGGCTGTTGATTTTACTATTGACAAGTTTAGGTCTTACTTAGTAGGAGCAAAGGTTATTGTTTACACCGATCATGCTGCTCTTAAATATCTCCTTACTAAGAAAGATGCTAAACCTCAGCTTATAAGATGGATCCTTTTGCTTCAAGAATTTGATTTAAAAATTAAAGATAAGAAAGGAATAGAAAATTCTGTAGACGATCACTTGTTAAGAATGTAGCTCGAGAATCCACAGGTGTTGCCTGTCAACGATTTTCTGTGGAACGACATGCTCCTAAAGGCCACAGAATCCGACCCCTGGTATGTAAATATTGTTAATTTTATGGTTGTAAGTTATGTACCACCTGGGGAGAGTAAGCGGAAGCTTATCCATGAAAGTCGCCTCCACCTATGGGATGAACCGTACCTCTACCGAGTTTGTTCTGATGGACTGCTCAGGAGGTGTGTTTCGATTGAGGAAGCAACCAAGATCATTGAAAGATGCCACTCATCACCATATGGAGGACATTATGGGACACACCAAACAATTCATATGGAGGTGCGTCCCGTGTCAGAAACATGAGAATATCAATGAAAGAGACGCCATGCCACTCACCACTAACCTTTAGTTAGAACTCTTTGATGTCTGGGGAATCGACTATATGGGGCCATTTCCAAAATTCCGGCAGTGCAAATACATCCTGGTGGCAGTCGACTGTCTCAAAATGGGTTGAAGCTTTACCATGTCGAGCTGTAGATTCCAATAACGCTAAGAGGATGTTTTCTGAGACTATCTTTCCACGCTTCGGAGTTCCACGCATGGTAATTAGCGATGGAGGTCCTCACTTCATTGATAGGAATTTCTGATGCTTCTTATCCGATCATGGGTCCGTCATAACATCGCGACACCATATCATCCTCAAACTAGCGGACAAGCAGAAACATCAAACAGGCAAATCAAGAACATTCTGCAGAAGACTGTTAATGAGATGGGGACAGCATGGAAAGATAAGTTACACAGAGCATTATGGCCTTACAGAACAGCCTACAAAACATCTCTTGGAATGTCACCATACCAACTTGTCTATGGGAAGACATGTCACCTACCTATCGAGTTGGAGTTCAAAGCTCATTGGGCCATAAAAAAGGTGGAACATGGACTTTGAAGCAGCCAGAAAGAAGAGAAAGATGCAACTCTCCGAGCTAGAGGAATGGCGAGAAAAGACATATCATAATGCAAAACTCTACAAAGAGAGGACAAAAAGGTGGCTTGACAAAAGATTGAAAAAGAAGGAATTCAGACAAGGTGACAAGGTGTTGCTTTTCAACTCCAAAGTGAAGTTGTTTGGACATGGGAAACTACAAAGCAAATAGGAAGGACCTTATAAGGTAATTAGCACATCGTCTCATGGAGCAATCACACTTCAAAATGATGAAAGTATGCTTTTCAAGGTAAATGGTCAGCGTTTAAAAGTTTTCCATGACACATAATTGTCAGAAGAAGAATTGGATTTAATTAACTTCATAGAATTTAAATAATATTTTCAATTCAGTTCTTCTTCTTTACTCTGTTAAAAACCCTTAAAACCATGTTTACCTGCTAAACTATTTCAGGATCTCCCTAGTCTTTTGTTGGTGCTTGTTTCCACATGTTGTTTATGCAAGGTAACAGAATTGAAGTGTGGAGGAGGCAAACCACTAGAGCAAAGCACGGCATCAACCAGCTTGGGGCCAGCTAAGTATTTCTCTTCCTTTGTTTTATTATATTTGGTTTGCTTTATAAAAAGAAAACTAAAAACAAAATAAATAGTTATAATTATTTATATTAATAATGTGTAAAGTGTGTCTAGTTTACTTTAAGAGCTAAATAAATAATAAGGACTCTGAGGACAATCTCGTAAAATAGAAATGATGAATAGTTGCTCTATTTTAATTTCTTTCAAGTACCTAGTTTTCAGTCTTGAATTCTTTCGAGTTTTGAAAAAGATTGTTTTGATATAAGGATTTACTCTGAACTTGAATCTTGTGGGTAGCATATGCTTGAACTAAGTCTAGATAATTGACGGATATGATATGAGAAGGTCTAAGCTACTGTTTATCTTGTTCCAAGTGACACTAAAGTTCTAGAGATTTATCTTTTGAAAAACACAAAAAATGCTACATGGTGAGTTCTTGTATGACAAAGCTTGAATTCCCACCAGAGCCATACATGTTATTTAGGCTAGAAAAACTTCCACATATATGCTGCTTGTATTGCATTAAATTTTGTCAAGCTTTGTTGACCCTTATGAGAGGTTTGTCATGCTCTTAAAATCAAGATCACGAACACACAACCCACATATGCACTACTCCTACACTGGGGGTAGGCACAAAAATATGCCATTCCATTTAGATCCACCTAAAAATGTTCTACTCCTACACTAGGTTTGTCATGCTCTCTCTTAAAGTTTTATTGCAGAAAAGAGACATGGGGCTATGCAAAAGTTATTCATAAAAAAAGAGTTGAAAAAATGGACAAGTGTCCAAGATATTGAAAACAATGGGTACTCAGATGCCCACCTGAAAAGAAAAAAAGAGATAAATAAGATATCCCCTGTTCTCTTGCAAAAATGTTTCCAAGTTTGAAAAGAGAGATAAGTTTTCAAGGAGCAAAGTAGAATTAGTTTAGCCACCAAATATATCCATCTTACATCCACACACATGCACATCTTGATTTGATTGTATGACTCAACTCTTTTTGATCCATTGTTTGACTTTATAATATATGCACTGCAAGTATGTCCTAGCATTCTCCCTACCTATGAATTCTACATAAGCCTTAGTGGTAGGAAGAGAAAAAGGCATAACATCTTTATTGCCTTGGTGAGGATACACAAATATCATATATATTGAGAGACTTGAGAGTGTCATATAATAGAATCTCTAAGTTTTATTTTAAAAACATATAAAACCTCCGGAACAATGGTGAAAACAAAGAACTTGAGACAAAGTGCTTGATTTGATCGTTCTGTCTTTCAATTGCTCAAGATCCAAGTGAAGGCTAAGAATCCCCAAGGTTGAAGGTAATATGAGTAAGTTTGAAAGTCAGATCAGTTTACTCTAATCTGGACAAGAATTTTTTATTGAACGTATAAGTAATTTTGAGGCGTGAAAACATAGTAGCAACTCCTGATCCATTGCTGAGTTTAGTTTTGCTTAGGGACTGGCAAAGGTTAAGCTTAGGGGAGCTTGTTGACGGTCGTTAACACCAATTATAAACCGTCAACATAACCATCATATATACTTAATTTCATCACCAAACATAGTTATAGGGTTTAATTCTAACAAGATCCACAAGTTTTGGTGCGCTCACTTGTTTCGCAGGATATTTAGTTTTTCACATAACAAAATTATCTCAAATGGTGAATTGGAGTGCACCATTGCGAAGAGCTAATCGAGCTGATCGAAACAGATATATTATTTGCTATATTTGGAACTCAGAATGAAAAGATATAAATTTCGCAAATAAAAGAAAAACTCCACATCATGAGCTGCGGGATTAATTGGGCCCAATTCAAAATTTGGACCATAAAGGCCATGTGTATTTTAATGAGATATGGTGAAAAGTTTAGTACCAATGTGGCTAACTAAGAGGGGGAGGGTGCCAGACGCCCCCATATATAGTAGCCCCTATCCTCCTCCTTAGAGCTATCCTAAAACCATAATTCATATCCTCATCTTAGGATCAGGATATCAAGAGAAGATTAGTCCTCTAGAGGATCTAGTCTTGTAAATAAAAATATTAAGTTAGAGAGTGAGGGAATAGTTTGGAGGAAGTACCGGCCTGTCGGTGCTACCTCTACGACTTACTTTGGCGGATTTAGGCTTCTCCAAGTCTACATCTGAGATACTTCTGGTATTTGATTTCTGTTTAAAGTAAGTTTTGTGCTCTTTTGTTCACGGGTTTACAGTCCTTTTAAGTGCTCTAGTCCTTGTTAGGCGTCTGGATTAGAGTAGTAATCGTTAGCATAAGCGTGATACTTAGGCTATTGGCTACCTGTGTTTGCTCCCTACTTCTTGGTTGTGTGGTAGCAGCGGGAGGTGACAGCCCCGTCTATCCTTCGTAGTCCACGCCGAATTGAGCAGGTTCTTAAATTAGTAGAACCGTAGTCGCGTCGGTAGAGTTATCTATTAGTGGTGCTTTACCATTTAAGCGGTGTCCCGAAGTGAACATTAGAATCATAAACCTTGCTTTGCATAGGGTCATAACTATAGGAATCCTCTCTACTCATATCTAAACCTTGATTGTTATCCCTGGACAAACTAGTGTTTAGACGACATACAGTTTTCCTGTGGATACCATACTCGATAATACTCCGGGTGAAAACTACTTCGATACCCATGCGCTTGCGGATTTTGTCTCTGTGTGCCACCACAGGTGTCAATAATAGCAACTATAATTGTGGATAGAAGGCTTGCATTTTGAGTAGGCTAGCACAACACTTGCTTCACCGTTTAATTAACTAACCACTTGGTTTAAATGTTGTTGTAGAAATTTTTATAGGCTATTTACTCTTCTCTCGCCATTAGAACCTTTCACTGAAGCTCCTATGTATGAATTGTGCCAAAGAGGCTCTAAATAGCTTGACACTTTGTTCTCCTCCGTCTTGAGAGTCCTCCGCTTCTCCGACAAATGTGTTCGTCCTCACTTACAACAACCGTGTTGTCTTGAGAGTCTGGGACCTCCCGCTACCGAGGAATCCATCGTAAATCGATGACATCATCTCTATGGGGCCTCAGGTCAACCTGCGGATGTGACCTTGGATCTGCTCTAGGGCCTGTTTGTGAGCCGGTTATTTGCTCCAAAACCTCTGTAAATTGCGGACCCTAATTTTTTTTCGACACAGATCAGATTTCATTGTTTGATGACCGGTGAGCCCAATTATTTTACATCTGTTTTGGTCCAAAACCGTTGGAATAAAAAATCGTTTCCTGAGGTCCGGAAAAAAATACGATAAACATCGGCCCCCCTCCGCTCGCCGCTCGGTGCCGAGGATGAAGGTTTCTTGTGCGGCGCGCCGGCGCCCAGGAGCCACGTCGTCGCCACCCCCACTTCACCCCATCGCCCCTCGATGACCGCTCACCTCGCCACCAGAGCCGATGGAGGCCTCAAGCGAGCGCGCGAGCCTGATCTGCGACCTGATCTGCGGCAAGGATGCGCCGGGCAGGAGACGTTGAGATCAACGACGGGATGGGTTCCGCTCGGATGGCGCGAGCGAGGAAGGTCTAGTTGAGGCGGGGATCGACAGCGGAGAGCAGCCAGGGAGCTGGGCTCACCAAGGCTGCTCTTCGGGCAGCAATGGCAGCTAGGGAGACACGCTGTGCCAATGTCACTGACCCTAATGGCTATCGGTCTGAGTGGCAGCTCAGTGCTATAGAGGAGAGGCTAAGCGAGATGCATACTCAAGGAATCGATGGATGTGTGCTCAGGCTGCTCGAATTTGGTCTGGAGAGCTTGGACAGTAATGGCGGATGGAACTTCATTTCTTTGGCCATGCCGTCATGGTGCCCCTAGCTTCGGTACGTGGAGTCCAACAACGACTGCTCAGGGAAGGTAGCAGATGAGGCACCGAGTCATCAGACACTAGCAATCGTGGGATGGCAGCTCGATTGTTAGCAAATTTGGCCGGCGGCGGGCGAGTGTGCCTCCGAAATCTGACACTGTGCTTCCAAACAGAATATTTTACAAACTGATGGTTATGACTGGTTTTCTTGTGCACATGACCATACAAGTGTAAACAATTTACAACTGTATATGTTTCCGTAGCTTCCAAACAGGGCCACTCTATCCACAATTCTGAACGGTCATCCATTCTAACCCTAGCATTAGCTGATGGTGTAGGTCATTGTACCCGCTTCGAATTTTCTGGGGAACAGAAGGATTAAGTGGTTAGAAGATGGCACTGCTGGTGCTGGATAAATGGGAGTTTTTTTTATCAAGGATATATGGGAGTTGGAAAGAAAGAAAGAACGAAAAGAAGCAAGGGGCGTAGGCACTACTACTGTCTAGTACTCCGTACTACTAGCAGGTCCAAATAGAAACATTCCGCCAGCACAGCGGCTGGTTGTCCACGTCGTCATCACCACTGGTCCCGTACGGGTTCCAGCTTGGACGTGGCCTTTGGCCTTGTGCACAGTGGAATGCAACCAACAACTGCCGGTGCAGGCGTGACGACCTCGCCTCCCAGTCCCAGCTCACATGCACGATCGAGTCTGATGATCGCGTCGCTGACCTGCCCCGGCCCGCGTGTGTTTGTTCCCCTTCTAAACCTGTTTGGTACGGAGACCAGGGACTACACAGGCACTAAAATATAGTCACTTATGCTGTTTGGTTCAAAGAACTAATCTGCTACACAAAGGCCATGATACATCTATTCAATACACAAATCAGCTGGGGTTGTACCCCTGTTCCCGCACTGCTTGATTTGCCTTGGCGCGCTGCTTTGCTTTGCTTTGCCTTGCCGCGTTGCCAGAAGACTTTCCTCTCCCCAAATCATTCATATATTCAAAATAGTGTTCATGCAGTTCATAAATATTCAATATTACAAATCATCAGACCTACGATATCCTCGATAAGGCCATGTTTGTTTCCTTGTGACTAGGGACTACAGACTAACCCCTTTTAGTTCTTAAATTGTCAAACAAGGGGACTAAAAGAGGAACTAGTAGTCCCTAGTCCACTAGTCCCTTGAGAGGTGCTAATTGGGACTAGTGGCACAACTTTCCAGCCCATGCCCCTCAATTTCGCTCCATCGGTCACACTCGCTCGAACTCTCCCCGAACCCTATCATCTCGCTCACACTCCTCCCCGCCGCTGCCTCGCTCGCACGCACGACACCGCCTCCGTTCCTCCCCACGCCGGCGCCGCCTCTCCCACTCCTCCACACAGCGCATCTGCCATGGACGGCCAATACAACCACTACCAGGATTTCTTCACTCGGACATCGGTTTCTTCCTACGCCGCATCCGGCTCCTCTGCTTATCCTGCCTTCCTCGCCGCCGACGAGTTCAGCCACTATTCCCAGGCGCCGCCATTGACTCGTTTGCTGATTCCCACAGAAATAAATAGCAGTAAGTAAATCAAACGAGTCAATGGCCAGTGGACATGATTCCACTCATCTTGTTCAGCAAAGGTGTCTTGCTTTTCATGGTTGGACTGTCGCCAGACTTTTCTTGGATGGACTCTCGGCTGTAGTGGCACTGCTGCTTGCCCTCTTACAGCTGGAACTACTCATTGGACTGTTCCCAAACACATCTGCATCACTTCCTGCAGGACTCCAAGCAGCAGCCCCAGAAACCTCAACCGCGTCATCCCCTACAACATCATATGCTTGCTATCCAGGGATACATGAAGATGACCCATCTACTGTCACACCTTGGAACATCTCAATTAGAAGGTGCTAGTAAGCAAGATTGCCCGACTGAAATTTCTTGCACTCTGCTTGTCCCTGAAATGCACAGATGAAGAACACAAATGATTAGATCACATCACAGCGAGCAAGGCACATGGTCTAGGTGAAACCAAAGCAATAAGTACCTTTGTGTTGTTGGTCCACCATTCAGGCGATGCATCAATTGTACCATCAGGTTTTTGGCCTAACCCTGTGTTTTGATTAAGCTTCAACCAGAACTGGTACATTGCCTTTTTATTTTTCACTCGGTTCTTCATGCATTTGGTGTCATGCCAGAGATTAGTGGTGTGGTAATATTTTTTTTTCAAATTTTGTTGTAACCTCTAGTAGTCATTTTTCCCATTATTCTAATTCCCTTTTCTCATTTGCTCAATAAAAAGTTCACAGAAATAGTATATGTTTTGGTCACTCCAATGTGCCTTGTCATAATCCTTCTATAACAGAGAAAAGATGGCATCACATATCTAGAATGCGGCAAAATTCAACTGTAAATTGGTGTACAAAATGCAGACAAATAAGAGGTACTTGAGGCTTCGGCTGATTGAAATAACAGTCACATACTACTTCACATGAAGACAATAAACTGAAACTATATAAAGGTAATGCTACTGTAAAAAGTAGTCTAACTCTAACTACATAAGTAGCATGGCAATAAATTTAATCTTTCTAATTCACATCATTCATGTGTGTAATACCCAAACTCTAAGGATACCTGTGCAGTAATACTCAAATATGTTGCATGGAAATGCTCCTAGTTAAAACAAATATGATTGAGGTAACTATATAAGTAGCATGGAACTAGCAACAAAGGTACCTACCACTGACCATAACAGAAAAGCAGAAAATAAAAAGCATCATCATCTACTCTGCTCTACCACAACTACAATCTATCATCTATAGAATGTAGCTAAGCTAACCAACAATCTAATATAATACAAGAAATATTAAAACTAGTAGTAACTGACTACTAGTGCTCGAGCATTGCATGCCTACACCAATTCAATCCTTGATTCCTTCATTCATTCAATAATAGCACTTCTTCTATCTATGATTACAAATTTGCACTACGTACGCACTCCAGCATCAGAGATATGCCACACTTCTCGCTAGCTCGCTTATTACTCACTCACTCCACCGTGTATTAACTGAAACTGAACCCCAACGTATCAAATGGATATATATGATCCTCGAATCCAGAGGGGTCACTCAAATGGCGACGGACGAGCTTGAGCTGCTACTGATTAATTAGCGCTAAGGCCTCAACCTGACTGTAATAGAATGCCAGATTTCACGTCTCGTAGCTAGCAGTTTAATTAGTGTTGTAATGCAGCAAGACAACATCAACTAGTAATATAGTATAGTACGGTAATAGTACTGGCGGCAGAGCAGCAGACGTCAAACACAAACTGCATACTGTTATCTAGTTGGGTTCGCTCTTTCTTTTTTGTTGATGACTAACCAACTAGTACCAACTAGTACCAAACCCGATCTTACCGACTGAAAACATGGATCAAAGTCGTTGTCGTCTTGTTCTTCATTTTCGTCGGCGCGGTCTACATCCTCTGTAGTGCCCGCAAATGTGGATCCACGGCCAACGCGGAGGGGCACCCTTTCCCTGCGGCCACCACCGCCGATTTCGGCCATTGGAAGCCCATGCGGACCGGATCGTGATGGCCGCCCGCCAGATCTAGCTCCAGATCGGCTATGAGAGCTCGGGCGTGGAGGGTGAAAGTGGCTGAGACCGCCTTTGCCGCCAGGGCAAAGCGGAGGAAGGCCATGGCCGCCACGACCTCCGTCCGCTTGCAGCTACTCCTGGTTGGGGAAGACGTCGAGGTGGGGGAAGGCGTCGGCCTAGGAATTCAAATCTAGGTTCTCCATGCGCATGTGGGGAGCAGACTGGCTGCTGCCGGTGAAGGGAGAAGGCGGGGACTGGGAATAGAGGCCGAACTCATCGGCGGTGGGGAAGGCAGGATAAGCAGAGGAGTTGGATGCGGCGTAGGAAGAAACTGATGTCTGAGTGAAGAAATCCCGGTAGTGGTTGTATTGGCTGTCCATGGCGGATGCGCCGTGTGGAGGAGTGGGAGGGGCGGCACCGGTGTGGGGAGGAATGGAGGCGGTGTCGTGCGGGCGAGCGAGGCGGCGGTGGGGAGTGTGAGCGAGATGATAGGGTTCGGGGAGAGTTCGAGCGAGTGTGACCGATGGAACGAAATTGAGGGGCATGGGCTAGAAAGTTGGGCCACTGGTCCCAATTAGCACCTCTCAAGGACCAGTGGATCAGGGACTACTAGTTCTTCTTTTAGTCCCCTTGTTTGCCAATTTAAGGACTAAAAGGGGCTATAATCTAGTCTCTAGTCCCTAGTCACAAGGAAACAAACAGGGCCTTAGTCCAATTACATCGGATGTTTGGCACATACATGGAGTATTAAATATAGATTAATTATGAAACTAAATGTACAGATTGAGACTAATTTACGAGACGAATTTTTAAGCCTAATTAGTCCATGATTTGACAATGTGCTGCTACAGTAAACATGCGCTAATGACGGATTAATTCGGTTTAATAAATTCGTCTCACAGATTACTGGGGACTTCTGTAATTTATTTTATTATTACTATCCGAACACTCGATGTGACACCCCTAAACTTTAGCATCTGGATTCAAACACCTGGGCATTTTTGCGGAAGCTAACAGTGAAGCAAATATTGCAGGAACGGAGCAGCTGTTTGTGAAGAGAGAGAGAGTTGGAGAGAGAAAAAGGTAGATGCATGATGTCCTTTTTACACTGCAAAAGTTGTAAAAGACTGCAATAGACCTTAGTTGATGGTTGATAGATGATAGCCTTTAGTTGTTTGCTGCACATGTGGCATAGTACTTTTTGCCAAGGCTAACATGTCTATGCGCTTGTGTTGGTGTTGCCCTAAATAGCTCAACATTTGTTCTCCTCCGTCTTGAGAGCCCTCGACTTAGATAAATATATTCGTCCCCACGTACAACAACTATACCGTCTTGAGAGTGGGGCACCTCCGTATCTCACCTACCAAGGAATCCATCGCAAACTGGTTCTTCAACGACAACATCGATCTCTATGGGGCCAGTTCACCCCGCGGATGAGACCTTCATCTTTCATCCTCACGTACAAATGTGACCTTGGGTCTGCCTTACTCCATCCACAGTTCTGATGGTCATCAGGTACGGATGCACACTTGCACACAGTAGGTGCATGGGGTACAGCTGTACCCTCAAAATTTCTACAAAAATACTAAGTACATGTACCCTTTAATCCATTATATATGTATAATATATTGTTAAGTAGCAAGCCCAAGTGCTAGCTAGTTAGTTCATTCTACAAGGAAAAGAAAGTCCCATAAAGAGCTGCTTGTTTGCATGGTTGCTTTTGAATCCAGTGATTTCCTTTGCTTTCTATGACAAGGAAAAACTTATTAAACTTGCAAAGTTTTATCCTCAAGATTTTACGAGCACAAATCTAGTCCTACTTTTTTTGCAACTTAATATATATATTTATTGTTGATGTGTGTAAGGACACAAGGTTTCGAAAAGCAAAGAATCTTAGATCTCTCTCTCTCTCTCAAACTTGTTGAGACAAACAGGCACAATCGCTTTAAACTTGTTTATTTGTTGCTGAAATTAGTTTTTATCCTCCCTATGGCAAGTGCAAGTGTTGGGAGAGTATTTTCAGCAATGAACCATGTGAAAACCAGACTTGAAAACAATATGGGTTATCAATACTTGAATGATTGTTTGGTCACATTAATTGAGCCCATGACTTTTTCCTATGCGTAAGCGACAAAGATATCGTTAAACGCTTCCAAGAATCACGAAACGACTGTTTTAGTTTCTATTATAACAATTTATAAGATTTAGTTGCAAACTTGTAATGAAAATATACAACTTGTTCTATTTATACACCGTTACAACTATTTTATTATAGAATTTTATCATTTTATTGTCGATGAACTCCATCGCTCTGGTTTGTACCCCATGGTCAAAATTCGAGATCCGTCCTGACAGCCCTGCACTCTGACTGTAGCATACGGAGTAAGTGCATAACCCTAGCACATTATACCCGCTTGGACTTTTCTTGGGAATAGAAGGATTAAGTGGTTAGAGGATGGCACTGCTGGATACTAGTAAATGGGAGCTGAAGAAACAAAGAAAGAGCGAAGCGAAGTAAAGGCGCTGCATGCACAAAGCGCAAGTTGACTTTTGTGTGGATGGAAAACAAAAATGTCCAAATAGATCGAATCATTTCCGCCAGCACGCACAGCGGCTGGTTGTCGACGTCGCCATCTCATCACCACGTGGCCTGTGCGCAGTGCAATGCAGCCAACACCAACTGCCGCCTGCAGGCGTGACAGGTGGTGGTACTGTACGTGGTAGACGGCCTCGCCTCCCAGCCCAGCCCCGGCCCGCCCTGCAAGGAGGCCAAGGCAGGGCTGGTCGAGCCGGCCATCGATCCATTTGATCCTGCAGTCCAAGTAGTTGTATACGAGTGCCTCGCACGTACCTCTGCATCTGAGGCAACCGCACGCTGGGGCTCATGGTCAGGCCATGGCCACGCTGCACCCCGCGGCCGACGGGCACCTGCTCCAAGCCTCCAACGGCCATGCTCTGCTGCTCGGAGGAGGGCAGGCTGATGACAGAGGCGGCGGAGGGGCCAGCCGTGCAGTGCAGGCGTCCGCGCGGTCTACGGGCGCGGGCCAAAAGTGAAGAAAGGCCAACTCGGCCCACGAATGCAGGTTAGGGGAGGGAATCAAATTTGGTGCGCCCAGGCCCCAGGGCCCTGCTTTGTCCCTTCGACAGCGCGGGCGCAGCCCGTGGACGTGTCCTCCAACCGGAATTTGATTTCTAGGCTTTTAACCCGGAGCGTTCGCTAACGCAGCAGGCTCGTGAAATGCTCAGACCACGGGCTCGGTCGGAGTAAAGTCAAACAGTGTACAGCACATTTAGGTAGGAATGGTAGAATGGGCCGTTCGAGGACCTACTCCTGGGCCACAGCCCCCAGGGTTTGCACCGAAAGCCCATCTCAGGAGTCCACGCCAATTTTTGTCTGGAATTCCCCTTGTTTCTTCTTGTGACGACGAAGGCATTCTCGTCGCGTTTTGTTTGGCACGGTCCAAGGCATTCTCGTCCACCGTTCCATCCCGTGTTTTTCTTCTAATCTTCTCTCTCTCAAGCCATATAAATCCCACGAACAGACTAGGTCGTCGGCCTTCGCCCCGTCGAGCGTCGCGAATCGCCGAGGCAGCGGGACAGGAAGACAAATGCCGTCGCGCTGAGCTTGCGCACCTTCTTTGCCATAGACCCATACAGCCTGTTCGCTTATGCTAAAATTTGGCTTATGCTGGAAAGTAGTGATGAAGTAGTACAGCAGAACGGAGCGATAGTCCGGTGGCGGTGAAAGGAGAACCCTCGTGACGCGTTTTTTATTGCTTGATTTTAATTTGTTGCCGTTGGTCACTTGGTATATCGATGTTTCCTCGACATTTTAGCGAATGGTCTGAGAATGCCCTCTGAGACACCCCCAACCAGACCACCGTGGATGAGTTTGCCGTCAACTAGGAGGAGCAGGAGCTCGTTGCCACTGGCCCTGTTCGTTTCGCTGAAATTTAGCTTATGCTGATGTTTATACTGAAAATTCTGTGAGAGAAAAATATTATTCGTTCGCTGAAAAGTACTGTGGAATAAGTGCAGCAGAAGAGGGCCACTACCAAAAAGAGATACTGTGTATGCGAGTGGGAGATTGTGACGCAGGAGGAGAGGACGTGTGTGGTCGTGGAAACAGGCTTATGGTTAGGTTTACATTTACGATGAGATGGAACCCCTAATATTTATGTGGGATCGACAGTGCGATATGATGCCACTGTGCGAGTCCCTCTCTGGATCATACGTCTAGGCACCGACAATTCTCTCTCGAAGGCAACGTTTCGTTTCGTCTTAAACACGACCGGAAAAGAACGTGGCGCGTGATCGCTCTGCATGCAGGACCATTCGCAGCTCCGCATCCCAGCCCCGTTCACTTCGCTGAAAAAACAAGCCGAAACACTGTTCCGACTAATTTATTGTGAGAGAAAAACACTGTTTCGACTAAAAAAAACTATTCTGGTTAAAAAAATAAATCGAAAAAAACGGATTATAAGAGAACACGGCCCCTCCTCGCCGGGCACCAGTGCTTTCGCATCCGATTTCCGATCGCAATTCGATGCCGTGGAGAATCCGCGCACTTTCACTCGGGGGGTTGGTGCAGGGGTGCTGTACCATTTGGACCACAAACAAAACATGCATGTGCGCGTGCACGGGATTCTCAATCATCCATGCTCCTGCTGTGCTTGCTTCTCCAGTACCACTGATCGATTGAGCCTTGAGCCGAGTAATTGCAGTAAGTTTTCCATCTCGTTTCCATTTCCCATTGGTAGGATAGGAACAGGATGGGCACACGAGCCTCCCAGCAAGTTTTTCATTACTGCAACAGTTGTATTAATTACTCCCTTTAATTTGTACCAAAAATAATCAAATTCTAAATTTAAGATGAATCGGACGTTTTAGAGTTCGGTCAAGTTGATAGAAAATAATACCGGGTCCCTAAATAGATTTAATGTAAAAATATATTAAAAATTAATCTATGATATTTATTCGGTATCATAAATGTCAATATCCTTTTTTTTTATATAAATAGATACTCCCTCCGTCCTACTAAAAGTGTCGTTTTTGAACTTCTTATTTGACCGTTTATTTTATTCCAAATTTTGTATAAATATTATTTATTTTGTTATAACTTATTTTATCATTAAACATACTTTAATAATGATTTATTTATTTTATTATTTGTATAAAAATTTTGAGCGAGACGAACGGTCAATCAAGAAGTCTAAAAGTAAAATACGAGGGACGGAGGGAGTATGTGCTTGTTCGTTGCATCAGGGCTACGAGTTTTTGAACGAAGCTTAGTAATCGGAAACGGACGTGTTCAAAAAAGCTTCGAGAAGTTTGTATTGAACGTGGATACATGAGTCCGGTCTTCGTATCGGAACCAGGGTAGGACGCGGACGCTTAACCTCTGAGTGAAGGAAGATTAGTATGGAACGTGGATGTGTAAGGAGGGATCAAGATTTGGTACCATCTCGATGTTACCGGCTTTTGGAGTTTAGAGATTTAGTAAAATTTACTTTTGTTGTTTTTCAGAAAACGAGAATTACAATTTTAATATAGTTAAAGTACCTTTTGAAAAAGTGAAAATGATTTTTCGGAGCACATTTACACGTGGGGCGAGGCCAAACGAAAGAACTGTGCTAGGTCTAGTGCGACTGAAAGAGAAGCAAGGTACCAGCCGTTGGCGCGCGCCAAAGGCCACCGCGCTGGAGTGTTAGTGTGGGCGTGGCGCCAAAAGATCATCCGCCGCCACGTGGGTGGGGTTCGTTGGCCTCGAAGGACGATCGCGACGTTACCCCGGTGGGCCCTGAAGATTCTCGTGGTAGTTCCAGCGTGTCCGACGGCCGCTGTCACGGGCCGGATTCGGAATCTCGATATTTTGCCTTTATGCGGGCCCCGCTTGTCAGAACTCAGAACCGGAACTTCTCCCGTACCAACTACCAAGAGATCCCAAACGACCACGCGAGATGTCGCGCCGGCGAGAAGACGGGAACCCAAACGTTCAATTTCGGCCTACGGACGATAAAACAACACGGCGGTGCAGCGTGCACGAATGCATATCAGCATGTTCGTTCGTTGGTTTCCAGTCAACACCAATATCAGTTAGCTCAAATCAGCACCAGCATCAACTAACGAGCAGGCCCTATAACAAAAGTACACTCGTTCTTCGCTACTAGATGCATTCATTTCCTGTGTGCGTGCAGCTACGAGCTGGCCCTCCGCGAACCTCTGGCCCGTCTGACAGCAACCACGCGCGCTCCAGCTTGACGAGGCAGAAATAAGAGCCGCGACGCTTCGTCTTCGGCTGTACTTTCTACTGGTTTCAGCTTCACAGAATACTATTAAATTATCTGAAACCATCGGAACAGAGCGAATATTCTGTGGCTTTGAATCGTTCAGTCATGGATGGATTCATTCAATCCAGCAACCAAACGTTAGCACAGGTGGGTCCCAGGCACCTATCCAAGATCTACCGGTGCATGTATGGATAGATACCAGCAACCAAACACTGTATAAGAGCAGTCCCAATAAAAGAAACTAGTAGTTTCTATAACGTAGGATACCGTATTAAAAAAGTATTATTTTCTAACCCATGATTTCTATGAGTAATAATTATTTTCTCTTTCTCTCTCCTAACTCTATCTTCTTTCTTCAATGGGAGTGCGACACGAGCTTCCTAGAAACTGGTGGTTTCTCCCCAATGGCGATTTCATGGTTTCTGGTTACATTGGGTCAAGAGTAGACCTGATTTCTTCATGAGAAAACAATTTCTATGATATTTGCTCTCTTTCTTCATCAATTACGTTGCCATGTCAACGTTTTGTCTACGTGGCAAGTCATTTAAAGAGGATAGAAACTATCATCAATACACCATTGGGACTGCCCTAAGAGGACTCCATCAATCAGCATCATCAAAACTACATCATCTGTTCCTCCAAGGATTGTCTCATTGTAAAAACTTATCAATTCTTCTACAGTATCATATAGTGCATCACTACTACACTCAGACCTTTCACAGCCACATCGTAACCCCCATCACAGTCCAATTTCGGCATCGACAGTAAGCTATCGACAGTGATAGTCATAGCTATCACCGTCGGTATCTAAGACCGACTAGGGTGTACACTACACCGCCGTATTGGTTTATCATCCATCCATGATAAAATTCTTACTTCCATCGCATTGGAGCACGATCCGCCTGTGTGGGTATGCACTAACACCGCCGCATGGGTTATGATCCGCCCGTGATCAGATCCTTATTCCGTCGTATTGGAGCATGACCCGCCTATGTCAAGGCGAACATCACCGTCGCTTTAGCATATGAATCGTCTGGTCATAGAGCATGTCACCGTCGCGTTGCAGTACGATCCACCCGTGATGATTCTTTAATCGGTGTCGGGTTACTAAACGATACGGCAGTGATACACTATTGACCCCTGCCGCATCAGACGAATATCGATGGTGATGCCCATCTGCTTCACCAACGGCAAGTGGTACGACGGTGATGACAAAACAACCAATGTCCCTTACATCCGACGGTGACAAAATTGCTTTCGGTTTTCACAATGTATTTACTAATTTAGCTGGGCCTTAATAACTTACTGAACACACACTATACAAATATAATCATTACACATCATTTATCATGTTCACAACGAAGAGTACTTATTATAATAACAAAGCTCGATACTAACATAACAACTATGTCAACTGATGAATTAACACAAGCAGTACATAAATAACATAATAAAAGGTTCTCCCTACAGACTTACGTAACTAAGACGAGGTAGATGTGCTCCACTCATTTAGATTGGCACTCCTCGATCAGCTTGGCAGCCAATGCACCATGTAACCCCTCTTCTTCCTCCAATAGCCATTGCAGGAAAATCGTTCAAAAGCACTGACACTCCAAAACCTACACAATACAAAGCTTTACTGCTCTAAACAAAATTGGACTATATATATAGACTCAAAACAACTCCCTACCTGAACAAAGACATGTCCTAACAACAAAATACATCATATACACATTTACTGCTCTGTTAATGACTCCATGAACAAGAGAACCTAAGGCAGATAGTGAGGTCCGTTCAAATAAATACTACAGGTACTTTTAGGATAGCGGACGACCCGGGCAGGGAGGACATGAACTTTTCTGCGGCTCATGTCATATGCCATCAATGTTCTGTCCTCCCCAACAAGGAAAATCAAATTCTATTCTAGGTGAACTGCAATCACTCTATAGTCTGCATTGGCAGCCTTAGAACTGAGTCGAATATTGTTCAATCTAAATAGTTGCAGCGTGTTTATCGTATGCTTCAATGTCCATTTACTAATACTATAGTCTTCAAGAATCCAAATTAAAAGGTTAGACCTATTGAAAATATCAGCAATACATAG
Organism: Miscanthus lutarioriparius; assembly: GCA_904845875.1. Classification (NCBI taxonomy): domain Eukaryota; kingdom Viridiplantae; phylum Streptophyta; class Magnoliopsida; order Poales; family Poaceae; genus Miscanthus; species Miscanthus lutarioriparius. The sequence continues at coordinate 38,622,799 of CAJGYO010000008.1, read as the reverse complement.
ACACAACTGACCCTAATCTCCATGGATGGACATTGCAGGACCTGGTGGCCTAAGAATTTTCCTCCATGTCTTTCTCTCCATCTCAACAGCAACTATCTAGGACACCTCCAGCATGTGCATAAAACCATTAAGAAACACAATTTCTGAAAATTTGCAAACTAGAATATCCTCTCCCCATTTAGATTCTTTACACATCCATGCTCTAGTTTTGGATGAGTAGATGCTGACAACTAACACCCTAGGTGACCTTACCCACAGTTCTACCATATGGAAGTGTGAGGAGATTATGGGATCGAACCCCAAGCGATCTAAACCATAACAAAAGTTGCTATGCGGCAGTAACACTGATTTGATAGACACCGGATTGCAGACAACATAGCGAAGCCCAACGCACTAGCAGAGGAAGAGGCCTCTACAGCAATCTGAGATGACTAAATCCTGAATGGGGAAGGACAAGAAGGAGAAGGAGGGGTATTCACCGGTGAAGCTGGCGAATCGGCGTATGCCTTTCTAGTTGCCATACATGAATTCGACGACAAACTGGGGTAGCTCCTTATGGTACTCAAATTCAGAGATGAGGCGGTAGGAGGTGCGACACACACACTTACAGCTGCACAAGGTGCAGACGGTGAGATGGCAGAGGATAAGGACCAAGATTTCATTTGTGAGGATGTCTACTTCGTTCCTCTTGTTGGTGGCCTCCTCCTCTATCTTGACTAGGATGTGGTGGAGTGGAGCCGGCGATGGAAGCGGTGGTGCTGTCGCCTAAATTAGAGTAGTTGCGCCTACGGGGATGTGCTCGTGAGCTCCTTAATGATCAGATGGAAGGTTGATTCATACTTAGATGAGATAAGAGGGGAATAAAAAGCCAAGAAACATGGATAAGGGAAGTGCAAGAAAGCATTACCCTTGCCTTTGGATCTTACGACAGTGAGCTCGAGCGTCCACGGCAGTGATGAGTACCAGCCTGGTCATCGGTGGATCTGTGCGGGCGTGCCGATGAGGCATACCTGCGCGGTGCACTAGCTTGTCGGCGGTGAGTGGTGGCTTGCATGTCGATGAGTAGGTGAGTAATAGTAGCACTTGAGGAGGAGACGGATAGGGTGGCTGGGTGGGTAGCGGTCTTTGCAAGCTAACTACAAAATAGGACTTGTGAGAATAGAATTGTCCACCAAAATTTCTAAAAACACGCGGGAGTCTCGCGCTGGCTTGCAAATTTTAACGATATCAGCGGTGAAGGCTACCCGCCACCGGTGGTGGTGATTGGGTCTTAAAGAAGATGGGACCGTAGCACCTAGCGGAGGTAATACTTTATATCCGATGGTGACAGAATTGTACAATGTTGATACTAATTCAGCTGGGCCTCAATAGCTTACTGAACACACAGCGTACATTTTACAATAACAATGGACGCTAACATGACATTGTTTGTCAGCTGATGTTGCATAATAAAGGTACTGATCTCTACAATAACAATGGACGCGATAACAAAGCCGTACCATATGGTGGTTTGCACATACAAAGCAACACTCTACCAGCATCTTAGTGAGGTAACAATGTTCAAAATTAATAAAAGACATTTATTTTCAATTAACTCTGTTACACTTTTCATTCACCAGGCATACAATAACAATGATCTATCAGCAACTATAGTTATGATGACAAAAACATTGGCCCTGTTCTTCAGCACTACTTGCAGTACTTTTCAGCTAACGAATAGTGTTTTTCTCACACAACAAATTGTCCTAAGCATCAGCATAAGCCAAATTTTAGTGATGAGCGTAGCTGTTTATCCCCGCACTCAGCGATGGACATCTCGTGAAGCGTAGAAGCCAGACGAAGACGTTACTAAACCTTCACCGTGCCTTTGGATCTTTGCCATGAGTAGGGACGATGCCTGGAAGAAGCCTTGGAAAGAACCACCTCGCGGAACTCCCTCTAACATCCAGGAGGATGAGGAGCCCCGTGAGGAGCCTTGCTCGTGCCGTCTTCTTCATCATCGGGGAGGAACGCCTGGCACAGCGTCGAGAGATCCCAGGTCAAGATCTGTGGGCTCAAAAGGTTTCCTAACAACAGCATGGCACCCTCCACCCTCTAGGATTTCCCACAGATATTCTGACCTAGAAGTCACCTGCACGCTGACCATCAATGAGCCTATCCGCCGTGTCACCGGTGACCCAGGCCACCAAAGATGGTATTGTTCTTCCCCATCTCTTCGTGGAACTTCCTCTAACACCCAAGACGAATGGCACCAGCAGGCCGCTGTGGAACTCGATCTTGAAAGTCTTCTCCCAACAATGATGGAGACACCAAAGTACGCCATGAACCATGGTGGATGAAAGGAGTTGCCACTCTCTCACTCAGTCTAATGCTAAGGGATTTAGAGGGAGGGGAGGGGAGGGGCGAGAGACTCAGTGCACCCAGACCCGGCTTAAATAGGCCAACCTTAAAGATGCAACTAGACTCAATGCAGTTAAGATGCGTGATCCAAGGAGCATGCATCAGGAAAGATGAGGTATACAACAGTTCCCGGCGTAACAAGTGGTGGGGGCGGTGTTGGAAGTTGGGACATTCAACACTACTCACCTTGAAGATGCATCCAGACTCGGTGTAATTAAGATGCGTGATCTAGGGAGCATGACGAGGTATACGATGGTTTTTGGCGTAACAAGTGGTGGGGACGGTGTTGGAAGTTGGGACGACATTCAACACTCATGCACGCTTCCCTGAGTTTTGGGCTTTCTATGCATCTTAACATATTTTGATGTGAACACATGCCCCCCAATCTTGCGCGTAACTCGATGAATCCATATAGAGGTCCCCTGGGGCTATAAATTTGGAGGCAAGGCGGAGTACAAGGAATACTACTTGTGTTCATTTGTTGTGTTGTGACACATATCTTTTCTTCTTTGTTTTCTCCTTCTAGTCTTCTTCTGAACAATGGCTCACGATAAGCGTCCAAGGGGGGAAACTCTAGAAGCCGTGGATCTGCCTCCATGCCTTCGTGTCCTTCTTCGTCATCAAGGGTGAGAGGGAATGATTTCTTATCTCTATGGCTGCCTTGCATAAATCCTTTGAATATGCAGGGCTACCTCTCATGCTGTGGTACATCGGCCAACTCCGGTGGAGGTTGGACAATAATCGATTGTGCATCTTGCTGGGTCCATGGTATCTTCATCTTCATCCTCCAACTCTAAGTCATATGATAGTCAGGATGTCTGGAACCTTATCCACGAAAGGAGGGAGGCTAGAAACCTTTATTCTGACACGGCGTGTGAGGTACGTTGGCTCGAGTTATGTCTCGATGCTGTTAAAATAGCCCTCTCTCCATCTAAAGAAGAGACCAATGTTGCTCAGATGAGGGCTGATGAAGCTCATGCTAGAGCAGCTGTAGGGTTGAGATGGCCGACTAGAGGGGGGGTGAATAGTCCTTTCTAAAATCAATCACATCGGCTAACCGTAATAAATGCGGAATTAAAAATTATCGGTCTTGCCAAGACTACACGCCTCTATCTATGTTATCAAGCACCTTAAAAAGATCCTAAACAAGCAACTAAGGTGCCGGGCTAGCTAGAGCTCACCTAACCAATTCTAGGAGCAAGGTCACATAAACATATGCCACTAGTACTTCAAGCATGGGGGAGCTCCTACACAACTAGTAAGCAAAACCACAAAGCTCCTAAGCTCACTAGCAATGCTCAATAACAAGGCAACTAATGCCAAATTAGAGAGCGTAAATTACTTAGCTACATAAACTAAGTAATGTGACTAACAAGGTTACTAAAATCAAATTAGCCATGCAAGGGAGCTACTTCTATGCTACACAAGTAAGAAGATAACTAGCTAGCTACACAAGTCAACTTATTACAAGAGCAACTACACAAGCACAAGTATATGAAAGTAAATACACGTTTGTGTAACCAAGATGCAAACCAACGGGATGACAAGGATGACATGATGATTTTATCACGAGGTTAACGTGCTTGCCAACACGCTAGTCCCCGTTGTGTCGAGGCTCACTTGGTGGTTCGGTGGCTAATTGGCATCACCCGCCAAGCCTACATGTCAGGCACCGCAAGAACCAACCCTGAAAGTGAGGGTAGCTAAATGACACGCTCAACTAGAGTTGCTCTTCTCAATCCCCACGGGGTGAGCACAATCCCCCTCACAAATCCTCCTCCGGTATGAGTAACCAATGAGGTACCATTGCCATCATTCCTAAGCAAAGAATCATCATCAATTAAAATGGGCTTAGGAGTATTACCTAGGGGACTGAATGAGCCATGTGTCCCCTTTTCCGGTATGAGTAGCACTTCCTCTTTGATTGAGCCTTCTCTTCCTTGCTCATGTGGTGCTTCCCATTGCCTTGCCTCTCATGAGTTGTTTGAGCCTTCTTCTCAAGCTTGGTAGGACACCTCGAGGTAGAGTGTCCCATATCTTCACACTTTAAGCACTTGATGTGAGCATACATCTTCTTCTCATCTTGAGTCCTGTTCATCATCTTGGCATCTTGATCAAGCATTGGATGCCTTGCTCTTCCACCCCTTCTTGTCTTCTTCTCTATCATCAAATCACCACCATCTACATGGTTGATCTTGATTTGCTCTTGGGGTTTCTTTTGTTGCTCATATCATGGCTTTGATTGAGGCTCAACTTGTTGCTTCACCAATTGCTTGGTTGGGCACATAGAGGTTAGATGACCCCATGTGCGGCACTTGAAGCACTTGACATGCTTTAGCCTCTCTTTTTCTTTCTTCAACTTGAGCTTTTCTTCATTCGGGCAACCATTTGCAAGATATCCCACTTCATGGCATTTGAAGCACATGAAATGAGAGAGCTTCTCTTATTCTTGCTTCTTCATCTCTCTTTCATATCTTCTCCTACCCCATCTCTTGCCTTTGATCTTACTCTTATTGAAGCCAATGCCACTTATGTCACCAAAGTTTCTTTGAGTCTTCAACATATGCTCAAAGGTGACATGAGAGTTGTAGCACCTCTCTAACTTGTTGCTCAAATTCTTCGCTTCTTCATTGAGCTCATTGTTCTCCTTCAAAAGATTAGTCTCACAATACAAGGAAGTAGAACAAGAATCTATATGTGAAGAACATGGCATAGCTAATAAATCATCACAAGAGGTGGATACATGCTTCTTGCCTACATCACAAGGGTTAGTAACAATGTGTGATTGATCAATTGACCCATGTGATGTGCTCTCACTAGTTTTAGATTTTTCATTAGAAAGTTCTTTAGTGAGAAAAGCATGCTCTTGTACCAAGTTATCATGAGCAACACTAAGCTCCTCATGATTCAATTTTAGCTCCTCATGTGAACAACTATTGACATAAAGTAGATGCTTTTGTTGTTCACATGTGTTCTTTAGAAATAAGTTTTAATTTTTCAATTTACATGTTTTAGCCATCTCATTTTCCAAAGCTATGTTCATGCTAGCAAGTCTATTAACAAGCTCATCATATGAATCCACATGATCAACCACATTAGCACTTTGTACCTTTTTGTCACCTTGTGACATGAAGCAATGTGGTGATGATGGAGAGCTTGTAGTAGCATCACGATAAAGGCTTGAGCATGAACCAACATCATCAAGATCACCGCCAAGTGTGCTTGAGGTAGAATCATCATGTGCATCACTTGTGGCATCATCATCAATCTTGTCAAGTGATCTTGTGGTATGATCATCATCATCATCATCACTTGACCATAAGGTGGAGCAATCTTCCACAGTTACCAAATTATGGAAATGCTCGACTCACTCATGCATCACCTCCTTGGGCTCCTCCTTCTTGAACTTGCCATCATCCCATGTGGAGGAATCACCGAAGGTGTGCTTGATTGACTCTCTTATCTCACGAGCGGTTCCCACATAGTTTATCCTTTTCATCAAATCAAAGCTCAAAACATGTGCATCAAGTTCAAAGAGAACTCTTTGAGCTTTGGAGAGATTTCTATGGTCCAAGACATGAGTGAGACCACTAGTGACAATACACCAAAACTTAGGTCCTTTTGCACGAAAATGATCAAGCATGTGATTTTTTCAAAGTGCAAAGTTTGTGCCATAAAAAATATGTGTCTCACAATCATCTATCCCACTAGACACCATCCTCTCGGATCAGTGAAGACCACAAATGAGAGACCAAGCTCTGATACCACTTGTAGGGTTGAGATGGCGGACTAGAGGAGGGTGAATAGTCCTTTCTAAAATCAACCGCGTCGGCTAACTGTAATAAATGCGGAATTAAAACTATCGGTCTAGCCAAGACTATATCCCTCTATCTAAGTTATCAAGCACCTTGAAAAAATCCTAAACAAGCAACTAAGGTGCCGGGCTAGCTAGAGCTCACCTAACTAATCCTAGGAACAAGGTGACATAAATCTATGCCACTAGTACTTCAAGCACGGGGGGAGCTCCTACACAACTAATAAGCAAAAGCTCAAAGCTCCTATGCTCACTAGCAATGTTCAATAACAAGGCAACCAATGCCAAATTAGAGAGCGCAAATTACTTAGCTAGATAAACTAAGCAATGTGATTAACAAGGTTACTAAAACCAAATTAGCCACGCAAGGGAGCTACTTCTATACTACACAAGCAAGAAGGTAACTAGCTAACTACACAAGTCAACCAATTACAAGAGCAACTACACAAGCACAAGTATATGAAAGTAAATACACGCTTGTGTAATGAGGATGCAAACCAACGAGAAGACAAGGATGACACAATGATTTTATCCTGAGGTTCACGTGCTTGCCAATACACTAGTCCATATTGTGTCGACCCCTCACTTGGTGGTTCGGTGGCTAATTGGCGTCACCCGCCAAGCCCGCACGTCGGACACCGCAAGAACCAATCCAAAAAGTGAGGGTAGCTCAATGACACGCTCAACTAGAGTTGCTCTTCGTGATCCCCATGCGGTGAGCACAATCCCCCTCACAAATCCTCCACCGGAGCACCACACAATCTTCTCGCGTGCTTCAACGGAGTCACAAGCCACCGAGCCATCTAGGAGGTGGCAACCTCCAAGAGTAACAAGCACCATGGGCTTGCAACATGAACATCTAGTGCCACTCAATACAACGTCTCAATGCAATCGCACTAGAATCGCTCACTCACTCGATCGAATGAACACTACCAAGCATGAGTGAGTTAGAGGGCTCTCAAGTACACCTACACAAGCCACCAAGGCTCAAGGGTGCTCAGCTACCAGCCCAAGGCCGGCTAAGGCTCCTATTTATAACCCCATGAACAAATAGAGCTTTTACCCCTTCACTGGGCTCACTGCGCACTGACCGGACATGTCCGACAAGGCGACCAAGCATGTCCGGTCGTAGCATCCGGTCACTGTACCGCCTCCACGTGGCACTAGCTATTTGAAATAGCCGTTGCCACCAATGGCTAACTCGCTCATGCGCTGAACACTGACTTGATCGGACACATAGGTCCATGATCGGACACACCCAAGCGGAGTCCAATCACCTGCGTGTCACCTTGCTTAGCACCGAGATCGAACGCACCACTATGCAACCTGACGCCCGACTCCAGTAAGGATCTAGAGATGAAAAACGACGACCGGACGCGCCCCAACATCCGATCATCTCTGGATCAATAACTGCGCCTCACGTCACCACTACCTGATGCATGAACAGTGATTGCTCAGCGTCCGGTGACCTCCTTGAACTAGAGTCCGGTCACACATCTCAGCTGATCACTTTTGGCCAGAATACCAGATGCGTCCAATATCGATATCAGACGTGTTCGGTCATAGCCGAGTGCCCAAGCTTGGGTAAATACCGGACACCTCCAGTCACCCCGTGACCAGCGCCTTCAACTCCTTTTCTTCACCAACTTCTTCTCCTTTGCAAATGTGCCAACACCACTAAGTGTACAACAACTTGTGCAAGTGTGTTAGCATTTTCACAAACATTTTTCAAAGGAGTTAGCCACTCAACTTGCCACGCCACTCGATCCTAGCAACGATGCAAAGTTAGATCACTCGAGTGGCACAAGATGACCGACATGCAAACAAGTTTGCTCCTCTTGATAGTACGACCATCTATCCTAAACCCGGTCATCAACTTTTCTACTCACCTCTGACCGGTGAAATAAAATACCCTAGGTTATACCTTTACCTTGTGCATTCCATTCCATCTCCTTCGATGTCGATGCAACACATGCACCAACTAACCATCAAATGATATGATCCACTTCATAACATCATGTGACTGTATTGGTTCATCGATCTTGACTTTACTTGCTCTTCACCGTTGCCTCGGTCCATCGGTGCCAAGTCATCACTCAACTTGGCCTTCAATCTTGTAATCGGTCCATCGAGCCAAGTCTTGTCTTGATCTTCTCTACTTTGATCACATGACTCCATGTCATGTCTCATATGCAATGAGCTCCTTCATCACATGTGTGAGCTTTGCAACATCTCCAAGCCATTTCACCTCCAGGGCAAAGGTTGCTCACATATGATGTACCTATGGACTAATCACCTGTGTATCTTACTCAAACACAAAATAGTCCACCTAAGGTTGTCATTCAATTACCAAAACCAAACAAGGACCTTTCAGTAGCAGGTAAAATTTCTTTGAAGAGTCTTTCCTTTTATATAAACGACTTTATCCGATAATCCTTCATTTTCATTAGATCTTGAGGAACAACTGGCTGCTTCTCATCACAAGATTGAGGAGGCTCGTCGCCGGGAGTTTGACCTAGAGAGTCACCATGAGATCCTCTAATGGGCAGCTATCGACAGAATATCATCGGCAGTCCTCCGAGGGGTATCCCACGAAGGTAGATTGATCGGTAGAGGTGCGCGTAATCAAGAACAAGAAGGCAACAGAGACATAAGAGTTAGATAGGTTCAGGTCATCTGAACAACGTAATATCCTACTCATGTGGTCTATTGGTTTGTATTGGCTATCGTATGATATTACGTGTGTTTTGAGGGGGTCCCCTACCCGCCTTATATAGCCGGGGGGGGGTAGGGTTACAAGTCGGTTAGATCTAGGAGATGGCCGGTAAGTAATAACAGGTTATAGGAATCACAGGATCGAGCATATCCTAACAGATCTCATAGCATCTTTAGGATATCGCCCTTGATGTCTTGCGGTACACGTCGAGCAGTACCGTGCACCGTAAGTTGTCGTCTTGTGGGCTGGACCACCCCTGGCGGCGGAGCCCATGTAGTCCTTGAGCACCTTGTATCCGCTGTGCAACGCCGTCTTGAGCTTATCCGAGCAGGTGTAAACACAGCCGAGCAGTCAGACTCATAGTCCGACCACCCTAATGAGTCGCCGAGCAGTTGTGGACCGTAACCGACCAGCTTAACTGTCCGGCTGAGCCTAGGCTTACCCAAGTAAGGCTTGCCAGAAGAATGTAAGGAGCCCAAGTTTAAAATCAAAAATTTCCTCGTTGTGAACCAAGTGTGCCCACTTAGAGTCCGACCACAAGAAAGGAAGATAATCTTCTTCAACTTTGGGAGGCACGGGGTCTTCTAATGATCAGATTAAACAAAAACACACTCACCGAAAGGTGAAGTGTGCCCACTTAGTCCCCGAGCCTGATAGTAGGTGATGTAGTCATGTGGTGCCAGAGTCCAAAGTAGTAGTCTTCAGGTGCAGGCCCAGTTCCCAATGTTGCTAGAAACCAGTGTAGAAATAAATACAGTCATCGCGAGATGACATGTACACACGTAGTTCTCGAGCCTGTTGGAAGATTTTGAAGATATCTTGTAGCAGGATCAAAGAATTTTTAATGAAAGCTTGCCAACGTCATCTGCCATGTACTTCACAAGACCCTGGACATGCTGCCGAAGATCAGCACCCTGATCCGAACAGCATGGAGCAACTTGATAGCACACCGATGAGACTTAGCTGGCGATGCTTGCACGAAGAATCCAAACATCGAGGAGTCCCCAGCTGTGGCAGAACCTTCTAAATTATAGGGCCCACATGCACCTGTCACTGTCCAACGACCTTTGACATCTATGCATATGTTCCTGGTAACTTAAGAAGACTGTCGGGTGTCCTCGGGGAACCCCGAATCATCCACGATTTCCGAGCAGGATCACATTACAGAGTCATTGCAGTATTACAATAGTTTATTCAAATAGATACATCAGAGTAAAAGTAGCGGAAGACTTACAATAACATAGTTTACAAACCATTTGTTTCAAACCATACAACTAAGTTCGATAATAAAACAAACCAAAGTAGTGGAGTGGCATTATAATATATTACAAAACACACAACATAAGCTGCCCTACCTTGAAGGACCACATATTTAATTATCGTCATCGCCATCGCCTTTGAACAACGGTCATGCGACGATCCAAAACAGATCTGCTCATGAGCCTCACCGCAACAAGGGTCAACGAACCACGAGTACAAAAGTACTCAACAAGTCTTAACGAAATAAGAATTTAAAAGAACGTAGGAATACAAGGCTCATGGGATTCAAGGTTTGGCTTTAGCAATAATCAAGGTTCTTTTAACGTAAAAGCATTTTTAACAAAATTCTTTATATCAACGTTTAAAACTTCATAAAGATCATATACAAAGCTGACACGATCCGTATTGAGATCATGAAACTTCGTAACCAACACCTTCTCAAACCATCCTCAAGTTCCAGTTATTAATTACTACGATGATGAGCGAGTGAGTTGAGTCTCCATAACCGAGGAGCAACGGCGATTGAACCGATTAAAACCCAAACCGGGGATTCCAGACCACCACGACATATGCATGTCCCCCGACCTACATATATCAACCTACCCTTGGATCCTCTACACAAAGAACGGGTCCGTGCCACCCGAAATACATTACTCCACACTCCACCCATTGCCACGTGGGTACACGCTATTCCGCCATCTCTCCACTCCCGGTCTTGTGAGTAGCCATTCTCGTAATAGAATAGCCAAGTTAAGGCTTACGGAGTATGTGGTTAGTACTACAAAGTCTCACCTCATGCAATTCAACAATGGATTTGACCTTAATCGACACAAAGTGGAAAGAACACCGCTCATAAGACCTCCATGTCTTGTGGCTCACACACACCGAGTCCGCCCGGTCTAGATTTATTACTCCACATTCCCATATCACATGTTAACATAATTAACCAGAGCTCCATTCAAAACTTGCAGATGACAGGTAATCACCCGACTTTCACCGTTCTAAGCATAGCTACGCAAAACTGGCATATACGAATTTAAAACTGGTAATATGGTAAATATGGAATAACAAGGTTGGTAAGGTACCAATTTGGTTTTCACTTGACTTCTAATCACTTAATGCAGTAAAAAGAAGCAAAACCGAAATCAATTTGTAAAATACAAGGTAGGGTTGTATGCATCCGGGGCTTGCCTTCGTTGACGGAAAAGTCCGGGTCCGGAGTCGCTCCACTGATATTAACACCAACTTCCACAGACGGATCAATCTCCTCAACTACTTGATTAACTACCACGTGCTCACCTTCGTTCACTACACACAGTAACAATGCCATGTTTAACATGATGCGGAATACGAAACATGATGCTCGACAATGGATACAAAATTTAACAACTTGAATACAACTTTCCTTCGCGGTACAGTTACAAGTTAAACTAACTAAATCTTTTTCGTAACACATACATCAATTGCCAAGGATCATTAACAATCAATGACCCAAGGTCACCACTCAATCAAAAATTCAAACAAAACCTAAATTATTAAAGGTTATTATTTGCTTTTATGAATGAATTATTTAATTAAGAATTATGAAATAAATCAACTTGTTCTAATGGAGCTCAAAATTTTTGTACATGTTCATCACATGATAACTAAGTGGCAAAACAATTTTCATAATTTTTGGATAATTAAATAAGCCTAGAAAAATCATGGAAAGTCATTTATTAATTAATTGAGCAATTTTTATCACATCCAAAAAGTACTGAAAATCAAGATTTCAAATTTTTGTTATATAATATACATCATAGAGAATTCACACAAAAATTTTCATATTTTTTGGAACTCTAAATAAATCTACAGAAAAATAACAAAAACAGACACTATTCATTCATTTCAGAAAATAGAAAAATTTCCATTTGAACTACACAGTCACTGACAACGGACCCCACCTGTCATCTCCTACCTCCCACGCGTTGACTACAATGACGACGGCGCTGACTGGTGCAAACTCGCCGACGGCGAGTTCACCGGCGATGGCGATTGTACCAACACGCTCCCCACGACTAGGCGCACCTACTGACCTACTTAGCTGCACCGATTACGACTCCATTCAAGCTCAACATCGGCCATGGCGGACACGGCGCCTCGGTGGTACTACGACGGCGACTACAGACCGATAGCGGTTAAACAAAGGACACAGGAAGCATCAAGAGCTTACCCTGAACACAACTGAGCAGATAACAAAGTCGGAGAAACAGCGGTGAAGCAGGACGACGTCCACGACGATCACGGTGGAACAAAGTTCGTTGGTGATGGTGTACCGGCGACTGCAGTGGACAAAATGGCCAAGAAACAATGAAATAAGCACTACAGCATCGAGACGAAGCCAAAGGTACACCAATCAAGGGCAACGGCTCACCGACGGGCTCTGGCCACGGAGAAACGAAATCTCGGGTGAGTTCGCCGGCCGCGAGGAAGAAGGCAATGAAACTCGAGTTTCCGGTGAAGACAAATGGAATTGGTGGGTCGGCCGGACGCGCAAGGAGTAGGCGGAGCTGGAGCTAGCTTATCAGCGATGGTGGAGCATAACAACGACGGCACGGGCTCACCGGAGATGAAGCAGTGGCGACGGAAAAACAGAGCAAAGGGACGGGGTCAAACGGCGACGGTTCAGGCTATAAAGGATGGCCAGGAAGCTCAAGGAAGCTGCGCCATGTCCTTCACCGCGCCAGCACGACGCCAAAACGGCCACGACCGCGCCTGGAACGCCGAAGAAGGAAACGCCGGCAATGTAGCTTCGGCGGTGGACACTGTTCACTCAATTTACAGAAATGCCATTCGCCCAAAATTCACAAATTACTCTCAAATTTTCATAACAACTCAAAAATCTCCAAAAACAAAAGTTGTTCAAAATCAAAAGTTCTACCACTTTGCTTTTGAAACCATACCCAAATTCGGCCTACATTTTGAAATGAACTTTTGAATTTAAAACGGGGATATTTAAGGAATTTCGCCTTTTTAAATAACTTCAAATTTTTCTAAACAACTTGAAAAACTCCAAAAATAAACTTTGTACAACTCGACAAGCTCTACAACTTCGCTTTAAGACTCAACCCCAAAATGTGCTTCAATTTTGAAATGGATTTTCAGGGTCGGATTTAATTATTGAAAATCAGGGTTTTCGGAATTTCAAATCACTACAAAGATTTCAAACTTGACTCAAACAATACCAAGCAATACATATAACCTAAATGTAAACTTGTTTTAGTGAATGCATAACAAAATTTGCAACATGACCAATGCCTTGCAATGCATATGATGATATGTCCGGTTTTTAATATTTAAACACCCGAGGTGTTACACCAGCGTAGCTGACAATCCCCCAGCGTAGCTGACCATGAAGCCCATGCGATGAGCAGTCCAACCAATTGGTCAGCGATGAAGTGAACGCCGAGTAGGAGTGAGTGCCGAGCAGTCTGACCAGTTGATTGGCGGTGAAGTCCATCCGATAGGTGGTCCAACCTCCCAAACGATGATTATCTTGTCCAATCCCTGAGCGTAAGCTCGTTGACCGAATCGTGCCCCTATGAAACAAATGTGTAGAATGGGTAGTACATGATGTAAAAATAAAATATATGAACTCCAGAGAAGAATCAGCAACGGTGATGAAATAGCGTATGCAGCTAGGCGATTAGTTGGTGTGAACACTTAGTGTTATTATGAAGATGTGTTTATATTTAATATAAACCATCCGACCAGTTAGTGTGTAGCTGAGTCTCTAGCCCTAGCTAGCCTGTTAACCATAACGTGGAGCGAGGAGCCCGTGTGCGTGTAGGAAGAGCATGGCGTCGCTAAGGAGGCACTACCGACCATCCCTAACGCAGAGGGCAGGTGCTCGTGCACGTGTAGGGAGAAGCTGGAGATAGGGCCGTCTCTGGGAACATCCGAGCATCAACATGACTGTTCGGGGATTTGCTTAGTAGAAAGCGTGTGTCATCTTCAAGATGGTATACACGGAGAAAAAAGTTATTTGGAGAATAATTATGGAGAAAACAACTTGGAGAAACATTGGGAGATATTTGAAATATTTAGAAAAATAATAAAGCGTGACTTAGCTTTAGACAAAACTCTTGGTCCGCGGTGTATGGCATTATCTGGTCGGCGTTGACAAAATTGCCCGGCCCTCGAGCTTTTCGGCCTGTCATCCTGGCAGTGGTCGCAGTCGTCATAGGGCCGTTCTTTGTCACGATCATTATTGCGACACGGCAGGCGATCGGAGCGAGTAGTCCAGGCGACGTCGTCCTTATGATGTTGGTCAGCCTTAGACCGATCAGATTCAAGGAGATCATTGGCATAGCCATGTATTGGTTACCGTAGCCAAGCAGTTAGAACTACTCTCCGGTAGACTCTTGATCGAGCCAAGTAGTTGCCGAGTAGTTGTCAGTCGTCGTGAAGCTGCTGCCGAAAGTATCTCTCCATGGACTTGCGTGCATGCCATTGTCTTGCATGACTGCGCGGCCTCCTTGCTAGCCTCTATGTGAACTTGTCTTCTAATTCTTGTCAGCCGCAGAGTGCGCCGGCGGGACGGAATTGTGTTACAGTGCCGCTTGATGTGCATGATGATCCGTGATGATTGTTCCATCGTCGATACGGAAAACCTCCAATATAGCAAGGGTACCGTATCTGATTCCTGCCCATAGTAGATAGGGAGACACGTAGATGTAGCCGGAACTATAATATATAAACATATGTATTTTCCTAAATAGAAAATCTTGACTTGACTTAGCTTATTTAATTGGAGTGGTCATCTGATCTTGGAGACATAGGCGGTCATCAAAGGAAATTTTCTTGTACTGCTCATCATAGTTACATTTGGCGTGAGGTTCGTCGATGGTGGCAATTATGTTGTCTAGTCAGCGGCAGTGATACTAACTAGCTTTAGACCCTTTCGGCCGATTATGGTCACTGTCCTGATGGTGGCTGCAGTCGTCGTAGCGGCGGTCACTGTGGCGTCGTTCGTTGGGGTGATCATCGCTGCGGCGAGTTGTGCGATGAGTGCCCACATCCTTGTTGAAACGAACTTCAGCCTCTTCAGGATTGGCGTATTGATCGGCGGTCGTGATCATCTCGCCAATCCCCTTTGGCGGCTTACGATTGAATTTGGAGCGAAGGTCATGGTGTTGGAGTCCTCTGACGAAGGCGGTGATGAGTTCTGCTTCCATGATGTTGGGAACAGAATTCCTCATCTCTAAATATCATCTGATGTAACTATGGAGGAGCTCAGACGGTTTTTGATAAATGCGATTCAGATCGTGCTTGGTGCCCGGTCGAGTACACGTAGCCATGTAATTGTCGGTGAAGACCTTCTTCAACTATTCCCAAGATTCGATGGAATCTGGGGCGAGGCTCATGAGCCAGTTCATTGCGGTTGGTGTGAGTATGACGGGAAGATAGTTCGCCATGACACTGGTATCTCCTCCGGCGGTACGCACAGCGGTGGCATAAGCTTGTAGCCACTATGTGGGGTTCTTCCGCCCCTCGTAGGGCTCGACCCCGATGATTTTGCAACCACAGGGTCACTGGTGTGTTCGGAGTGCTCTCATGAATGCTCAGGGCCCTTCAGGATCTTTACCGTCGAGATCAGCAGCATTGTCGGCGTTAAGTGGCTGGAGGACTGCATCCGGATTACCGAATTCTTGCTCGTATTCTTGACGCCGGCGTACTTCCTCCTTATGCTGAGAGAAACGACGCCCATCGATATGACGTCGTGCATCCTAAAGATTGTTGATGTGTGCTCGGACATCTTAATCGACTTCTTGGTCGTGTTGGTGAGGGTTGTTGATATGGTTCCCCCTAGCTCCCCCCTGGAGGGGTTGTCTATCATCACGATGTTGGTTGGCGAAACGACTTCTACTAGGGCGGCAATTAGATCTTGTTGCGGTGGATCAGCGATTCGAGCTTGTCGAGTAGGAGGGTCCCTGATCCTAGCGGATCTCGTTGACCTAGCAGTGCGCAGCTTTAAACATTGCGGCGACCTTGGCGACCTCTGGCATTTGTTCGAGCCGAGCGAGCTCGTTAGTGGCCATGGCCAAGTTGGCGCTTGGGGTCTTATAGACATTGTGACCATCAACACGGACGAATTCATCATCGAGGTTACGGCGGAGTGGGCATGGCCTCCCTTGCGAGTCAAGTTGTTCTCCGTTGTGAACAGCCTTGGCTAACACAATGGCGGCCTCATTCGCTCAACGCTGCGCATGGTTGGCATATCTATTGACGCGAGCTACGCGGTCCTCATCGATTTCACCATCTCGTGGAGGGCTGTCTATGCTGACATTAAAAATCCCGCCTCCTCAGAAGGGTGGAAAAGGAGGTTGGACGGCAGCGGTTTGGGCAACAATCTCCATAGAGCCCTAGGACTCAGAGTCTGGATTTTCCTCTAGGATAGTGTGGAGAGATTCTTTGGAACGTTGGCCAATTTGCAGGATATTGACAGTCGGCGATCGGGTCGGCGAGAGGGTAGATGTCTCCAATTTGGTCGGCGAATTTGTCCCTTAGGGCATCCTGATGGATGGTGGCCGTATCCCCTAGAGTTTCCTGTTCGGCTTCCGATAGATCAGAACTGGAAGGTGGTCGGCACCGAACCAGAGTGGTCAAAGCCGATTCTGTGAGGGAGAGGCAGTCGGTGAGCTTCTGGTCGACCTAATCTATGGATGCGATCAGATCGGCATTGCTAACCTACTTCCTCGAGTAGCGGGGCAGCAGGCGGCGAGTTGTTGGTGAAGACGACCTCGGAGGTAGTTCCAAGATCAGATCTACCATTGCAGGTGTTGGTGTGGTTGGCGCAGAATCGATCTGCACTGGCTTGATGATCTCTTTGTCTCCATCAGCATTGATGACCTAGGAGATTGATCTGACTGTAAAGATCTGGATGGGCTTTAGAGAGGATGAAGAGCCTAAAAAGTGTACCATCTTGTTTGTCATGGAAACAACATGCACACCCCTACCTAGTGCGCCAACTATCGACATAATATTGTCGACAGTCCTCCGAGGGGTATCCCATGAAGGTAGATTGATCGGTAGAGGTGCGCGTAATCAAGAACAAGAAGGCAATAGAGACACAAGAGTTAGACAGGTTTAGGCCGTCTGCACAACGTAATACCCTACTTCTGTGGTCTGTTGGTTTTTATTGACTGTCGTATGATATTGCATGTGTTTTGAGGGGGTCCCCTACCCGCCTTATATAGCCGAGGGTAGGGTTACAAGTCGGTTAGATTTAGGAGATGACCGATAAGTAATAAAAGGTTACAGGAATCACAGGATCGAGCATATCCTAATAGATCTCATAGCATCTTTAGGATATCACCCTTGATGTCTTACGGTACATGCTGAGCAGTAGCGTGCACCGTAAGTCTTCGTCTTGTGGGCTGGACCACCCCTAGCGGTGCAGCCCATGTAGTCTGCCATGGGTATCCAAGGTCGTACCCCCCACAGTAGCACAAGGGGAGTTTCTCTTGAAGATCGCCTATAGGATATCTCAGTTTGTGCTAGAGAAGTGGCAACTCATGGGGTCCGCTATGGTGCTAGTGCGGCTCTGGCTGCAGCGCAACTACATTTAGGGCACGAGCTCCGTCACCTAGAACCCGGTTTTCCGAACACTAATCGGTTGGAAGATCAAAAGGACCTGATTGGAGACTTCACTGATATTGCCGAGGCTATCACAGTGATCATATCCATGCAAAAGATGTTGTAAAGAATGATTTCTCAGGACCATAGATTGTATCTAGGGTCTTATAAGTAAAGAATCTATTGTTTGAATGCCATTTTTTATGCTATGTCTTTTATTGTTATTTTTTGTTCTAAAGGCGATACTCTAGGTGTCAGCTATATTTTGAGCCGATGAGACTCGGCTATCAAGCATGGACCCAAATACTTGGGTATAGTACTTCTTTACGTATTTTTCAGTGAGGTCTATGTGATAATAGATCCGTATCATACGGCAGTTTGCACATGCAAACCAATAGATCTGCATCTCGATCCTCCGAGGTACAAAGATCATGGAATCTAAAGAATGACATAGCACATCGCAAAACTCCACCCTCAGTGAGGTGCTCTACCTTCCATCTTGATCATGAGAGCTGCAAGATGGAATATAAGCACCCAATCTTGAAGAACGATTGAACGAGCACCTCGCAAACTTGAAGCACCCCCAATCCAGTATGGAGCCTCTGAACAGGGGAGAACTAGATGATTACAGATCTTCTGTTAACACAAGATCTATAAGAAGATCTGCAATCATCAAGGTCAAGCTCCTGTTCAGCAGCAGCACCTTGCCAAGGATGGAGAAGGAGCACCTCGCAAAACTTGCGCCTGCATCTTAGTAAGGTTCTTTATATTCCATAATCTTGCTACCTCTGAGGGTCGAGGGATGCAGATCCATCTTGATGCTCAGGGGCAGCAAGGTTATAGAATTTAAAGCACCCAATTTTGAAAGCCTTCTCCTAACACTAGCATCCATGTGAGGTGCTTTGATGAATACAAAGCACTTCTTGGCGATGAGGACAGATACAATAGCTCACAAGTGTGTGGATTGAGCCCAAGAGGTGCATCCAGACCCTGCTTAAATAGGCCAACCTTGAAGATGGAGAAGTGCAAGTAATGGTGATGCAACTGTGTTATGGGTGTAGTTTGGAAATAACTCACGTTGACTTTACCGCCGATAGACCAAACAGTCGTGGAGGGTCGGCTGCCATAACACGCATCCTAGTTGGCTCGGCTTTTCATACGACTAAGAAAATACCACTGCCGTATCTATTCTTAACCCATCGGTGATAGAAGTTTTAACTGTCGGTTTCCTTCCTTAGGAGGCCTCGCTGTAGGATCTCTGGTACGCCTAGGGGGTGAATAGGTCTATAAAAATTCAACTCAAACCGAAGTCAAATTCACCTATGGCACCGCCACTCTGTGAGCGCGGCACTGCCGCACATGTAGGAGAGATTAGTTCACAGTTCAAAATCTTCCCAACGAAATTTAGATCGGGTATATTTCTTAGCTTCCTGCAGGGTAGTAGATCATAGATCGATAGCTGAAAGTGGTGGGAACACCACACACAAGTAGATCAGCCTAAAACTCTAGAAATCACCTCAATCAACAATATGTCATGCAAGTAATGTAAATCAAGCACAAGTGACACAATGATTTATCATGTGGTTTGGCTCGCCACCAAGGCTTGCCTACCTCCACGTTGTTGAGCCTATCCACTAAGGCTTAGAGCTTTCCAGCCCTTCCTCATTCTCAAGTCAAGAGACTTAACTCTTGAGATGAGGGGTGAGTTTACTAGCTTCAAGAGATGGTTATAAACCTCCTGGGGCTGCCACACAAGTTGGCAAGTTCCACGGGTGATGATTTAGCTAGCTAGGAACCAAGATCCAAGAGTAACAAACACAACTACCAGCCAAAACATGAACTAAGTGCTCTTTAGAGTTTGGGAATCAATGGAGCTACTCTCTAATCGAATTTGGAACCCTTTTTCCTCAAGGATTGATGTGGAAATCAATGGATTTGCTTGAGGGCTTGAGGTCAACAATAGAGTAAGAGAGAGAGAGAGCTCCTGCTCTGTTTTGGGCATGCTGAAGTGAGGAAGAAGAGAGCTAGTTTTTACCATTAGGAAGGAAGGAGAAAGGTATATATACCCCCGGCCCACAACAGTCACTAAAATCACAGATAGCCCTTGGTAAGGAAATGGAAAAGTATATATTCCCCCAGCCCTCAACGAACACTGCACCCAAGAGGTTGGGCGAGACGAGGATGCAACCTTGGGGTCGGGCAAGTTGGATGACCTTGGGGTCGGGTGAGACGGAGCCCACAACTAAAGGGTCGGGCGAGCTAGAGCCCGTGACCAAGGGGTTGGGCGAACCAGAGCCTACGACCCAGGGGTCGGGCGAGCCAGAGCCCGCGACCGAGGGGTCAGGCGAACCAGAGCCCACGACCAAAGGGTCGGGCGAGCCGGAGCCCACAACCAATGGGTCGGTTGAGCCTCTCTTCAAGTACGGCAGTGCCGCACCACACAAGACAGCTAGGGTAATAGTGAAATGTAGACTGTCTTAGCTGTAAATCTGAGGATGCTTGTGGTTGTTTGAGCACTTGGTAGCACATATTAGCTTAAGCATTGTGCCCCTTTATAGTATGGCTTTTCCTATACTCAAATTCAATATATAAAAGAATTTAAACCTCCTTTGAGTTTGAAGCCATCTACATTTGTAATTGGGGACTCCTCCGTTCCGTGTAGCATCCTCGAATATAAGTTAACTGCTTGTCATCTCGATAAATCTCATTAGTTCTCTAATTGCTTTGTCATTATCACCAAAACCCACAATTAAGGCTTGATTGCACTTTCAATCTCCCCCTTTTTGGTGATTGATGACGACCCAATTAGAGCTTATAAAAGATATGAAATAAATACTGAGACTTTCGAGCCATGGGTGTAGAGCCTCCCCCTAAGTATGCGAATAGAGAATTGAATTCTCAAATTGGTATAAGAAGCCAAGATTCACATTTTAGTGAAAGTGATGGGGCTCCCCCTACATCCATGCTCCTGTGAGGTGCTACATACTGTGTCTGGTATGTAAAATGTGATGCAAATGATAGTTTATGCACAACATGGTTTGTTGTTGTAGCTGGGTGCAGCACTGCCACACTTGCTGTAACAGCATAGATCAGAACAGATACCACACAACATGTGATACATATAACGATATGCATTCTAGCACAATTGTATCACAAGCGATAGCATTGATTAATATATGTCTATATCCCACACAAAGAGTCAAATAGTAGCATTATTTCATAATTTAGAGTTTTGAGCGACTCTCAAACTTTCACCTAACATAGACTACCCTAAACGGATATGAACATGACTCTAGCTGTAGCAACCTCTATGGCGTCGAAAAAGTTGTTGACCCCTCTAATTTTCTCCCCCTTTGGCATAAAGCACCAAAAAGAGAAGAAAAGAAGAAAGATCAACATCTACTCGTCATCTCCCTGGATGTCCATCCAATCAATATCATCACCTCCTGCAGCCCTAGCACCTCCTGCAGCAGTCCCGGCACCACCATCACCATCATCATCATCGGAGTCAATATGTGCACGGCCCTAACGGTGAGTAGTGGTGGTGTAGCGAGTGGAACGCCTCGGCTCCTATCTTTGACGGTATCCCTCCAGGGTCTCATCCCAATCTGTTGCTTGTCCCTGCTGCTCCTCATCATCATCATCACCTGAATCTATGTCGAAGAGACTCGAAAGGTCATACTATGGAGGAGGTGGAATGGGAGGAAGTGGTGGAAGGTCCTATCCACGCTGCTGACGCTATTCAAGCTATGTCTCATGCTCTGTCAGCTGCATAGGTGCACTTGCCGAAGATTGCCTTCAACCACTTACCAAACTTCTTCATCTTTCCTCCTCTGTGAGACCTAGAGTGGGAAGACTCAGGGATATCTACATGAGCATGAGAGCTCCCTGCTCCCTGAGTAGCTACAGCTGGCTGGGTCTTCTCAATTTTGTAGACGATGTGCATCCCATCCTTCGAAAAATAAAATCTAGTGACCCTCTCAATCATGAGCATGAGGTAAGGGGCATAGGGTAGATCCCTCCTCTCATCCTCCATTGCAAATCTCAACTCAGTCCACATGAATCTAGGGATATTGAACCTGTCCCCACCTGGAGCAAATTTAGACAACACATTTCTCACATAGCTATTAATATATGAGGCTGCTCCAACCTTTGGGTTGATGGTGTTCCTGATGAGGTTGTTGAGGATGTAATAGATGTTGTGTAGACCACTCCTCTTGCCATCTACAATCCTTCTATCTCTCCACATGTAACTGATGTCACGGATCTCAACTCAAGGCTCATCATGAATGTAAGTATAACCTCTATGCTCCTCCCCAAAGCCAAGAATCCGACTGAAAGTGACGAAATCGACTCAGTAATGCCGACCATCAGTCATCTAGTGAATCTCATTAGAGGTCAGGTCATAGAAGTATGTGGCATGAAACTGTGCAATGACCTCTGCATTCTAGTTATACTAGAAACCCATGATGTCTGAAAGCTGAAACCTATCACAAATCTTGATTACCTTGTCAAACTTAGGCTCCTCCTTCTCCTGCATCTCATCCCAATCAATGTATTGCATCTTGATTATCTTGGTTTTCTTGGATAAAAGAATGGCAGTGGCATAAAAGTTGGAATGAAACTCATTCTAGAATCTGTAATCAATGCCCAAATCCTTGCGCACTGCATAGGGATTGATCCTCATTGCCTCTTCCACCAGCTTCCAACTCTTGGAATAGTTGACAACTGCATGCTGGCGGGAGTCATCTGAAGGTCTCATGATGATCTCACCCTCAAAATCTCTCATGTATCTACCATCAAAACCAGAGAGATGTTGTGGGGTATCAGAAATGGCATCAGTGGTATGACCTATCATCTCCAGCCTCTCCTCATTTTCAATGTATTGCTCATGCCTCCTCCTGTCACTAAGTCCCCTTGGACCTGCACTACTGCCTGCTGCTATTGACCTCCCTCGACCATGACGAGGTGGATCCTTGTCTCTTTGCTCATTCATCTTTCTTTCCCCCCTTCAGTCATTATCTCCGTGCTCCATCTTCTCAAACGAGCATGAGACAGGAGAGGGAAGAAACTGCTTGGGCCAAGGTAAATATGTCAATGGGGACCCGATCCCCAATTCCCCGTGGGGAATTCTTCCATTAGGGGATGGGGATGGGGGGAAATTAATCCCCATGGGGAAGGATTTGGTAGGAATGTTGTCCCCGTTGGGGATGGCGGGGACGGGGATGGTTGCCTAGTCCCCGGCCCCGATCCCCGCCAACCCACCCCGCGAAGAAGGCACCAGATGGCCAGGTCGCCACTCGCTAGGCCCATGTAAAAGGCCCAATAAGTCACAGAATATATAATGCACCATTCCAACCCTAATTCGTTCCTCAAGCCATCGCGTCGCCCCCTGTCTCGCTCAGCATCTCGCACTCTCGCTCTCACGGTTTGCCTCGCCCACGAAAAGACAACCAACCCAGGTCCGAGGGGCAAGCGGGGGAGACAAGAGAGATAGAGAGCAGGGAAGGAGGGGAGAGGAAAGGGAAAAGCGGGTCGCGAGTGCCCCCCCCCCGCTTTTGCTCCAATCGGCGCCGCCTCACGCGAGATCCGCTCCGCGTGCCCTGCCGCCGCGCCACTGCCGAGGTGAGCTCCGCCTGCCCTCCCTCCCCCGTTGATCCACACCGCCTGATTTGGCACTCGGTTTCTGGCCTAGGATTCCCCCCTCCTGCTGTCTGCATCTACGATTTGGGTTAGGGCCGCGCTTGGAGCTGCGGGGGGCGTGTTGCCACGGTGGGTCTTCGATGGTGGTGAATTGCAGATCCACGCTGCGTGGCTCTGGTTCTGGTCTGACTTCTCAGGGAGTCGCATGTCGTGGGGATGAGGACCCCATTGGGGATGCATTCCCCGCTCGGTTTCGGGGATGGGGACAGAATGTCCCCCGTGAGCTTTCACGGGGATGGGGACGGGGAAAATCTTCCCCCGCGGGGATGGGGATGGGAGTACGATCCCCAATGGGGAATTCCCCATTGCCATCATGAGGCCAGGGGCAGTAACAGCCATTAGTGACGTTGAGAGAGGGCTGGCAGCTGCCGCGGCACTGCTAGAGATCAGCAACGCGCGGCCAAGCGACGGCGACGGCACGGGCACGAGAGGAGAGAGAGAGGTGCGGGCGTCGGCATCGGGGGTAAGAGAGAGAGGGAAAGGAGTTACTGTGGACCTAAGGATAAGAGGAAGAATAAATGGGCCCAACAGTAAAACCATTTGGGCTGAATCTCAATTGAGATTCAAAGTGCGGCACTGCCGCACGATAGGCGCGGCACTACCGCACTCCCTAAAACAGTGGGAGTTAGCTATAATCTATATGACTCTCTGTATAAGATATGGACACATATCACCTATATACCATGACCAGAAACAAATAATCAATACAGACCATGATCATGATACATAAGTTGCCTTTTAGAGATCATTTTCAAGCACAATATGAAAATTTTCAACTCTTTTGCCTAGATACTAGTTTATCAAACAGAGGCATGCTAAAATTCAAACCATGTTATGAGAATCAAGTATATTTAGGTCACTACACAAAGCACAAAACCTTGACTCATCGAGGGGCTTTGTGAAGATATCGGCTAGTTGCATTTCGGTGCTCACATGGTGAATTTCGATATCTCCTTTGGTTTCGTGGTCTCTCAAGAAATGATGATGGATGTCTATGTGCTTGGTTCTAGAGTGGCTTACGGGATTGTTTGCAAGCTTAATGGCACTCTTATTGTCACATAATAAAGGGATTTTGGTAAAAAGACATCTAAAATCATGAAGAGTTTGCCTCATCCAAAATAGTTGGGCACAACATGCACCGGCCACAACGTACTCAGCCTCGATAGTGGAAAGGGCTACACAATTTTACTTTTTAGAACTCCAAGGCACTAGGGATCGTCCAAGGAATTGACATGTCCCCAAAGTGCTTTTTTATCTACTTTGCAACCGGCGTAATCGGAATCCGAATACCCAAGTAGATCAAACTTAGAGCCCTTAGGATACCACAAACCAGGGTTAGGAGTGTGTACTAAATATCTCAAGATTCTCTTAACGGCCACCAAGTGACACTCTTTCGGATTAGCTTGAAATCTAGCACACATGCACACACGAAGCATAATATCAGGCCTAGATGCGCACAAATAAAGTAGAGAGCCGATCATGGAACGATATACCTTGGTATCCGTGGCTTTCCCTTCAATGTTGAGATCAAGATGTCCATTGGTTGGTGAAAGGATCAAGATGTCCAAGAGGGGGGTGAATTGGGCTAATTCTAAATTTTTGCAATAAGTAAGCCCTACACTTAGACCATTTCACCCCTTTGTGTCTAAAATGTGTTTCTATTGTTCTCCTATACAAAAGTTTTGCACCGTAGGTTCTAATCCTACTCTAGCATGGCAACTCTAGGAATGTTAAGACATGAAATGAATTGCTCAAATATAAATGCTCAAAGTGAAGAGAGGGAAAGGAACATGGTGATGTTTTCCTGAGGTATCGGAGAGTCGCCACTCCCCACTAGTCCTCATTGGAGCACCCACACAAGGGTGTAGCTCCACCATGATTTGCGCAAGGATCAAGTGCTCTCTACGGGCTGATTCTTTGACACTCCATCACGGTGAATCGCCCACAACTGCTCACAAGGTGACTTGGGTCATCCACAAGCTCCGTCGGATGATCACCAAGCTCCAAATCACCACTGAGACGTCTAGGTGATGGCGATCACCAAGAGTAACAAGCACAAACTCTCACTTGACCAAGACAAGCCTAATGAGTAAGGTGGATGCACACTTGCTACTCCCTATGCACTAATGAAGTCCTTAATCTTGGATTATCAAGTCTCAATCACCCCACAAGGCTCTTGCTCTCCCTTGCACTCCAAAGGTGATTCTCAGCTGAACAAATGGGCAAGAGACCTCAAATAGACAAGTGGGATATGTATTTATACCCCCCCATTCAAAACATAACGGTTGAGGTCCAACTCAGCAAGTATCGGGATGACCGGATGCTCCGGTCAAGGTGACCGGACGCACCGGTCAGTGTAATATGTCAGCATGTCAGAAAGGGCCATTTGCTCTGACCAGACTCTGGCCTACGTCCGGTCAGCACCCACCGGACATGTCCGATCATCAAAAACCCTCTCTGGAACCTTACTGATGTTGACCGGACGCTGGCACCCAGAGTCCGGTTACTTCTCTGTTCAGCGTCTGGTCCATGGTCAACTGCCTGTCCACGCTGCTACAGATATGGCTAGCGTCGTGTCCGGTCAGTACTGGTGACTAGCATCCGGTCGCACTCTGACTGCTGC
This sequence comes from Miscanthus lutarioriparius, assembly GCA_904845875.1. Lineage (NCBI taxonomy): Eukaryota > Viridiplantae > Streptophyta > Magnoliopsida > Poales > Poaceae > Miscanthus > Miscanthus lutarioriparius. Next base: position 38,596,666 of record CAJGYO010000008.1, on the reverse strand, counting down.
TGCCGATCACATGAACAGACCGGACTCTCCAAGCTGCGTCCGGTCATAACCAAACCAGTGTCTGATCAATGATTTGACTCTCCATTTACTTCCAATTCGAATTTCTTTGTGAATGAAGTTGACTTCTATCGTTCTTAGGGCTATTCCTGAGCTACCTAGTGCTAAGTTTAACAAGTGTGCACCACATCTAATCCATTAGACTCACCTACTAGTCCATACCCCCCTTAATAATATGGCCAAAGGAAAAACAAAGTCCTAAACTATTCTAAGTGTCTCTCCAACACCAAACGACACTTAGAACTAGTCTATCCTTAACCTTGTTGTCCATCCTTTGAAAACCAAAATGATTTCCATCGACAGGGGCATGACAACCATGATTGTCCAATCAATTTCCATTACCATGACCTAACTCAAATTGCCTCTACAAAACACAGGTTAGTCATAGTAATCTCGTGTCATCATTAATCACCGAAACCCAACTGGGGGCCTAGATGCTTTCAATCTCCCCCTTTTTAGTGATTGATGACAACACAACCTCGAGTATGTAAAAGAGATGAGTGAGGTTTTCAACATGCTTGGTTCACATAAGCTTTTGGCAATAAGAATAAAGGAGTTAGGCAAGCTTATATGACTCAAGCCAACATGGTGTACTCAAAAGATATGAATTAAGCATGAGTACATGAAGTAAAGCTCATTTGAATCGGAGTAAAACATGGAAGCAAAGACAATGAGCATAACCAAGTGACATGACATATATAAAACAATGTAGAGAGCACACCTGTCACATAAGTCTCACCATCACATGTATAAAATACAATGCATGAAAGTAAACGTGAATGCACGAAGTATCACACAAGAAAGACCAAAAGAATCGTATCCATCTCACACACTCTCGCTAAATCTAACATACTCGGTCCCTCTCCCCCTTTGGTGTCAAGCACCAAAACCTAAAGGTTGAACGATGGGACAGGAGCAGTCGAGTCGGGCGTTGAGGTGCGGTGAGAGACCTGGAACTGAGCTGCATCATCCCCTGACCCTAAACTCCGAGGGGTCTGAACCTCTGTAGCTAGAAGTGAAGGTGAAGCGGTCTGGGCCTGGTCAGTAATTGGTGTGGCCTGTGACTCTGTAGGTGTCACTATAGGAAGGGAAGCCACATCTACTGCTGTCACTGTCGCTGAAGCCTTAAGTGTAGGAGTTACTGTCTGAGGTGGCTCGGATGATGCAACAGACGACAGAATTGTCTTGGTAGTCCCGGTAACTAGAGCAGCTATGGTAGGACCAGAGACTCAGAACACTGGAGGTGTAGGCTGCCCTATAAGCTCACTGAAGTTAGCGCCAAGACTCCTAGAGACTAGGGTGTCCATCACTAATGCCAAAGAAGTTTGAGTCGGAGTGAAGCCCGTAACAATAGGAGTAAAGTGTGGACCCTGAGTTGTCCTTGGTGAAGCAAACCACTGAGACACCTGTTTTGTAGGTGAGGCAAACTAAGGAGTTGGCTGTTTCTGACTCGGAAGCCCACTGGGCTGTACAGCTAGAGTCACTAGAGTGGTGGTGGTAGGCTGGCCTATCTGAAATGTAGACTACTGAGGATCAACCCTGATAGCAGTGAATACATGCTACATGAAGCTGAGTAACTGCTGTTGAATCATTAGCTACTGCTGCTGCGTGGCCTACTGCTGCCACTGAAACTCATCCTATCATGCCTGAACCTGAGCAAGTGCAGTTGCGGTCTCCTGTGCCTGGCGTGCCTGGTCCTGCCTCATCTGCTCAAGTATAGCTAGAAGTGCCAGGTCAGTCTACAGTGGTTGTGGTGGAGCTGAGCTGGAGCCACTGGCCTCTCTGTCATGTGGACAAGGTGCCATCTATGGAATTAGCTGATAGTCATCATCTGAGTTGTCACTCGAGTCGCTCTCAACCTTGTCTTCCTACTGTGCATCAAGCTGCTCCTCCTCTATCTCTGTGATGCCCCTGATGATCTCATCTTACTGAGCTACTGTCTCTGGTACCTCTAGGCGATGACTCAGCTGGCAAGGTATCCTCGTACGACTGTGACATAGCATCTGGCTCATGTCATAATGTGGAAACTCAGTAGTAGCACCTGTCCACTCTGTCATTGTCTCTAGGGACTTGTGTGAAACTGCCTTTCGGAGTAAGAAAGTGATCCAATGAGCATAAGGCAGCTGACGGTGACCTATAAATCCCTCTGCTAGTGTGTCCTCCATCTCTAAGAGCATCACATCCCAAATATCAAAGACAGTCTGAGACACCAGGTAATGCACTAGCCACAACTGAATTTGAGTCAGGCCCTCATGGTAGCCCATCCTCGGAAGCAGAGTCCTCCTCATAATAGCATCAAGGAGCTGAGCTGTAGGTGTAAGGTCATGTGGTGTCCTGCTCGACCCCTCTCCAAATGGCTCTGTGAAGCATGGTCTGACAAGATCTGTAGCTGGCACAAGTCTGCCATTAGGGCATCTCGAAGGCTCTGTCTGTCCATAGCATGTCTCATGAAGACGAATAGGTGACTCTAGAATCCTCAGTATCTCTCTGACCCTCGAGCTCTGGAGCCTATAATCATGCCCTCGGAAAGCAAAATGAATAAACCTGTGTCTCGGGTCAATCCACAAGGAGGAGTAGAACTCATGGACCCAAGATGGAACATACCGACCAGTCTATCCAAGGAGATCTAACAAGCCTAGCAGATAAGTGAGGTGAGGATGGATCTGCTCGCCTATAGCTGCAACTAGAGACTCTAAGGAGCAAACCCGCTGAGATCTAAAAGCAACACCGCTGTTGAGATATGCACTATAGAAGTCCTCCTGCAACACAGTATAGAAGTGCTCTGAGGCACGCTCATCCCGCCTCAGTGGAAACCAATCCTCAAACTATACGAATCGTAGCTGTTGCACCTGTCTGGCTATGGCTGCCCTCAGGTCAAGGTGAACTACTGAAGGTGGACCCTGTGGTCTATGAGGTGGACGAGAGCCCTGTCTCTGTGTTTGAGGCCTTGGTGACACCTGAGTGCGTGTGCGACTGGAGCATCAAAGTTGTGGCTGTGCTGCCTACTCTGTCTCCTCAACCTACTCTCCCTGTGGAGCATTCTCTGTCTGCTCTACCAACTATGTCTGCTGCTCAGTCACCCCCTGAACTGACTCTCCTCTAAAGAGACACACCGTCCTTCAAGCATGATGGTTCCAGGTGGACTACCAAGACTAGCCTCAATCCTCTCGATGGTTGCCCTCTGAGCTGGCGATAACTGATCGCCTATACGAATGCCACTACCAGGTCCACCTATCTCAGCTCACTCTACGATGGCTGCCACTGCTGCTGCTCTCTCTGTCTCAACATCATCTCTCTTGTGCTTCTTTGTTGTAGTCTTTTTCACCTTTTGTTTTTACTAAGCAGTCAGGCGAGGCGGAGGCGTTGGATCCTCATCGCCGGGACCACCCCCGACATTCTTGCAATGAGCCATCTCTAAAGCTAACAAGAATCACTGCCACTAATAAGGAACAACTGCCAACTCACACTTATGAGGCTTGGCCTCAATCCATACTCATAGGCTTGGCCCCGAGTAAATCTATCAACTGCCCAACTACCAAGCAGACTCACTACCCGAACTGACTGCTCGATAGAATAGAAGGATATATATAAGCAACTTTATATACTAGGGAAGCAAATGACCTAATGGAAAGCAAGCAGTAGGAAAGTAATAAGCGAATATGGCTTGCTACCTTAGAACAATCCCAAGATGTGTGAAGGGATAAGTTGTCGATCACAGGAACACCACACGGGAACGACAATGCCACCTTAGGGCTAGGGTTGGTGCCATGAAGCAGTGCGGTGGCTGAGGATGTGTGGTGCTAGGAAACCATCGGCGCGAGAGGAGGCAACGTGGCGACATGGTGGTGCGCAAGCACGCGGCAGCATAGTGGAGCGCAAGCTTGTGGCGGCGGGTGACACGCTTGCGGTGGCACGGCGGCGCGATGCAGGCGGAATGGGTGCGCGGGCTGCACGATGGTGAAGCTGTGGTGACTAGAACAGAGCAAGGTGGCATGAGGTGTTGGCGGCGGAGAGGCAGGCACGGGCACGGTCACGGTGGCAAAGAGGCAGGCACGGGCGCGGCGGTAGAGATGCAGGCATGGACGCGGGCGCGACGGAGAGGCAGGCGCGGGCATGAGCGTGGCAATGAAGAGAGAACGATAATATGGTAGCCCCACCATGATAGACAAGGAAAGAAAAGAGAAATCTTTTCCGCTTGCACTTCAGTGACCGGACACACCGGCAAAGACGATCAGACGCAGCCCTTCAGAGTCCGGTTAACAACAGAGAGGTCCAGAGACCATCAAATCATGATTGGACGTGTCCGATGACCCTTGACCGGACGCAACACAGAGTCTAGTCCTTCCCTAAGATCCATCCTACACTGACCGAACGCAGAAACATCATCACACTAGACGCTGTAGAAACACTGTTCATCTTTCGGTCTTTCTTCAGCAACTGTATCTCCTCCTGACGTACTCACCAGACGCTGCAATTGGTGAGTCCAGTCCCTGCGTCCAGTCCATCTTCAACTACAGAAAATCCTCCTTTCTACCAATCAAGTCCCAAACTTTAATAAGATCCAAATTAAACACCAATTAGGACTGATATGAGAGACTTCTCTCAAACCCTTAAGTTTTTCTAAATAATTTGCCTTCAGCTATAATTCTTTTTAAGAAAATAGGCAACAAAACGGGCAAGGAGCACCATGTGACCACACAAGAGGGTTTTATGACCAATAGGAGCTTCAAATGCTCTCCCTATTTGTGGACAAACACAGTGGGTGCTCAAAAGATAACCAAAAAGAAATGACAAAGCAACACACATGCACATGCAATGCAATACTTGAAAGTAAGTCTAGTCCTCGTTGGAGCTCCTACGCAAGGGTGTAGCTCCCCCTTGATCCATGCAAGGATCAAGTGCTCTCTACGGGCTGATTCTTTGACACTCCGTGGTGGTGAATCGCCCACAACCGCTCACAAGGTGACTTGGGTCATCCACAAGCTCCGCCGGATGATCACCAAGCTCCCAATCACCACCGAGCCATCTAGGTGATGGCGATCACCAAGAGTAACAAGTACAAACTCTCACTTGACCAAGACAAACCTAATGAGTAAGGTGGATGCACACTTGCAACCCCCTATGCACTAATGAGGTCCTTAATCTTGGATTATCAAATCTCAATCACCCCACTAGGCTCTTGCTCTCCCTTGCACTCCAAAGGTGATTCTCAGTTGAACAAATGGACAAGAGACCTCAAATGGATGGGTGGGATATGTATTTATACCCCCCCCCATTCAAAACATAATGGTTAAGGTCCAACTCAGCAAGTATCGGGATGACCGAACGCTCCGGTCAAGGTGACCGGACGCATAGGTAAGTGTAATACGTTAGCGTGTTAGAAAGGGCCGTTTGCTCTGACTGGACTCTGGCCTACGTCTGGTCAATACCCACCGAACGTGTCTAGTCATCAAAAACCCTCTCTGGAACCTTACTGATGTTGACCAGATGCTGGCACCCAGAGCCTGGTCACTTCTCTGTTCAGCATCTGGTCCATGGTCAACAGCCTATCCTTGCTGCTACAAATACAGCTAGCATCGCGTCCGGTCAGTACTGGTGTCTAGCGTCCGGTCGCACTCTGACTGCTACTGTCGATCAAATGAACTGACTAGACTCTCTAAGCTGTATCTAGTCACAACCAAACCAGCGTTCGGTCAGTCATTTGACTCTCCATTTACTTCCAATTTGAATTTCTTTGTGAATGAAGTTGGCTTCTATCGTTCTTAGGGCTATTCCTAGGCTACCTAGTGCTAAGTTTGACAAGTGTGCACTACACCTAATCCATTAGACTCACCTAGGTTAAGCTACTAGTCCATACCCCCCTTAATAGTATGGCCAAAGGAAAAACAAAGTCCTAAACTATTCTAAGTGTCTCTCCAACACCAAACGACACTTAGAACTAGTTCTTCCTTAACCTTGTCGTCCATCCTTTGAAAATCAAAATGATTTCCATTGACAGGGGCATGACAACCATGATTGTCCAATCAATTTCCATTACCATGACCTAACTCAAATTGCCTCTGCAAAACACACGTTAGTCATAGTAATCTCGTGTCGTCATTAATCACCGAAACCCAACTGGGGGCCTAGATGCTTTTAGTTGGCAAGGGAGTTTTGATAGGCTTGGCATTCACCATGTCAAACTTCTTGAGCATGTCATGGGTGTACTTCGTTTGACTAATAAAAGTTCCATCCTTCACTTGCTTGATTTGAAATCCAAGGAAGAACTTAAACTCACCCATCATGGACATCTCAAATCTCTTTGTCATGGTCCTACTAAATTCCTCACAAAAAGTATGATTAGTACTACCAAATATTATGTCATCGACATATATTTGGCACACAAATATATCTTTACCAACTTTGTGAGTGAAAAGGGTAGGGTCGGCTTTGCCTATTTCAAAGCCTTGTTTAAGCAAGAATTCCTTAAGGCATTCATACCATGCTCTTGGTGCTTGCTTAAGCCCATAGAGCGCCTTTTGGAGTTTGTAGACGTGGTTGGGGAACTTGGGATCTTCAAAACTCGGTGGTTGCTCAACATAGATAAGTTCTTGAATGGGCCCATTGAGGAATGCACTCTTCACATCCATTTGATATAGCTTGAAATTGTGATGAGCGGCATAGGCTAGAAGCATTCGGATTTCTTCAAGTCTTGCCACCGGTGCATATGTTTCCTCAAAGTCCAAGCCCTCTACTTGTGTGAAACATTGAGGAACCAATCTTGCCTTATTTCTTGTCACCACGCCATTCTCATCTTGCTTGTTGCGGAAGACCCACTTGGTGCCAATGATATTGGTGTTGGGTCTCTCCACCAAGGTCCACACTTGATTTCTTTTGAAATTGTTGAGCTCTCTTGCATGACCATCACCCAATCCGGATCACCAAGTGCTTGCTCAACCTTAAGAGGTTCCAAAGAGGAAACAAACGAGTAATATTGGTAAAAGTTTGCTAAATGTGAACGAGTTGTTACCCCCTTTCAAAGACTCACAAGGATGTTGTCAATGGGATGATCCCGTTGTATTGTTTGCCTTAGCCTTGGATGACCAATGGCCTCTTGTCCATCTTCTGGATCTTTATTATCTTCTTGCTCGAATATGGGTTGTAGGTTCTATCCTTGAATCGGAGTTGGACTTGCTACTGCTGTCAGAGGGAGTGCGGCACTGCCGCTCTTATGTGCGGCACTACCGCTCTACTGATTTGTAGCAGGGGTCGGCTCCCCCTCAACATCGGGTACGTCAGCGAAAATTGGTGTAGTAGCAACTTGAGGAACCTCCACCTCAGTGACTTCATCTTCTTGTGGTCTTATATCACCAATAGCCAATTGATTGATTGCTTCACATGGTGGATCCTCCTTTCCTACACCACTTGAATCAACTTGCTCCACTTGAGAGCTATTAGATTCATCAAATGTCACGTCTACTGCTATTTCAACTCTCTCGGAGGTTTTGTTGAAAACACGATAGGCATGCTCATTTGATCCACAACCAAGAAGAAAACCTTCATCAACTTTAGGTGCAAACTTAGAGGTTTTGGGTTTCTTATTAAGTATGAAACACTTACACCCAAATACTCTAACCTAGGACACCTTTGGTTTGTTATCGGTTAGAAGCTCATATGAAGTTTTCTTCAACTTCTTGAGTAGGTAGAGGCGGTTGATGGCATGGCAAGCGGTGTTGATGGCTTCGCACCAAAAGAGGTCCAACGTCTTGTACTCATCTAGCATTGTCCTTACCATGTCAATTAGTGTACGATTCTTCCACTCTACTACACCATTTTGCTGAGAGGTGTATGGAGTTGAGAACTCATGCTTGATGCCTTCTTCATTAAAAAAACTCCTCAACTTGGGTGTTCTTGAATTCGGTCCCATTGTCGCTTCTCATTTTCTTGATGGGGAGACCGAACTCCTTTTGAGCTCTTCTAACAAAAGTATTCACTTTGTCCCTAACTTGACACTTATCAAACAAGAAAAATACCCAAGTGAAACAGGAATAATCATCAATAATAACGAGACCATATTTGTTACCCCCGATACTTAGGTAGGCGACCGGTCCAAAGAGATCCATGTGTATGAGCTCCAATGGTTGCATCATGGTCATGATGCTCTTTGGTGGGTGAGGTACGCCAACTTGCGTTCTGGCTTGACAAGCGCTACATATCCTATCTTTCTCAAAGTGAACATTTGTTAGCCCAAGGATGTGTTCGTCCTTTTGAAGTTTGGCCAAGTTTCTCATCCCAACATGGGCTAGTCGGCGATGCCAAAGCCACCCCATGCTAGATTTTTGCCACTAAACAAGTCTAAAGATTGGCTTTACTTTTGTTGAAATCAACTAGGTAAAGCTTGTTCTTTAAATGACCCATAAAGATAATAGAGGAATCCTCCCTTCTAAATACTTCCACACCCTTATCCGCAAAGAGACAATTGAAGCCCATCTCGCATAATTGAGAGACGGACAATAAATTGTAACCTAATGAATCAACATGTAAAACATTTATAATTAAATGCTCAAGGGTTATAGCAACTTTACCGAGACCAATCACACCCCCCTTAGAGTTGTCTCCAAAGAAAATATTTTCATTTGTGTCCATCTTCGGGGTATATGATGAGAACATACTCCTTTCTCTGGTCATATGATTTGTACATCCACTATCAAGCACCCAACTTGACCCACCAGAGGAGTATGCCTGCAAAACAAATTTAGTTGCTTGATTTAGGTCTCCAATTTGACTTGGGGCCTTGCATGTTAGTTACAAAAAATTTAGGAACCCAAATAGAAGTATTCCTATATGTGTTGGCTTCCTTTCCAACATATTTGGCAACCACTTTTCCACTATTATTGTTCCTTAAAACAAAACACGAAATCAAGCTTTGTTGAGGTGGTTGAAACTTTGGTTGGTAGGCATACTTGTTCATAGTGCCCCACACTGATTCCTTTGGCTTCTGCTGAACCTGTTTCTGCTGGGACACCTTCTTATTGGGCTTAGCTTGATAAAGAGCAGAATTGGTACCTTCCCATTTTTGCGGGGAGCGGCACTGCCGTAGTGCGGCACTGCCGCTCTAGACCAATGTTTTCCTAAACGGTAAACGGTCTTTACACGGTCGCCCTTTGTTTAGTGTTTAGGTTGTTTACATGGTGTTTAAACGAAGTTAAACGGTCTAAACGGTTTTGTACTTTTAAAAAAAATACATATAATTATATATGTGCATATAAAAAATCAAGTATTCTAGCACTTATACGTATTTATCCATGTAAAAATCAATTATTTTGGTATGTATACATATTTATGCATGTGAAAAGAACCAAATATAGATATTTATGCATGTAACATATCAAGTGTACACATTTATAAATATAATAAACTTAAGTATACAAATTTGTCCATACAAAACTGAACTAGATTTACCTCGTGTTCGCCTAAACGACCGTTTAAACAGCTGTTTAGCCCGTTTAATGTTGTTTATCTCTGTTCCGTTTAGACCGTTTTCCCGTTTTTGACCGTTTAAACGGTCAACCGTTTAATTTCTGTTTACCCCATAAACAAAACAGTTTACCACCGTTTACCGTTTACTGGCCGTTTAAACGGCCGTTTAATCCGTTTAGGCGAACACTGCTCTAGACTGCAGCACTGCCGCTATCTTTGGAGGCAGATCTGTACCAACTCTTTCCTTTCTCTCAAACCTGACACACTCATAGCCATTTATGATCTTTCTTCCATTTGTCTTGGCTCCTGCAGTGTGCCTAAGACCATGCTTGATTGAGGGGTGTCTCCCTTGCTTGAATTTAGGCACTTTTAAATCATTTGCCTTCTTGTCACTTACTTGAGCCTTATCACTCAAGCAGCCCTTGCCAATGATCTCATTGTGTCTAGCATTTTCTTTTCTCATTGCCTCCATATTTGCAAGGTTAGTGGAATAAGCATTTAAATCAATATTATAATATTTTCCATAACCTTGACTAGTGGAGGTAGTAGAGGCATCCTTTGCCTTAGAGGGATGTGAGTTGCTATCCCAAAGAATGTTATATTGCAGCTCAAGTTTTTGTGCTTTTCATCTAAGTCACAATACTTTTTCTTGAGAGCAATATTTTCTTTCTTTGTGATAGCATGGTCCCCTTGTTCTTTGGCCAATGCCTTGCGCAAGGATTTCACCTCACTTCTCTCTAATGCAAGAGCTTTCTTGCTAGCAATGTAGAGATCCTCTTGTTGGATAAGAGTTTCCTCTCTATATTCTAGCTTGGCTTGGACACTCTCTAAGTCCTCCATTAGTTTAGTGATGAATAGTTTGGTCTTTCCATCTAAATTCTTAGTTAATTTATCAATTTCTTCATCACTAGAGCTATCACTAATATCACTACTAGAGATATCACTAGGAGGTGGAGGAGCTTTGGCCTTGGATTTAGATTTTACCTTCTCACCCTTTGCCATAAGACAAATGTGAGGGGAGTAGTAGTCATCATCGGACCTGTTGGTGAAGAGTCTTGGTGAAGAAGATGGCTCATGGATAGCAATGGTTGCAACTTTCTCATCTTCTTCACTTGAGATTTCAATAGATGAATCCCATTCATGCCCAATGTGAGCTTCTCCCATATTTTTCTTGCTCTTTCTCCTATTGGCCTTGTCCTCCTTCTTCTCTTTCTTATACTTGTCCTTGATCTCATGTGGGCACTTGGCAATAAAATGATCAGTGCTTCCACAATTGTAGCATGTCATCTTCTTCTTGTTTGGAAACTTCCTCTTTACTACCTTGTACCCTTGCTTCTTTAACCCTTTGTGAAACCTCCTCATAAAGAGAGCACATCATCCACTTTCTCATATTGTTCATCATCATGTTCACTCTCACTAGAGGATGAGGTGGTCTCTACTCTTTCTTGAACTTGCTTGATTGCTTTGGGCTTGCTAATTGAAGCTTGCTTGTTGGTCTTGGACTTGCTTGTAGAGCCTTGCTTGCTTGATTTGTTGGCCTTAAGAGCTACATCCCTGTTGATCTTGATGCCTTCTAGCTTTGCATGCAATTCTCCAAGCTTCTTCCTCTCATTTGCTTCTTCTCTTTGCATGTCAAAGGTCAAGATCCTCCCAAGTACATCATTTGGTGTGAAGTACTCAAACTTCTTCTTGTCTCATTTCTTGGTGAATAAGCTTCCAACATAATCTTGACCATTTTGTGATCATCTAGCTCATCACAACCATAGCCTCTAATCTTGCCCACCATGGTCATCAACCTATCAAACATCTCTTAGCACATAGCGGAGCTCCCATCACTCTCAGCCCTTCAGACCAGAGTCCGACCGGACCTCTTGTACCCCCCATCTTTCTCCCTTTCGTTTCTAACCCCACAGCAAACTTCGAGCACCTGGGCTCAGGAATAAAGTCACCGACCGACTCAAACTGGACATAGGGCACGTTGCCTGAACTAGTATAAATCCTGTGTCATTGAGTACTAGGCCACCTCCTATCACAACGTACAGCAAAACTACAAATATTTATGTGTTGGTCACTTTCTGTACCAACAGTTGGCGCCATCTATGGGGAAGACGCTATACGTTCACACTTTTTGGTCATCGGTTGGCCCACTTTTCCACCACCTTCGCCATAGCAGGCTTAAGCGATAAGACTCGCTTCGGCTCACTAGAGTTTCATGCACTCCCACCTGTTGGGATGCGGATTCCACCCGTCTTCAAGCCGTCCTAGGCCTTCCTCTTTGGAAGCCTAGACTTCATCGCCGACCGACTCAGCATACTACACCTCCGCGAGGAGGCAACAATCCTGGTGCCCGTCGGAGGGGCGCCCTCCGTCGGCTCTGGGACACCCAACGACTTCAACGACGAGGCGCCTATGCTTCATTCCGAGCAAACGCTCTGCTCAAACCCCACTTTGAGTAATGTACATATTGTTATTTACTCACTATTTGCTATCTTTCGCCGATTATCCAGAGGGACCCTGTTGTCCCTGCCGCGACCACCATGCGACCGGTTCCCCTAAGGCCTCGCGTCCCCCATGGATGCGGAAATCTGGGGGCTCCGAAGGATGCCAGCGCCGCCCCCTCTCACGTCCGAATTTGTGGGGATGGTGAGCTATGCTCCCACAATGTTTCCTCGACCTCATGGATAATGATGTTGAGAGTGACGGCTCTAGCATCGGCGATGTGGCACCTAGCCACCGTCCGTCTTAGGAGTGCGCTATGGTGGACGCTCCGGGACAACCACCGGTGGTACTGGAGTCCTTGTAGACTCACACCCCTCCGAACCCTCATGCGGGGACCCTCGCGCTCACATGTGAGTACGGCGAGGAGCTACGACGACGGCGGCAGAACCAGCCGCCATCAGCGCCGGCGAGCTCGGCGCACCACACTGCGCCCTGTGCGCATAAACTGGCAAGCGGCACCCGGGGTCATGCCCGTCAGGTCCAGTGCAACATCATTGACAGGGGTAATGATCCCCCACAGTTCGCTCAGGCTAACCAGAACATCACCGCTGCGGTAATGCTTCTGCGTGGCCTTCCCGAGGCGAACGACCCCCAGGAACTAGCGATCCACCGAAACCTCCGGGCACTGGTGGAAACCGCCGCCGTTCAACAGGTGGAGAGCTCCGCATCACGACACTAACTCGTGTCCTCTCTCCCCACTAGGGGAGTGGGGACGCACCAGACGAATCCCTCCACCCGCTCACCACTACAGCCGCCGAGCGTAGCACAGGAGGCCGCATCTGCGCCCCGGCTTGACCTGGCGCCCGCTCCGCACCAACCGCCAATACGCGAGCGGCTCGGGCTGAACCAAGACGCTCGTAGCATCATTAGCAATCATCATCGGTCCCGGCATGATGATGGCATCCATCGAGCGGCAGTGATGGCAGGCGACATCGACCTCGGCCAGACCATCGCGAGGAGTGGTGAAACACACCCCAGGCATGGTCGCCGGCTGGACGATCGGAGTCCTAGCCCGGATGGCCCGGGACCACGGGCCTTTGCCCGAAGCATCCAGAGAGCCCTGCTCCCGCAATGCTTCAATGGAGGCCGAGGCAAAGGCAAGGCCAAGCGCGAGGATCAGGGTGAGGGCCCCTCCACGCAGAGGGGCAAAAAGAACAAAAAAGATTGTCACTGACCGGCCAACTCTGCGTTGGTCGCCACGGCTGATCACACGGACAAGCAGCCCCAGCAGGGCCTTCTGGACCACTTCAATGAGCTCATGGAGAGCCCATGCACCAACCACGCCTACCACATCAAACACCTCTACAAGGACTGTGAGCGCCTCAAGCGCCTTCTGTGACAGGCCAGCGGGCTGAAGGAAGGAAAAGGCAAAGAAGCAACGACCAAGAAAGGGGGCATAGCGGGCAAGGATCCGGACGACTGAAGGTCCCTATACAGTGACTGAGGTGATCCGACCGGACGCCTACCGACTGAAGGACGACAACGGCAACGTTCTCACCAACACTTGGAACAGCGAACAGCTACGTCGTTTCTTCCCCTAAAATTCAGTCTAATCATTTTTTTACTTAACGTTTGCTCCTATAGAGCGCCCCGACCCGAACACTTTCGGCCCGGGTCACTCAGGGGCTCCACGGGGGTGCAATGCCACCCCTCTTTTTACTATCATATGATAAAATACAGCTTTCCCCGAACGAAAGGGTAGTCCATTCCTTTAATTACCTTACGTAACTTTGCTTTAAATATTCCGACCGATCGCAACCCACCTCTATCTATGGTTATGAGCGGCATAGCCTCGCAGGTCATGCCCGGGCTCTTCAATTTGCAACCTACGATGCAAATGGGCAGGTGCGAAAAAGAAGAGAATAAAAAACAAAGTTATGCTAAGGTAAAAATAAGGAACAGACAGGACAAGCTTCCCCGAACGAAGTAGTTCCATCACAAAAACAAAGTTGTTGTATTCATGAATACACAAAAACGCTTTACACAGGGGGCTCCCCCATGACATTATATTCTACATTTGCTAAAGTATTTCTACTCTAAGACTTCTACTATGGCTCCGCGGCGACATCAACTACCGGCTCGACCGACGAGGCAAGGGGCTGCTCATCCTCCGACTGGGCAACATTCGGCTCGATTAGAGGCGGGGCAATGTCCACTTCCGACCCAGGCTCCACGCCATCCTCAGGCTGGGCGATGTCCTCCTGACGCATGCTTCTGGCCATGTTCGCACGGCGAGCATCCATCAACCACTGCGCAGAGACTTGCTCGGTCACCAACTTTGCGTGTGGCAGCAAGCTCTCCCCGAGCGACAGGATGTCCTCCATGCTACAGCCATCGGCATACCCACTACAGATGGTGGCGAAGTCTAGGTCCAGGTGGTACGTCGCCACCGAAGTCAACACTCTCGACGCTCCGTAGAATAGCCCGTCCGTGATGAGGGCCCGGACCTCATCCGGAACCTCTACCAGTTGGATAGCGGGTGCGCTGATACTTGGCGTCGACCCGAAGACCTCTGAGACGACGAGCTGGGCAACATTGCGTATCTGGTCAAGTTCCCCCTCGAGAGAATGTCGCTCTTCAAGGGACATGGCCAGTGATGAGTACAGGCCCGATCTTCCGAGAGGTAGCCGGTAAGTTCGATTTGTGGAGATCTCGACGTTGGCGATCCGGCTTCAAATCAGACGCGATTCGAACCCTACAACCGTTACACCACTGCTCCGTTGGTTATCAACCAAGCACAACTTGATTGACCTCGCCAAGAAGGCTTTTCCTGCAAGCAAATCGAAGAGCACAAGCAAGAAGGTAAAACACGCAATCTGATATTGCAAATATGAATGACGCGATTATCAATAGAGGGTTCTAGAACTCGGTTCCAAAGGACTAATCGACACAGTGGAGGAGATCAAGAACGGGGGCCCTGGATCACTGTAAAAGGATTTGTCACCACAGTTACAATGAACGATTCAGTTTCTCGATGGAAAACTAAACTCTAAACAAAACCCAATTGTGTAGCAGCGGCGACGGCTGTGTTTATAGTCTAAGACTCGACCTAGGGTTGGGGACGGCCAGGGGTTGGGCGCCCACAACTTGGGCTTAAGGCCCGACATGATACATGGCCAAGTTGGCCCAAATAGGTGACGCAGCACCTTGCCGTGGTCACACAGAATGATCCACGGACCTTCTGGAGCTGGGACCAGATCCAAAACGACGGCGTCGTCGTCCCCTTTCCAACGCATCCAAGAACGGCCCATTTCGATGTCGTATGAGAAAGTTATGACCAAAACAGCGACGACGTGTCTGCTGAATCTGAGGGCGACGTGGCAAATTGAGTTGGGAACGAATTGCAACTTGGGGAAGACCATGGCGTCGGTGTGTCCAGCATGGTGATGTCCTCATCATCCTCCCTTCTCGAATTGGAGTCGCCCTCGACTCCATCTTGGCGATGTCCTCATCATCCCTCCTTCTAGAATTGGAGTCGTCCTCGACTCCATCCCATCATCGATGAACTCCTGCAAAAGGTTAGTGACAAAGCAGGCAATGCACCGGACATAAAAGGTTGACAAAACATAGTATAACATGGTGCATCAGATTATCACATAACTCAGCAGAGTGAAGTTGTAGCAAGAAAAGCACCTCCTTTTAACTTAATCCTATTATTTTTAGCAATGTCTGTTGGAGATTTATTTTAATCTCATTAGCATGTTTAACAATATCCGTAGGAGACAAAGGCAACAATGTAATTTTCTTGTCCTTATGTATGATAGTGTATGTATTAGTTCTACCATGGTGTAAAGCATCATTATCAAATTCCCATGGTCGACCTAACAAAATGGAACAAGCTTGCATAGGAACAACATCAAAATCAGCAGATATCATGATAAGAGCACCGTGAAAAAAGCTAATGCGTGCTGATTTAGTTACCTTAGTCTTACCACTATTATTGAACCATTGAAGTTTATATGGATACGAATGTTGTCGTGTGGTCAAGCCAAGCTTGTCAACCAAATCTGAACTCACCAAGTCATTGCAACTCCGCCATCAATGATAGTGAGAACACGACAACCCCGCACAATGAGATACATGTGGAACAAATTGTGGCGTTGGATCTTCATCTCTTCTTCATGTCCCACACGTAGTACTCAACACACGCCGCACAAGAAGGCTAGGGTAGTCCATGGCAGCAGCCACGGAGTCAATTGTGATGGCCTCCTTGTCTTGATCGCCCTCGGTGGGATCTGCATCAATGTTAGCGACAAAGGCTAAATCATCTTCAACATCACTAGCACTTACATATCCATCCTCGGTAGCAATGAAAGCGCCGACGACCGGGGCAATCCTTCATGACATGTCCCATGCCTTTGCATCGGTGGCAAATGATTTTAGAGCGGACGAGGAGGAGCTAGTAGAAGCACCGGAGTGGCACCTTTCTTCAAATGTGGAAACGCACATTAGACAATTTACTTACCCCTTTAAGAAAATGGAGGTGTAGATGGTGTGGTGCAACAGAAGCTTGGTCGCCTCCGGCTCGAACGCTGCTGAAAATTCCTCCCATTGTTAGACCTGAAAGGCTGGTGTTGTTTATGTCCTGTGCTTCTCGTTACGCCTTAATAGCAAGATGATACAATTGGGAAAAATTACGCCATTCTTTGTAATCAAGTATGTTACAGTATATCATGGTTT
This sequence comes from Miscanthus lutarioriparius, assembly GCA_904845875.1. Lineage (NCBI taxonomy): Eukaryota > Viridiplantae > Streptophyta > Magnoliopsida > Poales > Poaceae > Miscanthus > Miscanthus lutarioriparius. The sequence continues at coordinate 38,579,971 of CAJGYO010000008.1, read as the reverse complement.
AAACCACCAAAAATCTAGCACTAGCATCATTATCATCTTCGTTTATACCACAACGTGCTAAACCAATAAGCAATTCTTGATAGTATGCTTCTACCCTTTATCACCTTGTTTTAAAGTTTGTAGTTTCAAACGTAAATCACGTTGGTAATAAGGAGGAACAAAACGAGATTTCATACGTTGCTTTAAAACATTCCAAGTTTGAGGCACAAAGCAGCACATTATTGGCATTGCAAAGATCACTCCACCGTAACAAAGAAAAATTAGTAAACTCACTAGTAGCAAGTCTAACTCTATGCTCAATGGGAACATTATGAGAATCAAATTTTTGTTGAACAAAGCTCCCAATCTAAATATGCCTCTGGATCAACATTACCAAAGAAAAGGAGGTAGACTAAATTTAATTTTAGCAAAAGGATCATTATTACCATGATTATTACCTCCCATACCGCGACGATTAAAGTTGAGGCGGCGACGGCACCACCGTCGAGATACGCATCTTCATCACCAAAAGCATCTCGCATCTTCATCATCAAAGACGATAAGGTGGAGGGCGTTGCTCAAAATTTGTTCAATGCGGGTGACGAGATTGTTCACGTTAAGCGCGTCATTCGGTCATAAGATTGCGTTGTTCACCATGAACATTGTAAGCTCGCCCTTGACACGCACTCATTGAAGTCCGTCGGAGTTCCCGCCATGGTTAGAAGATAGAAAAAGACAACACCAAAGTATTATCCCTATCAACTACAAGGAAACAAGTGGTGGTGGTGGTGATGGTGGTGAAAGTGGAATGCAAAATCACAAGCTGCTTACCACCGTCTTTGCTCAGATTCTTACCAACGCCAAACAGAGCAAAACCAAAATGGCGAAGCAATCTGTTGTGGAGCAGTGGTGTAACGGTTGTAGGGTTCGAATCGCGTCTGATTTGAAGCCGGATCGCCAACGTCGAGATCTCCACAAATCGAACTTACCGACTACCTCTCGGAAGATCGGGCCTGTACTCATCAATTGGTATCAGATATTTCAGGTTTACCGCGAGGTATAATCTCGTTTGCCTTAGATTCGTATTTGTTCATTACCTAGAGTCTACAAAAAGCCCAAAAATATTTCAATTTCCGCTGTCCTATCGAGATTGCGTGTTTTACCTTCTTACTTGTGCTCTTCGATTTGCTTGCAGGAAAAGCCTTCTTGGCGAGGTCAATCAAGTTGTGCTTGGTTGATAACCAACGGAGCAGTGGTGTAACGGTTGTAGGGTTCGAATCACGTCTGATTTGAAGCCGGATCGCCAACGTCGAGATCTCCACAAATCGAACTTACCGGCTACCTCTTGGAAGATCGGGCCTGTACTCAACAGCCAGCGCCTCCGCATTCCAGCTAATCATCGCCTTGGTCATCTCCAGGTCCTGCCCCAACGACTCCACCTTTCCATCCAGCTCTGGAAAAAGGACGACAAGCTCAGAATCAAGCTAAAGGAAGAAACCAACACACCAAAAAATAGAAAAGGTATGTACCGAGGCGAGTGTTCTCGAGGATGGAGAGTCCCTCCTATCAAGTCACCTGCTCGCGTAGCCAAGTGTTCGCCTCCTCCGTCCCCATCACCCAGCCTCAAAGCGCGAGCACTTCCTGGTCAGCCTTCGACCGGGCCTTTCGCTCCGACTCCAACGCCTTTCGCTCCATATCTAGGGTCTCCAGGGCTCTTTGGAGTGCCGCCTTAGTGTCCGTCAGGGACTTCTGCAGTGCCGCCTGGCGGGCCTTCGCCGCCTCAAGCCCCCGCTCGACGGCAGTCACCCGTTCTGCCGCAAGCACTTCCGCCGCCCGCGCCTTGGTCACCTCCACCGCCCGGTCCTGAGACTCACGGCGGGCGGACTCTAGCTAGCGCTCAAACTTGGCCATCCAGGCGTGCTCTATCTAGAGGAAACGGGACTTGCGGCTCGATATCTCCTCTAGACCCTACAAAAATGAGAAGCAAGCATGCTGAGGCAACCAACAAAAGACCAAGGGGTCAAGGACAAGCGTGGGAAACTCACCGCCGCGGCACGGCGCAGGTTGACCTTGACTAACCGCTGGACGAACTCAACCCGCTCTTGGGCCTCCTCAAGCTTCACCAACAGCTTGGCGAGATCAGACTCCATGGTGAATCCTCTCCCCACAAGGATGTCCTAGAGCTAACACTCCTACGAATCCCGAAGGATGAACCAAACCTTTGTCAAGTCCTCGGGGCAAGGCCACACTAGGTCGGTCTCCTCTAGCCCGCTGGAGGGCCCATCCTCTGACCAGACCACCACCAGCTCCTGCGACAGCACCGATAGCTCCACCTCACCATCTGCTTCATCGTAAGAGGGGATCTCCACCACCTTGATTTCACGGGCCATTGACAGGCGTTTCGGCTCCATCCCGGCCGCATCTCCCCCTGGCACCTCCAACGCTGACCGGGAAGGTGAGTCGTGTAGCCCTCCCCCTGGCGAGGCAGGGAGCCCGATCTCCCTCTCCTCTTCCACCGCAGCTGGTGGAGGAGGGGCCACAAGGGACACCTCCGACATGGCCTCCGCCATCACCACCGGGATCGCCACCAACACCATCGCCGCCGCTACCGCCGTATGTGGGGGTATTAACCCCTATACCCTTACGGCTAGGCTGAACCTAGATAAAACCTCGTGTTTGTCTTGCGTCACCATCTTGTTTGTGGCTTGCGCATCTGTCTGCCGACAATCTACTATCTTGGGCATACCCCTAGGTAGACTGCCGACCATATTTCGTCGACAGTGGCACGCCAGGTAGGGGGTGTGCATACTGCTCTCCAAGCGAACAAGATGGTCATCATCCCCGGCTCCATGGCTACACCGAACGGCCTCACGTTCACCGTCGATCAGATCACCTGGACCACCAGCTCCGACGACTTCATCGCCATGATCACGGAGGAGGCGCGGATTCAATCTGCGTCGACCGCTGCTTCACCTGCATCGGCTACGGCTTCGACCACGGTGGATACGGCTCCAACCACGGGGGATCCGGCTCCGACCACGGTGGATCCGGCTCCAACCATGGTGGATCTAGCTCCGACCATGCCCGCATCGCCTTCAGCCACGCCGATAGCCCGTCGTCCGCTTCCCCGCTACAAAGGGAAGCAGATCGACAACACCGACTTGCTCGACTCCATCGCTCGGGTCGGCACCGAACTCGCTGAAACCCTAGCTCTGGTAAGCTCAATTCAAAGTCAACCTAATGAGTAGGTAACCGCTCCCCATAATAGATCTACCCGACCAGCTCGAGCTAGTCATCCTGCACGACTTGGTACAGATCTCGTGGTTATATCTACTCCTGAAGGGTGCTCTGCTCGTCGCCGGCCAGCTTCTGCGATGGGTCTCTGGCTCTCTGAGTACGAAGCCTCGATGGGGAACTACCAGGCCCAGCCCTACGGCCTGCGAAACGCTACCTCCAACTACGCTTATAATATACAACGCTGCTCGGGTCTGTGTTCTGTACTCCGACCTCAGCCAAAGCCACACAACTTTGTCAACATGGTCCGGATTGAGGATTGTCAAGAAGGATCGGTTCACACAGTTCAAGAGGGTGGCTCAAGCTCCTCGTCCGGCACTACATCTAATGCCTCTGTTCGCACCGAGCTCCAAAATCACGATGATGAAGGCGTCGAATACGATCTGGATATCCCAGACCACGCTCAAGGATACCCGCGATTCCCATCCTTCCCACCAAGGCGGGGAGGCTTGATCAACATTGTCAGTAATGACGAACCACCGGTAGTCGGCGAGACAGAGCAAGAAAGGCTGGCACGTGAAGCACACAATATTGATCGGTTTAATCGCCGACAAATCAAAGCCGAGGTGGAAGAAGCACGACGCATAAGGGTCCAGCCACGCGACCTCAACAATGCCTTCGACAGGGTGGGGGATAAACATGTCTTCAGGACTCCAAGCGCTAACATGGCCGTTGCTATGGCGACAATGCAACGGCTACCCAATACCCTAGAAACCCAGGCAATTCGCGACGATATACAAGCTTACCTGACGGCTGGTATGGCCCAGACCGCAGAGATCGTAAATCAAGCCCAGGCTCCATCCGTCTTAGTCGAGTCAAGCCACAGCCGCCAGTACTCAAGTCGCTCACAGCCACCCAACCAACATGGCTCGCGCAACAATGACCCATCAGACAACCGTCAAGGCGGAAACGGTGGCCATGACGATGGTCGGGATGACAACCGCCGTCGGGAGGACGACCGCCGCGACGTTCGGGACGACAACCGCCGAGACAACCGCAATAATCACCGCAAAAACCACGGTCGCAGGGCTAATCTGGATGGCAACCGAGATCGCCGTGGTGGCAATAACGATCTCCGCCATTACCTCGGAGGACGTGATCTGCGCGATCGCATCAACCAGAGAGCCAATGATCGTGCATCCCATGAAAGCTATCGCCGTATGGAATATGATACTGTCCATGGCCCGCCGGGTTTGAAGCAGTTTACTCCGCACCTTCGCCAAGTCATATGGCCCAAGAAATTCAAGCTCGAAAAACTTCAGAAGTATGACGGCAAGGAGAACCCCGAATTATGGGTCATGCTCTATGAAACCGCGTGCAGATCAGCCATGGCTGACGAGCACGTCATGTCTAACTACTTCCCAGTCGCTGTTGGTCATGCAGGTCACCAATGGCTGGTCAGCTTGCCGGCAAACTACTTCAATTCCTAGCAAGAACTCAAGCAAGCTTTCATCGACAACTTCATTGCCACTTGCGAGCAACCCGGCAACACATATGATCTGCAGCTGATTCGAGATCGGAAAGATGAGCCACTGCGCGAGTACATCCGGCATTTCTCGGAGATGCGCATCAAGGTCCCGTCAATCTCCAACAGCGAGGCAATCGAGGCTTTCATCACTGGCCTCCGCTTCCACGACGCTCTAAGGGACAAGCTCCTCCACAAGAGACCTGAATTGGTCACAGCGCTCCTGGCCACCGCTAAGAAATAAGCGGACACCGACGACGCTAAAAAGATAATTATCGAAGAAGCAGCAAGGGTCCCGCGCTCCGACCACCACCCACACCGCGACGATTACCGCTGCAACCATGGTCGGAATGACAATTTTGACCGCCGCAACCAGCGCAACGACTCCCACGACCACCATGACCAACGTAATCAGCGGCATAACCGCCGTGACGATTACAGGGGCAAGCGTGCTAGGGAAGACGACGGTGAGGTCAACACCGTCAAAAAAGGTGGCGGACATCATAACTACGAAGAAGACTATGCCAAAGCATTGAAAGGGCCCTGCCAGCTCCATCCCAAGTCAAACCATACCATGGAGAACTGCCGCATTCTCAAGTCTATCTACACGCATCAACAGGCTCTGGATACGTCCGACAAGCCTAACGACGCAGGGGAACAGCGCAACGAGGACAACGACGATGAAGATGCAGATCCCCGTCACAAGTATGTCAAGCCAACCGATTGCGTGCACACCATCATTGGAGGCAAAGTGTCCATCGAGACCAAATGAGAACGCAAGCTGCTCGCCCGCGCCTGCTTAAACATGGCCTACACCGACAACCTCATCGCTGATCCACGGCTCCCTCCTTGGTCTCACCGCGAGATCTCCTTCAGCAGAAAGGACCAATGGGCCGCAATACCTGAGCCAGCACATTTTCCTCTAGTCCTCGATCCTTGTATCAACAAGGTTCAGTTCGACAGGGTGCTGATTGACGGCGGTAGCTCCATCGATATACTGTTCAAGAACAGTCTACCAGCACTGAAGATAACCCAGGCGGATCTCAAGCCATACGAGGCACAGTTCTGGGGTGTTCTCCCCGGACAGAGCTCTACACCTCTCGGGCAGATCACGCTACATGTACAATTTGGGACCCCGGACCACTTCCGCACCGACTACGTCAACTTCGTGGTCGCTGACTTCGACGGCACCTACCATGCTATCCTGGGTCGACCATCGCTCACCAAGTTCATGGCCATACCTCATTACAGGTATCTGGTGCTGAAGACTCCTACCGAGAAAGGAGTTCTAACCCTCAGGGGCAATGTATACGTAGCTTATACCTGCGAGGACGACAGCTTCAAAATAGCAGAGGCTCACGACCTCTCTATTCGCATGGCCGAGACCATGCTCGATGCCAAGAACACCTCGGCCGACCACCTAGAGATCCCAGAGCTCGAGGCTCCACGCAAGAACACCAAGTCCAAGGAGCACAAGGTGATCCAGCTGGTCGACGGTGATCCTAGCAAAATGGTCCTTATCGGGGCCAACCTGGATCCCAAATAGGAAGACGCGCTCGTCAGGTTCTTGAGGAGCAACGTGGATGTGTTCGCATGGAAACCTGCTGACATGCCCGGTGTACCTCGGAACTTGATCGAGCACTCCTTGAATGTCAACGACAAGGCCAAACCTATCAAGCAGAAGCTACGACGGTTCGCTCGTGACAAGAAGGAGGCGATTAGGGTAGAAGTTACACGGCTTTTGGCAGCCGGATTTATTAAAGAAGTGTCTCATCCGGAGTGGTTAGCCAACCCGGTTCTTGTACGCAAAAAGAATAATGAATGGAGAATGTGCATTGATTACACTGACGGCATACGCCCTAACCCGGAGAAAGTCAAAGCTATCTGGGACATGAAGCCACCCAAAAAGGTGAAGGATCTTCAGAAGCTTACCGGATGCATGGCCGCTCTCAGTCGTTTCATATCAAGATTAGGCGAAAAAGGATTACCGTTCTTTAAACTGCTCAAAGCATCCGAGAAGTTTGAGTGGTCGGAGGAAGCAGACGCTGCCTTCACACAGCTAAAACAATACCTTACATCACCTCCGGTCCTCACTGCTCCCAGAGAAGACGAAACACTCCTGCTTTACATTGCGGCGACTAATCGAGTGGTCTCCACTGCCATGGTGGTCGAGCGCGACGAGCCCAGCCACATCTACAAGGTACAGTGACCAATTTATTTCATCAGTGAGGTACTCAATGAATCCAAGACCAGGTACCCACAGATTTAGAAATTGATCTACGCCATACTAATAACATCCCAAAAGTTGAAACATTACTTCAACGGATATCGTGTGGTGGTCATGACTGAGTACCCTCTGCGAGACATCATTAGCAACAAGGATGCGAACGGGCGCATCGTCAAATGGGCAACGGAGCTATGCCCCTTCTCCTTGGATATTGCAAGCCGTACTACAATCAAGTCTCAGGCACTCGTCGATTTCATTGTCGAGTGGACAGACTTAAGCACGCCTACCTCTCAGGGGCCCGACGAGTATTGGAAGATGTACTTCGACGGCTCTCTCAACATCGATGGCGCAGGAGCAGGAGTCCTTTTCGTGTCACCATCTAAGGAGCAGCTCCGGTATGTCCTCAGGATTTATTTCCCAGCATCTAATAACGCCACCGAGTATGAAGCATGCCTACATGGTTTGCGCATTGCGGTCGAGCTTGGTGTTAAATGTCTCTATGTCTACGGAGACTCGGCTCTGGTCATCAACCAACTCAACAAGGACTGGGACATGACCAGCGAAAAGATGGATGCATACTGTAAATCGATCAGAAAGCTGGAAGGCAAGTTCTATGGCATCGAGTACACACACGTGGTCCGAGACAAAAATCAAGTAGCAGATGCGCTATCAAAGGTAGGATCATCCCGAGCCAAAGTCCCACATAGCGTATTCGTCCAAGACCTGCTCACGCCTTCCATCGAAGAGGAAGATCCCACGGTCGACAAGCCTCTAGACCAGCAATTGGTGGCTACGGTTCCGGCGTCGAGCACCACCGAGCCACCTCCGACCACTCATAAGCCTGATTGGAGAGTACCTTTCATCAAGTACCTGACAGATGGCAGCGGTTACACTGATCGGGCAGAAAACGAACGCCTGATGCGTCGTAGTAAGCAATATCTACTCGTCGATGGCAAGTTATGGCGCAAGAACGCAAAGGAGGAAATCTTGATGAAGTGTATGACCCAGGAGGATGGCGCACACATCCTAGACCAAATCCACTCTGGCTCCATCGGCAACCACGCGGCCTTGAGAATGCTGGTCGGCAAGGCTTTCCGAGCAGGGTTCTATTGGCCGTCAGCGGTAGCCGATGCAGAGAAGCTAGTCCGCCACTGTGAGGGTTGTCAGTTCTTCACCAAGAGAATACATGTACCAGCACATAAGATCCAGACAATACCAGCCTCTTGGCCCTTAGCATGCTGGGGACTGGATATGATCGGACCCTTCAAACCGGCTCCTGGGAAATTTACATGTGTCTTCGTACTGATTGACAAATTTTCTAAGTGGATAGAGTACATGCCTCTGGTACGGGCATCCTCAGAAAAGGCTGTCACGTTCTTCGACCAGGTCATCCACCGCTTCGGCATACCCAACAGCATCATCACTGATCTGGGTACTCAGTTCACCGGGAACGCTTTTTGGGACTTCTACGATGAAAGGAGCATAGTAGTAAAATACGTCTCGGTGGCACACCCTAGAGCTAATGGACAGGTCGAGCGGGCAAACGGTATGATTTTGGATGCATTGAAGAAGAGGATGTACAGAGAAAATGACAAACTCCCGAAAGATGGCTCAAAGAGTTACCAGCCGTGGTCTGGGGCCTCAGAACTCAGCCCAGTCGTAACACCAGTGTCTCACCATACTTTATGGTTTACGGTGCTGAGGCAGTCCTCCCAGCAGATATAGCTTTTAGATCAGCACGGGTAGAGAACTTCGACGAAGGCAAGGTTGATGAAGTACGAGAGCTAGAAGTGAATAGTGTAGAAGAAACGGCTCGATTCTTGCGTACGTACAGCCAAATACCTTGCTGTTTTGCGCAGGTACTACAACAAGAACGTTAAAGAGCGGTTCTTCGTGGTCGGGGACCTGGTCTTAAAGTGGAAGACGAATCAGGCTGGTGTCCATAAACTCGCAACTCCATGGGAAGGGCCCTTCATGATCAAGGAAGTCACACGACCAACGTCTTACAGGTTAGCTCACCTGGATGGTACGGACGTACCCAATTCATGGCACATCGACAAGCTTAGGCGTTTATATGCTTAACTACTAAGATATGTACTCCTCTTGTGCTTTTGAATTAATTCAATAAAGCTATTATGATTTCTCCGACCACTCTGATGTGTCACTTCGAATTTTACGGTTATTCTAACTTAGCCAGTCAAAGCCAACCACCATTCCTTCCTGGGTTTTCGGAGCAGGCCCTGTCTCCGGTTCCTCCCAACGCGTGCATGGGATCCGCTCTCTACGCTACGGGTGATCGGCAGGTCCCCCCTGGTTTGACTTGTCCGCGTCTACCTGTGCACAGGTCACGCACCTCACACTCCGACCACATGGCAAACCAGGGCCGTACAAACTTTATAGGATGATGTGTCGACTAAACTGGTACAACTAAACAGAACGCTAACATGTTCTCACTTAGTTACACCAACACGAGTTTCAAGCTTAAATACATTTTATACAAAACAAACAAGCTTATGATGATATACAGTTACGTTATTACAAGCTTGCCTGAAAAGGTACAAGTTTACAATAACACAACTACATCTTCTTCTGCAGCTACAGCCTATCCTATTGGCTGGTCGGGGCAAGTGGCACCTGCTGCTCGCTGCTCCTGACATCTTGCTCGAGTCTCGGAGACTCTTGTACTGGTCGAGCTGAAGAAGATGGCCCCGCCGATGCCTGGCTGGTCGACACCGCATGCTTTGTTAGTTGGCTTAAAACTGATGGTGTTTCCAGCTGACTCGTTGATGGCGTACCCTGTACAGGCGCTGTCCCACTTCCACATAGGTTAATATCGCCAATTATTTATGCCGACAAGTCCAGCTGGGTCATCCGAAGCTCCTCAGCCTTGTCTGGATCTACCTCCTTCGGGTACCCAGCCTCCAGGCACTTGAGATCGATTTGGGGGTAGTGGGCACGCACCATGCTTAGCACATGTGTGCCTGTGTACTCACCAGCCTCCTTCACGAACTCTTGGAACCATCCCCATGCCTTTCGACACCTCTCGACCAGTCCAAGCTGCGGTGTCCTTGGCACTTCCTCTGTAAGTGCTAGGTCGATAAGGTTGAGGATGGGCCAGATGCCAGTTGCCACTTCCTGGCATCGGCTCTTCCATGTGTCCTGATCCTCGGTGATCTCTAGGCATCACGCCTTCCAGCTGTCACGATCTTTCATCATGGTTTCCAGATGCTTCTTGGCATTGACTTTTCAAACTGCAAACCGCACAAGGCATTAAAATGTCACGCCACGACAAGATAAGGCGGGCAACAGAGTGAGCAAGGTGGTCTGGAACACTTACTTTTCAGTTCCTCCTTCATCTTGGTTGTGCGGTCCTAGAGTTGCGACTGGTCATGCGCCAGTTTCTTGTTGTCCTCCTTCAGGCGACCACACTCTATGGCCACACGGCTATTCTCCTCTTGGAGACAGATTACTTCGGCTTCTAAGCCTGCACTACAGTTGTTATTATCAACAATGCAACAACACATGTCCTGCACTCGTTGTGATTAAGTGACAACTTACTTGTTTTTTCCTGCTCTTTGTTACTGAGCTAGACGACCAGGTTCTGGTTCTGTGCCTCTTGCTCCGTCCTCTCCTGGTTGGCGGCTTCAAGTTGGTGGCGCAAGCGTTCCACCTCGGCCGCCAGTTCTTTATTGCTTGCTGTGATTCCCTCAATCTGGTCGAAGCACTTCTTTCGGTACCTAGCGGTCTTCATTAAGTCCTGCATGTAAAAAGCTAAGTCAGACAGTTTGACTGGGTAGCAGGATCAGGTGGTCAAGCAAAACATACCTGGACTTCCGTCACCAGACGTTTCACCGCTCGCTCAACTTTCATGGTCTCTTCGACCTCTGGGATTTCTTCATGAACAACCCATTGGTCGTTCCACCAGCGCGACACATATACATGTTGTCGTTTGTCTTGGGGACGGCCTAGGACCTCCTCTACTTCGTCCTCTTCGGCCTCTTGTTTGGGTAGCGGTGCTGGTCTGGAATTTGCAGCCTCTGCGATCACTATGGCCTTCCCATGGGCCATAGCATCGGCAGATGTGCTCTGTGCCACCTCCGGCTGCTGCTCCTCGGTTTGGTCTGTACCCTTGGCACTGACGTGTCCTCCTCAGCAGGGTTAATGCTTGGAGCACCTGTACTTGGCTCGCCTATCCCCTCGACCACCTGCTCGGGGACTGTTGTCTGGCCACTCATCTGCTGAGGCTCTGGCGAACTTTCTGCTATAGGTTCCTCCATAGCCGGCTGCTGGGCAGTTTTCTCTGACATTACTGGCGGAGCCATGCCGCACCCGGCTAGTTGGTCGGGATTTTCGATGGACGCCGACCCAATATATCCAAGATAAGTTCAGACGACGACATTATTCAATTGTAAGCTTACATCAAGGTTACAAATACTTATAGCTTGGAAGCGTGGAATGATGTGGCGAAGGCGCGTCTCTTCGGCCGTGCTTGCTCCATGTGCTCTGCGGGTGCCACCTGGTTCCCCTCTACGACCAGCACCGGCGCCGGGGCTTGATGCTCGACCCCTTTGCCGCTTGTCCTCTGCACTTCAGTGGTCAGCGATGCGGGTCCCACTGGCACGGAGGAGCCACCTTGATCCATTGGCTCCAGTTGCCTCTTCCCCTTTCGAGGGACGAGTCGAAAGATGTCCGCATCCTCTATTTCATCGTCTGACAATGTGAAGATCGCCTGACGAAGCTTGCTGGCCGCCAGCCGCTTACCAGTAGCTCTGGTCGCTGCCTCCTCCCCAACTCCAGGCACGGCCCAGTCAACGTCTTCAATGCCGGTGCTGGTCTGGGCGGTTGGGCCGGCAACTTGCGGCCAATCTACACCAGGGGGTGGAGACACGAACACTATTGCTCTATCTCTACCATCAATCTGGGAAACATAAAGGAGATAACATAGTAAGTTTCTGTTACAGCATAAGACTGCGGGTACAAAGAAGAATGATTTACCTTTGGGGGAGGTCGGGCGAGCTTGAAAGCGTGCTCGATGTCGCTCAATCTCACATAATTTGGATCAGCTAAGTTAAATAGCTCTCCAATTCTGGCTTTGACTTCGATCTTGTCAAGCGCCTCTTGCCTGGTCCTCGTTGGGTCTGCGCTACCCTAGTACTCGTAGCTAGGATGTACCCTCCTCTGGCAGGGCTAGATCCTTCGGCTGATGAAGTTTCTGACCATGCTCGGACCATCCAGTTTCCTCCACGGGATCATCCCAAGTAGTTCTTGGATCTATTCCAGGTGCTCGGGCTTTTCCGACCAGCTGTTCTTCTTCTCCGGAATGAATCCCACATCGCACAGTGTGATCGTCCTCGGCTCTTCGCGGATGTAGAACCACTTCTTGTACTAGTCGTCCTGCGATGTGTTCCAAGGGCAGTGCAAGTATTGGGCCTTCATCCCGTCACGCAGATTAAGGTACACACCTCCGGCTATCTTCGAGCCGCCGCTTCCTTTCTTCCGCAAACAGAAAAGATGGCCAAAGAAGTCGAAATGGGGCTGGAAGGCACCATATGCTTCGCAAAGATGAATGAAGGTGGAGACAAGAAGAATCGAGTTGGGATGCAGATTGCAAACCCCAATCTCATAATACAAACAGAGCCCCTGAAGGAAAGGGTGCACTGGAACCCCAAAACCCCGCTTGAAAAAATCTTCGAAAACCACAATCTCACCTGGTTGTGGATAGGGGTACCCTTCTCCTTTCGGTGCGCGCCATCCTGCGAGTGCCTTGTTGTGGAGTACTCCCATGATGACGAGGTCTTCGATGGTCTGCTCGTTGCTTCTTGACTTCCACCACTCCTTCGCCATGACTCCGGTTTTCTTCTAGGCGTCACTCTTCGCCATGAATCTGCCCTTGCTGATGGAGGTGGATGTGGTGGAGGGGTTATTGGTGATGATTTCGGAGGTATTAGGGTTGGCAAGAGGAAGAAGAAGGCTGTGGCGGTGAATGGTAATGGGGATCGGTAAAAAGTAACTTACCAGTTCTATATTATAAATAACCAAGAGTTTCGCCGTTTCGACTGCCCGAGATTCTTGGGAGACATGCGCACGCGCCGCAGACGGTTGTTTTCACAACCTCGAGATTTATGCCAATATACGCGCCCCTTCGTTACTAGTGTAGCGCCTCTTCGTTGCTAGTGTGAGAGGGCCCACACTGACGCACCTCCTTACAAGTGCCAAGCGACTGTTTGCTTGAAAGGACAAGAGGGCAGTATGACGTGCTATACCCGTCTGTTTTTTTTTTTACCAGACGTGTCAGATTTGACTTGATAGAGTAAGAAGATACATAAATACACCAAGTAATAGTACAAGCGACATTTGTTTCTTCACTGCAATACTCGTGCTCAGGGATGGTCCAGACCACTACCGTGCTCGGGGAGTGCTCTGACCACTACCATGCTCGGGGACTGCTCTGACCACTACCGTGCTCGGGGACTGCTCCGAACACTATCATGCTCGGGGACTGGTCCAGACCACTATCATGCTCAGGGATGGTCCAGACCACTACTCGTGCTCAGGGATGGTCCAGACCACTACCGTGCTCGGGGACGGTTCCGAAGAATGCTCGGCGATTGTTCTCCTCGGCTACATGTGATTTGCACTCACATATAGTTGAGAGACATTTATTTAGACCTTGCTGCAAGGCTTCTACTTTGCCTTCCAGCAAGCTTGGGGGATATATCGGTACGATGCACCTGCCGGTGCATCCCGTATTGATTGTACGACGACTGGATTCTTAACTTCAGTAGAAATTCTTTTTAGACCCTGGCACCACGTGCCTGCGTCACCTACTACCAGGCTCGGGGACTAAGTGGGCACACTTCACCTTGCGGTGAATGTGTTTATTTAATCAACCCCTACGCTTTGATTGATTGTCAGGATTACTATTGGGCTCGGGAACAGTCCCGACCACTGCTCGGAGATCGCTCTCCTCGGCTACATGTGATTTGTACTCACATACAGTTGAGAGACATTTATTTAGACCTTGCTACAAGGCTTATACTTTGCCTTCTAGCAAGCTCGGGGACTATATCGATGCGATGCACTGCACGTGCATCTCGTGATCGCTTGTATTATGATTGGATTTTCAACTTGAATGGGAATTCTTTTTAGACCCTGGCACCACGTGCCTGCGTCACCTACTACCAGGCTCGGGGACTAAGTGGGCACACTACACCTTGTGGTGAATGTGTTTATTTTATCGACCCTTACGCTCATTGTTGGCCATAAACAACTCATCGTACAAGGGTCACTTACATTTCTTTTTTCGAAAATACAAGTGGGCACACTTGATCGAGAAAGAAATCTTTTTTTTTTTTTTTAAGAGCACCATGCATTCTTCTGACAACCGAATCTTCAGCTATAATCGTGGTCTACTACTTTCTCAGACCGATCGAATGTTGGCGCATTTGATTGGTCAATGTTTCAATCGATTGGAAATGACATGAAGACGGATTGCATTAGTCGAAGGAGATCAAGCGGCGTGTCGTAGCATAATACATGGTGCTCGGGGACTAGGCATGTGGGGTATTAACCCCTATACCCTTACGGCTAGGCTTGGGCCGCCCGATCGAGGGTCCGTCCGCTAAAAAAACGACGCTGCACAGAAATGCAACCTGTTCGAGTCCCGCAAAAAGGAGTCAAGACAGATTTGGCGATCAAGCAAGATCTGGTCGTTTAGAATAGAAATCCTTATCCAGCCACCTATGGCAATTGTAATCGCTAGGATTAGTTTCGGATCAGTAACCTCGCCCTCTGGGACTATATAAAATGAAAGGCAGAGATCCTCTAAAAACATCTCTCATTGACATACAGCAATATAATCAGACGCAGGACGTAGGTATTACGCCTTCTTGGCGGTCGAACCTGGATAAAACCTCATGTCTGTCTTGCATCACCATCTTGTTTGTGGCTTGTGCATCTGTCTGCCGACAATCTACTACCTTGGGCATACCCCTAGGTAGACTGCTGACCATATTTCGTCGACACCGTACTAGCGACCGACCCAGGGGGCACCGCCCTCGGAAAGGAAGGACTCACTGCCATGACCCTGCTCTCCCCACCGCTTGCCACGGCGCGCTACAAGGTGGGCCTCCAATCCTCCCGCACAAGAGTCGGGTGATGTTCAGCCCCATCAACATCCGGCCGCTGTCGAAAAAGTATAGGTCAGTCACACTCCAAAAAGCTAACAACAAGATCGAAAAGAAACAAAAAAGGCATACCGGGATGTAAGCGGTACGACTCAGAATCCCCGACCCGATGTCAACGGGCCAGTAGGGCGAGGACTGCTCCTAGGCCATGACCCACGCCCCCTCACTTCAACCAAGGGCGGAGTCGACCCAACCGGCTCTTGCCCAGCCCGCGAATCACTACAACCTTCGGCTCGGGGCACGCCGACCGGAGCAGCTGGCGGGGCATCCTCCCACTGTGAGTCGCACGCTAGCACTGGCCCCGACGACGCGCAGGTGCAAGCCTGCTCCTTTCACCGCCTAGCCTGTCCCGCCACGCCCATAGCAGGTGAGGATGAGGCCGGCGACACCTCAGAATGGCGCGATGACCGCATCCGCTTCGCCTCCCATTCACCGACGGTGCCCGCGCTCGCAGCACGCTTCCTCGGCGTAAGAACAATGCCGCGCCTCTCTGCCTCCTGCTCACCGCCAGCATGTGCGGCCGCAGGATCGCAACGCTTCGCCAAGGTCACAACGACCTCCCGGCTTTCCTCCTCCTTAGAGAAGATCATGTCATCACCCACCTCTGTGGGGTCCTCTGACTCGAGCTCTGACTCGACGTCACTCCTATTTTCCCCAGCCCACACACACCGGGTGATCTCCTTCTCATGCTTCCGCCGAGGCTCCTCAGCTTTCTTCTTCTTCTTGGCATCCGCCGCCTCCTTCTGGGCGGCCTATCGAGCCGCGCCCTCCGACCCCTTTGGAAGGTGCAGCCAGGACTTATAAACTCTAAGTCCCTACGAAACAGGCAACTCAATGAAAAAATAGGAAAACAAAGGGGAAAAGAACACGAAGTAAAGAGAGAGGAGCATACCAGCTTGGACACCACCGAGGAGTTAAGAGGTCCGGGCTTTCCGTCGAGGTTCTCTTTAGGCCTCAGCTACAGCATCCGGTCGAGGCGACTCCAGACCTCGTCATTCGGCAGCTCCTCCGGCAACGCACGGTCAAGGTCCGTCGGGCCGCTGTACTTCCACATCGACCGCGTCCTCTCCACCAGCGGAGCAACCCGATGGCTAAAGAGGGTGTGGAACACCCACACCCTGTCAAGGCCGTGTCGCACGAGCTTCTAGAGCTCCGCCTCGATAATCTCCACCTTCTTCTGCCGACTGGCGGGGCCCCCACAACCAGCTGTCCAGCTTCTCTGGCCTCCTACTAGTGAAAGGGGGGAACGGCGCCTCCACCGGGTTCCTGATATAGAACCATTCCCCGTGCCATGCCTGATTGGAATCACTGGGGATATACACGGGGTATGAGCCCCCCGTGCTCGGTTTCTTCTGTAGCGTGAAACCTCCCACTGGCGCGATCATGATCTCCTTCCCCACCAATAAACTTGCCCCGAGAACATCCGCCGGAAGAAGACCACATGCGGCTCCATCCCGAGGAAGGCCTCGCACACGGTGACGAAGCCGATGATATGCAGCACCCCAGTCGGATTGAGGTGCTATAGCTCCAGGCCCCACTCATTGAGGAGCCCGCATAGGAACCACTACGTGGGGTATCCTAACCTGCGCTCATGGAAGGCGAGGAAGGAAACAACCTCGCCGGCCCAAGGTTGCGAGAAATCCTCCCTCCCAGGAGCCCTCTAGTGCGCCACCTCCTTCGGCGGCAATACCCCTTCTCGGCGAAGGCCTCTAGCACCGACTCCCTCACAACAGATGACCTCCAGCCCAACATTTTGCTCTAGGTTCGCGAATGGATTTGTGAGTTTTCTCCTCTCCCTCGCTCTCCCTTTTTCTCTCCTAGGAACCATCGTGGCACTCAGACGCTCTTGGCGAGAAGGAAGAAAGAGAAGAGATGGCAGATGAGGAATAGGCGAAGAAACGGGGCGAAAGCCCTATCCCTTCTCCAACTTAAAGAAAGGGGCACAACAGTTGGGAAAGGCGTGGCGATCGGGGAATGGCGAAACAATGGGGCGAAAAAGCCTCTCCCTTCCCCCATTCAATGCGGATGGGATACGATGGGACACACCCTGATCGATGGGACGCACCCTGCCCGATGGAACGACGCCTGGTCAGACGGGACACGGCCTGGGTATGGCCCGCAGATACTGCACACCGGACATGAGAAACAAGGCGCCACTGCGCGTAGGTGGCCCTCCGCCTTCCTAGGCGGGACTTGGAAAAGACCCAAACAACGGGATCTCCGCCAGGAGAGACCAACGGGCTTCCTAAGTCTAATCGAATGGCTCAGGCGAACGCTGAGAGACAGGTAAGGAGCAAAGGGATGCCCCATGTGGGCCATGCCGACTCCATCATGAACGACAAGCATGGATCCCGATCGGACATTTCCGATTGGAGCTCCTCAAACCCCGTCACTTGAGTCATCAAGGTAACATTACCGACCCCCACTCTTTCTTTATAATCATTCATACATCCATACACGCATTTATTCATTAAATACACCCGAATCACCCGGGGGCTTGAGGGCTAAAGCATTGCATATGTAGTCAAATGCATCACAACGCTCCGTGTTGCGTCACGAAGCGGCAGTTGCCTCATTCAACATGAGCAACGACCGACCAGGGTTCAAAGGCTGGCCCATGAAGGGCTCAAGGACACCTCGCGTCAAATAGAGCCAGGGGAGAAAACACAGATGAGCCTTGAGCGGCCATCGCCCGGTCTGCCCCAAAGCAGACAGGGTCATCTCAACCTTCTCGTTCGATCCTAAACCTCGCCAAACCCACAGAATCTCCATTAAGGGGAGGCCAGCGGGCCACCCGGGTCAGTCTCTGAAATGATCCATGCATCTGGTGGGTTGCAGGTTAAGGAGCAGTGGAATGTCACAAGAGGGTTATGCCAACCTCGTCATGAACGATGGACCCAGATTTCACTTGATCATACCCGTTAGCGAGCTCAACGAGCGCGTCACTCGAGCCCGAGCCATCGAGGCAAGCGACGTTAGCTCAGCCCTCCGGTTGTGAGAAACCGAGGACGGGGTAATGCACAAAACTCAAAGTGACCCCTACCAAGCCCAACGGGGCTCAGGGGCTCAAGACACCCAAAAATGCCTCGGCTGCGCCTGGGTCCGCGACTCTGACTCGCCCAAATCCCTCGGCATGCCCGACGCCTGGATTCACGAGTCTATTTCGATCCCTCGGCTGCGCCCGATGCCAGGATCCGCGAGCTTTGTCTCGCCCGATCCCTAAAACAACTGCCTCGGCTGCACACGATGGGTCCACGAGTCTACCTCGACCGATCCCTCGGCTGCACCCGACGCCAAGATCCACGAGCTCCATCTCGCTCGATCCCTAAAAACTGCCTCGGCTACGCACGACACCTTGGTTGATGACTCTGTCTTGACTAAAGTGCACGCACACTCGCCCGCTGACAAAAAAAACCCTAGGCGATCCTGCCCGAATCACCTGGGGGCTCGGGGGCTACACCCGTGCGTGCGCTCATGCGCACCCGCTGATAAAACAAAACTTCCCTCGCTGGCAACACAAACCCCCCGCCAGACGATTCTACCCGAATCGCCCGGGGGCTCGGGGGCTACACCCGTGGGTGCGCTCGCGCGCACCCACCACCAAGACAAAAATCCCCCAGACGATTCTACCCGAATCGCCTGAGGGCTCAGAGGCTCCTATCGGGTTCATAAACCCAGGGTCCCTCATGGACCGACTTCCCACCAAAGGCTCGGCCCAATAGACAACGTTGCGAACGGCGCACAACTCTTGGACCGAAAGGCCTGGCCGAGGAGGAACGGCGCCCACTTCCGACTCCGACCCGCCTCTCTGACCGGAAGGCCTCACGAAGGAGGAACAGTGCTTGCTTCCGACATTGGCCCACCTTTGGATGACCTCTCTGACCGGAAGGCCTGGCCAAAACACCACTTCTAACTCCGACCCGCTTCTCCGATCGGGAATGCGGCGAACCCCTGCTTATAGCTCCTCTCCAACTGGCGCAATCAGAGCCGACTAGGACCAACCGACCGGGGACGCCCACTCGGTAAGGACCAGGAAATGAACGGAGAAAGTAAGGCAGAGCACTCAAGTCAACCGCAATACCAAGGACCGTACCCTGTACACCTGCTAGACAGTACCCTATGACCTTCCTGGCATGACAGAACCCAAGCGGTGTTGTAGGCGCCGACATTTCTCCTACATTGTTGTGGGCGCCATCAACTCCCATACCAGACAAAAATAGTAAGGCTCCCTCACATGCCTCTGGGCATCAATAGTGTTGTGGACACCGCATTTACCTTACCAGGCAAACACAATAAAACCCCTCACATGCCTCTGGGCATCAACAGAATAGCAGGCACCGACATCTGCTATGCCAGAAGAAGACAACGCAACCTCCCACATGCATCTGACATTAACAGTGTTATGGGCGCCTACAATCATCTTGTACCCGATGGCATATGCAACAAGACTTAGCATACGTACTCTCTCTCTCTCTCTCTCTTGTAAGGCCATCCCCTTCATCTATAAAAGGGGATGCGCTTTCTCCCAAAGGGATAGATCGATCAATTCACTGACATTGATTCATCCTCTGTAACTTTAGACACTCTAAAGTCATACAGAGCACACGCTTGAACACTTAGCACATAGCGGAGCTACCGTCACTCTCGGCCCTTCAGACCAGAGTCCGATCGGACCTCTTGTACCCTCCATCTTTCTCCCTTCCGTTTGTAACCCCACAGCAAACTTCGAGCACCTAGGCCTCAGGAATAAAGTCACCGACCGACTCAAACTAGAAGTAGGGCACGTTGCCTGAACTAATATAAACCATGTGTCATTGAGTGCTAGGCCACCTCCGATCACAACGTACAGCAAAACTACAAATATTTACTTGTTGGTCACTTTCTGCACCGACAGTTGGATTCTTGGGATCAACCGGTGGCTCAAATCCATTGCAAACAATCTCCCAAATGCTGGGATGAAGACCTATAAGATAGGCTCTCATCAAGTGCTTCCACTTGGCAAAGTTAGTCCCATCGAAATGAGGTAACTTGCCGGCGGGCACATTGATGGAAGACTTGTGATCATGGTTAGCCATAGACATAGAAGAATAGTTAAAGGATACGACGGCATATTTGTTATCATCATTCTTCTTGCCCTTTCCTTTCTTGTCCTTCATGCTATGCACTTGGTAGGACTCATCATCATCACCATCTTCGGAGCTGCTAGATATCTCACTTGAAGATGAATTGGAGGCTTTTGCTTCTTGTTCCTTCTTCTTTATTGCTTCTCTTCTTTTTCTTCTAGCTTCTCTCTTAAGTCTTCTTTCTTCTTTTCTTGCTTTCTTCTCTTCTAACCGTTGTTGCTCCTTCTTCTTCTCTCTTGCTTCTCTTTTCTCTTTTCTAGCTACCTTTCTTCTTTCTTTCTTCTTCATTTTGAGCTTTTTCGGCATCGGTTGCCTCTAGCTGCGGGAGCATGGAGTTGCTCGCTGTAGAGGCACTATGCTCACTATTGTCGGTGTCATGTAGCCCAACGTCCTTCGGATCAACGTTGATGGGCTTCACAACACCGGATCCTCCCCCGAGCTCCATACCTCACGCGGTGAAGCGCACACGAGATAACCTGGCTCCGATATCACTTGTAGGATCTCTGGTACGCCTAGGGGGAGAATAGGCCTATAAAAATTCAACTCAAACTGAAGTCAAATTCACCCATGGCACTGCCGCTCTGTGAGCACGGCACTGCCACACCTGTAGGAGAGATTAGTTCACAGTTTAAAATCTTCCCAACGAAATTTAGATCGGGTATATTTCTTAGCTTCCTGCAGGGTAGTAGATGACAGATCGACAGCTGAAAGTGGTGGGAACACCATACACAAGTAGATCAGCCTCAAACTCTAGAAATCACCTCAATCAACAATATGTCATGCAAGTAATGTAAATCAAGCACAAGTGACACAATGATTATCTCATGGTTTGACTCGCCACCAAGGCTTGCCTACCTCCACGTTGTTGAGCTTAGCCACTAAGGCTTAGAGCTTTCCAGCCCTTCCTCATTCTCAAGTCAAGAGACTTAACTCTTGAGATGAGGGGTGAGTTTACTAGCTTCAAGAGATGGTTACAAACCTCCTGGGACTGCCACATAAGTTGGCAAGTTCCATGGGCGACGCTTTAGCCGGCTAGGAGCCAAGCTCCAAGAGTAACAAATACAACCGCTGGCCAAAACGTGAACCAAGTGCTCTTTAGAGTTTGGGAATCAATGGAGTTGCTCTCTAATCGAGTTTGGGACCCTTTTTCCTCAAGGATTGATGGGGAAATCAATGAATTTGCTTGAGGGCTTGAGGTCAACAATAGAGTGAGAGATAGAGCTCCTGCTCTATTTTAGGCATGCTGAAGTGAGGAAGAAGAGAGCTGGTTTTTTACCGTTGGGAAGGAAGGAGAAATGTATATATACCCCTGGCCCCAACGGTCACTAAAATTGCAGATAGCCATTGGGAAGAAAAGGGAAAAGTATATATTCCCCTAGCCCTCAACGCACACTGCACCCAAGAGGTCGGGCAAGACGAGGACACGACCAAAGGGTCAGGCGAGCCGGAGCCCACGACCTTGGGGTCGGGCGAGACGAAGCCCGTGACCAAAGGGTCGGGCAATCCAAAGCCCACGACCTTGGGGTCGGGTGAGACAGAGCCCGCAACTAAAGGGTCGGGCGAGGCGGAGCCCGTGACCAAGGGGCCGGGCGAACCAGAGCCTGCGACCAAGGGATCGGGTGAGCCGGAGCCCACAACCGAGGGGTCAGGTGAACCGGAGCCCACGACCAAAGGGTCAGGAGAGCCGGAGCCCGCGACCAAGGGGTCGGGCGAGCCTCTCTTCATGTGTGGCAGTGCCGCACCATGCAAGACAGCAAGGGTAATAGTGAAGTGTAGACTGTCTTGGCTATGAATCTGAGGATGCTTGTGGTTGTTTGAGCACTTGGTAGCACATATTAGCTTAAGCATTGTGTCCCCCTTTATAGTACGGCTTTTCGTATACTCAAATTCAATATATAAAATAATTTAAACCTCCTTTGAGTTTGAAGCCATCTACATTTGTAATTGGGGACTCCTCCGTTCCGTGTAGCATCCTTGAATATAAGTTCCCTGCTTGTCATCTCGATAAATCTCATTAGTTCTCTAATTGTTTTGTCATTATTACCAAAACCCACAATTAAGGCTTGATTGCACTTTCACTCGCTATCGGTCCAACCGGCGGTGGAAGTATAACACCGTCACTTCTATCGTTAAGACTGTGAAAGTGGCGAGAGTGAAATATCAATCTATAGTAGTGCATCAATGAAATCTGAACACGGCTTCCAAGATTCACATATAAATTCACATAATATCTTTCGCTTTTTTGGTTTTATCTCTGAAGTGGTCTTGCTGGAACTTTGTTCCCTTATCTAATAAAATATTTGAAGTGGCCTTATCTTGGTGGAGGTCCAGTTGGCACAAAACTTGTCGCATAGACCTTGTTGTTGATGTCATCCCTTAGAATATCTGGCACCCGGTAGATGCATGTTTCAATTTTCAACTGAGATGAAGCCAATGCCTTAACCTGGGAGGGTGGAGGAGGGGCATGCCCCCTCTAGACTACAAAATCAAACAAAACACAATTAGAATAAAAAATTTTGATTCATCTAAAATCACACTAGCCCATGATAAACGTCTACCCTGAGCCAAGGTTTGGGGGACTGCGGGGGCCTTGGCTCTGCCGGGGCTCTCCTGGGTCGGGAATTTTTGGTGTCTTAGCCGAGACCCTACACCGAGCAAGAGACAATCCGGATGGGACAAGGCGTCTTGACCTTGTCTCTCTTGACCACCGAGGCCTTCTCGGGAGCTAGCCCTTAGAGTTGCCAAACCATCCGCTAATGGTTCAGAGTGTACGCACGAGCGTACACGATGGGTGTAACACTCGAGACCCCAGCTGATTTGAAGAATCTATCGGGGGTTAGCCAGACTGCCATGCCCTTAATATGGGACTTAACATATTAGACACTCAAGAATGTCTTTCTAAAATAAATATAGCTTATTAAATTATATATTGAGTAAAAAGAGATTTGTTGGGCTGTTAGGGGGCACGGCCCCCCACCCCTAACTCTGCCCCTGTTAGGGCATTTGCCATGGTTTCAAAGGCAAGTTTTAGAGATGGGAAAAGTTGCCATGGCTTCAAAGGTATAAAACCATGGCAAAACAAAGAAATGTTATTATAGTATTGACCTGAATATCTTCACGCTTGTATCTCTCGATCAACTGCATCTTTGACAACTGCAATTTCTTAGATGGATTAGCTGGTTCTGCAGCCTGCTTGGAGACACTACTTGACACAATCGACATGGTGCTAAAAAAAGGGAAGCCAAACAAGAAACACATTCATTAGAACATTGCTTAGTGCATTGTAACTGGTCCTCAAAACCCCAACCGATGTGAAAACACCAAAGGCACTCACCGCAACATAAAATAGCGGTTTCACCTAGCTCCACCTCACTCTGGTGGGCTTTGCATGCGATTGTGTGAGAGCATATTTTAAAGAGCTCCACATGTGAAGCCACTACGGGAGAGTCTGGCTTTGCCGAGTGCTAAATGTCGGGCACTCGGCAAAGAGCTCTTTGCCGAGTGCTAGGCACTCGGTGAAGACCGGCACTCGGCAAAGCTCTCTTTGCCGAGTGCCCGGCACTCGGCGAAGACCGGCGCTCGGTAAAGAGCCTCTTTGCCGAGTGCCGGGCACTCGGCAAAGGACGGCCCTCGGCAAAGAGCTGACAGGGGTACTTGCCGTCACCTTTGCCGAGTGCCCCCCGTTAGGCACTCGGCAAAGAGTCTTTGCCGAGTGCCAGAGTTGGGCACTCGGCAAAGCATAATTTTTTTTGTTTTTTGCCTCCAAACTTTTTCTTCAACCCTTACACATTAAGTTGAAGTACATCCTCAAATTTGGCACATTTCTCGATCTTTTTGCTATATATCCTTAATTTATTTCATTTAATTGCATTTTTCCGGGAAATGTAAGTTTGAACTGCAGGTGCATCGAATCATGGAATTCGATGAGTGGAAAAATGATATTCGCGTTACTTATTGTATTTTGAGGCCGTTTCCAGGAGCACGCCTGAAGTTTCAAACATTTCACGCACGAAACATGGCGACAAAATTGCGGGTGAAGTGTTTTTTAATTATATAAAATGCAAACGAAGTTCGAAAATCTTGAAACTTGGTGACGCGTCTTTACATCACATGTGAAGGCTATGGTAAAAACTTGAGAACATTTCGCGCACGTTGTCACGTAGGATGGTTAGAAACCTAGTGAGATGTTTAGGTTTCTAACCATCCTACGTGACAACGTGCGCGAAATGTTCTCAAATTTTTAGGTTTCTAACCATCCTATGTGACAACGTGCGCAAAATGTTCTCAAATTTTTACCATAGCCTCCACATGTGATGTAAAGACGCGTCACCAAGTTTCATGATTTTCGAACTTCGTTTGCATTTTATATAATTAAAAAACACTTCACCCGCAATTTTGTCGCCATGTTTCGTGCGTGAGATGTTTGAAACTTCGGGCCTGCTCCTGGAAACGGCCTCAAAATACAATAAGTAACGCGAATATCATTTTCCCACTCGTCGAATTCCATGATTCGATGCATCTGCAGTTCAAACTTACATTTCCTAGAAAAATGCAATTAAATAAAATAAATTAAGGATATATAGCAAAAAGATCGAGAAATGTGCCAAATTTGAGGATGTACTTCAATTTAATGTGTAAGGGCTGAAGAAAAAGTTTGGAGGCAAAAACAAAAAAAAATTATGTTTTGCCGAGTGCCCAACTCGCACTTTCTAAGAAGAGACTTTTGCCGAAAGTGCCTAAAGGGGGCACTCGGCAAAGGTGAAAGTTTTTAAAAAACGCGGACGGTTTTGGATTTTTTTATCCGAGCTTTGCCGAGTGCCGATTTGCGGCACTTTCGGCAAAGAGGTAAATTTTTTCTTTAAATATGGTTGTTTCTTTTTAAAAAAAAAGAAAACTCTTTGTCGAGCGCCATATCTACGGCAATCGGCAAAGATATTTGAAAAAAAAAATCCTTTGCCGAGTGCCAGTTCGCAGGCACTCGGCAAAGGAAAGGGCATTTCCTACGGCCGGCCCACCCCGAAGCCCCATCGGCCACACACGCTGCAGCGCCTCAAGACCGCAATCTCTGTGGCCGCCGCCGCCAACCGCCCCCGCGGCGACCCCCATGCCCCCATTCCCACGCCAGATCCCGCCTGCGTCCCCAAAGACGTGGCCTCAAGGCCCGCCCCAACCCGCCGCTGCTTCTGCTGCGGGCTGCACATACCAAGGCCCACCAACCCGCTGCTCCGCCTGCCCGCCCCTGCCTGCTGCCTCTCCTCCCCTCCTCTCGCCCCCCTGCCCGGTGCCCAGCCGGCGCTGCTGAACGCCAAGCCCACCCGCCACGGAGAAGGAGAGGAGGGCGCCTTCACCTCCCCCCCGTGGGGGGGCATGCCCAGCCCCCCCTCGTCGTCGATTCTTGGAGGAAGGAGGAGGAGAAGGAGGAAGAGAAGGAGAAGGAGGAAGGAGGAGGAGTTCTCGGTGTCTTCTTCTGCGCGTGCACGTCCCGCCACCGCCCAAGGTATATGCACCGTCCCTTTGTGAATGTCGGCCTTCATGCCGTGAATGTCAGCCTTCGTGCCGTTGTGAATGTCAGCCTTCGTGCCCTTGTGAATGTCGGCCTTCGTGCCGTTATTTTTTGTAGGTTTTGGAAACCTCCCTATACAGGGGAGGTTCTGCCGAAATTTTCAACTTATAGTGTTGTGTTTCTTGTTTTGCAGAGCAGGGCCTGTCGGAGGGGACCCGTAGTACCTAGGCGACCCCGATCGTCTTCATCGGTGCTGCGATCCTGCCTGCACAGCCTCGCTTCGCCACTGCACCGACTCGCCACTGCCCCGCTAGCCTAACTCCACCACCACCCTAGGTATAAATAACCTCTCTTCCTTATCGTTGTCGTAGATCGGTGTAACCTAGTTAGGTGTCTCCCGTCCAAAAGAGGTACGGTTGGAAGTATGCAGATCTTTGCATATGTATAACCGTATCTGTTTCGGATTATCCATGTTTTCTGGACAGCCCGCGGATGCGTAGACGAGGTTAGTTTCCATGGTCTGCTCCAATCCGAGACAGAGTTTTGGCATCACCTCCGTGTTGTTCTCCGGATACACACTCTCCCTGCCAGGACGTGTATCTGGAGAACAGTGGGGAGGTGCTGCCGAAATTCTATCTCGGCTCGGAGTAGACCATGGAAACTAACCTCGTCTACGCATCCATGGGTGGGATTAGGACCTATCCTCACCTATTAGATAGTAGGAACACCACGTAGATGCAGTTGATGGTTACGTTACTCGTTGATATCTATTTTAGAGGATGGATGACCGTGAGTGGATGTACACGGGATACAGAAGTCAGAGTGATTTCAGCACTAAATGGGGGCAGAAGACCGAGGCTTTCTTGGACCGTGCATTCGACAGGGGTGCGAATAGAGCGCATCTAATGAAGTGTCCCTGCAGCATGTGTGCAAACAGAAAAATGGCAAAAGAAGGACAACATGGGTATACATCTTCAGAAGCATGGCTTTATGCCGGACTATACCCGGTGGATCCACCATGGTGAAGCCCATCGGATGAGAGAGGAAGTGGTGAGACCACGCCTCGAGCATGTTGATGACGATGGCGGGGTTGCAGACATGTTAGATGACTATCAACAAGCACAGATCCCTGATGGACGTGCGGAGGAGACGGAGGCATCCGCAAAGGCGTTCTATGACATGATGTCTTCGGCACAGAAACCCCTTCATGATCGGACAACGGTTTGTCAACTCGATGCCATTGGACGCGTGATGGGGTTCAAGGTCGAGATCAACATGGATCGACAACACTTTGATGGTATGTTGGCCTTGATTGCTAGCATGCTTCCGGAGGGTCACGTTCTGCCAAAGAGCCTGTACGAGTGCCAGAAACTCCTTGATGGACTCAAGATGCCTTACGAGCAGATACATGCTTGTCCAAATGGGTGTCCTCTTTAGGAAAGAACATGAGCAGGAAAAGTACTGTCTGAAGTGCAAATCCTCCAGGTACCTAGAGGTAGACTCTGGGGATGGCCACAAGAAGTAGCTTACCGTCCCGATGAAAATCTTACGGTACCTCCCATTCATGCCGAGGATCCAACGGCTATACATGAGCGAGGAATCCGCTAAGTAGATGACGTGGCACAAACAGGGCACACGATACAATCCTAACAAGATGGTACATCCGTCCGATGGTGAATGGAACCACTTTGATGGCATTCATCATGAGAAAGCATCAGAGCCTCATAACGTACGTGTTGTGCTAGCAACAGATGGGTTCAATCCTTATGGTTTGATGGCTGCCCCCTACACATGTTGGCCCATGTTCATCATCCCCCTCAATCTCCCCCCCCCCCTCGGCGTCGCCTTTGAACGTCAGAACGTATTCTTGTCATTGATAATTCCTGGACACCCGGGGAAGAAGATGGGTGTCTTCATGGAGCCTCTGATTGATGAATTGGTCAGTGCTTGGGAGGATGGGGTATGGACATACTGACGAGCTACAAAGACACCCTTCAAAATGCACGTTGGTACCAAAGATCGCATGCATGACTTCCTAGCGTATGGGATATTCTCCGGTTGGTGTGTCCACGGGAAGTTCCCATGTCCATTATGCAAGGATCGTCTGAGGTTCATCTGCTCAAGAAGGGTGGCAAGTATTAGCCATTCGACAAACATCGTCAATTCCTCCCTCCCGAGCATCCATTCGTGCAAGACACCAAGAACTTTACTGAAAGGTGTCGTAGTGATAGAACCCGCACCACACGATGATGACCGTGCCGAGGTTCATGCTTTCGAGATAGATGCTCTCGTGGAGAATCAAGAAGGTGATGGCTTCGTGGGATACAGCGAGGAACACATGTGGACTCATAAGTTGGGCTTGACGAGGCTCCCCTATTTTGATGACCTTCTTATGCCACATTACATTAATGTCATGCACACAGAAAAGAATGTCGCCAAGGCACTCTAGGGAACAATCATGGAAACTAAAAAGTCAAAGGACAACCCTAAGGCTAGAGTGGACCTAGCAGAGTTGTGTGATAGACCACATCAAGAGATGCGTGCTCCTGGAGGTGGCAAGACATCGAAAAGGCCTAAGGAAAATTTCGTCTTGACCCCCAGACAAAGGAGGGAAGTACTCCAATGGATCTAGACATTAATGTTCCCTGGTGGGTATGCAGCGAATCTGAGGAGGGGAGTGAACTTAACTACTCTCTGAGTGAACGGGATGAAGAGTCATGACACCACATATGGATTGAGTGGCTTCTTCCGACGATGGTTCGAGGCTTTGTCCCTGAGCACATATGGACAGTGCTGGCAGAGTTGAGCTACTTCTTCCACCAGCTCTGTGTCAAGGAGTAATCTCGGACCGTGATTGCTGACTTGGAAAAAGTGGCACCTGTCTTGCTTTGCAAGTTGGAGAAGATCTTTCCACCCGGCTTCTTCAATCCGATGCAGCATCTGATATTGCACCTCCCGTATGAGGCATTTAATGGGGGCTGTCTTGAGCCCGTTGGTGCTATCCAATCGAGAGATGCCTAAAGACACTTCGGAAAAAGTGTAAAAACAAAGGCAAAATTGAGGCTTCCATTGCAAGTGCATTCACTATGGAGGAGGTGTCAAACTTCACAACATTGTATTATTCTGACAACCTTCCAAGTGTGCATAATCCACCTCCTCGTTACAATGCTAACGAAAATGCCTCGAGCCTCAGCCTTTTCCGAGGGCAACTTGGAAGAGTAGGTGCATCGACCAATAAGCCCCTGACAAATGTGGAGTGGCACAAAATCATGTTATATGTGCTGACCAACCTTGAAGAGGTGGACCCATATATTGCGTAAGTTCTCAACGGACTTGTTTCAATAATCCCTCACTATTCTACATCCAAACCCCTTGTTTGTCGTTACAGGGAATTCATTCATGAATACTGGCCCCATTCAAGGGAACCAACCCCGCCGGAATGTGATACCCTTCTTTCTAAGGGTGCGGGACAAGGGAGCCCCGATTTTATTTCCTGGTTCAAAACCAAGGTACCGTCCAATTTAGCCCCGATTTGTTGTTGCTCGTACGTCCGATTAATATAACGATGTATCCTGCTTGAGCTTGCAGGCCCGAACCGATGCGTCTATCAGTGCCAAATTGAGACAGGTTGCCAACGGCTGTGACCAAAGGGTCAAGTCATCAGACGCCTACGATGTGAATGGATATCGATTTCACACAGGAAGCTACGAGCGGAGGTGGCCCAATCGAAGAACCACAAATAGCGGGGTTTTTACGCCCGGCACTGATGGCGTAGACTATTATGGAAGAATTGAAGAAATATACGAACTTTCATTCCGTGGTAGCACAAATCTTTATCCTGTCGTATTCATATGCCATTGGTTTGATCCGGGAGTAACGAGGAAGACCCCTCATCTTGGTCTAGTTGAAATTCGATAGGATTCCGTCTATCCAAGAGACGATGTGTACATTGTGGCGCAACAGGCCACACAGGTTTATTATACGTCATATGCTTGCAAGACTAGACCGGATCTTATTGGTTGGTTTGTTGTGCACAAGGTCTCGCCACACGACCGACTACATGTCCCAAACGATGAAGATTACAACTTCAACCCAAGCACGTATGACGGAGAGTTCTATCAAGAAGATGGGCTACAAGGGAGGTTTGAGATAGACTTAACCGGCGAGATAGGAATGGATGTAGACAATGTAATGGTTGATGATGATGACGATGGAGATGAAGTGCAAAATGCAAAGGACTTACAAATGCTTGAGTGATTACGTGTAGGCAATGACAATGAAGACAACATTCCTCCATCGGATAGTGTTGATTATTTCGACATGGTTGATAGTGATGATGAGACTTACGATCCAGCTAATCCTGATCATGAAGATTATTTGTAACATACATGTAATACTTTGTAATTTTGTAATTTTGTTTTGTTTTGTTTATTTTGCATCTATTTCTAATTACTTCTTTCTTCTTTTTAATTGCAGGTGACTGAACAAAAATGCCGGGCGGCCGGCAGAGGAACCTGAGCTCGTTCTACCATGGAGCCTCCGGTGTAGGAGCCTCCAACGGAGGGGGCGAGGAGGAGCAGGGGACGTCTTTGACGAGGCAGAGGAGCACGAGGACCATGACCAGGAGCAACAGGAGGACCACGCCCATGGTCCAGCAGTAGCAGGAGGAGGAGGAGGAGGAGGAGGAGCAGGTGCAGCAGGAGGCGGGCGAGGAGGAGGAGACGCCGGTCCAGGAGGAGGCGGACGAGGACGAGGACGAGGACGAGGACGGGATGGGAGCTACCGCTTCCTCTAGTTCATCAGGTGTCTACTTGCGAGGACCCTCCACCCTCCCTGACCGACCGCATACTCGTCTACGCCTAGTGATTCGCCCAGAGGGGCAAAGGTAAGTGCCTTTGCATGTTATCACTTTTACTTCATATGCTATGTTCGATATCGAAATAGAGACTAATATGTTTTCTTAATCACTTCTGCAGGGGGTGGGAGATTGTGTCGGGGAACACTGCCTCCCGCCATGTCAATGGCATCCTAGGTCTCCAGTGTAGGAGACACTTCCCACAACATGGTCATGCATGTCGGGAACCTTGAGCCCGCTTTCACGCTTTGCCCACTATGAGTCCGCCCCCACGTGGAAGCAGCACCGTGGTCAAGCTTCGTCATTCGGGAGTTACTGGTAAGTCTTCCTCACACTACATGGCTCAATACAACGCACTCATTGGACTCTACTTGAAATAACTAATGCATACATCATGTCTCAGATATGCGGAGTACTTCAAACTTGACGGCTGCATTCGAGGGCACGGTGGAGGCAGTGGCTAAGCGAGCTTGCAGGAAACGCGTCGTCGATGTCCATCATGAGGCGTGACTCCGTGCCATCATAGATTACTATGGGACTTTCTCGGACGTAAGGTCACCAAGAAGGACATCCGAGAACAAGACTTGACGCTGACCAAACCCCAGTTCCTTGAGGTAGCTAAAGAACATTAAAATCAGTTCCTTTTGAGATTAAGTACGAATCACTTGTTTTTCTAATATGTCAACTACTTGATGACGTGTAGGTGATTCCTTGGTGGTGCAATGGGTGCCCCGTGGCTTGGGCGAAGATGGTGGATAGGTGGTTAAGCGCGAGTGGGCAGCTCGAAGACGCTGAACGCCCGGCAAATGCGCGCGTTTGTTCATGCCAGGTGTATCACACCATCAAGGCAACCGCAACCTCTCCGGATACGCCTGAGCATGGGTACGTGGTCATGTTTCTATTCTTCTTGCTTTTGTTGAACTCGGCAAAGAATTCTAATCATCTTGTTTTCGTTCTTGCAGTCGGCGGCACATCAAGGCCAAGAGTGCTCCAACTTCGCCGCATTTGCCATGGCACACAAGGGCAAGGCATCGTCCGACGTCTCCTTCAACCCGGACGACCCGCCGAGGCGTGACACTAAACTCGGCGCCTACGAGAAAATCACGGAGTACACATGGGCGGCAAGGTCGATCCATGGGCCGGAGTACGATCCACGGACCGACAACATTGATGCAAACACAGTCATGAGGATTGGACAAGGCAAGAAGCATGGCCGCTACTAGATTGGCGACAGCGTGATCGACATGGCCTCTACTCCCACTCTCTCCTAGATCCGAGCACAGAGCACGATCGCCTCCTCACTCCCGGCGATACGCTCACGGCCGAGCATTTCACAGCACCGGGTCGACACACTCCAGGTTATTCATGTTTTACTCGTCGTACATTGATCTTTACACAACTCTATTTCCTTTGCATTATTGTAACATTAGCTTTGCAACAATTTGTAGGCCCAGGTGGAAGAAGCAAATAGGAGGGCCCAGGAGCTGGAGCTGGGGTTGGCGACCGAGCGGGCCGCGTGGGAGGCCGACAAACTCGCCCAAGAGAAAAGGTTGGCGGACATTATTGCCTGGATGCAAACTACGATGGGTGCTGCTATGCCTCCTAGGTTAATGGGTCCACCTCAGCCTCCTCACTCCGCTACTCCAGTGAGTAATGTCACACATGCAAGAAATTGCTACAATCACTATTCAACTAATCTTGTCTCATGCAATCTCTTCTCCTATGTGCAGCCTCGATTGGGTGGGTTCGAACAACCCAAATCGTGGCACTCGAACGAGCGAGATGTTTCCTTCCCGTCGTCGTCAGCCAGGATGGCCACATCAAGGGCCGCTTCGATGAGTAGCGCTTGTAGTTTCATGTCTTGTTCTCTTTGCAATGGATTTTGTCCGAGACAATGTTGTTGTCATGCATGTGTTATTGTGACATGTGGTGATGGATTTGAACTACTTGTTGAATGATGTGGAATCTCATCGAATAATGGATGGAATTATCGTGACATGTGGTGAACGGATGTGATTCATGTGGTATGTGTGATGGGTTGTGACATATAAGGTGCTGGATGTGGTATATATGTGATGGATGTGATATATATGCCATATGTTGTGTTTGCAGTGATCGAAAGCAAAAAACAAAAAAACAAAAATTTTTGGTCACTTTGCCGAGTGTAACACTTGGCAAAGAGCCTTTGCTGAGTGCCTTTTGCCCTGGCACTCGGCAAAGCTGCCAAAAAAATGCGCTACCAGGTCTCTTTGCCGAGTGCCAGACAAAGAATTTTCCAAAAAACAAAATTCTTTGCCGAGTGCCGTCTCAGCTAGGCACTCGGCAAAGGATTTTTTTTAAAAAAAAATCTTTGCCGAGTGGCAGGTCAGGAAGGCACTCGGCAAAGGATTTTTCAAAAAAAAAATTATTTGCCGAGTGCCGGGTCAGGAAGGCACTCGGCAAAGGATTTTTCAAAAAAAAAGGGAAAAGCTTTGCCGAGTGCCTTCCTGACCCGGCACTCGGCAAAGACGCCGTCAACGGCTGACGGCCAATTTTCTTTGCCGAGTGTCGTTGGCACTCGGCAAATCCTTTGCCGAGCACCCGACAAACGGCACTCGGCAAAGAACCCTTCGCCGGATGCGGCTTTGCCGTTTGCTCTTTGCCGAGTGTGGCACTCGGCAAAGCCTTTGCCGAGTGCAATAGGGCCCAGGCACTCGGCAAAGAGCGCGTCTCCAGTAGTGAGCTGTTTTGCCAAATAGTTCACGAAAATAGCTCTAGCTCCACTGATAAAGCTACTCATGGAGCTAAAGCCAAAAACAATGACTTCACTAGTGAAGTGGAGATGTGCCGGGCATAAATCTTTTACCAAAGACATTTTTTTGCACAAGTAAACTGTCTATGGAAACAGAATAGAGACTAGTGCTTTAAGACGGGAATTAGAGCAAGACTAGTGCTCTAATCCAACCATGGTATTTCATTAGAAGTCTATAACTAACCCTACAAAATGGTAGAGAAGACAATAATACGCATAAGGCTAACGACTCATTGACATGTTAGTGATATCTCCACTATGCATGCCAAGGTCCCATTGGGATATCTAGTTCTTAGAATTTTTTTTTTTTTTTTGGTCAAGCATTGTCTCACGGAATCCACTTTTTGTTATCAACGAGGAGGAATGCCTCATATGCATAGTAGCTAGCTTAAAAATATTTACAGTAGAAGTAATATCGTTGATATAAATGACTGTGGTAATCACGCCAATTCCTCGTGAAGGTGAGGTAGACAGGGATTTAATTGGAAAAGAGAGAGAGAGGCAGGAGGAAACCATGGGTGGTAGAAGACAAAAGAGGAGAAGAAAGCCAATACACAAAGATTGGTTGGGAGAAAGAAAAGCGATGACATATGACCAGACAACACATCATGTCATTATTTATATATGGCCTATTCGTGCGTCCGCCACTCCGCGTGTGTGAGAGAAAGAATGAGTATATGGTGGAAAGCGCTGAGTTGTAACCACAAAACATCTTGCATACATATATACATAGGTTGGTATTAACGTTTAACTTGTTTGGATTGCCAAATATGTCAAGCTTTACCTTAACCAAAATTATAAGATTGGCACGAGAAGCTTTAGTTGAGATGGTGGGTCGAGCGCTAGAAGAAACAATATGACAAGCTAACCATCGGAGCTTAGAAGCCATTTTGTGCTATATGATACTGTCGGAAGTATCGACTCTGACAATGAAGATCAGCGTATCACGCACACACAAGGATAGCACACGGGACACAGATTTATACTGGTTCAGGTACGAAGTACCCTAAGTTAGATGAGAGTAGATATCTTTGGCCCCGTTCGCGTGCCCTTAAACCCAACTTGATCCGCTTATTTTTTTCATCCGGAACAGTGTTTTCTCTCACAAATTCTTCCAGCATTCCTCCAAACCATCCAGATTCCTCCAGAATTCAGACAAGCGAACAGGCCCTTTATCTCACATGCTCGAGTTTACAGGGACGTTGATGGCTAATTGCCTGGATGGTCTTAGCATACCGATAGGGGGCTCCTCACCCCTCCTTATATAATTCAGGCGGTGAGGTTATAGATAGAGTCCCGGTCAGTTTACACGTTAGTTTTTTAGTTCGTTACAAGAAAAATCTACTAGATATAGTTGGTTTCTAAGTAGGTCTTGGTATGCATTGCCTTCCAAGTAGATGAGGTACTATATCTGGTTTGGGCTTCTCGTGTAGCCTATTTGGTGTACCCCGTCTCATTTGGGTTGTTGTCCATGCGGTGGGATACCCTGGGTACATATCACCAATAGATATTCTCTTCGTTCTATTTTGAATTTTCTAGATATTGCTATTGCTCTAACTATGTATCTAAACATAATATATCTACGTACATAGTAAAAGTTATATATTTAAAAACGACAAAATATTTTATAATTTAGAATTTAGGGATTTTTTTTCTTAAGTGTCTATTTGGATACACATGTCTATTTAGTCTCCGTTTAGCACAACTCAGGTTCAGTGAAGGTGTTTTTTTGGGAAAACAGTTTCATGAGCAGCTTTTTTTTTGGTAAAACTGAGCTGTTTTAAAAAAATTGTTTGACAAAACAGCTTCACCAACAACTTCATGCATGGCCGAGAGGAGGAAACGAGGGAGAGAACTATGGAAAACTACTTTTTCAGTTTCACCTTCCGTCATTCCTCTATGAGCATAAATAATGAGCTTTACCACATAAGTTGTTTTGAAAAAAAAAAGATGTTTGAAAAAAAAAATAGTTCACAACAGCTTAGTAAAACTGTGTCAAACAAGCCCTTACTAGCTGGGACTAAAAATTAGCTCAAATTAGCTGTATTTACCTAGCTAGTTGGCTAACAATTAACTAAAGACTAGCTAGGGACAACTAGCTCATAGGTTAGCGAGTAAAGTGCACCAGCGGTCCCTAAACTTGTACCGCTATGTCATCCCGGTCCCTAAACTTACAAATCGACCGTTTAGGTCCTCAAACTTGTTCATCTGTGTCATCTCGGTCCCTAAACTTGTTCGACTGTGTCATCCCGGTCCCTACACTTGCAAATCGATCGTTTAGATCCTCAAACTTGTTCAGTTGTATCATTCCGGTCCCTAAACTTGGTTTTGAGTCTCGTATGGGTTAAAACAGGGTGATCTAAATACTTTATATCAAAAAATAATTCATAACGTTTACATATGAACTCGAATGAAGACAAACTTTATATCAAAATTGAAGCCCTCGACGCGATCTACAACTTTGTAGTTGAAAAGTTTTTGAATTAAAACTGTTTAGGGTCCCAAAATATTATTGTATGTTTATAGATTTTGAAATTCGAAATTTAAAATTAAATTTTGGGACAATAAATCACTTCAAACAAAAAACTTTTCAACTACAAAGTTGTAGATCGTATTGAGAACTATAACTTTCATATATACCATATCAACATCCAAGATTGTTTGATAATTTTAAATTTCAAATTTCAAAATCTTGGAATTTGAAATTTGAAATTTAAAATTAACAAACAATATTGGATATTGATATGGTCTATATAAAAGTTATAGTTCTCAATACGATCTACAACTTTGTAGTTAAAAAGTTTTTTGTTTGAAGTAATTTATTGTCCCAAAATTTAATTTTAAATTTCGAATTTCAAAATCTATAAATATATAATAATATTTTGGGACCCTAAACAGTTTTAATTCAAAAACTTTTCAACTACAAAGTCGTAGATCGCGTCGAGGGCTTCAATTTTGATATAAAGTTTGTCTTCATTCGAGTTTATATGTAAACGCTATGAATTATTTTTTGATATAAAATATTTAGATCACCATGTTTTGACCCAGATGAGACTCAAAACCAAGTTTAGGGACCAGGATGACACAACTGAACAAGTTTGACGACCTAAGTGGTCGATTTGCAAGTTTAGGGACCGGGATGACACAACCGAACAAGTTTGGGGACCCAGATGACACAGATGAACAAGCTTGAGGACCTAAACGGTCGATTTGCGAGTTTAGGGACCGGGATGACACCGCGGTACAAGTTTAAGGACCGCCGGTGCACTTTACTCTAGGTTAGCCCTCCTGATTGATAAGCTACGACTAATACTAACTAGTTTTCATCTAGTTAACAATTAGCCCTCACATCAAAACGGGCCACAGAATGATGCCTCTCACCTTATCATCGTCCCATTGTACTCTCAGCCTGTTCGCTGGTTAGTTTCTGGGTTGATAAGCTCAACTGGTGCTGATTTATTATGAGAGAAAAATATTATACCATAGCTGATAAGTCCGGGCTGAAACCAACGAGCGAACAGGCTGTCTATTTTCATCAAAATTTCGAAAGGATGCTTATTTTGTCTTTTTCAAATTTTAATAAAAATACTCCTTTGAGCCACGTCGGTCCTGTCAGCATCAAATCTCCACACAGCCACCGACACTTGGAGGTCCAGTTCACTGCCAATCCGGACCCACATCTAACCGGTCCCGTCAACCAGCGAACCGGCGCAAGTATCTGCCCACCCGCAGGCGCGGCGCCCCTCCCCCGCGTCCGGCTCCGGCCCTGCCCCCGCGCACACCACTCGTGGGTCGAAGACGCGGGATGACTCCCGAGTCGGACCCGTGCACACACCCGGACAGGCGGACACGGACGGCCCTCCCGGCGAGTGGCGACCCGTTCCTCGGTTCTCGCCGTCCGATTATAAATGCGCCCGCAAATCCCTCCAGCCCCTCCTCCTCCCCCACTCTCTCTCGCTGCGCCTCCTCCCGCCTCCGTCCCCAAATCTGCGCAAGGCCTCCCCTCGCGGCGATCGATATGGTTGGGAGCGTGGGCAACGGGCTGGCGGATCTGGGCGCAGGGGCCGTCTCCATGAACGGGGTGGGGAAGGCGCTGCATCCTGCCGAGGCGGCGGCGGCGGCGGAGACGCTCCCGATGGAGCTGGAGCCGCCGGAGGCCTTAGTTGCCGCGGCGGTGGAGGCGGAGGCGGAGGCGAAGCGGGAGGAGGCTGCCAACGGGAGGAGGGAGATCGTGATGGGGAGGAACGTGCACACCTCCTGTTTCGCCGTGAAGGAGCCCGACGCGGATGACGAGGAAACCGGCGAGCGGGAGGCGACCATGGCCAGCGTCCTCGCGCTCTACCGCCGCTCGCTCGTCGAACGCACCAAGCACCACCTCGGTACGTTGCGCCTTGGACGCTCACGCTCCGGCTCCGTCGATTTCGCTTTCCTCCTCTTGCGCCTCGATCTGGTCCGTGGTGGCCTGATCTCGTGACACACCAGTGCGCCGGACGATTTAGCCGCTTGCAGGTTGCGGCATTCTTAGTGTCGGCTTGTGCCTTGGTATTTTTGGTATTCTACTGGGCCAGAATGCCGTGTTCGTTTCCTTCGTCTTGCATAAATACACTCCCCGGGAGCTGGGGATACATGATGCCGTTTTATTTATTAGTATATGCAGCAGTTTTATGCGCCTATGTCATTTTCAGTGCAAATCTGAATGAACTTCACTTTTGCAAATCTGTACCTAGATCAAGTACGGCTCTATAAAATTAAAATTAAGTGTTAGGCTTTGATGGCCAGCTCTTTTATCTGGTGCGTCTTTACCTTGCCTTCCTTGCCAATTTGTTCCGGGTTATAATATGGAGATTCTGAAATACAGTCTTGTCTTAAATGCATCGTACCGAGCAAGCATGGAAAACATAACCACTGATAAAAAAATTCCAGTCCACTGAATCATGTGCGTGCTGTTTGTCTTTCGTGCCAACAGCATGCTTCAATCCTCTTCTCGTCAGCTTAAATACATATATTATTGGATTCTAATCAACGCAGTAGATCTTATATATGTGGACAGAATTTTCCTCAAATTTATCTCCATCTACACCACGTGTGTTCTGCTGCAATTGTGGGATGGATGTCTGATTATATAATAAAAGATTCCAGCCTTTACTTTGTTTTAAAAGAAAATATTAATAGTGTTGGCATAAGCATAGATCCATATCTCCCAAGCAGCTGAGATTCCTTTTGTTCCAAAACTTTTTTTAGAAAGAACTATTTTTGCCAAAAAAATGAAATGTTTCTGAAGTTTCACTTGCTCTATCTTTCTAAATTCATCCTGCAACTCTAATGAAACTTTACGTTGTAGTGCAAGCACTGAATTGTAATGGAAATGCTAGAAAGTTATCCGCTTGTGTTAGTATAATTGGTTTAAAAAAGAACTAAGCTTTTGGACATAAAAAATTAGAAAATAGAGATAGAAATTCCCTGTTCTAGTCAAGGTTTTTTTTTTAATCCAAGTCTAGTTCTTTACCATAACTCTTTTATTCTATCTGACTATTCTTAGTTTCTTATTACTCCTTCCAATTAGTCTTTGTATACTTATCACATGCATTTATCAGTGCCTCTGCAGTCTTTAGTTTTAGCATATATATTATATATGTAGTCTCAAAAATACTTTCCATAATATTATGGTTTTACTTGGCTAAATAATTTAGTGTTCAAAGATGCATACTTCAAACTGTGTTGTTGGAAATGACACTTGCTTAACCAGATGGAGTAGTTAATAAAGAAGGCAGCATAAGCATATCTGTACTCTGGAGTCTAGTGGGACAAGCCACAGTTATATGGATGTGCCTTTTGTATAATAGAACCAAAAACAGACAGCAATATAATTATGTTAGCTCATGGCGTCTATTGGTTTCATGAAGGTTACCCATACAATCTGGACTTCGATTATGGTGCACTGTCCCAGCTGCAGCACTTCTCCATTAACAACCTTGGCGACCCCTTCATCGAGAGCAACTACGGTGTCCACTCCAGGCAGTTTGAGGTTGGAGTGTTA
Organism: Miscanthus lutarioriparius; assembly: GCA_904845875.1. Classification (NCBI taxonomy): domain Eukaryota; kingdom Viridiplantae; phylum Streptophyta; class Magnoliopsida; order Poales; family Poaceae; genus Miscanthus; species Miscanthus lutarioriparius. The sequence continues at coordinate 38,540,511 of CAJGYO010000008.1, read as the reverse complement.
GATTGGTTCGCTCGCCTCTGGGAGTTAGAAAAGGATGAGTACTGGGGATATATTACTAACTGTGGTACAGAAGGAAATCTGCATGGGATTCTTGTTGGGTAATACTTGAGAAGTCCTTGCTACTTTCACTGCTTATGTGAAATGTCTCTTATGCTCTTAATCTTCTTTATAAACTGTTTTACAGGAGGGAGGTGTTTCCTGATGGAATATTGTATGCTTCTCGCGAGTCCCATTATTCAGTATTCAAAGCAGCAAGAATGTACAGAATGGATTGTGTCAAAGTTGACACCCTTATGTCTGGGGAAATAGATTGTGCTGATTTCCAGAGAAAGTTATTGCAGAACCGAGACAAACCTGCCATCATTAATGTTAACATCGGTGAGTTTTAACTCCCAGACTAATGCCTTGCCTTCACATGTGTTCTGCTTCTAAACAAAATTGCTGTGCAGGAACAACTGTGAAGGGGGCAGTTGATGATCTAGACTTGGTTATCAAAACCCTCGAGGAAAATGGCTTTAAAGATCGGTTTTATATTCATTGTGATGGTGCCCTTTTTGGATTGATGATACCATTTGTTAAAAAGGTGATCTTTTGATTTTCCATGCTGTATGTACTAATTACATTAAGCTGTGCTAGTTACACATCTACTTTGGTAGCTTATTTTTCTGATATATGTATATGTATATGTATCTTCATTAGGCACCTCAAGTCACATTTAAAAAGCCTATTGGGAGTGTCAGCGTCTCTGGGCACAAGTTTGTTGGATGCCCCATGCCATGTGGTGTCCAGATAACAAGATTGGAGCACATAAATGCCCTTTCTAGCAATGTGGAGTATCTGGCTTCAAGGGATGCTACAATCATGGGAAGCAGGAATGGCCATGCTCCTATCTTCCTCTGGTACACCCTCAACAGGAAGGGCTACAGAGGCTTTCAGAAAGAAGTCCAAAAGTGCTTGAGAAACGCACACTACCTAAAAGATCGCCTCAAGGAGGCAGGAGTCGGAGCAATGCTTAACGAGCTCAGCAGCACAGTTGTATTTGAAAGGCCGAAGGATGAAGAATTTGTCCGAAGGTGGCAGCTCGCTTGTGAAGGCAATATAGCTCACGTTGTGGTGATGCCCAGTGTCAACATTGACAAGCTAGACTATTTCCTGAATGAATTAGTGGAGAAACGGGCGACTTGGTACCAGGATGGAATAAGTCAGCCCCCCTGCATTGCCAGAGACGTAGGCGTTGAGAACTGTCTCTGTGGCCTTCACAAGTAGTGTGAGCCTTTTGCAAGGGGGTTCCATTCATGAGTTGAGTTAAAGTGTTATGTTGTACTGTATCCATGCGTTCTGTACGTGATAATGTGTTCCGCAGTGTAGCTTATTTGTTGCCATGAGAATAAAAGTTCTTCAATTAAATTGATGGATGGAAGTTGCATCACCGTTGGCTCATCTGTACTGTGCTCAAACAATTCACTTTGCTTTACCCCTCTGCCATGCTTCTGTTGTCTGTAGAACTAGAGGCAACTCTGCCAAGCTTCTGTTATCTGTAAAACAAGGGGCAACTGGGGCAGCATTAATCACTTATTGATGAGCACTTCAGATGCTGTTGCTGCAACGAAGTGATAAAACTGAACAAACTGAAGCCCTATCCACCTTCCATAGCGATAATACTGGTCTTGCTCTAGTATCAAAAAAATACTGGTCTTGCTCTTCTTTCAGAGATGCATAGCAAGTGAGTTTGAACAAATTTAGCCGCTGACTGTCATCGAATATTGAGGTCTTATGCTTCTATCAATTGGACTAACGTTAGCAGGTACCAAAAAACAATTCATTTTTGTTTTCCACTTTTCACAAATGCGGATTCTAACAGTTGTTTTTTATAAGATAGTGTTTTTTTTATAAGCCAGAGTCAGGTAGCTACAGACTCTCCATTCTAAATTTGAAATCGTTTTAGCTTTGCTCTCAGTCAAAGGCCATGTTCGTTTGAAATTATCAGCCGTGCCATTTCAGCGAAATAATAGTGTTTTTCTCTCACAACAAATCAGCATTAGCATCAACACCGGCCGTTTTCCCAACTAGCCGAACGGACCGAAATTTCACTAACTTTAACTAAGTTTAGAGAAAAATATACAGACATCTATGATATCAGACAAGATTCATTAGATACACCATAAGATATATAGAGCTTTTAAACGGTGCTTGGAAGAACTAGCAATTCCACCCATCCATTTTTATTTTTGGCACAGGGTCAGTGTAGTAATTTAACAATTGGATTTTCTTTTTCTTCCGATACGGTCTCTCCCAGACGCTGGCCGGCCCCGCTCGTGGACACCGCGGCTCGCTCGAGCACGCGCCTGGCCGCGCCCCCACCTTGGGTCGCCGGCAGCCGCGCCCGCCCGCAGCAGCGCCGTGCGCCCAGACCTCGCCCCCGCTCGTGGCCGCCGCAGCTCGCTGGAGCACGTGCCTGGCCGCGCCCTTACCTAGGATCGCCGTCGCCGGTCAGGTCTTGCCGCGCAGAGATATCAGATTACGATTTTCCCCTTTCGCGTTTAGTTAAAGATTTAGAAAAATAAGTTCTGGGCCCACATGATTTTAGTTTCGGTCCAAGGAATTCCAATTCCAGTCTGCAATTTAAGCTTCCTCCCACTCAGTTTCGCTACCTTTCTAACCATCCGATCAAGGGGTATTAATGGTCCATGTTTTCTTCAAGCGTGGTACAAAATCACTATATTTAATAGTGCATTTATTTGATATTGTAGATATTACTATATTCTTTTATAAGCTTTTCGTCAAAACTAAAGAAATTTGATTTAGAACGAAACTAAAATGACTTATAATTTACAACGGATTATATATACTTTTTCATATTCTTTTAGGGTGTGGTGGCAGTAGGGGGTTAGAAGTAGAACTTTCAATGCATAGCAACTCTGGCCTTTCATACTTTCTTGCAGCAGCAAATTCTGATGTCAAATGGGATAACCTGGCTTTACTGGCTACCCTCAGACTTACCGGCCCCGTTCACTTGTCTTAAAATTTGGCTTGTTCGGCTTGTTTTTTCAGCCGGAACAGTGTTTTTCTCTCACAACAATTCAGCCGGAACAATGTTTTTCAGCCAATTTTAGCCAAAGTTCAGACCAGCGAACAGGGCCACTGTATCTAAGTCATGGTTGACTCGCCGCAATGTATCCACAGTGGGATCCTCATATGCCACTGGTTGCAAAAAAAAAAAGGTGAACTTACTTTCTATCTGATAAGACTCGAAGCTCAGGTGCACCAAAGATCATATTCATCACTATCTGGCCTCATTCTTGAAAGCTCAACAAAAGCAGGTGATTCTTTTATATGTATCGGCAAGTAGAATAACTTTTCATGTTCTTTGTTTATTCCACATAGGTTTTAAATTCATATGAAAAATCAGCATGTTCTAGTGTAGAAAAGAGAACTGTATCCCCAATTGCAGGTTTTTATTGAAGGTGGGTTTCACGTATAAATTGCCTGATGTTTTTGCAGTAACCAGGAAAAGAATCTCCAACAGACAATTTTTTTGCTGGAGTATGGAATGCTAGATCAAGTAAAGCGAAGAGTACCGTCTGTGACCGGAAGGTCCCGGGTTCGAGTCGCGGTCTCCTCGCATTGCACATGCGAGGGTAAGGCTTGCCAATGGCACCCTTCCTCAGACCCCGCACAGAGCGGGAGCTCGCTGCACTGGGTACGCCCTTTATGAAATGCTAGATCAAGTAAAGGTCCTTCAATACTTTTGGTTGCTTTTATGCTTTATCTAACTTTCATTTCACCCTACCTTTTAGATCAACTTTTGAGTATGTGGACCATCTTATCCACTTAGTGCGCTTCCATTCTTCTCCATTTGCTACACACTGTTGGCCATGCCAGAATATTGGAAGGATAACCTTTTTAAGTGTACATGTGACATAGATCTGCCACGGCCAGTGCGTATTTTTTTTATTGAGATATTTAAAGGATTAGCTGGATGGCATGCTTATCTGGTTTGCCCTTTTTTAGAACGTGTTAGAAGCTTTGGAATTCAAAAATTACAACATGGGCACACAAATCTGTTGCAAGAGCAAGACTCAAATTTGGGTCGGCGAGGAGGTAAACAGCTCCCCGCAACGTGGACCATTGCCTTGTTGGCTTCAGCATACCTATCTCATCTCATTATCCTAAACATCATTTGGAAAGCGGAGAAAAGTAAGCCATTGGTACAGCAGTGCCTCTGCCTCTTCATTTTCAGATTCTATAAGGCGTCTGTGTTTCTTATTTTCGCTTCCAGAAACCATTGTTCTGTATGAGCTTATGCAAAAACCTGATAAAGCTGGACTCTATGCTAATCCCATGGTCCATGGAGATTTGGCAAAATCCTTGATCTATAACTATAAGGCACCTAGCAGATGAGGTGTAAGGCAGTGAACGAAGTCCAGAATGAATGTTCGTTATCATTTTGCTTGTGAATTTGCCTATTGCTTTCTGGCCATCGGAAGTTATATTATATGTACTTTGTTCTTCAGAGTCTGGATTTTGCGTTGCCCCCGTCCTTTTTTCATCCACATTCTGATTTCTGCATGTGCCTGACTTTCAGCTATCCATGTAGCTATTGAGCCAAAAGCTTAGGCAAAGAGAGAGAGGTGTCCAATTAACCTATACTTCAACACTCCTCCACACATGTGTTCCCTCAGGCCTCAAACATAGAAATAGAAGTCGGCTGTAATTATTTAAATTAATTGCGCCCATCAGAATTCAAGCTTGATAACTCTGGCCCTGATACCCTATTGAATTGCATGTAGTTTAAGTTGGTAGAAAAAAGGCGAGCAGTCCACTTACGGCTAATTCACTTTTATACTTCAACTGTAGACTTCAGTTTTTGCTTGGGCTGCATTCTGTAGTCTGTAGTTAGCACAAAGTAGGAAGAGACCTCAGACCTGAGAAAGATAGGGTCTGAACGACTGAACCCGGGGAACTTACTGGTAAGATCATGACTTACACGTACTTGCCAACAACTTGATCACTGAATCGTCCCAGACGCCCAGTGTGCTTGTGACAGAACATTATTTAGCTTCCTGGATAGTGGAGACAGTCACATATGAAAATGATCCTTTCGTGAGAAACTAAGACAAAAAGAAAACAAGACTCTGAAGCTGCAGTTTAGGAGGATTAGACATTCCAGGAAATGCAACTACTGAGACAGTCACATATGAAAATGATCCTTTCTTGAGATTCAACCCTTCTCTGTTTACCATGATTTATCGTTTTCAGGAAATGCAACTCCTGTTTCAGTTGCGACCGTCTTATGGAATCAAATGAGCGGATCATTCTCAATGTTCTTTTAGCAAAACCACCATTACGCTGCTCTGGATCGTTGACCGATCGACACGGGTAAAGTCTCAGTAAGACGATCATCGTTGGAGCTGACCCAGCGCCCATCGTTGAAAGCAAGCAAAGCTTGTGACGCGCAAGGATCCAGGATCGGAGTTGCGAGAGCTCTGCTTACTGTCCGGCCGCTCGTCCTGGTCCCTTCGAAGTGGAAGGGATCAGAACAAGCCAATCAGCATATGCAAATGCAACGTGGTTTCTGAGTGGTAATTAGTTGCTTTGTCAGCTTCACCATGCATTGTGCCCACATGCTTCATGTCTCAGTATTTTACAGCCTCATGATTGCTCCCGAGGATATGATTCACTGCAAGATGGGTGTGTGTTACTGTCACCTGTCATACTAGTCAAATTCAACTCTCTTGGACCATTGTTTCTCACACCTCCCTTCTTTTTATCAAGTTGAAGGATGTTTCCTATAAGTGATACAAGAAGCTAAGGCACTAGCTAGTGTCACAGACAGAATTGCATTTATCATATTTCTGCTTTGATTTGTTTAGTCAGTATAGTAGTCAAGATGCCAATCAACTACTTGCGAGTTTACGATAATCGTAATCTGGAAAGAAATCAGAATTTTGGAAGTCAAACTCACCAGTTTCCTATCATCATATCCCTATGCTTTCCCTTAGGCAGACCATGTCCATGAGTTGAGTCAGGCTGGACCAGAGTTTGACCCCAAGTTCAGAAATAATTCAGTTGCGGTGCCATGAACCACACAGTATGGCAGGTAGTAGCAAAGGTCAAAGATACAGCCTCCCCCACATGCCTCATGGCCTGCAAAAGAGAGCAACACTAACAAATAATTCAGTGCCTGATCTCCTCCCTTTTCTAATCCATCTCTTGCTGCATTTGTGTGTGCTAAACCTCTTTATCCTGCTTTACACCCATGATCAGGCAGACAAGATCTGGTGCTATACCAGCGAGTGCCCCTCTGATTCCCGGAAAGCCACCACTGTTAACAACACACTCACGCCCAGCTAGCTTCCTAGTGCTCGGTAACCTCCTGGCCTCTCCATTGGATGGCTCCCCTGGGTGCTGTTGCTGTGAAGGTGATGGTGACACCGACACTGATGCCAAAGCCAAAAATTATGCAAGTTCACACCAAGTCTTACCGTTGGCTGCAATCTTGCTGCTCGCCTTAGCCTATATATACTGCTTCTAGTTCAGCATGGCAGAAACTTACTCTCACATTGTCGCTGAGGTAGAGTTACAGCGCTCGGTGGCCTTTGATTTTGTAGACGAGAGAGAACGGATTTCACCTGGGATTGGGATTTGGGAAGGAAGAGTCGGCGTCAGAGGAGAGGATCACAAGTTCACGAGTGAAGACAGTTAAAGCAAGCATGCAAGAAGGGTACGTGTACGTGTACTCGCGGAGGGCGCTGCTGCTGGCTCCGCTGCACAGCTACGGGGAGAATGCGGCGGCGAGCCTGGTGGTGGCCGGGCAGCAGGAAGCCCCGGCGAGCGACGGTGTCAGGAGCGGAGCTGGGAGCAGCAGCACCAGCAGCAGCTTCGACGCGAACGTGGTCATGATCCTGGCCGTGCTCCTGTGCGCGCTCATCTGCGCTCTCGGGCTCAACTCCATCGTGCGGTGCGCGCTCCGGTGCTCCAGCTGGACGTCGCCCCGCGGGGCGCAGCGGCAGCCTGCCGCGGGGGCGGGGGAGCCGGGGCTGTCGTCGGTGGCGCGGCTCGCGCAGGCCGGGGCGCGGCGGAAGGCGCTGCGCGCGATGCCGACGCTGGTCTACTCGGCGGGGCTGCTGCCGCTGCAGGCAGCCGGCGGCGGCGGGCCCGTGTGCGCCATCTGCCTGGCCGAGCTGGAGCCCGGGGAGCGCGTGCGGGTGCTGCCCAAGTGCAACCACGGCTTCCACGTCCGCTGCGTCGACCGCTGGCTGCTGGCGCGGTCCACGTGCCCGACGTGCCGGCAGCCGCTGTTCGGCGCGCCGCACAAGGGCTCCGGCTGCGCCGACGATGCCGGCGCCGGCGCCGAGCCGCCGGTGCGGCCGTTCCTCGTGCCGCTCCGGCCGGGAGGTTTCATCACGCCGTACGATTTTTAGACTAAGGTAGTCGTGTAACCTTGAATTGTAGAGAGTATACAAGCAATATACGCATGGGCACCTCACTGCATTCTAAGTCGTGCAGTCAGGCCCCGTTTGGCCGGGCCCCCGCGGGCTCCCTGTAGCACCATGTCGGCCGACAGTGAAATACGTATGGATGAACAGTTATTTCGGCGCAGGAGCCGGAGCCACCCAAACGGGGCCTTAAGGCCCATTTGACACCGTTCGGCTTTATCATTGAAGTTGTTTCTTTTTTTCAGTTTTATTTACGAGTAGCTTTCTCGGTGAAGTTAAAAATTCTTTTGAAGACCCGTTTGGCAAAACAATTCTGCATGTATATTAAACATGCTCTCACAGAATCCTACATAGAGCTCACAAGTGTGAGGTGAAGTTGTGAAAATCTACTATTTTTAGCTTCATTTCACTCTATTATCATGTAAGAGTAGAGAAGCTGTTTTCAAAAAAATCAATTTGGCAAAAAAAAGCGCATAACAGCTCATGAAACTGTTGGTGTGCCAAACGAGACCTTAATTGTACAAAGCAGCTCACTAGATCTCGAGAGAGCTCTAGGTGATGGAAATAGAGAGAGAGGATGGAATGAGAGAGGGAGAGCCTTTATGAACCTCTTATGATGTCCTCCTCCCTCAAATCCAAGTCCTTCAACTCAAATCAAAAGCCCTTCAACTCAAATCAAAAGTTTCCTCAAATTTTAGGGTAAAGCCTCCCCCATGAGTTTGAGAGAGGAAGACCCGTGGAGAAGATGAAGGGGTGGTGCTGTGTATTTGTACAGGCTTTACCGCAGCGGGCAAGATAAAGCGCCCGCCTCGGTAAATCAACTCTTTACAGCGGCGGGCAGTTTAAAGAGCCCGCCACGGTACCGCGGCGGGCAAGATAAAGCGCCCGCCTCGGTAAATCAACTCTTTACCGCGGCGGGCAGTTTAAAGAGCCCGCCACGGTAAATCGTATTAACCGCGGCGGGCGATTCATACCGCCCGCCGCGGTAAATAACGATTTCCTACGGCGGGCAAGTAAGGTGGCCCGTCGCGGTAAACCCTTTTCCTGCAGCGGGCGCCTCGCTGGTCGGCCACCGGTTAACCGTGGTGGCGGGCAAAAGAGGTGCCCGCCACGGAGCCCATTTTGGCCACGCTGCGCAAATTGATTCCTGTAGTAGTGGCTCTTTTGTGTTAATCAACCTAGCAGTTTGAGATGTAGAGTATACTTAAATTACGGAAGCAGTTCACAATCCCTGTAGATAAGTCGACTGAAATGCTAATTGACGTGCTCCAGCGATGGATTAGAGTATTTCTTTGAAGCATCATTTGGGTGAAAAATAGCTTTCTATATCTTTATATTTTTCAACAACTTTTCTATGTCTTGTGCACATTCTAGACAATCATTATCGTTTTTCATCTTTGGCTAGCGAAAAATCCAAAATAGAAGATGTCTATATTTAGAGATCCATTTAAAGCGGCCGCTGGAGGCTATTTTCACCAAAATCTCTACTCCTCTAAATTAGGAAGGATATAAATAGTTTCTTAGAGTTACTCTTAGTAGAGTTCTAGTTAGAGAAAAACCTTAGGTGACAGGGCTGCCCAACGCCAACGATGGTGGTGAGCATTGAGGTGCTGCAGTGGTAGTGGTAGCGGTGGTAGTAAGTATCTTTATCTTGCGGGTACCACATAGCAACAAATAAAGTTCTACATAAGAAGAGAGAAATTTACGTTCTCCATTGGGCAAAGGTGGCAGGTGTCAGGCACATGACTAAAGAAAGGCTTGAAGAGAGCTCCTCTTGCTAAAAGAGGTCCTAACGAAGTGATAAGGCATTCAACGTTAAATATCACATGGTACTTGAACTGCAAGTGAAGGTTGTGTTGTCATTCTAGATGGGGCATGAAACATGTCCTCTAGTTAGTAACATCATTATTGTGGCATAATACGTAGCTCATGACCAAGAAGAAGCCGACATTGAAAAGAAAATAAAAAATAGAGATTTTTTTTTGTATCTTCTTGTTTTTCTTGTGTTTTCTGGCTCCTACAGTTGCTCTTAAGATGAAGAAGAAGCATTGTTTATTGACCTCATTTTGAAGTAAATAATCGTGCAAGAGACAAGCTTTGTATATACTGAATAATCCTTGTCATTAATATAATGGTTGGATCATATTGAAATAAATGCATCCATGAATTTTTCCAAGGTATGTTTATTTAATTTTAGCGACGTCTCTATGATCTTTACGATGCATGCTATACATTTGGGAGGAGCGAAGCAAGCCCACACGACGATTGTGGAGCTGTGAAACCCATCAAGTTTGACGCTAGACACCATCTTTGTTAATGGTCGCATCAACCTTGATGAAAATTCTCATAAAACCAGCAATTGCCTCAGGATGGGGATCATATGTGGTATGAATTTTTCGCCATAACTCTATTACTATGACCTATAAAAATTTAAGCTGTATGAATTTTTGTCGTATCCCTACTAAAGTATGGTATAGATTTTAACTGTGTCCTCGTCACTAGGATCCTATCAACATTTGTTAAGATCTTATTTGGATGTAGTCGGATTCTCATCAATTCACATGTGTTGGGGAGGATTGGAGTGGACTTGAATTAAATTACACCCCAACACATGTGGATGGAGGTGAATCCGACAACATCCAAATAAGGCCTAAGGTGGTATGAATTTTCACCATAACTCGGTCGTTACGATCCTATAAATTAAATGTTGTGAAAGTTGTGGTATGATCATGCACTATAGTTTTTATATTTTAGCATGGTACATATATAGGAAGAATAAATTAATTATGCCCATAGATCAACAACTGTTAGTCTGCTACAAGACATCAAATAAATGACATCTAAAGGTAACTCCTAATGACAAAGCATGGTAGTAGCCAGAATAAAGAATTAATTAATTCTGCCCATATACTATGATATATATCCTGTTATTAGTCTGTTACAAGGCATCAAATAAATGACATCTAAAGATAACTCCTAAAGATAAAGCATGGAACTACTGGCCAGAATAAATTTTCTGCCACGCACATTAATTTGTACCTCTGTATGACTGTATATAAGCATGGCCAAAGAGGCAGGCATCACACATCAAAGACGACCAGCATATATATCTCCCCCTACAATTCTAAGGTTAACCCTGATGGGGTAGATGGGACACGTCACCCCAAAATGGCAGAGCCATAGGATTCTTACTGTGCATGCACCAAAATATCTACTGCTCTCATCTCTCTCTCTCTCTCTCTCTCTCCGTCTCGACTCTTCCAGTGTTCCCTTCCCCTCCCTCTCTCTTGCCCTCGCTCATTGTCCCGATGGCCGCGGCTCCTCGCCCGCCCACGTGGCGTGGCAGCGCCCCTCCCTCTCCCCCCCACGGCGCGCCGGCCGCGGCACCTGCCCCCACTCTGTTTGTCCGGCCTCGAGAAGGCGCTTCGCGGAGACACACAGCGGCGCGGCGCGAGCGGACCGTCCCGCTGGCCGTCCTCCGGTGAGGCGGCGCACCCGCGGCCAGGCCTCGCTGCTGGGCGCAGCCACTACGCCTCCACCCCCTACTCCGCGTGTGCATCTCTCTCGCCCCCCTGTCTCCTCTCCCGATGTGGCCGCCCATGATGGGTGCCCTCGGTGCGACTGGGCCCCGGCGGTGCCGCCGTTGGCACACAGAGCATCAGTCTCAGGTGATGTTCATTGATTATGGTCCTACTTATCTATGTAGTTCTCTTTTTATGTAGTTATATACTTATATAGTGATGATGGCTTGTTGTTCTGTAGAGGTTCCGTTGTACCATTCGTTCCAAAGCTGAATTCCAGATTCATTAGTACTAGTGTTCTATCAAGATGGCTGAAGTAGGTTCCCCATGGCATTGATGCTGAGTGGCCTGACATGGTTACTGATACTCAGCTCTTGTTGCAATCGGTTGATGTTGCGTCATTGATTTCTACTCTGAATTGTTGTGTTTATTTCACAAATTAGTTTGTGTTCATGTGTGCATTCCCCATATTCATGGTTCCAAATTGATTGGAGGCCTGGCTTTGCACTGTAGTATGTTTACGTGGCTCATGTGTGTGCAAAGCATGATGTTTTAGATGCCTACTATATCTTTAGTGACCTTGGCTGCATAGATGCGAAGTGCATTAATTATGTGCAGTTGATTTGTCGAATCCATCAATGTGACAAGCATTACTACTAAGTTGATTGGGCGATAAGCGCTGCTGTTTAACAGAAAAACATTTGTTATGATGGAAAAAGAAAATAGCTGTAGGTACGGTATAGTATTTATCCAGTATGCTGAGGCTGTCTCGGCGTTCTCCCTCCGCCTCGACTCGAGAGCTACGCCAGCCAGCCACCCGCCCAAGGAGCTCTGTCCACTCCGCGGCGCCAATTGGTACTTCCTCGTGTCCGCCGGGAAGCTTCTGCTGCTCTTGCATGGAGAGACATACTGATTGATTATACATGATGACAACCGATCAACTCAACACTTCTAAACCAACTTGTTCCAGTTGTGGACATGTACAATCACTGTGTCATTTGCTGCTGTAGCTGTTTCATTTGCCCACATTATTAAAGCTCTGGAGCCATTCTTCAATGCGTCTGCTTCTCAGTTTCTCCTTGGATAACCAGTTCCATTGACACTCTAGCTGTCTCTTGTTCCTGTCGTGGTTGGTGCTGAGGAGTTAAGCCTCCTTTGGCACGGCTCATCCAAAACGGTTTTACCGGTGAAGCTAAAGCCGGTGAAGCCAGAAAAATTGGCTTTTTCTGACTTCTAGTTTATTTTAACTCCGGCTTACAAAACGGCTTCACGCTACAGTGTCTCGATTTGCGCAAAATAGATGAGGCCGAAGCCGGCATAAGCCGTGCCAAAGAGGCCCTTAGGGGGTGTTTGGTTCTTTAGTCGCTCCTAAAATTCATGTCACATCGAATATTCGGATGCTAACTAGGAAGACTAAATATGAGCTAATTATAAAACTAATTACATAGATGGAGGCTAATTCACGAGACGAATCTATTAAGCCTAATTAATCCATCATTAGCACATGTTTACTGTAGCACCACGTTGTCAAATCATGGGCTAATTAGGCTTAAAAGATTCGTCTCGTAAATTAGTCGCAAGTTGTGCAATTAGTTTCGTAATTAGTCTATATTTAATACTTCATGCATATGTCTAAACATTCGATGTGACAGAAATTTTAGTAGCTCCTAAAAATTCAAACAGGCCCTTAGTGTACCCATATGTTCATGCACAAGGACAATAGAAGGATACAGGAGCACAACTTCTGACAACATCACAAGTCCTCTGTTCAGGAATCAGAACTACTGCAGTGGTTACTAACGTCATGTTTGCTAGCAACGGTATTGAGTTGAAAGCAGAGTCAAACATAGCCACAACCGCCTCCGCCCGCGCGGCTCCTCGCCGTCACCGCCCGCGCGCCTCCTCGCCGCCGCAGCGTGCGGCTGCAGTTGCTGCCTCCCCCCGCTACCCACTGGTCGCCTCCTCGTACGTGGGCACGCCGCCGCCGTCCGCGCGCCTCCTCGACGCCACGCGCGCGGGGCTCCGATTGCTGCCTCCCGCTGACGACGCCACCCGCCAGTCGCCTCCTCGGGCCTCGTCACGCCGCCGCCGCCCTGCACCACCCTGTTGTTACTGCCTGCCGCCACACACTTCCCCGATCTACTGCTCACCACCGTTGTTCGCAAGAGAGACATGGGCAGCAATAGCTATGGGGATGGATTTGTCTCCTGGCGCTTTGATTGAGCTAGAGCAGGACCCAGCGCTGGCGGAACTCGTGCGGGACTGGGACTTCTCTCCCGGTAAGAAGTTTCAAGCTGAGGTGTTGCGCAAGTTCTCTTCCTCGGTTCATCACACTTCTTCCTCGCCGGATGGTTCGTTCTTCTTGCTCGTGGTTTTTCAGAGATTTCTCTTTCGGCTCACTGAGGATTCTGTTGCCATGGCTCTCCACTGCTACCTTGGAGGAACTCCCGCTGGTTTTCATGTTTCTTTTCAAAAGGAGCGGCATTTTCGCTTCTCTGTTGCATCCAAGAACGTGGGGCTGCTTGTTCGTGCTCTTAAAAGCATCACACGACTGATCATTTTGATATATATTTTCATTTGTGGCGTGATGGAGGTGCTGATTGGAAGCGGGAATGGAAAAAATGGGGAAAAGAGGAAGAAGCTAGCTGGACCACAAAGATCAGCAAAAAAAAGTAAACACAGGACTTCAGGTAAAAGGGTCTCTTTCAGCAAAAAAACTAATTTTAGACTCTCCTGTGTCTAAATCTCGCCCCAAAGAGCTCTTTTCATCTGTGATTACAGTTGGAAGTCTTCTTTGTCCTGTTTCATCTCCCTCTCGTATGCATATTGGAGCCTCCCCTTTTGCTTTGGATTCTGAGAAGCATGCTGGACTCAGTTCAAACCAAGTTCAATGCAGGGATTTTGAAACTGATAAAGATGGTCGTGAGGAGCATTCGGCTACTGAAAATTTTCCTGTTGATCCAATAACTTTAGTTGTGCAAGCCAGTCCTGATGTTCTTGCTTCTCACAGACTCAATGGTGCTCATCGTGCTGTATCTTCCTCAGTGGTTCCAGTTCAAACGGTTTTCAAAAGGCTCAAGAGAGATCTTGATATTAATTGCAATGATATTCTGGCTGCCAATTCTCTTCAGCTGAAGCAATATAATGAAGTATAGCTCTCCCAAGGTGAACGTTATAACTTCACTCCCAACCCTTCAACCAGATTATGCTTTCGCTGTTTAAGCCTGAATCATTTAATACAGGAGTGCCGAAGTGGTATCAGGTGCATTTACTGTTTCATTTATGGTCATCGGGCTTGAAATTGCTTTAGAAGAAGAGCCCACCTTAAGCTCAAGTGGGCTGCTAAGCCCAGCTTGCAACCATCGAGCACTGTGTGCAGTAATGATGGAAACGTTCAACCTCTTCCTATTCATTGGTCTCTAGGACCTAAGGTTGTTAATGCCCCAAGTGCCCCTCTGCCTTCTTGCTGCTTGTGGAAGGTCACTCTTCACATCCCTACTCCGGGGAAGACAAACACAGAGCAACCTGAGCAACCAGAGCATCCTCAGTCTCCACCTCCTCCCACCTCCGCAAACAGCGCTCAAGCCATGGCGAACTTTGCCATTGATCCAAGGCGTTTCTTCCCAAGCGCGATGATCCTTGAAGATGGTGGACAGCACAGGCGTGCCAGGCGCACCGTCTGTGTCTCTGGAGGGATTGTCAAGAGACATGAAGATTATGCCATCGCGATCACTAAAGCCCAGCTCACTCCGGCGCAACAGCTCCAGCTCATGCATCTCACCAGGGACTACATAGAAATTGAGGTACGGAAGAATGTCCTCTACTTCGCGCCGCATCCGCATGGTGTGGGAATCTATCAGCTACGCGATCCTTGCCAGCGTGATACACTTGTTACAAGTCCGCATTGGATAGGTGGTCATGAAGTTTGCTTCGTTAAGCATGATGAGACCCCAATGAATGTGCGCAACTCTCCATACACAAGAAAGAGTTGGTTATTGTTGCTGGGCTATCCACTAGATTTTAAGGATCCTTTGATCCTGAAGCAAGTTTGCAGTGTCTTTGGGCAGCTCCTGTTCTGGAATTCCAGTGACCATTCTCGAGCGCGTGTTCTGGTCAAAGTGATGATTGATAACCCTCTGGAGGTCCCTCGTAGTCTAGTGATCAAGCATGGTAAAGAGCTTAATGGCGCGGGTCAGTCTTGGACTGTTCGTGTGTACATCTTTAATTCAGAGTTCACAAATGCTCAGCCCACTGATGAGGAAGAACCACCTGCTCACAATGGCAACCCTCATCCTTTCGAGGAGCCAGTATTTCCTAGGGAAATCAACAACATAGTTGAGATGGCAGATCAGGTTATGGACCAGTTGATTGAAGCACATCAAAATCAAGGGCCCATAGAGGAAGATCAGAATTCTGCTATCATTAGTGAGGCTACCTCATCCTTCTCTGCCCCCATTTTGCAGCCTGCGCAGGGGGCAAACAAAGAAGTCACCATTGAAGCCTAGGGAAGGGTCCTAAACTCTCAGGGGACTGACCAAGATGAAACTAATCAAGAGCAGCTGCAAGCCAAACAATAGCAGGTCACTGTTCCTCCAGAGACAGAAAGACACTGAGCAGAAGGTAGCTATCTCAAAATTTCTAGCAGATGGGCTCAAGCAACTGATTGCCACTCAAAGCAAGGCTGGTTGTTCCAAGATAATGGGTAGTCTCATCATTCCAAACTCCCTAATTCACATTGATTTGGCTGCTCTTGGGATTACATCTCTTAGTATTGTTGTTAATATCCCAGATCAGTGTGATGCTCCTTCGCTCAGCCCTCCCATAAGTAATCTACTTATGCAACAAAACCCTGATGATACTCAGTTTCACCCACAGCAAATGTTACTAGACCTTGGTGGTGCTCAGATCCACCCAAACATGCCAGCTCCTTATGCTTATTCCCTGGGCAAAGGTAATCCAATCACTAGGGTATATTACAGAAGAAGGTTCAAGAACAAGGATTTTGCTACTGTGTCTTAGTCAAACAGCTCTGATAAAAGCAAGAGAAGCATATCTACAACAAAGAGAAAATGTATTACTCCCACCACCACTATGAAGCTTAGAAGGAGTCCAAGACTCATAAAGAAGCTAGACGGACACAAACCTGCTAGTATCTCCCTAAAGAAGGCTCCCACCAGAAACAAGAACAACAAGAAGAACAAAAAGATCAAGCCTCAGTCTAATCTGTTGGGTAACATTCTGCTCTCACCTACTTGCCAAGCCTTTGATTTCCCTAACATTTCAATCATTGCTAAATTTACTAATATGGGCACTATCTTCCCTCAAATACCCATTGCGGAGATACAAAAGTTGGCCATTGAGTCCTGCGGCATCACTCCTTTGGAGGTGTCAGCTGAACTGCTCCTTGCTTCTAGGCCTCAAGAGGATGGAGGAGCAGATTTGTAGCTTGAAGAAGTGCACCAAGAATTGTCAGCCTTTTAGTTTCTCTTTTGTCAGGGAATGCCCTGTCTTTGAATATTGTACTGAATTCTATCTGAACCTGTTAAGTTGGTCACAAACTGGTTGGACATGTTGCTTCAGTACCATTTGTGATTCCTGCACCTTCATGTTGGCAGTATTGGCTTGGTTTCTTTTTATTATGCTTGCTGATTTCTGGGATTGGTCCCCTGGTTCACTTCCCTCTGATGTGCTTGTGGCTCACAACATTCAGAAAATCTTAGGTGCTCAGTTTTAGTCTTTTTGCTGCTCTCTTTCTCCTTTTTTCCTTTGGGATAAGAGATGACTGCTGCACCTACACTTGTTTTTATGGATAACATAATAAATGATAATAGTCCAAACAATAGTTTCAATAGGAGCTGGAACATACTCAATTGGAACATCAGAGGAATTAACTCTGAAGACAAGTGTAATGCTGTAAAAGAAAAAATTGATGAAAGCACTTGTGCAACTTACTGTATTCAAGAGACTAAGAGAGACCATTTTGACCATACTTTTATCAAAAAGCTGGCCCCAAAGCGTTTTAACAAGTTTGCTTTCTCTCCCTCTGTTGGAAATTCTGGAGGCATTGTTATGGGATGGAATAGCTCCCTCTTTAATGGAGATATCATTGAGAGTAACAAATTCTCCATCACAGTCAAGTTCTCTTCCTTACATAATGGTCATCATTGGTTTCTTACCACTGTTTATGGACCCTGTCAAGGCCCTGATAGGGATGATTTTGTTCTCTGGCTTAATAACCTTCAAATTGATGATACTATCAATTGGATGATAATGGGTGACTTCAATTTCTACAGATCCCTGGGTGACAGAAACAAAAGCGGAGGCAATATGAATGACATTATGATATTCAATGAAATTATAAGCAACCTGGGGCTCCTAGAAATTCCCCTCAGAGGGAGAAAATACACTTAGAGCAATATGCAAGATGATCCCCTCCTTGAGCAAATTGATTGGGTCTTCACTTTAGCTAATTGGATCTCTGTCTACTTGGATACTCTTCTTCTACCACTAGCAAGACCAACTTGAAACCATATCCCTTGTAAAATTCAAATTGGCACCAATATTCCCAAGGCGCAAGTATTCAGATTTGAAAATTATTGGGCTGATCATCCTGAGTTCATGGAGCTGGTTAAGTCTGTATGGTCTGCTAATGTCAGAGCCTCAAACAGCGCCACAAGAATCAGCTCTAAATTCAAACTCCTAAGAGCTACACTTAAAAAATGGAGTAAGAAACTATCCAACCTCTCCATGTTAATTAAAATTTGCAGCTACAAGCTTGAGGTTCTTGACTCCCTAGAATTCAAGAATACAACTTCAGAAATATTCTTAAGGCTCACATCCTAAGATTACATGGCTATAAAAAAGAATATTGGAATAAAATGTTTACTATAAGATGGACCAAGATGGGTGATGAAGGAACAAAAAAATTTCATGCTGCAGCCACTGAAAGGTATCGGATTAACACCATCACCAACCTGATTGTGGAGGATGGTAGGACTATTACTGAACATAGTGAAAAAGCAGCTTTGCTACTAGAGGATTTCAAAAAAAGGATGGGATGCTCTTCTAACCCTATAATGCTTTTTAACCTAGAAGAACTGGTGCAGCCAAGAAATGACTTAGTCTTTCTCTAGGTCCTTTTCCACCCTTGACATTGATGAGGTAATCAAACACATGCCTCCTGACAAAGCCCCGAGCCCCGATGGTTTCAATGGACTCTTTATGAAAAAATGCTGGAACATTATAAAAGAAGACATATAGACTTTGTGCTTTGATTTCTTCAATGGCAATCTGAGTCTAGAAGCCATCAACAATTCATTCATCACACTGATTCCTAAAGTGCACAATCCTACAAGTGTTAATGATTTCAGGCCCATTTCTCTTCTAAGTGGGGTCATCAAAATCATCACAAAGCTCTTGGCTAATAGGCTGTAAGAAAAAATAATACCGCTGATTCATACCAATCAATATGGTTTTATAAAAAGCAGAACAATACAAGATTGTTTGGCCTAGGCTTATGAATACATATATCAGTGTCAACACTCCAAAAAAGAGCTCATTATCCTAAAATTGGACTTTACAAAAGCTTTTGATACAATTGAACATAACACAATCTTGATGATGATGAGCTTGGGGTTTCCTGAAATTTGGATTAACTGGATTGAGAGGATTCTGATCTCTGGTTCTTCCTCGATTCTTCTGAATGGTGTGCCAAGTAATCATTTCCATTGTCGCCGAGGGGTCCTTCAAGGTGACCCCTTGTCACCACTTCTTTTTGTGCTTGCTGCATACCTTCTACAATGCATTGTCAACCAAGCCTATCAGCAAAGTCTGTTTGAGCTGCCTATTCCTTCTTTTGAGCTAGATCAGTTCCCCATTGTTCAATATGCTGACGACACTATTCTAGTCATGAAAGCTTCTCAAAGAGAGTTATTCATCCTGAAAGGCCTTCTGGAATCCTTCTCGCAATCGATAGGGCTAAGAGTCAACTATAGGAAGTCTTGCCTTATTCCCTTAAATCTCTCTCCTGAAAAAGCTCAACTCCTTGCTGGTGTCTTCGGCTGCAATTTGGAATCTCTTCCTTTTACCTACCTTGGACTGCCATTGGTCACAACAAAACCTCAGGTTGAACATTACGGTCCCATTATGACTAAAGTTGAAAGAAGGCTCACGGCAACTTCTACCTTCCTGACCCATGCAGGAAGGCTTCAGCTAGTCAATTCAGTAATCTCTTCGCTGCCCACCTATGCCATGTGTACCTTGGAGGTGCCGGTGGCAGTCATTGAGTATATTGATAGAGCAAGACGTCACTGCCTTTGGAGAGGTTCAGACTCCAATGCAAAGATGAAACCACTAGTGGCCTGGAGTAAATGTTCAAAGCCAAAAAGAAAAGGAGGATTGGGAATTATCAATCTTAGGAGTCAAAACAAGACCCTTCTTTGGAAGCATCTGGACAAATTTTATAATGGGAAGGATATCCCATGGGTGAAGCTGATCTGGAATGCGCATTATTCCTAGGGTCAGGTGCCACATGCTTCGACAGATAAGGGCTCCTTTTGGTGGAAGGATGTCCTAAAATTATGTGACATGTTCAGAGAAATTGCGAAGTGCACTTTTGGAGATGGTTCCACGGTGCTTTTCTGGTCTGGCCTTTGGAATGACAACATCCTGGAATCCAAATTCCCAAGGCACTATTCCTTTGCTAGGAATAAGAACATCTCAGTGGCTAGGTTTTTGTCTAATAACACTCTAGAGGCCCAATTTCACTTGCCCTTATCAGAGCAGGCCATCCAAGAATTCCAAAGTCTCCAAGAATTAATTCAAGATATGTAGGTCGATCAGAATTCAAAGGATTCCTGAGAATACATTTGGGGAAGCAAGAACTACTCCTCATCAAAGTGCTACAACTTTCCTTACAAGAATATACAACCCCCATCCCCTTTTCTCTGGATTTGGAACTCCAGATGCTGCAACAAACTTAGAGTTTTTTCATGGCTCCTCTTGATGGATAGACTAAACACAAGGAACATTCTGAGAAGGAAAAAGCACAAGCTTTAGGGAAACAACTACAATTGTGTTCTATGCAGCAACAACGTTGAAGAAACTATTTTTCATTTGTTCTTCAGCTGCCCCTTTAGCCAAGCCTGCTGGCAACACCTTGGTATAAATTGGGACTTCACAATGGATTTCTTTCGGATGATGTAGCAAGCCAAGGTCCAACATAACAATCCCTTTTTATAGAGACCTTCATCATTGCCGCCTGGCAGATTTGGAAGCAGAGAAACAACTTTATATTTGACAGAGGCCAGCCGTACTTTGATTCTTGGAAAAGCTCTTTCTATGAAGAAGTTAGACTACAGGCCCATAGATTTAGTTCTGCTAAGAGCTATGCCTTCCTTTCTTGTACATCTGCTCTAGTTTAGCTCTGCTGCCCACCTCGGGCTTGCTTCCCTTTTTGTTTCCTCTTGTTTAGAGTTGTTGTTGTTCTTTTCGTTTTATAAAAAGTTGGGGGCCTCCCCTGCTGTATTTTCCGCTCAAAAAAAGTATGCTGAGGCTGAGGTTACTAGGCTCCCTAATGCAGGCATATGTCCATGACAACCATTCCTTCACCTGAGGCTAATTACTCTGTTCATTGCAGTTCACTGGCCTACCAATTCATCTAATCAGATTGAAAGGTGTGTTGGTGAGTTCCTTTGCTCTATCATCATCCCTGCCATTTTAGATGTGTCGCACGGTGCCTTGTGGTGTGTCTCTACCATGCGTGTTGATCTTATACCTGCTGCTGCTTATAGGTGTTGACCTTGATCAGGAGAGGTAGAAGTTCCATCCTAAAATAAACTCGAATTCATAGAATTATATTCGGTCACTTTCAATGACTAATAATAGGTATATATATTGTCCATAAGGAATTAGGGATCCACCGTGCTATCCAAAAGGTAATGATACTTTGTTCAGTTCAGGATGTTTTGTTTCTTATTAGTGCTCCAATATGCAGTCATGATTTAATATGGCTTTCTCCATTTAAAAATGATGGTCTTAAAATATGTACGAGTTTACTATATTCATGCATGTACTCAATCACATGATCTACTACTTGTCAATGTACAAGTCCGTATAGTTTCATTTGCAACAGAAACTTCTTTAGAAATGTGATGGAGTTCAAATCAGATATGTGTTCAACTTCCAATATAATTGAACTACATACTGTTTTTTGTCAGCTCTGTTGAACCAGCATCAGATTCGTTGTTCTATGCACATATGGAGCACAACTAAGCCGATTATGTAGTACTATCTTGGTAAGCTCCTTCCTGCATTCCTAATCTGTTCTTCGGTTCATAACTTTACTTTGATGTTTTAGCTCAGCTATCAAATTTGAGCGCATTCATCGATGTCCAGGTGAATGCTAGGGGACTATTTGGAGCATAACATTACCATATTTTGGCTTCATATTTATTGCATATTTTACTCCTATATGTCATTTGAAACGAACCTGAAATATAGTTCTCATCACATGTACATCTGCAGGTTCCAAATTGACTCCACTTATACAATGAGAATAGCCAAACCCACTACTTTTTTAAAAAAACTATGAATCAAAAACTATGAATCAACTGCTTTGGTAGTTTTAGTTTTAGCTGTGTGAACAAAATCCAGGTTTTAAATTCATTGAACATGTTCATACAGACACAGTTGAATAGAAACTAAACTTACCTACAATAGTAGTCACCTTTAAATGTAGCCCAAGATCCGGTATCTGAATTAGGCGAACTCTAAATTTTAGTGTTTCTGAGTTATTGTTTGCCATTCAGTGATGAATTGCTTCAGAATACGCTTTAGATATTTCAAACTTCATATGCTTATAGAAATCAGTAACGAACTTCGCTTCTATTTTGATATATTGCTTCTTTTATAAATTATATTCTCAACAGTGATATTACTGTACAATAAAATTGGCCTACAAAATGTTGCTTCAGTGTTATAATCCAAGAGTTCAAAAAAATGTTTGGGCATACTTACATTGAATATCCTATTGGCAATGGAAAAATCAGCTAGGCAACCTAGGTGTTCCCTCTTTTTACATACTCAAACAAGGAATCACACATATAATTAAGCACCGCCATGATTTGAGAAGTAAATTGTCCATTTCAGCCTATTACTTCTTACATGCTCAAGATTTATGTAATAAAGCATCATCCAGTACAAATACTGTAATTCTATGGCAACTTATCAGACATTAATCTTTTCTAAACAATTGTTATTGTAACCTGCAAATGTTGCTATCTCTAGATGATACCAGCAAGATTCATATGATTTTTAGAACTTTGATGAAGTATTTTTGCTTCCACTGTGTACTGATACTTTAGTTTGTGTTTTTGATCGCCAATCCCATTATCCTTTAGTTTCCAAAGAGGGCACAGAAACAGTAAGTTACTCTATCGTGTCAACAGCCGGGTATAATATATACCTATGCACCAACATATATATGTAAATATACAGTTTTAACGCATATTTACCTCTGTTGTTACTCATATTTCAATCTATATATCCAACACATTTTGCCCGCCTTGAAGAACTTCCATGTGCCTACCGACGCGCGCAAGGCCGCGCGCCTTGCACTAGTATACAAACAAAGCATAAGCAAGGCCTCTCATGGCGCTTCTAGAAAGTAAGGTTTCTGCTAGGGCGGCTCTGTTGTTCATGGTGATCACCACGACAATGGTGTTGAACCTACCACCCATCAACTTTGTGCAAGGAATCAGCGTTCAAGGTATGTCAACTATCATACACTTAAGGTGTGTTTGGTTTGAGGAATGGGGTGGTCCATCATCTTCTCACTCCTCACTTTTTTGTATTTGGTTTGTAGAATGGAATGAGTTGATCCATCACCACCTCATTCGTCACAAGCTAATAATTAGTATATGTACGAGGAATAAGTTAGTTCCACCAAAATTCATGCGATGAACTCATGATGCATCACCTCATGATGTATGTGGTGACTCCACAAACCAAACACACCCTTAATGTTTATGGATATCGGCTTATTAATCTTGACCAAGGTTTTTTTTTCTTCTCATTTTGCAGTGGTCTGCAACAACATGCCAATGTGCACTCTTGGCAATTGCCAGCAGCACTGTATATCGTTGGGGTATACCAAGTTTACCGCCTGGGATTATTGCACGACGGATACTACTGAGTGTTGCTGCGCAATTAATGTAAATCAAAAGTAATTATGACTATCATGACGGTGGCAAAGCTTGCGGCAGTAGCTGGCTGCATGGACTCATCAATTGGACAAATCTCAAAAAGAAATTTGAATAAGAACCCCTCATTTCTTCTTCTTTTTTTGCGAATTAAGAATCCCTCATTTCTCCCGTTACCAGGATCCTCTTACTATAATCTCCAATGTTGCTTTGAACTAATTCAAACTATCTTTTGTCCGGTGGCCCAATATTTCAAACTATATGTTTTTTGGTTTTAAAAGAATACAGCATATTCACTTTTGAATAATATTGAAGTCAGCTGCAGGAATTTGTGTAGTGTGAGAAAGAGAGCCAAGGATAGATGGAAATTGGAATATATAAGCTGTGAATCTGCTTTATTTTTTTTTCTACTGCAGCGCCTGCTGGGGGAAAGCATCAGTTCGTTATTTGTTATTCCCTCCGTCCTTGAATCTCTCTGAGAAAAAAAAAAGTTTTCCAAGAGTCTCCATCGTATTAGATCGGGACCACGGGGTCGCCTCGTCCCGTACGTCCGCAACTCCTCATACATGCTGTGCATTTGTTGCTTCAGCCGTTCTCTCGTCGCTTCAAATATCTCTACATCCCCTCCCGTTAGGAGTCCGTCGCGCTGCGCCTCCGTGGTACGTACGTGAGGGGGCTAAGAACGGATGGACGTGAGCGCGCGAGGTTACGTACGTGAGCGTGGCAAACCAACAGACGTGGGGCATTAAGAGGGACTGCGGCGATCAAATGGAAATCGGCGCTTGTTTGCTGCTCCTTGGTCATTTTGCTGAAGGCTAAAACGATAGAGATTTATGGACAGAGAGAGTATTTGTGTATGTATTTTTTTCCTTAACAAATCTACACCAATTTATTTATCTTCCATCGGGCAGCCACGTCGTCAGCACTTCATAGGAGTAGGAGCCGTCATCTAGCACCATCTCGTCCTCTTGGCTCTTGCCTTGCCTGGCTGCCTGCCCCACTTGAGACATCTCAATTCTCAAAGGGTGGTCCAGACACAACGCCAGCATAGTGTTTGATGAAAGTTTGCCGGGACAGCTTGTGCAGCAGATTTTATTAGCACCTCACGACCCGCACATCTAGCTTCTCTCACGCACCAACCACCAATCGTACCTCTTACTTGAGCACGTAGGTACTCAAATACTCCACTCGTAGCATAGCCTACCTCGGTGGGTAGGCCCAAATATTTCTCTACTAATGCTTCCTTGTGAATGTCCAGAACTCGTACCACTTCCTTCATCTCATGACTACAATTTTTGCTGAAGAAGATGCCGATTTTTCCCGATTAATCATTTGTCTAGATCCACGGCTATATATGTCCAAAATCTCCGGCAATCTATTGCCCCTCCTTGCGACGCTTTTGAGAAAACAATGCAGTAATCCGCAAAGAGAAGATGCCAGATCCAGAGAGAGTGTATTCTAACTCTAACACCCCTTGAAAGATACACTGGACCAACTGATTTTAGGAGACATGATAATCCTTCTGAGCATGACAGTAAAAGGTGAGGTGAGATAGGATCACCTTGCCTAGTACCACGTGTAGGCCTGAAGCCTTATGTCCAAACTCCATTCATTTTAACAGAAAAATAAACTGTTGTCACGCACCTTATGATCAGGTTCACAAAACATTCATGGAAGCCGAGCTGCAGCATAATTCTCCGCAAGTATTTCCCATTCTACTCGGTCGTACGCTTTGGCCATATCCAACTTTATTGCACAGGCCCTGAACTTCCCTTTCTTACTTTTAAGATAATGAATGTGCCATAAGCAATAAGCAACTAATATATTATTTGTCATCAGACACGCTGGCACCGACTAACCCCATCATCACAGATAATTCACCATGGTGGCCACATCCCATACACCCATTTGGTACGAGAAGGCCATGTCCAAGGATCGCAAATGACTAGTTTCTCAGAAGTCAGAGCTACGGCATCACATTTTTGCCCTACCACCATATCGTAATTATAACGAGGTGGGATCATGTAACGCTGGGGTCTGGACGTCCGCCCGTCCGGACGTGTCTCTCAGATGCGCAGTGGATCAGCCCAACGAGGCAACGTCCCCCTCAAATTCCCTCGTCCGTTTCTAATAAAAAAAATACGCTCGTCGCTCTTATCCGCTCGTTGCTCCTATCCGCTCATCACTCCTATCTGCTCATTGCTGCCTCAGAGGAGCAGTGCTCGGCCACCGGACTGTCGGCCCTATCTGCAAGGCGCGGTGTGCGGCCGCCTCCGAGCCACGGCGCTCGGCTGCCAGCCCTGCATGCTAGGCGCGACGCTCGGCCACCGGACTACTGGCCCTGCCTACTAGGCGCGGCGCGCGGCCGCCTCTAAGCCGCGGCTGCCCTCTGCCTCCCTGCCGCGTCGTGTGACTGGTGCCTTCCTACCCCCTCGCGTAGCCGCTACCGTCAGGCCACTGTCTCCGGCGAACTCCACACGCCGACGAGCCTCCATTCTTCCAAGTAGCAAGGAGATGTTACGATGTGCTGAAAATGCATGTTGCAAGCGTATGTTTCATATGTTTCAGGTGTTTCATAGATATGTTGCAACTGTTTCATGCGGATGTTGTAAATGTAGATCGAGATGTTGCATATGTTGCAATGATTGTACACATATGTTGCAAAGGTCTGTTTCCAATGTTTCATCTGTGTTTTCGGATGCATGTTGCAAGCGTGCTTTATCTGAATGTTGCTTATGTTTCACACATATGTTGCAAGTGTTTTATCTGGATATTGTGTATGTGTTTGCAATGGTTTTCCAGGGTTTTTTCAAGTATTTCAGAAGCATGTTTCAAGTGTTTCATTTGCCTTCAGACATATGTTGTAAGTGTTGCATCTCGATGTTTCAAAAGTAAATCAGGTGTTGCATCTTCCTCGTCACTTTTCTGTTGCCTCGTCTCGGTGTCTTCTCCTCCTCCGGGCGTCGGCTGGGCATCCGCCGCTCCTACTCCTCTCCCCCATGCTGGTGACGTTTCGGGGCGGCGCATGAAACTTACGCGGTATGCGCATACCAAAAGCAGAAGGAGCGCAGGCGGAAAGCGGGATGGGGCTCGGGTGTCCGGATGGGGCACGGGCTCCTACGTGCGCGTGGACACGCGTGAATGGAGCAGCAGGCACCGGCGTCCATGTTGGTAAGACCGTAAGAGAATCTATGCTAACAGCATAATTGAAGCACTAAGTGAGGCAACAAATACTTCTCGTCACTTTAGGAAATAGACAGAATAGGCCTTATATCCAATTTAAAGCACAATTGGATTCGCGGCCGAAAATAGATTAGATATATCATTGCTCCACTGGAGAATCCCTTTCACTTTGGCATCTGAGGTCTGTTGCATGGTCAAGATACGCAATCAATTTTTTTTTAAAAAAAAAGCGAAATCCATTGTTTTGGTCAACGTCAACCGCTGAATGGAGCTTCCCTTCGGACTTCAGGGTCATGCGTATCCAGTGGCCATCCAGTGGCCAATGTTCATGTTTATGGGCCCGTTTCGAAAACCGTAATTATTATATGTTCCAATTTGTTGTCTAAACCGAACAAGATATGGACAAAATTTTATCAAACGTTAAAATCTTTAGACACCAATAACTCTGAAGTTCTTTTGATCTGGTCACACCTTAAAATCTTAGACAAGTATTTGTCCATGAGCATAGCTAGAACTCCACTTATTTCAGAGTAGATGTATCTGTAAATCTATATTAGAAAATAGTTGCAAAATCTCAAAAAAAATTGAGCAGTTTAAAGAATGTGTTCTATCGAACACTAGTGGCCAAAGATATGCACCTGTTCACTTGGCTGAAAAGTACTGTTGGTCGATTTGTTGTGAGAGAAAAATTATGTTCCTTTGCTAAAAAAGTACGGCTCATAAGACAAGCGAACATAAGACTGTGCAAAGTCAAATGTAAGTAGTGTTTTTATAGATGGAGTATTACCTAACGACAACTTTGCTTTCCAAACATGCCCCCCAAAGTTCAAGTCGTTGGTTGCTAAAGGTTTCCACGAATTTGGTGATGCGCTGATATCACAGGGAAGAAAACAGTTTTTCAGAGGAAGTAAGTGAGCCTCTGGTGGGAGGTATGGTTAAACAACCAACCATCTAGGTTGAAAGCTTCACCTGGCTTGAATTTGGAAATCTATTCTTTTCTTAATGATGAAAAACTGTATAGT
Organism: Miscanthus lutarioriparius; assembly: GCA_904845875.1. Classification (NCBI taxonomy): domain Eukaryota; kingdom Viridiplantae; phylum Streptophyta; class Magnoliopsida; order Poales; family Poaceae; genus Miscanthus; species Miscanthus lutarioriparius. The sequence continues at coordinate 38,513,146 of CAJGYO010000008.1, read as the reverse complement.
TCCTCCTAGATTGGATCTCTCTTTTTATAACAGTTTGACATCCAAATTAATCAAGCAGACACGTAAATCAAGAAGAAATAATGCCGCTGTGTTCCTGGAGAATGAAAGGAGCTGCAGCCAGCTCACTGTAATAGCGTATTTTTGTGGTAGATTGAAGCGAAGCTAGCCAAGAGCATTCTCAGGGTAGGATCTGCTTCTCTATATTACATGGATTTTCTTAAATCCTAACGGTATTTTACTAAAGAATTTACCTATTTTATGGACCCGACAAATAGGCCTAAATTCGCCCATGTGGTGGTAGATGAGTAATCTTCTTTTTTGAATACCAGTGCTTGACTGCTTGTGACTTGTAGTGGTAACGAAGTAACGATAGCACATGCTACCATTACACATTTCCACTCTTTTGTTAGCAGATTATTAACATTCCACAGGGCTCTTCCATTCAGGCAACAGCCCATGTGGTGTGCCCTGAGAAATAGAGATATTGGACCTAATAACCTGGTCGATAAGTGGCATGGTTAAACGAGTTGATGGAGCACTAATCATGCTAGGAAGACAATATATGTTTGGCAGTGGGTAAGCAAATCAATCGGACTGCAACTGGCACAAAAGAGGATAAGATCACTGTTCGCTGGTGTATGATACTGCTCAGGCTACATCCAGATCCAATAGGGACGCCTTTTTGGATGAGGTACAGCTCCGAGCAAGCCAAAGATGAGCAACGGCAACCCCACTTTGGGTTTGGGCAGAGCTTAGGAGGATCTGGATGGCACAGCATCCGTCCTGAGGGCTGGACTCCACGCAGCCGAATACATGCATCGATCGTCTTTTCCTCCTGCTCCCTCCTGATATTTTGGCTTTTCTAGCTACATTGTTTTTGTGATATATATTTAGAAGGTATATATCCAAGTGCCTAGCAAAAGTTAAGTACTGAAAAATAATCAAATCGTGAAAAACTAAAATGGGCATCCCTAGTGCTTCCACTCTATAACTGGATAGCTCTCAGCATAATCATAATACTAGCCTTGACACAAATCTCAAAATAGAGTTTAGACCCAACTTGGAAACACCTTTGGGAACATTCTAGTACACTTGTACCGTCTACATGATGGAATTGCTACGGTGCATGCACTGCACGAATCTGAAACATCTTTCAGGCAGATTTTCGCTATGCCAGGTCTGGGCACATGGATCACCATCATCCAAAGCAAAGGAGAACATCCAATCAAAGTAATCCAGTCAGAAAGCATCGATGCAACAAAGTCGTGGCAAGCACAGGAGATAACTGATTTAGCATTCCACATCGGATGATAGAGATTTCGACCACAACTTAACAATAAGTGACCTCTTGTCAGTAGTCGCCATAGCACAACACCAACCATGGCAAACAGAACATGAGAAACACAATAACCAAACCACTCCATGGCAAAGAAAAAAGATGTTCCATCAGATTTTACCCCACCAAAATGCACCAGATAACTCCATATACAGGGGCCAGTAAACATATATTGATGGGGAACCACACAAACAAAAGGTATGCAAGAGATGCTGTAATAAATAACCACAAGCTCTCCTCATAACAGCATCCATGTGTATTCACAACATCTGGACAAAAGCTATGTTGTGCCAATGTTTCATTCCAGTGCAGTACTACGAACTTCTGCTCGTGACAAATCATTACCACCAAGCTAGAAGTAATGTACACATGTTATTCCGTCTCATCCAAGTTTAGGACCTGAATGATTAGCTATGTGCTCATCAAAATACACCGTAAAAGCAATTAAGGTATATTACAGCATTTAATGCTCAGCCACAATCTTGGAAATATTCCATTGATTTTTATCCAACAATGCAGGAGGAAACCTGCTTGTTCAATACTAGTAGCAGAAATGAAATGCAAACTGGCAGTGGAAAATTTGTGTTACCCAAGAGGCAAAACTTCTCTGACAAATATTAAGCGCCTTAATAGTCTACAGGTCGCACAAGTGATACAATTATTACCAACTTTGGGTGGATAATAACTGAAGGAGGGAAAACTTTCCTTGTCATTTTAACATCTCAAAGAGTTTCTCTGCAACCTGCATAGTAGCAACGATCAAAACAAGTAAGCTAGTGTTCAGTAAACTAAGTACTGGCCACATCAACAAGATTAATAGATTTTTTCGATTAATAGATACGAGTATATGGCCACACATAAGCAAGAATCACTCACATTCTTGTCAACGCATTTCCAGTAATCAAAGTACTGGCCGGTACAGTGCTTGTGCCCAGTCTCGTCATTCTCAATCCTCTTAACACATTTCTGTGCACAACATAAGTTTCATAAGCTCTTGCTCCAGTATCACATCCAAAGATATCATACTCTATACTAGTAAATAAGACATGGAGAATTTCTTGAAATGAAACTGGCAAAAACCTGAAGTTCTAGTAGGATTGTGAAATTGAAACATAAGCACAGAACAGCAAGGTGGCCATTAGTATTACTACCATTGGGGTCCAACTTAGATGTCAACATAAAATGCTCAGCTAAACTTATAAGACTTCAACCACTACTATACATTAATATATTTACTATTTAGATATGTTATCTGAGAATTACTAGCAGATTCATCATCAAGTGTTCTTCGTCATCATTTAATTAGCTTTTGGTAGTATGTACTTAGAAACAAGAGTAGTCAAAGGTGTCTATATGAGGCTGTGTCCATTTCCTAATTGGAAAGTAAATTGGAATGCACATAGTGACAGGTTCATAAAATTACAGATAAAACAGGTGGGAGGTATGAATGCAGTCCAAACCCAAGATACAATCCCCTTTTACGTTATATAATACTACTAGTCTCTCAGCAAAATAGAGTTGCTAAAACAAATAATGGAACTTTCTATTCCGAAGGTCCTTGAGATAGTATAAAATTCTACACAAATATAATATAAGCAGATTTTCTTTCTAGCGGAGGTTATAAGCAGACCATATTTTGACCTATAAACTTGGCTCAAAAGTATATCCCAAAAGCAGCCTGACTTAAACAAAAAACAACAGATAGATATTTCAACAGAAGTTCAAAAACACTCTTCAATTGATCAAGAACTTGCCTTGATGCACATTGTTCTAGCAAGTTTATAGGATGTATCATTTATACAAATAATTTAATCAAGTTCGCACGCACATAAGCAACAGCCAATACAAAATGAAGAACCAACAACTGATATAGCAGCATATTACCTGATATTCATACCACTGCGACACACACTTAGCCTTTGAGCGTTCCTCTAGGAGCGCCTTTGGATCAGTAACCTCCTCATCCGCCCTGTAACACAACACAAGATACAGAGATTAAAACAAGAAATCAAATTGAATGTCTAGCATTAGAGAACTCGAAAAAATCAAGTAAAAAATAGGCAACTACCATCTAGCATGAACACATGTTATTAATTGAAAAACGATACAAGTACTTTGTATTTCTAGATGAAGTTTTCAGGAACCTCTTAGCACGCCAAAACATTTTTAACAACACTTGCAGAAATACACTAAGCTATTGAACATCAAACCACAGAGCTGATGTACCATTTTGGTTTACAAACAACACGCTAATTTCCAACCAATGGAAACCAAATCTATTTTACACTTGTTCCATGTCAAGCTTAGTCAAAGAGGTTCACATAACTCATAACTCACAGAGGATTAACAACTTACTTTTTAACTATTCTAACATAAATGCTGTTCTGAATGGAGATAGAGCTGAGGAAGCATCTCGGAACATTTTGAAGTTTATTAGGAAAGACACTTTTAGTGAATACAACAATCAGAGGCAATGAAAGGAAACTAGAATAAACACACCTGTTCTAAAAACTACTTCCTGCCCTGCCTACACACCAATCTTCTGCCCAACGCCTAATAACTGGCCATTGACTAATCCTGACTAGATGCTACAAGCTGCCTAACCTTCTTCCTAGCGTCTAAACAGTTTTTAGAACACCGATCAGTACCGATGAAAGCATACACACTTCACACCAAAGAACAACGGCGCAAACATAAACATCAGGAATCACACATAGACAAAGACGATGCAACTGTTTGTTTGGTGAGTGGTGACCCATGCGTCATCCTATCGATCCTGCGGTCCTGCCAATGCCGCAGGCTGGGTGAGGCTGGCACCCCCTTAACCGAGCAACAAGTAATTCAACGCACGGCACCAATAAGCAACGCGCCTGATAATCGTCTATCAAATCCACTACATTGCATCCACGAATTTCTTAGGGAGTAAAGAGTAAACAAGCATCCACGGATTTGTCAGGAAGTAAATCCACGAGTTTCTAGAGGCACGACCGATCCGAGCATCGTCAACGGGAACCCGGTCGATCCACGCGCGATGCTTGGATACGGATCAGAGAGAGGAGACCGCAAGGAACAGAGTATGGATGGGGATGGATCAGATCGGATTACTCACATGGGCGACCGACGAACTGCGGCGAGCAGATGAAGAGCCTAATCCAACTGCAGAGGACAGCAGGGATTAACCCTAAGTAATGAAAAAACAGATGCCTTCCATGAATGAATCACGAATAGGGAGACGGATCTGGACTCACCGGAGCGAGAGGAGAACGGCGAGTTCGGAGGGGGCGGCGAAATGGGGGAGATGTGATGAGCACGGGGGAGGAGGGGACGAAGAAAGCTTCGGGACCCGCGGGTGGGCTGGAGAGGAAGCGGGCCTGTTGGGCTGGGCCGTGCGCCGTGAGATGGGGCCGCTAGTTCTGGGAAGGCCATTTTTTTAATACAAAAAACATGTTTTTGTTTTATTAGGAATTTGTTGATAATAATGTCTGAACAGGTCTATTGAAACAATTTTAAGCAATGGATTTAATTTTATTTTAGTTATTTGTCTATATCTTCTTTGTATAAAAACACGATGTAATCATGAGTCGCTGTCGCTCTGCATGCATGCTGCCGGCTAATAATTTTATTCATTTCAATTAGTCATGAGTAGAACCATGTTTGAAATGCAAACCAATGAACCTTTTCTCTCTGTTCGATAGCTGGTGGCTGCAGTGTATAAATCAAATGGTAATGCTAGGACGTCCGACACCAGCGACTCCCCTCTCGGACGCATGTCGTGACGCGCACCACGACTTTATCTCACTGCTCGTCTAAATAAATAAATAAAAACAAAATCAACTCCTAGCCGCCTCGCCCTGTTCCGCACGCGCTGCACTGCCCAACAAGCTCCCCTCTCCCGTGCTTCCCTGCTAGTCCACTCTCTCTCTCTCACTTGCCCATCCTGGCACATGCCCTCCCCAACCCCGGCATCTTCCTCCCGCATCCCGGTGGCTCCTTCCCCTACCCGGCGGCGCCCCACCCCCCACCTCGACATCCTCACCCACGGGGAGCCCCTAATGCCGCAGATCCGGTGGCCTTCTCCCCCACCTCGACGAGATTCATGGAGGTGGTGCGGCGTTGTTGCTGGGGAGTGGGAGGCTCTCCCCCACCCTGCCTCGCGCGCACTCCCCACCCCCTGCGGGGCCCTCTCTCACCCCGACGACCGAGCTCCCCCCACCTCGGCGGCCATGGCGCTCCTAGCCTCATCCTCCACTGTTGTCGCCAAGCCAAGCCTGGTACTGGTGGCATTGGTGGCGGTGGTGCTCGCGCGCAGCCGCTCGCCACCGTCTCCGACCTCGACGACCGGCCCAGTCTTCCCCTCCCCTATGTTGCATATATATATTTCAAGTGTTTCAGGAGTTTTAGATATATGTTGCAATTGCTTCATATGGATGTTGCAAAAGTAGGTGGGGGGATGTTGCACATGTTGCATATGTTGCAATTATTTTATAGGCATGTTGCAAGAGTTTGTTCAAAATATTTCATCTGTTTCTAGATGTATGTTGCAAGCATTTTGATCTGGATATTGCATATGTTTCCACACATATGTTGCAACAGTATGTTCCAAAATATTACATCTGTTCCAGTCTTCTATTGCGGCAAGTGTTTTCATGTTGCAAGTTGCAAGTGTTCTATCTGGATGTTGTATATATTTTCACACATATGTTGCAAGTGTATGTTCCAGATGTTTCATCTGTTTTAGATGTATGTTGCATTCAAGTGTTTTATGTTGCACGTGTTTCATGCTGTTCGGAGAGTTAGGAAGCACCGGGAAATGGGGCGCGGCGAGCCGGTGGCTGGCAGATATGGTGCTCGGCGCGCTGGGGCCAGCGGGTGGGGGCACGACGGGACGGGGGTGCGCCTGCGGGGGCGGAGCGGACGGATGGGGATGGAGGCGGGGTGCGTGGATAGGGGTGGGTCAGGCGTCCGGACAGGCGTCCGATGAAATTAATCCCCATTGGATGTCCGAGCGCTAGCACTTTACTAAATCAAATTTTAATCTCTTTCTTTTTTTCCCATGCTTTGATTTACTCTTACACTAGAGCTACGCTTAGAACAATTATGTCTATTATATTATTTTTCGTAGTTATAAAACTTTTTAATGGTGTGTTTTATATTCCACTTCTGCCATATAGCCGTATGTACCCTAATATGTATGGTTTGGGCACCTAGTTGACCCTAGTCTTGTGGCTTCTACAGTTTTGTGCAGATTCGCCACACTGGAGAAGGTGACCTACATCAATCAGATCAGGGAGTAACTGATTTGCAAGATGTATATGCCCTTTCATATATTGGCAGATCTAGAATATTTTGGTCTCAACAAATTTATGAGGCACTAAGGTGCCGAGCCGATCGTGATTCACACTGTGAACTTATGAATATTCGGCTGATAATGGTTGATGACCATGGGCCTATTCGGCTAGAATTATTTGTAGCAGCAGTGGCTGTCGCTGCTGAGAGGTTGAGACAAACATTGTGTCATTGTATCAACGGTAGATACATATAATTGCAGTGTTTTTTGAAATGTTGCAAAGCCTGGATGGAAATAAAGGCAGAAATACTGTGCCTATAGCATGAAATTTCATCTTTGAGTAAACCATATAGTCATAAGAAAGTAGGTTTTTTAGCGTTGGACCTAGCAAAAGAGAATCACCATATACTAGGCCCTCCAACTTCTTAAGGAGTTTATCTAAAAATTCACAATATAATGGAGACCATTCAAATACCACACATGAGTCACTCCATATGCTTGTTTGATTTATCCCATTAGATATCTTCATGTTGAGAATCAATAGATTCTACTTCGAGCTAGTGTACGGCATCAGACGTAGCGATCAAGCAACCCAATGTAGGGAACTTGGATGCCGATTTCATCGAGATACGATAGTCATTCTGTTATTATTTCCTATAACTATCTAGGAAACATATACGTAAAATGGTCGCCATCTATGTAATCCTATCCCCTAGAGTATATAAGGGGGAGTAGGGAGCTCTCGATCGGTACCCATTAGAATAGTCAACAACCTCTTGTAACTCAAGCACTTCAAACTAGATGTAGAGTACCACACTTCAAACTAGATGTGGAGTACCACGTACCTGAACCAATATAAATCTGTGTCACATGTGCTACCATTTTGATTTCCTGTGCGTAATACGCTATTCAACATTGTTGCGGTCAAAAACTCCGTCAATCATCAAGCTTTGAATCGCTTAGTGTCATACTAGGTTAGTTCAATAGTGTTTATAACCACAAATCCCAATTGCATGGTATACGCCCTGTTCGTTTGGCTTAGAAGCCGTACTTTTTCAGCCAACGAACATTATTTTTCTCTCACAACAAATCAACCAATAATACTTTCAGCCATGGCTTATCAGTCAAGCGAACAGGGCGATAATTTGTAGAAACAACAGAAAGTCAAGTTGTATGCAGCCTGTTTGCTTGGTCGTATTTGGCTTATAAGCCATGGCTTATCAGCCAACGAACAATATTTTTCTCTTACACTAAACCAACCAACAGTACATTCAGCTATGGCTTATAAGCCAAACAAGCCCAAACAAACAAGGCGATGGTTTCTCATCCAGCATTATCAAGGCTGTCACAAACTCACAAGATGGTACTTTGAAACAAAAGATAGTAAGCATGTCACCATTTCAACATTTTCAAAACAAACAGTGCACTAAAATGAGTTACAATGAGGACAAATTTCGTATGTTTTTAAATATTTTCTAAATCACACACAACGTACATTTAGGGCTATCTGCAGTGATTGATTAGTGAGAAAAGACATATTCGTACCTTGCCTTTGGTGTTCTTTGGGTAGTTGGTATATTGACGCAAAATAAAAAAAATGATTACGGTAAAGTCACTGTAAGTGCGTTTGCATGGAATTCTGGCTGATTTATTGTGAGAGAAAAATATTGTTCCGACTGAAAAAGACGGATTATAAGATAAACGAACATGGCCCATAACTAGAATCATTGCCAAACGCATAAAGAGAGAAATATTTTAGAAAAAATTCGCTAGGAACTAATTCTCATTTTTGTACTAATGCATTGTTTAAATCTAGAATATAAAGTTTTGGGGTGTCACATCGGATGTTACGTGAATGTGTCGCATGAGGTGTTCGGATACTAATAAAAAAACAAATTATAGAATCCGTCAGTAATCCACGAGACAAATTTATTAAGTCTAATTAATCCGGGATTAGCACATGTGTTAATGTAGCACCTTATTGTCAAATCATGGACTAATTAGGCTTAAAAGATTCGTCTCGTAAATTAGTCGCAAACTATACAATTAATTATTTTTTAGTCTATATTTAATACTCTATGCATGTGTCAAATATTCGATGAAATATGGAGTAAATTTTAGAAAGAGAAACTCAACAAAGCCTAATTCAGATAAATCACTTGCCGCTCAGGTCTCGTTCGGTTCACTGAATCTTAACTGAAATTGGCTAAAAAATACTATTCTAACTAAATTGTTGTGAGAAAAAAATACTATTCTAAACTTAAAAAAAATTAAACCGAACAGACCAAATATATAGAACGGGCCTTTCGCCGAGGCGCGGACCGCGGAGGCGCCCCGGCCAAACCAAATTGGCGTGGTGGCGCGGCTTCCAAAAGAAGCCGAAAACCATCTGTACCCACCGACCAGTAGGCCCTCCGATCCTCCCCATTCAGTCCTAGCCAATAGGAGCCCAGCGCCACCCATCACGCGGATCGTGACTCCGCCTCCACCTCATCGGCGCCGTCCATTCCCATCCAACGCCACTCCGTCACCACGCCCATCCCTGAAAAAGTTCCCGGCTCCCGCTCCGCACCTATAAAGATCCGCTCCATCCCAACGCCTCGCATCGCTCCTAAATCCCCCAGCAAACCAACTCGTCCCCAAATCCACCGCCGCCTCCGTCTCGCCGTCCTCCGCGCCAAGCACCCAAGTTTCCCGATGGCCCGCACGAAGCAGACGGCGCGCAAGTCGACTGGCGGCAAGGCGCCCCGCAAGCAGCTGGCCACCAAGGCGGCGCGCAAGTCGGCGCCGGCGACCGGCGGCGTGAAGAAGCCGCACCGCTTCCGCCCCGGCACCGTCGCGCTCCGGGAGATCCGCAAGTACCAGAAGAGCACGGAGCTGCTCATCAGGAAGCTCCCCTTCCAGCGCCTCGTCCGCGAGATCGCGCAGGACTTCAAGACCGACCTACGCTTCCAGTCCTCCGCCGTCGCCGCGCTGCAGGAGGCCGCCGAGGCGTACCTCGTGGGGCTCTTCGAGGACACCAACCTCTGCGCCATCCACGCCAAGCGCGTCACCATCATGCCCAAGGACATCCAGCTCGCGCACCGCATCAGGGGCGAGAGGGCCTGAGCGAGGCGGGCTCCTCCTCCCCCCTGAAGCCGTAGTCGTCGTCGTCGTAGCTTCGTGGCTGCTTGTAGGATTTGTGCTTGTCTTGTTTCCTTCTGGTGGCACTGGCATGTTGGTAACATTATGCTTGTTCGTAGTCCTAGAGAGTCGTTCGGTCGCTGGGTAACCTGCTTGTTTATCTCGCACTGATGCTGATGTTATGGTGGTCTGTTCTTAATGGAAATGGAATTTGCTATTGAAATCTCTCAATCCCTTTAGCTTGTTCGGTTACTCTCAATCCCTTCAGATATGCCTTTACTGTGTTCAATCTGGGATTGCCTTTGGTTGCTATGAATATATGTGCTATATTAGTTGTATTCTTTGGATAGAGTAAGCGGCATAATTTCATGCACCATGACATTCAGGCAACCATTACCCTGAACAAACCATTATTTAGCACTTCCTGAACACTAGTGATTTTCAGACATGATTTCTGCTAATATCTGAATTTGTTCGTTTCATTAGCATGTTCGGTGCATCTAGAGTAGAGGTACTACTGGATGCACATCTGCGCGCCTCATCACCAGATCTCTTGTAGACTACTCCCTGTCCATAAATATGTGTTGTTTTTGTTTATTGGGCAATAACTTTAGCTAAATATATATTAAAAAATATTAATATTTATGATATATAATTAGTATTAATAAAAAGATCTTTAAATCTAGGTTTTTATTAATTTATTTAGAGATATAAATATTATATGTATTTTTTATAAATTGAGTTAAATTAGTAAGATGCACACAAAAAACGATAGTTATTTTGTGACGGAAGAAGTATCTACTTACAAGAGGCACGTAATGCATCAGCAGTATATGTCAACGTTTGGCAACTAGTATATCCAGTTTGGCACTCCATTTTACCTGCAGATGGTTGAGCAAATAGATGTCACCCAACAAGGGCGAGGGAAGTCTCTGCAGGTATAGCCTCGTTCGTTTGGTTGATAAGCCACGGCTAAAAGTACTGGTGACTGATTTATTATGAGAGATAAATACTGTTGGTTGACTGAAAAAATATGGCTTCTGGACACACTGCTGTTGTTGGAGCCTGATAGCCTTGAATCCAATTGTCCAATCTAAACTCAGAACATAAATAGATATCGAAACAAAGTCAAAATAAAGGATCCGTTTTTTGCAAATCTATGAACACAATGATGAAAGAAAGTGAAGAATTTGTCACTGTGCTAAATCTATGAACACAGCGAACAAATGAGGAATAATAATCGTTTTATGTTCCTCAGCCACATAGTGAACATGCATTGCAAGGATGCAACATGCTTGCCACTGATCATAGGAATAGCTGCTGGCATCTTACCATATCGACAAATGCCTTTGTGCATTTGCCATAGGCAAATTTGGCCGCCAACAAGCGTTGGCTTCACTGCCTTATCCAGGAACCGAAACGTTGCCTCCACTACAGCCTCTAGCCCCATCTTGTTGCCCGGTTATTCTGCAGGATCTTGAGTAGTACTGTATTACAAGTTTACACTAAATTCATTTTAGCACGTGAAACAAATGCACACACTAATTTGTATGGATGTGATTATAGCATATGATTCCTTACGTTTTATTATAGTTTTTTCAAGAGTTTGTAGGATCGTACAGACTGAGTTTGTTCTATCCATTCAAAAATAAAAATCCTTTGTGATCATCGAGAAGATAAATCCGACAGTTCACTAAACATAGAGTAGTGGAAGCTGATATGTTAAACCTCAAAATCCATCTTCCTGTTAATAAAATATATGCTGTGTAAACTGAAATATAAATAAAGAACCATCTTTATGATTGCACTTGATGGGATAAGTCTCATATGTTGACCGGTCTTTGTGGGGCTGTGCGGGTCACATGGTCCTTGTGGCTGTATGGTCTATTTTTAGGACAACATCTTAGACTAGAGGACAACATCTTAGAGGATAGCATCTTAGCATCTAGGACAACATCTTAGAGGACAACATCTTAGCATCTAGGACAGCATCTTAGACTAGAGGGCATCATCTTAGATTAGCATCTTGGCATATGCTTGGCTGGCTAGCAGCATATAAATATGTACCCCCAGCACCTCAGGTTGGTATGACATTTTATGTGAGAAATAAACCAAAAAATTACCCCAACTCCTAGTGTCATCCTCTCTCGATGAGAGTAAGAATTTTGCTACTACCAAGAGTAAGAATTCAGCGACTAACAAGTGGTATCAGAGTCAGTATTATCCTCAGAGCTTTGAGCATCTCCTGCTCATCTTCTTTCCCACCCTCATAACAGCCCGACTAGGAGCAAGAAGCTGGCTCGGCCGCTCCCTCCTCCTCTCCCCTCTGCAGCAGCAACTTCGTGCAAGCAGCCCTCTCCCCGCAGCGCCCCCGATATAGCGCGTCATGTCCACAGGCGATCTCAAGACTTTCGGTCGCCTCGAGCACGCCTTGGCGTCGGCGGGAGGTCAAACTTGCAGCAAGGAAGGCATAAGCGGCGGCGCAGACATGTGCACGGGTGACGTAAGCGTCCGAGGCTGGCAATGGCGGAGGCGGCAGCGGCAGAGCGGAGGTGGAAGCAGCGGCGGCGCGCGGATGCAGCGCGTCGGCGGCAATGAGAGGTCGAGGCCTGCCTGCAAAGATCAACAGCTCCGTTCTGCGGCAGCAGCGGGCGACGCGGACCTCGAGCTGCTGGGGAGGGGAGGCATGCCGAAGCGGGCGGCGATGAAGGCGGCAGCGCATGCCCACGAGCGCCTTGGCAGCCGGACAGCGCGGACGCGCGCGGTGGTGCTCTGGAGGAGGCGCGCGCGACGGCGGTGGCGCTCCCGGGAGGCGCGCGCGTATGGCGGCGGTGGCGGACGGGTCGATGGAGAGCGCGTCCTTCACGCGGCGGCGTGGCTCTCTCCCGGATCGGTACCGTGGTTACCACGGGCTCCAGTGTCGTCGTCGGGGCGTCGGCCCCGGCGGTGGTGGCCTACCTCACCAAGACCAACTTCGTCGAGTGGGCTATGGTGATGAGGGTAAAGCTCCAGGTGCGGCACATGTGGGAGGTAGTCCGGTACGTCGACGTTGACTACGACCTAGATCGACGGGCGCTGGATGCCCTCATCACTGTAGTCCCGCCCAAGATGCAGTTCTCGCTTACCAACAAGCGGATCGCCGGGGAGGCTTAGGGACGCCATCGCTGCGCACGCGCGCATCGGCAGCGATCGCGCCATAAGTCCACACCGCTGCAGCGCCGCCAGAGTGGGAGAACCTCGCCTTCAAGCCGGTGAGGACGTTGATGACTTTGCTCTCCGTCTTAACACTCTGTTGCAGAAGATGGTGCAGTTCGGCGATGACACCTACAGCGAGGAGAGAGCTATCGAAAAGCTCTTCCGCTGTGTCTCCGAGAAGTATAAGCAGATGGCTCGCTCGATCGAGTCTCTGCTGGATCTCTCCACGATGTCGATCGAGGAGGCGATAGGTCACCTCAAGGTCGTCGACAGTGATGAGCCACAGTCTCTCTTGGGGCCCATCACCACTGTCGGGAAGCTCCTTCTCACTCGGGAGCAGTGGCTTGCCAGCCAAGGTGACCAGAAGAAGGGGGAGCCTTCTTCCATGATAGGCGGCCGCAAGCGTGGCAAGCCACGCAAGGCGCACAGTGACACCCAGGCTGGGGCGCGAGGACGTGCCGAGGGTGATGCCCGTGGAGGCGCCTAGGGCGGCGCCGCCGACAGGCACAAGCCGGCACAAGACGACGCCTGCCGCAACTGCTGCCAGCTTGGCCATTGGGCCAAGGACTATCGATAGCCACGACACGGCCAGGCCCACGTCGCACAAGCGGAGGAGGAGGAGCCGGCTCTGGTCATGGCACATGCAAGCATCGAGCTACCTCCAGTGGCACCGGCCGCAGCGGCCCTCCTCCACCTTGACGAGCCAAAAGCACACGCCCTCCTCGGCGATGGCTCCAGCAATGACAAGACTGACGGGTGGTGCCTCAACACCGGCGCCACCCATCACATGACCGATCGATGGGAGTTCTTCACCGAGCTTGACTCTAGCGTCCGAGGCTCCATCAAGTTTGGGGATGCCTCCGGCGTGGAGATCAAGGGCGTCGGCTCTGTCATCTTCACCACCGTGTCTGGTGAGCATAGGCTGCTCATCGGAGTCTACTACATCCCCGTGTTGAGGAACTCTATCATCAGCTTGGGATAGCTGGATGAGAACGGTTCGTGCGTGGTGGTTGAGGATGGAGTCATGAGGATTTGGGATCACCGCCGTTGCCTTCTTGCCAAGGTGACCAGAAGCGCAAATCGACTCTACATCCTTAACGTGCAGGTGGCACAACCCCTCTGTCTCGCTGCTCGTCGGGATGACAAAGCGTGGCAGTGGCACGAGCGCTTCGGGCACCTTCTCTTCGAGGCCCTGAAGCGGCTCAGTGCCACGGAGATGGTGTGAGGCCTGCCGTGCCTCGACCATGTGGAGCAGCTCTGCGATGTTTGCGTGTTGACGAAGCAGAGGCGACTCCCCTTTCCCTAGCGGGCGAGTTTTCGAGCCAAGGAGAGGCTCGAGCTTGTGCACGGGGACTTGTGTGGTCCGGTGACACCGGCCACACCGGGAGGACGATGCTACTTCCTACTGCTCGTCGACGACCTCTCCCGCTACATGTGGGTGATGGTCCTCGGCAGCAAGGGAGAGGCTGCGGACGCCATCAGGTGCTCGTAGGCTGCTGTGGAGGCGGAGTGCGGCCGCAAGCTGCGCGTACTGCGCACCGACAACGGCGGCCAATTCACGGCGGCTGAATTCGCGTCGTATTGCGCTGATGAGGGCATTCAGCGCCACTACTCCACGTCGTACAGCCCGTAGCAGAATGGCGTCGTCGAACGGCGTAACCAGACGGTTGTGGGGATGGCTCGGGCCCTTCTCAAGCAGAGGGGCATGCCAGCTGTCTTCTGGGGAGAGGCGGTGGTGTCGGCCGTCTACATCCTCAACCGCTCACCTACCAAGGCGCTCGACGGTAGGACGTCGTACGAGGCTTGGCATGGGCGTAAGCCGGCGGTCTCCCACTTGTGGGTCTTTGGCTGCCTCGCGTTCGCCAAGGAGCTTGGCCACATTAGCAAGCTCAACGATAGGAGCACTCCGGGAGTGTTCATCGGCTACGCGGAGGGCTCGAAGGCCTACCGCATCCTCGACCCGAAGACACAGCGTGTGCGCATGGCGCGCGATGTTGTGTTCAACGAAGGGCGAGGATGGGCGTGGGACAAGGCGGTGGACGACGGCTCGGCTTCGACGTACAACGACTTCACTATCGAGTACGTCCACTTCGAGGGAGCTGAAGGAGTAGGCAGCTCTTCTTCGACGAGCGCGTCTACCCCAGTCCCCGAGCCTCCACCGACCCCGGCGCCTGCTACTCCGACAGCACCACGCTCTCCAGCCAGGACCTTGGTTGCGATGAGTCCTTTGTCGGCTCCACCACAGCCGGCAACGCCACGCACTCCAGCACCAACAGGCACCTCTCCGAGCATGTCTACTCCAACACCAGCTCGTGTTGAGCACAGCCTAGTTGAGCTCGCTACTTCGCTCTCTCACGACGAGGAGCGCATTGACGCGTACCACGACGGCGAGCCGTTGCGGTACCGAACGATGGAGAACCTTCTCAGTGACCAGCCGGTGCCGGGACTGGTGCCTCACGACCTGGAGGACCTGGAGGCGCAGTTGCATCTTGCATGTGACGACGGCGAGCCTTGGTCATTCGCAGAGGCCGAGAGACACGCGGCATGGCGCGCCACGATGCAGTTGGAGATGGATGCGGTTGAGAAGAACCACACCTGGGAGCTTGCTGACCTCCCTTGTGGTCACCGCGCGATCACCCTTAAGTGGGTGTATAAGCTGAAGAGGGATGAAGCCGGCGCCATCGTCAAGCACAAGGCTCGCTTGGTGGCACGAGGTTTCGTGCAGCAGGAGGGGGTCGACTTCGACGACGCCTTCGCTCCCGTGGCACGGATGGAGTCCATACGACTCCTCCTTGCGCTAGCTGCCCAGGAGGGCTGGCGTGTTCATCACATGGACATCAAGTCGGCGTTTCTTAACGGCGACTTGAAGGAGGAGGTCTACGTGCACCAGTCGTCGGGATTTGCGATCCCCGGTAAGGAGGGCAAGGTGCTCCGCCTACGCAAGGCCCTCTATGGCTTGCGGTAGGCACCGAGGGATGGGCTTCGAGCAAAGCCCGCACGAGGTGGCCATCTACCGACGGGGCAGTGGAGGAAATGCTCTGCTGGTGGGTGTCTACGTCGACGACTTGGTAATCACCGGCACCAAGGATGCGAAGGTGGCGACATTCAAGGAAGAGATGAAGGCCACCTTCCAGATGAGTGACCTGGGGCCTCTCTCCTTCTACCTGGGAATCGAGGTGCACCAGGATGACTCTGGGATCATGCTTCGACAGACCGCCTACGCCAAGCGCATCGTTGAGCTAGCTGGGCTAACTGACTGCAACCTAGCTCTCACTCCGATGGAAGAGAGGCTGAAGCTGAGCCGTGACAGCACGATGGAGGAGGTGGACGCTACGTAGTACCGGCGTCTTGTGGGGAGCCTTCGCTACCTCGCCCACACATGGCCGGACTTGCATTCTCTGTTGGCTACGTTAGTCGGTTCAAGTAGCGACCGACGACGGAGCACCAGCAGGCTGTGAAGAGGATCATCCGCTACATTGTGGGGACTCTCGACCATGGCCTCTACTATCCTAGGTGCCCTGGGGCGGCACACTTCGTCGGGTACAACGACAGCAACCACGCCGGCGACATCGACACCAGCAAGAGCACGAGCGGGATCCTCTTCTTCCTCGGCAAGTGCCTCGTTAGCTGGCAGTCGGTCAAGCAGCAGGTGGTGGCGTTGTCCAGCTGCGAGGCCGAGTACATAGCGGCCTCCACCGCTTCGACTCAGACGCTCTGGCTCGCTCGACTGCTTAGTGATCTCCTCGGCAGAGACACTAGAGCGGTGGAGCTCAGGGTGGACAACAAGTCCGCTCTGGCCCTGACAAAGAACCCCGTTTTCCATGGACGGAGTAAGCACATCCGGGTGAGGTACCACTTCATCCGAGACTGTTTGGAGGACGGGAGCATCAAGGCGAGCTACATCAACACCAAGGACCAGCTCGCAGACCTGCTCACCAAGCCCCTTGGGAGGATCAAGTTCCTTGAGCTCTGCTCCAGGACCGGGATGGTTCAACTTTCCCACAAGACGACGCACAAGACTTAGGGGGAGAATGATGGGATAAGTCTCATGTGTCGGCTGGTCTTTGTGGGGCTGTGCTGGTCACATGGTCCTTTTGGCTGCATGGTCTGTTTTTAGAACAACATCTTAGACTAGATGACAACATCTTAGAGGACATCATCTTAGCATCTAGGATAACATCTTAGACTAGAGGACAGCATCTTAGACTAGCATCTTGACATATGCTTGGTTGGCTAGCAGTCTATAAATATGTACCCCCAATCTCTCAGGTTGGCATGGCATTTTGTGTGAGAAATAAACGAGAAAATTACCCTAACTCCTAGTGTCATCCTCTCTCAATGAGAGTAAAAATTCTGCTACTACCAAGAGTAAAAATTCAGCGACTAACAACACTAAGCAGTTCTCCGACCGCAGTAACAAACAAAAATTGTCAAGGAATAAACGAAACATTAATGCATGAGAACACCTGAAAAGAAAATAAAGGAGAGAGTGTTTATAAGCTTAAAATTTGGAGCCTCTGTTTGATATTTTTTCCCCTATTTTGTATTCTTTCAAGTCAATTATACTAAGTTGATGCTGAAACCCCCTCTCTTCTTTGAGCATCGGGTAGTACCACTGTGGAAACTATGGTAAGTTAAAAAAGGTCCATTGAGTCATCTACTTTCATCGATGCGGAGGAAGTATTTTTTTTTCTCAGCCGACATTGATGCACTCGCGTGCGCAGGAAAGAAAT
This sequence comes from Miscanthus lutarioriparius, assembly GCA_904845875.1. Classification (NCBI taxonomy): domain Eukaryota; kingdom Viridiplantae; phylum Streptophyta; class Magnoliopsida; order Poales; family Poaceae; genus Miscanthus; species Miscanthus lutarioriparius. Next base: position 38,495,472 of record CAJGYO010000008.1, on the reverse strand, counting down.
ACTACCGTGTTTCTGACATTGGTCCCACAGCCACATACAGACCGATGCTCAACGTTGTGCTGTTGAGATGTTTTCTCAACCATAGATAAAATTAGCCACAAGGATCGAGATATTCAAGAGACTGAATTGGGATAATCTAAATTTTCTCGCAACAATTAAGTCCTACCACTTCGCCCATTTCACCTCTTTTGCCTAATAGTGTTTTCTATTTGTTCTACCGTACAAAAGTTTTGTACCTTATGTTTCAATTCTATTCTAGCATGATAATTCTAAGAATATAAAAACAAGAATTGAATTGCTTAAATATAAATACTCTATGTAAAGAGAGGGAAAGAAACATGACGATGTTTTTCCGATGTTTCGGAGAGTCGGCACTCCCACTAGTCCTCGTTGGAGCACCCGCACAAGGGTGTAGCTCCCCCTCGATCTGCGCAAGGACTGAGTGCTCTCTACGGGCTAATTCTTTGTCACTCCGACGCGGTGAATTGCCCATAACCGCTCACAAGATGAGTTGGGTTATCCATAAGCTCCACCGGATGATCACCAAACTCCCAATCACCACCAATCCGTCTAGGTGATGCCGATGACCAAAAGTAACAAGCATAAACTCTCATTTGACCATGACAAGCCTAATAAAGAAGGTGGATGCACACTTATACTCCCTATGCACTAATGAGATCCTTAATCTTGAATTAATAAACCACAATCTTCTCACTGGGCTTTTGCACTCCCTTGCACTCCAATGGGTTTCTTCAGCTGAAACAATAAGCAAGAGAGCTAAAATGGATGAGTCGGGGAGTTATAAATACCCCCACACAAGCCACTAGCCATTGGAGCCAAAACCTGCTCTCGGCTTTTGTCTCCGATCCGTCCCATACGTGGCAGGCAATTTTGCATGGTCTCGATCTGCTAAAGAAAGGAGTCATTTGGCGTGTGGGAGACGGAAGACATACATATTTGGAGAGACCCCTGGACCCAAGAGGATTTTCAAACTGCGCCACAACCTTAAGAGGTAGGAACCGGATACACTGGGTGGCAGACTTACTCAACTCAGACAGCTCGGACTGGGACTATAACAGAATAAACAGCATCTTTAATCCAGCTGATAGAGAAGCCATTACCAAGATTCGACTGGGGCGAAGGTGAACTGAAGACTTTGTTGCCTAGCAACCGGAGAAGACCGGCAAATTCTCAGTGAGAAGTGTCTATAATATTGCACTCATATGAGATTCCAGCCAGGACTCAAGTGCCAATCCAGATGCCTCCAGGAAGCTGTGGACAAATGTATGGAAATGCCAAGTACCACCCAAAGTCAGAATTTTCACATGGAAGCTGGGACGTGACATCCTCCCAACAAAGAAAAATAAGTTCAAGAGAAATTTGGAACCTTCTCCGACTTGTGATCTGTGTGGGCAGGAAGAGGAAACCAGATATCATGCAGTCATGAGTTGTCCACAGCCGTGGACGCTGAGGGACGCTATGCGTGATCACTGGGATTTGCCGGACGAGGCACAGTGTCGATATACTGGTGGCGAATGGCTGCTGCTACTGATTGACCGTGCCACAGATGACCAGCGGAACGCCCTCCTACTTCTGTTATGGCGAGCATGGTATGTCAATAATAACATTGTTCATGATGCAGGTCTTGTCTCTGTGAAAGAATCAGTTGGCTTCCTCCTCAGCTATTGGGAGAGCCTGTACACAGTGGCCAACCCACCTTGTGGACATGACGCCGAAGGAAAGGAACCCTGCCGGACGGTGTCGACGCCAGCATCTGGGACACGACGCAGAGCAAATCTAGGCCAAACATGGCGTCCCCCACTAGCCGGATGGATGAAGATCAACGTGGATGGCTCCTTCGTGGAAGCATTGGGAGAGGCTTGTGTGGGTGTTATTGCCAGGAATGAGGATGGCCAGGTTGTCTTTTCAGCATGGAGATACTTTGATAAATGTGGAAGTGCAGCAGAAGTAGAAGCGCTAGCCTGCGTTGAAGGACTCCAGAGGGCGGTGCACTGGGGGGTTACTCCAATCGTAGTCGAGACGGACTGTGCAAGAATCGTGTCGGCGTTGAGAAGTCTGGAGAGGGATAGATCGGAGATCGGTGCTGTCCTCGCGGAGGCCAAGGGCCTTACCCAGCTATTTGGTGGTTGGAGAGTTTCTCAAGTAAAGAGGGATGGAAATCAAGCGACAAATGCTTTGGCTTGTTTAGCTAGGCAATGCATACTTTCTGAAGCTAGGTGGGAAGAAGCACCTGCGTGTGTGGTAGACTTCCTCAGAAACAATTGTAACTTTGTTTTGCCTAGTTAATAAAGCCCCTCTTTACTCGCAAAAAGGTATCGATGCCTTCCAAGTCACAAGGTCATTTTTCGTCGAAGCTGTGTTCGTTCTAGCGCCAGCTCGAAAGCCGTCCAAGCTTCATTTGTCACTCAGTTTGAGGGCTTACAAGCGATGATGAAGGAGATGTTGGACAAGCTGAGCAGCCTGGAATAATGGGCAGACGGGCACATATTTGGTGTTTGGTACTTTGCTCCAGTGGTCAATGGAGATGACCACCCACATCGAGGACGCGGCGTCACGCATCGGGCGATTGGAGGTACGTCCACCTCTGCCACCACCGCCAACGACTCGCTGGCGGACGCGCGGCCTTCTGCCACCACCACCACATGCACTTGTCTCCGAGGTGGCTAGATCTCAACCTGGCTCGGGGTTCATTGACGCGCCCATCTAGGTGGATCAAGGAGCAGCCCACGGGGCAAGGTTCTGCTCATATACACCAGGATGCTGGCGATGGGATCCTTAGGTCCCATCCGTCACTCCGGGCCATCAGTATGCCAATTGGTCTTGTTTCTCAATTGCAATCACATGATGAATTGGCATCTCGTTCTGCCCCTTTCCCAAACTCGAATTCCCCAAGTTTGATGGTTCTAACCCCATCTTTGGCATGATCGATGCGAGATGTACTTCGATGTCTACACATATCACAACTCGCTAAAGACATGATTTGCCACGCTCAATTTCAAGGCACAGCAGCCACCTAGTTGCAGACGGTGGCGTCGAGGCAAGATCAATGAGTGGCATCAAATGTCTGAGCTCGTGATGGCGAAATTCGACAAAGACTAGTATCAGATTATGCTGCGACAACTCGATTCATTGTGACAAATAGGATATGTGCTAGAGTATCAAGAGGAATTTGAGAAGTTGGTGCATGGGGCATTGTTATACATTACTACATTCGATGATATGTTCTTCGTCGCTTTCTTTATGGGTGTCCTCAAAGAAGATATTAGAGCCACTATCATGCTTCGTCGTCCATGTGACGTCGACATAGCTAGTGCCTTGGCCCTCATTCAGGAGCAAGAATTGGATCAAGGTCACATCAGGTCCTCTAGGCGGGATTTCACCAGAGGAAATGCAAAAGTTCCAGTGCAACCAGAGAAGACCAAGATTCAGGAGATAAGCAAGACCGCAGGAAAAGGGCCCAAAACAGGCAGCGACGACAAGTTGGTGACTCTAAAAGCATTCAGAAGCTAGGCAAAATTTGTCGTGCTTCAAATGTGGAGAAAAGAGGCTGCTTCTTCAAGGCCAAGAGGTGCTGCTGCTTCTCCACTGCCGCTGCGGCATGGCACGGGCGGTCCTGTGGCCTGGACCGTCGGTGTTGTTGCCTGCTCTACTTTGTCTATCTGTGCTTCAACTCTATCTTCACATTGGTTTGTCCTTCGGTGTTTGTTGTTGCCGCTGTCGTTCGGTTCGTTGGCGGATGCTTTGCCGCTGTTGCTGCTTGGGTGGATGCTTGGCCACCTCGTCGCTTCGGTCTCCACGCTCATTCAGCTACTGAGCGTGTGATGGCCCTCGTTACGGATGCTTTGCCGTAATGGTCCTTTTCCGACGGATGCTTGGCCGCCATGGTCGTTTCTTGTGCGGATGCTTTGCCGCGGTTGTCGTGCCGGCTCCCTTGGCTTCCTTGGTGGATGCTGGCTAGCGCAGCTACACTACACCTTAGGCTACCAATGTGTTTTTGTCTTCCTATAATAGGCTCAGTCTGTAAGGGTTTGGTGGTGGAGGCCCTACCCCCGGTGCTTTCTTGCTGTATCGTTTGTGTTTGTGGGATTGTGCTGGTAATTTTAGGATTACCGGCCAGTCGTTGTTGTTTGGTTCGGTGTTGTCTACTTCCTCTTAATGAAATACGTGCTACACGGCACGTTCGAGAAAAAAAAATGTGAAGAAAAATGGAACCCAACACACAAATGTCCCCCTCATGTATCTCTGCATGTGTTGGAAGATTTTCTTGATGCCATGGAGATCTCTGAATCCATTGTGGATGAATAGTGATGTGGAGTTACCATTTGAAGACTAGGAAGTGTTAGCAGTGCTAGCAGTACCAGTGAGGCACACTCGGCACAGACAGACTCTGACATTACTAGCTCAAATTGGAAAACATAGGGTTCTTGTGTTGGTGGACTCAGACAATATTGGTACACATGTAAGTGAACAATTAGTACAACACCTTCATCTTCTTACAACAGCTTGTGAAACCAACACATTTTGAGCTGTTAATGGAGGCCTGATGTTGTGTGATCAGAAGGTGCCCAAAGTGCAATGGTTTATTCAGGGTCACACCTTTGCATCTGAAGCTAAAGTCCTACCTCTGAAATGCCATGACTTCATTGTGGTAGAAGATTGTTTAGAGGATTGTAGTCCAATGTGGATTGACTATAAGCTGAAGACAGTGAGATTTGCACATAAAGGGAAAGTAATTGTATTACAAGTAGTGGATGACAACACCATATGCATTCCAGTCAGTTCCACCAAGCTGAAAGGCCTTCTGAAGCATGGGACAACATACCATTGTGTGCATATATGCTAATGCCAACTCTAGGATACCACCATCCTACAGGTTGTTCTATGGACCAAGAGGGAGAGAACGCAGCCCTATCAGTTGAGAAACAAGTCTGTTAGAGCATTATGCACATTTGTTTGGAGAACCCCCAAGCCTACCTCCCAAAAGAGCTAGTGATCATAAAATACCATTGGTTTCTAGAGCGCAACCAATAAAAGTTCAGCCTTATCATTACTCTCCTATCCAAAAACACAGTGAAAAGCATCTCAAACAAATGCTAACTCAGGGAGTCATTAGGCCTAGCACAAGTCCATTTGCATCTTGAGTGTTGCTAGCAAGGAAAAAAGATGGTACATAGTGCTTCTACATTGATTATAGGCATCTCAGTGCCATTACAATGAAGCACAAGCACCCAATGCTAGTGGTGGATGAGGTTTTGGATGAGTTAGCAGGCTCTAGTTGTTCACCAAGTTGGATTTTGGGTCTGAGTAAAATTTGCGTGGCTACTAGGGAAGAGTATAAAACAACATTTGGAACACAGAATGGCATGTTTGAGTTACTGGTGATGCCATTTCGACTCACAAATGCACCTGCTACATTTTAAAGCTACATGAACATTATATTTGGTAATCTTCTCCGGAAAGGAGCTCTGGTGTTTATGGATGATATATTGATCTAAAACTGCTACTTTAGAGGAGCATGCTGCCATGTTGCAGAAGGTATTTGCCATATTAGAATATCATCAGTTCTTGATCAAAATAACCAGAGTTTCTTTGCTAGAACCACCGTTGGTATTTATTAGCGTGAATAGAATATGAAGGATTCCGCAAGCGCACGTAATACCATTGTAGCATTTTACCGAAAGTATTTTAGGTATCGTTATTTATATTTTTACCACAAGAAAATAATGGAGTAAAGATTATTGAATAACAAAGGGGTAATTACTAATCAACGTACCTGCAAAGCTAGAGTAGGGGTTGATGTAATGATAGGAATTTATATATAATGACACTCCGGGGATTGATCATTAAAGATAAATAACTAGTCAACTCGGGAGAACAACGGGTGAGGTAGATTTTTATGACATTCTTATTACATGGTCAAACTACAACCAACTATAGCTAAGACTAACTCTACTCTTATACACTTCGGGACGCCACTAGACGGTAGAGCTCCACAAAAGATAACTCTGTTGAGGCGACTACGGTCCTACAATTTAAGAACCTGTTCATATGGGGTGGACTACAGAGGATAGACGGGGCTGTCACCTCCTGCTTCTACCACACGGCTACGGAATAGGGTGCACTCACAGGCAGAGCATCGTATAAGCACCATGCTTACACAAGGCTCGGCTACTTAGCCCAATCTATAAACCAGCAGACTAAGCGCTCTATGAACCCGTACACAAGAGTAATGATAACCTTAACTAAGCAAGATATATATTCAAAGTAAGCATAGCCATGTGTGTTGATTTGAATGAGAGATATGAATTAGGGTTTTAGGATGTCTCCAGGGAGGGGGGTAGGGGCTGCTATATATAGGGGGAACCATCAATTCTGAGCCCTCTTATCAAACCAACTTAAAACAACGACGTAGATTTGATCTTTAAGGTGGTGGAGAACCGACGTAGCAAGGAGGGGCTGACTAGTGGGGCCAGTAGGCCGGTCGGCCTGCAGGTGGGGCCGCCCACCGCCCCTTCAACCTCGTGGTTTGATCTTCGGTGGAGAGTCTTCTAGAGTGTTCTGGAGTCTTCCTAAGTCGGTTTCATCGTGGATAAACATTATTTAATTTGACGATGGGTCCACTTTGATGGTTTTCTGAATAAATCCTCCTGCAAACACAGATTCACTAAAACTTATGGAATTTATTAATTTAAACCCCTAGACCTATGTTTGGTGATGGAATTAAGTACATATGCAGGATATGTTGACGATTTATGGTTGATGTTAACGACCGTCAACAAGCTCCCCCATACTTGAACTTTTGCTAGTCCGTGAACAAAGTTAAAATTGAACAATGGATCAGAAGTTGCTATAATGCTTTCATGCCTTAAAAGTACACATGCGCTCAAACAAGAATTCTTCTCCTGATTAGAATAAATTGATCGACTTTCAAACTTACTCATATTACCTTCAACCATGGGACTTCTTAGCCTTCACTTGATTCTTGAGCAATCGTAACATAGAACGATCAAGTCAAGCACTATGTCTCAAGTTCTTTGTTCAACCATTGTTCCAGAGTTTTTTTGTAAGTTTTTAAAATAAAATTCAGAGATTCCATTGTATGACACTCTCAAGTCTCTTAAAATATGAATCCTCACCAAAGGCAGTAATGATGTTATGCCCTTTTTCTCTTCCTACAACTAAGGCTTATGTGGAGTTCATAGGTAGGGAGAAAGCTAGACAATACTTGCAATGTATGTGTTGTAAAGTTAAACCTCGGATCCAAAGAAAAATGAGTTATACAATCAAATCAAGATGTGCATGTGTGTGGAATATATGGTGACTAACCTAATTCTACTTTGCTCCTTAAAAATATATCTCTATTTTGAAACTTAGAAATATTTTTGTAAGAAAATATGGGCTATCTTATTCATCTTTTTTTTTTCAGGTGGGCATCTAAGTACCCGTTGTTTTAGATATTTCGAATACTTTTGTATCTATTTTTTCTTAACCTTTTTTTCTTTTCTTCTTTTTTTCTGAATAACTTTTGCATAGCCCATGCCTCTTTTCTATAACAAATTTTTTAAGAGATAGCAACAAGAACTTAGAGCATTTATTTGGTGGAAAACCTATAGAACATATTTTTTGTGCTTACTTCCGGTGTAGGAGTAAAATATTTGTGGGTGGATCTAAATGGAAAGCATGTTTTTGCGCCTACTCCCAGTGTAGGAGTAGTGCATATTTGGGTGGTGTGTACGTGATCTTGATTTTAAGAGCATGACAAATCTCTCGTAAGGGTCAACAAAGCTTGACAAAACTCAATGCGAAACAAACAGCATATAAGTAGAAGTTTTCCTAGACTAAATATCATGTATGGGTCTGGTAGGAATTTAAGCTTTGTCATATAGAAACTCATCATAGGATTTTTTTGTGTTTTTTCAAAAGATAAATCTCTAGAATTTTAGTGTCATTTGAAACAAGATAAACAACAACTTAGACCTCCTTATATCATATCCGTCAATTACCTAGACTTAGATCAAGTATATGCTACCCACGAGTTTTAAGTTCAGAGTAATTTTTTATATCAAAACAATCTTATCCAAAACTCAGGAGAATTCAAGGCTGAAAACTAGGTACTTAAAAGAAATTACAACAATGCAACTATTTATCATTTCTATTTTAAAAGATTATCTTCAGAGTCATTTTTATTTTATTCAGCTCTTAAAAATAAATTAAAGCAAACAGGACACACTCTTTTTTTTTTATTTTTAGATAACACATTATAACTATATATATTTCTATAAAGATAAATTTTTATTTCATTTTTAGCTATTAATCTTTTTTCTAATATATATAAAGCAAACTAAGAATAATAAAAGAAAAAAATACGTATCTAGATACACGGGGGATGCCTTCTCCTCTAAGGTGGTTGTTATCGTGGTTGCTTAACGAGGTGGCCAGATATGGAGGTGCTGGAATGGAGCCTCCCAATTTTGATTTTTGTTGTTGCTATTGTTGTTGCTGGAGGCTGGCTATCTCGTGTCCCATGCTTACCTTCGGCCAGAGAAATACAACATCCTCCCTGATGTCCACTTGATGTTGCTTCATAATCTTGCCCCTGGTAGTTGTGGAAGTTCATTGATCGAGTACCTCGGTTCGCTCTTGAAGATGAGGATTCTTGTGGTGGTGCCTCCAAGAGTGGCGCTTCCAATGGTGGTGCCACCTTCTTCTGCCAAACCCATATTGGTTTTGAATTTGATTTTGATTTGACATGTTCATCCTTTTTTGACTTGTTCCTCCTCCTTGTTTAGTGATTCAAAGCCAACCATTAGTAGTAGAAATTGGCGACATCTTGTGTGCATCATTATTGCCAGTTTAGAACTTTTACTTGTAGAATTTAGGGGATTGACTCCCCCACACTTTGCTCGAAGTGTGTTCTGCTCATAAAGATAAGATAGAGATCAAGTGCATGGGCTCTGTTGGTGGGAAAACATCAATAGAACTAAAATTTTATTTATTTTTTCTCTAACCTTAGGCACATCGAATCATGTTACGGTTGACGTTATGTGCATTCATTCTTACAACATGGGTTATAAGATCAAAATGATGAGTATTAATGTGGCATTTGAATACATTTATCAAAAAGAGTGGAGTTGCTTAATCTATGGAAGGACTGTCTATACTGTATCAAACCTTACATGATTATGACTATCTTCCAAGGATAAGATATGCAATATTTTAGGTCATTTGGTTAAGACTATGAGATCAAGAAAGTGGTTCTATGAACAACCTTAAGGAACAAAATATGTTGAGTTAATCAGGTTGGATCAAGCAAAGTTATAACCCAAACATGTTTGTTTCTTTATTTATGTGAATAGCAACATTAAAGGAAAGATTTTTTAAATAATGTCCACTTAACTTAAGATGTTACCTTCATCATTGGAGTATGATGGCACCATATGATGAAGGGTAGATGACTTGTGGTGATCTTTTCTTTCTGCTTGAAGCCTTCCTTGCTTGACTAACTTCGCATCTTGAGCTGTTCATGAGTATCTTGTCTCATATGTTGTACTCCTTCAATTCTTTCTCATCCTCTTATCATGCCATACTTTTGTCCTTTCTTTTGTGGATCTCGGCACTTTGTTTGGAACTTCTGCTCGTCTCATTGTTTCATTCCTATCAGTGAAGGCTTGTAGTCCATTGAGCAGGATCTTTCCTTTTCTTTGTACCATTCGGACATTTACTTGTTCTTCTCTCATCAACCATTCTTGATTTTCATTGGTTCTTGGAGATGCAAATTCAAGTTCCTCCTTGATGGTCTTTGTCTTCTAGCGGCGTGGCGAAGAGTTGTTCTTCTTCGTTTGTGTAAGTGCAATCAATCTCTAATTGTGAGTTTTGGTGATACTGACCACGCAAATAGAGAACTAATAAGACTTATCAAGATGACAAGCAGGTGAATCATAAGAGAGGATGTTATACATAATGGAGGAGCCCCCAATTACAAAAGGTGATGGCATCAAGCTCAAAAGGAGGTTTACTTCATTTATATTTTGAAATTAAGTATAGGAAAAGCCATACTATAAAGGAGGAGATAATGCTTAAGTCGATATGTGTAAGCAAGTGTTCAATCCTACACTAAAGCATCCTCAAAGTTTAGCCAAGATAGATAGCTCAAAACCTCCTTACACCTTTGCTGTCTGGCTTAGTGCGGCAGTGCTGCACCAGAGGCGCGGCTATGCCGCAAAGCGGCTACGGCACTGCCGTGACTTATCTGACCGTTGGGACCAGGGGAGATATTTATACCACTTCCCTTCCCACACAACGGTCTTCTTCTCCGTTCAGCCACTTAGATCGACGCTTTTCTGCTAAGTGCTTTTTCTCTCTCTCCTCCATTGGTGCCAAAAAGCTCTCAAGATTTCTCCTTTGATTTTCTCATCAATCCTTGAGAGAAAAAGGCTTCAAACTCGATTAGAGAGTAGATCCACTTGTTTTCCAACTCTAAAGAGAACTTTGTTCACGTTTTGGCCGGTGGTTGTAACACCCCAGGTGTTTGTCACTAGTTAAGCAATGGGTTTGAACTCAAACATGGCATGTTAAGTGGTGATGAATATGTCAAGATCAAATCTACAAGAGTGAGCTCCAACTTAAACTTGGACAACACACTTTTACTTACAATGTGTACCCTTGTTAAGATTATGCAAGAGTAATGTTAAACATGCTAATTACATGTACATTACATCAACATGCATCCATCCTGACTAGTGGAAAAGTTTCATGAAGTTTGGAAATCAAGAAGTCACATGAAATGACAAGTTATGTCCTTGCCTGAATTGTTTTATAAAGTGAATGGAATTCTAGATTGTCAACCAAACCTTGGAACCTTTTCCAAATGACTCTAATTGAACTCTACAACAAAAGTCATGAAGGGTTCGTGTTGAGCAGAGGTCAAGAAAATGCCGCAATTGGTCTAAATCTCTAATTTAAGCTTTACCGTGATGCTACTTTTACTTAGTTTGAACTGTGGCTTAGAGTGTTTGCATGGCTGTGGAACCTAAACAAAAGTTGAAGTTTGAGTGGAGTAGAACAAACTTTGTTTAATGCTCAAGAGCTAAATTAGTGCCTAGCTTAGTCAAATGCTGCTCACAATATCAAATCCAGTGCTATTTTCAGGGTTCGAAAATCGGCTAAGTCTGGATGACTGAATTTTCGTATTTCAGTTTTCGTGTACCTATCTTTAGCGAATTATCGTTTGGAAACCATTGATAATTAGACGAGACTCCTTTAAGAAATATTGTAGTACAAACTTAGCTCTAAGAAACAGTGCAATCGGTTGATCAAATCATTGATCAGCTGGAGAGTTATGAAGGGGAGAAAATCGAGTTTCAGTCATTTGTTTGCGGTGGTATTAGTAGTTCTCTAAGATTTTGAACTGCAGCAGCGCTCATCCATGGCCGACCACAGGCATGAGCCAAGTGCTGCGTGGCCTCCTCGCGCCTCATCTATGCGCCACCTTGCCAACGCTCGCGCCGCGTGGAGACGAGAAAAGCCGAGCCCTGCCCCCTGCCCTCTCCATTCTCCTCCTCCCTCTGCCTCTTCCGTTCGCCTCGTCTCTCTGCTTGTTCCGCGGTGTGTCCGCCATGGATAGGGGCGGAGCTCCATGTCGAACCGCCACCAAGCACCCTCATCGCCCAATCGACCACCCGGATCCTTCCCCACCACGCCTTTGCCTCGCTGCGCCTCCTTACCAATGGTACCACGCTCAGAACGCACCGCCACCAGAGGCGCTTCGTCATGCTATCGCTCAAAGCAGCGTCGCTACGCTTCAAGCTTATCGCAGAGCAAGCCGTAGCCACCAGCAGTGCGCCAAGGGCCCCTGGTACTGCACCGCCACTTCACCGCTGGGCCGGAAGGCCGTCACCCGCCGGGCTGCCCGCTTTCTTCGACGCCGGTGCCGCTTTGCTCCCGGGGTCGAGCCGCCATGGGCGACCCAGCCACGCAGCCGTCTTGTCCCCACGGGTGCGCGTGGTTCCCGTGATTCTCGCTGCCCTTCTCCGCCGGCACCGGTGCCGTCCCTGCCGGCCAAAGCCACGAGTCCAGCCATCCTCTGCTCTGGTTTCCGACCAGGGACCTCGCGCAAGAATTTGAAGAAAGGGAGGGATCTAACTGCGAAGTCTGTGACTCAAATGAATAGTGCTGATAAGGACCTATTTGCAGTAAATTTGCTGAATCTTTGGAAATTCATAGTAATTCATAGGAAATTTGTAAAATAGCAAATGAGGACTTTTTGGAATCCTTGTGAAATTCTCTATGCATTAGATCTATAATATGGCATGTTTTAGTTTCAATATTTGGCGGTAAAAATAGATTTGTGCAGTAAGGTTGGAATGCTAGTGGAATTTGTTATCTTCCATAACTGCAGATCTAGGGCTCCAAATGAAGTGAAATTTTTGTGGCATGCTACTCATATGATAGTTGATGTGTGGTAAAAATTTCATGAGTATTGGGTGAAGTATGAGTGAGTTATTGGTTTATCTCGCTCTCACATGATTTCTTGCAATAGCAAATTGTCTTTTTGTAGAGGCAGTTATACTTATGAAAATTGTATGAAATTTGTATAGTAGACTATTGAGAGGATATGTGAGCTACTGTAATTTTTTTAGAATTTATTGTGCATTTTTAGTATATGTTCATAAATACACCTTGATGTCTAAATAAATTAAGAAATGCTTTAAGAAAATTTATTTAGAGGTGAGCACCATGCTTTCTGGTGTTCTTTAGTCATGTGTGAAATGTTGGTAAGGTTGGTTTTGCCCAACTATGTGTTTGCAACATAAGTTAATAATTATTTTCTTGCCGATGTGGTTTATGGACAGATCTAGGAACTTAGCAAAGTTCTTTATGATAATGTGCTTTGTTGTGAAACTTGTTTATACAAAGGTTGTAGATAATTCATGTACCTAGCTTATGTTAAAATTTGGTGTCATTTAGCCAAATAGTTTAAGAGTTACAACTATTTAAAGTTGGGTTACAGAATTGATTGCTCTCTGTCTTGTTTAGACCAGTTTCTGTAAATATGTAATTTCGACCCACTTAACTTGTGAATCATGCTATGATGGTTATAGATGAAATGTATAGAATTTCATAAGCTTTCCTGAATGTCTTGTTGGATGGCTATTGGATTTGTATAACTCTAGTTATGATCCAAACATGAAGTTGTTGTTTCCAGTCCAGAAATAGACATAGGTTAGTTGCGGTTGTTTACTCCATGTGTTGCTAAGTGTGGCTTATGCCCTTGTTGATGGTCAAGTTATGATACTTGTGACCTTGTTAAACTTGTGTCATGCTTGATGTGCTTGCTCTCTATAGTTAGTTGTGTGATGTTAGTTAAATAGCTATTGGTGTCTATGTCTTGCATAATCTTGTGTTTGTCTTGAATGCTTATGTGATGCATCTTGTATTACCATTCTTCATATTCATGCACTTGCATCTTGCATCTCATCTAGGTGCGCTAGATGAACCACGTGAAGGACGTGATGTTGGAGCCGAACCCGAAGACGGTGTATGGTGGACCTATCCCGAAGGTGGAAGGACTGGACAAGTGCTAGGACGGGAGATGCTCACTTAGCGAGTGTCGTCTACCTAACACTGACTCAGTGTGGGATCCCAGGCAAGCTCCGGAGCATTATAAGTCTCCTACTTTATAAAAGCAATTCTTTCTATATATATGAGTTTATATATTGTTGCATTAAGTTGTAGGAGTTGATTGAAACCGTTGATGCATTTATTACTATCCTTGCCTACCTTATTACCTTTTTCCCTGTTAGGTCGGGATCGAATAACTGCTTAGCCTTGCTTAGACCGGTAGCGGTCGGTGATATCCGGTCACCTACATTATAGGTGGTTACTGGAAGAATTTAGCTATAGAAAGAATGATATCCTGGAATTAACCATGTGTGATGGATAATTGGAGACTGGACGGAAAAAAGTTGGGGGCAACCAGACAGGGTTCTGGGGTGCTGTTAGTTTCCGTCTGTGTCGATTAAGGACCGATCGTTGCTCGTCCCTCTTGTCATGTTGAATGCATGCCTCACATTTAGCTGGCCGAATAAAGTACCTTTCGACCGCGAAGCTAGTGACACTATTTCAAGCCGGATAAACTTCGGATCGCAGATCGTCTGTGAAGAGGGTATGACGGGGGACGCCAAGAGTGAGCCCAAGGTGCGTCCTGGCAGTCGGGCGGTCCCTGGGTAGTGCGGTCCATGACTGTTATCCCGCGGCTACTTGGAAAGTGTCATTGGTGATCTAAGTGATCCTGACGGGGGAAGCGTGGTTTGTGTGAGGAATAAATCACCAGCTGGTTAGGAATCGATTCGAATCGCCATCGCTCCTGGATAGTGAGCGCTTGACTCGAGCTATGGCATCGTAGTAATTATTATGGAACAATGATGGTTATCTGGATGGTATGGGATATGCTAAATCTAAATTGGTAACTGGATGTTATTGGTTAATTAAGTGATTGCTATAGTACAGGTGCTTACCTAGATGGATAGGTCCTAATAAAGATGATGCAAAGTATTCAAAATGATGTCTTCATGATAACTTATGCTTTTCACAAATGAGTCAGCTAGCCCACTAAAGAAAGCCTTGCATAATCCTTTTGTCGTCGCATTATTTTGGTTTATATGATTTGTAAGTCTAGCTGAGTACATTTGAGTACTCAGGTTTATCCCACCATGTTGCAGGTGAAGTTCTTGGCCTGCGGAAGATGGTGGCTAACCGTCGGTGGGCTTGGTGACTCTATACTTACTTCTCACCTATATGCTTTTATCAGAGGATATCACTTATGCTAGCAATGTATTTGGAACTTATATTAATGTAATCATTTGAAAGCTATATTGTTTTCTCTAATCGGTTTTAAAACCCAAACTTGTACTATTATTTGTGAACCTAATTATAATATTATTTCCGTTGCAACTCTGCGTATGTGATGTGTATTTGCTTAATCACGCGATCTTGGTTGTGATGTTGATTTACCGAGGTCTTTCGGAACACTCGACGGACTACCGGGTTTATATAAGTGAAAGTAGGTGCGTGTCAACGTGTTAGCGGGGACAGCCGTACTTGTTCTTGTATAAATTGGGTGGTTATGTCACAGTGGTTGTGTTTGTTACTCTTAGAGCTTTGCTCCTAGCCGACTAGAGCATCACCCGTGGAGTTTGTCAACTTGTGTGGCAGCCCCGGGAGGTTTGTAACCATCTCTTGAAGGTAGTAAACTCACCCCTCATCTCAAGAGTTAAGTCTCTTGACTTGAGAACGAGGAAGGGTTGCATAACCCTAAGCCTTGGTGGCTAACCTCAACAACGTGGAGTTAGGCCAGGCTTAGTGGCGAGTCACTCTGGGCGTTCGGTTTTAACCGACAATTCGGTTCGGTTAATTCGATTATTTAAAACTTCAGTTTTCGGACTTCACCCCGATCGGTTCTCTAGAAAACCGAAAACCGCAGAATTCGGTTTTGTTTTTTCTCTATTCGGTTTTCGGTTTTAACCAAATAACCAAACTTACATAAATTTAACAAATCAACAAGCTTACAAGCCTCAAGACAACAAAGATGCAATTACATAGATTCAAGAGTTTTCATTATTCAAATAGAGAAGTAGCCGCAGAATAACAAAGATCATCATATGCCGAATCCATTCCATACACCAAGACACCAAGTGGCGAGTGGGCAAATCTTGAGCATCAAAGAGTCCTGCAGCCATCAAGTGATCTCATTTAGTGAATCTCAAATTGTCCAAGAAATATTAAATGATGAATGTACTTATGTACAAAACCCGCAATATAAATTTACCTTTTACCAAGTGATCGGGACTCAATGGTCTGTAGTAGCTTCCTTAGAAATGGACAGGCCACCAAGTTCTAAAATAAATAAAGAATAGATGATCTAAGTTAGTACATTATATGAATCATGAAGCACATTAGAAGCAACTAATAATTTAATATGTGACCTTCCTCAAGCAAAAACATTTGTTCGCTGTCCTCTTCAACACTAACATAGTTTCCTCCACGAAGCCAATTATTTGCACAAACGAGGCGCTCAACCATTTTTGGGGTTAGTGAGGTCCTAAAGTCATCAAGAGTTCGGCCACCAGCACTGAAGGCTGACTCAGAGGCAACTGAGGTGATAGGAATCGCCAACAGATCACGGGCCATTCTAGATAATATTGGGAATCTTGTTGAATTGGCCTTCCACCACTTTAGAATGTCAAATCCTTTTGTGTCTGGCTCATTATATTCTGATAGATACTTGTCTACCTCAGATTTGACAGTTCCACCCTCACTGTTAATCTGCTCAGTAATTACTAACATCCACCTACTCACTCTTGTGCTGGTTTCAGCTGATTCAGATTCAGTAGGTTGTGGTGCCTTATCTTTTGGGGCATACATTTCCTTGTACTCTTCAAACAAAGCACAAAAATAAGTGTTCACTGTATCCCACAGCTTTTCTCCTATTGTATCCCCAAACATTACCTTAATTCCCATTCTAATGCATTTTGAAAGTTTGTGTCGGGTACCTTAGAACGGGGTACCCCAAGCAAACATCAAAACAAAGCTAGAAGGTAAGCCATGGGCCCCTCACCTGCCACGACCGAGCCCTCCTCCACCTCGCCTCGAGCCTCGAGCAGGAGGTCTCGGAACAAACTCCGCCTCGCGCGAGGCTCCCAAGGGTAGGCCTCGGCAAGGGGCGCCGGGCCTCGGTAGGGGACGCCGTCTCCGTCTCGCCCGAGGCTATCCAGGGAAGGCCTCGGCAGGGGCACATTCTCCATATCGCGCGAGGCCTCATTCTCCGTATCGCGCGAGGCCTCGTTCTCCGTGTCGCTCGAGGCCGGCTCGTCCGCGGTCCGTCGCCCCTCGCCTCGGCCGACCCTCCCAACGACTCATCATGTCTCATTAATGCTTCAACCACTCCCGCGATCTCAGCCGGACGGTGGCTCAACGCCACAGGATGGCCGACGCGACTCGAGGTCGCATCAGCGCCATACCGGCCGGGACAGGCCACTGTGTCCTACCACTGTGTCCACGATCAGCACCATACCGGCTGGGAAAGGACGCGACGGGGATTACCGACCACTGTGCCCTACCACTGTGTCCACGATCAGCACCATACCGGCTGGGAAAGGGTACGACGGGGATTACCGACCACTGTGTCCAAACGCTGTACCCATGATTGGCCGCCCGCTCAAGGCCTCGGCACTGTACACCGGGGCCTCGGCGATCTTGGGGTACGTGCCTGCCGAGACCCCCCCCACCGCAGTGCCAGCCTCGGCATCGACCAAGCCTCGGCGTCGCGCACAGTTTGTCCACAGTGGCTTGCACGTTCGCCGCCGTGTCCACTCCGAGGCATTCCCGGGGCTCCCACGACGCACAGGACCTGATGGGATGACCACGCCGCTCCCGTACTCCAAGGATGGACCACTCCGACGGCCACGCCGCCACAGGAACAGGCTACAGGGCCCGGACACGCTGCCTCTGTTCACGCGACGCCGTATAGTCAGCTCATGTACCACCCAAGTCCTCCCTTCATGCTATAAAAGGAGAGGACCTGGCTGTTTTAGAGGGGGGGGGGACGAGGAACACACACACACACACACACACACTCCGGCCGCCTGAGAGCAACGTCTCAAGCGGACCGCACGACACCCCGCCGAGACTTAGGACCAGCTCCTTCTCTCCTTTAGCTTGTAACCCCCTACTACGAGCACCTCGGTGCAAGGAATACAAGATCGATCTCTCAGACTGGACGTAGGGCCTCGATTGCTCGAACCAAAGATAAACCTTGTGTCTCTTTGCATCGCCATCCGGATCGGGAGCACGCAGAACAAATTCACTTTGGTTGGTTGAGGACCCCCGTCCAAACACCGGCTATTGGCGCGCGGTAGTAGGGGAGCTGCGTGTCGGTTTCGTCATCCCAAAGAGAGTTCCGGATGGCGCACCACGCGACGACCATTGCGCCTCTAAGACCGTGGTTTGGTTCGGGAGCCTAGAGTTCATGTCTCTAGGGCATGAGTATGACTTGGTGCTCCTCCTCCTCGAGCCCCACCAACCAATGATGAAGTTACGCCCGGCAGCCCAGTAGCGCTGCGGCATCCGGCGCGCCGTTCTCGCCGCTTTTCGCCAAGCACGCAGCGACGAACAAGGCCACCCCGACGCTTACGAAATCCGGGGCAACACGCCACCCCGCCGATATCCTACGACCAACTGTTGGCACAGGGTCCCTGGCTGGGGACCTGTCTAGCCTAAGCTTGGACAAAGGAAACTTGCCTATGGCATGCGGCGATGCCCAATCGTCAAGCTCCGCTCCACCACTCCTCTCCTCAGCCGATTCCGGCGGGCGAGAATCTGAGACGGCACCGTCCCCATACCCTTTGGGTTGAGAAATGCCGCCGCCAGATGCCTATGCTTACTCTCGTCGCTCACGAGCACCCCTCGGAACGCCGCTAGCGCTTCGCTCTCGACCTGAGCACCCACTCCGACTTCTCGGACGAGGACGAGGCATGGCCCGGGGTGGATTTTTCCGCACTCCACAACCACAGGGCTTTGCGCCGCTTCTTGGTCATGAAGCGACTCATCGCTTTGGCTACTCCGACTCGACGACGAAGGCACCTCGACCCCACTCGCG
Source organism: Miscanthus lutarioriparius (assembly GCA_904845875.1). NCBI lineage: Eukaryota > Viridiplantae > Streptophyta > Magnoliopsida > Poales > Poaceae > Miscanthus > Miscanthus lutarioriparius. The sequence goes on along the minus strand of CAJGYO010000008.1, from coordinate 38,476,796 downwards.
AATGTTTTCATGTCGGGGTCGGGATGCCGAGAGCGGGCGAAGAGGACGAGGGGCAGTAGCCGTTCCCCGCCGCCCGCCGCAAGCGTCGCTACACCTCCACGCTACCGTCCCCGCCGCCGCAAGACGAAATGAGAACGTCGCTCTTGCGTGACCTCGGCGCCGCCAGCATCTAGAACAGCTCCGTGAGCTCCGTGCCAAGGTCGAGCAAGACCAACTCCTTCTGCAGCGAGCCTTCGAGACTCTCTCGAACAGAACAAATGAGGTCGCGCAGCAAAGGCGGGGAGCCCGACGGAGGGCCCTCGACGTGCATCACCGCATCCATAACGACGAAGGAGCGAGCAACCCCGATCTTCAATCGCGCTAGCGAAACGTCGCGGCCATGGCGGCGATCTTTGGTTCAGCGCAATGCCCGAGCCTTCTACCGTGGAGGGGCGGCGGGTCCGCGGCGAACTCGAGACCTCCTAGAGACCGCCCATGGTTCAAGAAGCCGAGAGTTCTGCCTCCCGATGGCACTTTGGGCGTCTCGAACCTACCAGCAGCACCACCTCGACAGACAGGGGGAAGCCTCGGCTCGTCCCGAACCTGCTCGAGCACCGATAATGTGAGGGGTCCCCATGCTCCTTGACCGCCTTGGCAATCGACACGAGGGGGGGAGACCACGAGGTAGTCGGCCGACGACGACGCCACGATGGTGAGGGGCCCGCCGAGGCTACCATGTGCACCGAGGTAGCCGCTTCGGCAACAGGAAGACCGTAGCCCTTCTCCCGAGCCACCCGCCCTCGAGTCTTCAAGAGAGCTATCCGTGTCGCCCAGCCTCCCGATCCATTTTCGGCAACCAGCCAACCTCGCAAAATACAGCGGTGAGACCAACCCTGAACTCTGGCTTGCCGACTACCGCTTGGCCTGCCAGCTAGGTGGCGCGGACGATGACCTGCTCATCATCCGTAACCTCCCTTTGCTCTTGTTAGACTCAGCGTGAGCCTGGCCTGAGCACCTCCCTCCCTCACAGATCCACGATCGGCGCGCGACTTGGTTAGGGTCTTCGTTGGGAATTTTCGTGAACGCGTCGTATGTCCCGAAACTCCTGGGACCTTAAGAATTGCCGCCAGAAACTAGGCGAGTCTCTCCGAGGTTTCATCCGACGCTTCTCCAAGCAGTGCACCGAGCTACCCAGCATCGGCGACTCGGAGATCGTCTAGGCTTTCCTCTCCGGCACCACCGCCGGACTCAAAAGGGAGCTAGGTCGGAACGTGCCACGCATCGCTGGCTGCGCTCCTCGACATCGCCACCAACTTTGCCTCGGCGAGGAGGCCGTCGGTGCCATCTTCCCCGACAATGACGCCAAGGGAAACCGGAGGGACGAGGCCCCGACGCCTCGGCCTCCCACCTCCCTAAGAGAAAGAAAAAGGCGCCTAGAGAAGCGGGGAGGTCATGGGGTTGATCTGGTCGGGGCCAGTGAGAATGCAAGAATCCCGAGGCCCCAAAGGCCCTAGGCCTTTCGACGACATGCTCAAGAAACCATGCCCTTATCACCAAGGCCCGGTCAAGCACGCCCTCGAGGATTGCACCATGTCATGACGTTACTACGCCAGTGCTCGGGCTCCTCGACGACGACGCCAAGCGTATAAGCGTGGCGGCCGGACGAGAGACAAGGACGACGGGTTCCCCGAAGTACGCAACGCCTTCATGATCTTCGATGGGCCCTCGGCGTGCCTTACGGCGCGGCAGCGCAAGAGGGAACGCCGAGAAATCTTCTCGGTCAAGGTAGCCACCCCCTAGTACCTTGACTGGTCTCAAGAGGCAATCACCTTCGATCGAGATGACCACCCTGACCATGTTCCAAATCCCGGGCAGTACCCACTGGTTGTCGACCCGATCATCGTCAACACCCGACTCTCCAAGGTGTTGATGGACGGAGGCAAAGCGGCCTCCTCAACATCCTCTACGCCAACACCACGGAGCTCTTGGAGATCGATCGGTCGAGGCTCGAGGCGATGTCGCACCCTTCCACGGCATCGCGCTAGGGGAGGCGACGCGACCCCTCGGGCGCGACCTTCCCGCCGCTTTCGCACCCCTCCAACTACATAAGGAAGTCCTCACCTTCAAGGTAGTCGGATTCGGGGGAGCCTACCACGCCATTCTAGGGCGGCCGTGCTACGCCAAGTTCATGGTAGTGCCCAACTATATCTACCTCAAGCTCAAGATGCCAGGCCCTGACGGTGTTATCACGATTGAGTCCACGTACGAGCATGCATACGACTGCGACGTCGAATGCATTGAGTACGCCGAGGCTCTTGCGGAGGCCGAGACCCTCATCGCCCACCTCGACCAACTTAGTGGCGAGGTGCCTGACTCCAAGCGTCGCGCGGGGGCGTTCGAGCCCGCTGAAGCTATCAAACTCATCCCGGTCGACCCGCTTGCCCGACGACCGAAAGGCCGAGAGATCGGCGCCACCCTCGACATCAAATAGGAAGTCGTGCTCAAATGGACTTTCTCCGTCGAACGCTGACATATTCGCATGGAGTCCCTCGGACATGCTGGGCATACCAAGGGAGGTCGCCGAGCACGCCCTAGACATCCAGGTTGGATCTAGACCGGCGAGGCAACGCCTGCGCCGCTTCGACGAAGAAAAGCGCAGGGCCATTAGAGAGGAGGTGCAGAGACTCTTGGCGGCCGGGTTCATCAAGGAAGTATCCCACCCAGAGTGGTTGGCTAACCCCGTGTTAGTCAAAAAGAAAAATGGGAAATGGAGGATGTGTGTAGACTACACCGGTCTAAACAAAGCCTGTCCAAAGGTCCCCTTCCCATTACCTCGAATCGATCAAATTGTTGATTCCACTGCAGGATGCGAGACCCTGTCTTTCCTTGATGCGTACTCTGGTTACCATCAGATCAGGATGAAAGAGTCCGACCAGCTCGTAACTTCTTTCATCACACCGTTCGGCATGTACTGCTACGTGACGATGCCCTTCGGCCTCAGAAACGTAGGTGCCACGTACCAACGGTGCATGACCCAGGTCTTTGGAGACAACATCGGGCGGACCGTCGAGGCCTACGTAGACGACATCATGGTCAAGACCAGAAAAGCCGAGGGTCTCATCGACGACTTGAGGATAACCTTCAAATGCCTTAGGGAGAAGGGCATCAAGCTCAACCCCGAGAAGTGTGTGTTCGGGGTTCCCGAGGCATGCTCTTGGGATTCATAGTCTCGGGCGCGGCATTGAAGCCAACCCGAGAAGGTCTCGCCATAACCAAAGATGGGACCAATCGGAGACCTCAAGGGAGTGCAGAGGGTCATGGGATGCCTTGCGCCCCGAGCCGCTTCATCTCAAGCCTCGGCGAAAAAAAGGTTTGCCCTCAGATCGACTCTTGAGAAAGTCCGAAGTTTCTCTTGGACCCCGAGGCCGAGGAAGCCCTCGACGGACTCAAGAGCCTGCTCACCAATCCTCCCGTCCTGATACCCCCGGCCGTGGATGAGGTCCTCCTACTCTACGTCGCCACAACGACCCAAGTGGTCGGCCACCCGTGTGGTAGAGAGGCGGGAAGAGGGCACACTCTGCCCACCCAATGACCTGCTTATTTCATCACGAGGTGCTCTCGAGACCAAAGCACGTTACCCCCATGTCCGTAAGCCGGTCTCACGCCGTGGTCTCTGCCCGGCAAGCTATCAAGGCTACACTACTTTGAGTCGCGCACCAAAGGATCGTGGTATCATCTTTCCCCACGGGCAAAATAGTTCATTACCGGGAGGCCTCGGGCAGATAGCCAAATGGGTCAATGTCGAGCTTATGGGGAAACCTTGACCTTTATGCGCCGAAAAGGCGATCAAGTCTCAAGTCTTGGCCGATTTCGTGGTCGAATGGATGACATACCCAACCGCCACCCACTCAAATTCAGACGGAATGCTGGACCTTGTACTTCGATGGATCCCTGATGAAGACCGGGCCGGGCGTGGGTCTGCTCTTCATTTCGCCCCTCGGAGTACACATGCGCTACATGGTGTGGCTCCACTTCGCCGCCTCCAACAACGTGGCTGAGTACGAGGCTCTCATCAACGGCTTACAAGTTGCCATCGAACTTGGGGCACGACGCCTCGACGTCCGAGGCGACTCGCGGCTCATCATAGATCAAGTGATGAAGGAGTCAAACTGCCTCAACCCCAAAATGGAGGCTTACTGCAAGCTGGTACGACGCCTAGAAGACAAGTTCGACGGTCTCGAGCTAAATCACATCGCGCGGAAGTACAATGAAGCCGCCGACGAGCTGGCAAAGATGGCCTCAGCACGGGCCCCGGTCCCCCCGAACGTCTTCGCCAGAGATCTCCACAAACCTTCCATTGGATACACCTCGGCAATAGAGGAGGGCCCACCTGTGGAACCCGTGGCGGAGCTCGACGCCCTCTATGCTGCCGAGACCCCCTCGACCAAGCCCGAGGTCATGGAAGTCAGCGCCGAGCCTCCACGGACCGATCAGGACGCGGATTGGCGAGTCCCGTTCCTCGATTGGCTCGATCGGGGGGAGCTTCCTGACGACAAAACCAAAGCACGGCGGCTTGCGCGGCGAGCCAAGACCTACGCCCTCTACAACGGCGAGTTGTACAGGCGAAGTCCCTCAGGTGTCCTCCAACGGTGTATCAGCTCCAAAGCGGGCCGAGCCCTGCTTTGGGACTTACACGCTGGCGCTCATGGGCACCATCTGGCGCCTCCGGATGCTCGTGGGGAACGCTTCCGCCAAGGGTTCTCTCGGCCGACGGCGGGTCGCCGACGCTACCAAACTAGTACGCTCTCGCGAAGGATGCCAAGATTACGCCGGCGAACACATCTCCCGCCCGCAAACCATCCCCATCACATGGCCGTTCACCGTGTGGGGCTCAACATGGTCGGGCCTCTCGCAAAAGGCCCCGGGGCTTCACCCATCTATTGGTATCAATCGACAAGTTCTCCAAATGGATCGAGGCTCGTCCGATCAATCGAATCAAATCTGAGCAGGCAGTGCTATTCTTCACTGACATCATCCACAGGTTTGGGGTCCCCAACACCATCATCACCGATAACGGGACGTAGTTCACCGGCAAAAGGTTCCTGACGTTTTGCGACGACCACCACATCCGTGTGGCCTGGTCAGCCGTAGGACACCCAAGGACCAACGGCCAAGTAGAGCGCGCCAACGGCATGATCCTACAAGGCCTCAAGCCAAGGATTCACAACCGATTGAAAAAGTTTGGCAAAAAATGGCTCGCCGAGCTCCCGTCGGTCATCTGGAGCCCGAGGAACACTCCAAGCCAAGCCACGGGATTCACGCCTTTCTTCCTAGTCTATGGGGCCAAGGCCATCCTCCCCACTGACTTGGAATATGGTTCCCCGAGGCTGCAAGCCTATAACGAACAAAGTAACCGCACCACCCGAGAGGATGCCCTTGATCAACTGGAGGAAGCCCGAGACGTCGCGCTACTACACTCGGCCAAATACCAGCAGAGCCTGCGGCGCTATCAGGCCCGACGCGTCCGAGGCCGGGATTTGAAGGTAGGCGACCTGGTGTTAAGGCTAGCACAGAGCAACAAGGGTCGCCACAAGCTGACCCCGCCATGGGAAGGACCGTACATCATCGCCCAAGTGCTGAAGCCCGGGACCTACAAGCTGGCCAACGAGAAGGGCGAAGTCTTCACCAACGCTTGGAACATAGAACAGCTACGTCGCTTTTATCCCTAAATTTCCAAGCATTGTATATGTCGTTTCTCGAAATACAATTAAAAAGCGTTCTTTAGTTGGTCTAATTTTTTGAGAAACCCCCCGAGCCCATCGTGGGCCTCGGCAACGCAGTAACACGGCAAGGGAAACTCGGTTCTGCCTCGGCAGAACCAAGTCTCCCTCGGGGGCTAGATAGGGGACCCCTCCCTAGGCGTCCCCTAGGTCCCATGCGCCATTCTCCAGTTGTTTTTCGCAAAAAATCCTACGCCAAGTCCCTAGCAGGCTCTGACGAATTAGTTGTAAAAACCCCTCGGACCAAGGTCTGTTTCCTAAGCGAGAGGCCGGTAGAGTCGCGAGACGGCCTACGCCTCCGGGCTACGGCACTCCCTCACTACCTCTCGCTCAAGGGACGGCTTAGGCCCCAAGGGGGTGTTTTGCAAACAAAATCCGATCAGGAGCGACAGAGGGTAGAGGCTCGGAAACATAAGAAAAACAACTAGGAAACACAAGTACTTCAAAAGTAAAGGCCTCGACGGCCACAAGCGTCACGATACAAAAAATAACCCCTATTCTATTTTTACATAGCCCCCGGGGCCCAGATCAAGGCTCAGGGCCTTCAGCGTCGGCGGACGGTAGGGGAGGAACCACCTCCTCTTCGAAGAGAGTCGCCAGTGCCGTACCAGGGCCTTCTGCCGCCTCCATCAGCTTCGCCACCGCCGCATCGGCCTCCTCGTCATCATCAGGCAGAACATAGCCATCACTAATAGCCGGGAGGTCGACGCCGAGGTAGTGAGAGGAGATGACGGCCAGCGCCCGCTTGACACCCGTGTGCAGTGCCCCTCGGAGCCGCTCGCGCATCTGGCTGCTCAGCGTAATCAGGCGGCTCCCAAGGGAGCTGCCTGATTGAAACCCCTCGACCTCCAAGGCCTCGCAGGCGGAAAGGGCAGCACGCTTCAGCGCCTCGTGCTCCCCGATCTCGGTCTCGAGCACCGTCTGCACCGCGCTGGAAGCCTCGGCGGCCCAAAGGATCTCCGCCTCCGACTCTGCACCACGGAAAACGGAATGAAGTCAAGCGAGAGTAAGGACAACCTAAGTTGGGGACGGAAGCCCACGGAGCTCACCCTTGGCCTTCTGCTCCCAGCGACGGGTCTCGGCCTGACAGGCCTCGGCCTTCTCCCTCAACCGTTGGGCCTCGAACCTAGAGGCCTCGGCCGCCCTGGAGGCTTCCCTTCTCAGCTCTGCGTCAGACAAGGAAGTCAGGGAGCAAACATAAGGAAAAGGAAACAAAACAAGGGGACTGGAACTCACCCTCGACCGCCCCCTTCAAAACCACAGCCTCAATCTACGAGGCCTCAACCGCAGCGAGGGCCTCGTTCAGAGCACCTTTGGTCAGTCGGTGCGCACTCTTCTCTGCCCCCAGCTGCCCGGCGAGGGCCTTGCCTGAGGCCGTCGCCTCTTCGGCCCGGGACTTAAAGGCATCTCGATCGCTGACCGCGCGGGTAAGCTCCTCCTCCAGCTCCTTGACCCACGCCGCCAAGGGGGTGAGCTACGCCTGGACCGCGGCCGCCTCGACCTTCGTGTGGGCACAGCGAAGACGGAGGTCCTCCACCTCCGCGCTCCGCGCCGCCAGAAGCTCGTTAGCATTGGCGAGAAGGCCCGTCTGCCAGTGAAGCTGGTCCCAGACGCCTCTCTCCCACCGGAGAAACCCCGACTTCCCAAGCGACCGGTTCTCGAGCTCCTGGGGAAGTAGCGCGAGGGTCATTGGTCGCAACAAAGTCAGAAAAGTAAACGTCGCACGAGAAAGAAAAGCACGGACCTGGGCGACTTTGGGCAGTTCGTCAGCCACCACGGATAGCGCCGTCCGCAGCGACCGCTCCGCCAGCTGGCGATACTGCTCGAAGGTGTTCCAGCGCCCACCCTTAGCCGCGTCCTCAAGGGCGAACAGAGGCTCCCCCTCAGGGTCGTCCCTGCTCCGCCATAATACCCGCAGGTGATCCCACCCGCGAGGCTCGGGCCGGACCCGCACGAGGGCCGAGCTTCCCTCGTCCAAGAGCGGTGCTGGCTGCTCCACGGCATTGGTCTCCTCGGCGTCAACCACCTCCCGCGCCCGGGAAGTGTCGTCGGAGGAGATCGGATAGATCAACGGCAGGCCCTGAACCAAGGGCACCACCGAGGCGGCCGCCGCCTGCATCCTCGCCTCCTGCACAGATGGCCTCGCCGCCATCACGATGGTCTTGGTGACCTCGGGGGCTCCGGCCTCTGCAATTACGGCCTCGGCGGTCTCGGGGTCTCTGGTCTCCGCCATCGTGGCCTCGGCAGACGCAGAGACGCAGACCACGGCCACCGCGGTCTCGGCGGTCGCGGGCGCCGTAGCCTCCATCGCCTCAGCCTCAGAAACCCCGGGGGCCTCAGCAACAAAGGGCATCCCGGCCCCATCCGACTCGTGAGCCTCGCCCCCACGAGGCGGAAGCGCTCCCTCCCTCGTCTGTGTAGGGGCCACCTCGGTAGCCCCTCCTTGGGCGGCCGGCCCCTTTGGGTTGACCCTCGCCGACGCCGCGCCGCGTTGGATGGCGGCTTGTGCCCCCGCCACCCGGTGTGCGGAGGAGCCGGGCCTCGCCTTAAGCGCCTTAAGGGGCGCCAAGGGGAGGTCGTCCGTAGGCCGCTTCCGACTAAGGAAAATTAACCCACAGGGTCAGCGCAAAACTAAAAAAGCGACTGAAAAACACCACGACCCCGCTAAGAATACACTTGCCTTGATCGGGGCGGCCCCCGCTTCGCCACGGCAAACCTCATCCGCAGCGGCGGAGGCGGCGGCAGAGGCGTCGCCTCCGTATCCATCGACGCCGGTCGGTCTTCAGTGGACCCCAGCGCCCCCTCGATCCTCTGCAGGAGCGGCGGCGTCGCCTCCGCCGCCACCCGCTCCACCACGGCCGCCGAGCCTACCGGGCTGACGGCGCGTTTGCCTAACGCCCGCGCCTCGGGTGTGTCGGCCTCGGCCCCAGAGCGGGCAACCGCCGGCCCTGGGTCCGCTTCTCCTCCCCTTCCCGGGGGTGCCGGGATGCTTACCGACACCCCGGGCGCCACCTCCACGACATCAGGAAGGTGGTCCAGGGGACCTCGCCCTCCCTCGACCTTCTCGTCCCCGTCCGAGGCCTCCATCGACAACGACGTCGACGGGGATTCCTCCAGCGGAAGACCGTCCTTCCGTTGTTGACGGCGGCGCTTATCCAGCTCCTCGCGCGTGAGGATGTGCTTCGTGCGCTTCGCCGCCTTGGCGTCCTTTCGCCTCTTCAGCGCATCGGCGTGAGCACGGTTGACCGCCCGCCGCTCCACGTCCTCGAGAACGGGCGGTGGGGAGGAGCGCACGTCCCTCATCCCCTAAAGGAATGACAAACACACATAAGGGAACAAGGGGTAGGAGGAGACTGAGGAGCGTCAGAGGCTACAACGGCGCATGACTTACTAGCGAGAGGAACCCCCGCGACGGCCGCATCGCGATAGGAGTCAAGTTGCCGCCCCTCACCTTCGCCTCTACCGTCTCCCCCACCCGACGAAGAATCTCCTCCTCGGAAAGGGCGGAAGAGGACATCCGGGTGCCCTCAATGGGCTCACCCGGCCTCATCTCGAATAGCCACCGCCGCCGAGCCATCAGCGGCAAAGACCTCCCGGCGGTGGAACGCGCACAACCACACGGCATGGTGAGGCCGTGGCCCCACACCTCGCCCAAATTTCTCCAGAGCGGCTCCAGCTTGGGGGTCGACCTTTGGGACGCCCACTTCCACTTCTCCGGCAACTCAGAACACCCTGTGTGTTTGGCTTCCACATTTGCACTTTGCATTTCATGAACATGAGCATCATGCATCCCTTTGTGAACTTATAGCACATGAAACATAAATTCGAAACATTGCAACGTGTTGTAGATTTCATGTGTGTTGTTCTTTATGAAATGTAAAGTGTGCAACGCTTAAGTGCAACATGTGCCACTCACTTAGTAAAACAAGGTTAGTTAGTGCTATGCAACATAATCATGAAATATGTGAAACATGACTATGAAACATTTGCAACATTTCTTGTGTTTTTCATCGCTTTCAAGTATACCTTGATTGATTCTTGTGTGACCAATGCATGGTGTGGCTAGGAATGCGTGTAAGTAACTTAGTTATACTTAGAATGTCATTAGGAACAATGTTCATGTTGATCATTTTGCCTAATTAGGTTTCCAAGTCATGGTTGACCAATTTGGACCCCTAAAGCTCCTGTGTTTGACTGTTTAAAAAGTGTGGCTTAGGATGTTTGCATGTCTGAGCAACCTAAAGCAAAGATGTAGGAATTATATAAGGAACAAACTTTGTTTAGAAGTCAAGTCTTGAAAATGTGCACAACATGCTCTAAAGGGCCCCACAAGTTAGAATTGAGATCTATTTTGAAACCCCTAAAATTTTCTAAGTCATAAACCAATTTTCAGTTTCTTGATCTGATGTTTGGAGCACTCAGATCTCACAAACCAAGCCCAAACAGCTCGAGCTCCAATTGTAAAGATTGTAGTTCGATATGGATGAACAACTTTGTTAATTATACCACGAGCTAAATCAACACGGTTTAGGAGATAATCATCGTTGAAGTTCACCTGTCACCGGTATTGTCGAAATCAAACGAAAGTTCGACACCTACAAAGACCCGACCGATTCAGAACTCGACGGCCAGCGTGGCGCCAGCACACACCACCGGCCTGAGCGGCCAAAGCCACGCCGGGCCCGAGAGCGCCAAGACAAGCCGCAAAGACGCCACCGAGAGCCCCCTGCCTCGGTTCATTTCTTCGCTTCCTCCTTCTCCTCCGCACCGGCAATGAACCACCGCTTCCCCATTGCCGCCGTGAGCTTCGGCAAGCTCCAAGACTCACCACCGCCGAAAACGCCGCGACTACACCTTCACCAAAGCTCTCGCTGTGATCCCCTCTTGCTCGTCGTCATCTCCGCGCGGTCATTCGACCTCGTGTGAGGCCATTGTCGGCGTTCCCGCACCGCCGCACCCTCGCCGGAGATGGCGCTCCATGCAAGGCCACCGCACCACCGCACCACCTCTCCATCCTTAGCCCGCCCTCGTCTTCCCCGCTGTCATGCGCGATGCTCGGGTGATGGTGTCACCACCACGCCGTCCAGCCAAGCGAACACGCCACGCCACCGCCAGGCGCCATGGCCGAGCCGCCGAGCTTCGTGGCCGGGGTACCTAGAGGTCGGTAGGGTTTTGCGGTTAGGTGCCAATCGACGCAGAGGTCTAGGCGGTCACGTTGGTGCCGCTCTCGTCGCCGGTGAGGTCACCGTCGGGCGAAGCTACGCCTTCTTCCGCTGGCATGCACCGCCTCCTCCTTTCTTTGCCGCCACTGACCAAGGGTCGGTGACAGCCGGTCCCACACGCCGCTGGTCGTTGTTCTTAAAGATAGTTCAGCTTTTACAGATTTGAATGCAATGTTGTAAAATCCATATCTTGAGTTTAGTAGATCCAAATTGAGTACTTCCAATTTTGTTAGACTCACTGTTAGGTCTAGTATTTAAGAAAAATATATCTTGAGCATATTATGTAGAAATTTTGGGTGAATTAAATAGGAACTTGAAAAGTGTTTTTGAATGCATGCAAACTTGTTTAAATCATATCTTGAGTTTCTGTGATCCAAAAATTATGAAATTTTGTGGGTGAGCTAGTCTTGTATAGTAGAAGCTCTGGTTAAAATTTGAGAGTCATTGCATGTGTAGTTTTTGAGTTATAGATTTTCCTTTTATCATCAGGTAATTCTTGTGTAAATTTTAGTAATTTATTTATGAATCCAATGGCCATGAAAATTGGTAGGTAGTATCCTAGTACCCTAAGGATGCTAGGAAAAATATGAAATCTGTTGCTTGACACTTTTCATTAGGGTTTCCTAATTATGCCATTTTAAGCCATTATGCCTTGTCATTTTTGTGTAGGCTTTTCTACTTGCTCAAATGGTGTGAAATTTCTATGGTAGTCTACTTAGAGTATGTAGTGTCTACTGTAATTTTTGTAGAATTAATGGGGCAGTTTTCATATAGGTTTACTATTTCCCCTAATTAATTAAATAAATTAAGAAAGGTATTAAAAGAAATGTTTTGGTAATGGACATCCTACTTTCTGGTGTTCTTAGGATATGTGTGATAAGATAGTAAAGTTGGTTTTGTCTAATTATATGTTTACATCATAAGTTGCTAATTATTTGTTGGCATTATGTCCCTCTGGACAGATCTGGGGACTTTGGAAAGTTCCCCATGATAATGTGGTTTTATGTGCTTGTGTTGAATACAAAAGTTGTAGGTAACTTATGTATCTAGCTCCTGTCAAAATTTGAGGGCATTTGGCCCAGTAGTTTAGAAACTACAGCTGTTTAAAGTTAGGTTGCAGTTTTTGCTGATTCTCTGCCTTGTGTGGATAGACTTCTGTTGATTGATGAATTCGACCTGGTAAAGGTTTGAATCATGCTTTGAGGTCTAAAAATGAATTGTAGACAATTTCATAAGCTTTCCAGATTGTCTTGTTTCATGTCATTTGGAATTATACATCTCCAGTTATGGCTAGTTTAATGTACCGATATATATAGTCTTCATTTGCTGAAATACACATGCTTGATTGAATGTGTTGCAACGTAATCGTTAATTGTTTGGAGGTTAGCCTAACTTGAGAATATGCTTAGGTGCAGGTGCTAGGTCATTAACTGAAGATGAGCAATTATACATTAGGTTGTATAAACTTGGTAAGTAAAGTGATTTGAATAGGGCTTAAGTTGAAATATGCAAACTACAGCGAACATGTGCATTCCCCGAGCATCCCTGACATTCGTACATGTGCATCCATGATATTTATCTTGCGCATTCATGCAATAGGTGTGCCGGAGGGAGTGACGTTGCTGGAGTTCGAGGGAGCCAACCAGGAGGAGGAGCCCGAGGTGCAGGAAGTCGAAGAAGCAGCCGTCGCCGAGGAGTTGCCCGAGTGCCCTGATCACCAGCCTTCCTCTTTCCTGAAAGGCAAGCCCCGGAGCATTATAAGTCTCCCATGTCTTTACAAATATATTGAGTATCTTTATTGTTGATGATGCATTAAGTATAGGAATTGGTTGGAACCAATTGCTGCATTATATATCCCTCCTTGTCCAGATATCGCACTGGAATCCTATTTAAGTTCAGGAACGGGTTAAATGCTTAGCCATGCTTAGTGCGGTAGAAGTCAGGTGATTTCCTGTCACCTGCGAGATTTAGGATGAGGTGGATCACGGTTGGCTATATTTGCTATCGTGGAAAAGAACCATGTGAATAATGAATTAAGACCGGGCGGAGTCTTGTGTAGGTTTGAACATAGTGACTCCGTCTGTGTCGTTTAAGGACCGATACGCTGTACGTCCTCATGTCATGTTGAACGCAGCCTAACACTTAGTCGGGCCGGATAAGTCGTTCCGACCGCATGGCCGAGTAGCTCAACTCTCGTAGGAACCGTGGGGGTTGGATGCATTCGGAGGTAGTAAGGATGTGCGGAGAGCCATTGGCATAAGTCCAAGGGGAGGCAGGGTTTGAGATCCTGCACTTCTGGCAGAGTGGTTCTCTCGAGAATGCAGGTGGCCCGACCCGCGTCTTTTCTCATTACTTTTCTCCCGAGTTGTACCAAAGGTGACTTGTTTGCGACCTCGACGGGGGAAGCAGGGTTTGTGTTAGGAATACCCTCCAAATTGGATAGGAATCGATTCGAATCGCCGCCTCTCCGGATAGTGAGAACTTGACTTGAGCAAATGCAACGTGGATTCAATTAATTTAACGATATGGTTAAATGGATAATGATGATGATGACGATAATGTTGCCGAGAATTATACCTGCTATGGTTATTAATGTTTGCATATTAATCAAGTGGTTGATTAGTACAGTGCTAATATAGATGACAAAGTTAATGGCTTAAAGTCACCGCTAGTTCAGGATAAAAGTTAATCATTATTACATATGCTTTTCTCGCAAAAGAAAGAGTCGGTCGATCCACTAAATAAAGCTATGCATGATCCTTGGTGTCCTTTATTTTGGTTTCCGTCGGGTAAGTCTAGCTGAGTACATTCCCCGCACTCGTGGTTTATTCCCTCTTGTTGCGTATGACCTTCTCTATCGTGGATTCTGTAAGTATTGTCTCCACCCTACGGTGACGAAGACTAGATCACGGGCATGATCTCCTTTTATCTTACTCAATGCTTTTGTGGGATGTGATCAAAGAACTGATACTGGTATTGAACTCGTGTGTGTGAGTTAAACTATTTGCTTCCGCTATGTTACAAGCCTTGTTTTGTAATAACGATGACTCGTGTTGATGTAATCTATTTGCGAACGTCTGCGAAATGTTGTAACGCATTTATAGGTTATGTTGAATTATCGTGATCTTGGTTGTATGCAAGTTGGTTTGAAATCCGTCGTGATTTCAGTTGACTACCGGGTTTATATGGGCGCAAGTTCGAGAATTTGATCGTTTTACGATTGTTTTCGTATTTGTACTCTTTATAAATTGGTTTGTTCTGTGACAACCGGCATCGTAGCTAGATTCAACATTAAACATGTCATACGGTATTTAAAAACAAAAGCTTTTGTTGCTAAAACTGGTTTATAACTTATAGTTATATGTAAGTGTTCAAAATCCGAAATTTTATAGTGTACCAAAGGATCACATCCTTTGTAGCCCACTTAAGGATTTTAGGTGGCTTATATAATTACTAACTTTGGGAAATGATTGTTTCTAGTTTCGTTGTCCATGCGGCGTGCTATTGCATGGGTGCCATTCGCTTGAATGGTAATGTTTGGATCATTTGCCTCTCGCCCGAGTAAGGGTGAGTTGTGAGAGCATGACCGTCCCAACCGTCGGTCTAGGGGAGAGAAGTTGTGGTTGCTCGCATACCTACATGTTTAATCATGTATCTATGAGAGTACTTAATTGTGGGTATCTCCGCCGGGTAGTCGTGATATTAGAGTATATACATCCGGGATGTATGTATGAAAGTATTTAGTTTAATGCTTGCTTTTATGCCTTTTTTGGGGAATTCATCGGGCTGAAATGAAATTTTCTGCAGTACACTAACAACGATATCGTTGTAGATCGACTAGCTACCGTGATACGAGAGAATGTATGTATGCCACCGTATATTTCGCTAGCCTTTAAATTTTATTTTAGGTATGTGAGGACGTACAGATCGTGCATGCATCATGTTCAATCATACATGGCATTTCTTGCATTTCTCCCTCCTTTAAAATTGATGGTCTCGAATAATTAAATTTCGTATCCCTTAAATGATTCTCCCCTACGTTGTAACTTTTGCTGCTGAGATGGCGCGGCGCGCACGAAACGCACCGCCATAAGTCCGGCTGGAGGCGGGGCACCTCGTCACCGTTTAGCTCCTCGTGAGCCCCGTCCTGAGCCTACTGAGGAGGAAAGGCTGAGGCCAGAGCTAGCCCGGGTGACTGCTGAGAGGACTGCAGTTCAGCAGCGTTTGGAGCAAGTCACGCAGGAACGGGATCAAGAGAACCTGGAGGTTCAGAGGGTTGACAGCTTGCTCACCGCAATCGTGAGGCGTATGTTGGTTCATCTGTGAACCAACGGAATGAAGCCTCGCACGAGGAGAATGTGCTTTGAGAGCGCGCCTGCAGTAGAACTCGAAAGCAGCCAGCGGGCTGCGAAGGGTACAATGACAATCTTCATGAGGAGGTTCACCGTTACACAATCGCCTTCACCCTCTCCCAACCGATGAGGATGAGATGGGTTCGTGTGTCATCATGGTCAAGGTGATGACGTTGAGATTAATGGACTGAAGACGTTCCACATGATGAGGAGGAAGATGAGGAGTTAGAGCCGCTAGTGATGAAGATGGAGGAGAGATCTTCACAATCGACTCGAGGACGATCGCGTAGTTAGCTTAATACTTAGCTAATACTGGCTGGAGCTAGTCTTTGTTGATCCTCGTGCATGAACGAGTAGCTTTGTAATAAGTTAATCGTTGGGATGTAATATCGAACCTTAAGTTATCTTTGTTGTCGCTTTGGAACCCTCTCGCTTTGATGTAACCTATTGAACATGTTATGCTCCGCATATTTGAGCCTTTGCCAAGTTCCGTCTGCATAAGGCTATCTATCTCATTGTTGGGTTAAGTTCATCGCCTTAATGTGTCAATTGATGCGCTTGAGAAGTTGTGTGATTATGATGAATGATTGTGCCTCTGTGATAGTATAAGTTCATTTCCTCCATTGGAGTCGCAGTGGCATAATTATACAATTCATCTACAAATTTCCACATCATCGCTGCTCATTGGCTATACATTTTGCAGATGGCTTACAATCTTCGTCATGCGTCGTAACCATGGAGATGAGGAGCAAACACCTCCTCCACCACCACCCACACCACCGAGCTAATGCAGATGAATCGTTGAAAGTCAGTCAGCATGATGCTAGCTGAGGCTATGCGCCAGATGGCAAACCGTGAGGATCGAAATGTCCGCCAAGGACCGTAACCAAATCAATACAAGATTTCAAGGCTTTCCTTGACACGAAACCCCGATCTTCAAGGAGGTGAGGAGCCTCTGCAAGTCGATGAGTGGTTGAATACTCTCGGCGTAAGTTCCGCCCGCCTCCGCTTGACCGAGGTGTCAAGACTCGAGTACGCATCTCACCAGCCAGCATGGGCCACCAGGTATTTGGTGGAGCCATCATCGGTCCACTATGCCCGCTAATGCCCAAATTACTTGGGATCAGTTCAAGTCTGCTTTGGGAAATTATATTCCTCCCGGTCTCATGGCGATCAAGCATACAGAGTTTATGAAGTTAACCCAAGGAACAAGAGCTTGAACGAATACTGCGAGGCTTTCAATAACCTTGCAAGGTACGCTACGGAGTTTGTGGACACCGATGCCAAGAAAATCGCAAGTTTCAAGCGGGGTGAGCCCCAAACTTATGAAGACCATGGGAAATTGCAAGTGTGCGCATTTCAATGAGTTTGTTAGTGATGCTCTATCCCAAGAGAACAACAATGCTGTGTATGTCGCTTCAAAGAGTCGTAAGAGAGCCTATGAGGCGAGTGCCTCACAATCCAAGGCTCCGTCACACATAAGGCTCCATTCCGTCCACCAAATCGGCCCGCTAAGTTTCAGCCCACCGCAGAAGAAGAATCCAGGAGGACTGGATTTACGCAAGGCTTTTACGGTTGCTCTTCCAAAGGGCACTACCAAATCAAGGAAGCTCCAATGTTCCGCCAAGCAATATGCCGTCTTTGAATTGCAACAGACCGCCATCAAGGCGAGGAAGTGTCCTTACCCTAAGAAGAATTTCAATCAAGGTGGCGGTGTGAACTATACAAATGTTGCTGATATTCCTTCGGGGAGGCAATCACCGTCGGTAAGTTTCTCGTTGATCAACACCCCGCAGCTTGTACTATTTGATTCGGTGCTTCACATTCTTTTATTAGTCCCGCATTTGCATCCAAGTTTGTGCAGAAAAAACATACAATTTGTTGAGGGTGAGGGTTATTGTATTAGGGCTGCCAAGGTACCATCCCCACCAAGCTCGTAGTAGGGGGCGATAACTTTGAGATAGAGGGACGAAGTTATCAAGTTGATCCGGTAGTTTTACCGGGCTGGGTATCGATGTGATATTGGGAATGAATTGGATGAGCAAGCACGGGTGCTTATTGATACATCGACTAGAGTAGTCATGCTCAGAGGTCCTAGTACTCGTGAAGGTTTCTGGTGCAACTACCTAGGGACATCAATCTTTCTTGTGCGGCTAATGCGGTGCAAGCAAAGGCTATGGCAAATATCCCGTAGTGTGTGACTTTCCTGATGTTTTTCCCGAGGAATTGCTGGATTAGCTCCGGATCGGGACGTAGAGTTCAAGATAGAGTTGCTACCGTACAAAGACCCATATCTAGAAGACCTTATAGAATGCCTCCCAACGAACTAGCTGAACTTAAGATCCAGCTAAGTGAACTTCTGTAAAGGCCTTATCCGTCCTAGTTCATCGCCATGGGGGTGTCCAAATATCTTTGTGAAGAAGAAGGATCACCACTACGCATGTGTGTAGATTATAGGCCTTTGAATGCAGTCACAATTAAGAACAAGTACCCTCTCCGCCATGGATAGACATCTTGTTTGATCAGTTGTCTAAAGCAAAAGTCTTTTCCAAGATTGATTTGAGGTCCGGTTATCATCAAATCAAAATTCGCCCGAGGATGTCTCAAAACCGCATTCTCTACAAGATATGGTCTCAGATGAGTATCTGGTTATGTCGTTCGGATTGACCAATGCCCCACATTTTCATGTATCTAATGAATTCGTGTTTATGCCTCGAGTTGGACAAATTTGTGGTGGTATTTATAGATGATATCTTGGTCTATTCTCGAGAATGAAGAAGATCATGTTGAACATTTGCGAGTGGTTCTCACTAGACTGCGTGAACACAAGCTTTATGCAAAGTTCAAAGAAATGTGAATTTTGGCTTCGCAAAATCACTGCTTTCTGGGCATGTGTTGTCCGATGGTGGAATTATGGTGGATCCCACCAAGGTGCAAGAAGTGTTAGACCGGAAGGCTCCCACTCGGTGCATGAGGTTCGGAGTTTTCGGGTTTGGCGGGCTATTATCGCCGCTTCATCCCGGATTTCTCTAAAATAGCCAAGTTTATGACTCGATTGCTTGTCGCAAAAGACACGAGGTTTGTCTCGACTTCCGAGTGTGATGCGGCTTTCCATACCTCGCGAACTCTTCTAACATCGGCTCCGGTTTTGGCACAACCGGATATTGAGAAACCTTTTGATGTGTATTGTGATGCATCGGGCATTGGCTTAGGAGGTGTTCTTATGCGGGAGGGTAGGGTCATTGCTTATACCTCTCGCCAACTTCGGAAGCATGAGGTGAATTATCCTACGCATGACTTAGAACTCATTGCAGCTTGTTCATGCTTTGAAAGCCCGGAGACATTATTTGCTTGGTAATGTGTGCAACATCTACACCGATCACAAAAGTCTTAAGTACATCTTCACTCAACCTTGAGTTGAATATGCGTCCAACGAAGATGGCTCGAGTTGATCAAGGATTATAATCTCCAAGTGCACTATCATCCCGGCAAGGCAAACGTCGCTATGATGCCTTGAGCAGAAATCGCATTGTCACTCTTTGATTGAAGGTGATTGTCATTTGTCATGGCTCCTGCATCCTGCAATCCTTCACAACATCACCGCTGGTTGTACTGCAAAGTAGAATTATTGAGCTACAAAAGACCGATCCGTGTATTCCACATCAAGCGCAAGATGAAAGAACAAGAAACCAAACATTTTCGGGTAGATGAAAATGA
The DNA here is from genome assembly GCA_904845875.1 of Miscanthus lutarioriparius. Lineage (NCBI taxonomy): Eukaryota > Viridiplantae > Streptophyta > Magnoliopsida > Poales > Poaceae > Miscanthus > Miscanthus lutarioriparius. Next base: position 38,457,746 of record CAJGYO010000008.1, on the reverse strand, counting down.
CGTGTTATGGTTCAAGGATAGGTTAGTGGTTCCGAAGGATAGAGAGCTTAGAGATCAAATCATATCTCAAGCACATTCCTCTAAATTATCTATTCATCCGGGCAGAGTAAAATGTATCATGATTTGAAGCCTCGTTATTGGTGGACCAAAATGAAGAAAGAGATCGCCGCTTATGTGGCTAGGTGTGACACTTGTTGTCGAGTTAAAGTCATACACATGAAGGGCGGATTACTTCACCACTATCTATTCCAGTTTGGAAATGGGAGGAGATAAGTATGGATTTTATTGTTGGACTCCCTACTACTCAGGAGGAATTTTAACTCTATTTGGGTGATTGTAGACCGTCTGACTAAGTCTCAGACACTTCATTCCTCGTCCTGCATTGATTTCCGTCCAATCGATTATGCTGAGTTGTACTTCAATCGATAGTCCGCCTTCATGGAATCCTCGTACTATTGTATCTAATAGAGGACCACAGTTCACTTTGCTTTCGCTTTTGGGAGCACTTACATGGATTATTAGGAACTAAGCTAGTAAGAAGTTCTCGCCTATCATCCGCAAAACCAATGGACAAACCGAGCGGGTGAATCAAATCTTAGAAGATATGTTGAGAGCTCCGTGTCATCTCAAATAAGGGTTCATGGGAAAAATGGTTGCCCTAGCTGAATTCTCGTACAATAATAGTTATCAAGAAAGCATCAAGATGGCACCGCTTGAAGCTTTGTATGGCGGAAGTGTAGAACCCTGTTGAACTGGGTAGAAGCCGGTGAAAGGAGATATTATGGAATTGAGTTTGTTCAAGAAGCCAAGAACAAGTCCGTACTATCCAAACTCACATGGCCGCCGCCGCAAGCTAGGCGTAAAAGTTATCTTGATCGACGAGAAAACCTATTGAGTTCGAAGTTGGACACTTCGCTTATCCGAAGGTTTCACCTATGAAAGTGTGTCCAACGCTTCGGTGTGAAGCGAAAGCTTGCGCCGAGATATGTCGGCCCATTTCAAATCATTGGACAAAGTGGAAAGGTAGCATACAAGATTCAATTACCCCCTGAGATGAGTGCTATCTTCAACGTCTTTCACGTATCACAGTTGAAGAAATGTCTTCGTGTCCCTGAAGAGCGTGTTCCACTGGGGGATATCGCGTTAGAATCTGATTTGACTTTTGAAGAAAAGCCGGTTCGAGTGATTGACACTCGTGAGCGAGTGACTCGGAGTCGGGTGGTCAAGTTCTACAAAGTCATGTGGAGTAATCAGGGTAGTGAACGCGATGCAACATGGGAAAGGGAAGACTATTTAAGGGATGGTTATAAGGAATTCTATCAACAATGGTACGCTTTTCAAATCTCGGGACGAGATTTTTATAAGGGGGGAGGGCTGTAACACCCCAGGTGTTTGGCTTCCACATTTGCACTGCATTTCATGAACATGAGCATCATGCATCCCTTTGTGAACTTATAGCACATGAAACATAAATTCGAAACATTGCAACGTGTTGTAGATTTCATGTGTGTTGTTCTTTATGAAATGTAAAGTGTGCAACGCTTAAGTGCAACATGTGCCACTCACTTAGTAAAACAAGGTTAGTTAGTGCTATGCAACACAATCATGAAATATGTGAAACATGACTATGAAACATTTGCAACATTTCTTGTGTTTTTCATCGTTTCAGTGTATACCTTGATTGATTCTTGTGTGACCAATGCATGGTGTGGCTAGGAATGCGTGTAAGTAACTTAGTTATACTTAGAATGTCATTAGGAACAATGTTCATGTTGATCATTTTGCCTAATTAGGTTTCCAAGTCATGGTTGACCAATTTGGACCCCTAAAGCTCCTGTGTTTGACTGTTTAAAAAGTGTGGCTTAGGATGTTTGCATGTCTGAGCAACCTAAAGCAAAGATGTAGGGAATTATATAAGGAACAAACTTTGTTTAGAAGTCAAGTCTTGAAAATGTGCACAACATGCTCTAAAGGGCCCCACAAGTTAGAATTGAGATCTATTTTGAAACCCTGAAAATTTTCTAAGTCATAAACCAATTTTTAGTTTCTTGATCTGATGTTTGGAGCACTGTATCTCACAAACCAAGCCCAAACAGCTCGAGCTCCAATTGTAAAGATTGTAGTTCGCATATGGATGAACAACTTTGTTAATTATACCACGAGCTAAATCAACACGGTTTAGGAGATAATCATCGTTGAAGTTCACCTGTCACTCGGTATTGTCGAAACTGAAACGAAAGTTCGATACACCTCAAAGGACCCGACCGATTCAGAACTCGACGGTCACGGCGGCGCCACACACCACCGGCTGGCCTGAAGGGCCAGGCCACACGCCGGGCCCGAGAGCGCCAAGATAAGCCGCAAAGACGCCACCGAGAGCCCCCTGCCCTCGGTTCATTTCTTCGCTTCCTCCTTCTCCTCCGCACCGGCAAGCAGCTGAACCACCGCTTCCCATTGCCGCCGTGAGCTTCGCAAGCTCCTCCAAGACTCACCACCGCGAAAAACGCCAGCACTACACCTTCACCAAAGCTCCGCCAGATCCCTCTTGCTCGTCGTCATCTCCGCTGGGTCATTCAACCTCGTGTGAGGCCGCCGCCGGCGTTCCCGCACCGTCGCACCCTCGCCGGAGATGGCGCCACCATGCGCCGCCGCACCACCGCACCACTCTCCATCCTTAGCCCGCCTCGCCTTCCCCGCCATGCGCCGATGCTCGGGTGATGGTGTCACCACCACGCCGGTCCAGCCAAGCCGAACACGGCCACGCCACCGCCGCCAGGCGCCATGGCCGAGCCGCCGAAGCCGTGGCCGGGTACCTAGAGGTCGGTAGGGTTTGCGGTTAGGGTGCCAATCGACGCAGAGGTCTCTAGGCGGTCACGTTGGTGCCGCTCGTCGCCGGTGAGGTCACCGTCGGCGAAGCTACGCTGCCTTTCGCGCGCCGCAGCCGCCTCTCTCTGCTTGTCACCGCTGACCAACCAAGGTGGTGGCCGACACCCGGTCCCACACGCCGCTGGTCGTTGTTCTTAAAGATAGTTCAGGGCCACAGATTTGAATGCAATGTTGTAAAATCCATATCTTGAGTTTAGTAGATCCAAATTGAGTACTTCCAATTTTGTTAGACTCACTGTTAGGTCTAGTATTTAAGAAAAATATATCTTGAGCATATTATGTAGAAATTTTGGGTGAATTAAATAGGAACTTGAAAAGTGTTTTTGAATGCATGCAAACTTGTTTAAATCATATCTTGAGTTTCTGTGATCCAAAAATTATGAAATTTTGTGGGTGAGCTAGTCTTGTATAGTAGAAGCTCTGGTTAAAATTTGAGAGTCATTGCATGTGTGTAGTTTTTGAGTTATAGATTTTCCTTTTATCATCGTGTAATTCTTGTGTAAATTTTAGTAATTTATTTATGAATCCAATGGCCATGAAAATTGGTAGGTAGTATCCTAGTACCCTAAGGATGCTAGGAAAAATATGAAATCTGTTGCTTGACACTTTTCATTAGGGTTTCCTAATTATGCCATTTTAAGCCATTATGCCTTGTCATTTTTGTGTAGGCTTTTCTACTTGCTCAAATGGTGTGAAATTTCTATGGTAGTCTACTTAGAGTATGTAGTGTCTACTGTAATTTTTGTAGAATTAATGGGGCAGTTTTCATATAGGTTTACTATTTCCCCTAATTAATTAAATAAATTAAGAAAGGTATTAAAAGAAATGTTTTGGTAATGGACATCCTACTTTCTGGTGTTCTTAGGATATGTGTGATAAGATAGTAAAGTTGGTTTTGTCTAATTATATGTTTACATCATAAGTTGCTAATTATTTGTTGGCATTATGTCCCTCTGACAGATCTGGGGACTTTGGAAAGTTCCCCATGATAATGTGGTTTTCTGTGCTTGTGTTGAATACAAAAGTTGTAGGTAACTTATGTATCTAGCTCCTGTCAAAATTTGAGGGCATTTGGCCCAGTAGTTTAGAAACTACAGCTGTTTAAAGTTAGGTTGCAGTTTTTGCTGATTCTCTGCCTTGTGTGGATAGACTTCTGTTGATTGATGAATTCGACCTGGTAAAGGTTTGAATCATGCTTTGAGGTCTAAAATGAATTGTAGACAATTTCATAAGCTTTCCAGATTGTCTTGTTTCATGTCATTTGGAATTATACATCTCCAGTTATGGCTAGTTTAATGTACCGATATATATAGTCTTCATTTGCTGAAATACACATGCTTGATTGAATGTGTTGCAAACGTAATCGTTAATTGTTTGGAGGTTAGCCTAACTTGAGAATATGCTTAGGTGCAGGTGCTAGGTCATTAACTGAAGATGAGCAATTATACATTAGGTTGTATAAACTTGGTAAGTAAAGTGATTTGAATAGGGCTTAAGTTGAAATATGCAAACTACAAATAACATGTGCATTCCCCGAGCATCCCCGACATTCGTATATGTGCATCCATGATATTTATCTTATGCATTCATGCAATAGGTGTGCCGGAGGGAGTGACGTTGCTGGAGTTCGAGGGAGCCAACCAGGAGGAGGAGCCCGAGGTGCAGGAAGTCGAAGAAGCAAATGGTCCGCCGCCGAGGAGTTGCCCGAGTGCCTGATCACCAAACTTCCTCTTTCCCTCGAAAAGGCAAGCCCCGAGCATTATAAGTCTCCCATGTCTTTACAAATATATTGAGTATCTTTATTGTTGATGATGCATTAAGTATAGGAATTGGTTGGAACCAATTGCTGCATTATATATCCCTCCTTGTCCAGATATCGCACCGAATCCTATTTAAGTTCGTGAACGGGTTAAATGCTTAGCCATGCTTAGTGCGGTAGAAGTCGTGATTTCACACCGCGCGAGATTTAGGATGAGGTGGATCACGGTTGGCTATATTTGCTATCGTGGAAAAGAACCATGTGAATAATGAATTAAGACCGGGCGGAGTCTTGTGTAGGTTTGAACATAGTGACTCCGTCTCCGTCGCTTAAGGACCGATACGTCAGACGTCCCTCATGTCATGTTGAACGCAGCCTAACACTTAGCCGGGCCGGATAAGTCGTTCCGACCGCTGGCCGAGTAGCTCAACTCAGGCCGGGAACCGTGGGGGTTGGATGCATTCGGAGGTAGTAAGGATGTGCGGAGAGCCATTGGCATAAGTCCAAGGGGAGGCAGGGTTTGAGATCCCGCACTTCCCGGCAGAGTGGTTCTCTCGAGAATGCAGGCGCCCCGGACCCGCGTCTTTTCTTTCATTATTTTTCTCCCGAGTTGTACCAAAGGTGACTTGTTTGCGACCTCGACGGGGAAGCGTGGTTTGTGTTAGGAATACCCTCCACCGGATAGGAATCGATTCAATCGCCGCCTCCCGGATAGTGAGAACTTGACTTGAGCAAATGCAACGTAGATTCAATTAATTTAACGATATGGTTAAATGGATAATGATGATGATGACGATAATGTTGCCGAGAATTATACCTGCTATGATTATTAATGTTTGCATATTAATCAAGTGGTTGATTAGTACAGGTGCTAATATAGATGACAAAAGTTAATGGCTTAAAGTCACCGCTAGTTCGTGATAAAAGTTAATCATTATTACATATGCTTTTCTCGCAAAAGAAAGAGTCACCCGGATCCACTAAATAAAGCTATGCATGATCCTTGGTGTCCTTTATTTTGGTTTCCGTCGGGTAAGTCTAGCTGAGTACATTCCCGCACTCGTGGTTTATTCCTCTTGTTGCGTATGACCTTCTCTATCGTGGATTCTCGTAAGTATTGTCTCCACCCGGCGGTGACGAAGACTAGATCACGGGCATGATCTCCTTTTATCTTACCTGAATGCTTTTGTGTGGGATGTGATCAAAGAAATGGTAATCGGTATTGAACTCGTGTGTGTGAGTTAAACTATTTGCTTCCGCTATGTTACAAGCCTTGTTTTGTAATAACGATGACTCGTGTTGATGTAATCTATTTGCGAACGCTCACGAAATGTTGTAACGCATTTAGGTTATGTTGAATTATCCGTGATCTTGGTTGTATGCAAGTTGGTTTGAAATCCGTCGTGATTTCAGCTTGACTACCGGGTTTATATGGGCGCAAGTTCGAGAATTTGATCGTTTCGGCGATTGTTTTCGTACTTGTACTCTTATAAATTGGTCGGTTCTGTGACAAACTCCCCACAATCCGCTCGGTGTAGGGGGAAGCCCTCCGTCGTCGTTACGGAGATAAAACCAACTTTTGTACCACCGCGGTTGGAGGACGCGAGTTGGGCCGGATGTAGAGGTGCAGCGGTCCCGACGCACTTGAGAGTGCAGCCTCGCCCTCGTCGCCTTCCTCTTCCCCGACGTGTCTGGACGGCTTTGTAGCATGCCCCGCCGAATGTATGGAGCCACAACTCCCAATGGGGCGCGATCCCTAAATACCTCGCAGACGGCAACAAAGATAGCCACCGAGCAACGGAGTTGGGATTAAAATTGTGGAGCTCCACGCCGTAGTAGTGCGTGGCGCCCGCATGAACCGTCCACCGGGACGCCGAGGCCACGCTTCGTGGAAGGAGACGGTTACGACATAGCCGCCGCGAGGCCTCGGCTCGCTCGCCGTCAGACGGAGCAATCCATTCCGCCTGGTGGAGTCGGGCCACCGGGCGGAGGAGCCCACCGTCGACAAGCGATCGGAGCATCTCCTCGGTGACGTCCCGACGGATCCTGTGGGTCCGCCTTGACGACAACGATATCACCGCCATGGGTGCGCTGGGGAATCAGGTGCGGCGGTGAGTCTTTTCTCTCCTCCCACGCTCTCACCTTTTTTCTCGCTTCCCCCTAGGCTCGCTTCTTCCTCCTCTCCTTCTCGCACTCATCACCTCTTAGCGACGGCTTGGCGGGGCGCATATGATGCAGCAAGGTAAGACGAGGAGGGGCAAAACTCCCTGGGTATTTATGCAGGGAGGAGGTGAAACGAGCGGGTGATGAAATCGGGGAGATTTCCCCCCAATCTGGCGCGGTTAACCACGAGCCGATTTCACCGGCCCACGCGCCCACGTCTCCCGCATTAAATGCGAGGACGGTTACGTCCCATCCACCATGCCATGCTCGGCCACTACGGCAGCAGGTACCGTTTCAACTCCCAATAAAACTGCCTCAAAAGGCGCGCCACTCGCGGCCGAGCCAATAGGGAAAATATTTCCCGCGGCCTGTTCCTTTCATAGGAAGGAACCGGGCTCTGAGCCTATTACGATCCAGGGGTTCGAAGGCTGGACCCCAAAAGGGTTTCAACAGCTGCCCCAGGATAACAGAGTCAGGGGCGACTGCGAGCGAGCCTATTCGGGGCCGAGACCCAAGCGAGCGAAACGCTTGGGACGCCCAAAGTTGTGTCCGAGACCGGCAGGAAAGTATTCGAATGGGATCCCACCGTAGGGAGGCACCGAGCCACCGAGGCCCAACGAACGGCCTCGGCACCCACTAGAGAAATCCTCTGGTTCTCTTGGAGTGTGTCTCTGGACCGCTAGCCGTCCCCTAGTGAACGGGGTTCAGGCCTCCACTCGGACTACCCGATAACAGCTCATCGGAAGTGGCACCGCTCGTGCCCATCGAGGGTAGCGAGGCACATTCCACCCCTCCTTCCGAGCGAAAAGGAAGCGTGAGGGTCGCATAAAAAGTCAGGGGAACCCCTGACGGCCTTCTCGCCCTATGCAGAGGCTAGGGGGCTCCTCCTACAAATATGCCGAGACCCCACGACTCGGGCTCGCGCCCAAAGGGGCCTCGGCAAACAAACCCTCACGCGCGAGGGGCGTATAAAAAGTCAGGGGAACTCCCGACGGCCCTCTCGCTCTGTGCAGAGGCTAGGGGCTCTTCCTGCGACCTTGCCGATACCAGAATGGGCTTGGCAAACAAACCCTCACACGCGAGGGGCGTATAAAAAGTCAGGGGAACTCCCGACGGCCCTCTCGCTCTGCGTAGAGGCTAGGGGCTCTTCCTGCGATCTTGCCGAGATCAGAATGGGCTCGGCAAACGAACCCTCCGTCCGAACGAAAAGGATATGTGAGGGGCGAATGAAAAAGTCAGGAGACCCCCGACCGTCCTCTTGCTCCAGGAGGAGGCTCGGGGGCTCCTCTTGCACCCAAAAACCAAGACAAAAACACGATAAAGGGCACCGAGCCCGTTACGGTCCAGGGGTTCGAAGGCTGGGCCTCCAAGAGGTTTCGACAATGGCCTCCCAGGCAACAGAGTCGGGGGCGACTTCGGGCGAGCTCAAGAATGGCCTAGGCCCGAACGAAGCGATCCGCTCAGGGCCCTAAGTCGTGTCCGAGACCGACAGAAAAGTATCCGAATGGGATCCCACCGTGAGGGAGGCACCAAGCCACCGAGGCCCAAATGAACGGCCTCGGCACCCACTAGAGAAATCCTCCGGTACTTTTGGAGTGCATCTCGGACCGCTAGCCGTCCCCTAGCGAACGGGCTCGGGCCTCCACTGGACTACCCGATAACAACTCACCGAAAGTGTCCACGCCGCGCCCATCGAGGGTAGCATGGCACATTCCACCCTCCTTCCGAGCGAAAGGAAGCGTGAGGGACATACCCAACGTCGGGGGACCTCGATGAACCTCTCGCTCCATGCGGAGGCTAGAGGGCCTTTTTGCAACCTCGTCGAGACCCCAAGCAACCCGAACTTGCGCTTATGGGCTCGGCAAATGCAATAAGAACTGATCACTCAAACGCGAGTGTAGAAAGCCCTGGAGGAGTAACTTCACTCCTCCAGGGGCTCGGAGAGACCCGGCCCAGGCCGCTGCCATGCACACCACCAAAACCTCGTAAAACAAACCAATTCCTACGGAGCAGCATAAACCCAGCCTCGACGAACCCTCGTGGAGAGTGCACGCACTCACCCCGAGGCTCGGGGGCCACTTGTCGGCACCTTAGAACGGGTACCCCAAGCAAATATTAAAACAAAGCTAGAAGGTAAGCCGTGGGCCCCACACTCCACACACGACCGAGCCCTCCCTCCACCTCGCCTCGAGCCTCGGCGGAGGTCTCGGAACAAACTCCGCCTCGCCTGAGGCTCCCAAGGGTAGGCCTCGGCGGGGCACCGCGCCCTCGGCGGGGGGCCGCCTCTCCGCCTCGCCCGAGGCTATCCAGGAAGGCCTCGGCAGGGGCACATTCTCCATATCGCGAGGCCTCATTCTCCGTGTCGCGCGAGGCCTCGCTTCTCCGTGTCGCTCGAGGCCGGCTCGTCCGCCGTCCGTCGCCGCCTCGCCTCTACCGACCCTCCCAACGACTCGTCATGTCTCATTAATGCTTCAACCACTCCCGCGATCTCAATGGACGGTGGCTCAACGCCACAGATGGCCGACGCGACTTCGAGGTCGCATCGCCGTATCATATACCGGCCGGGGACAGTGCCATCGTGTCCCTACCACTGTGTCCCACGATTAGCACCATACCGGCCGGGAAGGACGCGATGGGGATTACCGACCACCGTGCCCTACCACTGTGTCCACGATCAAGACCATACCGGGCCGGGAAAGGGTACGACGGGATTACCGACCACCGTGTGTCCAAACGCTGCACCATGATCGGCCGCCCGCTCAAGGCCTCAGATCGCACACACGGGGCCTCGGCGATCTTGGGGTACGTGCCTGCCGAGACCCCCCCCACCGCAGTGCCAGCCTCGGCATCGACCAAGCCTTGGCGTTGCGCACAGTCCGACCACAGTGGCTTGCACGTTCGCCGCCGCGTCCACTCCGAGGCATTCCCGGGGCTCCCACGACGCACAGGACCTGATGGGATGACCACGCCGCCCCCGTACTCCAAGGATGGACCACTCCGACGGCCACGCCGCCACAGGAACAGGCTACAGGGCCAGACACGCCGCCTCTGTTCACGCGACGCCGTATAGTCAGCTCATGTACCGCCCAAGTCCTCCCTTCATGCTATAAAAGGAGAGGACCTGGGTTGTTTTAGAGGGGGGGGGGACGAGGAACACACACACACACACACTCCGGCCGCCTGAGAGCAATGTCTCAAGCGGACCGCACGACACCCCGCCAAGACTTAGGACCAGCTCCTTCTCTCCTTTAGCTTGTAACCCCCTACTACGAGCACCTCGGTGCAAGGAATACAAGATCGATCTCTCAGACTGGACGTAGGGCCTCGATTGCCTGAACCAGTATAAACCTTGTGTCTCTTTGCATCGCCATCCGAATCGGGAGCACGCAGAACAAATTCACTGGTTGGTTGAGGACCCCCCGGTCCGAAACACCGACAATTTGTATCTAGGATCAATAGCAACACAGAAGAAAACAATGAAGTTGAGCAGCTGATCCCCCTTATCTTTCTCTCCTCTCTTCTCTCTGTCTCCCAACCTCTCACCATACTTATCTCCCCAGTACTTGTAGTACTTCACTAACATTCTCATACCCATTTCCTTACACAGGTTGTCTTCACTATGACACCATTCTCTCAGCAGAAGTAATACATCAGCAATCTCATGAAAATAAGTGTGAGATGTTTGACGATTTTGTACAGAAACACGAAGAGTGAGGTCATAAAAGTGTTCAAGAAAATCAGCCATCTTCCTAGCCTTCTCCCAATCTATTTTTGTTGGTACCCCTGGACCATTCTCTCCTTCTAATTCTAATCTATAGTATGGGTCTTCATCACTATATCTTTCAAATGCTTTTTGGTACTTCTGTGCAGCATTTAACATAAGGTAGGTTGAGTTCCATCTAGTGCAAATATCTAAGTTAAGAAATGCTTTGCTCTGTACCTTGGCTAACTCAGCACATTTCTTAAATTTTACCAACCTAGATGTTCCACACCTGATAAACTTAACAGCAGCACGGACACGCTGAATTGATATATCAATTTCCTTCAACCCATCACCTACTATTAGGTTGATAATGTGAGCAGCACATCGCATATGCAGGTACTCTCCTTCAGCAAAACAACCTTTTGACTCATTCAAGATCCGCCTCACATACTTAATTGTGTTATTGTTTGCACTAGCATTGTCTACTGTTATTGTGAAAACCTTGTCAATGCCCCACTCAGCCAAACATTTCTCTAATGATTTCCCAATGTCCTCCCCTCTATGGCCCTTAACCAAGAAAAAACCAATAATTTTCTTCCTTAGGTTCCAGTCATTGTCAATAAAATGGGCTGTAACACACATGTAGTTTTGGCTATTCTTTGCAGTCCATGTGTCAGTTGTGAGGCAAACTCTTTCACAATTTTCCTTAAAAAATTTCTTAAGCTTTTCTTTCTCATCTTCATATACTTTAACACAAGCTCTAGTGATTGTTCTTCTAGATGGCAGAATAAACCATGGACATGCTTCTGCCATTAATTTCCTAAGACCAGAACGTTCAGATAACACAAATGGTTGTTCATCTTCAATTATCATCTCAGCAAAAATCCTTCTAAGTTTATCAGGATCAAATTTCCAAGTGGTTACAATACCCATACTACTAGTGCCAGCACATGGTGTCAGTTGCAAAGTTGCTTGATTATCAACTACTGGTTTGTTTGGATTCTTTTTGCAAATCTTCAGATGAGCTTTCAAGGATGACGTACCATTTGTTCTTGAGCCACAATGAAACAGCTTTTGACACCACTTGCACTTGGCTCTCTCTTCCCCATTATCAAGTTTGACCTTGCTGAAACTATCCCATACATCAGATCTTAGAGCCATGGGTTTCCTTTTCCTGGATTCTTCATCCGCTTTCTCTCCATCCTTGCTCTCCTGTTGCTCCTTGCTTGCATCTACCACTCCAGTAGTTGACGCTCCAGCTTCAGTTTCTTGAGTTTGAGTCTGATTAATCTCACAAGCAACAGTTTCATCTATGTCCCCCATCTAGAAATGAAATGTTTCAAATCAGGAATTAACAACAGCAAGGAGAAGAGGAGAAGACTAGAAGAAGAATTGAAGCTCGATCTAAACTTACATTGGAGGACTGCTCCATCCGCGGCGCCGTTGTCTTGGTCGGAGAACTTCACGAGGGTGTTGCCGGGCGCCTGCCGCGCCTCCTCCCTGGTCCCTGCGACTACGCTCTCAGCCTTCCGCCTCCTGCCTCCCTTCTCCTCGCTGGCTCGCTATGACCTGCTCCAGTCGCCCGCCGGCCGCCACCGCGCTCTACTGGAGCCGTTCGCCGGTGCCGCCCCTCGATGATTTAGGGTTAGGGAATGGCAATCGTCCGAGCGAGCGGGATGAGCGGCTGCGGTGCTGCCTCTACGCGCTGAGCTACGGGATGGGGGTTTCCTTTGCATCTTGATGGGCCGTGGAACTATGGGCCGTGAGGGACTGAGGGCGTGAGGCGATGGAGGTGTTTCCAGTTTTCTGGTCTACAGCATGCACTTTGGTTTGTTCGGTTCCTCAGTTTGGTTTGAGTAGAAAACCAAAGCCGAAGTCGAACACCGAACAGTGCAAAACCATAAACCGAACCGACAACCGAAAACCGAACAAACCGATATTTCGGTTCGGTTCGGTTCGGTTTGCGGGTAAAAACCATAAACCGAACCGACAACCGAGGAACCGAACAAATGTTTTTGCTTGAGGAAGGTAACATATTAAATTATTAGTTGCTTCTAATGTGCTTCATGATTCATACACTGTACTAACTTAGATCATCTATTCTTTATTTATTTTAGAACTTGGTGTCCTGTCCATTTCTAAGGAAGCTACTACAGCTACTGAGTCCTGATCACTTGCTAAAAGGTAAATTTATATTGTAGGTTTTGTACATAAGTACATTCATCTATTTAATATTTCTTGGACTGCTGAGATTCACTAACTGAGATCACTTGATGGCTACAGGACTGCTGATGCTCTAGTACTTGCCCACTCGCCACTTGGTGTCTTGGTGTATGGAATGGATCCTGGCATATGATGATGCTGCTGGCCTGCGGCTACTTCTCTATTTGAATAATGAAGAACTCTTGAATCTATGTAATTCTATACTGTTGTCTTGAGGCTTGTAAGCTTGTTGATTTGTTGAATTTACGTAAGTTTCGGTTATTTCGGTTAAAACCGAAAACCGAATAGAAAAAACCGAAACCGAATTATGCGGTTTTCAGTTTTCTAGATAACCGATCGGGGGCTGAAGTCTGAAAACCAAAGTTTTAAATAATCGAATTAACCGAACCGAATTGTCGGGTAAAACCGAACGCCCAGAGTGAGTCGTGGGCAACAGAGCAGTAGTGCCGTGGGTCGAATTTGACATTTGCTCAAGTTTGTTTTAACAGGCCTATTAACCCCCTCTAGGCTAACCAGAGATCCTACAAGTGGTATCAAAGAAGGTTACCTCGTGTACGCTTCACCACGTGAGGTATGGAGCCAGGAGGAGGATTCGGTGTTGTGAAGCCCGTGAACGTCGATCTGGAGGACGTGGGCTTGCATGAAACCGACAGCAGCGAAGCTCAGCGCATCTACAGTGAGCAACACCACACTTCCATAGCTAGAAGTGATCGATGCCGAGAAAGCTCAACAAGAAGAAGAAAGAAGGAAAAGAAAGGAAACAAGAAAAGCAAAAAGAGAAGAAAGAGAAAAGAAGGAGCAGCGAAGGTGTTAGAGATATGGGCCAGGGGTACCTGCACCGCCCGTATCTATGATCATCGCCAAGCTGTTGGCCCAGTAGCCGTCAAGGGGGAGGCCCATGAGGGCCGACACCATCGACCAACCTGGAGAACAAGGCAATCTAAGGCGAACGTATCTAGATGATAGCTATGATCTTTCTGTTGCGCATATCATGTAACAAACTAAGAAACAATCTGTTAGCCTGATCACCCTCCATTTAACCCTACCTCTCCTCCCTATATAAAGGAGGGTAGGGACCTTAGGCACGGGATCCATCTTTGACCTATTCCATCTACACGTAGCTAGGAGGAATAGCCCTTTTAATTGAGCATACGAATACAAGAGCAGCCGCACCACTAGAGTAGGGATTAGCGAGCATCATGCTCCAAACCAGTATAAATCTTTGTGTCTCATATGCTACCATCTGATTCCGTCTACATGATCACGTTGCCGGATATTGCCAGAGCAAAACAATCCGACAGTTGACACGCCAGGTAGGGGCCTTTCGCGTTCAGACTAATATTGTGTTTCAGATGGGATTCGTCTTCAACTTTGGTGATGAACTGGAGGAGGAGCAGCTGATGACATCCGCGTCAACCACATCAAGAAGGGAGTTGCATTATTTTGAGAACCTATGGATGTAATCCTACAGGGACTCATTGGGCTCCTGCTTGCAGCTCTTGAGGTCCCAGGAATTCCCAGGACGGACATACGTCCCCTGGAAATTCCCGATGAAGATCCTTTTGAGATCCGCCCAGTCGCCGATGCTGTCAGGCGGAGGAATTCGAGCCATGCTTGAACATGTTCTCTCACGCAGATGAGGAGGTGTTGAATGATGAAGTGGTCATCGTCCACTCCTCTGGCTCGGTAGGCGAGCCGAAAGTCTTCGAGCCATATACTGGGATTCGTTTCCCCGGTGTATTTGGCGATGTTTGTGGGTGGTCGAAAGCGCTATGGGAAACGACGCTTTCTGGATGCGATGGCCAAAGGCCCATGGTCCCGGGCCATTCGGGCGGGGACTCCAGTCGTCTGGTCGGCGACCATGCCTAGGGTGCGTGTCCCCGTTCCCCTCGATGGTCCGGCCAGGGCCCATGCCGCCTGCTCTCACCGCCCCTTGATGGACGTCATCATCATGTCGGGCTTGACGCCGATTGTTGATGACGCTGCGAGCATCATGGTTCGGCATGAGCCATTCACGCATAGGTGGTCGGTGTGGAGCGGGCACCAGGTCAGGCCGTGGTGCAGCTGTGGCTTCCTGTTCCATGCCCGGCGACTGTAGTGGTGAGCGGATGGAGCGATTCGACTGGTGCACCCCCATTCCCCCGGTGGGGAAAGAGGCCACGAGCCGGTGTCGCGACGCTGAGCTCTCCGCCTGTTGAACGGCGGCGGTTTGCACCAGCGATCGGAGGTTTCGATGGATCACCACAGCGGCAATGTTCTGGCCTGCCCGAGCGAACTGTGGGGGATCATTTCCTCCGTCCATGATGTTGCGTTGTACCTGATGGGCGTGACCCCGGGCTCCGCTCACCGGGTTACGGGCGTGTGGTGGGTCCAGAGGGGTGTGAGTCTGTAGAGACTCCGCTACCACCGGCGACTGTCCTGGAGCATCCGTCATAGCACACTCCCGGGATAGAGGGTGGCTAGGTGCCACAACGTCGCCGACGCTGGAGCCGTCACTTTCAACCTCGTCATCCACGAGGTCGTGGAAACCCCACGAATTAGGATATGAGAGGGGGCGGCGTCAGCATCTTTCAGAGCCCCCGTGCATACGTGTCCACGGGGGATGCGAGGCCGTAGGGGAACCGGTAGCACGACGGTTGCGGTGGAGACAACGGGGTCCCTCCGGAGAGTCGGCGGAAGATATTAAATAGCGAGTAAAGAATAATATGTACGTTACTCACAGTGAGGTTTGAGCCTAGTGTGGGCTCGGAACGAAGCACAGGTGTCTCGTCGTTGAGGCCGTCGGGTGGCTCGGAGCCGACGGAGGGCGCTGGGACAAGTGCCTCCTCGCGGAGGTGAAGGACGCTGAGCTGATCGGTGACGAAGTCCAGGCTTCTGAAGAGGAAGGTCTGGAACGGCTCGAAGACGGGAGGAACCCACATCCCAATAGGCGGGAGCGTGGGAAACTCCAGCGAACCAAAGAGAATCGTATCGTATCGCTTGAGTCCGTCATGCCGAAGATGGCGGAAAGGTGGGCTATCCGATGACCAAAAGTGTGAACGTACGACGTTCTCCCCACGGACGACGCCAACTGTCGGTGCAAAAAGTGACCAACAAGTAAATATTTGTAGTTTTGCCATGCGTCGTGATCTAGCACTCAATGACATAGGGTTTATACTAGTTCAGGCAACATGTCTTACGTCCAGTTCCAATCGATCAATGACTTTATTCCTGAGCCCAGGTGCTCGAAGTTTGCTGTAGGGTTACAAATGAGTAGAAATAAGAAGGGGGTGTTAAAGGTCCGGTCGGACTTTGAACCAAAGGGTCAAGAGTGACGGAAGCCCCAACGTGCACTAAGTATTGGAACGTACGCTCTATGTAGTTTTAGAGTTCTAGAGCTGTGAAGCTGTTCGAGTGCTCAGAATGTCTAAAGCTTAGCAGAGAGAGTCCGAATGACCGTCCTCCTTTGAGAGAGAGCGCATCCTCTTTTATAGGTGAAGGGGATGACCTTACAAGTGAGAGAGAGATAGTGTGTGTGCTCGTATTTTACTAAGTCTTGTTGCCCACGCTGTCAGGTACAAGACGGTCGTCGGCGCCCACAATACTGTTTATATCAGACGCGTGTGGCAGGCTTTACCGTGTTCGCCTAGTATGGCAAATGACGGCGCCCACAACACTGTAATACAAATGCCGGCGTCCACAATACTGTTCGGGTTCTGACATGCCTGAAAGTTTTCAAAGCACCCTTCTGGCATGGCCTGGCGGTATTGTCCTGCAGGTGTGCAGGGTATAGTCCTCGGTATTGCGGTTGACTTAAGCGCCTTGCCTTATCTGCTCCGCCTGATTCTTGGGTTCTCACCGAGCGGGCGTCCACGGTCGATCGTTCCCAGTCGGCTCCGACCGCGCCTGTTGGAGAAGAGCTGTAAACATAGGTTTGGTGTATTCCCTGTCGGAAACGCGGGCCAGGCCTTCCAGTCGGAGACTGGATCGCTCTTTCGGCCTGTCGTAAGTATCTGGGTCGGCCCAGGAGTCATGCGTTTGTTGTAATGCTGTCTGCTGGACCGAGCTTTTACTGAAAAGCGGACCCATCGGGGACCTAGGTTTATGATCCCGATAAATCCCTTCCACCAGTTCCACGTTGCATGCGGAAAATTATTAAGTGGAGTAAATTTGTATTATGTATACCTATTAGCACGCTCCATTCCGAATTTTTTTCGAAACCAAAATCACAATCCAGCGGTCCAAACACAAAAACATTAGTTCATTTCCATAACCTTTGCCGCCGTTGTCACGTCTACACTTTTACTTAATAATAACCCGGCTCCTTGCCGTTTCATTTTCACGGCCAAACCGCGGTGGTACCAAAAATACCCTTCACACGCCGACCCATAGGTCCGTCGATCCTCCCAACTCCACACCAGCCAATAGAAACCCGCCGTCACCCACCACGCGGATCGCTACGCGGGCCTCCGGCTATCCGCCTCATCTCACCGTCCATCCCATCCAATCCGACGCCTCTTCATCCACGCGCCATGCCCCGAAAAATTCCCGGCTCCCGCTTCCTCCCCAGCCTCCCTCCCACCTACTACAAATACTCGCCCCGCCCGGCCGCCTCTCATCGCTCTCAAATCTCCCAGCAAATCAAATCCTCCCCAAATCCATCTCCTCGCCGCCCTCCGCGCCAAGCAGCGAATCCCCGATGGCCCGCACGAAGCAGACGGCGCGCAAGTCGACGGGCGGCAAGGCGCCCCGCAAGCAGCTGGCGACCAAGGCGGCGCGCAAGTCGGCGCCGGCCACCGGCGGCGTGAAGAAGCCTCACCGCTTCCGCCCCGGCACCGTCGCGCTCCGGGAGATCCGCAAGTATCAGAAGAGCACGGAGCTGCTCATCAGGAAGCTCCCCTTCCAGCGCCTCGTCCGCGAGATCGCGCAGGACTTCAAGACCGACCTCCGCTTCCAGTCCTCCGCCGTCGCCGCGCTGCAGGAGGCCGCCGAGGCCTACCTCGTGGGGTTGTTCGAGGACACCAACCTCTGCGCCATCCACGCCAAGCGCGTCACCATCATGCCCAAGGACATCCAGCTCGCGCGCCGCATCAGGGGCGAGAGGGCCTGATCTCCCGTCGTCGTCGTCGTCGTCCCTGTTGTTGGATCCTTTCCTCTGTCTCTGCTTGTAGGATCCGTGTTTCTCTTCGGTTCCTTCTGGTGGCATGTTACTAGTATCACTGTGGTGGTGTTCGTAGTGCACTGATGCTTCTGTAATGGTGGTATGTCCTATCAGTGGAAATGAAATGCGCTTCTGAAATCCTGTTTGAATGTAGTTGCTGCCTTTTGCATGTTTAGTTTGTGATTCGGGTTTAATGAAATCTCTTGTATAATGTGGTATGGTTTCCATTTCGTTGGCTTTTGAGTTGTCAAATTTGACCTATGTACTGTGCTTGGATAAGTTCAGGTGTGAATTTTGTGCTGTATTTATGGAATTCAGTGGATAGGATTTTGCCAATGTCCGAATTTGTCAGGCAACCACAACACTCAGGCTATACAATCCATAAGGGGAACTTATCTAGGGAGGGATTGAGTGAATCCCTCCCATGTCACTCACCCCTTGGGGATTATATCCCTTTTGGCTAGGATTCAGGAAGGGATTAATCTTCGCAAGTGCTCGTATACAAAGCCCTGCAACAAGTGCATTATCTCCTAGTCCGACTACATAAAAGAAAGTGGAAATTTGCACACTACAGATTAGCAAGAGTACAAGCATTTTTTTTGGAACTAAGGCTGTGTTTAGTTCGCGAAATGAAAATTTTTGGACGTCATATCGGATGTTTCGGGATGTCGGAAGGGTTTTCGGATACTAATAAAAAAAATAATTACATAGCTCGTTTGAAAACTGTTTGACGAATTTATTAAGCATAATTAATCCATCATTAACATATTAGTTACTGTAGCACTTATGGTTAATCATGGACTAATTAGTATTAAAACATTCGTCTCGCGATTTCCAACCAAACTGTGCAATTAGTTTTTTTTTCGTCTATATTTAATACTACATGCATGTACCGTAAGATTCGATGTGATAGTTTGGGGTGAAATTTTTTGAAAACTAAACCAAGCCTAAGAGTACAAGCAGTTAACTATACCTAACTAGACAGTATGGCAAAGATTGTAAAGTTTCGGCAAACATGTCATACATTTCCAGATGGTCAACAGCTCGTTGATCCATCAATAGCAAGGTCATCTTTTCACTTTTCAACACTTTAAGCCTTTAAAAACACACACAAAAAGTCATAGTGAATTCTAGGCACTGAACAGTTCTGGGCAATGTCAACTATACAATTTTTATGTGGTGGAACCTTATCTGTGAATTGTGTGAAAGATGTAATTTTCAGTTGTCAGGTCTAGGACATTTAGCCTCCAAAGTTTGCTAACTGAATGTGAAGTCAAGGTGACCATAGCAGAGCAGAAACTCTGTTTCAGCATACACGCAAAAGTCAAGGTGACCATATTCTTCTTGGTTAAATACTATTAATCAATAATCTAATTGTTGCCTTTTGCTACAGGGCTACTGCCATTGAAATTTGTTGACCTGAACAACAAGCTGTCCTCAACTTGTAGGAAGTGACTTGACTCTTTTTTCTGAGCTGATGCCGATAATATCCTTCTCTTGAACCCTGTAACACCATGAGGGAAATGAATGAACATGCACAATAAACCAAAGCAGACTGCAATAAAAGAAAGTGAATATGCACAAAGATGGAAGATTTCAGGTTCCATACTTCCATCCTGAATATTTCAGGCATCATATCAGCTAATATTCCTTTGAAAATACGATAAAAATGTGATGTATAATATATATCTCCGAACAAATATGGGAACAAGATTTTGATACCATAAAAGTGCTCATGTAAAATACACTAACACTATGTTATATTAGAGAACAGAGATAACATCAGAGCTGCATATGAAAAACGTCTTACAAAGGCATAATATACTTGACGACCAACAAAACCCAGAGCAACAGATAAGATAGGTCGCTCCAAGAACATGCTCTAAGCTGCAGCACACTTGCCTTTCTTCCTTTGGAGATTCTTCACGTAGAACTTGAGCTCCTTACCCTCAAGGATGTAACTGTCATACAAGGAAAATGTCATTGTAAGTAGCTGCCAACAATTAGAAGCTATCTAAGGCAGGTGAATATTCAGTGCCTTGCTTCAAAAATAATGACATAAGCCACCGCCCTGGGCCTAGTGGGGAATGGCCTTAACTGACCAAGGCCTGAAGGAACTTGTGTTCAGGAATCGCATAACACATAGTATTTGCATGCGCTGAAGAATTGTAGACTACTAATTGCCAACTGATTGATTTTGGCTTACAGGCCTGCGGTGAAGGACTGTAAACCGTCTGCGAATTGAATACAAAGCACACAGCATTTGCACGTACAGAATGAGAATCTCCTTATCAAAAGATTGGATCAACACATTTGGCAACGTGTCTCTATGTCATCCAAAAGAACTAGCAGCAGCTAAGATAAAGGAGGATGGAACTACAATAAGGATGAATTCTGTGCAAAACTCTTGTAGAGGTCAGAATAGAATTTGGCTTTCTAATAAAAAAAACTAAAAAAATAAGTTAACTTGTACTGCTACATAGTTATGTGCAGGCTGTATTACTATATCTATCTACAATGGCATGCTACAGACTACCTGCCTGTTCGTTTCGGCTGAAACGATCGTGGATTATTACTGCTGGCTGGTTTGGTGTGAGAGAAAAATACTGTTCTGGCTTATAATTCACGGTCGTTTACGACCAAGCGAACAGGCTGATAATGGTCACTGCTGCAATGAGATTATGGTCACTGCTGCCATGAGTTGCGCGTACCGATGCTGGATGTACCCGGGATAATCTGTTGCAGGCAGCCAAAAGTTGTGATTCATACTCAACTTCAGAGTTTAAGCCTCCAACCGATCAATGCATAGAAGCCCATCTGAATTTCACAAATCAGCTTGTCATGAGACTTGTCACGGAGGGAGGTAAATTGAACTTCAATTAGACTTTTAAGTTACAAAAATATCAAAGTACCTGGTCATTCATGAACTATCAAAGTGCATTTTAGTCCTTAATCTTTTCTTTTTAGCTCAACTTCATTCCTTGTCCTACATGGAACACCATGATGTCACACCTGGTCTCTAGGACCACCCGTGATTTGAGATGGATGGTCATCGTTAGGTACTAGTGTCCCTAGCATCGTCCCCAGCTATTGAATCATATAGCACAATTCCGATATTTATATGCATATTTCAAAATTAATATAAATATAGATCTAAATATCCTCAAAACATGAATAATCGGATCCGATACCATATCATACTGTTCAATTACAATTTTATTTTTTCATTTCAACATATTATTGTTAGTTATGGAAAAACATATTATTTTTATTCACAATTGGTTATTAGTCGAGTATGACACTAGAGATAGGTAAGAAAAAAATTGTGGATATTCTAATTCATCGATGTGTTCTCGAGGTACTAAATAACGTTCGTAGCAAATATAATTACTCCCACAGAAAACAATGTAGTAGGATTTATGCTATGTGTTCTCAAGGTACTAAATAACGTTCATAGCAAATATAATTACGCCCACAAGATAGCATTTAGAATAACACATTAGAATATTAATGCTCGCTAAAGAGTTTTTAGACAATTCACTTAATAATGTTTTTATCAGAATATTATATTATTTTTATCTCCAATCTTGGGTGATGCTTGAGGTTACCAGGCACAATGTTGTGGCGTTCCATGAGGGATAAAGTTGAGCTAAAAAAAGGTTTGAGGACTAAAACATATTTTCATTTGCCCTGTTCGCTTGGCTGATAAGCCATGGCTGAAAGTACTGTTGGCTGATTTATTGTGAGAGAAAAATACTGTTCATTGACTGAAAAAGTATGGCTTATAAGCCAAGCGAATAGGGCGTTTGTAGCCAACATTGTGGAGGTTGATGGTGGTTAGCTGTCACACCCCAAAATTTTCAATTTTGGATTGTGAATAAAAAACACTAAATAAACTAAAATTGTTTTAATATTCGGATAAAATTTACTAAGTTTAGTTTGTGCTAGCATACCTGGCTTGCTAGTATCCACATGTCATCTTTGTAGCCAACATTATGGAGGTTGATGGTGGTTAGCTGTCACACCCCAAAATTTCTAATTTTGGGTTGTGAATAGAAAACACTAAATAAACTAAAATTGTTTTAATATTCGGATAAGATTTACTAAGTTTAGTTTGAGCTAGCGCAAATTTAGTTGTAGAAAAATATGAATTTCAAACTTTTCTGAATTTATTTGATGTGCTTTTGCTTGATGTGATGTTTGCTTGCTGCTTGACTATGTGTTGTGAGTGTGTAAAGTCTTTAAAACATGTTTACAAAGGCGATCTTCTTTCTGTGGCTTGTGTCCAACCTTTTCTAGAATTAAATCTCTGCTTTCTTGTGCTTAATTCTTTTGTTAGGAGTTTCCCAAAAATCTCTTTCTTCCACTCCAAATAATTGATTTGAGATCATCATCCATCAAAACGTATCTAACAATATCTTCGCTGGGAATTTTCTGAATTTTGCTAGAACCTTTTCCCATTTATCCAAGGAAAATCTAATTTATTGAATGTCTCAAAATATATTTTCATGAGCTCTAAATACTTTATTTGGGTTTCTCATGTTCCAAAATATCTATGGGATTTGTCCTCGGACTTTTGGAATCTTCGGAGTATTTTTCGTGGCTTAAATATCAATTCTAGACTCTTTTGGAATTATTTGTATACACGAAATTAAATAACTCTGAAACTAATTAATCTTAACCCTAAATGACGTTTGGCCAAACATTTTTGCTCTTTCATTAATGGATGGAAGGAGGCCCGTGCAATCCTCTCTGTCATTGATCCTTGACGTGATGATGACATAATCCACCAAGCAAATAACCAGGCCAATGCTTCTATCACATAGCAATCCTAGTAATATATCTTCCATCTTTGTGTGTCACGCAGGCCAAGGACACCAGGTCCATCACGTCGACGTCGTACGTGTCCATCTATAAATAGCGAGCCTACCAAGACAGACTACGTACATGCATAATCAACACATCCATCCTGCACGTTTGGCTGTTAGCCTATAATCCCTAACATCTACTTTTTGGTTAGCCAATGCTTTACCTTTTTATTTATATACATCAACTCATCCAACGTCATTGAAAGCCTTTTGATACACATATAGTTAGTATATGTATAGCGCTGTAAAGTTAATATTCTTTTGGCATTTGGCTTTATATTGTTGCAAATGATTAGAAATTAATGTTAGTATTATTTCTAAGCAATTGTACTGCAATATGAAATTAAATAGCCCAATAAAATATTATTTTGCATGGCGTACATATCAATTTTACTTTGACATGACAATTCCCTTTTTGCCTTGCAAACTTCACACCTTGCAATATCTGTGTCTTTTAAACCACCGATCGATTTCCTTCTCACTCTCTCACACACCTATGTAGCAACAACTCTTTTATCTAGTGCGTTGTTTCTAAAGTTTTTCTTTTTATTGGTGTACTGTTTTTAGTTGTCTGTATTTGTTGCTTGTATGTTTTTTTGGTGTGCTACGATCTGCGAGTATAGTAGAAGAGCTGTCCGTAAGCGCCGGAAGCCGAAAGAACAGAAGATTAAAGGTTCTGCGAGGAGATGACCATTAGTTGTAAAGCAAGTGAAAGGCAAGTATAATATGAGATCATCCTTAATATCATTTAATTCATATGCATGTGTCTACCGTGTTACCATTAAGGATATCCTAGTCTTTTGTACCTTGTACCTTGACATCGTGGGTTTATGCATTGGATAGTATGATGCTAGCGCTAAATAACGACCATGACCTTGTAACTTGACTAATGATATATGTAATAAACACTAAAAAGATGCTTTTTAGCAACAAGGAACAAGGGGGCTAGAACATAGTTTTTGTGATGCTCTAGATTCCTCTCCATAAGGACTTATTTGTAAGTGATTATCTGGGACTTATAGTATAACCATGAGTGCTATATGGCTCTGGCTTTAGTCAAGTATGAGGACCTTTTTTAGCTTGTGAGTGGTTACCCGAAAGGGCGCAAAAGGGGCTTGCTGAGACGGGTATAGGACAACCTCTATTCTTATGTGTATAGCCGTGAAGGAATAGTGCCATCTGCAAAGTGTAAAACTGTTATAACAGTCGTGCTCACGGTCACGAGTGCCTTAAAACTTTTACAGAATAGATGATCACTAATGGTTAATTGTTTATGCTATTTATTATTCATGTTTACCTGATCATGTGTTTATATGGGCTTATGCTAAACTTGTTGCTACTCAATTGCTTAAAATTATGATTCGCTAAAAACTAATTGTAGTAAACCAGTGTCAACCTTTTGAGCCTCATGAACCCCATGTTATATTTGCTGAGTACGACATGTGCTCACCCTTGCTATTTCCCAACCCTCCGGTCTGCTAGTAAAAGTTGCTGAGAAGAGTGATGGAGTCACGGAGAAGTTCCTAGAAGACTAACAAAAGTGCTAGGCATATGTTACCCCTAGTCAGCCGTCCCTGTGAAGAATGGAGTCTGAAGAGAAAATTAATATTCGTTCCGCTATACTCCGATTAAACGTAAGTGTTAATATTTATATATCTTCGTTATGAATAACATTGTTTCTGATAATTTCCATTCTGTTGTTGTATGTGTGGACTTTCTAGACACACATATAACGAGCTTGGTTTTCTGTGGAAGACTGGGCGTTACATTAGCCCACAGTCGTTCACCACAACCCCCTTGGGGTGCTTGACCCATTGGTAATGGAAGATGGGTATATATGTTCAGGCCGTAGTAAAGTTTCTATATTTCTTCTACGAGACCATAGTATGTGGTGCTTTGCCCTATCACCTTGTCAATGATAATGATCCAAATGTCATTTTTTTGGGTCACACTCTTCTTGTCCTTTTCATTAGTATGAAGCCTTAATCCATTGATTTCATAACCTTGTCAGTAAGTGACTTGGCTAGACGGGCCAGAAGCAAGCCTCTTAATGAGCTTTTTGGATTCTCCGTTGGGTATGGTCTAATGCTTCTTCCATGCTATGAAGCAAAGCTTGTGCGGTTTGAGGATCCATTCCTATGAGCGACCATCATTATCAGTGTGGATCTTGTTCAGGTGCTACTCGATGTATGGTTCCATGACCACCAGTTAATGCAGGGTCTTGCGATGATCTTGTCACACTATTTAGAAATCTTCATCGATGAATATTTTCTTCCTTCTGCACCCTCTACCCGATGCCCTACCCTCGTGTTAAGAGACGAGCAAACCAATAACTTTCTTGTCTCATATGTAGGTTGTGCAACAATCAACATTCTCCTTAGGTTTACAACTTGAGCACCTTCCCACTAGAATTCTAGTGCATCAATCAACCCATATCTAGAAAATATTGAAGTAATTCAATATGGACAAATCACATCCATCCAAAACTCATGGTTGTTCGATCTCTAGAAATGGAGACCAATCAATTCAGACCACATGATGTTGGACAAGAGATTCTGGGACCTCATTATCCTTATCTCAGTGCCATTGGAGCGCTTATGTATCTTGCAAATTGCACCAAGCCTGATATTGCAATTATAATAAACTTGCTACCATGACATAACACTGCTCCTACCAAACATCACTAGACAGGAGTAAAACATATCCTCATATATGTTAATGGTACAAGAGATCTTGGACTATTTTTCCAAAGGAATCCTGATTCTAATATGATTGGATACAGTGATGCAGACTATTTATCTGATCCCCATAATGGTCGATCTCAGACAGGCTCTGTGTTCTTATGCTGAGGAACAACCATCTCATGGAAGTCTTTGAAGCAGACTCCTTTGGCTACCTCAACAAATAATTCTAAAATAGTTGCATTATATGAGGCCTCATGTGAATTTGTTTGGCTTTGTAGAATGATGAATCACATACAACAGTCATGTGGCATTGGTGTTATCTTACACCAACTATTATCTATGAAGATAGTTCTGCTTGTGTTATATAGGTGCAGACATGACATAAGCAAGCATATTTTTGCTAAATTGTTTAATCCCTATGAGTTATAACAAATCGGTGAAATAGACATGTTGCAAACCAAATCATGTGATAATCTTGTTGATTTGTTCACTAAGTCCTTACCAGCTTCCTCGTTCTAGAATTGTCTTCGAAGAATTGATATGCGATGACTTCGAGATTTGCAAGGTCTAGGGGGAGAAATCTCCTAGATGGTAACCTACCAAAAGCATCATATTATACTCTTTTCTTTTTATGAACTCATAAGGTTTCTCATAGAAATTTTTTAATGAGACAATATTAAGATAAGCATATGTCATATTTCCTATTTTCCATTTTTATGGATATATCAATGCCATATATTGTTCTCTAAACTATTTATGAGTTTTCTCATGTAAAGGTTTTCTCATATGAGTTTACAATGAGATAATAAACATGATATGTTGTATCACTTTCTTCTTATTTTTCTACATATCTGCCCGTATTTTTTTCTCACTTTTTATTCTACAGCTCAAGGACAAGGGTGAGTGTTACAACTTGAGAAGTTATACAAGATGATCTCATCTAGGAACCGTCGTGCAGTTCCTTTACCCACGCTCCTGTTCTGAACCGTCCCATGGAGCAGTTGCCTCGCGCATGTCCATGATATGTACGGCATGTATATCTATACACATCAAAGATCAATAAGGACTGCTTGTTCATTTGTCATTTACTGTGTTCAAGCTGCATTTACATTTCACAGTCTCAAATGTTGTTGGGATTTGGGGTTCCAATCCAACGTGTCACTTGAAGTGAACGAGGAAATATCGGATGGAAAATGAAAATGGATATTCGAATTATCCAACGTATACATCTGCTAAAACTTGTAATATGGATATCCGTATTCGTATCCATTTTTAATATGGATACTTAATGGATATAATCGAATCCATTTTTATTTTTGTCTATCCGATCCAGATCCGTATTCGACACTATCCAACAATATTCGTATTCACAAATAAAACAGGGTATCATGAATCTATTTAAAAGTTTTCTCTCCATAACTAGTGATCAATTATTTAATTTTATTATTACTAATGATGTATTTTGAAACCATCTAAAAATATATCTAAAAATAACTTTGAGTATTAATTTAAAATTATTAATGATATATAAAGATTAATTAAGCTTAGTATCTGTCTGATTTAGTTTGAACCTAATACATTTGTTGTTGTAAATATACATGAGCATGCGGCACGTAGCTCGTGGCCCGGCATGAAGCCCTTTTTTGGCCCGGCCCAAGCCTAGCCCGGCCTGAGGCACCAGCACAGCCACTCCTCTAGCACGGCGGGTAGGACGGCCTGGCCCAGACGCCAACGGGAGGCACCGCCAAGGCTCGCTAGCTAGGAGAGGATACCCCTCCCCCAGCAGGCGCCGCCGCTCCCCCATAATCCCCCATTCCCCACCCGCCGCGTGGTCGCTCGTCCTCTCCCTCTCCTCTCTCGCTGCCGCTTGCTAATACCGTCACCTCTCTCGTTGTCCTGCCCGTCTGCGGCGATTTCTCCATTGTCGGATCTTGCAGATCTCCTCTCGTCCTTCTCTCCTCTTGTACCCTCATCTTCGTCCCGGCCTCTCTGGCCGCCGCCTGCCACTGTTGTCACCTCTCTCATGGTCTTCCCTGTCTCTGACGACCTCTCCACCACCGGAACTTGCAGATCTCCTCTCGTCCTCCTCAATTCTTGTCCTATCGTACTCTCGTCTTCCTCTCGGCCTCTCAATATCGATCGTTGTCTGCCACTGGTCGATCTCGTTCCTTGCCGTCAATCGGGGTGGTGCTCCTGTCGCAGCACGTCTTCATCTCCACCTCTCCGGCTCTGGGCTCTGGCTATACAGGTAAGATTCAAAACCCTAAACCCTAGATGTCTTTTTCAATTCCTAACATGAACCCTAATCCCTAACCCAATCTTGTTTTCTATCTAAGTTTGGTCGCAAGTCATCGACCAATGCGTTGTGATGGTGTCGCACGTGCCGTTGAAGTATGGGGCCAAGAGAGAGAAGACGATGAGGTTTGGATGGCCATGGATCTCTACCCTATAACCATCAATGAAGACCTCATTGCGTGCGAGCGGACCCCTGATGATGTCGACGACATGGGCGACACTGCTGCTGCCTTGTTCGGTAGGAGTGTTGCTCCAGTCAACTTGGAGGCACACTACTACAGGAATGGTTTCTAGGGGCGGCTGGTGAGGCTTTGTAGAGGCGGCTCGGCCAGCCACCCCTACCATACCGTCTCTACAAATCATGCATTTGTAGGGGCGGTTCCCAGATCGCCCTTACAAATCGATTTGTAGGGGTGACTGGTAACACCAGTCGTCTCTATAAAATCAATTTGTAGGGCCAGCCGTAGTACCAGCCGCCCCTATAATACATGTTTATAGGGGCGGTTCAGTCTAGAACTGCCCCTACAGTATATTTTCCGCAAAAAAAAATCAAATTTACAATTCAAATTCGACCAGAACATATATATATATATATATATATATATATATATATATAATTCAAATCTGACCAGAACATATATAATTCAAATCTGACCACAAGCACAAGAATATATATACAATCCATCATTAAATAGACATAACTCACAAGTCTAATTCGTTCCACAAGTCCAAACCGTCCCACAAGGTAAGACCAATGTCAAATTCCATACACATTGTTATCAACGATCTAGAGCTAGCCTTTCAGTCTCACGAAGGTGTTGGTACTATGGATTTCTACCTAAGTCAGAATCTCGGTCATGGTAGGTGCCTTTGACGTGTATAATCTGGTCTAATATGAAGTTGCAAAGGTCGCCGATGAGCTCTAAGAGTTGGTCATCCTTGTATGGGTCTCTTTTCATTTCTTTCTCTTCTTTCCACTACAGGAGAACAAGTTTCGGTTTAGTATTTCATATCATGTGCGAAGTTTTTATACTACGGGTGAAGATGTTCAAACTTACCCTTAAGGGGTGTCTCCTGTAGGCACCGGTGTTACTCATCATAGAACATACATAGTATCCACAATGTACACTCCCAGGCTTCTGCTTGGGGCATTGTGTGTTTTGCATATGGAGAAGTTAAGTAATGCTTTTGACAGCCATGTAATGAAGTACTAAAGTAAGTTACACTTACCACATATAGTGTTTTTATAGCTAGCCTTTCCTTCTTTACTAGATCATGCCTTCCATGATGTTTATTGACATAGAACCTGAATGCCCTGTTCAAATTATTTTAGCAAATGCAAATTGTTAGTATCCAAAAGTGAACGTTACAAGTATGTATACAAATATATAAGCTAATGAGGATTGTCGATCCTTTGCCACTGACTACAATCAGCCGGGTGTAAAATCATCCTCTCATTGAAGGGATTCATTCCATCAGTGCTCAAGCCAAACCGTACATTCCTTGGGTCATTGCTGAATTCTTTGTGCTTCTCATCGATCCTTTGCCACTGACTACAATCAGCCGGGTGTGCAATCTTATCATCATCCACCTTGCACTCATCATCCCACCATGTCATGAGTGTGGCTTCTTTAAGGTTTAGGAAGATACGTCTCAAGCGGTCGGTCACTGGTAGGTACCACATTACCAAGACATGAATTCTTTTCTGCTTTGCATCGTTACCTAATGGAGTGTCCTTTGGCGGCTGAGATTCTTGTACCACCTTTTTTGTACCCTTCTTATTCCTCTTTTTCCCCATGGAGGCTTTGTCCCCATCGTAAAGGTCATTGTTCTTATACCGGCTGGCCCCACACCGGGGACACTTATCCAATGACTTGAACGTTTCGCCACGAAAAAGAATACAGTGGTTGGGGCATGCATGGATTTTTTCAACCCCCATTGTCAATGGACTTATGACCTTCTTCGCTTGGTATGTGTTGGCGGGAACTGAATTTGTTTGTGGCAGCACCCATGAGAGGAGACACAATAGATCTTTGAAACTACAGTCTGACCAGCCATACTTAGCATTTAGGATGAGTAGCTCAAGCACAAAACGTAGCAATGTCCAGTGTGTCGGACAACCCTTTTCAACACCAAACATAGCCTCCTTCGAATCTTTTTTCACCCATTCAAAATTTTCTAGACCTTTCGGGCTCTTTAATAAAATATCTGGTCCAAGGGCTCGAATTATGTCCTCCAAATCATCTTCATCCCCGACACGTGCTCCGCCATTATTATTGGCACCACCTTCGTTATTACCATCCCAACCACCAGCATCACCACCTTGTTCATTGCCAAACTCAGGATCCATTCGTGCATCAAGCTCTGTTGAATATTGGGACAGGGATTCTAGGGTTTCGTCGTCGTATTCCTCCTCATCCTCGTCGTTAACAATAACTGTTTCACCATAATGAATCCACACTGTGTAGTCCTCAACAAATCCTCGCATAATCAAATGTGATATGATGATAGTCACATCTGTCCATACCATACGGTTCTTGCAATCTTTATAGGGACAAATAATTGTATCCTTATTCTCTATCAACGTCGTTGCATGCTTCTCTGTGGCTTCAATAAATTTATCCACCTCTTCACGGAAACCTGCCTTGAACCTTATCGAACCATACATCCAAGAGTTCCTGTACTCCATCTTTTACAACACAACAAAACAAACATTAAAGGACTACTTATTCAGATATATATAAAAATGAATTAAATTAATAATTACTTGAGAATAATTGTATATACTTCAGATATATATGAATATAAATCAAATATAATTACATGAAGCATACAAACACACCATGGTAGAGGAAAATTAATTAATGACCTATTTATCCATAAATAATTAAAATACATATTTGTTGATTACAATAAACAATTTTAAAGACAATAATTAGCAACAATTATATTTTACCCAATATCTTTCATGCAAACTCTAGTCCAATTTCATCAAACATAAATTTACAAAAACAAAATTAATAAAAAACTAAACCCTAGATCTAGATCTAGATTTGCATGTACATGAAATATCTATAAAACTAACTAATTGTTCACTAAAATAAAAAAACATGGACCAAATAAGGGTATGATCTTGTTCCCCTACCTAATTTACCCTAGTACATTCAAAACTTGGGTCTAATTTGTTTTATAAGTAGCTCAAGAACCATAGAAGAGAGAGAAAAGTAAAACTCTAATTACTCACTAACCAACCATTAAAACTTCAAAAAAAATGTGGAATAGCATTTTCTTACCTTCTACAACTTCTCCATCAAAGGATTTAAGACAAAAACCTTCCCCTTAGTAGATCAATTTTTAGGAGGTGTCCAAGGCCTCCCAAGCCTTTTTTGTAGAGGTGGCTGGTCTCGTGGGTCCCGAGCACGCCTACTATAGGGGCGCCTTCATCCCCAACCGCCCCTAAAAAAATTGAGCCGTTGCTACAAACTTTTTCTGTAGTAACAGCAGCGCCAGCTAGTGATGGTTTGGGCTCTAACGATCACGAACCACTCACGTCTAGCACTACTGGTAAGCTCCCCAATCTGCTGTCTAGGAGGATTTCACTGAGTCTTTGAAACTGTGAATGGTAAATCTGTGCGTGTTGCTGGAATTTGCAAGTTCTGTAAGCCTAAGTTGTTTGCTAATTGTAATGGTGGTACTGGTCATTTGCTTAGGCATCAAAAGTCATGTAGGAAGAAGTTTGATCATGCTGCTATGGTTCAGAGTATGCTTGCTTTAAACCCTGATGGATCTATTAGAAACTGGAATACAAACCTGATGTTGCTAGAGCTGAGTTATGTCGTTTGATTGCTAGACTTAATCTTCCTTTAGGAGTAGGTGACATAGATGCATGGGAGAACTATATCCAGCGTGCTCACAACCACAGATTTGCTAAAGTCCCTAGATTTACCACAGCTGACCTGGTTAATCTATCTATATAATGAAAAACACAGTCATCTTAAAGGTGTTGTTTTGCTTGGTGTGTCTTCTATTGCTTTGACTTCTGATCGAGATCAGGATGGTGGTGGTGGTGGTGAATGAGTCTGTGACCGTGAGTGAGTCCATGAGATCAAAATGCTGCTGCTGGGGTTGTCTGTGACTGAGTGTGAGTTTGAATGTGAATGTGTGACCCAGTGAGATTGAGTGTTAGAGAGAGTCATTCTGAGGTATGGGTTGTAACAACATAATTTTGAACATTTGAATTTGAAATGAGCTGGCCATACTCTTTTTTCTTTCTAGGGTTTCTCACGAGGTCTGAGTTTTACCTAGAAAGGTTTTTAACGAGGTAGCATTGCACAAACAGCTCAAAATTTGAACTATGCTTTGCCGTGTTTACTTGTTTTCATAACTTAGCTGTTTAGCACTTGGGCTTCATTTTAGAATCTAGATTTCTAGTGTTGTCTATTGACTTTGAACTGAGAGTCTGGTTAGGCTGTCCCGGTCTGGTATTGGGCCCGTGCTTTTTTGGGCTGGCATGGCCCAAAAAACGACCCATAGTGCCGTGTCTGTAGACACGGTGCACAACTCGGTACGTCCCGGTTGCACGGAGCTTCGTGCTAGCGGGCCACCACTGGGCCCGTGCCAAGCCATGCCATGCAACCCATTTGCTCATCTATAGTTGTAAATTATTTTAATACTTTTATTTATTTATTTATTTATGTAAATTATTTGATATAAATTATAAATTTATGATAAATATTTATATAGATTTGTTTAATTGATATATTTAATTATTAAATATTTATTGATAAATATATTATTTTTATGAGCTATCTTTACCTATGTTATATACACAAATACTTTAATATCTATTTGTGTAATAATTTTGTAGTTCCATAAATATTGATAAAGCAAAATGGCTACTACTTGTTTTCTACCAATTTTATCTAAACTTCTTCGCTTGACTTATTATTTTATTAAATATTATTCATTATAATTTAGTTTACTTTGATATTAGATTTTTTGCGATGTGATATTAAAGATTATTATAAGTGTACTTTCATTTAGTTCAATTTGTTATCAATGAACTTAGTAGTAAAATTTTATTCAAGTACGTTAAAATTAACAATATACACTTTGAGATGAATTGAGTAAATATTTGAATAAAAATCCGAATAGGAGAAATCCATTTTGTATTCGTATTCGAAAATGTTCATATCTATATCGATAATGCTCTGGTTAGTTCATCCGTCCAAGAGCATCCGTTCGAATGCCCTGTTCCTAGGCCCATGTAGCGATCGAGCTCTACAGGCCTGCTCTGCTCCACCATCAGCACGGTTTCTCTAAAAAGAAAAAAGCTAGCGGCATTTCCTTTCCCCACCGCCGAAGGCATGCGACCACCGCGAGCTCCACCATCGTGCCGCACGCATGCGACCGCCGCGGGAGCCTCCACCGCGGGGTTCGCTCGCCATGGCCTTCTCCAAAGTGGCAGCGCCGCACCCGGCCCATCCTGCTCTGCTCCACGCCCCGCGCCGCGCGTCCCTTCTGTTGCTCCTGTCGCCCACACCGTGTCTCCTCCTGCTCCGCCATCTCTACTCTTGCACCTGCTCCGCGCGCCCGCCTCGCTGCACCTGCCGCTGCTCCGCCGCCCGTCCCGCTACTCCTGCTCTGCCCGCCCTGCCCCGCCCGACGACACCGATAGCCATTACCAACGCAAGGAGAAGCAACGGGCCTTGGCGCGGAAGCCCTCCGGCCTCGCTTCCTGCTACGGCTACGGCGCCTCGATACACACTGCAGAGGACGCCGCACCAGGATACGACGCATGTTGCAAGCACACATTTCAAATATTTCAGATGTTTTAGAGGTATGCTGCAACTGTTTCATACGGATGTTGTACGAGATGTTGCATATGTTGCACACGTTTGTCCCTAATGTTTCGTCTGTTTCTTATACGGATGTTGCAAGTGTGTTTATTTGGATGTCGCATATGTTTCACATATGTGTTGCAAGTGTTTTATATGGATGTTGCGTAAGTGCTTTTACAAGTGTTTTAGACGCATGTTTCAAGTGTTTCATCTGTCTTTTTTTGTGTTGCAAGTGTTGCATCTGAATGTTTCAAAGTAGATCGGGTGTTTCATATGAGATGAAGTGGGAGGGGACGCGAGTGGTCCCCGCAGATGATCGGCGCGGGTGATGTTCTGGTGGCACGAGCCCCATGGGTGCGTGAGACGCTGGTGCGGGCGAGCGACGTCCGGACGGCGCGGGCCCACGCATGGACGTGCGAAAACGGACTGCCACCGCGGGAACGCCCGGGCCTAACAATGTTGTATCTGTATTTATATTAAAGAGTTAAATGCACTAGAGGTCCTTTAACTTGTGAGGAGGTTTCAGTTAGGTCCATCAACTTTCAAAGTGGCCTTTTGGGTCCATCAACTTTGTATACCGCATCACTTAGGTCCATATCCCTCCATTGGGCTTCTCATGCTGACGCGGCCTGCTGATTTGTCCACCTCAAGCAACTATTGACCCTTCATTTCGTCAAACACGTTGTGGGCGCGCTAGCAGGCGCTTCCGTGGCCACATGGGCGCGTGTGCAGGCGCCGCCACCGCTGTTGTGGCCACACAAGAGCGCGAGTAGGCATTGTCACCGCCGCTGACAGAGATCCATGGCTGGCATGAGGTGTACAACTTCATGTACGACCCAACGATGGAGCGGTACAGGGTCGTGCACGTGCCGTGCTACCTTGATCGGACCAGTGGCTTCAACGTGTTGCAAGTGTTCACGCTGGGGATGTAGTGGGGTGGCGGGATGTCCCGGTCATCGATGACAGCTACCGCATGGATGTCGGGCTCGTCATCATCGGTGTCATCACACACTAGGTCACTAGGGACATGGAGCGCATCAAGGAAGAGCGCAGCTGCGGTGGCGCCTGCTCGCATGGCCACACCGACGGCGGCCTGTTCACGCGCCCACGTGGCCACGACGGCGGCTCGCCCACATGGCGGCGGCGGCGCCTGCTACCGTGCCCACATGTTTGACAAAATGTAGAGTCAATAGTTGCTTCGGATGGACAACTCAGTAGGCTACGTCAGCATGAGAAGTTCACGTGGAGGGATATGGACCTAAGTGATACAACATACAAAGTTTATGGACCCAAAAAGTCACTTTGAAAGTTAATGGACCTAACTGAAACCTCCTCATAAATTAATGGACCTCTGTTATATTTAACTCTAATATGAAAAAAGATGATATCCCGACCCGATTCTACCTGAATCGTTTCCCGTTGGTTCCATCCTAGAAATATCCCACTGTGATAGCCCCACTTGCCCTCCCTTCCCTCCTCCCGTCGATCCATCGCCCACCCTTCCGCTAATCACGGAAGCGTTGATTGCATAACAGATCCTGCTTCGTCCGCTCGAGTCCCCCGTGAACCGTGCACGTCGGCACGTCGCGTGATCATCTGATCCTCAAGTCTCCACCGACGCCCCTTCTTCCCTAACTCTGGCTGGTCACCTCCATATCCGGCGCCCACGGGCACACGCTGCTTGCCCATCTGCATGCCCCCGCGCCCCCAGGAGCCGCACAGCCGCCGGCCACCTAACACGCCGCCGCAGTCGCCCATAGGGATGAAAACGGGAGGGAAATATCTCGTACCGAACCGCATCGTTTTCTACGTTTAATCCGATCGAATTCATATTTTCGGACAAATTCGAATTTGGTTTGAAATTCGGAACACCAAATTCAAAATCGGAACGAAAATGGTTTAGACATTTTTTCAACTGTTTTCTACTTTTCTACTTTTAATTCGGAATACCCCAAATTCAAAATTCAGTTTTGAAATTTGGTTTAAACCAAATTTGGCCCACTAGAAGTTCAACCTTAGAAAAATTGTATCTTTTTTATACGATCTCGGATGAAGATGATTTTTATATGAAAATTGTAGCTCTCGACGAGATCTACAACTTTCTAGGTTTTAGTTTTTTCATTTGAGGTTTTTAAGATGTAAAAAAAATAAACAAAGTTTTAGTGGTATATTAAATCGCGTATAAGCGCTTGTTGCCTTAACAAAATCATATGTTCCTTAGATGATGTCGAATGGAGATACTTTTTAAGAAAGTTGTAGGACTTATGAATTATTATTCACTTGTTAATTGTTATGCACTTGATCCTGCGGGTCAATATTCCGTATTGATTTTTCGTATACCGATCGTGTTCGACATAATTCCGCTCGAATTAGTTCGTTTTTGAAATTCTCGATATTCCGTAAGTTTGTGTTCGTTTTCGTGTCCGGCTTTACCGCTTTCGCTTTCATTTTCGTATTCAAATGTAGAAGTAGAAAACGGTTGAGAGGTTTTCCGACCGTTTTCATTCTTAGTCGCCTAGCGCACCGCCCCATGCGCATGAGCTCTGCCGCCGCCGCCCCGGCCACCCCAGCAAGCCTAGCCTTGTGCACCGCCTCGCCCTAGCTAACGGCGCCACGTCCCCCTCCCCTGCAGCGCTACATGGGACTCTGGCAATCACGGCTCCCTCAGGTTATCCTTCCTCCACAATGCTTTGCATGACTGATGATTGGCTCTTTAGCTATCTGCAGAACATGTATAGGTGGATGCAATTGGTTCACCGATTTTTTTTTGTCAAGATAAATTTCGTAACAAATTAATACACCCAAAGGTTTGCACAGTGTGAGACCAAAGGACATTTTTGGCTATTCATTTGCATTTTCAGCCGACGTTTTGTGCCGGTAGATTAGATCTGAAAACAGTATGTGGCACAATCCTCATCTGACATTTCTTTCAATTTATTGAGCTATGGAAGTAGTCTATTGTTTGCTGCTCTTGAACATGTGCACTGATCCCATTCAAGAATCCAACACCAATTAGCGTATGGCACAATCCTCATCTTCATCCTCTTGTTTGTTGTATTTTTGCGTCATGCATGCATCACATAACTCGTAGCGGATTTCATATAATATCTGTGTAGAAATATATATAGTTCTCTCTTACTCTATATCTATGCAGAAACCTCCCTCTTGCTCTATACGGGTTTAATGCCCCTCACCTATGCAAACTTCCCACTTGTCAGCTTTCAAAAAAGGTCATTTCCTGATGATTTTCAGCATTACAATTTCCTGAAGATTCCAGTTATGCCATTAAATCGGGCTAGCGGTGTTCCAAACTATTCTTTAGTTCCACCACAGCATCGCCCCAGAGAAGTGTCAAGCGCCTCAACGCTCAACGTCGCCGGACCACGGCTACGCAACTCGTAGTCGCGCTCCAGGCCTTCACCGTGAGAAGATCTCACCGGTGGCTTGAGAGAGTTTGGGAGAGAGGAGCAACGTTAGGGTAATTGATCTTGCTTAATTCTCTCCAAGTCTGTTACACGGCATATATGGCCAATGGCCCAACCAAACTCTCCTATAATTAAGGCATGCAAAAGGAAACTAAATCCTATCTTTCTAAACTTAGCCACTGACGGTGGCACCTGCCTTAGCCGCATGCTCCGCAGCCCTCCTAGCGTCACGACGGCGCCTATAGGTGCGCCCGTACATGACATCTCTCCCCCCCTCGACGGTCAGCTCGTCCTCGAGCTGAAACTGGGGAAATTTGTCGCGGAAGTCTGCAACATCCTCCCAAGTAGCACCAGCAGTGGACTGCCCTTTCCAGCGGATGAGCACCTGCCGAACACCCTTTGCCAGCCGGTACCGAACAGCCTGCTCCGGTTCCGGAGTCACCGCCCCATGATGAATGGGTGGGAGGGGAGGTGGCGTAGCCGGTGGTGCGCCGACGAACTTCTTGAGAAGGCCGACGTGGAAGACATCGTGCAGCTTGGCACGCGGGGGCAGCGCTAGACGAACAGCCACCTGGTTGATGCACTCGGTGACTTGGTAAGGCCCGACGAAGCGCGGCTTCAGCTTGCCCTTGGGCGCCTGGGGAAGAGAGGAAGCTGCCCGTTGGCGAAGGCGCAGCAGCACCCAGTCACCCACGGCATAGGAGACCGGTCGGTGCAGGCGGTCGTAGAACTTCTTCTGGACAGCCTGGGCTTGTTCCAGGCGATAGCGGACATCCGCTAGGAGCTCCTCGCGTTCAGCCATTGTCTTGGCCACCGCCGCCACCCGGGTCTCTCCAGACTCATAAGAGCGGATGGAGGGGGGGTCCCTACCGTAGACCACCTTGAATGGAGTGTCCTTGAGCGACGATTGATACGCCGTGTTGTAGACGTACTCCTCCCCATGGCAGCCATGGCGAGCCTTCGCCGGGCCGATCCCCAGTGAAACACCGGAGGTACATGACGATGACTTTGTTGGCCGCCTCTGTTTGGCCATCGGACTGCGGGTGGAAGGCGGACGTCATGTGCAGCTTGGGCCCGGTGAGTCGCATCAGCTCCCGCCAGAACGTGGAGGTGAACACGGAGTCCCGGTCCGACACCATGGACTGAGGGATCCCATGGAGGCGAACGATCTCGCTGAAGAACGCCTGGGCCACGGACTCGGCACTGTAGGGGTGAGCCAGTGGGATAAAATGGCAGTATTTGCTGAACCGGTCGACCACTGTGAGGATCACCGATTTGCCCCCAACGCGAGGCAGCGCCTCGATGAAGTCCAAGCCGACGTCGGACCACACGGCCTGGGGAACGGGCAGGGGCAGCAGCAGTCCCGCCGGGTGCAGGTGTTCAGACTTGTTGCGCTGGCACGTAGCGCAGGCGCGGACGAAGTCCTGTACCACGCGGCGCATGGCGGGGAAGTAGAAGTCCCGGCGGAGGCGATGTAGAGTCCGCTGCACCCCTTCATGCCCGTCGTCGTGCGTAGCAGCCACCACTTCGAGCAGCAGTGGGGAGTCCGGCGGAATGTAGAGCCTGTCAGCATACGCCACCATGCCGTCCAGCAGCGACCACGACGCGCCCCTAGTGCCGGCTGCTAGTTCATCCCTAAGGGCGACCAGGGCTGGCTCCTGTCGTTGAGCATGACGAAGGCGGTCGACGAAGTCGAAGCGAGGCGCGGACAGCACCAAGACCGAGCCCTCCTCACTGGTGTCGCGCTGGGACAGCGCGTCGGCGACGGTGTTCGTGGCACCCGGCTTGTATTCCACCGAGAAGTCGAAGCCGAGGAGCTTGCCCACCCAATGGTGCTGCGGGATCGTCGAGAGGCGCTGGTCGAGGAGGAATTTGAGGCTGTAGTGGTCGGTGTAGACGAGGAACGCGCGCCCCCACAGGTACGGCCTCCAGTGGCGCACGGCGTGCACCAGCCCAATGAGCTCCCGCTCATACGCTGCCAGAGCGCGGTGGCGGGGGGCGACCGGCCTGCTGAAATAAGCGATCGGATGGTGCTCCTACAGCAAGACCACCCCGAAGCCATGCGTGGATGCGTCACACTTGACGATGAAGCCCTTGGTGAAGTCGGGCAGCGCCAACACCGGGGCTGACGTCACGGCTGCCTTGAGTGCCTGGAAGGCTGCCTGGGCCGCGTCGTTCCAGCAAAAGCCCTCCTTCTTCAGCAACGAAGTGAGGGGCGCCGCAATCTTGCCGTAGTCGTGGACGAACTTGCGGTAGTATCCGGCGAGGCCTAAGAAGCCACGCACCGCGCGCGCCGAAGCGAGGTGCCGGCCAATCGTGAATGGCCTGCACCTTGGCCGGGTCCATGGCCACACCTTGGGCGAAGATGATGTGCCCTAGGTATGTCATGGAAGGTGACCCAAAGATGCACTTGGATCGCTTGACGAAGAGGACATGGCGGTGAAGTTCGGCGAGGACGGCGCGGATGTGCCTCAAGTGATCAGCCCAAGTCTTGCTGTAAATCAATATATCATCAAAAAAGACAAGGACGAACCGACGAAGGAATGGACGGAGCACGTCATTCATGAGCGCCTGGAATGTT
This sequence comes from Miscanthus lutarioriparius, assembly GCA_904845875.1. Taxonomy (NCBI): domain Eukaryota; kingdom Viridiplantae; phylum Streptophyta; class Magnoliopsida; order Poales; family Poaceae; genus Miscanthus; species Miscanthus lutarioriparius. The sequence continues at coordinate 38,418,179 of CAJGYO010000008.1, read as the reverse complement.
GCCGGAGCGTTGCATAAACCGAACGGCATCACCAGGAACTCATAGAAGCCGTCGTGGGTTCGGAACGCCGTCTTGTGCACATCAGCCGGCCGCATCCGGACTTGGTGATAGCCGGAGCGGAGGTCCAGCTTGGTGAAGAACTGCGCACCATGCAGCTCATCAAGGAGTTCGTCGATGACTGGGATGGGGAAAGCATCCTTGACGATGAGGGCATTAAGAGCACGGTAGTCCATGCAAAACCGCCAAGCCCCGTCCTGCTTCTTGACCAGCAATACCGGTGATGAGAACGCCGAATCGCTGCGGCGTACGATGCCTTGGTCCAGCATGGCGGCGCATTGCCGTTCCAGCTCATCCTTGTGCGCCGCCGGGTAGCGGTAGGGCCGAACTGCCACAGGTGTAGAGCCGGGCTTGAGGACGATGGCGTGATCCCGTGCTCGCTGCGGTGGCAGACCCGCCGGCTCGGCAAACACCCCCTCGAAAGAGTGCAGGAGCTCCTCAAGGAGGGCGTGCAGTGTCATGGTGGCGGCGAGTAGGGGTGGCCGACGGTCGGCGACGTCCGACCAGGAGACCTGTCGGCCTTGGTGCAGGAAGGAGACGGTGCGGTCGATGAAGTCCCACACCACCCGGCCAAGGGTGACCATCCATTGAGTCCCCAAGACGAGGTCATACCCACGAGAGCGGCATGACGAAAAGGTCGATGAAGAATGTCTCACCCTCGATGATGATCGGTGCGCGGCGGATGACGCCCGGGCAGGTGACGCACTCGCCGTTGGCCACGGTGGCCGTGAGGCGCGGGCGCGGCTGGATCGGCATGCCGGTGCGGCGAGCGGCGTCCTTGGCGATGAAATTATGTGTGGAGTCGGTGTCCAGGAGCGCGACAAGGGTGGTGGTGCCCAGGGAGACCCGCACCTGCATGGAATCACAGATGGGCATACCGGCCACTGCCCTGAGGGAGAAGATAGGGGCGCCGTCCTGCTGATCATCCCCCACTGGTTCCTCGTCGGCGGCCGTGAGCTCGACGCCGTTGAGGTAGAAGATGCGGCGGCAGACACGATTGTGGCCGCGGGAGTACGGCTCATTACAGTTGAAACAGAGGCCGAGACGGCGCCGTTCCGCCTGTTCCTCCGGGGACAGCCGCTTCAAAGGCGGCCCATCCCGTCGCGGCTGGACCGCGCCCGCTGGTGGTGCAGGAAGGGCGAGCAGCGGCTGTGTAGGCGCCGGCGCTGGCAGCAGGGCACGAGGGGCTCCCCGGGTGGCCGGTGGGGGTAGCCATGCTAACTCCATCTGCTCGACCTGACGGGCGAGACTCATGGCCCCGGCGAGCGTCTCCGGATTGTGGATGCGGACGGCATGGCTCAACGGAGGAAGAAGGCCGCCGGTGTATAGTTGGACGCGCTGGCCCTCCTCGAGCCGACCCGTGCGCGGCAGCAGAGCCTGGAACCGGTTGGAGTATTCCTCCACGGTCCCGGTGCGGCGACACTCCGCCAACTCGAACAGGGGCGCCGAGCGGAGAGGTGGACCGAAACGAAGGTTGAGGAGGTCCTTGAATCGTCCCCATGGCGGCGTACCCTCGTCTTCCTGCAACTGGATGTACCACAGCTGTGCGACGTCCTCCAGATTGTAGGAGGCCATCCACACGCGCTCCTCCGGCATGGTGCGCTGTTGGCGAAAATAGGATTCGCATTTGTTGATGAAGAGCATCGGATCGGTCTTGCCATCGAAGCGGGGGAAGTCGAGCTTCTGGAATCGTGGGGGCCGATCCAGATCACGAGGAGGCTCCTCGCGCCTGCCACCGCCGTTGTCCGACGATGATGATGACTTGTCCTTCATGGTGGCCATGTCAGCCTTCACGGAAGACAACTCAGTCTGGAACGACTGCATCATCTCCATGAGGTCCTTGATGGTGGGAGCAGCCATGGTGGTGGAGTGGCCGGTGGAAGGGGATGGTGGAGGGCTGGAGCGGGTGGGAGAGGATCTACGCGACGCCGATACCAGGTTGTCAAGCGCCTCAACGCTCAACGTCGCCGGACCGCGGCTACGCAACTCGTAGTCGCGCTCCAGGCCTTCACCGTGAGAAGATCTCACCGGTGGCTTGAGAGAGTTTGGGAGAGAGGAGCAACGTTAGGGTAATTGATCTTGCTTAATTCTCTCCAAGTCTATTACACGGCATATATGGCCAATGGCCCAAACAAACTCTCCTATAATTAAGGCATGCAAAAGGAAACTAAATCCTATCTTTCTAAACTTAGCCACTGACGGTGGCACCTGCCTTGGCCGCGTGCTCCGCAGCCCTCCTAGCGTCACGACGGCGCCTATAGGTGCGCCCGTACATGACAAGAAGTAGCAGTTATTCAGAATATTCTATTCGACAAGCACAACTTGGATCTGAGAATTCCGAATAATTGTCATAAAACACCACCAAACAAATAGGTACTTCGTATTGTTAATATAGTTGCTGATACAACAAGCCCTAACTCTCTATACTACATCCCAATGTGTACTAGCTGCTACATTCAACAGGGAACAGATCGGTTGATGATTTGTTGTTTGTGAATTTGACTCCCATTATCATCCCTAAGCCATGTATCTGAAGTACATACTTCTCTCTACCTGCGAATTATCATGTTAATACTGCCTCACACATGAACTGAAAGAAAACAGAAACCTCTCATTGCTGATGAAAAATGAATCATGGAATTCCTTATATAATTGGTTTTGATTTATGCCTTCACATATTATTACCTTGACGTCTCTATTTGTTTAGTGGTGTTTTATGACATTTTTACGATGATTTCCTTACATTTACAATGCATGCAAAACTTTCTTATCAGATAAAAAGCTGGAAAGGAAAACTGATTTCTAAGTCTACCAATCGTTTCTTCTCACCAAAGGTAATTCTTTATCCTTTATGGATGTTTTGTGATGTCAATTCTTCTATTGTTAGAAGGGCTTCATATAAAATAAATAGTATATGAATTGAGGTAGATGTACATCGCTACAAAAAAAATTAAATGGCCAATCAGACATGGTTCAAATTATGTCACCTTAGAAGCAATATTTCATATTTGAGCATCTAAGTAATGAAAAATAAACATCCTAGGCTTTTCTAATTGCTATTTCACAGTGATCTAATAAGTATTTCAGAATTGATGAGCATCTAAAGAATTAAAAATTAATCACCTAAACTTTTCCTAGTTATTTCTAATTGCTATCTATTAATAGCGACGATGACAACAAATTCATATTAGCCCAACCATGTTTACCATGCTTATAGTTGTTTTGATTTGATCCACTGTAGCTTCAAACTAATATTATGCCCATGTATTGCAACATGAATAGATAATAATAACACTGTGGGTATATTGTTTCCAAAAGATATTTTGAGCATGATGATGTTTGCAACATTCCATTTATAGTCAATCATCACTATTACATGAGTGTTCACAGAACATGAACAATTAGAATCTAATTCAAGTTTTGATGTGAAATCGATACAATCTAGTTCATACCATAATAATAGCACATTACAAATTGAATTATGTGCTTGACTGAGACTAAGAGTAGCAAATGCATTTGTCCTAAGTATATCTTGTAATGCGTAAGGGTATTGCACACCCGACAAGCACCAACAACTTAGTCACATGCAGTTTTACTAGTTGTGTTGGAAGTATCCAGCATATAAGCGATTAGTCAATATTTAAAGGTAAGCTAATGTGGATCTAGTAACATATGCAAACAAATTAAAAAACAAATAAGTCAAAATGAACAAACTATTTTGTTTGAAGCATAAACATTTACACATTAATAAAATACTATATTAATCCATTGTGGAAAACTATTTTTTAAAGCATCAAAGTTTACAAATTAATAAAATACTATGTTAAGCTAATGTGACAAACGAGATGGTATATATAGTCCTATATGGATCACCTGAGTTACATTATTAGATAGGGAAGATCCAGTTCAATATTCTAGAAAGTTTACCATCCATAGACCGCATGATGTCTTGTAAATTAATTGAAAAATCTCACGGAGTTGCTAAGTATGTTAAAACAAACATAATTAGTTTTGTAAAATATAAGTCACATGGCACGTACCCATCTGATTGCAGCCTCTTGGATCTTCTCAATAACAGACCAGGTTGAAACATCAAGCTCCTTCCACTTGTCTCGGTTAAGCTCTTTATTATGTTTCAATACAAATTTAATCTAGCTTTCTAGCTAAGCCTTTCAACTGTTGTGATAATTATATTATTTCAAGATTAATAATAATGTAATAAGAAAACATTTCTGAAAAGGAATAATTACTCATTGTAGTTTTGAGGTCTCTGGGAGGTCTAATAGTTGTGGTCCCATTGAACCGAGTACATGTACGTCACATATTTTAGGATTGACAACTGCTAGGTACCAGTAGCATTTTTTATGTTAATTGGAAGGAAAACCTATACCAAACATTGATATTTTATAAGTATTGACCATCAATATATCTCCAAAGGTAAAGGAACAGTTCAAATACATTATAAATCGCAGATTTAAGTTTCACCTTGTCAGCTTGTAAATAGTTGTCCACATTTTTATCAATAGTGTCTATCTTATAATTAATATAACTTAAAATGCCACCTCAGGGTCACCATCACGCTTAAGCAGGCTACAAATAAATGCATTCTCCAAGAAGACCTTTCCACCTTCTCTATGAAGTAGATGCTCTCCATTCCCGATACAATGAATATATGCACTTAAGACCTGTATAAGAAAACAATACAGTAGGTAGATCATATAGGCAGGTTTAAATATCAATAATTTAAAGTATACCCATGTACTTACTTCGCCATCCAATTGTATGTTATCTTGAAACATACATTCCACATCATTTCTATCTAGCCATGCACCGTCGATGTTCACCAAAACTCTTTTTTTTGTGCTGATTTCAGTTATTCAATAATCTCAACATCTTCTCTAGTGCACTTGTAATTTACAATGAATAACATTATATTTTCTTAAATGGCTGAGCAAAACAAAGAGAGGCAATAAAATAAGAAGAAACACTAGTTATCCTGGGGCACAACTTGAGCTCTGTTCGATTTCTTTGGTTTGTTATGTTGTGATATTCTAATCATTGTCTGCAACTCATTTTCTTGGTTTGGGCTTTATGGGTTACCAATTTGTTCCAACATCTGTTGATCGGAGCATGTGAGTTGATTAATTATGAACCTCCAAATAGTGCTGTCACATCTGTATGCATGAAAGGGGGACTTAAGTTTGTTGTCCTCTCAAGTTTATTGTCCTCCCGCTCTATAATAACCAGAGTGATTTCATAAGTACGAATGCAAAGAGTGATGAAAATGTTAATTTATTAACAAAAATGTTAATTTGGTTGGAACTTGAACTGAATTGGAAATATAGCCACTATCTGCCATAACATCGAGCATATATTCTCCAACACTGCCAACACCGACCTTCCCTTCATCTCCTTCTATATCCATGGCAACTTGATCTAACAACATTTTACTAAAACATGAGTTTTCTCGATACAAACAGTAGTTTGTAATATTGATAATAATGTTTACCCTTTTGTTGTGTGACATCAGCTTCGGCTAGCACTTGAACTGAATTGGAAATGCAGTCACTGCCTGCAAGGTGATTTGAGTTCTAGGTGTACACAAGTGACAAAAGATGTTAGGAATCAACACTTTAGCTCTGCTAGCGTTAGCACTGCTAGTTCCGTCTTTTGGGCAGGCTAACATTAGATATCACTGATATTCTTCTTCATGAGTAGCGTGTAATGGTGGATTCCTAACATCTTTTGCCAGTTGTGTACACCTAGAACTCAAATCACCATGAATATAGAAGGGGAGGAAGGAAATGTCAGTGTTAACAATTCTGTAGATCCTTTGCTCGAAGTTGTTGTAGGCATCGACTGCATTTTCAATTCAGTTCAAGTGCCAGCTGAAGCTGATGTCACACAACAAAAGGGTAAGCACTATTATCAATATTACAAACTACTGTCAAGAAAACTCATGTTTCAATAAAATGCTTACAGAACAAGTTGGCATGGATATAGAAGGGTCAGCCTGGGCACATTTTAGCCGAAAACCGAACACCGAACCGAACCGCACCGAACCGAACCGAAGTGTTGGTTTTTTCGGTTTTTCGGTTCGGCTTCGGTTTTGGATCCTGGGAACTTCGGTCTTCGGCTACGGTGTCGGTTTTTGAGTCGAATGGAACCGAACAACCGCCGAACCGAAGTTAGCAGCAATCTCCGCTATGCAGGCCCGCTTCTCCGTAATTCTCCGCTTCAACCCAGAGCCCACCAAGGCCCACAACGCACTGCTCTGGGCAGACCTAAGGCCTCTCTGCTCCTGCTCCCACCGCTCCACTCTTCGCCTCCCCAGCCCCCGCGCCCGGGTCCCCGCCTCCTCCCCTTCTCCACTCAAACCCTAGCCCCGGGCCCTCCTCCTCCCCCTGCACCAAATGCGGCGTCGACGGCCGAGCCCGCGGGCCTCGCGCTTCTAGAGGCCGCGGAGCTGCCTATCCGAACCCTAAAACCTAGCGACGGCGGCGGCGCGACTGGAAGGCGGCCTGGCAGGATGGGGAAGCGGCAGTGGGCGAGGCGAGGCGTGGTGACGCGACTGCTGCGAGCTGCGGTAGCGCGGGCGCGAGCGCGGCATGCTCGGTGGCTGCACCGCGCGGCTGCTCCACGGCGCGGGCGCGCGCGGGAGCGGCATGCTTGGTGGCTGCGCCGCGCGGCTGCTCCATGGCGCGGGCGCGCGGCATGCTTGGTGGCTGCACCGTGCGACTGCTCCATGGCGCGACGGTGGTGCCGGTGCGAGCAGGGGCGAGCGGGAGCGGCGCGGTGCGCGAGCAGGTAAGTCATGCGACCATGGAGATGGACTGATGGAGGTTCGAGCGCTTGCCTCTATTTTCATCGGTTTTTTCGGTTAAAACCAAAAACCGAACTAAAAAACCGAAACCGAAGTTGTCTGTTTTTGCTGCTCTGAAGAACCGATCGGGTGTCACTTTCTGAAAACCGAACTTTCTATAAATCGATTAAACTGAACCGAAATCTCGGTTAAAACCGAATGCCCAGGCTGATAGAAGGGGATGAAGTGAAGGTCGGTGTTGGCAATGTTGGAGAATATATTTATGCTCGATGTTGTGGTAGATAGTGGCTATATTTCTAATTCAGTTCATGTTCCAACCAAATTAACATTTTGGTAGATAGTGGCTATATTTCCAATTCAGTTCATGTTCCAACCAAATTAACATTTTGGTAGATAGTGGCTATATTTCCAATTCAGTTCATGTTCCAACCAAATTAACATTTTTGTTAAGAAATTAACATTGTCATCACTCTTTGCATGCATACTTATGAAATCACCCTAGATATTATAGAGTGGGAGGATAATAAACTAATGTCTTCCTCTCATGCATACAATTTTGACAGCGATGGACTATTTGGAGGTTCATAATTAATCAAATCACATATGCTCCGATGAACAGATGTACGGAACAAATTGGTAACTCAGTGAGCCTTAACCAAGAAAATGTGTTGCAGACAATGATTAGAATATCACAACATAACAAAACAAAGAAATCAAACTAAGGTCAAGTGGCGCCCTAGGGTAATTAGTGCTTCTTCTTACTTTATTGACTCTCTTTGTTTTGCTCTAGAATAAAATAAAGTATAATGTTATTCGTTGTAGACTACATGTGCAAAAGAGAAGATGTTGAGATTCTTGAATACCTGAAATCACCACCCAAAAGAGTTCTTGTGAACATCGACAGTGCATGGCTAGACAGAAATGATATGGAATGTATGTCTTATGATAACTTGCAATTGGGTGGCGAAGTAAGTACATGGGTATACTTTAAGTTATTGATATTTAAACATGCCTATATAATCTACATTCCGTATTCTTTTTTTTTGTACAGGTCTTTAGTGCATATATTCATTGCATCAGGGATGAAGAGCATCTACTTCATGGAGAAGGTGGAAAGGTTTTCTTGAAGAATGCATTTATTTGCAGCCAGCTTAAGCATGATGGTGACCCTGAGGTGATTCAATGGGACTACAACTATTGCACCGTAGAGACAAAAAAAAAACAACAGTGAGTAATTATTCTTTTTAGAAATATTTTCTTCTTACATTATTATTAATCCTAGAATGATATATAATCATCACTACAATTAAAAGGCCTAGAAAGACAAATTAAATTTGTATTGGACATAATGAAGAGCTTAATTGAGACAAGTGGAAGGACCTTGATGTTTCAATATGGACTGTTATTGAGAAGATTCAAGAACGAATGCAAACAGATGGGTACATGCCATGTGACTTATATTTTACAAACTGATTATGTTTGTTTTTACATACTTAGCAACTTCGTGAGATTTTTTCATGCAGTCTATGGTCTATGGATGGTAAACTTTGTGGAATATTGGACTGGATCTTTCCTAACTGATAATGTAACTTAGGTGATTCATAGGGGACTGGCATATTGTGTAGTCACTTATATATCATCCGAACACAATAAATGTTTTATTATAACTTATACTACTACACTCTCACCTTTCACAACCGCGTCGTAACCCACATCGCAGTACAATTTTGGCCCGGCCTTGGCAGTAAGTTGTCGGCAGTGATGGTCCACCGTCGCTATCCGAGACCATCTGCGGTGTACACTCACACCGCCGTATTGGCTTATGATCCGTCCGTGATAAGGTCCTTACTTCCATCACATTGGAGCACGACCCAGCTGTGTGGGTATACACTAACACCACCGTATTAGCTTATGATCCGTCCATTATCAGGTCCTTATTTCCGTCGTATCGGAGCACGACCCACCTGTGTGGGTGTACACTCACACCGCCGTGTTGGCTTATGATCCATCTGTGATCAGGTTGTTGTTTCCGTCGCATTATACCACGACGCGTCTGTGTGGAGGACATCGTCACCACCGCTCTGATGTATTACCCGTCTGTTTGAACGGCATTACCACTGTCGCCTTGTAGCACGATCCGACCTTGATGAGGGTGTACTCAGTGTTGGTTTGCTAATCGAGACGACAGTGATGATTTTGTGATCCCGCTGTATCATAGGTTGGACCGGCGTTGTTGCTGATGGCTTCTGCCACCAGGTAATGGTACAGTGCGATGGTGACGAGGCTTTCCTCACAGTCGCATAGTCGTATGATGCGGTGGTGTTGGCAACACAAGAACGGCAGTTCAATACAAAACGGAGACTGTTACGAAATGGTACTATATCCGGTATTGACAATAATTATTAATTAAGATGGACCATAATAGCTATATGACACGGCATGCAGATATATTTGTCAAATCCATACAATACATTCACATACAAGAGTGCTTTTGACAATAAACGATAAGCTGATAGTAGTAGTTAGGATATAGAGATGCAGGATTTAAACTGTTGTTGATAATTAACACACCGCGTGGTCTCTATGTATGGCCTCATCGAGGATAAAAGTAGCCAGGCGTTCTTGAAGCGCAAATATATCTCAAGTGGTCAGCTCCCTTGTATTCGACAGCAGCACAGATTACAAGAAGGCAGCGTTGTAGTAATGTAACATGGAGCGCATTGTTCAATTCAATCAGTAGAGATTTGTGTGTTGGTATAATAAGAACCTGTTTGTGTTTCGTAGCTGTGATGATCTCGTTCATGTAATGCATTACATAGAACGCACTAAAATCTCTGCCACCAGGACGTTGCTTTGCGATCGTATCGACCTCCATTACTCTGAACCCATCATTCTAGGAAAGAACATTGAATTTGCTCTTCTTTTTGTACTTGTCGTAAGCCCTGTCATCATCCAGCAGAAAGATCATTGTGACGAACAAAAAAATTGTTACACATATAAATGATGAGATCTACGAAACCACGTTGTAAAATGCATGGAACGAGATCTGTACTTATTCATCATTTTTGAAGGGTTTGATATGGTTCATTCCCCCTCCTGCTTATATCATACACGAAAAGCTTGGAATTGAGCAGGTCTACAACAACAAGGCAAGTATGTTCGTTGCAATAAAGAAAATCATATGCAGATTAGAGTTCCACCTGGTACACGTAATTATGTAAATGAATTACTCGCTTACCCATCATTGAATGGCAGGAGAATTAGTGATTTATCATCCTGGGCCAGAATGGAGTCGCACATAGCATCTGACATCGTTGTGAAGCCCACTGTGCAGGAGTTAAAGGTCATCGGGTTGAAGAAGACTATTGCAATGTTTTCGTCCTTGCATGTATTTGCCTCCATCCTACAGACAAAAGGAAAAAGTTAAATTTGAAAGATACAATGATCCAATAATTAAATGTACACACATGGGGCAGAAGCTCACATACATGGTCCACAAGGACAAGATTTGGACATCTAGGGGAGAAACTGTAAAAGTCAAACAATTCCTTGAACTTCACCTATAGTACCGCGTCCCCTCCATCATAGAAATGTTTGTCCTGGTATCTTGCACCAATCTGGAACCCCTTTTGGTTTAAGTACCACTCATTCAGAGCTTTCATTTTTGTCGGCAATTTGTGGACCCAATTTGGATGCACTAGAGGTTGACCTAACTTAAACTGCCACTGTTGGTTTTGTTTTGTGCATGTCTGCTCTGTTTCTATTGTTTTCTTGGATTGGTTTTGTTTTGTTCCAGCCTGCTCCGTCTCTGTTGTTTTCTTAGAGGGACAAAGCAAGTTCTTTTGATTGCTATCTGTGACAGTTTCCTTGTCCGATGCACTAATCTTCCGAATCTTATGGGGTCGCTCCCGAGTTTTAGAAATTGGTGGTAGTGCAGGTGTAGGCATTGGATTGGTAAGTTCGACATCTTCGTTGAAACTGCCATCCGACATGGTGGCAACAAGGACTATGTTACGCTTCCGCCATGGCACCAAGGACCCTAGGTTGGCCGTTAGCGTCGAACTATCATCGTCCATGGACATTTCCAACTCAACCGTGCCATACATTTCTTTGGCCAATGTATCCAGGGTAACTGCTGCATAGCCTAGTGGCAACGGATGTCCATTTACCATATTCCCTGGATAAACTTGACCGACAGCCACCTTGTGCCTAAATACGGCCTAGCATCCTTGTGACTCCATGTATAGCATGCAATATGTAGGTTCGCTGATGTGATCCACATTGAAGGTGGAATCTGCGTCTACTTGTGGAAGTTGTGTGCTTCCGCAGCTATTGTGTACCCGTTATGAACTGATGTTTCCCCGTGAAACTTGTTCCGCTTCTATTTAAGCCTGGTATGTGGCAGTCAATACCGCATCCTTTTCTTTCCACTTGGCCTCCAACATAGCTGACAATTCTTCTGTACGTGGATTGGTCATTTTTGAAGGCAATCTACCATGGAACCAGTCCTACACCTCGTGCCCGACCAGGATGCTCTTTCATCCCTAGTGCCTGACTCAGGACATCATCCTCCCTGTTAGGAACGAAAGTACCATTTGCCACTTGAGCCTGTAGTGCTTGTGTCCTTTCAGCGAGTTGTTAGACTGCATTGTTTGGAAAACTTAGGGAGCCATCATCGTTGTAGGTCATCTTTCTTGCAAGAAGATACCTCAACGAGCGGGGATCCCAGCCTATAGTCTATGGTGTAACACCTTTTTTGATTAGCTCTTGTAACTTCTTCTCCCACTCAAGAACTTTCTTCGCGGTGCGGGTTATCATTTCTATGGGAGTTGAGGGTAATTACTTTGCTAATGGAAAGAGCTTCCTCTGATTTCCTCCAGTGACAAAAGCTTTCCAATATGCTTGCTGAGTAGGGTGCTCACCTTTTTGCCAATCTGGCTCTATTCCCTTTAACACATGTTTTTCTACAACTCATGCTTGAAATACTACCATTTTTCCCCATGCAGCGCAATGCTAGTTTCTTCACAATTTCTGTATCGGTGGGGTGCAAGTTGAATTCAAACAATTTCACCATCTGCTCCCAACATTTCTGCTTGATTTCATCAGTAACACACCAATCCTCTTGACCTTTCCTCTTCTTCTAGTACCCAAATTTTATTGGGACATGTTTTCTCACAATCGCACCCTAGGAGTTGTGGTATGGTGCAATCACCGTGTTTGGTTCCTTGGGTTCTCCAATGCAATCGAAGTGCTCGATGACAAATCGGTAAGTGCGCAGCCTGTAGCCACATCGCTTCGTCCTCTGTTTAACTGTTGTGTTTGTTACAGGTTCCTCTGCGCCAGTATCCTACACATTGACCGCAACGTTGCAATTATTGGCGATAGCCATTATGTATATCGACAATTTAATGAGGCATGAGTAATTACCTCCCCATTTCCTTTGAGGTTTAGATATGTCGAAGGTGAAACTGGGCAAATGTCATCATCTCCACCTTGAACTTCAATCTACAGATTCAGCTCTGGAGCCCGCAGTATTGATGTTCGGTACTGTGTCAATACCATTGGTGCTGACATTGTCAGTGCATGCTAATAACGTGCGCTAAATGGAATCCTAGAAAACAATTGTTTCGGTCCATTTTGGATCAAAGACATTCACCCAGATTTATTGATAGTTTAATGAAGCCTAAGATCCAGAAGTAGGGTTACCAGCTTTTAATTGAGACCAGAAAGCGCATCTAACAATCGTCCATCGCAAAGACAATGACTAAAGCAAAAAAGCTGTAACAATCTTTCAACTAATCTAAACCACTTGATCACTAAAAATATAAAATAAAAAACAAATAAAAAAACCCTAATCTCAATGACACTATGATGCTGGGGCACAAATTAAATCCGCTGAGGCGAAACATAGACTACATTGCAGCAGCAACTATAGCTGAAAGTAGGCTGATAATTTCTTCCGCCCGGGGCTTCAGCTTGAATCAGTTCATTCCAATTTGGAAAGTAATGAATGGAAAGTAAGGAATCCAAAGTAAGAAATAAGGACTAGAAACTATTGAATCTCATTTCCAACTTAAATAATCTACAATCCGCATTCATAAATATCAAATTAGAAGCATAGAATTGAAATACGGAAGCATGTGCACCTTGCTCGCTTGGGTGGGTCGACGGCGTGTTTGCGTCCATTTCGACGGCGCTACTATGGCTGTGTGGGTGACAGATGTGGCGGCCCGTGGAGGTGTGAATCCGTTTGTGGTCCTCAATGGTGATGCCAACACTCAACTGTGAGTGTCCACCGACGACTGCTTGCGGTGTGGTAAGGGAAAGGGGAGGGAAACCGTGTATTGGCTTGGCGCAGCCACCATGGGAGGATAGAGTGTGGAAGGGGATAAAAATGGGTCGCATGGAGATAACACAGGGGCCAAGCCAACCCTAGAAAAGGGATCATATGACAGTTAGATCTTTCACACAGTCCACAACACTCTTCGCATGTTGACTTTTGCGACACCGTTTGCCATTGTAAACTACGCATTAATTGCATTGTTCGATAACTACGGCACAACATATCACAGAGAGAAGCAATAGTGATGCACTGGAACATACTCATCATTAAGTGAATGAAGTCGGGAGGTGCTGCTGCTTAATTGGATGTGCATTTGTCCAATCCGGTGTACACAGTAAAACAACATAATGCCTACATTAACATGTACATTAACAACATAACTTAGTAGCAATGATTGAAGTGTGGTCACTGGTACATTTCTTGGATCACTTGGATGACCGAGTCCATGATAGTAGTGTTGATGCCAACCACGTCCCGCGGTAGGAGCTACATCCATTCCCTGTGCCCGGCGATGGCCTCCTCTTTCATTGGGCAGACGTGCATCAACCAGCGGTATAGCCCGTCAACACAATTCTTCATAAAGTCGCTCAGGGCCTGGTTCAATGCCTGTAGGGACAAAATAGGCGTCCACCTGGTGATCAACCCATGGAACATTTCATATTCCAGATGCGGCGGGATGACGACCACGCTCCAAAACCAGGATGCCAAGTATGGTACAATGAGCTTGTCGATGAACTCCTTCCACCAATCCAATGGACAGAACGTGTGCTCATAGCTTAAGACCATATTGTTGTCGTAGTCATCTGAGAAGAGCCACCTGTATAGGGCACCCTGCCAATTGTTTACAGATGACTCCTAAAGAAGGTGAAGCATGGTGTCTGGCGATAGCTCGGTGCCCCATCTCATTAGACCGTCAAGACGCACTGCCGCATGCGCCATTCTTGACATTGGCTTGTCATGGACCTCCGCTAGTTCGCGCCTCACGCACGACACGATGACCTGCTGGACAAACTTGCTCCAAATGTCATCCCAAGCAGCGTTCTTCCATGGAACCACCATGTCATAATTTCTGTAGGCGCCTTCGCCAGTAGACTTGGTGAGGAGGTTCTCGAGGGATTTCAACACCATGTGTACCAGCGGCTCAAGGAATTGCCACCCGATGATGGACATCCATGGACACAGCCATACCCATCCTGGTTCTACTTCCCATGCCGCATCGGACCTCTCGGTGGACTTGGACAGCTCTGGCTTCGCCACATCCTCTAGGAATGACTATACGGGCGGGAGCTACGGTGGTAGCCTCAGCAAGAACAGTACCAGTTCATCTTGCCATGGGTAGTCAATTATCCATGACCTCCTCAACTCCGCTAGATTGGGGCCGACAACCAACTCCATTAGCAATGCAGCGTACGGTGATGAGGTGGACCCGTCGTCCAAGAGTATTTCCTTCAGCTTGGTCACCACCTCCATCCATCGCTTCGGGTGCTCGATCGGTTCCCACAACTGAGCGAACATGTCTTGTAGCATCAAGACCTATTCCTCGCGCGCTTTGTTCGTGAGGGAGTGGTTCATTAAGTCATCAGGATTCTTAGTCTTCAAATCCGTGTACCGCCTGATAAGCTCATCAAAGTTCCCCCTGGCTTGACTGTTCTTCTGCCACCTTCGGGATTTGATAACCTCGTCGACATTAGGAGGATTCCAAGAACTTCCCCCCAAAATAGGATGGCTAGGTTGCCGCGCCAGACGATGACATGGGTTTGTTGGCTGTCTAGATAGATCTATCGGCGCAGTTGGTGCCCAAACCCGCACACCGGCGATGTCCCCTTGATGGTGCCTGCCCAGGCCATGGCCACCCTAGTATCCCTAGCGTTGCATCATTTGCTGCATCGCTATGTTCTCAAAAAGGGACAGCGGCGTCAAAGTGCCTTCCGCCGAGGTAAGTGTTGTCCAATGGCTGGAAGATGACTCCGAGCAGGACTATAGATCAGAATGCCCCCCGAAACAAATTTGATGGGTTGATTGTAATCCATACCTGTGGCTACCATGGCGCTATAGATAGCCTCTAGTCCTAATAGTGCTGGCGCCGCATAGTCGCTGTTGCCATTGGCATCACCGTAGTTGTACTCAGGTGCCGCCGTATGCTAGAAGTTGTCATCGGTGAGCTCATCGGAGTCCATGGGAAGAGTAGACGTAGGACTGAGTGGGACGCGACTGCTCAGCGAGAGTCGTGTAGCGGCAGTTCCCAACACAAGGTGAAATGATGGCCAGAGTAAATGCTTGAAGCAATGCGGTCAAATTGAGATTGGGGCTTTTCCCCTTTTCGCACCAGGACACACGTCTCCTCGGGGATAGCCTTGGGCTCCGGATATGTGGAATAGTGATAAATATGAATAAAATAATTACCAACGGGTCATGTCATGATAAATAAGAATAAAAGTTGACAAACAGTCTGCACATTCGAATCTTACCAACGGACTTGCAAATCTTTAATAAGATTCATTACAGATATTGTTTAGGCATGGATGCAAATCATAATTAAAATTTATTACAAACAAAGCGCTGATACTACAACTGACAATCTAAGAACAACACACCTCAAAACTGGAAACGAATTAACAAACTCACATACAATTTACATAGTCCGTCACAAAAACTAAGAATATAATAAAACAAAAAGTCGATCAGAAAAATTAGAATCTTCAAACTGGCAGACCTTGCTAGCTTCACTCCCCTCTGTATATACTTTATCAATTGCCTATTCACCATTTGGTTCAACAACAGTTGTATTGGGTGTCATCGCCGAATCTTCACTCACCTCTGTAGGTGGTACTTCATTGTTCACCTAAACTTGTTTGCTCTCAACTTCAGATGTATTGGGCTTCATCACCGGTGCATGACTCCCCTGTGCATGTGATGCTTCAGTATTCGGGTCAACTTCTTTGTTCGCAACAGCAGTCATATTGGGCACCACCATCGGAACTAGACTCCCCTCTGTATGTGCTACTTCATTGTTCTCCTATACTTCTTTGTTGCCAACATTTGTCTCCTGGTGCATCTCACCTGAGGATTTCAATGAATGATCATCGCAAAGCATAGGACGAGGAAAATGTGACAAAGGCTAAGTACTGGGTGGCAGCATACCAGTCTTGTTGAAAATGTATGCAAATTAACAGTCATTGTGAGCTCTGTCCTCCCTCATCTGCTCAAGCAATGTCTACTGGCCTAAAAATAACGAAGCTAGCGCCTCATCGAGCTTCTGCGATTTCCTCATCATAGCATCAAACCTATCTTCTTGTGACTTTCTCATATGAATTAGTTCCACTTGTAGGGATTGCATAAGCTCAAATTGTGCTTGTGCCATGTTTGGCTCAGTCGGTGGCCTAGAACTAGATCTCGCAGTATCATCCCGCAATGTATAATCCTCGTCATCGCTGTCGCTAGCCAGTAGTGCAGCACCAAGTAAACCCTGAAGCCCAGAACGTGCCTCTGCCTCTCGCAAAGCTAGGCCAGCTTCCTCATTGTTGGCTATATCAGCTGGTGTCATGTGGTCATGTAGTGCCCTCATAGTACGCCCTCCTCTATGTTTGTCAGTCGGACTGGGAGGTTTAGAATCAAGGAACATACTCTTCGATTCTCTTAGTACCGTCTCCTATTCTAGGAAACCAACAGTCTTACCCAACATGTAACAAATGACATGAGCATAGGGGATCCTCCTCTTGCCCTTGAATCCGTCAGCGATCCAATCTTCCAACTCACAAATCAGCAAGTCTACCAAATCGAACGGGGTGTGCCCCATGTTGACGGTAGTTAACATTCATTATAAACCATCAATATAACTTATATAAATAGCTAAAATGGATCACTAATGTAGACTTAAGGGTTTAAACTGACAAATTCCATGAGTTTTGGTGAATATGTGTTTCCAGTAGGATTTAATCAGAAAACCATCAAGGAGGACCTATTTGTCAAAAGAAATCACGGAATTCCACCGCGTAATCGACGTAGGAAGACTTTAGAAGACTCCAAAAGGCGAATCACTGAAGCCAGTAGTGCACCACCTAGAGGCCGCCTGGCCCATTTGGGCCCTACCTGTCAGCCGCGTTGTTATGTTGGTTCTCCACCTCTTTAAGGATTGCATCTCTGCCATTCTTTAAGTTAGTTTGATCCAAGGGCTCACGTTGGACGCTCCGGGCAATATATATAGCCTACACCCCCCTCAGGGCATGTCTCATTTGATCCTGAGAGCTGAGAAGCCAGAAACCCTAATCCATATGTCCACTAGGATCAGAGCTAGCAATTGTTGATGGTAGATAACACCATTATAACCCATCAATATAACTTGTATAAATGGCGAAAATGGATCACCAATGTAGACTTAAGGGTTTAAACTGACAAATTCCACAAGTTTTGGTGAATTTATATTTTTAGTAGGATTTTATTAGAAAATCATCAAGGAGGACCTATTTGTCAAAAGAAATCACGGAATTCCGCCGCGTAATCAACGTGGGAAGACTCTAGAAGACTCCATAAGGCAAATCACTGAAGCGCGACATGTGTCTCTAACACGTGGGGCCACTTGACCCCACCTGGTGGCCGCTCAGCCCCTGTGGGCCCCACCTGTCAGCCTCGTTGTTATGTTGATTCTCCACCGCCTTAAGGATTGCATCTCCGTCGTTCTTTAAGTCGGTTTGATTCAAGGGCTCATGTTGGATGCTCTGAGCTATATATATACCAGCCTACACCCCCCATCTAGGGCAGATGCCTCATTTGATCCTGAGAGCTGAGAAGCCAGAAACCCTAATTGATCCTGAGAGCTGAGAAGCCAGAAACCCTAATACATATGTCCACCAGGATCAGAGCTAGCAATAAAGGGAAGATTAGTCCTCAATAGGATCTAGTCTTGTATTAGAGATAGTGAGATAGAGTGAGAGGGAAGAGTTAGGAGGAGTCCCGGTCTGTCGGTGCTCTATCTACGGCTTGTACCTTGGCGGAATCAAGTTCTTCTTGAACTTGCTTCTAAGATTTCTCTAGTAACTGACTTCTAATTCAAGTAAGCATCTTGTTCATATTGTTCTTTAGGTTTGCGACTCTCTTTTGAGTACTTTAATCCTTGTAGTTCCTAGGTAAATTTGTATTCATAGTGTAAGCGTGGTGTTTAGACTCGGTTACTCGTGGATTTCCCCTATTTTTTGGATCGGTGGTAGCTCACGAGGGTGACTTCTATAGCCTCTTTAAATCCTTTGTAGTCCACCTCCCGTTAGTAGGACTAGCAGGACAATGTTGCTATAGGAAACATACTCTGCTTGTGTTTTCTCTAGTAATATCCCTAGAATTGAACAATAGAAGACAAAGCTTACCAAAGTTAGAACTAGAAGACCTTAGCAGTCTCATCGATGCTCCTATTATCTAACCTTGATTGTGAAGTTGGGATAAGTTAGATTTAGTTATTCTCACACACGTTTCCTCGAGTTCGATATAAAATTGGGTACTCTCGGTGAAGTGCTACATCGGTATAATATCCGTGCGCTTGTGGATTATTCTGTGTGCATTAATTTATACCAACACCCCAACACCAAAGATAGCAACCACTGTTGCATTACTGTGATTGCCTCACCAAGTCTAGCTCTGGGGTATTGTGACTTCTTGAAGGCGAGTAGGAGCATAGCTGCTAGTTGAGTGAGTTCTCCCAGTGACCTCAAAGAGTCAGGACTGAACGACTGTCTAGAAAGAACAAATACAATTTCAACAGGTGGTGGCAACCTGCCTGCAAGGGCATGACGAGGAGGTACTGCTCCTGGGTAACATAATTCGTGGACCTGAGTGGTGGGAACTAGATGAACACCCAGAGCTTCAACTATTTCTTCCCTGTATAGCTGGTGGCAATCCCCTCTGAACATAGATTCAATGTATTGCCATCCTCGTGGTATCCACAAAGTTGCGAAGAATATCTTCACCCAATCTAGCACATATTCATGCGCTCTGGTCAATAGGTCCAGCAATCTTGGCATGTATGTCAAATGACCCTTCATCTCTTCCTTGGTGACTCCGTTTGACTTTGCTAGGCCTTCGACTATAATCCGATGATGTGCATAGAACTTGACACCTCCTTCTTGGATGACCATCATAGAACTTGCCTGCATTGGAGTCCAAAATGGACCTCATGCAATGGGTCTTGGTTCCGATAACCAATCCTCTAACGGAACAAACCTTAGCTCCTGAATCTTGCTTCCTCTCCATCTCAACAACTGGTCAGCACAGGGAACATGGAGAGTAAGATAAATCATGTGGCCTGCCTCTAGCTTGCCTTGTGCGTCCCTCGGTTCCCTATCATCCAACATATTATCGAAGCTAAATGAACATGGCAACTTTAGACATGGCATCACGAACTGCAACGGTGGGTGGTACGCCCTCCATTCTCAATGTCAGCTGCTCCAAGGCCTCCTTGTAATTGAACCGTTGCTGACCTTCTCAAAGGCCTGGTTATATTTTTTTGAATGGATACAAGGGACTCACAGACTTTCTTTGCCCACGGTGATGACCTTTGTCGCCATGATGTCCGCGACTCCTTCTCATTGCCTGATGCACGCGCCAGTCCTCCCCAAACCATAGTGATGAATAATCCTAAAATACCAAAGATACATGGGGCGCATAATTTACAAACTGATTCGTTTTTTAGTTCACTATATAGTTGTGGGCAAGGGCAAGGATTGAATCTTACCTAGAACACAACCCTGGCCATGCAGCTGTGCCTTGCTTAGGAGGTCAAGGGGACAATGAAAGGGGGCATGTGTACACACGGTGATATATGGAGGTAAGGTAGTTGCACTTGATGCGCTGATGCGGCAACAACTACTATGATATAGGGTTTCCCTAGCTACGAACCTAGGGTTCCTGACTCCGATTGCAGATCGGTGGACTCATAACGTTAGGTCTACCATCAATCGCATCAGAATTAGGTCTGTTCCCTCAGAGTTCGATGTCGGCGGCAGCGGTGGATGGTGAGATGTAAGTAGACTGTCCTTGTAGGGTTGGCTGGTTGGGTATAAATGGATGGCCGAGATGAATCGAAGAACTATGGATGGAACAGATTTGGGCCAGGGTATAGTTGTACAGAAACATCGGATCTTACGCTGGTGTTGCCATAACATGAAGAATATTATATTGTCACAGCAGTATGATGGTACCATTTATTACATTGGCAGTTATAACCATAGTATAAAATCTCAAGAACAATGAAATTTAGGTACAATAAATGTTTTCAAGGCACGACGGTCATAGCCTCATCATGATCCACTCTCACGTATGCAGGTTCCACGCCCTCTTCAAACAGAAGTAGGTCGACATCTGCTCTGACTACAGGCATGTCCTGATATCCGTTCCCTTCTTCCTCAGTTGTATTGTTGACACCGATGATCTTCCATTTACCTTGAAGAACTATATGTCTTCCCTCATTATTTCCTAGGTCTGGTGTATAGAATACTTGGACTACATCTTTTGCCCATACAAAAGGTTCTTCTCTGTAACCCATGTTGTTGAGATCCACGATAGTAACACCATCCTTGTTCACAGATACCGCTCTGGGTCTAACCCACTTGCACCGGAAAAAGTGGGACCTTTAATTCTCCATATTCTAGCACCCATATTTCGTCTATAATTCCATAGTAGGTGTCTATTTGCTTATTTTGTTCATAACAAGCATCGATCCAGACACCGCTATTTTGGTTCGCACTCTTTTTGTCTTGTTTTGTAGTTGAAAGGGGACCGCGACGCCTAAGAGGGGGGGGGTGAATTAGGCAACTTAAAACTCTAACTCTAAACTATGCCCTCCTTTTCTAACCTTAGCAAAACCTATGCAAAAGATAAACTATCTAAATGTGCAACTACGGTTTTGCTAGTGTGTTGCTATCTCTACCGTAAAAAGGAGTTATGCAAACCATGTAAATGTGGAAGCTAAAGAGTAAGGTAGAGATATGCAAACTCCCGTCGATGACTCCAGTATTTTTCCCGAGGTATCGAGAAGCGCGTAAGCTTCCCCTAGTCCTCGTTGGAGCCCCTCGCAAGGAATCCCTCGCAAGGGCTAAGCTCCCGATCGGGTATCTCCGTGGATAGCCTTGGGCCTTCCCCACGCGCAAGTGGGTCTCCGACATGCCTTCCGGCAAGCCTCTCCCAGATGCTCCCCGCCGTCTTCACTATCAAGCTTCCGGCCGAAACACCTTGGACCTTGTTCTCTTCGGTACACGGTGGCGGCCACACCACAAACACGGTTGGTGTGATCTCGCAAGACTACAAGCCCCTTCGATGTACAACAATGGTGCGCGCAAGCACCGAATGATAAGAGGTATGCAAACCTCACTAAACACTAGGCCTAAACCTAGAGCAAGCACATAAGCGGTGGTCTAATTAACCTAAGCACTTCGCAAAGCACCTACGCTAATCACCTAATGAATCACTAAGCACTATGCAAGTGGAGATCACTAAAATGGTGTATCAACACCCTTGGTATGTTTCCTCAACTCCTATCCCCTCAAATGGCCGGTTGGGGAGGTCTATTGATAAGCCCCACTGAGAAAATAGCCGTTGGGGCAAAACCCAGCTTTCTGCTACTGACCGGACGCTGATCATGTCCTAACTAGACGTGTCCGATCGTCTTGACAGTTGAGCGCGCACGCTAATCGGACTCTGGGCTAAGTCCGGTCATCATCGACCAGACACATCCAGTCACGCTGGTGGTGCTCTGGAACCTCTCTGGAAATGATCGGACGCCGCACTTCGTGCGTTCGGTCGTCCAGTGCCACTGCGCCCGGTCACGCTGAAAACATTGCTGTGACGATGAATAGTGTCATAGGTGCATCCGGTCACTGCTTCGCTCAGTGTCTGGTCACTACTGCTCAGCATCCGGTCACAGCTGCCGACGCCTGGTGTTGCCAAGCAACTGATCAGACGCGTTCGGTCCTTATTAGGGCTACGTCCGGTCACCTCTACCGAGCTCGTTTCTTCATGATCTTGCGTCCGGCTTGGTTCCCATCTTCGTGCTTGGACTTTGCTTGATATCTTGGGTCTTCTCTTGTGCTTCTAGGGTCTTGCTTATGGTGTTGATCGTGGGATCATCATGTCGCCTTCGTCCAAGTTACGTCTTGCACCCTATTGAACTACAAAATAATTACTTGCAAATTCATTAGTCCAATTTGGTTGTGTTGGTCATAAAACACCAAAATCCAAAGTAAATGGGCCTAGGGTCCATTTTCCTTACACTAGTGTAAAATGTGTATGCATTTATGTCATAACCTTGGTACATCACCATTGAATCGTTTGGTCCCATGGCCAACGCATCAAGGTCAAGGTCACCGGATGTAACCTCTAGCAGATGTTGCTATAGCCATTTGGCAAACTTTTCATTGTGTTGCTTGTTGAGCCACGCCTAGGACCTAGAAATGTTAGCTGCAGCTAATTCTTCCTTGTGCTTTTCGACATAGGGAAAAACTACGTGTGCTTGTTGCAGGACTGTGAAATGAGCTTGCATTAGAACACTGTACTCACGAGCACAAAGACGCTTCTCCCCGATAACCCCCTTTCCTTGTAGCCTTCCCTCATGCCGTGACACAGTAACGCCGAGCTCAGTGTGACCCAAATACTGAATGCAGAACTCCAGTGCTTCCTCTGTTGACCATCCTTCTGCCATGCACCCTTCAAGCCTGTATCTGTTTCGAACATACTTCCTAAGAATGCTCACCAACCGCTCTAAAGGAAACATCTGGTGCAAGAAAATGGGGCTAAGCAAGGTGAACAACGAGATGCACAGACATATCAAAAAAATGTTGGTGGCAAATGCATCTCGAGCCGAGTTAGTGTGTGGATCTATGACCTTGTGTGAGATTGCATTGAAGAATGGGCAGAACTTGATGATCGGCTCCTGTACCTTCTTCGGAAGAACACCCCTGATTGCAACAGGAAGGAGTTGCATCAGGATAACATGGCAATCGTGGGCCTTCAAGCAGCTCATGTTGAATTTCAAATCTTTCATGTTCGCTATCCTCCTTATATTTGATGAGTATCCTGTAGGCACTTTTAGTTCATGGAAGAACCATAAGAGCCTCTTTTTCTCCTTTGTTTGTAACAACCACGATGCAATTGGTAGTTTCTTTTTGCCATTAGGTAGTGTTAAGGGATGCAGCTCCGCCCTCACACCCATATCTTCTAAGTCCATACGACATTGAAGTGAATATTTCCCCTTGCCCTTCAATTGCATTAAGGTACCCAACAAGCTCTCCGTGACGTTTTTGGTAATGTGTATCCCATCAAGTGTGTGCCGAACATGCAACGTCCTCCAATAAGGCAGCTCCCAAAACATAGATTTTTTCCACGTAGATTTCGCCGGAGCAGGTACGCTTCCTGCGCCCTTTCCTAGGACGACCTTGAGTTTGTTTACAATTTTGATGATATGCCTTCTAGTTTTGAACTGAGGCGGATGTCTGTTCTTACGGTACGGGTGCATAGATGGTAGGAACCTATGATGACCCAAGTAAGCCATCTTCTTGCTATGTTCCAGAAATTTAGCGGAAGTGCCATCCAAGAAAAACCACACATCCTTTGTTACCCTTTGTCACTTGTCCAGATAATGAACCAAGGCCTGGTAGGTCGATGATTGTTACGAACAACAGCACTTTCAATTTGAAGTGCTCTTTATTGTACTCGTCCCACACTCTCTCACCTTTTCTCCACAATTGCAGTAGGTCATCCATCAATGGCTACAGAAAGACGTTGATGTCATTTCCATGTTGCCTGGGCCCTTGGATCAGTATTGCCATCATAAGGTGTGTCCGTTTCATATACAGCCAAGGCAGAAGGTTGTATATGAAAAGAGTCACTGGCCAAGTGCTATGATTGCTGCTAACCATGTTAAATGGGTTCATCCCATCCATGCTCAAACCAAACCTTATATTCCTTATTTCATCGGAAAACGACCGCTTATAACTATGATTAATAGTTCTCCACTGGGCGTCATCAGCCGGGTGCCACAACTTACCATCATTCACTCGACCTTCTGCATGCCACCTCATCAGTTTCGTTGTCTTTGCTGTGGCAAACAAATGCTTCAAGCGAGGAATTATAGGGAAATACCACATCACCTTCATGGCTGGTCCTTTCTCGAGGCCAGCTTACATCATGGCATCATTGCCAGTTTTGTATCATTAGGCATGGCACCAAGGACACGAATCCAAGTCTTTGTAATCTCCACGAAACAATATGTAGTCTTTGGGACAAGCATGTATTTTCTGTACTTCGAGTCCCAATGGGTAGATCATTTGCTTGGCCCCGTGCGTGTTCTGGGGCAACTCATTCAGGCTTGGAACAAACTTCTACAGTAGGGATAAGACATCATTGAACCCAGTGTCCGACATTCTATTCCTTGCTTTCATCTCCAGAAGCAAAATATCAGCTTCCAACTTTGTCACAGTTGAGCCATTGTACAGCGGAGTTTTTGCATGCTTCCTCATCTCCTCCAACTTCTTTCGGATTTTTTCATCAAGGAAATCTGGCTTCCCAGCATCAATCATCTGGTCTAGAGCATCTACCACTTCATTATATGCCAAACTCTCGTTCCCCGGGATGGCGACGGTTTCTTCGACACCTTCATTCATGGTCTCTAGGACCGTCTTGTTCTCATTCATGTACCCTGTTTTGCCTACATTTGTATCCCTATTGCTATTCCGTATACCCGCTGAAGCTTGTTTGTCAGGTGGGTTCTTGCCTTCTTCGCCATGTTTCGTCCAAACCATATAGTTTAGCATGAAACCCCTCCGAAGCAGATGATCCCTGATCAGCTCCATGGTATCCCACTTCTTAAGATTTTTGCAATCCCTGCATGGGCAGTTTATGAAACCAAGAGCCTCAACATTATGCTCCATGTAAGCACTCACGACACTGATAAATGAGTCAAGACCTTGCACGAATGCAACTGAACTGCGATTCATATACATCCATCCATGATCCATCTACGTACAGCAAAGGCAGATCTTATAGCACGAAGAAATAAAAAATGAACGTGGAGGTCCCGTTGAGCAAGAACATCAATAATAATTGAATCTGTGAAGAAAATTTTACGGACCTCGGATCAGTTAAGTGATGAGTCAGCTTCGATTCGGACACAACCTCCAATAGATATTGGGGAACTAGCAATGGTCGAGGAAAAGGGAACAATGGGATTCGCTTTGGGTATTGGTATGGTAGCGGACGGCTTTAAAGTAAGCCAACCTACGCGATCGACCTAGCGGTGGAAATACTCTTTACCGCCAGCTTTCGGCACCGGAAAGAACGGACACCGCACCAAACGCTGTTATATCAAGCATAGGGGCCGTACGAAGTGTGAGCAGCATGGCCCGTCAAGCATTGGTCCGTTACGACCCTGTTTGCACTTGTTTCGAATTCTTAAAAACTGGCTTGTTTGGATCCCACCTAGTTTACAAAGCCAAGATTCTTAAAAACTATAAAAAACTAGAGGGATCCAAACAGGGTCTAAGTTGATAGATTTCTATCAAAATTATCATCAATTTGCTCTATTGCTAAGCATTCTGAACAAATCGGTTTATAGGCCACCAAAAACATTGGTCTAGCGACATGACATAACACTAAGAGCGATGACAGCAAAAGAAAGAAGCATTGATCGAACTAGAATTTTTGTTTATTACTTAGTACTTTATAAAATATATAGATACATTTCCAACGAGTGGTTGTACTCGTCCACAAAGATAATACACCTAAAAATAATCCTCTCAGAGCGAGGATGATGGTCGCCTTGGTCGCTTCGGAGGAGGCCCATCATCATTCATCGTCGTCATCATCCTTAGGCTCGTCGTCGTCGTCCTTGTCCTCATCGTACTCCTCCTCGGTGTCGGAGATCCTGTCACGAATCAAATCAGGATCCATGTACTCCCTGGAGGCCTCCTCAGACAATGAGTGCTGCTGGACCTCGTCCTCGTCGTAGGACGAGTCGTAGCTAGGAAACTTGAAAAAACTGTCCGTCGACATGGTTCTAGTTTGATGGAAGAATGGGATAAACAAGGAATAGGGGTGGTTTCAGAGGGCAACGGGCTTGAAGAATATATGTAGAGCAGGTCAGCGCGGGGGGTGTTGGTATATAGTTGGGCACTGGGACACACTCTCATTTACTCACCTTCAATATTTAGTTATTTACCGCTGGTTCACCGAACGGTCGTGTAGGTGCAGCGGTCATTACACGTATCTCAGTCGGTTCAACTGTCGGTTTGATTCCTTACGAGGCCTCCCTATCGGTCCAACCGACAGTAGAAGTATTACACTGATGCTTTTATCGCTACGGCAGTGAAAGTGGCGACAGTGAAAAGTCAATTTATAGTAGTGTACGACGTGTTTTAGATTTAAGCTGCCTGCAATCTTGTGGGATTCAAGATTAAACATAAAGAACGGATAACAAGAACTTGAATAGTGAAATGATGACAAACACATTCCAAGTGATGTTGAAATTATTGATACTCCGGCTAAGGCGCCTAAACCATCAAAAGCTTCACATCAAACTGAACTGGATGTAACTCCATGTGTTATTTCCACTAGAATAACATCAACAAACACACAAGAACTATTAGGTGCACTTTGCACATATATCACGTCGATAGACCATGAAGAATCTTTCACTACGTAGAAAACGATTTTTAGCAACGGTTCAATTTTTTTGTAGGGGCGGCTGGAGATGGAGCCGCCCCTACAGTGGCGTGCTCGGGTGCCCAGACACCAGCCGCCCCTACAAATGGAACAGCAGGGGCGGCTGGTGATACGAGCCGCCCCTACAAATGGAGTATGATTTTTAGGGGCGGCTCAATCACCAGCCGCCTCTAGAAATGGTATTTATAGGGGCGGCTGGTGATTGAGCCGCCCCTAAAAATGGCCCGTATTTATAGCTTCTATTTGTAGGGGCGGCTCAATCACCAGCCGCCCCTACAAATGACCCCCATATAAAAGTGAAGCAGCACCTTCTTCCTCCTCGGGTCATTCACTCCAACCCGTGAAAGAAAGTTGGGGAGGGCTTGGGCACCTCCAAAAAATTGCTCTACTAAGGGGGGAAGGTTTTGGTCTCAAATCCTTTGGTGGAGAGGTTGTAGAAGGTAAGAAAATGCTATTCCACACTTTTTTTTGAAGTTTTAATGGTTGATTAGTGAATAATTAGAGTTTTGTTTTTCTCTCTCTTCTATGGTGCTTGAGCTATTTATGAGCAAATTAGACCCAACTTTTAAATGTACTAGGGTAAATTAGGGAGGGGAACAAGATCATACCCTTATTTGGTCCATGTTTCTTGATTTTAGTGAACCATTAGTTAGTTTTATGGATGTTTCATGTGCATGTGATCTAGATCTAGGGTTTGGTTTTTTTATTAATTTCGTTTTTGTAAATTTATGTTTGATAAAATTGGACTAGGGTTTATACGAAAGATATTGTGTAAAGTATAATTATTGCTAATTGTTGTCTTTGAAATTGTTTATTGTAATCAATAAATATGTATTTTAATTATTTATGGATAAATGGGCCATTAATTAATTTTCCTCTACCATGGTGTGTTTGTATGCTTCATGTAATTATATTAGATTTATATTCATATATATGAGGTATATACAATTATTCTCAAATAATTATTACTTTGATTAATTTTTATATATATCTGAATAAGTAGTCCTTTAATGTTTATTTTGTTGTTGTTGTAAAAGATGGAGTACAGAACTCTTGGATGTATGGTTCGTTAAGGTTCAAGGCAGGTTTCCGTGAAGAGGTGGATAAATTTATTGAAGCCAAGAACGAAGCATGCAATGACATTGAAAGAGAATAAGGATACAATTATTTGCCCTCAGAAAGATTGCAAGAACCGTATGGCATGGACAAATGTGACTATCATCGATCACATTTGATTATATGAGGATTTGTTGAGGACTACACAAAGGTGGATTCATCATGGTGAAACGGTTATTGTTAACGACGAGGATGAGGAGGAATACGACGATGAAACCATAGAATCCCTGTCCCAATATTCAGCCGAGCTTGATGCACAAATGGATTTCGAAGGTGGTGATGCTGGTGGTTGGGATGGTAACGACGAAGGTGGTGCCAATAATGATGGTGGAGCACGTGTCGGAGTTGAAGATGATTTAGATGACATGATTCGAACCCTTGGACCAGAGATTTTACTAAATAGCCCGAAAGGTCTAGAAAATTTGGAAAGAGTGACAAAAGCATCGAAGGAGACTGTGTATGGTGTTGAAAAGGGTTGTCCGACACATTGGTCATTGCTACGTTTCGTGCTTGAGCTGCTCATCCTGAAGGCTAAGTACGGCTAGTCAGACTGTAGTTTCAATGATCTATTGCATCTCCTATCATGGGTGCTGCCACAACCAAACTCAGTTCCCGCCAACACATACCAAGCGAAGAACATCATAAGTCCATTGACAATGGGGGTTGAAAAAATACATGCATGCCCCAACCACTGTATACTTTTTCGTGGTGAAACGTTCAAGTCATTGAATAAATGTCCCCGGTGTGGGGCCAGCCGGTACAAGAACAATGACCTTTACGGTGGGGACGAACCATCCATGGGGAAAAAGAGGAATAAGAAGGGTACAAAAAAGGTGGTACAAGAATCTCAGCCCCCAGAGGACACTCCATTAGGCAACGATACAAAGCAGAGAAGAATTCCTGCCCTGGTAATGTGGTACCTGCCAGTGATCGACCGCTTGAGACGTATGTTCCTAAACCCTAAAGAAGCCGCACTCATGACATGGTGGGATGATGAGCGCAAGGTGGATGATGATAAGATTGCACACCCGACTGATTGTAGTCAGTGGCAAAGGTTTGATAAGAAGCACAAAGAATTCAGTGATGACCCAAGGAATGTACGGTTTGGCCTGAGCACCGATGGAATGAATCCCTTCAATGAGAGGATGAGCAACCACAGCACATGGCCAGTGATCTTGACCATGTACAACATCCCAACATGGTTGTGTCAGAAGAGAAAGTACCTTCTCCTCACTATTCTTATTTCTGGCCCTAAACAACTGTGCATTGATATAGACGTGTTCCTCCACCCTTGATGCAAGAAATGGAGAGACTATGGAGGCATGGGGAGCAGATGTACGATGCGTTCCGAAAGGAGGACTTCATATGTAGAGCAATAATATTTGTTACTACCAATGATTACCCCGCGTTGTTTGCTTTGTCTGGACAGATCAAAGGGAAGACGGGATGCTTGGTTTGCTTGGATGGTACTACATGGGTGTACCTAGATGCATCCAAGAAGATAGTTTACCTAAGGAACCGACGCTTCTTAAAGACAAGTCACAAGTACCGCAGCAAATTGTTCTTTAGATTTTATGACAACGCATACGGATTGAAACCCCCTCCTGAGAGAGACGTCATAACGGAGAACATGTGTACAGAATGGTGAAAAATATACGCATCATCTATGGAAAGAAGAATCCAGATGGGACGAACAGAGATAGAAGCACACCTCCTATCAAAGGCGTACCTTTCAAGAAACAATCGATCTTCTTTCAGTATCTGCCTTATTGGCCAGACTTGGAGGTCCCCCATGCCATTGATGCTATGCACGTCATGTAAGAATGTCTTTGAGAGTCTCATTGCTACCTTGATGGACACAGCAAGTCAAAGGATGGTTTGAAAGCACGGAAAGACATGGTGCAATAAACATGATGCCACAACTTCACCCGGTACACGAGGCTAATGGAAAATACACTCACTCATGCAAGTGCTTCAACCTAACACCGCATTTGAGAAGAGAGCTATATGCATTTTCCTAAGGGGATCAAAGTCCCGACTGGGTTTTCAAAGAATGTGAAGAAGCTAGTGTCGATGAAGGACTTGTCAATAACACAATGCAAGGCTCACGATTGCCATGTGATGTCGACAAAGTGTTTCTACCTATTGCAATCGTGGCTATAAAGCCGAGTTCTTGAAAATGGCCACCACCAGATGTGCTACTTCTTTTCAAGATCTCACGTAAGACGATTGGCAAGGAAGAGCCGAGTGACCTACATGAATTTGTGGTGGAGACACAAAACCAACTGGAGATGTGTTTACCTCTCTTTTTTTTTGATATAATGCCACATCTCATGATTCACATGGTTCATCGACATCTGCGCTTGGCCCTTGCTACTTGCATGAAATGTGGTCCTATGAGCGGTTCATGTCGGTTTTAAGTCGATACGTGCATAATCGAGCATACCCAGAGGGCTCCATGATAGAGGGTTACAAGATCAAGAAGTCGCCGAGTCTTGTCAAGAGTACCTAAAAGTACGAAAAGGGATTGGTAAACCCGATTCTCGTCACAAGGGTAGGTTGGTTATGTGAAGGGCACCAGTGGTAGAAAAGTGTTCATCGACCATGATTACAAAGAGGTGAGTCGGGCGCATTACGAGATCTTGCGTAGTACACAACTGATGCAACCGTATATTGATGAACACTTGGCTATCATTATGGCAGAGAGAAATGGCCGTTCGGATGATTGGGTCATGAAACAGCACAAGCAACGACTAACTATATGGTTAAAGGACCAAAACATACCGCCTGGAGAAACCATAGACTCTATTACCATCAGTAGGTTGGCGGAGGGGCCATCAAGACAAGTTACATCTTGGAATAGTTATGATATCAATGGGTACACGTACTATACCCATGCAAAGGATAGTAAATATGTCAACCAAAACAGCGGCGTTCGAA
Source organism: Miscanthus lutarioriparius (assembly GCA_904845875.1). NCBI lineage: Eukaryota > Viridiplantae > Streptophyta > Magnoliopsida > Poales > Poaceae > Miscanthus > Miscanthus lutarioriparius. The sequence continues at coordinate 38,387,205 of CAJGYO010000008.1, read as the reverse complement.
TAGAGGCTCTCGATGGATTAGGCGAAAGATCTAATACTTTGGAATCATTGAAGAGATATGGGAACTTGACTATGGAAGGGATATAACGGTGGCCCTGTTTCGATGCCGCTGGATCAAACAACACCAACTGAATGAGATCGGATTGAGAGTCCTGGACCTCGAGAATCTAGGCTACCAAGATGACCCTTGGGTGCTCGCTTCACGTGTCGCATAAGTTTTCTATATGTCTGACCCACAAAGTAACCTCCCCCCGAAGAAGAAGACAAAGCACGTGGTTGCCTCCGGGAAACAACACATTATTGGAGTTGATGGCGTGGACGATGTTGAAGCTTACAATAACTATGATGAGATGTCGTTATTCACAGACTTTCCTAAGAAGATCAGTGTTGTGGAAAAGAACATCCCCAAAGATATAATGCCATGGGAACGAAAAGGTGTCAATGGGAAAGTCACATATGTTGGGCTAGCTAGTTGTGTGTGTTTGTAAGGCTTCATTTATGCATGCGTGTGAGACTATATATTTGTGTACGTGTGTAAGACTACATATTTTTGTATGTGTGTGATACTACATTTTATGCATGTGTGTGAGACTACCCTTTGCAACATCCAGATGACTCTATTTGAACATCCACTCTATTGCAACATCCAGAAGTCATTTAGAGTTCATAATGAGACACTAATTTGACCAAATTTGACTTGGTCAAACTTGCTCAAATGAGACACTAAATGACCTCAGATGAAAAAACTCTGAATAACAAGGTTGTTCATCTCATCAAGATCTACAATCCTTACATAGCTTATTTTCCCATTTGAGAAAGTTTTATCAAACACTAGTCACAAATTCTTGAATCTCATATAGACTGTTTGAAACTATGTCACACACTTGTGAAATTTGATCTACATTTTGTTCAAACTTTCTCAAATGAAAAATGGACTATATAAGGATTGTATATCTTGATGAGATGAACAAACTTGGTATTCAAAACTTTTCAATTTGAGATAACCTAGGGTTCCGAAAACTAGTTTGTAGGCGTCGAAATTTAAAAATCACAAATTTGAACCGTCCAAACTTTCTCAAATGGAAAGTTGACCAAAACAACAATTGTATATCTTGCTGAGATGATCAAACTTGGTATTCAAACCTTTTCAATTTGAAGTTATTTAGAGTTCATAATACTAGAGTCAAAGTGTTGTTTTTTCATTTGACCAAATTTGACTTGGTCAAACTTGCTCAAATGAGACACTAAATGACCTTAGATGAAAAAACTCTGAATAACAAGGTTGTTCATCTCATCAAGATCTACAATCCTTATATAGTCCATTTTTTCATTTGAGAAAGTTTGAACAAAATGTAGAATTTATAATTGTGTTTTTATGATATAAAAATATAGAATTTATAATTTAAAAAAATATTTGTAGGGGCGGTTGGATCAGGAACCGCCCCTAAAAATGTATTTGTAGGGGCGGCTGGATCAGGAACCGCCCCTACAAATGATACCTAGTATAAATTGGAGGGTAGCGCACGGAGTCATCGTCAAGGCGCTGTCTTCTTCCTCCGACGCCCGTCAGTCTGCCTAGGTTTCCCACCGCCTTACCTGCACGCCCTGCCCCGCGTCCCGCCCGCCCACACCACCCTCGGCCTCTCGCCGCATCCTTCCCCTCGCCTGGCGCGCCCACAACACAAGCCGACGAAGCCAGCGCCCGCGCCCGACCCGGCGTCTCGCTTCGCGCCCGACGACGAGCAGTTTCGGCGCTACCGCCGGCCCAGCGACGCGACGACGGCGAGCTCTCGGCGGTGGGTGAGCGCGGCCGCGCCCCTACGGCTTCTGGACCTTCGACCGCTTCAACTCGCCAGGCCACCGGCCGTCAGGACCCCTTCGACGACCTCATCACCCGCCACTCCGGCTCACCGTCGTCTTCTGAACACCTGTGCCGGTACGCTCCTTCTTTTGCTGGATAGATTTTGATGCTGCCCATCGCCCAAGGAATTTGGTCAAATTGATTGCGGAATGAGGATAGGGTGTCAATTGCTGGGATGATAGGATGGATTCCTGTAGGCAGCGTTTGGTGACAATAGCTTGAATCCTTTGCTGGGAGATGCATTTAGACGAATTGTGTGTTGGTTCTATCTAGGGTTTTATTTATCTTGCTGTTGGTCGTTGGTCGAGAGCTCTGCTGATTTTGATTCTGCAAAAAGTCATAGACCACGCGTCCGCGTGCAAATGAGCCACCGACGCTCATATAGGTACTTTACCATTCATATAGATAGATAGACTTTTTATATGACTTGGCTGATTTACTTCTAGGTGCACATACATTTTTCTTCACACCACTTTTGTTTTTTCTTCACACCTACTTTTGTTTTTACCCAGGCAACCAATTGAACTGAAATATGTTTTTTTCTATAGTAAACTCTCTGAAACTATATCTACTTGGAATCAAAATTTATCAATTTTCATCCTTTATTTCTGAAAGTTATATGTTTCCAGTGTGGTTTGACTGTTTGCCCCCATGGGGCTGACTGCAGCCTAGATATTTAATCTGACATAGTCAAGCAATTATTCTTATGATATATTCAGAAGCCTAGGGGAAGATTAGCAATTTCATTTTTAGGTTCCAAATGCAGGATGTTTGAATTAGCTTGCTTTTATCAAATAACTTAATCACTCCCTTGAAACAGTAGGAAATCAAAGTATTCCAACAGATTCAACCAATTTTAGAAGTTGATATTTTAGCTGCTTCCTATAATCCCATATTTTCTTTTCTTTTCTGAACCCGTTAAATATCATGTGCTTGTTGAAAACCCATTGCACAGCATCTGTTTTCATGATTTTGAATATGAGAGCTGAGATTGGGAGGTTCTCATTTTAGCTGTTAGAACACGCTTCCTTTCTGTGAAATAGCAAGTGGCATCCTCTTGCTATAGTGGTGATTGGGTTAGAAATGTGTTTAGAATAAGAATTGTTTTAGCAGGAACTGATCGGTGGTACCTTATCTCATGTGCTTTGCTCTCAATTTGTTTCACAACAATTTGATTTGGTCAAGGATGGGTCTGTGCATACACCGCCACTTAGAGAGCAGAGCTTATTGTTATTTCTTTTGTTAGCTACGTTACAAGCATCCTTTAGTATTCGAGGTGAGCTTAGAGTGGAGGTGCTTAGTTTAGGTGTTGGAATACTCTTCCTTTCATCAAAATAGCAAGTGGCATCCTTTTTCTACTTTTAGGCGTAAGGATTGCTTTGCCACATAGAATCGAGCTAAATGTAGTATTGCTTATCTGCTTGTTTTGTCAATGGTTTCTATTATCGTAATTTAACTATTTAAGAAGTTATTCGGGTTTGCTATTAGAACACACACTTAGAGTGAACTAGAAAATATTGACATCATTTTGGTATTTTTTTTTGGGATTCGCCTCTCATCGCTTGTGTTCACTAGCTGCTAGAAAAGGCTTTCCCCTGCTAGCTCTGTTTGTGTATTAGAACAATTTAGAATATTAGTAGTTGTGCACATTTATAAGACAAATCACCTTTTTTTTCTCTTGGATGGGTGTTGCTGCTGCTCATGTCAAGGCCATCATAGGATTCCAGAACCCTTTTATTCCTTGCAATGCCAAAGAACCTTTGCTTCTCATACTCAAAGTGAGGAAGCCATAATTATTTTTTCTTGTTTGTACAACCATTTTTTGTCCTGAAAATGAAAAGGGCATCAGACATCTAGTACCCTAGTTCAATTATTATGTGGTTGAAGGAAAACAAAAAAAATCATTTCATAAAAGTTGAAGGCAACAATTATGTGGTTGTTACTTCAGCAAGTTTGTTACTTCAAACAGACAATAATAACGGCGGTGTTTGTTAGCTTTTGTTCATTCATCAAAGCTATTTGTACCCAATCGACATCTAGTACCCTAGTGCAACCAGGAAGACATCGTTAGTTGATTAAGCATGTGATAGATAGAAACAATAGCTGATTTTGTAAGCTAATTTTATATGGGTGAAAACTAATCGTAGCTCTATATGGGTGAAAACTAAAATGCTTATTTTTGTTGTGACCTTGTTTAGGATCTGCTAGAAACTTTTTATTTCATATAATATTACCAGTTATTTATATTTCATGACTTTTTTGCCTATGCACTTACCAGTTATCTCTATTTCATATAATATTTGGATGTTGCAGCTACTACATCCTATTCTTCATCCGACTCGCAATCTATTTGTCTCAGCTTGCATCCTATTTGTCTACTATTATTAGGTGCAAGTGGCATCAATTTCAACAAAAAACGTAGTATTACGTTTTCTTTGTTTTATCATGATGTCTTGGTTTCTGTTTGGTGATTTTGAGTATTAGAAATGTGGTTAGCATGAGCGAAATCATTGATTTGCCCATGTACCAGTTGGTCACCGGTCATTGGTTGGTCTCCTACAACTCTTATTACTACTACTTGGTGGTGCTTGCCACTGCTCCTACTACTACTTGCTACTCCTACTACTCCTCTCTCTACTTACTACTATTGCTACTTATTATCTTCATGTCTTCTATCAACTCTTACTACTAGTGGCTGCTGGTTGGTCTCCTACAACTCCTATTACTACTACTTGCTACTCCTACTACTACTCCTGCTCTTCTCCTACTACTCTACCACTCCTCTTCTACTACTACTCTCCTCTACTGCACTCTACTCCTCTCCTCTCCTCTACTCCACTCTACTCTTCTCTCCTAAGCAGCTTTTGCTACTTCTACTACTACTCTACGACTTCCCTACTACTATCTGCTTACTACTTCTACTTACATCTGCAGCGCTTGTTGCTTTTTTGGGAAGCAAGACACACTTTTTTTGCAAATCTCCCTCTCCTCTATTTTTGCCACCTTTCCTATCCTCTATGTTTGGGAAGCAAAGAATTTTTTTTTTTATACCTTTTCCTCTCTATGTTTGTTAAGCAAATATTGCTTTTTTTTTTTTGCCAAATCTCCCTCTCTCTCTCTCTCCTTTGTTTTGCCGATGATGAAATTGTCCAAGTCCATACATTATATGGAATATGAGCTGATGATCAAGAACTTGTGAAGAACTTGGCATCATTAGCAGCCGCCCCTACATTACCTTCTCCTCTCTTCTCTGTTATGATGCCTTGATGCTCCAAGTTCAAGATCAGATGATGATTGACATGTTTCTGAGGCCTCTACCACTGCTACTTCTCATTTTTTTATATTGTTGTTTTATAGGACTACTTTGGTTTATAGACCTTTTTGATTTCTTATACCTTCTCGCGTACCTAAAGCACACTTTCTTGCATCTTTTAGAACAAAGCACGAAATAATGTCGCGGACAACAGACAGTGCAGCTCGATGCCCCGAGCATGATGAGCAGCCAACCCTTGAGGAGCAAGCACTAGAGGACCAAATTACTCGAGAACAGTTCGATAACGAGGTAGAAAAAGATCTAGAAGTGATGCTTACTCGGGAGGAGTGTGACGAGGAGGAAGGCCTCAAGGAGAGGTCATCAAGGCGAAGAAGAAGAGGAGGATGATGAGTTAGAAGAGGGATATGAAAGTCCTGAGGATCCTTTCCCACCTGAAGCAAGAAGGAGGCCAATGGAGAAAGATTTGGACAAGGATTTTGACCCGAACGAGGAGGTAGGGAAGAAGCCTTAGCTTGTAAATTTTGCTAAAGCTTTGGCTGTGTTACCTCTGCTAACACTTTGACCTGTCCTATATACAGGTCCCTCCTAAAACTCAGAAAAGACGACGTCGACGTCCGCGACATCTCGCTGGACAAGACGGAGTAGAGGAAAGGAGAGCAGAGGCAACAACCACAGAGATGGATCACGATGCCTCTGCTCCACAAACTCAAGACACAACCACGACTACCAAGCCTAAGAGGAAACAAGGGGATAGAAAAGGAAATCTATATCCAGATAAGGCTTGCTATGTGATAACGGAGGTTGGGCCAGCAGGGGAGATCCTTGAGCCGAAGGAATTAAAAGGACGATTCCGTAATGCGATCGGGGCCCTAGTAAGAGATAAATTGAACCCAGTAATCCCTAACTGGAAAGAGGTACCAGAGAACATAAAGAATGCACTATGGGATAGGCAGCTGAAGGTCAATTTTAGATTTCCGGAGGGTAAGCACGAATTGGTAAAAAAATGCTATCAGGATGATGGGAGAGTCATTGCGACGTTGGAGGTCGGAGCTTAACACGAAGTATATCCAAAAGGGGTTAACTCCCTTCAACGAGTTCGGCAAAATAACTCCTAGTCAATGGGAGGAGCTCGTGGCTCAGAAGACTTCAGCGGAGGCATTGGAGCTCAGTGCTTGTAACACCGAGCTAGCGAAGAGGAACAAACACCACCATCATCTAGGCCCTGGTGGCTACTATGCCAAGGAAGAGCAGTTTAGAAAGATGGACGAAGAGGCCGCAGCTGCTGGGAATATCGATGTGACAAAGTTGAAGGTACGCTCAAGGAACTGGATATATGCGAGGAGTACAGAACCATCCAACAGTAATCTTAAGTTTGATAAGCCGGAGACCCAAGAGGCGGTATCAAGGATACTGAAATATGCTGAAGACAAAGAGAAGGGCTCATTCAATCCTTCCAGAGAGAGGGACGAGCTTAGCCTTGGCTTGGGAAACAAGGAGCACACAGGCCGCACCAGGGGGCTAGGGAAAAGGATGACTTGGAAGCAAGGATTCGAAGAGGACAAGCACATGTACAAGAAACATGGCCGAGACCGGGAGACTAGTCTTGAGCTCCAAGTGAAGGCTCTAGTTGCGAAGGCACTGGAGGAGCAAGGAATGTCTATGGAGCCACGTATATTAGTGACGCCACCGGGAGAACTGGCATTAGTTGGCAGCCCTCCGAAAGTTCCTAGCAGCCAAGGTTCCACTGCAGCCACAACCTCAGTCGATCTCATACGGGAACCTACTAGTTGCACCTTGGTGTTTCTCAGCGGGCGGCAGAACACTGTGATGGAGGTGGCAATGGGTGTTGCACATCCTCCCGGTGGCTTACACCACAATAATAACATACTGCCGGACTACACTAGGGTCGAGGTGCATACAAGGAAGCCCGAGTTCATGCAAAGGAGGATAGACTACACGCAACTCCCGAGGGGCTGGTGTTACTCGGAGACGTTATGGGGCGCTTCATCCTCCGCACAAACGGGACATTATATTGATCGCTTTTCGCCGCCTCCCCCCTCTCCCAAATTTGGAGCGAGTTGTTGAGGCCGGGAGATATTTTCACCGTCTCGTGACCCCCACATTCTGAAGTTGCCACATTCTTCCCCGCCTCCTATCGAGCATGTGCACGATGAGATGCCACAACCTTCTCCAAACTGCACTGCAAGTGCATAATGAGATGCCACAGCCTTCTCAACAAGCACAACCGATACATGAACAACGAGTGCCTCTGAAGAAGGTGATGCACAAGAAGATGAGGACGTGCTCGAATGGGAACTCCGAAAGAAGATTCCAATCCACATAAGGCCGCTTATGTTCCGATCAAAGACGCCTCGTCGGTGTCCAAGTGGTAGTCCCATGATCAGTTCAAGCCTAAAAACCAAGTTAAAAATGTCCCATCACGGGGTTCTGAGGAGGCCGTCAAGAGTAAACTTCACCAAATTGCAAAGCAAGATCCAAATGTTGATGCCATCGAATGGTCAAAGGATTGCCCGAAAAAATATGAAAGAGGCAAGCCCTTCCTACCAAACCGGGACATCCAAATACCTACCACTTGGAATGAGAAGGTTCCATGATTGGTACTTGCGTGTTCTCCCAACGAGCATAGATATCATACAAGCATGCTTTCCCACCGCACATTTGGAAGCCCAAAGGAAAAATTGTCTTTGACTTCAATGACATGCACACATGCTTTCACCGGGAGAAATGGAGATGAATCTAATTCATGACGTGGTGCCTGTAAGTCCTTGTCCTTCCGATATGATATGAATGTAATCTTTGAATTTTGTTGTAACTAACCCACGCCGTGATTTGTAGAATGCAAGTGCACATTGTCAAACAAATGCCAAGTGTGAAAGCCGGGTATGTAGACCCTCAAGCTATAGCCCAAACAAATTTTAATTACCCTAAACGGTGGACACTTTGGATGCCAAAGAGCTAGCAACATGCAAAGACTCTTCGGGAGAAAGAGCGCATCCAGTAGTCGGAAGCTAAGGGAAGAGTCCCTTAAGGTTAAGGCATACATTGCTCTGGTTTTCAAAAATCTCCAACAACACTCTACTATATGGCTACCATACAACTTCGAGTAAGTTCAACTATAACTTAAAGCTATGTTCGATATATTTTATTCGATGTAAAAGAGCTTATCTAGTTCTATGATTAAATCCATGCAAAGAACCAATCGGATTTGTATAGCCGTCGATGTCGGGAAGAGCATGGCATGGGTCTTTGATTCAATAGATAAGGACCCGGTGACATACAAAGACTTCATATCGATTCTCAAGACGTATACATATCGACAATCCTCATTAGCTTATATGTCTCATACATACTTGTAACGTTCACTTATGCATACTAACAAGTTGTATTTGCTAAAATAATTCGAATAAAGCATTTAGGTTCTATGTCTCTCATCATCACGGAAGGCATGATCCAAATGAGGAAGGAAAAGTCGGCTATAAAAACACTATGTGCGTGTAAGTGTAACTTACTTCTTCAAGACTCAGTTACATGGTCATCAAAAGCATTACCTAATATTTTCATATGCAAAACACACGATGCCCCCAAGCGGAGGCACAGGAGTGTACATTGTGGATACTATATATGTTCTATGATGAGTAACACCGTGCCTTTTGCAGGAGACACCCCCCTTAAGGGTAAGTTTGAACCTCTTCACCCGTAGTATAAAAACTTCATAAATGGTATGAAATACTAAACTGAAACTTATTTTCTTGTAGTGGAGAGAAGAGAAAGGAATGAAAAGAGACACATACAAGGATGACCAACTCTTAGAGCTCGTCGGCGACCTTTGCAACTTTATATTGGACCAGATTGTACACGTCAGAGACGCCTACCATGATCGAGAGTCTGACTTAGGTACAAATCCTCAGTACCAACACCTTCGTGAGACTGAAAGGCTAACTCTAGGACGTTGATAACAATGTGTATGAAATTTGTATATTTAATGATGGATTGTATATATATATCATTACGAATTGGACTTGTAATTGTACTTTATATAGTCGCATTCAGAACGTTGGTCGCGTAGCGTTCGGCAACGCGAACGCGGTTTGGAACGTTGGTCGCGGGCCGTTCGGCAACGCGGATGCTGGATAGAATACGCAGAAACAAACAGTTCTGGTCGAATTTGAATTGTAAATTTGAATTTTTTTTGCGGGAAAATGTACTGTAGGGGCGGTTCTAGATTGAACCGCCCCTACAAACAGGTATTATAGAGGCGGCTGGCACTACAGCCGCCCCTACAAATAGATTTGTAGGGGCGGTTGGTTCTTGAGCCGCCCCTACAAATAGATTTGTAGGCGGTTCAGATACCTAACCGCCTTTACAAATCGATTTGTAGGGGCGGCTCAATCACCAACCGCCCCTATAAATCGATTTGTAGGGGCGGCCTGGGAACCGCCCCTACAAATGCATGATTTGTAGAGACGGTTCGGTAGGGGCGGCTGACCAAACCGCCCCTACAAAGGGTTACCAGCCGCCCCTAAAAATGCTTTTTGTAGTAGTGTTTAGAGTAAGTCATTTTTCCATTTATAATATATTATATGCATGGTGAATATTGATCACATATGAGCTTCCTGCCTTGCTTGAGCTAACAGAATAATCATTTTTTTTTTTAGATAATGGATAAACATCCGGCCTCTACATCCGTAGATGTACACAGCCCAAAATTACAGAAAATGATAAAACCAAAAAGAAAGCCAAGGTCTTATAACATGACCAAGACGCTAACTTAAACAATAAAATTGTTTCCATCCGTTATTGGATATCTCTAGAGCAATAACTTCTAATTTCTTGCTTATTGTCGAGAGCGCGTCCTTAGCTTGCTCTTCACGCATTTGCAATTTGCCCCAGGAAAGCGTAACCAAGACGCCCCCGAAAATGACCTGCATAATAGAGTTAGATTTTATTTTATTAAAAACAACATCATTACGGCATCTCCAAATAGCCCAACACATAGCAGCCTCCCACCCAAATCAAATTTCTAATCCTTTTATTTTGATTAGACATTACCAAACATGTGGCTGATTGATCTAGGTTGAGTTAAACTAGTAGCAAAGAAGATAATCCTCCAAATCATTATGGCAATAGGGCAGTCCAGAATAAGTGTTGAATAGTTTCATTCCCATTGCAACAAACGCAATTCGACTCCCTTTCCAATTTTCCTAGACAAAGTTATCTTTGGTAAGAATGACACCTCTTTGTAGGAACCAGAGGAAAATTTTTATTTTTAGAGGAACTTTTATCTTCCAAATCTTCCTATGCCAAAAAGATGTATTTGTATCTATAAGGTTGAGATACATGGATCTCGATGAACTCTGAGCTGGTTAAACTCCATCTAAAATGATCAGATCCATTTATTAGTTCGACATGAGAAATACTTGCTACTAGACTAAGCCATTCTGCTTTATTACCCACGAGCCCTCCTAAAAGAAATATTCATAGTGCTCATTATCTTTGAGATCGGAGGATCTCTCACAATATTATATAAAGATGGATAACAACTTTCGAGGCCTAGCACCTACCCATACATCATCCAATTTCTTTAAGTCTCAAAAAAACTTAAAGAAATATTAGATGTAAATAAGCTGATGGACACTGATTGCTTTAACGTGGTTGTTCGGATGCTCGCATGCAGTGAGGGCCTGTTTTGTGGTTAGAAGACAAATACCACTACATGGACCTGCACTTTTGTGTAAGTTCATATTATTATCTGTAGCCACATAGAATTTTTAGTAATACTCTATATTTTAATGATAAAAAATAGTCCATATCTGATTTTGCTCGAGGCCCGCCCTATCATGTGAAGCTAGATATCAAGCAGTTGGCAAAATTGTTTAAATGTCGGCCTGGCATGGAGTATGATATTGAACATTGCGGCAATTTAAGCTACATTCCTTCGTCTTTTATAAATCTTGGATTTTGTTGCCCTAACATGAACAAATTGCTTGCAGATTCTATTGTCGTACTCTTTTATGGATCAGGTCACACTATTCATACTTAACATGGAGGCTAGAAATATTTCTATAATGGACCCGATGCCTATACCTATAGAGTTTAAGGGTAAACCTCGAAGCTTGTGGTACGTTCATAGAATAAAATAGGATTTTGTTGCCATAACATGAATAGCAGCCTGTTCGGTTGGCTGGTTCGTATCGTTGCTGGTTCATTTATGTGAGAGAGAAGTACTACTGGCTGGTTCGCGTAAATATTAGCCATGTGAGGGAGCTGGCCAGCCAGCCCAGCCAGCCCCAGCCCAGCGATCAGGCTGTAGATTGTTTGTAGATTCTAATGCCGTACTCTTTTATGGGTCATGTCACATTATTCATACTGAACATGGAGGCTAGAAATATTTCTATAATGGACCCGATGCCTATACCTACAGAGTTTAAGGGTAAACCTCGAAGCTTGTGTGAAATATTGCCAACAATGTAAACTTGGCCATGGAATTAGTCAATCCTAAATGGAACAACAATATTTTTATATATGGTGAAATATATTGCCAACATGGGTTCCAAGAACTGGAGACCGGTAATTGCTTCACTTGCACAATACTATTAGTTCTACCTAGACAAGTTTGTGGTGGTGTTCATAGATGATATTCTGATATACTCCAAAAATGAAGTAGAACATGAAGAGCACCTAAGGCTAGTGCTACAGAAACTCAGAGAACGAAGGAAGTATCTTTTCTTTGGCATATTATTTCAAATAGTGGAGTGATAGTGGATCCAAAGAAAAGTTAAAGATGTGCCGAGTTGGAATCCACCCAAAGATGTGAGATTTGGAGTTTCCTTGGTATGACGGGATACTACTGAAGATTCGTAGAGGGGTCATTTTCAAAACTCGCAAAACCAATGGCTACTCTACTTAATGCAAAGTTTGTGTGGTCAGAAAAGAGCCAAGCCACTTTTGAAGAGTTGAAAAAGAGGTTAACTATAGCCCCAATGCTAGTTCTACTAGACATCACTAGAAGTTTTTCTATTGTGATGCATCACGACAAGGTTTAGACTGTGTTCTAAACTTCTAATGCAAGAAGGCAGAGTTGTTGCATATGCATAAAGGCAGTTACGAAAGCATGAGTTGAACTATTCAACGCATGACTTGGAATTGACAGTAGTGGTACACGCTCTAAAATATAGAAACACTACTTAATTGGTCATAGGTGTGAAATCTATACCAACCATAAAAGCCAAAGTACATCTTCACTTAGTCAAACTTGAATTTGAGGCAACACCCAAGGAATATCATACAGAGTATCCTATCAAGATTTTGGATATAGCATAAAAGTTACTCGGAGTGAAGTTATCAAGATGTGTAAGGTTTAGTGAAATAGACAGTACTCCAAGGATGAGGCAATGTGGGAAAGAAAGGAAGACTTAAAGCCAGAGCATCATCATCTCTTTCAATCTTCCAAATCTTGAGGATGAGATTCATCTTGAGGGGTAGGTCTGTAACACCCTAAAAATTATTTTCTAAATTAGTAATAATTTTGTTTCTTTTTATTTAATTAATTTTCCACGTTTTATCTAGGCCAAATAATATTTTTATGAATATTAATTTCCATGGTTTATCTAGACAAAATAATAATTTTATGAAAATTAAAATTAAATATAAGGTGTAGAAACATCTTCGTTGCATTCATTCTGGTGCACAATCTTTGTTTGAGAGTAGGGCTAGAGTTGTGTGGCTTTGAATTCAAACCTAGTTTGTATTTGACGCAAGATTTAAAAAAAATCAGAAAAAGAAAAACCTTTTTTTTTCCTTTCACCCTCTCTGCCTCTTTCAGCCCATTGCTAGAGCCTGCCTAGCTTGCTCCCTCCCCCTTTTTCTTTTTTCGCGCGCGCTGCAGCCCACCCTGGAGCCCAAGCCACGTCCCAACGATCTCCTCTCCCCTTCCCCCGTGCTCTCCTCGCTCTTGGGCTGCTCCGCCCAACGCACCCCCGCACGTGGAGTGCCCGCAGCCACCCTTGCCCGCTTGCCAGTGTGCACGCCCCCGCTGACCACTCGGGCCCACCAGGCAGCAACCCGCGCCCCGCCCTTTCCCCCACCTCCAGCCTAATCGGCCCCGCCGCCGTTTCTCCTAGCTGGTAACCGTCGTAGTGAGTGGCCATTATGGCCATTCCGCTCGCCACCCTTGGCCTAGTGTAGCACCGCCTGACCCTCCCGCTCCCTCTCCCAGCCTATAAAGCCAAGGCCCCAGCCCTCAAACTCTCTCTTTTCCGTTTCTCCCCACCTCGCCACCACCACTTGGGTGCCGTCCCGGCAGCCGGCCGCCGCCGTTTCTTCGTCGACGAGCCCCGCCAGGTGATGTCGTGTCCAACCTGAGCCCCTTCCATGGCTTATCTCTCCATTTTGCGTGAGTGAAAGCCCAACAGCGCTCTCTCCCTCTCTCCATAGATCCCATCGTGCGAGGACCGCCGTCTCGGTGAGCTCTCCATTGATGCCATGTCCTTGGTCGAGTTCACCGTGACCTCTGCTTCCCCCTGGTGCAGCCCGCATCGTGAACCGAGGCCGGGAGCACCATCCCGAGGTTTCGCCGGTGAGCTCTGGACCGCTCCCATGGTGCGCCACCGTAGAGACTCGACGCCCCAGCGTCCATCCCATCACCAACCGCCCTGCGTTGTCCATCCGGTCACAGACGACCAAGATTAGAACATACCCCCTTCGGGGTCTGGCCGGCCCGCGGTAGACTGATGGACTGAGCCCACAAGCACGGTCCATAGGCGCGTCCATGGCCCCAGTTAACTGGAGCGCACTGCGTGGCGCCGTGCCACCTCAGCAGCCACGCCACGTCCCCGCGATTTTTGCAAAAGAGCCTCTGGAGTTTTCATCCTTGCTAGTTCAAAAACCCTTAGAATTAGCTCCTGTTTTTAGCAGTTTGAACCCTGATCTCTCTGGTTTTTGTACCCACCGTCCAGAGGCCCTATTTTTGCTTAAACCCCTTTGTTTTAGGCTTTTATCACGTTATAGGCCTCAGTTTTAGTGTATAGGCCCTTAGAAAGATGTATTTGTTTATAGAAATGCCACTGAAAATGGTTTCTTCTATATCTTTAAGTTTTTCTCTATATGTTCTTATTGTATGGTGTAATGTTCTAATAGAGCTATATATTTTCTTGCATGTGATGATTGTCTAGAATTCTTGATTGGTGATGGTCTTGCATATAGAGGGTGAGCGGTACGAGGAGCAGTTCCAAGACCAAGCTTGTGAGCAAGGTAAGTATAACCTATGGTGTGGGGGTACGACCCCGGATACCCACGGCAGGCCATATGGGCTGCGCCCTTAGGGGCGGCCTAGCCCACAAGACGAAGCCTTGCGGGACACGATCCTGGTCGGCGCCTTCCGCAAGACATCTGGAAGATATCATGAAGGTACTACGAGATCTGTTAGGATATGTATGATCCCAAGATTCCTGTAATCAGTTATTACTTTCCGGTTATCTCTCAGATCTAACCGACTTGTAACACTGCTCCCCGGACTATATAAGGCGGGCAGGGACCCCCTCCAAACTCACGCAATATCATACGATAGCTAATACAAACCAACAGACCATAGGAGTAGGGTATTACGTCATACCGACAGCCTGAACCTGTATAACTCGTGTGTCTCTGTTGCCTTCTTGTTCTTGATCTCACGCTCCTTTGCCAATCAATCTACCTTCGTGGGATACCCCTCGGAGGACTGCCGACGATATTCTGTCGACAGTTGGCGCGCCAGGTAGGGGTGTGCGTGCTGTTTCTTTGTCGAACAAGATGGCTTTTTCCGTAGACTCTTCGTTCCTTCCATAGCCCGGCCAGATCTTCACGGTCGAATCCATCTCGTGGGTCATCAACGCTGACAGAATCGGAGAGCTCCTCAAGCCGGTGCAGATCCGTTCTACGCTGATCACCCCCACACCTGCAACTGCAGATCCGATCTTGGAACCACTTCCAAGGTCGCCTTCATCGATGACTCGCCGCCCGCTTCCTCGTTACCAGAGGTGGCACATCAACAATAACGATCTGATCGAATCCATCGATCGGGTCGGTCTGAAGCTCGTCGATTGCTTCTCCATCACCGAGTCGGCTCTGGACAACCTCGTTCAGCGTCGACCACCCTCTGATCTGGATCTGTCGAAGGCTACTCGGCAAACTCCAAGGGTTATGGCCCTACCCTTCGGGCTCGCCAACGCCGCCGCTACATTCCAAGGTGCCCTTAGGGGTAAATTCACCGACTAGGTGGGGGATATCTATCCTCTCGTCTACCAGTTTGCCGACCAGCTTCCGCCGACAGTCAACATGTTGCACGCTAGCCGATGCCCCGGAGCATCCCTCCAAATCATCTTGGAAGAAAATCCGAACTCTGAATCCTAGGGCTCCACGGAGACCCTCACCGAAACCTTCACCGAGCAACTCCCTCTCCCGCCTTTCCAAAGCGCCGCGATCTTCAACGTCAGCATCAACAGTCCTCAGAATGGCGAAACTGAGGAGGAGCGCGCTGCTCGGGAGAACTAGAACGTCAACTACGCGCAGCGCTGAGAAAATGAGGCAGCCATTGCGAGGGCCGAGGCTGCTCAGAATAACCGGCTTGATTCACAGGGAAGACCGCTCCTGCTCCACCGTGACCTCGATGAAGAATTTCTCTGTGTTGACGGCCACGACGTCTTCAAGACTCTAAGCGCCAATCTGGCGGTGGCCGCCAATGAGCTCGCTCACCTCCCGCAGACACCCGAGCTCGCTAAGGTCGTCGCCATGCTTAAAGCTGCACACTGTCAGGTTAATGAGATTCACGAGGATTAGAGACCTTCGTACTCTACTAGCATGATTCGCCGATTAGCTGCGCCGAGATCTAATCGCTGCCCTAGTCAAAGCCGTTTCGCCGACTAGTCGTTACCTCTCTAGGGGGGAGCCGGGGACCACCATGCCGAACACCATCGCCAAAATGACCAAGAGGTCGAACAGGACGCTCGAGTGCACCTCAGCAACCTCTAGGATGCACGATGGCGTATCGAGCAACGTCACTTCGGTCGCCATGAAGATGAAGTACGTCGCCGCTAGGAGTACGGCAACCCGGACTCAGCCATCGAGCCTATCACTGACGGCAACGCTGCAGACAACGGTGTCGACAACCATGAGGGGCCTCCAGCTTTCACAAGGGCGCTCCGAACACTTCAGTGGCCCCGTGGTTTTAAGATCACTGGGGTCGAGCCCTACGAAGGAAGGATGAACCTGACACAGTGGCTGCAGGCTTACGCCACTATTGTCCGTGCCATCGGAGGAGACACCAGTGTCATGGCAAATTATCTCCCCATCATGCTTACGCCACCCGCCATGAGCTGGTTTACCAGCCTTGCGCCGGGCTCCATCGGATCCTAGGAAGAGCTAAAGAAAGTCTTCACCGACAATTATATGGCCACGTGTACTCGACTCGGCACCAAGCACGATCTCAACCGCATCAACCAAAAGCTATCCGAGCTCCTCCACAGCTACATTTGATGTTTCTCCAAGATGAGGAATTCTATTCCCAACATCACGGAAGCTTAGGTCATCACTGCCTTCATCCGTGGACTCCACCATCGCGAGCTTCGCTCCAAATTCAACCGCAAGCCGCCTACCGGCATCGGTGAGATGATCACTACGGCCAACCAGTACACCAATGCCGAGGAAGCCGAGGTGCGCTTCAACGAGGATGCGGGCACTCATCGCCCATCTCACCGCTTTGACGACTGCCCCGATGACCGACGCCACAGCGACTGCCGCCCCGACGACCGCAGCTACCATCGTGACAGCGGCCGTGATCGGATAGAAGGACCCAGGCCTGGCCAAAATCACCGCCGCCGGCCAGACCACATCGTCGCCTCCTTCAGTCAACCTTGTGCCAAGCGCAACTATGATGAATAGTACCAAAAGATCCTCGACGGCCCGTGCCCTCTTCACAAGAACGCCAAACACAAGATGAAGAACTGTCTCGGTTTGGCTAAGTAGTTCCATGACAAGAAGATGGACGATGATGCTAACGATGGAGCTGGAGGTTGCCGACCACCTAGGGGCAACAACATTGCCTTCTAGGACCACAACAAGGTGGTCGCCACCATCTTCGGGGGCCTCGCTTCCACTGAGAGCAGAAGAGAATGAAAGCTCACCGCACGGCGAGTGCTCTCCATCACTACGGAAGATGCCACCGCCAACCCCAGCTATCGCCCATGGTCCGAGGTCCCCATCACCTTCAGCAAGGCCAACCAGTGGGTGGATATTCCCTACACAGGGCGTTTTCCCCTCGTCCTCGATGCAACCGTATAGAAGGTGCTCTTCAGAAAAGTGCTCGTCGACGGTGGGAGCGCTCTAAATCTCCTCTTCACTGGAGCCCTAAAAGAGATGGGCCTCAATTTGTCAGATCTCACACCCTCCGACTCCTCCTTTTGGGGTGTGGTACCTGGTAGGGCCTCCAAACTGCTTGGAGAGATTACCCTACCAGTACAGTTCGGCACGGCAAGCAACTACCGCGTCGAACACATCAACTTCTACGTCGCCGACTTCGACACCGCCTACCACACCATACTTGGTCAGCCAGCTCTGGCCAAGTTCATGGCCGTGCCACACTACGCCTATCTAGTGCTGAAGATGCCTTCGCCTGCTGGAGTCTTGGCCCTGTGGGCCAACCTCTCCATCGCATATGCCTACGAGACAGAGAGTCTCGCCCTCGTTGAAGCTACCGACCTCTCCATCCAGATGGCTAGCGTGGTCACCGAAGCCAAGACGGAGCCTACCAAAGACATGGAGATCCTAGAGCTAGAGCCAGCACGCCTTTGCCAAGTCAAAGGAAGTCAAGGAGGTCGACCTCGGCCTCGACGACACCTCCAAGACCGTGAAGATTGGGGCTCACCTTGACCCCAAATAGGAGAGCGCACTCATCTCCTTCCTATGTGCCAACGATGACGTGTTTGCTTGGAAACCTGTAGACATGCCGAGGGTACCACGGGAGAAGATCGAGCACTCCTTGAATGTCTTGCTGACCGCCAAACCGATCAAGTAGAAATTTCGCCGATTCGCGCCAGACAAGAAGGAGGCTATTAGGGTAGAAATAAAATGGCTCTTAGCTGTCGGATTCATAAAAGAAGTGTATCATCCAGATTGGTTAGCAAACCCTATTCTCGCTCGAAAAAAGAATAAAGAGTGGAGAATGTGTGTTGATTAATCTTAACAAACATTGCCCTAAAGACCCCTTCGGCCTGCCTCGGATAGACGAGGTTGTAGACTCTACCACTGGCTATGAACTGCTCTCCTTCCTTGACTGTTACTCCGGCTATCACCAGATTTCCCTGAAGGAAGAGGATTAGATCAATACATCGTTCATCACGCCTTTCAGCGCTTACTACTACACAACTATGTCCTTTGGACTCAAGAACGCCAGAGCAACCTATCAAAGGGCCATCCAGATGTGCCTCGACCAATAGATCGGCTGTAACGTTGAAGCCTACATCGATGATGTGGTCGTCAAGACCAAGGCCGCCGATAATTTTATCCCCAATCTCGAGGAAACTTTCGCCAACTTGAACAAGTACCGATGGAAGTTGAACCCTTCAAAGTGCATCTTTGGAGTTCCATCTGGTATACTGCTGGGCTACATTGTTAGTGCTTGAGGTATCGAACCTAACCCTAACAAGGTCTC
This sequence comes from Miscanthus lutarioriparius, assembly GCA_904845875.1. Taxonomy (NCBI): domain Eukaryota; kingdom Viridiplantae; phylum Streptophyta; class Magnoliopsida; order Poales; family Poaceae; genus Miscanthus; species Miscanthus lutarioriparius. The sequence goes on along the minus strand of CAJGYO010000008.1, from coordinate 38,368,369 downwards.
CACCATCACCAACATGAAACGGCCGACATGTGTCAAGGATATACAGAAGCTTACAGGCTGCATGGCTGCCTTAAGCCGCTTCATATCACGCCTCGGCGAAAAAGGGCTACCTTTCTTCAAGCTCCTCAAGGCCTTCGAGCGCTTCTCCTGGTCGGAGGAGGCAGACATAGCTTTCAAGTAGCTCAAGTTGTTCCTAACAAAGCCTCTAATCATGATGGTGCTGCGACCAAATGAAACTCTTCTGATCTATATCACCGCTACTTCTCGCGTCGTCCGCACTGCTATCGTTGTCGAATGCGAGGAAGCTGGGCACGCCTACAAGGTGCAACGTCCAGTCTATTTTATCAGCGAAGTACTTAATGAGCCCAAAACTCGTTACCCTCAGGTACAAAAGCTGTTATACGCCATTCTGATTACGTCGCGTAAGCTCTGACACTACTTCGAATACTACAAGATCGCCGTGGTCACTGAGTTCCCTCTGGGGGACATTCTCCGCAACAAAGAAGCCAACGGACGCATCATTAAATGGGCTATTGAGCTCGGCACCTACTCCATCGAATTCAGAAGCAGACCTACCATTAAGTCACAGGCGCTTGCTGATTTCGTCACTGAGTGGACCGAGATCCAAGAGCCCATCGCCGCTACTTGCCTCGAGCACTAGGGGATGTACTTTGACGGTGCCCTTAACATCAACAGTGCTGGTGCGGGCATTTTATTCATTACACCGACCAAAGACAAGCTCCGCTATGTTCGTCGGATACACTTTCCGGCCTCCAACAACGCCGCGGAATATGAAGCATGTCTCCACGGTCTCCGTATAGCAGTCGAGCTCGGTGTCAAACGTCTCATGGTGTATGGGGACTCCGCGCTGGTTATCAACCAGCTCAACAAAGATTGGTCCTGTTCCAGTGAGAAGATGGACGCATACTGCGCTGAAATCAGGAAGCTTGAAAGGAAGTTCTACGGTATCGAGTATCACCACGTGGTGCGTGACCAAAACTAGCCCGCCGACCACTTGTCCAAGTTGGGCTCTTCTCGTGCCGCGATCTCGCCAGGGGTCTTCGTTCAGGATCTCCTGGCGCCATCCATCAAAGAAGATAAGGAAGTTCAGGAAGTTCCCCCCGTCGAGCAGCTGGTACTTACAGTACCTTCATCAGCCGTCGATTGGAGGGGAGCAATTCATCAAGTACCTCACCAGAGCCGAGGTACCCGCCGACAAGACTGAAACAGAATGCCTAATTTGTCGAAGCAAAAATTATGCGCTGGTGGATGGCAACTTGATGAGGAAGAGTGCCAAGGAAGGGATACTACAAAAATGCATCACCCAAGAGGAGGGAGTAAAGCTACTTTTCGAAATTCACTCTGGTTCCTGCGGCAACCACGCGGCTTCGAGAACACTGGTCGGAAAGGCTTTCTGAGCTGGTTTCTATTGGCCCACAGCCATCTCTGACGCAGAAGACCTTGTCCGACGTTGTGAAGGATGCCAATTTTTTGCTAAGCAAATACACGTGTCGGCGCAAGAGCTGCAAATCATCCTAGCTTCCTGGCCCTTTGCGTGCTGGGGACTGCATACGATCGGGCCTTTCAAGCTAGCGCTAGGTGGTTTTCGGTACGTATATGTCGCCATCGACAAGTTCTCTAAGTGGATTGAATATAAACCGCTCATCTCAGCTACTACAAAGAAAGCAGTCGAGCTCTTCGAAGATATCATCCACAGATTTGGTCTCCCGAACAGCATCATCACCGACCTCGGAACTATGTTTACTATCCATCACTTTTGGGACTTCTGCGAGGACCGGTATATCTCTGTTAAATACGTCTCTGTTGCCCATCCTAGAGCCAATGGCCAGGTCGAACGGGCGAATGGCATGATCCTTGATGCCCTCAAAAAGAGGCTCTATCAGAAAGAAGAAAAGCATCTGGGCAGATGGCTCAAAGAACTACCAACTATGGTCTGAGGACTACAAACTCAAGCTAGTCGTGGCACCAGTGTGTCTCCATATTTTTTGGTCTACGACTCAGAGGCCATACTACCAGCGGATGTCGCCTTCCGAGCACCTAGGGTGAAAAATTATGATGAAGAGCAAGCCACAGCTATTCGGATAGAGGACGTCGACAGGGCTGAGGAAGAACACTTGATCACCTGTTTCCAAATACCTAGAAGGCTTGCGGAGATACTATAACTGCAACATAAAAGATCATTCATTCATCGTCGGTGACCTCATCCTCCGTACAAAACAAAAAACCGAGGGCTTGCACAAGCTCTCTTCCCCTTGGGAAGGGCCTTACGTCGTCAAAGAAGTCATCCGACCAGGGTCTTATCGCCTATGTGACCTAGACGAAATCGATGTTCCCAATTCGTGGCACATCGAGCACCTTATACGTTTCTATCCTTGAGATGCTCTAGATATGTACTCTCCACTTTGTGATAAATAAAGTTTTGTTCTCCATAATTTGTCTTCATTTTTTCTCCATTACGTTTTAATCTCCACATACGGTCGCCAAGCACTATAATACTCCATAACGAGCTCCAATACGAAATCGCCGACCATGGTTTGATGAATAAATTTCTCCAAATCGCCGATGACAGTTCGCCAAATAAATTTCTCCAAATCGTCGACCACGGTTCACCAAATAAATTTCTCCAAATCGCCGACCACGGTTCGCCATACAAATTTCTCCAAATCACCGACCACTCTCCTCCAAATCTCCAATGATTTTGCCTGACGAGTTTTCTCCAAACCGCCGAAAATGTTTCTCCAACCCTCCAAGTTATTTTCGCCGATAGCCGAGTAGCATATGTCTTGGTCTGTGCCTTGTGGAGAAGACCCAGTCTCTGATCCCTTCCTACACGTGCCACGGGCTCTGTGCTCTAGGTTATGGGTGGTCGGCTGCGGTTCCTTGGTGACGCCCGTTCCCCCTACACGTGCACGGGCTCCGTGCTCGGCGTTATGGATTATGGGCTAGCTGAGGCCAGGGGCACGGTAGAGAACTAATTGCTCGGATGCAGCTAATACTTTGTATATCTCCATGTTATTTCAACAACCGCCGAGCAGCATACGTTCCATTCTTTTCTCTCTGGAAAAGACCCAGTCTCCGATCCCTCCCTATACGTGCTACGGGCTCCGCGCTCTACGTTATGGGTGGTCAGCTGATGTTCCTTGGTGACATCTGTTCCTCCTACATGTGCACAGGCTCTGCGCTCGGCGTTATGGACTATGGGCTAGCTAAGGCCAGAAGAGTTTAGCAATGAACTAACTGCTCGGACGCTACTTATACAATGTATATTTGCGTTATGGTTAAAACGACGAAGATTTTTTCATCGAAATGTCAGTAAACGGGATAAACGTACACCTTGTAACATTTATACATATATGTAAATGTTTTTTGCGCTTTTGCGCGTTCTAACTACCCCATCCAGATGTTGCAGATGATACCCTCTGAGCAGATCATCGAGCTTCACCACCGTTGTCTGTATCTCCAAAAAGGTCGATGTCGCCGGCCAGTTTTTTTGCCGCGTCCTCCACCTCATCCTCTAGCTGCTTAGTCTAAGCCTTGCCCAGCCCTTCGGTGAATCCTTCCCCTATCGCCTGAAGGTCAGTGGCTGGATAGTGGGAACGAACCATAGCAAGGGTGTGGGTAGCGGTGAAAACAACGACATCGCGGTTGAAGGTCTTAAAGCTCTCCCACGCCGTCTTGCATCTTTCGATGATGATGTCCAGGCATGGCGGCTTGCCGTAGGGCTAAGGAGCTTCCTCTGGCTTGACGCAATCGAGCACTGGTTTGATTCCAGCAACTACGATGTCAAACTTCTCCCTCTGGGCCCGGGCATCCTGCTCTAGCACATCGAACTGTGCTTTGACCCTCCGACGGTAGTCTGTAAGCATTTCAAAGTTTCATCAAGCAAAAAAGTTACTTCAGCAGTAACCCCGACCAGGGCGTACTCACCGTCTAGCTCCTCGCCCAGTTTGTTCGCTCGCCCTGTCTCCTTCGCTTTCTCCTCTTAGAGTTGCTCGAGGGCCTGGCGTAGCTGGCCGAGCTCCACAGCTTGCTCTACAAGCACAACAGTCATCACCGACAATAAGCATATCCAACTATGCAAAGCGCTTTTGCCGATCACACGTACCTTTCTTCTGCTCGGAGACTTTCTGTAGCTGCTCTAATTGCTCAAAAGCGTCCTTCAGTTGCATGGAGGCAGTGACCAGCTGCTCGGACTTGCTCTGTAGTTGTTCTTTCGTGGCCAACAGCTGCTCAGATAGGACCCCCCTTTGGTGTTCTAGGTCCCACGCGTTGGACTCAGCAAGGTCTCGCTTTGCGCTGGGCCCTTTGTTTATTTCTCTCTGAGAGGTTCATCACCTCCTTGAGTTTTTGGTTCTCCTCGATGAGGGGCTCCATCCTCTTCATCAACTAGTGTCGATTCTCGGCAGTCCGAGTTATCCTCTGAAATTCACAATGACAATGATGGAATTCGATCTGCAACGTCAAAGACGAATACTCAGGATTCAGTACAAACCTCGATTTGTTTTATTACACCTGCGAGGGTGGATTTCAGCCGCCTCATCTCCTTGGGGGTGTCCTCCTCCTCGACAACTACCACCTCATCACCTTGCTTGCGAAAGATTCGGACAGATTGGGTTTGAGGCTCAGCACAAACGATCTCCTCCACCACGTCCTCCTCTTCCGCAGCAGCTGGAGGCACCACCGGGGGGGCTCTGTGGCCGGACAGCTGGTCCGACCATTCCTTGCATCGCCTCAGGGGGCGCCATTAGTTGCTCAGGCACCACTGGTTCCATCAACCTAAGCTCTGGTGCATCGCAGGCAACTTCAGTTTCAACTCCGGAGGGTCCGGTAGTACCCCTCGTTGCCTCGAGTATTGTCGCCAACCGGTCCACCGCTGGTGCCAGCCTCTCGCCATCTCCAAGTCCACCCGCAGCGGTGGTTGACTCTTCTGCCTGCTGCCGAGCATCAGGGGACTCCGATACGGGAGCTACCGACGCTGCCTCCGCCCCGGGATTAGCTTGAGGTTGCTGATCAGTCTGGTCGGGCGGGTCTGAACCCTTCGTACACCTTGTGTTGCATCAGATCATTTTGTCAAGTGCCAGGCAAGCCAAGATAAGACAACAAGTTAACTCCAGCACAAGGGTACTTACCGTTTGGTCTGCCGAAACACTCTTTTGAATCGACGATGCCTTCCCGAGCCGCCAGGCGCGGTTATGGGATCGACTGCCATGCTTTGGGGTGAAGGTCTAGCCTCCCCTATAGTTGGCCCTTGCTCCACAAGCCACTCTGGGATATCCTTCGCCTGTTGCTCCGGGTTTACCTCCGCCTGTTGCTCGGGGGCTCCCGTCGCTTGCCCCGTAGGGACTCCCGTCGTCTGTTGCGTGGGAACTTCCCTCGCCCGCTGCTCAGGGGCTCCCCTCGTCTACGGCTCAGGGACTTCTTCACCTCCACCTAATTGATCCCCCGTGTGCATGCTGCATGGAGGTGCCTGCATGCTCGAAGGATTACCAACTTGGTCTTCGTCGCCGTTAGACCACTCGATTACCGCGGTCCTGCACGTTTGAGTGGTCTGGTCTCCACCAAGCGAGATGCCGCCTAGTCTGAGGGGAGCGACAGCCACCATCTTTCTCTTCTTCTGGGCTAGCTTGTCTATCGCTGCCCTCTTCCCCCGGGTTTTCTCTGACATCGAGGGAGGAATCTCTGTCTAACCAACATCCACACCTCTGGACTCCAAAGAAACACAGACGGAACTTCCTTCAGGCCGAGCCAGTGGTCGTGCATCCACCACTGGTGGCCAATCACCTCTCAGCACATCCGAGAAGTACACTACCCTATCCTACGAGTGGATCTTTGAATGAGTCAGTCAATCCCCTGCTCGATAACTGTCAACGATGCAAGGCAACATGAGCAAAGCAAATTGAGATGGTTACCTGAGGAGGTGGGTTACTACAGTTGAAGGCTTTCGTTTCCTTTGGCCAGCTAAATGAGGCATGGAAGGTGAATAGCTCTCTGGCTCGGCCTATCACTTCTTTCTTCGACAGCCGTTCTGTACTCTCCTGGGTCCCATCGTCGTCACCCCTGAAGTCAAAGCCTAGGTGGGCCCTCTCTTTGCAGGGCTTGACATGGCGCACTATGAAGCTTGCCGCCACCAGTTCACCTCTAAGCTCCATGCCCTTAATCAAGTCAAGGGGTTCCCTGACTTGTTCCATGTCAGCGCTATTTTGTCTCTCCGACCAGCTACTCTGGCTCTCCGGGATGTGATGGACGTCGCATCGGATTACCGGGTGGCTCTGTTTAATGTAGAACCACTTGGCGTTCCATCCTTTTAGAGAAGTGTTCAGTGGTACATTGATGTACTCGCTGGGCATCCTGTCCCTGAGCTGCAGGTATACACCACCGACCACCTTGGAACCACTGCCGCCCTTCTTCTTCAACCAGAATAGGTGCCTGAAGAGGTTGAAGTGTGGAAGAATCCCCAGGAATGCCTCACAGAAATGGATAAAGACTAAGACATGTAGTATGGTGTTTGGGTGTAGATTGCAGAGGCTAATCGCCCAAAACTCCAGCAGATCCCTCAGAAAAGGGTGAACAGGGAACCCCAACCCTCGCTAGAAATAATCCTCAAATACTACACCTTCATCAGTGTGAGGTGTTGGAAAGGGCTCACCGCTGGCTGGTCGCCATTCGACGGTGACGCGGTCTGGAAGAATGCCCGCTGCTACCATTTCGTTGAGTGCCGCTTCCCCCATCTTTGATGGCACCCATTCCTCGTCGTGGCTGGCTTCGGTGGCCACTTTCTTCGGCTTCGCAGTTCCCTTTTTCGGCGCCATTCTCTCAGATCTGGGTTGAGATTGGAGGCAAATGCGCGCATGAATGCGGATTGGCAAGCACAAGAGTTCAGAAGACGAAATGGCAAAGTGGCAGAGGTGGAGACTTGGGATGTGGCGGCACAGTTATAAGGCACTTTCCCCACCTCTTTGCAGTTGAGGGTTTTTGGGAAACCGTTCCCACGATTTGCGCCTCTCTGAATCCTCCGCAACAGCAAGGTGGGCCGTAACCTGGGCTTTTGCGCAACCGCAGCCCACGTCGCCCATTTATCACCACCGTCAATCACTGCTCACTGAATTATCGCCGATTTCTTCACCATTTATTGAGGCTCAGTAACCGCCACTGTACAGCCATTAATCCGATTTTTTCTCCACGGTTTGATTTCTCTGATATCCACGCTTGCATCTTGGGGACTGGCTGCCTGCTCGGCTGGTCTTTAGTTGTTTCTCTGTTTCTAACCTTGGCACCACGTGACTGCGTCACCTACTATCAGGCTCGGGGACTAAGTGGGCACACTTCACCTTGCGGTGAATGTGTTTGTCTCTTTTTGGGGCCACGCCCGGGGACTGGCTACTTGCTCGGCTAGTCTTCTTTTATTCTTCTACTTTCTGATCCTGGCACCACATGACTACGTCATCTATTGTTAGGCTCGGGGACTAAGTGGGCACACTTCACCTCGTGGTGAATGTGCAGGATTTTTTCTTGAAGACTACATGCCTCTTGAAGAAGATTGACTCCTCCTGTGGTCGGACTCTAAGTGGGCACACTTGGTCCACTGCGAGGAAATTTTCTATTCTGAACTTGAGATCCTTACACCCTTATGGCAAGCCATGCTTGGATCTTTCTGCTCGGCTGTGGTCCTCGCTGCTCGCTACTGCTCAGCAACTCGTCATGGTGGTCGGACCGAGAGTTTGACTGCTTGGCTTTGTTTGCAACTGCTCGGACAAGAACAAGACGGCATTGTACAATGGGTACAAGGTGCTCGGGGACTAGCTGTGGGGGGTACGACCCCGGATACCCACGACAGGCCACATGGGCTACGCCCTTAGGGGCGGCCTAGCCCACAAGACGAAGCCTTGCGAGGCACGATCCTAGTCGGCGCCTTCCGCAAGACATCTGGAAGATATCCTGAAGATACTACGAGATCTGTTAGGATATGTATGATCCCAAGATTCCTGTAATCAGTTATTACTTTCCGGTTATCTCTCAGATCTAACCGACTTGTAACCCTGCTCCCCGGACTATATAAGGCGGGCAGGGACCCCCTCCAAACTCATGCAATATCATACGATAGTTAATACAAACCAACAGACCACAGGAGTAGGGTATTACGTCGTACCGATGGCCTAAACCTGGCTAACTCGTGTGTCTCTGTTGCCTTCTTGTTCTTGATCTCACGCTCCACTGCCGATCAATCTACCTTCATGGGATACCCCTCGGAGGACTGCTGACGATATTATGTCGACATATGGTTTCCTTGTTACCCAGGAAATTTAATCACTTATATACATATGCATGTGTCTAAATTTGATATGCCATAAGGACATGCCTATAAATACTTTATCTATATATCCTTGTCATATGTGGGGTGTTTTGCATAATAGAAGGATTAGTTTTTACTATGCTTCACAAATGCTTAATTATAATTTTGACTAATGGATTTAATGAAATAAAATATGCTTTTTAGCAACTTGGCAAGAAGGGGGCTGGAGCATGTGTCTTTTTATGCTCCAGTTGCTCTCCATAAGGACTAATACTTAAAGCGTCCACCTAGGAGGTATCGTACAACCTTGGGGATTACATGGCTCTGACCTTAAACAAGTAACTAGAGTGGTGCTAGCTGTAACACCCCGACTCAGGGCTTAATAGGATTAATAGGATACTCGTACCAACAAGTTGCAACTTCTTTTCTAGAAGCCCATCTCTTAAGAACTCCAAGGTTAAACGTGCTTGGCCTGGAGCGATGGGTGATCGACCGGGAAGTTCTTCCCGGGTGCGCACGAGTGAGGACAAAGTGCACAGAAAAGACAAGTGTTGGTCTGTGAGGGCAGTCTATGTCCTAGGAAAGCTACCGAATGTAAGCGGGCCTGGCCTCGAGGAGGCGGGACGTTACACTAGCGCGTCTGTAGCGTACCAAAAGGGCAAGAGGGGGTGCCACGATGGGCATGGTCCTTGTTCTATCGAAGTGTGTGCTGGGCTACATGTCAAGGTGTGTGCCACTTCGAAGAGAGTCTTCCATGGCATATGGTCAACCAAAACCTTAGCGGCTAGGTGTGTGCCACTTTGGAGGAGAGTCTTCTGTGGCATGTGGTCGACCGAAACCTTAGCGGCTATGACTTGTTAGGGCTCCTAGTGAAAAGTTAAGTAGTGAACCTTGCCACACATCCTTAGAAGATGTGAAAAGGACCTTGCAAACCCTGGCATATGGGAATCATGACCTAGGGGGTATAAAGTTGTACACGCTGCTCACGGACACGAGCGGCCTAGATACTTTATGTATATCTAGATATGTGGACGATATGTGGACGGATATGAGATATCTTTATTATTGATGCTATAATTACTTTCACATGGGAATGGGTTTTCTCAGTAAGTTAGCAATTATGGTTAAATATAAAATATGACCAACTAAAATGTTAACCACATTATCCCATGTCAAGCCTTCAAGCATTGCATCCCCATAGTTATACTTGTTGAGTATGGTGGGCTCATGCTTATTTTTGTTCAATAAAAATCCTAGATGGGTACGAGACAGAGAAGATTTCAAGGAGTCTCCAAAACATGTCCAGAAGTTCTAAGATGAGCATACCACTAGTTGATGTCCAGGTGGGATGGATCTACCATAGTTTTATGTATCCGCTATAATAATGTCATTGACAATCATGTGATGAACTTAAATAAGTGAAGCAATAAGGTTGTAAACGATTCATGCTATGATATTGCTACTATTTGTAAGTATATGTGGTTCGGAACTTCCTAGGCCCACATATACTCAATGCTCAGTTTTATTTATAAAACTAGGTGCTACAAATTAGTACCAGAGCCGAACTGACTATAGAACTCTCAACCTAGATAGAATTGGACAACCTTTTAAGAATTAATTCCAATTTTTTGTAGATTTTCTTAATTTACACACTCTATTCATTTTTGTGAAATTTTCTAAGATCTAACTTCTATTTAAAAATTCTGTAGATGAATCGCACCAAGCAGACCGCCTTGTAAGAGGTCAGGTGTGAAAGGTCCAAGATGGCTAGGGGTGGTGAATAGCCTAATTAAAAATCTACAAATTACTACAGCAAAATGATTACTACAACAAATGGCGATAGCGAGTTTTCCTCTAGCTCTACCAAGTGATGCAAGCCACCTATTCAAGCAATTCTAGTGAATTATAATCTCTATGGCACACAAAGGTCTTGGTTGCTCATTCTACGCTAGTGATCAATTCTAGTTACTTGGTAGCTAGCACAAGTATTACTACCAATTACTTCTAGCTACTCAACTAATCAATTCTAGTTATTGTCGATGAAATATGGTCGGCAGTCCACCGAGGGGGTGCCCGTGGTGGTAGATTATCGGTAGGATGCGCGTAATCAGGAACCAGATGGTGACACAAGGCGCAGAGACAGCGATTTAGACATGTTCGGGCCGTCTGGTCAACGTAATACCCTACGTCCTGTGTCTTTGGTGTATTGTATTGAGATGTATACAGATTAACCTATCATCTAGGGGACCCTTGTCTCTCCTTATATACTCCGAAGAGACAAGGTTACAAGTAAAGTATCCAATTTGGTACTATTACAATATCTAGTACAACTTGTAATCTTGATGTGCACGCCTTGATCTTACGGGCCGGGCCACCTCGGATGGTGCGGCCCATGTACCATCTTGTGGTACCCGGGGGTATACCCCCCACAGCTAGTCCCCGAGCGCCATGTATTCTGATGCGACACGCCATTTTAACCTTCTCCAAACAGTGAGGCTTGAGTTCTTGACATCTCCGACCACCGTTGTCGCCGGAGAAGTAAGTTGTCCGAAGAATGTATGGTGCTCTTAAGAAGAAAGAAAAAGATTTCTGTCCTAGGAAGTGTGCCCACTTGTATTTCTAAAAAGAAATGTAAGTGTGTCTTGAAGCGTAGCGTCCTTGATCATCAGAGGCATAGGGGTCGAAAAACAAACACATTCACCGCAAGGTGAAGTGTGCCCACTTAGTCCCCGAGCCTGGTAGTAGGTGACGTAGGCACATGGTGCCAGGGTCTAAAAAGAATTCCTAGTTAAGTTGAAAAATGAATCATCGTACAAGCGATACGAGATGCACCGGCAGGTGCATCGTACCGATGTAGTCCCCGAGCTTGCTGGAAGGCGAGGTATGAGCCTTGTAGCAAGGTCTAAGTGAGAAAAAATATCCCAACTGTATGCGAGTCGCCAGTCGCATGTAGTCGAGACGCAAAGTCCCCGAGCCGTGGTCGGAGAGTGGTCGAGGCAGTCCCCGTGCGTAGGTCGAGAAACGAGCGACGAAGTCCCAAAGCTATGGTCAGAGAGTGATCGAGGCAGTCCCCGAGCACAGGTCGAGGAGCGAGCGACGAAGTCCCCGAGCTGTGGTCAGAGAGTGATCGAGGCAGTCCCCGAGCACGGAGTGGTCTGGCCAGAAGTCCCAGAGCACGGAGTGGTCTGGCGAGTCCCCGAGGGTCCCAGAGCACGAAGTGGTCTGGCGAGTCCCCGAGCACAAGGGTGGTCTGGCCAGAGTCCTCGAGCACCGTAGTGGTCTTGGCGAGCCCCGAAGCATGAGCTCGTTGACCGAACTATGTTCCTGAAAAATAAACACGGAGAGCGGTAGTACATGATGATGTACGAAATATATTGATCTCTCTGTAGGAGGTGAAGTAAACACTTGGTGTTTGGTTGACGATGAATTATACTTGGTGTAATATTCGAAAAATAACATTAGCTGTTTTTATCCCTTTTTGTTATGTAGCAACGTAGCGCGATGTATTAACCTGTCCTAGAGAATGCGCTAGCCCTGGGCTAACCAACATCTCGTAGCGCGAGGTACGGAACGCTGCCGCACGTAGAGTGCCAGTGTTACCAAGGAGCGACTGCCGACTACCCGTAGCGCAGAGGGCAGACTCTCATGCACGCGTGGGGTGGAGCCAGAGACAGTGCCAGCTCTGGGATTCTCAAGCAGGAAGGAAAACGTATCAGCGAACTGTTGTAAAAACTTATACATGTTTTGGATTGTATGTATGGAGAAAATTCGATGCGGAGCGCACCCTTAGGGTGGTCGGCGAAGGTGTACGATGATCGAAGAAATTTTCAATTAAAAATAATACTTAGCTTTATTGATGACCGGTGGGTGTAGTCGGCGTGTTGCGATGTTCGAGAGATCGCTTGACGTGGCTCGCTTGTGGCTCAGCGCGGCTCGCTCAATGGCTCGACGCGGCTCAACGCGGCTCGTCGTGACTTGCTAGACAGCTCGGACGGCTTGTTTGACGGATCGACACGGCTCGCTGATGGCTCAACATGAGTTGATCGACGTCTGGCTTCTGAGTGCTCCAGAGCTCATGTACTTGGCCTTGACGTTCCGACCTATGTCTGTACACCCTCTCCTCCAAGCTCCAGCGGCAGGCGTGCGCCTTGAGTCGATGATCCCATCATGCATGCATCTTGCTTCGGTCATCGCGAGATGCCGCGCGAGATGGTGCATGAGGAAAAATAAAAAGATTTGTGTGTCATTGAATAGAAATCAAGTAATAAATATTTAATTGAGAATTCACTTAGCTTTTGGGCGTGTGAACAAATCGTCTTGGCCTTCTGCCCAATGAGATGGCTTGCATGTATACTTGTGTAGATGTATACGCGTATATGCGTAACTCTTGGCTAGCTTGTGTTGTCTTCGTGCTGCTGTGGATTGAGCCGACGCCTGGTCGGAACTTTGGCCTCATGACGGACGCACATGAGGGCCGTCGTGGACGATATGATGGGAAAAACCGCCGTCATAGATTGACACCGAGTTGCCGCAATTTTGATGAAACTCCACATGTCGTCGCCTTGATCTTGCTAGATTGCATGTCCGTCGTGCATGAATACGATGGATATACTAGTTGACGTCACCTCTTGCATGTATCCCCGGTACAGTGATCGTTGAACGCCTGCCGCGAGAAGCTGGGTTGCCGTGGATGGCGTTGTTGAGGAAAATTATCTTTGGATAGACATCTGGTTGGTCGCGATGAAGTTGTCCGGTCCTCGAGCTTTTCGGCCTGTCGCCATGACTGTGGTCGCGATTGTCGTAGCGCCGTTCTTCGCGGCGATCATCATTGCGACATGGTCTGGTGGCCGATGTGGTCGGAGCTCGGCGGAGCTGCTCGGGACGTGATCGTGGTCGACGTGGTCGGAGCTCGGCGGAGCTGCTTGGGACATGGTCGACGTGGTCGTGGTCGGAGCTCGGTGGGGCTACTCGAGACGTGGTCGACGTGGTCTGTAGACTTCTGGGCCCAGGGTCAAATTAGTAGTACGAGCAATCGGAGGTTCATCATAGATGCATGCATCTGGTGATCCACGGAAGCCTTTGTCTCCATGATATCCATAATTAGCTTGCTTGCTGTTGCCATCCGTGTGCCCGATGGAAGCTTTGCATGGCGGTGTAGATATGTCATCACGTGATGACATGATGTTACACTTAAATCTTCGGTGTTGATGCATGCAGACCCGATCTGGCAGGAAGGTTCACGCGGGAAGCACGGCGAGTCCCACTGTAGGTCGTAGTCGTCGTTGCCGAAGGACGTTGTCGCAAACAACATTGATCTTGAGATCCCATCTGGTTCGCCGTGGATCAGCACACACAACCCCTAAAGGGGTCCCCTACCCGGCGCGCCACTGTCGATGAAATATGGTCGGCAGTCCACCGAGGGGGGTGCCCGTGGTGGTAGATTATCGATAGGATGCGCGTAATCAGGAACCAGATGGTGACACAAGGCGCAGAGACAGCGATTTAGATAGGTTCGGGCCGTCTGGTCGACGTAATACCCTACGTCCTGTGTCTTTGGTGTATTGTATTGAGATGTATACAGATTAACCTGTCCTCTAGGGGACCCTTGTCTCTCCTTATATACTCCGAAGAGACAAGGTTACAAGTAAAGTATCCAATTTGGTACTATTACAATATCTAGTACAACTTGTAATCTTGATGTGCACGCCTTGATCTTACGGGCCGGGCCACCTCGGATGGTGCAGCCCATGTACCATCTTGTGGTACCCGAGGGTATACCCCCCATAGTTACTTCTACCACTACACAAGTATATCGAAATGTAAATGCAAATGATAGAGATAGCTACCAATCTCGACAAGCGAAGATCAATCAAATAAAGAATATCAAGTGATCCAAGGAGACAAATGACACACAATTTTTCTCCCGAGGTTTATGTGATTGCCGGCACGCTGGTCCCCATTGTGTCGACCACACACTTGGTGGTTCGACGGCTAATAGGTGTTTCACAAACCTAGCCCAACAAATGAATGCCGCAAGAACCTACACACAAGTGAGGGTAACTCAATGACATGAGCAATTTACTATAGTGGCTTTTGGCGCTTCATCGGGGAATAAGCCCAAGAAGCCCTCACAAATATAATCCTTGATTGGGGGCGGACACAATCACCAAATCCCCTCACTACTACAGATTGATATATTGTTGTCGCCACTTTCACTGCTGTAGCGATAGAAACGACGGTGTGATACTTCCACCGTCTGTTAGAACGATAGCGAGGCCTCCTAGGAATGAAACTGACAGTTCAGACTTCGACCACCGATAGGTTAACGATAGATGTGGTAATGGTATTGGAGTTGCATTTGCTCCGTCGCATGAAAAGCTAGGTCGACTGGGATACACATTTTACCCGCCGGCCCTAAACTAGTGTTTGGTCAACCGGCGGTAAATTCAGCGTGAGTATTGAATTGCCTCAACTTCCAAGACCATCAAATCACCATTACTTCCACTGCCTGAAGCCTAAGAGCTGCGTACCCACTGCTCTACATATACTTCAAGCTCGGTGCCCTTTAAAATGACCCATCTTCTTCATCCATCATCCCCTTCTCTTCTAATCTCCAAAGAAAATGTCGGACAACCCCATCAAGTTTCCAAGCAGCTCGTCGTCCAACGAGGACAAATTGCCTTCCCACCACTCCTCTGAGAAGAATGTCTCCTCCGACTACTAAATGTCATCTTATTATAGTCCTCTGTGGATCTCCGAGAAGGAGGACCCGTAGGAGGAGGACGTGGACGACACCGACGCCGACGTCGGCTCTGACTCCGACTCCGACTTCGACTCACCTCCTCCCAAGTGAGCGAGGTGAGCATGATAGTTATTATGCTTCCAGACGAGTACAATCATATACTCGTCCAAATTATATCTATATGTTATATATATAATGAATCAATGAAAAAATTCTATTCGCGTAGATTTGATCTCTTCAATGTCACCTTTTTTATATGAAATGCAAAGCAGACTCTTTCCAATACGACTTCCAAAATGCTAGTGCACGGATTTGATCTCTCGATGAATGTTTTTTTGTTTTTCTGTATATATATGAGTGAATAAAAAAGGAAAAAACTATCATATACGGTTGCGGTTGTTTCTAGGAGAATCTAAAAGCAGTTTAACCGCTGACAATCATCGTATTATAGCGTTGTATTAGCGTGGCAATGGTCGGCTTAGTATGGACACTGTTTAACTTATGTCGTGCTATCCGTTCTCGCTGCCGATCAATCTGGACCGTCCGTTTGGCAACAAACCTAGAAGCGCCCGACCCATTCCCAACTCCCATTGGCCCTGTTATCAATGTTTCATCTGTGTTTTTAGACGTATGTTACAAGTGTGTTTATATGGATGTTGCATATGTTTTATACATATGTTGCATGTGTTTTATCTAGATGTTGTGTATGTTTGCATAGGTTTTCAAGTGTTTTTAGAGTTTTTTAAGTGTTTCAGTAGCCTGTTGCAAATGTGTGTTTCAAATGTTTCAGTTGTTTTTAGACATATGTTGCAGTGTTTTATTTGAATGTTGCATATGTTATAGTGGCTACACATATATGTTGCAAGCATATGTTCAAAATGTTTCATCTGTTTTAGATGTATGTTGCAGCAAATCCTCCATGCTACAAGTGTTTCATGAGACATAGGCGGTCCCCACGGAGTGGGCGAGCGCCAGGGGGCGCAACAGGGCGAGCAAACGCAAGCGCACAGCAGCAGGGCGTAGGCAAGCAACAGTAGTGTGAGCAAGGCGCAGCGAGCAGTGGGGCGGGCATGCATGCTCTGATGCACATCCGTGTGTAGGGGCAACCAGAGGGAGCGAGTGGGAGACAGCTGCCTGACGTGGGACCCGTCGCAAAGGAAGGGGCGCCAGAGCGTTGCCACTTTCTGCAGATCCATTGTAGCCACTGGCGGGCCCAGCTGACAGCTGAGGAAGGTGCGCTCCACTGGCTGTTCAGCAGCACGTCCACGAGTGTGCAGGGGTGAGTGCGCCGCGTGGACCACACAGGAGAGCACGCGCTGGGCGGCGGGTGCGTTGCGGGTGTCCGAACGCGCGCTTCGGGCCGGATGTTTGGGCACTAGTAAGGGCCTCTCTACCACCACCGGTCGGCAAAGACAAATTACAATTCCACCACCACCAGTGAGTTTTCTGGTCATTGATCGGTCTCGTATTTCACAGTAAAACCATTGCATGATTTCAACCGAGTTTTTTTTACCATTGTCACCATTGGCTTTTCACCGTTCATTGTCCTCTGCTCTGAAATTTGAATGCACATATAGTCCTGTACGTGTACTCACTCCGTCCAAAAATAAATGTCATTATGAGATGCATGCCGGTAAAAATTTTAAAAAATTTAATTAGACTTATAGAAAATATTAGCAATATTTTATGATCTAATCACCTGCTAGAGGCTTTGACAAATGGTGCACCTATGCCCCCAAATCTTTCCCCCTATCCTTGCATCTAACCTTCCAATGGACAAAGCATGGTACAAGAGGAGTTTTCCTGACTCGGGGCCTGTGAATGGAGTTGCCTAGGCAATTTGACAAACGAAGACTAAGAATCTGTTTGACACAGTTTGTTCACTCTTTAGACCGAGAGATTTTTTTTTAGACGAACTTTGGACCGAGAGATTTTTTTTTGAGACGAACTTTAGACCGAGAGATTTTTTTTTTGAGACGAACTTTAGACCGAGAGATTTTTTTTTTAGACGAACTTTGGACCCAGAGCTGTAACGAGGACTAAGAATTTATTTGACACAGTTTGTTCACTCTTTGGAAGCTCCCGGTGTATCTTAGGGAGGAGACAGGAGAACAGCTCTCCTGTTAGTAAAACCGGAGCAGGTTGGAGCCTTGCCAAAGAGAACCTAATGTATGGTATGTCCTCATGGATTGAAGGAAAGATAGATACAACGACATGGTGGAGGCGGCAAATGAAGTGGGTTGATATCATTTTCTGGTTCTCGTTAGTCATACTATTTTCTGGTTTTAGTCATACTATTTTATGAATAAAAGGAATCTAGATTCGATATCACTATATATTATATTAAATCTAATGGAGGCGATTAGTAGGAGAAAGCTCCCGTGACCCTTGGCTTTTCTTTAAAGACACAAAAATTATAGTCAAACATAATTGTGTTCCCTTCATATCATACTTCCACCTCCCCTGACTTCTCCCACTCAACCACACCCTATATTGCCTTTACCTTACCTTCCCCTTGCTAGTGTCGCCTCTTATACTACGTTGGCAAGGACCGCTCTCCTCCCTCCCTATCCCCTATGTGGATCTAAGAGCATCCCCACTAGATTGAGAAAAACAGCCCCTTTTCCTAAAATTTGTCGTATAGGGGAACGAGGTAAAAAAAACCTCTAGCAGATCTCCTTTCTTGATTCTTTTTCCCTATATTTTTCTCAATCCCTCAAAACATCCTCTCAATCCCCTTTCCTCCCTCCTTTTGACACTGGCATCTCGGGCCTAGCTCCGGGTGGGCCTGTCGTCGCTACACCATCGCACTGAACGACTGGGCAGGCGAGCACGTGGGGGGCGGCGCCGCACTAGGTGGCCGGCCCGGCGAGCTCGTGTCCCTGTGCTACTCGCGTGAGAGAAGAGAACGGGTGAGGAAGAAGGAAAAGCCTAATGACATGTGGGACCTGTCTCTAAGAGGGGTGAAGGGGTGATGTTTTTCTCAAGCTGCTGCAGTCCATCTCCTCTATTCTCCGTTAACTTGTTTTCTCAATCTCCTGTAATAGATTTAAGGGGAGAGGGGAAAGGGGATCTAATGGAGATACTCTAAGCTACTCTCCACTCCATTATTGCTCCTTCCATCTAAGTGAGTGTTTCATCCATGTTCATTTTATTTTATATAACATGGCAGTCTTGAAAACAACATCATGAAACTCCTCGTTAAGACTGACCGGATATACAATCTAGAGGAGAGAAATATTTATATTTTTAGGACAGAAATATTTTTTTTTAGATCGCCAAGGGTCCGAGACAATCAATGCATAGTTGAGCTGATACCGGAAGACAGCTGCTCGGCGCGATCAGCACTTCTTCAGGCTCTTCGCTGGCTCTATTTGACGTTATAGGTCACTTTTGCCGGATAAACATGGAGCATATAGATTAGCCACAATAGCTATTTTGGTCCATGAACTATTGCTCAAGGCTCAGTTTTATTCTTGAACTTTTAAAACGACCGTTTTAGTCTTTAAACTCTACTTTTAGGCTCAATTTTATCTCAAAACTACGAAGATGCTCGTTTCAATTCTCAAACTATGCATCTTGGGCTCAATTTCATGCATAAACTACCGAAGTGTATTTTGGTCTTTAAACTTTTATTTTTCAATTCAGTTTTGTCTATCAAAAAGAAAACTTTATATTTTAGACATAATTTCATCCATGAATTATCAAAATGCATTTTGGGACAACTTCGTCCTATGTCTAGTAGCAGCACCCATGATTTGAGATGGACAGTCATCCCTAGCGTCGTCCCAGCTACCGAATCGGATTGCACACTTTCAACATTTGTATTCATATTCTAAGATAAATATAATATAGATCTAAGTATTTTTAAATATGAATTATTTTTAACCAATGGGTATAAAATACACAAATCGTTATTAGTTGAGCCTAAGGTAGAAGTAGCTAAGGAAAAAACATTATAGATCTGCTATTGTTTCAATATATTTTCCATGTATTCTTAAGGAGTAAATAACGATTGAACCAACTGTAATTGCTCAAAAAGATTATTTATAGCTAGATAAGTGTTTTTTAGATAAATATTATTTTTCTATCTCCAATCGTTGGTGGTGTTGAAGCTGACCAGGTGCAACATCACAGCATTCCATATAGAATATAGACAAAGTTGAGTTTGAAAACAAAAGTTTAAAGACCGAAAATATAAAGTTTGAGAACTGGAATTATCATCTTCGTAGTTCTAGGATAAAATTGAGCCTAAAATGTAAAGTTTGCGTCTAGAGGCACTTGGTGTTCGTGTTTCGCTGCAGGATTTGCTGGTTACTCTTGGTGGTTGCCGCCACCTAGACAGCTTGGAGCAACGAGGATCGTCGAGCGGAGGGTGGTGATTGTCTCCGGCTCCGATCGTGGTGATTGTGAGGGGTTCTTGACCTTTCCCCGGCGGAGAGCCAAAAGATACTCTAGTGGATTGCTCGTGGCTTGTATGATCCTCATCTTGTGTTGGTTGTGCGGCACCCTATTGAGGGTTTGGCGTATGATGCCAATTAGCGCGTGAACCTCCAAGTGAGTGAATCACCACAACGAGAAGTAGCTTGCCGGCAAGCAAGTGAACCTCGGTAAAAATCATTGTGTTCATCATTTGATTCCGAGATGATTGGTCTTCATTGATATTGATTCTTGTGATTGATTGGTTCACTCCTCGACACGGCGGTATAACTATCTTGCTCTCTCTCTTTATATTACCATAAACTAGTTATCAAGCTCTTTAGTGTAGCTAGTTGTGAGAGCTTGTTAGTTTGGTTGGTGTGGCTCTTTAGTTAGCTTTTGAGAGCATACTAACTTAGTGTAGTGACAGCTATTATGTGGATAGAAACTATATATACTAGAATTGTGGTAGGTGGCTAGCAATATAAGTAGGCTAGCGCAACACTTGCTTCGCCTCATAATTGTCTAACCGGTTTGTTAAGTGTTGTTGTAGAAATTTTTATTAGGCTATTCACCTCCCATCTAACCATTAGGACATTTCACCCCTTCATCTATAAAAGGGAATGCGCTCTCTCCCAACATTCAGGTTCATTAAGTCATTCCAGATTCATTAGATCAATCAAGTTCACTGGCATATAAAAGCAGAACCATCAGGTTCAAACCACGAGCACACGCTCGAATACTTAGCTCATAGCGGAGCTCCCGTCGCTCTCGGCCCTTCCGACCGGAGTCCGACCGGACCTCTTGTACCCCCATCTTTCTCCTTCTCATTTGTAACCCCACTGTAAACTTCGAGCACCTGGGCTCAGGAATAAAGTCACCGACCGACTCAAACTGGATGTAGGGCATGTTGCCTGAACTAGTATAAACCCTGTGTCATTGAGTGTTAGGCCACCTCTAATCACAGCGTACGACAAAACTATAAATATTTACTTGTTGGTCACTTTCTACACCGACAATTATTTTTCTATCTCCAATCGCTGGTGGTGTTGAAGCTGACCAGGTGCAACATCACATCGTTCCACATAGAATGTAAACAAAGTTGAGTTTGAAAACAAAAGTTTAAAGACCAAAAATATAAAGTTTGAGGACTGGAATGATCATCTTCATAGTTCTAGGATGAAATTGAGCTTAAAATGCAAAGTTTGAGAATTGAAATGATCATTTTCATAGTTTTAGGATGAAACTGAGCCTAACAATAGAGTTTGGGACTAAAATGACCGTTTTGAAAGTTCAAGAATAAAACTGAGCCTCGAGTAATAGTTTAAAGATTAAAATGACTATTCTACCTACAAATTATGTCAAAAGAGAAATGGACCACGGTGTACTTCATCCGTCACCAGAAGTGGTAAACTAACACTAGGCTTTGAAAAGCTATGCTGAAAAAAAAGTACGCATCATAAAACAAGGGCCGACTCCAATCACCGGCGATCACATGCGGCATGCCCATAACCCATCGCATCATTGTCAGGTATATACAGAGGAAAGACAAGAAAATCAGGTCGTCCTTCGTGGCACACGAGCTGTCCAAATGCTCCACTGCGTGTCTGATTGGCTCCATCCGACTGCTACGGGATCAAAGAAGAGGAACCCAAGATGCACGAGGAGGCCTGTTGGCTGCCGGCACCGTTGGTTGGTTGGCAAGACGAATTACAGTACCACCGTCCCTGCATTCTCTGCTAGCTAGTCACCGATCGCTCCAGTCCTTCACAGTAAATCCATTGCATGTGTGCAGCAAAAAGCTTGTTCGATGCCATTACCATTTTATTTTACCATATCCTTGCTACTAGATTTCACCATTCGCGTAAATCTGTGTCCGAACCTGTGGGTGAATATATGCACGTGCAAAATTAATATTTTCAGACAGCGCGGAGCTTAGTCTTCGACTCTTCGTACGGTCTCATGGTGGGACAGCACTTTAGGACTTTGACGATTTTTTAGTTTGCGCCACCTAGGCCCCGCTTGGAATGAAGCAAGTCCCTTCTTGCCGATACCTGCGCCAAATAGGGATGACATGCTTGCAAATGAAATGGTGCAACCATGGATCAAGAAAATGTCACTTTGACAGCCTTTTTATTTATCCTACCGCGAGTGGCAAGGAAGAATTGGCGTTAGAGGTAGTGCGAGCCATGCCCGTATTTTCCACCTAGATAGACGGCATGTCGGAGACGGCGGCACGGGGAGAGCACGCGTCCTCTGCCAGGTTGAGGCGGAGGTCAGGAGTGCCGGGCACGCCCTGCGCCGCGTCGTGCAGGGCGGGCTGAGCCGGGCGTACCGACCAGAAGGTCTACGAGGCCGGCGGCGGCGGAGGATTAGACGAAGGAAATGTAAATAAAGGTAAAAAAATGGCCATTTGCAATTAATCCTTCAAAAAACAATCTTTTAGAAATGGTCATTTCAGAAGAAGAAAAAACATTGTACCATGTCTGATAAGCCAGGCTAATAAGTTAAAACAAACATAAGTCAGGCTGATAAGTTCAAACGAACATGACCTAAAATAACAATATAAATGTTATAATTCTTTTTTTTCCAGTGGTCCATACGAAATTGAGATCTTATAATAATGGTCTATGTGTACTGGCGCTTTATCTCCACCTGTATCTCCCTTGATCCATCACCATCTCTAATGAATGCACGTATACACACAGTTAACCTTGTGAATACCTAAATAAAAAAACCATTTAGGACGGCATATCATGATATTAGTTATTAATTTTATTTGTGCTATAGAAAATAAAAGGAATCTCAAATTCATATGACCATATTATTTCCGTTCCCGCTCAGCGGCGTTCATTGCACATTGACAAAACGAATAGTACGAGGGTGATGCTTCAATCATCTCTGAATTGAATTCTCCCCCAAATGATAGGGTCCTGCGAACGCAGACAAGGAACATGACCACACCGGCCCACTTGCGAGTTGCGCACCAAATCAAAGAATCACGCATATCATCTAATACTATTGTTAAATGAATAAGTTAGTACTTTCCCTTGGGTTGAATCGACAGCATGATAGTTCAGGAATTCACCTAAAAACGACTCTTCTGTAACATCGGCTGAATAGAGACTTTGACGATATTGTTTAGTTCATCTACATCCCACTTGGCTATTTCGAAACTTGCCCATGTGTGACTTTTGATATCTGGTATATGGCCATCGTAAGAGCAACTTCAAGAGACTTTGTATATCTTTCCTATTAGGAATAGAGACTTTGATAAAAAAACACCATGCAACAGCTTCTTTAATTGGTTATATATTTAAATATAGTCATTCTCTATTCCGGATTTCTCGCTAGAAAAAAAAAAAGGACGAGAATGGGTGAAAAGATATATAGAAAGTGAATTCTACACAAGTGGGATCAGAGAGAGTTTAAAAAAAAAGACTTTTAGAGATGCTCTAACTGCCTCCGATTTTACCCGGCACTCATCCACTTGCCATAGTGAGGCGAAAAAATCCTTTTAGCTCCTCAACTTTTACAATAGTCGGACTTAATCTTTCATTTAAAAAATAGATTTTTATTTTTTCTTAACTTTTAAAAGTATTTGTTTTTGCACCTTCCGACTTCCATCCTTCATTTATAAAACCAGATTTTTAATCTCTCCTAACTTTTAAAACTATTTGTTTTTACACCCTGGGTGATTTTAAAACTGTAGTTATGTCCGAGTAGGGTGGTAAAAATACAAAGTTAAATTTATAAAACACAGAAGTGTGGCGTGAACACAAATTTGTAAAAATTAAAGTTAAATTTTGATATAACTTTGTATTTTTTTTAGACATAGGGTGACATAAACACGGATGTGGCGAGGACTAGGTAGATTGGTAAACATCGCTCTACTCTTCAAGACATCAGTACGCGAAGACGACGCCATTGCAGTGCTAATTAAAAGGCACAGCGAGGTTCGATGAATCCCATAAAGGCACAGCGAGGTTAATGAAACGAAGCCCACGGCGTCAGCATCGCCGTCCCCACCCGCAGGTTGGCACGCAGCCGAGAAGCGATCCCCATCAGCCGCTCTCTCTCTCTCTCTCGCTCGCTCTTTCCCTCTCACACACACACACCTCCTATCCTGCCTGCGCAAGGGAGTGCCTGGCGCTGGCTGAAAATGTGTTGTGGACGTGTGCTTGCGTGCGTGCCGCGCACACTCCCCCGCAGCCCAGCGGCGCCAAATGCTCTGCACCGAATCCCAATTATCGTCCTCCCTGCGCCCCCAACTTCAACTTGGCAACTTGTGCCTCCTCTCAGCTAAATATTTTACTGATTTCTTTACGAGCGATTTTGGAAGCCTCCAGCCGCCGCTTTAGGCCATGTTTAGTTCCCCATTTTCTAGAATTTGGCACTATGTCAAAAGAAGATTTCCGTCACATCAAATTTGCGGTACATGTATGGAGTACTAAATGTTGACGAAATCAAAAACTAATTGCACAGTTTGGTTGTACTTTACGAGACGAATGTTTTGAGCCTAATTAGTCAACTATTGGACAATTATTATCAAATAAAAACAAAACGCTACAGTGCATGAACAGTGTCGCCGAATCCGGCGGCGCCGAATCGGCCTCCAACTAAACACGGCCTTATTAGCAGCGTGTCATCAACTAGAGCCCTCCCTTTTTATCATCATCAATCATCGGTCATCACCTACCCCCTCCTCGCGTGTCTCTGTTTCTCCTGCCTGGGACTGGGGCTGTCCAGTTGCCACCAACCGAGGTTAAGCCGAGAGAGAAAACAAAGAAGGTGATCCCCTTGGCAATGCCAGATTTCCTCGAGGTGGAGAGGCCTCCTTTTGTTACCGCCAGGTTCTGCCAAAATCAGCGATTCCTCCAATCGAGCATGCATTCTTTTCTGCTGCTGCGACCGTAGGATCGGCGTAATAAACCCCCCAAACCTTGGTTCAGCAGCCTCGCCGCGTCGGTATGGTTTTTCCTTGCCCCCATCCTAGCTCTTCTGCTCTCTTGAATTTCGTGGTCGAGGATAGGGTGTTTCTCGTGCGTTGATCCAATTTCGAGCCAACAATAGTCCTGTTCCTGCCTCGGTTTAGTCCCCTTTCTCGTGGTCCCCATCTGTTCTTGGCGTTCACACACTTGCCGTGCGGCAGATTGCAGCAGCAGCAGCCGGCGGCGCGTGCATTTTGCAACCCCCCTTTCCAAGGTCCAGCTGCAAGCTTTGGCCTTTTCTGCCTCCCGTCCCTGGAAATCCCGCAAGAAATCCTCCACCCAAGAAAAAGCTGGCTCCTGCCATCTCCTCACGAGTCACGAGTTTGGTGAGGCTTTGAAGCGAGCACAGTTCTTGTGTACATCGCAGGGGGGTTGAAATCCGTGATCTCTGCCAGTCAGGCTGGGGTGGGTGTTTCCTCGTCGGAGATGGAGGGGAATTTGCCGCCGCAAACCCTGATCCCAGGCGGAGGCGGAGGCGGAGGCGGGGCCCCCTTCGATCTGGCGCAGCCGTTCCACTTCGCCGCCCAACCCCAGGCGGTCCAGGTTCACCAGGGCTTCTTCGCCGTCCCCGCCGCGAACCAGGTGCCGGAGCTCAGCAATGCGGTGAAGGCCTCGCTGAGCGACGAGGAGGACGCCGATGACGGCCACCTCGACCACGGCAAGGCGGCGGCCGCCTCCCCGTGGCACCGGGTCAAGTGGACCAGCGGCATGGTCAAGCTGCTCGTGACGGCCGTGTCCTACATCGACGAGGACGTGGACGCGGACTACGGGACCAGCAGCGGGAGGAGGAAGCACGCCCTGCTCAAGAGGAAGGGCAAGTGGAGGCTAGTCTCCTCGGCCATGACCGAGAGGGGGTTCGCGGTGTCGCCGCAGCAGTGCGAGGACAAGTTCAACGACCTCAACAAGAGGTACAAGAGGCTGACCGAGATCCTCGGCCGGGGAAGGGCTTGCCAGATCGTCGAGAAGCACGAGCTCCTTGACAAGGTGAGCCTATCTGGGAAGCTTAGGGAGGAGGCCAAGAAGCATCTCAACTCCAAGCATCTGTACTACGAGGAGATGTGCTCCTACCACAACAGGAACCGCTACTGCCTGCTTAATGATCCTGCCCTTCAGAGGTTCCTGCGAATGGCGCTTAGGGCTCCAGATGAACAGGGAAAGAAGTGCTCGTTTGGCTATGATGATGAGGACGATCAGATGTTGCTTTCTGATAATGATGATGATGATTATGAGGACGATGAGTTGAATGGCGACCTGGAGGTCAGTGCTGAGGATCATGGTGTTCACAGAGTTCATGCCACCAAGAAATTGAAGCATTATCATGAGGAGGGACATTGTGGGTCTCATCTGTCTGAAGTTGTGGCCATTGACATGAACAAAATGTTCTCTGAAGGATCTGGTGGTCCATCTGCTGAGAAGAATTTAAGTGCTATGCGTGCTCAAATTGAGAGACAACATCTGGATATAAAATCAGAGATGCTGAGAATTGAGCAGAGGCATTTCAAATGGCTGAAGTTCAGCAAGGAGAAGGACAGGGAGTTGGAGAAAATGAAGCTGGAGAATGAAAAGATGAAGCTGGAAAATGAGCGATTGGAGCTGGAGCTGAGGCTTAAGGAAATTGAGATGGGCATCAAACCAACGAGGATTTAGTGATTGCAGGATGTAAGTGGTAGAGCTAGAGAACTCTTAGAGTTTCTGGTAATCCTTTTGTCTATTGCAGTAGCTTACAAATTAGGATATATCACATTACATAGTTTCATATTTGCTAACTGCATATCGGTTAAGTTAATGACTCTTCTGGTGTTAAGCGTTTACAATAAGTACAGTTTGACATCTGAATATGGTGCTTATCATTGCATATGTTATCCATCTCACTGCGATTGGCTGTGTGTTATGCTTTGATTGAGCGCCGTGTATTTCCTGTTC
Source organism: Miscanthus lutarioriparius (assembly GCA_904845875.1). Taxonomy (NCBI): domain Eukaryota; kingdom Viridiplantae; phylum Streptophyta; class Magnoliopsida; order Poales; family Poaceae; genus Miscanthus; species Miscanthus lutarioriparius. The sequence continues at coordinate 38,341,983 of CAJGYO010000008.1, read as the reverse complement.
TGTTTGCTCTGTTCCATTCTTATATGATATCTTTCCATTATTTGAGATACAGCTACTGCAGGATAAAATGTTGTGTTGTCTCAGTGTACTTTGTGAATACCATTATTACATGAATATCACCAAAGAGTTTGTTGTCTTCATCCATGCTTTCCAGGTTGATTTGATCTAAGGTAATGTGAAGTTTCAGAAATGCTGCGTTTTTCCACTGAGGTTTATGATAAGCATCAGCTGGACTTGTGTATTGTATGTTGTACCGACCCCATCTTTCTTCACTAACATATAGGAGTAATACTAGTGCAGTACCAGGTATACATCTCTTCAAGCTACCATTTAAAAGCAAGCTGTATTTGTTTTGACCATTGGTGTTGGTGGGGTAGAAGCCTGCATCTTTTGTCGAACATTCCAATTATTTTATTGTGTTCTTTCCTCTGTTTATATTTGTGATGCTGGTAGTGTCCACTTTGTATGTCATAAGCTGACGGTCGTTACTGGTGTGGTAGACAGTGTCAGGTTTTGTGAAAAAGGGTCGAAGAGCTTGTATTTGCTTCCTTTGACAGGTCCACCTGCTGCTTTCTGGCCTTCCGGGGCAAGATCGGAATATGGTACTTAATGTTATAATTATTTTCTTACTCATCTTGTTTCGAAAATTCTCGTACTCATCTCGATTGGTTGCGCATTTGTGTGTCACTGTTGGCTGAGTTCATTTCCTCTTTCTTTTGCTACTGCTATTGTTCTAATGATATTTTTGCAATTATTTGAAGGTCTTTTCTGGCTCAAACTGCTAGTAGCCAAATCATTTATGTAAAAAAGTCACTATTACATCAATATCACCAAAGAGTTAGTTATCTTCACCATGTTTTCCTCGTTGGATTTGTTATAAGCTACTGTGCAGTTTCAGAAACCAGTTTTCACCGATGTTTAGATCTCATCAGCTGGACTCATGTCCTAGGAACATGTTATATTAAAAGTTTTTTCTGGACTAACGAAAGTGGCAGCAGCATCAGCTGTTCATTTTTATCAGGTAGGTGTCTTTAAAAGCAGGTTCTGCATTTGGGTTGGCAATTGGTGGGCTACAGCTCGAGCTATTGTATTCTAAACATTGTGCTCTGTTCTATGCTCTGTGTGTGTGTGGTGCGGGTGCTGCCCTTTTCCGTGTAATAACCTGATACTAGTTCCTGATGTGGTCGACAAGAGTGCCTGGTTTTGTTGAAAAGCGATGAACACTCTGCACTTGCAACTTGCTGCCATTCACGTTCAACTGCTGCTTTGCCGGCAATCGAAATGTTTTGACTTGAAAAGCTTAAAGTGTTTCTGAAATGAAATCTAGTTCATTTGGAGAGAACAGCATCTGGCTCTCCCCCGCGTCGCTCCCACGCGAGTGGCTCGGGCGGCTCCTCCCCCCAAACCCTAGCAGCCCCTCCCCTCCCCCCGCCGCGCCGCCAGCATGGCCGCCCGGCCGGCAGGGATGGCAGCGGCGGGGCCTTTCTCCTCTCTCTCGGCGGCGCGTGCGGCAGCAGGCCGACGGCCCCTCCCCTCACGTGAGCTGCGTGGAGCTCAGCGGGGAGGGCCGTCGCGGCTATGGCAGCGCCGGCTAGTGCCCGAGCTGGCGCAGGGGACGGCGGCGGGCTCTCCCTCTCCTCCTCTCTTGACGGCGACGACGGCGACAACTGGGGCCGCCGGTCCGGGCCACGTGAGGTCAGATCCGGTGCCTGGGAGGCCGGATTTGGACTCCAGGTGGCCAGTTCGGCTTCGGGGCCGGCGACGGGCGGTGCATGCGGTTGTGGTCAAGATGGAGGCGGCGGCATGGGGCACCGGGTTCGGGGCCTAGTGTCCGGATCCGGCGGTCCCAGGGCAGGGGGCGGCGCCCGAGATGGTGGGGCACACACCCTGTTGCGGCTGGCGGCGAGGTCGGCTGCGACATCGCCGGGTGCCTGGGCCGACGAAGATGGTCAGTGGCGGCCTCGTCGTGCGGCACTGGGACGCGAGCGGCGGAGCCAGGTCCGACTATGCGTGGCCCGGACGGAGGGGGTGACGGGCGACGCAACTGTGCGGCTGCTGCGTGCAGACGGCGCGTCGATGCCCCTCTGAAGGGGCTTCCGTGGGGCGACGGGACAGCGACGATGGCGGTGTTGGCTGGCAGGGGGTCCGGCTTCGCGACCCGGCGTTCGTGCTAGAGGGTTCTTGGGCGAAAGCCTTGGCGACGGTGACGCCATTGGGCGCCGCTTCCCTGTTGGGGGCGTCGTGTTCCCCTCTAGCATGTCATCCAAGGGTGAAAACCCGGTCCACTTTGGCCGTGCGACGGTGGCGCCATCGGCGTCGCTCCCTTCCTGAAGGCGTCGCATCTGGATTATTGCTGCGGCCTCGATGCGAGGCATGGGTTTGCGACTAGAAGTCGGAGCTGCTCTTCGTGGGTTGAGCTTGGCAACGATGACCGGTGGCGGTCGTTCCTTTGGACCCGTCGGGAGGTGACCAGTGGGTGGCCTGCCATGGGAAGTCCAAGCTGCTGGCAGCTTTGCTTCCATGCTCGGCAACGATGATCCATGGCAGTGTGTCGTGTTTGTGCTCAGTCGCGTCGCGTGGGGTGGTTAGCCCCTCGGGTGCCATTTTGGCTACTCGGTTGGCTAACATTTTTGTACATTATTACTTCCTTTCGTCTTAATTGAGCGGCAGAGCTCCTGCCTTTTGTTTAAAAAAAAAAGTGTTTCTGAAACGCCCTGCAGTGGAGATATGGTGACGATGATATGTGTTCTTCAGTTCTCGTCGTAGCTCACAAAATGTCTTTGAAAAACAATGCTGTCAGTGTCAGATGTGTACCAAAAAAATGGCGAAGCTATGCATACCATGAAACGAACTGCTTGTTTTCTGATAGTACACGTCTGGAGCAACAATCATGGTGACAAATGATCATCGCCTATTCATCTCAGCTCAGACAGACTGGATGTTTTCTGATCCAGATACAGGAACCATGATTGCAACACGAATACTAGTAGAACGACCAAGGGAACCACTTGTGGTGATCATGCCTGGAAGGGCCCCTGACGGACCAACGCAATGAGAACTGAAGACGCCGTCTTTCCATTTGAAAATATAAAAAAATTGTATTTTGCATATGGAAATTCAGAGAGTGCATTGGCTGGTCCCAGTTGTGGAAGCAGAGAAGTCCGAGTGCTACCCTGGAGATGCTCAGCATGGCCAGCAGCTGTACAGCATGTCTGAGGTGTATCAATCTCCTACTCCACCTAGCATTTTGTTTCGGCTATGAGTATTATACATCTGCAAGTCTGCAACTGCAATATGATAGTATACCACCATGCCTTGAGCCAGAGTATGTGCCATGGAGAAGGCCGGAAGGGCAGGCTGTTTCACTGTTGTATAATGCAAAACGCGAGCTGCCCGGCCGGTCGGGTCCTGCGCCCCAGGACGAATGTCGGAGGGGCCCTGCCCTGATGAGTGATGAGAGGCCTAAAAAAGCCTTAAAGAGTCGCGCGCTTTTGCAGTTTCTCAGCGCTGCTGATGCCATTGCCGAGGCCGGCCGGCGGAAAAGATACTAGTCCTGCCCACTTTCAAGAGTCTCTCTCAGTCTCACTACATATACACATTTTGTTCTCTGTTATCTTCCTCTCTTCTCAAGTGTAGATTAATCTATCGGCTCTAGTGAGTGTTGCGTTGCTATTGCTATCCCTTCTGGCCATGGGAGCGTGCGCGACGAAGCCGGGTGACCTCAAGGTCAAGGGCGAGGCGCCGTTGGTCGAGGAGGACGCCGCGGCGCCACTGGCGGCCGCCGACGAGAAGGCGAAGGCCGACGTGCTCCCGGTGGCCGCCGCCGAGGTCGACCAGGCCGATGTCAGCCGCCGGAGGTCCCTCAGCGTCCTGCTCAGACAGGTAAGCAACTTCATTCCCTGTAGCTCTCGGGTACTCAACTCGAGTGACATGACAGTGACACCAAGCTTCAGCTGTCTTGCTGCTTCCTTTCGAATGATAAAATAGCACAAGAAATGCAAAAACTAGCTATTACGTACTGGTATGCTGCGCCGGAGTAACCAATCGCTGCGCTTGCTGCCTCTTCACACAGGACGCGGAGGCCAGTGATGGGGAGGCCGACCACCAAGAGGCAGAGAAGGTCATGGCTGATGAGGAGCCAGCGAGTGCTGCCGCTGCCGGGGAAACGATGGGATCACTGCAGGCAACAACCGAGCACGACGACACGGCCGAAGAACTGAAGGATGATGATCTTCCGAGTGGCGAGGCGCAGGCGGCGGAAGAAGAGAAGCGGGTGGATCCTGAATCAGTCCAGGTTGCTGCTGCTGCTGTTGCTGCTGCTGCTGATGCCCCAAGTTCTGAGGAAAGCAAGGTTGCTGATGACAATGATGCCTCTGCCTGAAAAATGGAATATTGTGTTGTGATTCTTTGTTCTTTCCTCTCTTTTTTTTCGCTGGCGAGGTACGCTTTAATGACGCGAGATTGATAGTGATAGCAAGGTTTGCTGCTGCTCTGGAACATTGGGAAACACTGCTGTCTTGCTCCGTTTGTGTTGTGGACCAGGGTGCGCATCGCTGGGTTTTACTGTTTATTTCAATTGATTTTCTAGGAGGTACTCCATGCTTTCAAGTTGTCTTTTCACTGTATAATGCTTCGAACGATTTACATTTGCAATTAGAGGAGAGTATACTCGTAATTGGGGGCACACCGAACAAACGCAGCCAAAGTGTCTAGGCCCCTAATTCAGGTGCTGAAGAAAGCTAGGTTGCTGAACTGATTATGTGGGCTCTGCGCTTTAATTTGCAATCAGCGTTTGGTGTTTCTGAATTCTGAAGCACTTGCCTCTCTCTGATGTGAGATCGATAGCTCGTGTTTGCATGTTGAGCTAAGGTAACTGCATCTCCAATCTTTTTTGAAAAAAAGAGAAGATTTTATTCCTTTTTTTAATCCAGAAAATTTTATTCTTGCCTCTGCATAAGCCGCGTCCCGAACCCCCCCCCCCCCCCGTATTAAAAGTTTAGCCGCTAACAGCGAGATCTCAAAGAGCAAACAAAGAAAAAAAAACGTGTATATTCATGCACCAAACTAAGCGCTAAGCCTATTAAAGAGAACCACTCAAACTTGACAAAAGATCTCCATTGATGCCATTTCTAACATATGACATGCTCACTTGAGGTTTAGCATGTCGTTCTCGAAGAATGTACCAAAAGTTACGCAGTCTTAAAAATAACTTGTAAATACGAATATATCCTCTTTTTTTGAAAACCTCACCGTGATCTAAATCACCCGCCACGATCTGACAAACGGGTCTAGCCGAAAAACTTTTTATCGTTTACATGTGTTTCTCTTGCTCATCCTTGACGTGCATTTTTTTTCCACCGAAAAACTTAGCCACCCGCATATACACCTGTTCCCCTTGTCGCCTCCTCTCTTCCTTCCGGTGACGTTTGGATAGCAAGTGGGATAGAGATATCAGATGGTATATGGAGAGAGGAATTACGGAATGGGAAATGAAGGCCCTGTTCGCTTAAACTTATCAGTCGTACCGTTTCAGTGAAATAACAGTGTTTTTCTCTCACGACAAATCAGCATCAGTATCAACATCAACCGTTTTTTCAGCTAGCCGAACAGGGCCAAAGTTTGAAGCCCAATCCGTTGTTTGGTTAAGAGTTTTCAATAGGGCCCATAACTTTTTATAGTAATTAAAAGACAAAGAAAAAAATGGAAAACGCTCCTTCATGCCGCACACAAAAATACTTACCATGGCCTTTATCTGCTCAGATGCGCAGAAAATATTTGGTGTAAACCATCCTTTTGATGCAATCATGAAAAACCTTAAAAAACCATACTTAGAGAATTCCAAAAATTATGAAATGATGCATATTCATAGCTCATCTATAAATGTACGTTGTAGCAAAAGTTGGGAGGCAAACTTATTGTGTAAAAATCCAAACAAAAATGACAAAATTCGGGTGCATGTGGGAATTTTGTCTTCTAGTGCAAATACACATAAAATTTGTCATTTCTATATGAATTTTCTAGATTAATTTTGTTTCACAACTTTTACTACAACATACATCTATGGATGAACTATGAATATGCATCGTTTCATAATTTTTGGAAGGGTTTTCAGCCAGAGGCTGGTTTGCACCAAATATTTTCGGGTTTCACCAATCCACCAGAGGAGAGGCACGCTACCAGTGCAAGGGACCTGGGCGGACGGCCAGGCGCAGCGACTCTGCGGAGCGGAGACCGCTTGGGCGCGGCGGCGGGATAAGCTCCGCGCCGCACTGCAGATGGCGTGCCTCCCGTGTCCCCAATTTCGCGCTGAGCCCTAGTGGATCTGTAGCTGTCTCGCCGGCCATTGCCATGGAGGGGATGGACCTGACGCCGCCGCTGCCGGACGACGTGCTCGCGGGCGTCCTCCGTCGCCTCGCGCCACGTGGCCTCGCCGTGTCCCGCTGCGTCTGCAAGGCGTGGCGACGCGTCGTCGACGACCGCCGCCATCTGCGCGCGGACCTCCTCCCGCGCTCGCTGGGCGGCATCTTCCTCAACTTGCATGACCTAAGGTTCACGCAGTTCCTCTCCCGCCCCACGACGGGCGCTGCGGTCTCCGGCCGGCTCGACTACACGGTGCCCGGTGAGCCCGACCGCCTGCCCCCCATCTACGTCAAGGATCACTGCAATGGCCTCCTCTTGCTCCACCACTGCGTGGTTAACCCCGCCACACGGCAGTGGGTGCCCTTGCCTCCGCGCTCGCCCCTGCCCCAACCTCCACCTCCAGGCATGTCTGTTTGCACAAAGGAGTACCTCGTGTTTGACCCCACCATGTCGCTCAACTATGAGTTGTTGATAGTGCCCGATGTTCCTTACAAGCTGAACGACGACAACGAATGTGAGGAATCTGAATGGCCGCCGGCCACATTGATACTACCTGTCTTTTCATAAAAGACTGGTTCCTGGGAGGAGAGGGCATTTGGTCGGGATGGGGAGGCTGCAGGGATGTTACCTGGCATGCATCAGTCAGCACCAAGACTTTTCTTCCAGCATCAATGTGGCTACTGGCGAGGAGCACTCTATATATGCTGCGACGACTGTTTGTTATGAGGTAGATATATGCTAACTCCTTAAACATCGTCATTCTGGTTCTGGTTTTAAGCATTATGATAAGATTATTTACCATTATATTATTACTGCAGAATATCACTGTCAAACAATATGTATCAAGCAATTAGGTTGCCCACAGAACTGACAGAAGATGAAAATTTTTATCTGGGAAAATCAATCAACGGGATATACTGTGCATCAATATTTCAGGGGTCACAACTTCAGGTTTGGTTCGTTAACGACCAATGTGTTCATGGTCAGACAGAGTGGGTGTTGAAGCATGGCAGAGACATCTTCCCCATCCTGCCAAATCTGAACTATGATGAACAGTGTGATGGAGCTTGGATCTTACAAGAATTTTACTGTTGGGGACAAGAACATTCTGATGATGAAGCTTATACTGTGGCGTACTGCAACGAAGCAATACTGGAAGAGAAATTTGTGTGGGACTCTGACAATGATAATGTTCTCGAACCAGGAAGTAGGAGCAAGGATTCTTTTCTCGATTTTCTTGGATTTCATCCGTACAAAGAGGTTGTCTTCTTGAGTGATAAATTCGACCGGGTGTTAGCCTATAATTGGAGTATCTCAAAGATTCAAGATTTGGGCAAGGTTTTCCCAAAATTCTACATAGACTGGGATCTCCATTTCCACCATAAATATGTATCAGCGTCTTTCCCATACACTCCCTGCTCGTTGGGAGAGCTCCCTGAGAAACTGAATTTAGAAGCTCAGCTGGAAGATTAGAATATGTTTCCTTGCAAGCTATTTGAAGAATGTAATACTAATACTGTCTGTTGTTCTTTTGATATTTGTGTACACACATTGTTCCCTGCAAAACTGATCTTAGATGTTTCCAGTTTAAATTATCTTATTTTCCCTGCCTCTGAGTACAACTGATCTGAGTTTAACTTTCTGCATGGATCACTGCCGAGAGAACTGGTTGCTTTTCGATTCAGCTACAATGACTCAGTTGCTCTTGAGTCATGGACTGCCAGGGCCCTTGAGACATGGATTCTATTGGTGAGAGTTGAGCCAAACATCTGAGGCCTGGGCTTGCTGGTGTTGTGCTAAATACCAGTTTTGCAAGTTAAGCTTGCGACTGAATTAAGCTAGAAATAGTAGTCAATATACCTGCCCTTAACAAAATTCTACTGTGATTGATTTTCTGCAAAGAGGGCTTGGTTCCCCTGGTTTAGCATGTATGTTAGTTTGCTGATAGGGCAAAATTCCGAAAACAAAGTTCCATTGGCGGATGGCAGGGAGTACATATAAATAGAAGGTCAGATTAACAAAATTCCAAAACACAAAAAATAACAAACAGAATCTGAACAAAAGCTCAGCCAGGAGACTGAAGTGCTGATCGTATTTACTACTGAGCACCAGCGGTTTGCTCAAGACAATTAAAAATAATAACATAGAGGAGGCAGTAAATTGAACTCTGAATGAATCAAAGTTGATCTCTACACCAAATAAATCTTGCACTGCTGAACAGAAGATTCAGACTGAAGAACGCAATCTGATCAGATTGCAAACTGAAAATAAGTTCCCTGTGAGGGCTCTAAAGCTCACACTGTCACAGACAAAAGGCTCTACAAGCTAAAGCTGGTACCGGTGCAGCAAAAGTATGGCAGTGACTCACTTTGCTAGGAATTACTCTTGTTGGCTGGTACGCTGGAGAGATCGGCTGTAGAGATCCATCGGCGGTGATCGGCGATGATGTAGAGGTCGGAGAGGTTGGCTGCGGTGCTGGAAAGGTCGGAGATGCTACGGATGGGCTGCCGACCACCGTCGATGGGCTGTACAGCACCGCCGATGGGCTGCCGAGCTCCCCCGGATTTGGTGATGGTGAACGAGGCGGAGTTGGTGAAGAGGTCGGTGATAGTGATGAAGACCCATACGTCAATGAAGATGCACCTTGTGCTTCCTCAGCACCTCCAGCCCATGCGTACTCGATGGTGAAGTCGCGAAGTGTGGTCTCCGACCCGTCATCCACCGCCTTGTCCCATGCCTAGCCGTGACCTTCATCGAACACAACGTCATGCGCCACGCGCACGCGCCGTGTCACCGAGTCAAGCACGCGGTAGGCCTTAGCCCCTTCTGCATAGCCGATGAAGACCCCGGGCGAGCTGCGATCGTCGAGCTTGTCGATGTTGTTCAGCTCCTTGACGAAGGCAAGGTAGCCGAAGACACGCAAGTAGCTGACTGCCGGCTTGCGCCCGTGCCAGGCCTCATACGACGTCTTGCCGTCGAGCTTACTGGTCGGAGAGCGGTTGAGCAGGTGTACGGCGGTCATCATGGCCTCTTCCCAGTAGACCGCTGGCATACCACGTTGCTTGAGGAGCGCGCGCGCCGCTGCCACCACCGTCTGATTGTGGCGCTCGACCACGCCGTCCTGCTGCGGTGAGTAGGGCATGGAGTAGTGGCGCTGAATCCCCTCGTCGGTGCAGTACGCCACGAACTCAGCTGCCGTGAATTCGCCACCGTTGTCCGTGCAGAGCACCCAGAGCTTGCGGCCGCACTCCTTTGCGGCTGCCTGGTGGCGCTTGATGGCGTCCGCAGCTGCCACCTTGGAATCAAGCAGCACGGCCCACATATAGCGGGTGGCGTCGTCGACGAGTAGTAGGAAGTAGTGCCGATCTCCAGGAGTGGTCGGTGATACTGGACCGCAGAGGTCGCTGTGCACTAGCTCGAGCTACTCGGTAGCGTAGTAGGAGGCTTGACGCGGGGAAGGCCCGGTGCTTCAGCTTGGTCAACACATAGGTGTCACCTTCTTGCCGAATTGCTTCAGGGCTTCGAAGTGAAGGTACCCGAAGCGCTTGTGCCAGCGCCATGCCTTATCATCCCAGCGCGCGGCATGGCAGAGGGGGTGTGCCACCTGTCCATGGAGCACATAAAAGGCAGTTGCTTCCCCGTTCACCTTGACAAGAAAACGGTGGCCTCTATCCTAGATGCGCAGCACGCCGTCCTCAATCTCCACCCACGAGCCGTTCTCGTCCAGCTGCCCGACGCTAATGATGGGGTTCTTCAAGACCGGGATGTAGTACACCCCGGTGAGAAGACGGTGCTCCCTTGTCTTCGCCTTGAAGATGACCGAGCCGACGCCCTTGATCTCGACGGCGGAGGTGTCACCGAACTTGACGGATCCCTTCACGCCGAAGTCTAGGTCAGAGAAGAACTCACGCGTGACCAGTCATGTGGTGCGTCGCACCGGTATTGAGGTACCAGCCGTCGATCTTGTCATCGGCGGCACCTTTGCCGAGGAAGGCGTGGGCGTGCGGTTCGTCGAGGTAGAGCTCGGCGGAGCCAGCCAACCTGGAAAGGGGAAAGCTTGGACCTTTGACCCCCTCCCCTGTGTCTTGCTGTAGCTCAACGCACCCGTGCGCCAGGGACAAGGTGGCATCCTGCTCCTCTGCTTACGCGGCATGAGCCTGCCCACCGTGGCATGGAGGAAGGCGACAGTCCTTGGCCCAATGGCCAGTCCTGCCACAGTTGTTGCAGGTGTCATCCCGGGGTCGCCTTGCACTCGCTGGCGGCGCCGCCATCAGCGCCGACCTGGCCCCAAGGTCCCTTCTCCTCCTTCTTGCCGCCACGTGGACGCCGGCGACGCTCCTTGGAGCCGGACGAACCGGATCCTTCCTCCTTCTTGTCAAAGACGCGCCACTACTCCATCATGTACAGCAGCTTGCCTCCGACGGCGCCCTACTCAGAGTTCGGCGCCTGCTCGCGATCTTGCACTGCCTTGAGCCTTTCGGTGGCATCCTCGACAGTGGGCTGCTCAAAGTCGAGGAGCGTCTCGATCCAATTGACGATCTGCGCATACCTCTTTGGCATACAGCGGAGGAATTTCTCCACCGCGTGCTCCTCCGTGAGGTCGGTGTCGCCGTTGCGCGCCATCTGGTCCATCAGATTGGTAAGACGGAGGGCAAAGTCCTCGACTTGCTCACCAAGCTGAAAGGCGAGGCCTTCCCACTCCCCTCGGAGGCGCTGCAACGTTGCCCGGCGCACACGATCTCCGCCGATGCGTCCCGCGGCGATCGATTCCCACGCCAGCTTTGTCGTAGCCTTGTTGGCGAGGGAGGCACCGAGCTCGGTGGGGACGGCGGCGCACAACGCCTCTAGTGCCCGGCGATCGTTGTCATAGTCGACGCCGCCAATGTGAACCGCCTCCCACAACCGCCCGACCTGCAGCTTGAACTTCATCAGCAGGCTCCACTCATGGTAGTTCGACTTGGTGAGCATCGGCCACGACGTTCCCGCTTCGGAGTCACGGTAGACCGTCTGCAGCACTGGGGAGCGACTGTGCTGACCATGACGCCGCTCTGGTGACGGCGACTGGTGGCGGCACCCGACCGGGCTATGCGATCCTCCAGCTGGCTCCGGCTCCCGCTCCATCTCGACGCGCAGCGCTGCGGCCGCGGCTACCGCAGCCTGGGCCGCAGCCGTCGCCTGCCTGGCCATCTCAGCCGCCGCCGCAGCCGCTGCCTCTACGGCAGCCAGGCGCATCACGCGATCATCGGCTCTGGCACCCGCGGCGGTGCACACTCTCGCGATCTAACTGGCGGTGGACATGGCACTCGCTCACTCAAGAACCCTCTCGGCTCTGATATCAGATTGTTGGCCTGATTGGATCTCAGATTCAGATCTAAAACTACCAAAGGGCAGCTTGGCGCTTGGCCGCTTGGATTGAATGAAAATGCAATGGCTTATTTTTTTACAATGACACTTCCTTGCTTTTTATAGGTAAAGGGACTCCTACTTGCTACAGCATATTCTAACCACTAAAGTGAATGCTGAGCATATTCCTAACACTAGGCTTGAAAACCAAAGAAAATAAAAGTGCAGGAAAAGTAAGATACAAGTACTTTAGCACTAGGCTTATCTATCAAGTTGTGTCTTGAAGCTTTCAATTATAACCCATGTATCCAGACTATTAGGCACATGAAACCGTAGACTAGACCAACAAGCCAGAGAAAAGGGGCACTAAAACAGAAGGTGAGCAAGATCTTCCTCAACATTCAGGTTACAGAGGACACAATTATAATCAGGTAAGTGCATGTTGCGCCAGCGAAGCATAGCCCTGGTACTTAATCAATCTTGAAGCACAGCCAGAAGAAAAACTTCCTCTTATTCTGATAGGATGACTGCCATAGCCATTTAAAAGATTTATGAACCTGTCGGTGGCCAATGAGATGTTTATATGCTCTATTGGAGGAAAACAAAGAAGATCCCCATATATAGCTCCATTGATCATAAGTGACTTGTAAATCCAAATTCTGGATAGTATTGGTGAGAACCAAGTATTGGTCATAAGCTTCAGCCTTCAGGTGAAAGTGGCAGATGAAAGAGATCATGCAGAAGAGGAGTGATGGCAGCCACTGAAATGAATTGATTCTTTGCAAAGGAAAACAACTCTGGGAAAGTGAAATGAATTGATTCTTTGCAAAGGAAAACAACTCTGGAAAAGTCTGATTGTAGACCATGCCATTCCACAAGTCATGCCAAAGGAAGCAAGATTTGCCATCCTGAATAGAAACTACTGCAATACCCTTGAACTATTTTAAAAGTTTAAAAATGTCTTTCCACCAGAAGGATACTCAGAAATTTGCCCCCTGCATTGGTAATTTGTCTCTTGTGTGGTATTTATCCCAAACTAATTGCACCCAAGGAACTTGAACTCTGTTATAGAACTTATGCAGATGTTTCAGCAGTAAGCTTTCATTCTGAACAGTTAGGTTGAGAACACCAAGACCACCTTCATCTTTGGGAGGGTAACCATTGGCCAGGCTGCCTTTGGTGGATTTTGGTTAATGTACTCCCATCCTTTTACATGTTCTACCACATTATCCTTTCAATATATTTTTCTCTCAAAGTCCTGTCAGAAATAAAGAACAAGTCTTTAATTAATTAATTTATATCCAAGTTTGTAAGGCTGGTGTGTACCTACCAACTAAATGAACCATTGAACTCATGACTTGTGCTCAAAGTAGGCATTGTTTGTCTCCAAATGAGTGATTCTTCAAATCGATGTGGAAAAATATCCGGACCACTTCTTTTCTCTTAAACAAATTGAGCAGATCAAAGCTTTGAAGCATGTTGGGGTGACAGAAATTGTTCTAGCTATCAATTAAAGTCCAGAGGTGAAGAGTATAAGGATCTTTCAGTATTGCAGTTGGCAGTTTGAGTTTTCAGGCGATAAGGGTTGCTACCTTTTCATTCAGGATATCAACTTATTGAAGGACTCTAAGAACAATCTTGGTGTTAAATCACATGCTCACAAGAGACAGAGCCCCTAGGGATTGCTGGAGCTCTTGCACTTGACAGGGATAAGCTTGTGGGTGGATCTGGTGAACCTTTCTTTGTCCTAAACTGTGATATCATAAGTGAACACCATTTTGCCGAGCCCATGAGATTTCACAAGAGACACGGTGCTAAAGCTACAATCATGGCATGGTCACAAAGGTATCCCAGCAGTCACTGTTCTCGTGCAACCATTTTCAGATAAGCTATCTGTTGTGTTAGTACAAGTGGACGAACCATCAAAATATGTTGCTGTGATTAGTGATTACAGAGGAAGAAACTCGAAGGGTGGAACGTTTTGTAGAGATGACAAGAACATTTGTGGTCTACAAAATCAATGCAGGGATTTACCTGTTGGGGCAACATCATTGTGCACACGATGTCATTGGGTCGGCATTTGCAGGATGCATTGGGCACTGCAATATCAGGATGCAATCTTGATGGTGAACATTGAATTGGTTCCCACTGCAATCACTACATGATAAATGGGAAAATAAAGGACATGCAGTTTTTTTTCTTTTTTCATTGAAAAGGGAAGGACATGCAGTTGAAACCAAGTCAAGAATGATAGGTGAAAGCCAAACCTAGAGATGAACTGATGGATGGATGTACCCCGCGTTGCAATGCATTCGCTTTGTCCTAAGCACGCGGACGTGCACGAAAGCAGCAACTTCTCTTTACTCTCTGCTTTGCGTGGCGTTAACCAGAAAGGGAGACAGAAGAAGAAAAGAGCATGGCTAAATAAAAGGAAGACGGCAAGCTCTGTTCAGAAAAAAGGGTGCAACTTTATCTCTATTTCATCGGTGTAGGCCAGATACGTAGAGATAATTACTAACCAGCTACGTTTTAGTTTGAACATCTGACTCATCGAGGGACTAATAGCTAAGAAAACAATTAACCCTAGCCTAAACTATTTGCTAGCTTACTACTCCCTTCGTCCCAAAACAAGTGATGTTTTAGGTTTGTCCTAAGTCAAACTATTAAAAAAAATACTAATGTTTTTTATTCTAAATAAGTATTATTAAATTCATAATAAAATGTATTTTTATATTCTACCCATTTGCTGTCATAAATATTGATGTTCTTTTCTAAAAAAAATTGATTAAACTTGAAATGATTTGACTTAGAACAAACCTAAAACATCACTTATTTTAGGAGAGAGGGAGTAGTCGACAAGATCCAGATAATTTTGGATAAGAGAAGCAACCGACGAGGAGAAGACTAAAATAGTCCACTGATGACGTCATAAAAACACATGTAGGGACTTGAACAATTCCAACAGCAAAAGCTATTTTTTGCTAGACTCCACCTATATAGGTGTCGGCACGAAATTTCGTCCCGCGTCGAGGCAAACGAGCAAGTCGGAAGGGTCTGCTTGATGGAGCTGGAGATCCGTCTAGCTTCAACGCAGGAATTATTGATCTTGCGCACTCCTCCCGAGACGTGCCGGTCAATTTGACCTTGCAATTGATAAGGAGAGAAAACTTATCAGTAATTTAAGACAGAGCATGCCGGTGTTGACAGACAGTCCCGAATGTACGGCTCTGAGAGTCGATGTGGAAGGAGATCGACTAAATAACCGATTCCAGCATACTCATAAGAATAAATCAGTTGAAGCTTATGGAATTATGGAAGAAAAATCGATTATCATTCAGGATGAATATTGTTATTTAGATAAATATTAGTCAATGGCAATAGCATATCAACATTAATCAGTCTATATTAAGCCAATGACTGCAAGCAACCGAATTCCTTTTTATATAAAAGAAACAGCTCATCATCATTCAACCATTTAATAGAGGTAAATCTAATGAACATATTAGATCTCATCTATCGCTATGACCAGTGGGGCATGAGACAGAATCATGTAGGCCATAATACAATAATAAGATCATGGGGCTAACATATCTTTCAACCTACCCTTACTTCAACGGTCTCGTGATGTGAAATGCATATGTGAAAACACTCGATATCGGCTAAAACAGCTGATTCAGGCATAGCGCACATTTAAGGTCATACCCTATCAGGAGCAGATCTACCAAATAACGATCCTCACTCCACGGTCCTAACAGTGGGGTGTGAGGCAGAATCACACAGGTCATAATAATGGACCATGAAATAGTTTTCGTTAGCCAATAGATCTATTCAAGACCAGACATGTCTTAACCACACACTATGTACAATCAAGATTGACATAAAACAACCGATAAAACATAACTCATCGTTTAAGGTACAGATTAGATCAGTTTAGATTAATAAACGATGTGTTAAATAGGATATAAGGCCAATCTAGATCAATCCCAATCAGGCGAAGTGATATTGCCATAATTAAATAAATAATAAAAATAATAAGCAATATCGGTAACTTAATGAATCTATCCGAAGGACGTCACCCTTAGATAGAGTCGATAACTTGACCTTAATCTAGTTCGAGTAGTGGAGGTCGACCGGATCGATGCAGCCTTACTTAAACTAAACAAGAGTCGATAACTAGCTTATACCAGAGTCACAGTGGAGGTCGACCGGATCGATGCAGCCATACGAATAGAAGTATAAGCCATGACGGTACTTACAGACAAGTCGGAGGTCGACCGGACCGATGTAGCCCTGCTCGTTGAAGAACTCGCCGAGATCTACTCTACTCCTACTTCTAAGGGGTGATCGGAGCCGAAAAAAGTAAATGACTTGTATTTGATTGATTGTGTGTCCTTTACAATAGCCGGGGTTCAATATTTATACCCGAGTCTAAACACGAATCCTACTCAAGTACGACTCGGTACAATTTTTGGTATGAAGAAAACATTCCTATCTTAAGATAACTTGGACCCCAATCTTTCCCCTTTTGTAGAGTCTGATATATATCTTCCCGACGCCAATCATAGCTGATCATCGTTATCCGCTGACGTCATTCAAAGATAGCTGATTCTAGTGTCGCATCCGAACCGACTGATATCAATCTTCATGCAATCGATTTCTTAATTGGCACAATCTTGAAAGATATTTAGTTCCCATGTTCTTTTCCTAAATTTTGGTGTAAACACATGCCCCCAATTTTGGTATAAAATGATTTTATTCTAAAATTCCAGTTTATTGGTTTACCACGCCGCAACCGTTCTATTCCGAGATATACGCATGGCTCCTGATTTCCCGGCCCAAGTCTTATATAACATCCTAATAGTATCACTTCTGATTCACTCGGCCTGTTTGCTTTTTCCTTCTTTCTTAAGCTGACCTTAGCAGCCGACGCCGTCATCGCCAAGGCCTCAAACCCTAGCAAACCCTCTGTTCTATCAAGCTGTCATTCAAGCGATCTTTGTCAGATTCAAATCTATTTCGGCTGCAATGGCGACCAATGACCACGTCCCTGAGGTATGCTTCCAAGTTTCCATTCTCCAAGCACCGGCCGCTACCCTGTGTTTCTTTTCTTCTCAAATTCATTTCATCCGATTTCCAGGAAACGAGGAACAAAATTTTGATTCCATCAGCTGTTGCTTCTAATGCCTTTTTTCTTGGGCTTATGGGTGACCCTGATCCATCTGATTTCATCCGTCGAGAAACCAACTAAATTCCCTTCAAACAATTTACAGTGGATTTATCCTCCTGGAATATCAAAACCCCCTTCAGAAACTAGCCTAAAATACCTAAGGGATGAAGAGATTGGTTTCATAGGGTATCCGAGAAAAAGGCCGAAGATTGGGAACTTTATGATCTGAATCAATGCTAGACTCTTTCATTGTCTGGGATGGAGAGGAACGATTCACTCTTAATCTCCGCATCTTATTTTTGGTCCAATACCCTGAACGCCTTTGTTTTTTGTCACGGTCCAATGACCATCACCCTGGCCAATGTTTACATGCTGACTGGCCTTAGAATAACTAGATCAATGCAACCTTATGAATACTTGAGTGCTGGTTCCAAGAGATTAGCCAAAATATCAGATTGCTCAGGATGGGCAAGTTATATTCTGAATCATATTGGAGACGAATCATCTGTCAGTGAAAGGGAATATGTGACTTTTCTGAATATGTGGTTGGAGAGATTCATCTTCTGTGGGTCGTCTTGTGGTCTGACTCACAACCATAAGCTTATGGAAGAGCATCTGGCAATAGGCAAGGATGTCCCTCTTAGAAAGTACCTGCTAGGGGCTACTTATCATCTGATGTACCAGGTAGCTGCCCAATTATTGAAGAATAAACCAGTGCATACTATCAGCGACCCTTGGTGGTTGATACAACTGTGGCTCAATTTGTATATGCACAAGATTATAAGGCCTGATCTCAGAGACCTGAGCTTTCCTTCCTCTAATTTTGATGAGGAATATAAGGACGAAGAAGGAAGAACCCGCCAGTGCACGAGCTACGGTGAAGCTGCATCGACCATAATAATTGACGTCGATGTTGGCCATCTCTTCAAAAAGTTTTACAGAGGGTTTGATGCCGACGCCCTAACTTGGCTACCTTATGATGAAGATGAGAATAATAAACTGATCTTTCCATTCAAATTTTGATTTGAATTCGGCTGTTCGGATGAGACAGTGGCTGCGATCTTTAATTCCTTTATCAAGCCCTGTGTTCTTCTAACCGAATTTCGTCATGGTCGTGGAAAAATGGTTACAGACTCCTTTATTACAGGCAACCTTCCAACTTATGAATTTTACAACCCTTCATTTATAGCTCGTCAGTTTGGTCTCGTCCAATTGCCCCCTAACTTTTCTTCAAGGATATACTGAGGCCAAGAGAAGATATCAGTGAAATATTGGAAGCCTCCAGAGTTTTTCAACTAGGATCAGATCTCCCTTCCCTTTTCTTGCATGACTAGATCAAAGTCAGCTTCTCTTCCACTCTCTTTGACTCCTGGTGGCAAGAATGGCACTCCCATCTTTTCTATGGCTTGGTCCACCCTTTGTGTATAGCTCTGGATGGAGAATTTGCTTCTGATAATGAGGTAACTTTTCATCCCCTTTTTAGAGAAATTACTTGGTGGATTCCCCCGCCAATCGTTCTAACCGACCCTTTCAGGATACTGAATTCAATACTCCAAGCCTGGATAGGAAAGGGCATCCTATAGACTATCAGCCGCCATGTCCAGTTTCAAGAATAGGATCAACCGCACCTCCATCAAAGAAATTGATGAAAACTCCTGCTGCCCCCACGATTGTGACATACCAATCTTCAAAGCGCAAGGTGGTCTAAGGGACAACCTAGAAAACTGTTACTGGGAAAAGACTCCGCAGAACGAGACCATCAGTTGTTCAGGTAAACAATCTATCTCCTTATCAAACTAATATTCAACTTCTAATCCCGTTCTTCATAGTTATCAACCATTGCGTCCCAACCTACCCTGGGTGCAGAGCTGTTGTCTCAGGTGTTTGATTCAGCACCAATCGAACCTTCATCGGCTGATCCTCAAAGGAGCCAATTTCGGTGGAAATAACCGATGCTTCCACAATGGCAGAAAATATGAGTTTTTTCTGTTTTATCCTTGATGCTTGTTGGAGTATTTCTCTCAAAAATTTCTTATTTTATTCAATTTTCACCCTTCATCTGATTTCTTGCTATGTCAGATACTTCCTGAGGAAACACCTATGCAAGAGCAGGAGTCTGACAGTCCCCTTATTGAAAATGATCATACTGTTGCTGATATCCAAACTGTCATTTCCCCGTTTCAGCACACAACTGATGGTAAGAAAGTCATATGCTTAGCTCATTTTTCTGCAACAAACATGAATTAAAAATCCTCCCTGAGGTTTGCAGATGTAAATGTTGAGAGTTCAGAGCCGATTCAACCAAACATCACTAGTGCATCATCAGCTGTTCCTTCTCTCCTGGTAGAGGTTATCACAGAAAAGGTATTGTATCCATTTCGCTGTTCATTCCGTCATAAACTGATCCAGTCCTTCTAATCAAGATTCTCTTAAGTGTAGGCACTCATTTTTTCAGCACTAAGCTATTCTTTCAAGCTTGAGGAGTATTTAGATGAAGATGAAATCAGCTCGTCAGCCATTTCCTCCAAGGAGGCTTTGCCCGAAGAGACCAAGAATCGGCTAAGGGACATATTGCCAATGTTTGAGAAGAACATATCCAATTTGGTCTAAGACACTGATTCAATGCAGAGAGTCTTCTTGGCCATTAACAGTAATTTATCCCTAGCTCTCTCCAAAGTCTTGTCTTCTTTATCTATTTTTGAAGATCAGATCCTGAAGGTAAAAAAGGCTCAGAGGAATCTGTCTGACCGCGAAACTTTATTGGCCAAGAGGGACTCCAACATGTAGGAGGCCAAAGAGCTGACACAACTGATCGATGACTTGAAGAACTCCTCCTTCAGGATTGATCCAGAGCTAACTCAACTGAAAATCAGGCGTGCAAAACTTGAGAAGGAACTGGAGAAGTTGAAAGCCGCCATTGATTACCACAAGTCCAACTTGGCTCAAATACCCGATACCATTAATCAGAAGAAACAAAAACTATTGGCCAAGGTCAGAGAAGGCAGGGTCATCCGCAGTAGCCTTGAGGATATTCCTAGATCAGCTGAAGGAGACAAGCAACATATTGCAGAAGCTGACGCTATCCGGCTGGAAATACTGAAAGCAATCCAGGATGTTCTAGCCTTGTAATCTACATGTTAACATGTATCTTGTGTAGAATTGATGATAACCATACTTTTCTGCTGTCTCGTTGTATTTCTTGTTTTGGCTAAAGAGCCGATTTTAAAAAACAGTCGATTCCAGACTTCCGATCTCAATCTAATTGAGTCTAGAAACATGACCTTTATTAAGAGAACCCTTCAATTTTCTACCCTCAGTCACCCAACGTCGTATTCTCTTCGGCATTAGTGAGGCGGTGTTTCGCCTTCTATTAATTGTGGTTGCCTTTTGCACTTCCCGACGCGTCCACCTCTTCGCTCCGTGACTTCAAATACCAGCTGAGGGTTTTGGCCTTGAACACATCTACACTTGCAACCACTCCTATTTCCTTGCACTTCTCTGCCCTTGCAAAACTCCATAGCGACCTTCCTCCCTTCTTGTAGATCCAATCAATTTCATGGCCGGCGAGGATAACCACGACAAGCGTGCGGCGGAGGAGAACATGCTGGTGAACCAACGCCTCTGACGCATGAGGTGAGATTGACATCTTCTGTTCATGATGATGAACTGTTCTGACTCGTCTATAGGTTTGTTGTGAATGAGAGTCTCCGTCCTCTCCCCAGGGCCGGCGAGCCCTCTGACGCTGCATCTTCTACGTCGGCCTCATCGTCAGATTCCTCCGACTCGTACAACGGTGATGATGCCCGGCGCTTCCTCCGAGAGTGGAAGGCGGCTCAGGACCGCTACTCCAAGGCGACTCAGGAAAACGGCCAGCTTGAGATCCGTCTTGGGGTTTCCCAAGTGGCCCTTCATGCTACCGAAGAAGAGGCCAGTGCCGTTCAGGCGCGGCTGGCAGAGTCTGACGTCATGGTGGCGGGTAAGACAAATTATAGGAATGCTTTATCTCGATTTCCATTGTCCTTTCTGTTGATAACTCTCCTGTTTCTGTGATCGCTAGCCCTAATGGTGCAATTGGAGTCCATTCAACTGGCGGCAAATGCGGCCGTGGATGCCGTCAATGCTCGGGGCTCCCTCATCAATGCCCGCCTCCACGACATCCCAGCCCGCGTCTAGGAGATTTCCCTTCATGGCGTCCGTCATGGCGTGTCGGTGGCGCTGACCGCAGTGCAAGTCCAGACCAGGTACGAACTCCACACCATGGAGACTGGCTTCCCGATGGGCGATGGCCCCGAGGAGCATGAGGACCTGCTCGAAGAGTTTGTCGTCGTGGCTGATGCCATTGTGGACATCACATCTGCTCAGGATGTGGTGAACAAGGTCTTTGATTAGTTTATACTTAGGATAAACTAGTGAACAAAAGACTTTTGCTCTTTCATGACTGTATCTCAGCGCAATGCCTTTGTGTATGTCATGATTATCATCGTTTTTGCCTTTGCTCTATAGGCGATACATATCGTATCGACTTTTACATCTTCAGGTTTATTTTTGAACTAGAGGCGATACCCTTCTGGTACCAGCTATAAGAGCCGACGGCTAAACAAATCGGCTGTCAGGTGTTGACCAAACGCTAGGATAATATCTCTTCAAATATTTTTCATCGATCGCTGTTAATAGGTTGCACCAGAACTCTTCAGACCAAAGGTTAGACGATCGATTGATCCAGACCAAGCACCTCATCAAGTGAAATAAAACTTCCTTTAAGAGATCCATCAACTCTGACTCGCACTTAGGATTCCGCTTAGTGCTCACATACGTCAGCCTAAACCCATTTTTAGAACTAATGCTTATTTCCCTTAATCTAACAGCCGACGTGAAGCCATGATTACTCACTAAAACAAACTCTCAAAGCCGATTGCTTGGATTGGCTGTTGGCCTTCATTACGGATCCTTATGAAGCCTCCTTCCCATAACTTACCAGAAAAGCATTCGAAGTCTCCTAGTTCCTAAAAGACTGGATCGGTTGTTGCGATACTCACAGACTCATTAGCGCGAACCACTTCGACATCATCTCCATACCACTAAATTAAACACTGATGCAAGGTTGATGGCACACAACAGTTTGCATGAATCCAATCACGACCAAGGAGTAAACTGTATGACCCTTTTCCTTCGATGACGAAGAACGTGGTGAGCAGAGTCTTACTCCCGATCGTTAGTTCGACATTCATTGCCCCCCGGGTCTTAGACGCACTACCCTCAAAGTCCTTAAGCATCATGTCGGTCTCAATCAGATCTCCTGACCCCTTGCCAAGTTTGAAAAAAGTGGTATAAGGCATAGGATTGACAAAAGCACCCCCATCCACCAACATCTTGTTTATTGGCTTCCCATCACCAAAACCTTTGACATATAAAGCCTTTAAGTGCTGATGCTTGACGGGTTTATCAAATATAGCCTACTGTATAACTGTCAACTTGGCAACTATCTCTTCATACTCCGACTCATTGAAATTCGAATAAACTTCTTGATCTACCAGAGCTCTAAACTCTGATGGCAATAGAAAAGCCATTTAAATATTAGCCGACGGTTGCCTTCTATCGGCTATTTGCTTAGCACGCCATACTCGAGGATTACCGGATGCCTGAGCCTGTTTCAACTCTCTATTCCTTAGGCGTTGCACCCTTGTCTTTTGGCTTCTTGTCAAACCTCTTGGACACCATTGGCCTTCCTACCAAACATCTTCTTCATTACTCCCCTCTTCATAATCAGCCCAGTTTTGATCAACAACTCGCTTTCCAAGCCGATCATGAACACTTCTATTTTTTAAGCACCGATCCATGTTATCATGATGATACTCATCTCAAGCATGGATAGACCGGTGGTTGGTTTGAGATTGCCTGAATTCCCAATATTGCTCGCTGCATTCTGGACAGTCATGTCTGGTAGGCAACTTCAAACCTTCGTTCCAGCAATGTATGAAGAAAAGACAATTCCAATGTGATTTGGCTTGTTTCCTTTCATACCTCTCTTTTTCCTGTTGACGTTGGTATTCTTGCTCCTCTAACCAACGCTGATAATCCTTTTCTTTCTGCCGCTGCCACTTATTCAACAGAATTCGAGATGTAACCCGCGGCTTTGTCATCCCATCTTTTGACGTTTCCCCCTGCTCATATCGGCTCTTTTGCTTGTCGCGACATCTTCTAATTTCTCTGTACTCGTCAGCCGATATTTGCATCTCGGGATCAACTGTTCCAGCTTCTCTTGATTTGGTTGATGTTAGGACCTTAGTCTTTTCTTTAAGTAGCCTAGTATCGACCATGTTTTGATCTCCTGGGAAAGGATTATCATCAACTTTCATCTTCCGAGGCGTATCAAATTTGAGTCTTCATTACTGAATAGCGCTCTATATATGCTGCTGGAAAATTCTGCATTCATTAGTGGAATGAGAAGTAGTGTTATGGAACTTGCAGAACTTCTTATTCTTCAACTGATCAGGGAGCAACATAATATGATTATCGGGCAACTTGATCTGTTCCTTTTTAAGCTAGAAATCGAAGAGCTTATCTGATTTTATGATGTCAAAGTCATAGCCCTCCTCGACTCCTCTTTCCTAAGGATTTGGCACCGTTATTGTGTTTTTACCCCAATTCCATTCAGCCGCGGCAACCTCTTCCTCTTCATCATCTTCATAGCCATTATCGACTGAATATGGATTATAGGCTTCAGCAATTGTGGTACTTTTCTGGAATCGAGTATCTCTGTGCATGTTCTGGAATTGGCTATTGAGCGCTGCCACCCGTTGAGCCAATTGACCCAAGTTGTCAAATTCTTGTCCCATCAGCTTTTCTTTCCATGTTGGTAGCATTCCTTGAACCGCCAAAGCAGCTAACTGATCATGAGCCAAGTTTAACTAGAAGCACAAATTTCTAGTCTCTCGAAACCTCTGAAGAAACTCGGTGCCCGATTCATTAGTTCTCTGCCTTATAGTTGTCAAATCGGTAATCTTCTTTTCTCCTGTTTCAGTATAAAAATATGTATGAAACTTCTTCTCTAGGTCAGCCCAATTGGCAATGGAGTTAACTGGTAGTGATGAAAACCAAGTGAAGACTGGCCCTGATAGTGACAGGGAGAAGATATTGACCGACATGTTCTATTGTGTTTGTGCTGTCTTGGCCAGTGAACTTGACAAACTCTGGGATCCTATAATTTGTAGGAAGAGTGACCAAATCGTACCATTCTGGATATGGGCGTTTGTACGAGAAAGTCAGTCCCTTTGGCTTCAGATCGAACTGATTCTTCATCATCTCGGTCACTCTCAGCAACAACTCATCAGCATCCGAATTTGGATTTCTCTGCACCTGCTGACTCATCTGTAGATTGAAATTCCGTGTGCCTTGATACCTTGGATTCAGAATCATGTGAAGGGTGTTATAATCTGTGCCATAATGATACCCCTGTGGAATCTCTATCTACTGGGTCCTTTGCTGGTTTGCTGCTTAAGGTCTCTGATTATAGACGTGAGGATCTATATCTTTACGAATCCTTTGAATTGATGGTGCTATTTTTTTAGCCGACGACGGTATGTGGCGTGATGTGCTAAAATTAATCATCTGGTTCTGACCTTGCCCCGTCGGCTGTTGCACATGCTGTACTGACGATCCAGGATTATACTGTATCTGATTTGTAGTAGCACCTTGAACTTGCTCAGATGAACTCTAAACTACCTGGACATCATTATCACCAGCTGGTGCTGCTTCTTGATGGCTGGTACCGACTTGATTAGTCTCTTGAGTCGACGGATGTGGAATGTTGTAATAAACCGATACAATCTGATCAACTGGAAACCCATGAAACACCTCTTTCATGGTGTTGTGGAATGTGTCCAAGAAAGCTTCATTATGGCTTGATATGGCATCACAAACAGATTTGTTTATAGCTTCCGTGAAGAAACGCATGTCTTCAGCTTCATCTACATCTGTCTGCCCATGCAACAGAACTCTTGGTAGTTGATATTTCTGAACAATTGTATTGTCACATGTTTTGGTGTAGGACAATAAACACTTGTTTTAAAATTCTTCTATAGCTTTACTGATGACATCTTTATCTCTACCAAGTAGGTCTTCATAAGGTAATATGAGGATGTTGTTGTTATTGTAAGCCGCCATGATGATTGTGGGGTCCCAATGGGCATGCCAGAACGTGTGTCGGTACGAAATTTTGTCCCGTGCTGAGGCAAACGAGCAAGTCGGAAGGGTCTGCTCGATGGAGCTGGAGATCCGCCTAGCTTCAACGCAGGGATTATCGATCCTACGCACTCCTCCCGAGACGTGCCAGTCAATTTGACCCTGCAATTGACAAGGAGAGAAAGCTTATCAGTAATTTAAGGCGGAACATGTCGGTGTTGCCAGACAGTCTCGAATGTGCGGCTCTGAGAGCCGATGTGGAAGGACATCGACTAAATAGCCGATTCCAGCATACTCATAAGAATAAATCTGTTGAAGCTCATGGAATTATGGAAGAAAAATCGGTTATCATTCGGATGAATATTGTTATTTGGACAAATATTAGTCAATGGCAATAGGATATCAAATTAATCAGTCTATATTAAGCCAATGACTGCAAGCAACCGAATTCCTTTTTATATAAAAGAAACAGCTCATCATCATTCAACCATTTAATAGAGGTAAATCTAATGAACATATTAGATCTCATCTATCGCTATGACCAGTGGGGCATGAGGCAGAATCATGCAGGCCGTAGAAACAACAAAAGATTTGACGACCCTAACTTATTACTAATATTAGTGGGGCATGAGGCAGAATCATGCAGGTCGTAATACAATAATAAGATCATGGGGCTAACCTATCTTTCAACCTACCCTTACTTCAATGGTCTCGTGATGTGAACTGCATATGTGAAAACACTCGATATCGGCTAAAACAGCTGATTCAGGCATAGCGCACAATTAAGGTCATGCCCTATCAGGAACAGATGTACCAAATAATGATTCTCACTCCATGGTGCTAATAGTGGGGTGTGAGGCAGAATCACACAGGCCGTGATAACGGGCCATAGAATGTTTTTCGTTAGTCAATAGATCTATTCAAGACCAGACATGTCTTAGCCGCACACTATGCACAATCAAGATTGACATAAAACAACCGATAAAACATTACTCGTCATTTAAGGTACATATTAGATCAGTTTAGATTAATAAACGATGTGTTAAACAGGTTATAAGGCCGATCTAGATCAATCCCAATCAGGCGAAGTGATATTGCCGTAATTAAATAAATAATGAAAGCAATAAGCAATATCGGTAACTTAACGGATCTATCCGAAGGACGCCACCCTTTGATCGAGCCGATAACTTGATCTTAATCTAGTTCGAGTAGTGGAGGTCGACCGGATCGATGCAGCCTTACTTGAACTAAACAAGAGTCGATAACTAGTTTATACCAGAGTCGCAGTAGAGATCGACCGGATCGATGTAGCCGTACGAACAGAAGTATAAGCTATGATGGTACTTACAGACAAGCCGGAGGTCGGCCGGACCGATGCAGCCCTGCTCGCTGAAGAACTCGCCGAGATCTACTCTACTCCTACACCTAAGGGGTGGCTGCAGCTGAAAAAAGTAAATGACTTGTATTTGATTAATTGTGTATCCTTTACAATAGCCGGGGTTCAATATTTATACCCGGAGCCTAAACACGAATCCTACTCAAGTACGACTCGGTACAATCTTTGATATGAAGAAAACATTCCTACCTTAAGATAACTTGGATCCCAATCTTAACCCTTTTGTAGAGTCCGATATGTATCTTCCCGGCGTCAATCATAGCTGATCATCGCTATCCGCTGACGTCATTCAAAGAGAGCCGATTCCAGTGTCGCATCCGAACCGGCTGATATCGATCTTAATGCAATCGATTTCTTAATTGGCACAATCTTGGAAGCCTTTGAGTTTCCACGTTCTTCTCCTAATTTTTGGTGTAAAAAATAGGCTTGTCAATGCACACTCTGCGAAAGGATGGCTAGTCCAGTTGGTTAACTGAGATATGCTAGTCACTCCGGCGGCACCCTCCAGGTCCTGAGTTCGACTCCCAGTGGGAGCGAATTTCAGACTGGGAGTTAAAAAAATCCCCTCACCGGTTCCGGGTGCTAAAGCACTGGTTTAAAGAAGACGGTCCATCTCACGGGTTACGTCTCCCAGTGTCGAGACGGGGCCGGGGTTCGGGGATTTTCTCGGTCTGTGTGAGAAGACCTTCTTCTTACGTATAATGCCCGGGGTGGCTTGTCTGTCTAAGTTTTTTTCAATGCACACTCTGCAAGACTGACTGGATTTCGGCCAAAAGTTTTAGGCATTAATAACTCCAAAACCGGGCCGAAATTAAGCTGGATTCTCAACTTTATCCGATTCAGGAAAGAAAAGTTGCCTGAAGATTGAAACAATGGCATGCTGCCGTATTAGATTAACACAGGGATAATTAAGTGAACTACTTTCAGAACAGAGTTATCACTGCCATGGATATCTTGCAGCATCAGCACGGTCCATGGTCCATGAGTCCAACACTAGATTGTGGACAGCAGTTGCGTCAGGTAAGGGCGAAGCCGGCTTGAGGGGCCATCCTCATCCTGTCCTCCACGTAGCAGAGCGTTGAACGCCAGCCTCAGCGGCTCAGCCTGCCCTCTCTCATGTGGCACAACAAAGATTCAGTCACGATCCGCTTATATGCTCAACGAACAGTTCCTCTTCCTCTTACCCGTCGTAGCTAGGACTGGTCGGTGGATCCATTAAATAAATTGTCGGCGATGGTGCCTGCCGAGTGAAACTCTCACGCGGCCTGATTTATTTGAGGTGGCTGTGCCCTCTGCATTGTGCAGCTTGTCACATGTATTACGCTCGCCACTTTATTTTGTCCTGACGAAGTTATATTTTCTCGTAAAAGATTTGCGGATTCTTAAATTAAGGGGGTGTTTGGTTTTTTAGTTGCTCCAAAAATTCATGTCATATCAAATGTTTAGAGACTAATAAGGAGCATTAAATATAAATTAATTACAAAACCAATTACATAGATGGAGGCTAATTTTCGAGACGAAATTTTAAGCCTAATTAATATATCATTAGCACACATTTATTGTAGCATCACGTTGTCAAAGCATGGACTAATTAGGCTTAAAAGATTTGTCTTGT
Source organism: Miscanthus lutarioriparius (assembly GCA_904845875.1). NCBI lineage: Eukaryota > Viridiplantae > Streptophyta > Magnoliopsida > Poales > Poaceae > Miscanthus > Miscanthus lutarioriparius. The sequence goes on along the minus strand of CAJGYO010000008.1, from coordinate 38,313,921 downwards.
AAATTAGTCGTAAGTTGTGCAATTAGTTTCATAATTAATCTATATTTAATACTACATACATGTGTCAAATATTCGATGTGACAGGAATTTTAGGAGGAGGGAAAGAAACCAAACAGGCCCTAAGATCGAGAATCTAAGGCAATGTTCGGCTGGCTGGTTGGCTACAATTTTCAGCTGAAGCAGTGTTTTTCTCTCATAAAATTTCAGTATAAACAGTGTTTTTCAAGTATGTTCTCTCATAAAATTTCAGTATGAACAGTAAACATTTAAGTCCAGCCGAACACTGCCTAGGATTTTTATGATGACGCGCCATGAACCGGGAACGCTGGAAAGGTCGAGGTGTGTTGCACTGGGCTCGGTCCTCCGTAGCAGAAGAAGAACAGGGTTATTACTCGCGCAATAAGCAACCCAACTTGTATGTCCCGACGTCGACCGAAGAAGTCATATTTGATTTCTTTTCTTAAAAAAATCCTCCCTCACTCTTCGGCCACTTTCCCAACTCCGGCTAGATAAAAGCCCCATCTTGTCCATTATTTCTGGTCAGCTCTGACCTCATCTCCATCGATGAGCTTGGACAAGCATCGCCGGGGCCAATGGCGCATCCTGACGCTGGCGCCGTTGGAGCCACTAGCAACGTCCGATGGTGGTGGAACAGGACACATCACACGCGCCGCATCTCGACACGTCACTGGACAGTGCGCACTGGACGAAGGATCTGTATCCTTGTTATTTGTGTGTTATTGTTGCCTTGTTGCAGATGTACCCTCAGACGTTTCGAGTCAGTATCACTGCATATAGTACCATGCAATGCTTTCCGTGCACATGGCATGGCACGGACGTGCACCAAACCGTGAGTACATCCGTTGCTTTGTCCCTGGCCATAGCATACTAGTATGCTGCTAGTGTCAATATTCTCAAAAGGATGGCAGGAACGACGACGTGCGTGGCAGATAGCAAAAGGAAGACTTGACGAGCTTTGTTTACAGAGGATTAGAAGAGGGGTCAGGGGGGCCGCCGGCGGCACGGAAAGGAACAAGCTTTATCTCTCCTGCTACTGCTACTTTTAAACCGCATGCATTAGGCTAGCTTAAATCCCAAAGGACGCCATCATCACCATGACCCCCAGCAGCAGCGGCACTGCACAGGCGGCTTCAACCGAACTGCCGGCTCCGACCTCCTGAAAACCCACAAAATTAGGATATCATCAAGAAACAAGTTAGACAGAGAGTGACAGAGTTAAAATGCAACACTACAACTTTTAAAAGTTACTGTTGAGAAAAGAAGTTACTACTAAACTGGAGAAGGGAAAGTAACAAAGGCAGTGCATGTAAAACTGTGATGCATGATGGAAGTATGGAACCATGCAGTGCAGTGCAATGGGCCGCGCCGTGATCGCACTACGTGCACCACTACCCACCTGGCGCTTTTCTCCGGGCGCGGGCATGGGCAGGATGGTGGCCGTGTCCGTGACGCCGCGCGGGACCGGCACGGCGGGGCTGCTACTGATGAACGCCGTGCCTCCGCTCCCGGAGTCCGGCGCCGGCGCCCCGGCGGCGGGGGCTCTGGCGGGGCCAGCCGACGCCGACGGTGCCGCCGTTGGCGCCTCGTGGGCGGCCGTGGCCGCCGGCGGGTGCGCGGCGCGCCGGACCTCTCCCCTGCCCCGGTGCCACCGCTCCGTCGGCAGCTTGGGCCGCATGTCGTCGCCGCCGCCGCCGCCGTGGACCGGTGGCGGCGCGGCGAGCGGGGACGGGGACAGGCCCGACAGCTCCGGCGAAGGGTCCGGCACGATGACGGCCAGCGGGACCTTCTTCTCCTCGTAGCCGCCGCCGCGCAGCTGAAACGTACACGTCGTTAAGCTGCTTACTCGTGCATTGTTGTAGCGTAGCTGCTGCGAGTACGGCGAACAATGGGCGTGCAGTGCAGTGCATGTCGATGTGCCTACCTTGAAGGCCTGCGATGATGTGTGCAGGAGCTGGAAGCAGAGCAGCAGCGCGAGGAGCGTGCAGGAGCACCGCACGGGCACGGCGTTGTTGCAGAGCAGCGTCGTCGTCACAGCACCCATCGTTTCTTCTTCCCTCCTCAATCAGCTCTCGTGTCTCTAGTCTCTACAACTCTCTGCTTCAGCTCCTGCAACCTGCAATGCTGGTGCTCAGTGTTCTTGAGTCGGTGCCTTGAAAATGAGAGTGGTGAAGCTAGTGGAGCGGTGGCCTTTGAGGGCGTTGTTGAAGAAGGAAGCGGGGCACACGGTGGTGGGGAGCAGCCGAGCCGAGCAGTGCAGTGACTGGACACTGGTGGGTTGGGTTGGGTGACCTGAGTGCAGGTGCAGGGCAGAGTGCAGACTGCAGAGGGCACCTAAAAAGCCAAAGCCCAAAGCACAAGCACAAGCACAACGGGCACCAGCACGACTGCACCACCCTCCACTCCAGAGCACAAGAGGTCAAGAGCTAGGTGAACACAAAGCAAAGCCTGCCGCTAGCTAACAACAACAGCAACAAAGCCGAGCAGGAGCTAGCAGGCTTTATTTGCTACTTTTCGGCCACCATGATGATGGGGTAAAGGGTTATGTTAATCCATGGTCAGATCTGCGCTGATCTTCATGCTGATTTGCGTCTAATCGCCCCCGGCCTTAGCAGGTGATTAAGCGAGAGGTTACTACTCACAGTACTAGACACGGACAGAGAGGAGGCAGTGGAACCGTGCTCACTGCTCAGTGCAGCTTGGGGTTTCTGGTCACTTGGTCAGTGGTCACGGCTCCGGAAGGGGAAGAAGGCCTTTGAATTTGCTCGGTGTTTGGGATCCGGCAGGGATTCCGATGGGGGACGCGGCGTGGGTATCGAGTTCGAGGAGGGCGCCTTTTTGGGCCCGATAATTGTGACATGAATGGCTGGCACGGGCGCGCACGCACTTGCTTTGGTTCCCCACCACCACTCACCGACGACCTTTTTCCCGTTCCGCCTTCCGCCGAGAGAATCTCAGCTCGGTGTCCCCAGAAAATAGCCAGATGCAGCCCTGCCCTGTTCAGAGCTCAGACCGTCGTCATATTCACCCAGCTCCGGGCTGCACGCTCTCGCTTCATTCGTTTGTCTTGCTGCCCTACGAGCCCTATGTTCGATTTGATCATATTAGTCATGCTTATCAGTTATAATTAATTATAATACAATATTTTTTTTTTTATAACAAAACAGTATCAGCTGATTTATAAGCCACAGAAAAGATCAAACGAACATGTACCTACCCGCCGGGATTGGATTCGTCGCGCCCGCCATCGCATTCGAATCTCGCCGTGAAAAATGCACTCCGCTACCAACACATACATGGTCCTTGACTCCTTGCCCGAGGAGCCAACCAAACCAAGGACATGCGGCCATGCGGGCACGGACGAGGCGCTGGAAAGGACTCAATCATAGTGTCATCATGCGGGTGTATGTTTCTATACATACACTGATACTGAATTACTGATGATGCGATTATACAATGATGAAACGAAATCATCGCACCACTTTGTTTATACTACTTCCTAACGTGGCGGAGGACCCGGTATCGTAAGGTTAGACCTCCGCTCTGCACCTTCATTTCCCTGGGAACATCTCCCCTGTCATGGCTTCCTATCGTGTTTTTGTTGGATAACACCAACGTAAATAACGTGGCTTAGGTTTAATTGGTTATCTGTATTAGTCTGTATCTAGATTTGTGCATTGTAATTATCTAGCATGCAAAGGCTCTAATGCAGCCTTGCACGATACTCGAAGCAGGTCCAATATAATACAACATTACCCAGTACATTGTACTAGGCAATGCATATTTGCACAAGCACATGAAACAATTTGTGAGAAATAGCTCGGCAAACTATTTTTATAGCCACCGAAGCTCACTCACCGACCAATTATTGTGTTTTCAGTTGAGCCAAACCCTAACTACCGATGCCGTCGGAGAGGTGGGCACCGAACTTTAGTTCTGACAAGCACAAGTGCTCAAAGTTCCAATAAACAAGAGTTTTCAAACGGCAACACCGAAACTCTCTGGTGGTGCACCGGAGAGCAGCACCAAAGCTTTAACCCTAGCTCAGAACGGTTTTGCGAAAGGTATGGAGGGGCATCAAAGCCCTCTGACGAAGGACTTCGATGACCAACCAAAGCTTAAGGTTTGTCAAAATTTAGTTCTGCAAAAGGCCTTTGAGGTCATTGGGAGTCTCCAGGGCCACCAGAGTGATACTCAACAGAGTTTAGAGTGCATGCAATGGCTAATTTTGGCATATGTCAGTAACCGTTCGGGATCTCCGTTGACCCCACCGGAACTCTATGGTTGTCGCACGAAAAGTGTTTTAAGTTGATAATAGCTAGTTTCTTGAGAGGGGCTATAAATAAAGTGTGTGGCTAGACATGTAAGAACTCTTGGACTCCTTTGCTTATACACACACCAATTAGAGCTCAAGAAACACCTCCACTCACATTTGCTTGCTAGTGATTGCATTCTTGTTGAGATTGGAGTGATCCAGTGTATTTGCTTTGAGAGATAATAGCTTGTGGCACTAGGTGATCATGTTTGTTGTGTTCTTGTTACTCCTGATGGTTGTCACCACCTAGACAATTTGGAGCAATGGTGACTTTGTTGAAGTACTCAAGTGAAGATTGTGTGGTTCTCATGAGGCGATTGTGAGAGGCTCTTGTGCTCATCCTCACCAAAGTTGGCAAAGAGCAACACTTATTAGAATCAGGTCTTGGAGAAGCATCTTGTGATCTAGTCGGCAAAGAGACCAAGCCCTCAAGTGGAGGAGGCAACCATGCGGGGTTGAGTCTTGATAGAAAGACGATGATCCTTGAGCTTGCCTCAACAAGGACATATATAGGTGACCGAGCAGTCACCGAACCACATGGATATGTCATGTGTCATTCCTCATGTGCGGTATCGAGCTCTCTAATCTTGTGTCTTTTTTCTTGCTTTGATCAATTCATAGAGTAGTGATATTAGGCTTGCTTGTCATCCTAGGGTGATAACGGTTTCACCGAGTGTCGGTGCAAAATGTGGCCGACAAGTAAATATTTGTAGTTTTGCCATGCGCTGTGATCGGATGTGGCCTAGCACGCGATGACACAGGATTTATACTGGTTCAGGCAACGTGCCCTACATCCAGTTTCAGTCGGTTAGTGACTTTATTCCTGAGCCCAGGTGCTCGAAGTTTGCTGTGGGTTTACAAACGAATAGGAATGAGAAAGGGATGTTAGAGGCCCAGTCAGACTCTGATCCAAGTGGAAGAGAGTGACGGATGTTAAGTATTAGAGCGTATGCTCTGTGTGTCCAAGCTTATCCACTGTTGAGAGCATGTAGACTGTGTCCTTTCAGGAGAGGGCACATCCCCTTTTATAGATGAAGGGGATGACCTTACAAGTCAAAGACGGAAAGGGAGAGAGTGTGAACGGGTGCTACCTAGTCTTGTTGCCCACGCCGTCGGGTACGACATGCCATCGCCCACCATACTGTTTACGCCGCCATCGCCCACCATACTGTTTATGACCTGCTATACCTGGCAGGCTGCACAGTGTTCGCCTAGGACGGCAAACGACGGCGCCCACAATACTGTTTGTGCTCTGACATGTCTGGCAAGCTGTATAGTGTCCGTTTGACATGGCCTGACGGCACCGTCAAGCAGGTGCGCAAGGCATGGTAGGGTACAGTCCTCGGTATTGCGGTTGACTTGAGCGCCTTACCTTATCTGCTCCGTCTGCTCCCTGGGCCCACATTGAGCAGGCATCGTGGTCGGTCATTCCCAGTCGGTCCCGACCGTGTCGGTCGGGAAAGAGAGGCGAGCAAAGGTCCGGCATATCCTCGATCAGAGGAACAGGGTTGGAGTCGGACTGCGGTCCCACCATGGCCAGGCCTTCTGGTCAGGGCTCCGACCAGGTCTCTTGGTTGGAGGTGTCGGTCGGTGACTGGATCATGGTCTCGGCCTATCATTGTGTATCTGGGCTGGCCCAGACGCGCATTGTCGCTGCTCCACCTGCTGGGCCAAGTATTGTAGGGAAGCGGGTCTATTGGGGACCCCGGGTTTATGAACCCGACAGGAGCCCCCAAGCCCCTTTGGGGCTTCCGTGAAGCCATGAAGGGGCTATTGAGTCGCCGCTTTTGAGGGTGCACGGGTGTACGATGCTAGAAGATCTCTCGTATGGAGAGAGCATCTTACGTCTTGAACGGGCCCCTGTCTCGGATTCTGGATCAGAGGACGGAGAGAGGGAGGAGAGCATTGTAGCAGTGAGAACAAGAATCTTGGCTCCCTTGTTCCGCTTCATGCTCCAAGGTGCGGAGCAGTCCCGAGGGCTGTTCACACACGCTTTGCGTGTTATTGTAAAAGCCTGGGGCTTGTGTTTTTAGCCTAATGAAAGCTTATATTTGCTTTGTAATTCCTATGGCCATTGCACCGTGGAGGCGGGCTATTTATTGGAACTTCGGTGTTTTCTCCATTGGTTTGTTGTATCGCGTAGGGTAACCAAGTAGGATTTAGGCACCGAACCTCCACGGGGAGGACTAGCGATGGTCGTGGAGGCGCGCTAGTGGGATATTGGCACCCAACCCCTGATGAGGGGATTGGCGAAGGCCGCGGAGGTTCGTCGAGTAGACATAGGTGCCCAGCCCCCAAAGGGGGAACTCTTTGGTAGTCCGTCTTTCTGTCGGGTGCGCGCGAGCGCACCCGGTAAGTGTAGCCCCCCCGAGCCTGTGGCCGACTAGTGAGTCGGTCAGGGTGTTTGCCAGTGTTTGTCCCGCCCATGACTGGCGCGGTCGGTTGGATTCCCGAGTCGGGGTCGGGTGGCCCGAGCCCCCGAGCAACGTTGGGCTCGGTAGGGGTCGGTCAAGTTTCATGCGTCACTCCGTTCGTGGTTTCCACAACCGGAGGGGTTGAGCTAACGTCGCTTGCCTTGATGGCTCAAGTGACGCACTCGGTGAGCTCACTAATGGGCATGTCCGAGTGGAATCCGGGTCCATCGTTCGTAACAGGGTTGGCATAGCCCTCATGTGGCATTCCACTGCTCCATAACCCACCTCCTGGTAGATGCCTGAGCCATTCTATAGACCGACTCAGGTGGCCCGCTGGCCTCCCATCGATGGAGATTCTATGGGCATGGCTCGAGGTCAGGATCGAACAAGATGGTCAAGATGACCCTATCCGCTTCTGAGCGGATCGGGCGAGGGCCATTGGGGCTCATCTGTGTTTTCTCTCCTGGCTCTGTTTGACGCGAGGCGGCCTCGAGCCCCGGTCGGTCATCGCTCATATCGAATGGGACGACTACCGCTTCATGATGCGATGCGAAGCGTTGTGATGCAACAATTGCATATGCAATGCTTGGATGTATGGGATGAATGTATGGATGAATATATGACTGAATGTATGAATACATGCATGAGAATGGATTAATGAATGCTCATGCATTGGAAAAGTAAAACAGGGTTGGTAAAGTTACCTCAATGGCTGGAGTGATGGGTTCGAGGAGCTCCTATCGGATATGTCCGAGTGGAATCCGGGTCCATCATTCATGATGGAGTCGGGATAACCCGCATGGGCATCCCACCACTCCTTACCCGTTTCTTGGCAGCCACCCGAGCCATCCGATCGACTTGGGTGACCGGCTGGCTTCTCCTCGATGGAGATTCCATCGGTGGTCCCCTCCAAACCTTTCCTGGGAAGGCAGAGGGTCATTTGCGTGCAGTTAAGCCTCATTTCCCATGCTTGGATTGCAGTAGTGGTGGGCCCCGCCTAGGCCACATCCTGCCAGCTAGGCGATGTTCTGTCGGGCAGGCGCGTCTCGTCAGTCAGGCCACATCCCGCCGCACATCCTTTCGCATTAAATAGGGGGGAGGAGAGGGTTTTTTCTCCCGTCTCTTCGCCTTTCCTTCAACACCTCCGCTTCCTCTTCCTTCTTTTTGCTAAGCACTTTCATGCGCCGCGGGGGTTTCTAGGAGAGAGGAGAGCAGAGCGAGGGAGAGGAAAAACTTATAGATCCGTTCGTAGATCTGTGGCGTGATGTCGAACTGGAGGCCTTCCAACACCGAGAAGGGGCTGCTCCCGCCAAAGGAAGTAGTGTATTGGAGGGCTCCCGCGCTGGGGGAGGTTGTTCCATAACCCTGGGCTGACGAGGTCATCTCCTTCCTTGCCTTCCACAAGCGCGGGCTCAGGTACCACGTGCACTGGTTCCTGCGCGGGCTCCTCAACGAGTGGGGCCTGGAGTTGCAGCACCTCAACCCAACTGGGGTGCTGCACATCACCGGCTTTGTCACTATCTACGAGGCCTTCCTCGGGATAGAGCTGCACGTGGACCTCTTCCGGTGGATCTTCAGCGGGCGGGCCCTGTCCGAGGGGAAACCGCCCAGAATCGCTCTGGTCGGCGGGTTCACCCTGTAGAAGCGGCCTAAGCTGTCGGTCCCCTACCTAGCATACTCCCCTAGTGACTCCAACTGGGGATGGCACGGTGAGTGGTTCTACATCAGGAACCCAGTGGAGGCACCATTCCCGTCATTCACCAGGGAGAGGCTAGAGAGGAGGGAAAGCTGGTCGTGGGGTCCTACCCGTCGACAAAACAAGCTGGAGATCATCGAGATGGAGCTTCGAAGGCTCGTGCGGCATGGCCTCGATAGGTTGCAGGTCTTCCATACCTTCTTCCGCCATTGGGTCACCCCATTGGCAGAGAGAATGCGGCCGATGTGGGAATACTCCGGCCCGACGGATCCCGACCGTGCATCGCCGGAGGAGTTATCACGGGATGAAGTCTGGAGTTGTCTCGATCGGGTGCTACAGTTGGGGGATGATGAGTCCCTCGAAGGAACGCCTAGACCTCTCCATGCCGTGAAGCTATCTGGTCTGGTATACTCCTTTCCCGTGACCTTTTTCCTTTCTATTTTGATTTTTAGATCAATTTTAAGCCGCCTATTTTGCCGGGGCTCGCGGGCTATAAATCCCGGCCGCATCTTCCGAGAAGGTGGAAGGCGTAGCTCGGCAAGCTACCCAGAGGGAGGCCATGCTTGCCAAGAAGAAGGAAACCACGAAGGTCCAGAGGAGGTTTGAGAAGGAGAAGGGGATCAACCGGCGGTTCTACGATGGCGAGCGCCAAAAGGAGGTGGAGGAGGAGCTCGAGTTGGATGACCCCACGGAGTCAGGCAATGACGTGGGTTCCTCCAAGGATGAGGGAGACGAGAGCACTGCCATGACCTTGGTGGAGCACCACGTGCCTATGGCTGTGCCTGTCGGCGGCGGGCGTGGTACGAAGACGCACGGTGACGCTCCTGAGTCAAGGAAGAGCGCCACAGGCGAGGATGCTGCCCGCGAACGAGAGGCGAATTAGGCGCGGTTGCCACGCCCTTCAAAGGCATCATCAGCTTCATGCCCCCTGCTCCGAGTGTGGCAGAGCACGTCGCTCGGTCATGGGGACGTGATTGTTCCTCTACGTCTTCGGGGTTGACGCGTGTGTGCGACCCCCAATGGGGAGATGCTCCGCCAGTTGCTCCGGTGGTTTCGCCACGAGCTAGTGGTTGTGGACGTTCACAGGCCAAACGGGGACCAATCGGGTCGCCCCCACCCTCGGTTGATCCGAGGGGGCGCGGGTCGCGACCCCCGAGCGATCCTCGTTCGGTCGGCTCATCGTTAGCCGGTCGGGGCTTCAAGGTTCTGCCACTTTCTTCTGGGTATGTATTCATGCTTCCCTTTGTTCTCATAGTTGAGTTTTTGAGTGTGACTAACCTGCGCTTGTGCCTTTTTTTGGCAGTGCCTAGGAGCCGGCAGGACTGGGGATCTCCCCACCTCCTATGCGAGAAGAGTGGACACCCAGCCTGCGGCGGGTTGCGACGAGTAGAGGGGGAAGCAGGCTGGTGGCGGTGTTGCAGTGGGTCAACGAGCTTAGGCGCAAGCTAGAATCCACCCACCATGAGTCCCAAGACCGGTTGGCAGAGGCGATGGGAGCCCGAGAAGCGGAGCGGAGCGTGGTCGAGCGAGCGACTACTACCGAGCAGAAGCTTCACACGGTGCATGCTCACTTGGCGGGGACCAAGGCGGCACTCTGGAAGTCCTTGGAGGCTCTGGAGGTAGAGTGAAAGGCCCAGACAGACACCGAGCAGGAGGTGGTCGCGCTCTGAGGGCAGATGCTTCTGGCAAAGGAGTGGAACACTCGACTGCTCGAGAGGGTGACCCAGCAAGAGGAAGGGCTTACCATTCTCAAAAGCGCCCACCTCGGTACGTACATGTCCTACCCTCGGTTGATGTCTTGAATTTTTCTTTTCCTTGCTCCTGAATCTATCATCCGTTTCTAGAACTGAGTGGAGAGGTCAGCTCTCTGGAGTAGGAGCTAGAGGCCGCCAGAGCGACGGCAAGTCTGAGAGTAGAGGCGCTAGCCTGGTCCCTGGAGGAGTGAAGCATTCTCGAGGGAGAGCTTGACCAACTCCACAACATCACACAGGTGGTGGTCGCTGAGGTGTTCAGGTCGGGCCCTAGCACCAGCACACCCGCCGTCCAGCTGGTGGAGGTCTCGAACGAGGTTCGGGCGCTCATCTTCGATGACATGTTCTATGGGACATCGGGGGTGCTGACGTCGGTGGTGACCCACTACCCTAACCTGGACTTCGTGGTCGCCTACAGAGGATATGCTAGCGGGTGGAGCACGGATGAGATCCAGGCACTGGGGGAAAGCTTGGCGCCGCACGTACAGGTGGTCGCCGAGCAGTTCACCGTGCGGTGGGTGATGGAGGCTTGTCGCTCGACTGAGGCCGCAGGTGTGTGCAAGGAAGACATCGTCTAGCTTGCCGTGGCGGAGGCCGGGTCAGAGGCGAGTGTCGTCCCACCCGCAACCGAGCCAAATGTCATTTCGACCGCAACCGATCCGAGTGCTATCGTCCCATCCATAGCTGAGCTGCCTTCATCTTCGCCGGCCGCACCATCCGCCGATACAACCGGAGGACCACAATAGAATTGTATAAAAGTAGTCAGTCTTTGTAAAAGATAAATTTGAGGGGGGAGCCCCTGTGTGAATAGTTTATGTTCTTTTGTGATGAAATCAATCATGAGGGGAAGCTTGTCCCGCCCGCCCTTGTTTTTATCCTTGTGTAACTTTGCTTTTTGTCCTTTGCTTTTCACACCTACCCGTTGATCGTGGGCTGCAACCTTGAGAACCCAAGCATGGCTCACGAGGCTCAGCTGCTCATAACCTTAGGTCATGGCAGGGTCTGATCAGTTGGGATGCTCTTTCATTTGGGTGAAAAGTGTTATTGAATGATTGTAAAGAGGGAGTGGTATCGCACCCCCATGGATCCCCTGAGTGACCTAGACCAAGAGTGCTCGGGCTGGGGTGCTGTAGGAGCAAGTTTTAAATAGAAATGAGCGGTAAAGACCAAGCTTAGGGAAAGAAACGACGTAACTGTTCGATGTTTCATGTGTTTGGTGAGAACATTGCCGTTGTCATCCTTCTACAGGTAGGCGCCCGGTCAGATCACCTTGGCCACTGTGTACGGTCCTTCCCATGGTGGAGAGAGAGCTTTTGCTTGTCCTTGGTAGATTGGGTCCTCTAGAGTATGAGATCACCGACCTCGAGGGTCCTCCCCCTGATTTTTCTCCCGTGGTACCTACGAAGAGTTTCCTGGTAATGAGCAGCGGATGATGGCCATCTCATGAGCCTCCTCGAGCAGGTCGACTGCGTCCTGCTGAGCCTCTGTGGCTCGGTCTTGGTCGAAGGCCCTCACTCTTGGGGCACCATGATCGAGGTTGAATGGCAACATGGCTTTAGCTCTGTACATCAGGAAGAAAGGGGTGAACCCCGTGGATTGGTTTGGAGTCGTTCTTAGGCTCTAGAGGACTGCTAGGACCTCTGCAACCCATCGCCCGACATACTTTTTGAGTCGGTAAAAAATGCGGGGCTTGAGTCCTTGGAGGGCCATTCCATTGGCCCGTTTGACCTAACCGTTAGTACGCGGGTGTCCGACGGAGGCCCAAACAATCCTGATGCCGTATCCATCACAAAAGTCCAGGAACTTCTTGCCAGTGAAGTTGGTTCCATGGTCGGTGATGATACAATTAGGAACACCAAACCGATAGATGATGTCACGGAAGAACTTGACCGCCTCTTCCGAGCGGATGTTGTTGATGGGCTTCGCCTCGATCCACTTGGTGAACTTGTCCACCGCCACGAGTAGGTGAGTGAAGGCACTTGGGGCCTTTTTGAGGGGCCCAACCATGTCGAGGCCCTAGACCATGAATGGTTAGGTGGTGAGGATGGTTTGTAGCTCCAGCGCTGGTAAGTGAGTTTGCCGAGCATAGAACTAGCATCCTTCACACCTACGGACAACCTCCTCTACGTCTCGGAGTGCAGCAGGCCAATAGAAACCTTGGTGAAAGGCTTTCCTGACCAGCGACCTCAAGGCCACGTGATGTCCATAGATTCCAGCGTGGACTTCAAGGAGGAGCTATTTCCCCTAGTCGGTTGGGATGCACTTCATGAGTACTCCCAACGGACTTCGTTTGTAAAGTTTGTCACCGATGGCGACAAACGTCTTGGCGCGTCAAGTGACTCATCGTGCTTCAGTCTTTTCTAGTGGGAGGACTTCTTCAAGGATGTAGGTGAGTAGCGACGCTCTCTAGTCGGCTGGGTCGAGCATCATCATGGCAGTGTCGCCTATCAACGTTGCAATAGGAATGTTAGGGCCTGAGCCCCCAAGCACCTGGTCGGGGTCAGATCACGTCGGAGCGTCAGAGCCCCCGAGCGCTTGGTCAGGGTTGAGCCACAATGAAGTCGGATCCTCCAAAACATGGGTAGACAGCTCATGGAGGTCGTTGATGAAGACCCCATCTAGAGATGGAACTTGCCTGGCAGCCAATTTCACGAGGAAGTCGACAGCATCATTGTCCTTTCGGGGGACATGATGCAGCTTGATCCCTCGGAACTTGCCCTCGAGCTTGTGCACCTCTTGGTAGTATGCCGCCATGAGAGGGCTCTTGTAGGAGGATTCCCTCATGACTTGGTCGATGACCAACTTCGAGTCGCCGCAGACATATAGTCACGTTGCGCCGAGCTTGATGGCGATGTGAAAACCATTTATGAGGGCCTCATACTCCATGGCATTGTTCGAGGCTAAAAAATGGAGATGGATTGTATAGCGGAGCCTGCTCCCATCCAGGGAGATCAGAACCACTCTAGCCCCCGAGCCGGCCGCCTTGACCGACCCATTGAAGTACATTGTCTAGTACTCATGGGTGACATCCGGGGTCGGGAGCTGGACTTCCGTCCATTCAATGATGAAGTCGGCAAGAGCCTGAGACTTAATAGTGGTGTGGGGGACATACCTGATGTCATGGCCCATGAGCTTGAGTGCCCATTTGGAGATTCGTCCCATGGCATCATGGTTGTGGACGATGTCTCCCAGCTGGTACGAAGTGATGATGATGACCTCGTGATCGGTGAAGTAGTGCAGAAGCTTCTGGGTCACCATCAACACGGCATATAGAAGCTTCTAGACCTGGGGGTAGCAAACCTTGGCGTTGGTGAGTACCTCATCGATGAAGTACACTAGTCGTTGGACCTTTAGGGAGTGTTCCGGCTCCTCCCTCTCAACGACGAGGGTGATGCTTACCACGTGGTTGCTTGCCGCGATGTAGAGGAGGAGAGGTTCTCTCTGTTCGGGAGCGACAAGGATTTGGGCCGATGTCAGCGATGCTTTGAGGCTTTCAAAAGCCCACTGTGCCTCCTTTGTCTAGACGAATGCATCTATCTTCTTGAGAAGTTTGTATAGAGGCATCCCTCGTTCGCCTAGTCAGGAGATGAACCGGCTTAGGGCAACCAATCAGCCGGTGAGCCTCTGCACGCCCTTGACATTGTGTATAGGGCCCATGTTGGAGTTGGACATGATTTTTTTAGGGTTGGCTGTGATGCCGTGCTCGGACACGATGTATCCGAGCAGCTTCCCCTTCGGAACCCCAAAAACACATTTTTCGGGATTCAATTTGACGCAGAACCTTCGGAGGTTCATGAATGTGGCAGCCAAGTTTGCAATCAAGTTGCTAGCTTGAGCCGTTTTCACCACTATGTCATCTACATAGACAGTGATTGTCGGTTTTGGCCGCTCGACTTGGTCAGGTTGGTCGGGCGGGTCAATTTGGTCGGCGAAGCATCGCTGCATGCACCGTTGGTAGGTGGCGCCCGTATTGTTTAGACCGAAAGGCATGGTTACGTAACAGTATGAACCATATGGGGTGATGAATGAGGTCGTGACCTGGTCTAACTCTTTCATCGCGATCTAGTGGTAGCCTGAGTGGGCATCTAGAAAGGAGAGGATTTCGCATCCTGAGGTGGAGTCGACTATCTGATCTATGCATGGCAAAGGAAAATGGTCATTTGGGCATGCCTTGTTGAGGCTAGTATAATCAACACACATTCTCCATTTCCCATTCTTCTTTTTCACAAGAACAGGGTTGGCTAGCCAGTCGGAGTAGTATACCTCTTTGATGAATTCGGCTGCCAGAAGTTTGGCAATCTCTTCACCTATGGCCATGCGCCTCTCTTCATCAAAGAGACATAGGCATTGCTTGGTGGGTTTTGAGCCTAGGATGATGCGTAGTGCATGCTCGGTGACCTCCCTTGGTATGCCCGGTATGTTAGAAGGCTTCCATGTGAAGACATCCTGATTTGCGCGTAGGAAGTCGGCGAGCTCGCTTTCCTACTTGGTGGGGAGCTTGGTCCCGATGCGCAACATCTTGGTTGGGTCAGTGGGATTGATCTCCATCGCCTTGGTTTCCTCGGTCGGATGGAAGGCACTCGAGGAGGTTGGCCCGTTGCAGTCAGGGACTGCTAGAGTCACCAAATTCCTGAGCTCCGGGAGCTCGGTGGAGTTGATGACGGCAGTGGCGAGCTTGTAATGCTCACGGTCGCACGTGTGGGCGTGCGAGAAGGTGCTACCCACGATGATGATGTTGTTCAGTCCTGGCATCTTTAGCTTGAGGTAGGTATAGTTGGGGATCACCATGAACTCGGTGTAGCATGGCCGCCCCAAGATGGCATGGTAGGACCCTAGAGAGTCCACCACCTCGAACATCAGGACCTCTGAGCGGAAGTTGGCTCGGTTGCCAAATGTGATGGGCAGGTCGATCTGCCTGAGTGGGTATGCCTGTGTCCCCGGGATCACACCATGGAAGGGAGAGCTGATAGGACGGAGCTCCGACTGAGGGATGTGCCTAGCGTCGAGGGTATTGACGTACAGAATGTTGAGGCCGCTGCCTCCATCCATCAGCACCTTGGTGAGGCGCTTCTTGTGGATGATGGGGTCGACGATGAGCAGGTAGCGACCCAGTAGAGCAATGTGGGAAGGATGGTCTCTCTGATTAAAAGTGATCGGGGAGTCCGACTAGCTAAGGAAAGAGGGGATGGCCGACTCGGTAGCTCATGCCTCTCGGTAGCGTATCTTGTGCTGGTGCTTGGAGTGGACAGTGTTGGATCCCCAAAGATCATGAGGCATTCCTCAGGGTCGGGGAAGCTATCTCCATCCTTACCCACCGCGCCACCCTTCTTGGGCGCGTCCTCCTTGCCTTTCCCTTCCTTTGGCTAGCTGGCTTGTTGCAGGAAGCACTTAAGGAGCTCATAGTGCTTCTATAGGTGCTTGATGGGGTAGGCGTGGTTGGTGCATGGGTTCTCCATGAGCCTGTCGAAGTGGTCGAACTGGCCCTACTAGGGCTGTTTTCCCGTGCGATCGATAGCGGCGACCAGAGCTGGATTGGCCGATCAGCACCGATCCTTCTTGTTCTTCTTCCCCTGTTGTGTGGAGGGGCCCTCGCCTTGGTCCTCGCACTTGGCCTTGCCCTTGTCCCAACTGCTACTGAAGACCTCCTTGACTACCTTCTACCTAGAGGCATGGTTCATGGCAATGTCGAGCATGTCGTGGGTGGTACATGGCTTCACACAGCCGAGCTTGTGGACCAGGGACTAACAGGTTGTCCTAGAGAGGAACGCGCTGACGACATCCATGTTGACGACATCAGGAAGGGAGTTGCACTATTTTGAGAACCTACGAATGTAATCCCGTAGAGACTCATTGGGCTCCTGTTGGTAGCTCTTGAGGTCCTAGGAATTCCCAGGATAGACATACATCCCCTAGAAGTTCCCGATGAAGCTCCTCTTGAGGTCCGCCCAGTCACGGATGCTGTTGGGTGAAAGGAATTCGAGCCATGCCCGAACATGCCCCCCACATACACAGGGAGGTACTGGATGATGAAGTAGTCATCATCCACTCCATCGGCTCGGTAGGTGAGCCAGAAGTCCTTGATCCATACACTAGGGTTCGTCTCCCCAGTGTACTTGGCGATGTTGGTGGGCGGTCGGAAACGCTGTGGGAACAACGCTTTCTGGATGCGGTGACCAAAGGCCCATGGCCTCAAGCCATCAGGGCTGGGCTAAGTTGTTTGGTCGGCTGCCATGCCTGGGATACGTGTCCTTATACACCTTGGTGGTCTTATCAGGGCCCGCGCCGCCTAGTCTTGCCGCCATTTGATGGACGCCATCATCGTGCTGAGTATGGCGCTGATTGTTGATGACGCTACGAGCGTCATGGTTCGGCCCGAGCCGCTCGCGCATAGGTGGTCGGTGTGGAGCGGGTGCCGAGTTAGGCTATGGTGCAGCCATGGCTTCCTGCTCCATGCCTGGCCACTGCTACGGTGAGTGGATGGAGCGATTCGACTGGTGCGGCCCCAGTCCCCCGATTGGGCAAGAGGCCGCGAGCCAGTGTCATGACGCAGAGCTCTCTGCCTACTGAACGGTGGCGGTCTCCACTAGTGCCTAGAGGTTTCGGTGGATCGCCTGCTCCTAGGGGTCAGCAGGCTTGAGGAGGCCGCGTAGAAGCATCATCGCAGCAGCGATGTTCTAGCCAGCCCGAGCAAACTGAGGGGGGTCGTCCCCTCCGTCCAGTATGTTATGCTAGACCTGACGGGCATGACCCCGTGCGTCGCTCGCCGAGTTACGCGCATGTGGCGTAGCATGATGCACCAGGCATGTTGATGCAGGTGGCGGCTGGCTCTGCCACCTTTGTTGTAACTCCTCGCCGTGCTCCTGCGTACATGGCAGGGCCTATGCACGGGGGTCCAGAGGGGTGTGAGTCTGCAGAGACTCCACTACCTCTGGTAGCTGTCCCGGGGCGTCCACCATAGCGCACTCCTAGGATAGAGGGTGGCCAGGTTCCATGACATCGCCGATGCTGGAGCCGTCGCTTTCGACCTCATCATCGATGAGGTCATGGAAGGAGGTGGGGGCATAGCCACTATCCCCACAAACTCGGACATGAGAGGGGGTGACGTCAACATTCTTTAGAGCCCCCATGCGCATGCGTCCACGGGGGACGCAAAGCCATAGGGGAACCGGTCACATGACGGTCATGGTGGGGACAATGGGGTCCCTCCAGAGAGCTGGCAAATGGTGTTAAATAATGAGTAAAGAACAATATGTACATCACTCACCATGGGGTTTGAGCCCAGCATGGGCTCAAGGTAAAGCTCGGGTATCTCGACATTGAAGTCGTCGAGTGGCCTGGGGCCAGTGGAGGGCGCTCCTCCTCCAGTGGGCGTCGGGACAAGCGCCTCCTCGCGGAGGCAGAGTACACCAAGCTGGTCGGTGATGAAGTCCAGACTCCCGAAGAGGAAGGTCTAGAGTGGCACGAAGATGGGAGGAACCCACATCCCAGCAAGTGGGAGCATGGGAAACTCCAACGAGCCAAAGCGAATCATATCGCTCGAGCCGGCCATGTCAAAGATGGTGGAAAGGTGGGCCATTCGATGACCAAAAGCATGAACACGCGGCGTCCTCCCCATGGACGGCGCCAACTGTCGGTGCAAAATATGTCCGACAAGTAAATATTTGTAGTTTTGCCGTGCGCTTTGATCGGATGTGGCCTAGCACGCGATGACACATGATTTATACTGGTCCAGGCAACGTGCCGTACATCCAGTTTGAGTCGGTCGGTGACTTTATTCCTGAGCCTAGGTGCTCGAAGTTTGCTGTGGGGTTACAAACGAGTAGTAAGGAGAAGGGGGGTGTTAGAGGCCCGGTCGGACTCTGATTCGAGTGGAAGAGAGTGACGGATGCTCAAACATATGCTAAGTATTGGAGCATATGCTCTGTGTGTTCAAGCTTATCCGTTATTGAGAGCGTGTAGACTATGTCCTTTTAGGAGAGAGCACATCCCCTTTTATAGATGAAGGGGGATGGCCTTACAAGTCAAAAACGGAAAGGGAGAGAGTGTGAACGGGTGCTACCTAGTCTTGTCGCCCACGCCGTCGGGTACGACATGCCATCGCCTGCCATACTGTTTACGCCGCCATCACCCACCTTACTGTTCATGACCTACTGTACCTAGAAGGATGCACAGTGTTCGCCTAGGATGGCAAACAACGACGCCCACAATACTGTTTGTGCTCTGACGCGTCTGGTAGGCTGTATAGTGTCCGTCTAACATGGCCTGACTGCACCGTCCTACAGGTGCGCAGGGCTTGGCAGGGTACAGTCCTCGGTATTGCGGTTGACTTGAGCGCCTTACCTTATCTGCTCTGCCTGCTCCCTAGTCCCACACCAAGCAGGCGTCCTGGTCGGTCGTTCCCAGTCGGCCCCGACCGTATCGGTCGGGAAAGAGAGGCGAGCAAAGGTCCAGCATATCCTCAGTCAGAGGAATGGGGTCGAAGTCGGACTGCTGTCCCACCACAGCTAGGCCTTTTGGTCGTGGCTCTGACCAGGTCTCTTGGCCGGAGGTGTTGGTCGGGGACCGGATCGTGGTCTTGGCCTGTCATTGTGTATCTGGTCGGCCCAGACGTGCGCTGTCGCTGCGCTGCCTGCTGGGCCAAGTATTGTAGGGAAGCGGGTCCATTGGAGACCTCGGGTTTATGAACCCGACACCTAGTGTTGTGCTTTGTAGAAAATTTAAAATTAGGCTATTCAAACCTCCCTCTAGCCATCCAAAGGTTCCTTTCATGCGCCTAGAGTTTAAATGGATTATTCCTTATCGTTTGATGCATATAGTTTTCTCCCCAGTTTTTATTGTTCACCCCTTATTGCCTTAAGATGCAACCAAAATCATGTTCGTTGTGGCCGGCGCTCGCCGGCCTTTAGTGTTGTCACTTGATGTTTGATACATTCATCAACATTATCGAGGAGCACATAAAGGCTCAAAATAAATTCTTCACTATTCTTAGTACCTTTTTCCCCTTCTACTTTCAACCTGAGCAAGTGTTGCCGGAATTTGTTTCTTGGCATCCTCCAATTACCATTTAATTGGATTGCCATCTAAATGAGTTTTGAGTTGGGTCCACATGTATTTGTTTCATTGATTACTAGATTAGATTATAATAGTTTTTCTTGCCGTATTGGATATGAATGGAGTTGAGTTATTTATTAATTGTATTTGATATAGATACTCTATTTATTCTCGGCCGCTATATCATCATAAAATTCAACAATGATATTCTTTTTTTCTGATTATTCTTGTTGTCTCTAGGCCTTGTATTGACATGAATACTCTATATATTTCTCAACCATTCAATCATCATAAAATCTAATGGTGTATATTCTTTTTTTCGATTGATCTAGTAATTTCTAAGCTCTCTTGACGAATGTGGAGGCCGCTTTTAACACTGTTGTATATTCCATCCTAAAATACAAGGTATCCAAAGAATTTTAGGACCAAATAAGGAGCATGGAAAAAGAATAACTTTGTCATGTTGTCAAATTGCTTCATTTTATAGTAACACATAGTTTAAAAAGACATGCATGCACATTACTGATTTCGACTACTAATCATTAGTCATTTTGTACAAGATGGTTTAAAAGGCATGCATGGGTGGGTTTTGAAAGGTAGGCACACATAAATAGAGTTGAGTAATCCAGAATATCTTATAACAGATAGATGAAAAATATATGACACCTCGCTCGCTGTGTTGGGGTGTCCAAGAGTGGGCAGCTCGCTCACCTTTGGACATACTGTGTAAAACTTGCTACCCTCTTATAATGAAATACACGTAATGTGCATGTTTGTAGGGGAAAAAATATGATATCTGTTGTTCTAGGCCTCAGCCTTCGAACACCGGGTTGAGGAACGAGCGAATCAAGCAACTGAATATCAGTTCGAACACTGGGTGGACAAAACGAAACTTATAGGACAATCTGTCTTTCTCTTTACAATCCCCGTCTTGGGGGCTTTTTATACACGCCCGCAGGCCTTCCATGGACAAAAATACCCTTCTACCTGCGACACATTCGAGGAATATTCCCGTCCGCCCGGGACTTGTTCGCCTTTTGGGAGATATTGACCGCCTCAGGTAGCGCCGGCCCTTTGGCCCCCGCGCCGTGCCGCCCTTTTGCCGACCAAGTGGTCCCCAGCAGGTCGGGGGTGTCGGCGCCTTGCCCCCTGGCGAGCTCTCCCTCGGGCAAAAACCTACAAGGTCAGACATACAAGCAAGCGACAAGTATTCGGCTAGGCAAAATGGCCCTGACGACCACTATGATTACCGGCCTGCTTATACCTCTTCGCCATGGCGAAAGGAGCGGACCTAGCGCCTGACCGTCCGGGCCCAAAATACACGACTAAGAAATTCTCCTCGGTGGCATGATGGCGGCTTCTCGCCCTGGCGAGAAGGCCACGAATCCCAAGGGATGCAGGGCTGGCCCTTTCGCCTGAGCAAAAAGACAGTGGACCTCTGCCCAACGCTGTGCCGCCATTTCGCCTTGGCGAAACGACATGTGATACTTGAGCCGCGTACCGGGTTTCCCTTTCTTCCACGCGTGTCCCACGTCCTTTGGCTATGGCGAATATGGGGCCTCATGGGGGGGGCGACGGCGTACGAGCCCCGTGCGGGTGCCCAAAGGCCTGGTGCGCCCCTAACATCAGCCCCCCAGCATTGCTCGAACGGCTTTCACCTTTCGCGCGGATGCCATGGCTGTTATCAGAATGAATCTACCACGGGGCCCGGACGCCGTCCCCTATGAAGAGTAGAGGACTGGACCGTCTTTTGTTTTAGTATATCACTATTTTATTATCATATTGTTTATTTTTATTATATATATTTGTGAATCTGTTAACTGATTCCATTTTTTCGGTTTGCGTGTCGTAGTTATTGTTTCGCGGTAGGTGGGCCGTCGCAACGCTCATGCGAACTGTCATGACAGTTCCTTGGGGCACGTGCTGCCCGCTGGGCGGCTATATAAGGCCCCCCTGGGGGAGCTGTGTGCTCCCTTCTTTCCTCAGCTCTTGATAACAAGCGTTTGCTCGCTTTTTGCCCTTTCACTTGCATTGGTCTTTGGCTTCGCTTGCTGGTGTAGGACTCCGCTCTTCATAAGTTCTCTACAGTTATGTTTCATCTTATTTTTGCTTTATCTTCGTTTGCTTCTGACTTCTGGTTGATGTTAGTTTTCGCTCTTTTTATTTTTTATTTTTCATTTCTTTACTATTTTTTCTTGTACTTTTGTTGTGCTATGTGCGCGAATAGATGTCAGGTGAGTCGTCGTCTGGCGAAAGCTTGTCTGGCAATTCTAGTTTGGAGTCGCGGACTCATTTGCCGAGCCGCGTGGATCAAATGGAATGTAAATTGCCGAACAGGCAGGATGACGGTTTGGTGCCGGCAACCACGGCTGCGTGTGGTCATAGTCCTTCGCCTGATGAAGCAGCCGAGGATACCGAGGTGGATGTAGAGGTGGTGGAGGAGGGTGAAGGGGCTGAGACAGCAGGACCAGTGCCTTCTAGTTCAAAAGAGCGTGCAGATCTTTCTCCGGCTACTTATTGAGTGGGACGGTCATGTGTGACAGAGGAGGACCTTGATGATTATGTTGGTCGTGGTCTTATAAAGGCTGACCATCATAGTTGGTGCTGCGCTCCAGAGTGAGAGGAGGTTCCCAAACCAGAGCCGTATGAGGCCATAGTTTTTTGTGACTTCTTCGAAGCGGGGCTGTGTGGCAGAACCTCCTAAATTATAGGGCCCACATGCACCTGTCACTGTCCAACAACCTTTGACATCTATGCATACGTTCCTGGTAACTTAAGAAGAGTGTCGGGTGTCCTCGGGGAACCCTGAATCATCCACGATTTCTGAGCAGGATCACATTACAGAGTCATTGCAGTATTACAACAGTTTATTCAAATAGATACACCAGAGTAAAACACAACGAAAGTCTTACAATAACATAATTTACAAAACAGTAGTTTCAAACCTCACAACTAAGTTCGATGATTATTACAAAATGAAATAGTGGAGTGGCATTATAATATAATACAAAACACACAATAAAACTGCCCTGCCCAAGAGCCACACATTTACTTCTCATCATCAGATCGAACAATAGTCATGCAGCACGATCCAAAACAGATCTGCTCATGAGGCTCACTTGCAACAAGGGTCAACGAACCCTGAGTACAAAAGTACTCAACAAGACTTAACCGAAATAAGAATTAAAAGAACGCAGGAATGCAGGCTCATGAGATTCAAGGTATGGCTTTAGCAATAATCAAAGTTCTTTTGCGTAAAAGCTTTTTAATAAAATTCTATACATCAACATTTAAAACCTCATTAGGTCATATACAAAGCTGAGACAATCCGCATTGAGATCATGAAACTTCATAACCAACACCTTCACAGACCATCCTCAAGTTCCAGTTATTTATTACTACGATGATGAACAGTGAGTTGAGTCTCCATAACCGAGGAGCAACAACGATTCGAACCGATTAAAACCCAGCTGGGGATTCCAGACCACACGACATATGCAGGTCCCCGACCTACATATATCAACCTACCCTTAGATCCTCTAAACAAGAACGGGTCCGCGCCACCCGAGAATATAGTACTCCACCAATCTAGCCCATTGCCACGTGGGTACACGCTATTCCCGCCATCTCTCCACTCCTAGTGCGTGAGTAGCCATTCTCGTAATAGAATAGCCAAGTTAAGGCTTACCGAAGTATGTGGTTAGTACTACAAAGTCTCACCTCATGCAATTCAACAACGGTACGGGCCTTAATCGACACAGGTGGAAAGAACCCGCTCACAAGACCTCCACGTCTTGTGGCTCTCACACACCGAGTTCGCCCGGTCTAGATTTATTACTCCACATCCCCATATCACATCATAACATAAGTAACCAAAATTCCATTTAAAACTTGCAGGTGATAGGTAATCACCCGACTTTCATCGTTCTAAGCATAGCTAAGCATAACTAGACATATACGAATTAAAACTGGTAACAGGGTAAATATGGAATAACAAGGTTGGTAATGTACCAATTCAGTTTTCACTTGACTCCTAATCACTTAATGCAGTAAATAGAAGCAAAAGCGAAATCAATTTGTAAAATACAAGGTAGGGTTGTATGCATCCGGGGCTTGCCTTCGTTGACAGAAAAGTCCAGTTCCTGCGATGTTCGACAAGTATTCGATCCGACCTCAATAGACGGATTAACCTCCTCCGCAACTTGATTAACTACCACGTTTTCACCTTCGTTCACTACACGTAGTAACAATGCCATGTTTAACATGATGCGAGATATAAAACATGATGCTCGATGATGGATGCAAAATTAACAACTTGAATACAACTTTCCTTCGCGGTACAGTTGCAAGCCAACAAAACCAACTGACACTAACATCTAGGGTTACGACAAGTTAACTTATTAACGACCTAGGACTTATGACATAGGTGACTTGATCAAACTGATCTTGAAACCCTACTGGTCACAAAACATGACCAAAACAAGATCAAACCCTAACCAAACACTTAGGGTTTGCTTTAATTCAATTTTTAATTAATTTGGAAAAATAAGCTAAAAATGAACTTGTTCCAAATGACCTCAAAATTTTACGCAAGCTTCCACATGACAAATTAGTGTATCAAAATAAATTTCATAATTTTTGGAGTTATACAGTGCTCTTCGAAAATTATGGAAATTACATTTATCAATTAATTGACTGAATTTTTGAACATTAAAAATTTATTCAAATTTCAAGTTTCATATTTTTAAACCATAATAGAACATGTACAGAAGCTACGCACAAATTTTCAGAATTTTTGGAGCTGTAATTATTTTCCTATGAATTTCCAAAGTTGATGCACTATTCAAAATCTAGAAAAATAAGAAATCTCCCTGTTCTCTCTCCCTCTCTCTCGCTGACAGGCAGGACCCGCATGTCAGCGACACAGAGAGAGAACACGGCGGTGCTACCGACTCCGGCCAGCCAAACGCGCCGACGGCGTGACTCTGGCGAGGTGGACAGCACCATCATGATCAACATCACCCCACGAACCTATCCCGACCCTCAGAACATTAGCAGGCACACCGGAGGAAGCTCCACACCAGCCATGGCGGCCACGGTGGCGCGGACACGGCGGCACACGACACAACTCCGGCTACAACGCGGTAGAGACTAAAGCGGAGAGAGCATCATGCTCAGGAGCTCACCGCGAACACGATGGTGTGCTTGGTGAAGGCGGAGACGGACTGGAGTGGCCTGGCCACAGTGAGGTCGGTGGTGGCGGTGCTTCTGCTGGCTCCGAGGAAGAAAACGTCGTGCGGTTGCGCTGGACTGCTAGAGGTGAGGCGAGCAGGCCTGGAAGGAGTGGTAGGGTGAGGCGGAGATGCTGGCAAACGCAATTGGCACGAGGTGTTACGGTGAGGATGAATTTCGCGAGCGCGGCAAGGTCATCGGCGGCGGCGAAAACAGAGTGAGGAAGCGGGGACAAACGGCGGCGGCTCAGTCCTTATAACGCGGCTCAGAAGCAAGGAGAAGCCATGCCACGGCCTTCACCGCGCCAGCACGACACCGAAAATGGCCACGCGCGCCTGGAAGCAAGCCGAAGGTCGCCGGCGATGTAGCAAGAGCGGTGAACACTGTTCCAAGTAATTACAGAATTGCCATTCATTTTAAAATCCAAATTACTCTCAAATTTGTATAACAACTCAAAAATCTCCAAAAATAAAAGTTGTTCAAAATCAAAAGTTCTACAACTTTGCTTTTATAACCATATCCAAATTCGGTCTACATTTTGAAATGCAAATTTGAATTCTAAAAGGGGACATTTAAGGAATTTCGCCTTTTCAAATTACTTCAAATTTTACTAAACAACTTGGAAAACTCCAAAAACAAACTTTGTATAACTTTACAAGATCTACACTTTTTCTTTTAAGCTCAACCCCAAAATATGCTTAGATTTTGAAATGAGTTTTCAGGGTAGGATTTAAATATTGAAAATCAGGGTTTTCGGAATTTCAAATCAATACAAAGATTTCGAACTTGATTCAAACAATACCAAGCAACACTTATAACATAAATGTAAACTTGTTTTAGTGAATGCATATCAAAGTTTGCAATATGACCAATGCCTTGCAATGCATATGATGATATGTCCAGTTTTTAATATTTAAACACCCGTGGTGTTACAGGCTGTGTTTCCCTTGTGAAGATTTCCTTGGTGAGGTGCTGCAATGCTTCAACTTGCAAATCCATCAGCTAACTCCGAACGCCTTCGCTCGGCTCGATGTTTTCGTTATGGCACTCAAAATGTCTGGGTACGCCCCGTGTGTGGATACCTTAGCTTGTTATTACAAGACACAGCTGCATAAGAAGGTTGTCACGGACAAGAGGACAAAGGCAGAGTGGTGGCCCACTATGGGTCTTACAACTTCGTGCTGAAGAAGACTCGAGGCACTATGACCATAGTGCCAGCTTATCGGAACAAATGGCCACGTTGGACGGAGTATTGGTTCTATTACCGAGTGTGCTCTGATGAAGATGTTGCTGATGCGCTAGCGAATAATCTTCTGAAAGCGCATATTCTTGTTCCTAAGATGACTTTTATGGAAGGGTATTGCCAGGCCAAATTTCGGACGGGCAGAGGGGACAATGCAGCGGTTGCGGATGCTTTCGCCCTGACATCCTGTTGGCAGATCAGTCGAGATTTGGTTGAGGAGTGGATTGCATGCAATAGCCCACCCTTAAGTAGCGAGACCCGGTTCTCTGAGTTTGAATGGAGGGACGGGTATGTTTACCCCAAAATCGATGTCACTCCGTCGGTCACCTATTCGACCAATTTTAGTTTTGTGAATCATATAGAGCATAAGGCCGAACAGATTATTAGGTTTTATGGAGACAAGGAGCACAAAGGAAAATGTCAGTGTTTGCCAGAAAGAGGCGCTTGAATCGCGTCTTTGAAGCGATGGACCTTTCCTATGCGAACTGCGATGATCCTTCGACGAGTCTTCTAGTCGAAGATGCGGTCCCACACGGTCGGGGGACATGAGGTCGAAGGAGTGGACAGAGAAAGGTGACTGCGGGGCACGGGGCGAGTACTGCTGTGTTGGAGTCATGCAAGCGAAATCACGGTGGGCGGGGTCGAGGCACCACTGAGCCCACCGATATTTGCATCTGGAGGGAAATTGTTGGCAAGGTGGGCAACAACAAGAAAGTGGTGATCAGACAGACTCTCCGTTTCGGCCAAGTTTGGACCAAAATGGTTGTTCTTCCCTTTACGCTTCTGACTTTTGTTCTCATAATTTTGGTTTCGAGTTCATGTCTCAGCCTCTTATTGTCTTTTGGTTCTTGTATTTATGCTCTGTTGCTTTTATTGCCGTAGGCCGCTAGCAACTTCAATATAATGGGCAGCAAGGCGAAGGTTGCCGATGTGAACGATGCCTTTGGCGCGGTCGACACCATGTCCGTGGGGGACGTGTTTGGCAAGAACTTGAGGAAGAAACCCCGCAAGTCCACGGATCTGCTCTCGGATGTCGCTCTGAAGAGGCCAAGGCCATCTTCTGATGTGGCGGCCTCTCCCACCTGGCTTGCTTCCTCCTCTGCGCCGTCCCCTGATGCTTCTAGTTTGTAGTAGCCACATGATAAGTCCCGATTTTACATGGAGTCTATTCGGTTAACCAACAACCTAGTTCACGGGCAGCTATTCGGTCATGGGGAGTTGCGGTTGGGTTCCCGGCCTGAGGACTATGGCGAGATGCGCGTCTATTCGGGGTCAAGCTCCTCTGGCGAATTGAATTCGGCAAAGGAGACTTACCGTATTGCTCGTTCTTTAGGGGCTGCTTCGAACTCCTGGGTGATCACCAATGTATATCACCGCACTATTGGCTTGTTGCCTGGCAAGGCTGCGGTTGATTTCGCCGATGCCTGTACTGGCTCGTTCACCACTCCGGAGGTGGAGAGGGACCTTCTGAGGGTGCCCAATTCATCTCTTATAGAGGTGGTGAATTTCCATGCCGCCAGCGTAAGTACCCGTACCTTTTCTCTTATTTGTTTTTCTTGTTGCTTTTCTTTCTGAAGACCGTTTCGTATTCTTGCATTTTGACCTGCAGGCCATGCTCCAGCAGCAGGGGCTAGCCTTTCTCTAGGGCCTCGAGAAGGAACTGGCGACTATGGATGATAGGATCCGGGCCCTCGAACAGGAGTTGGAGGCGGCTAAGAAGCTTTCCGAGGAGAATGAGACTGCTCGCAGGGCTGCCAAGGAGCAAATTGCGAAAATGCGCAAAGACTTTGACGCTTATCACCGACAAAAGGGAGATGAACGGAACAAGGTTGTGGTGGGCGCCCAGAGAGCGGCGAATGTGTACAAGGAGGTGATCCAGAGCATGGGCGAGGAGATAGACACGCCTAGCGATGCGCCTGTTGTCGATTTCATGGAGTGGCTAGCTAATGAGCTGGCCACCGTGAGCGACTATATGACAGTTGGGTGGGAGTACGCCTCTTTCATTTCGCTTCATGCCTTCACTCAAGCCTTGGAAGAGTGTGGTTGTGACCACCTCGGCAAGGTTGAGATCAAGGATCCCCAGTCATACTGGAATGCCCCTAGTCGGGCGCATGATGCGGCGAAAAGGTTTTTTCATGGGTTCTGGAGTCCTGGTGGTCGAGATCTTGATCTTCTTAGGGCTGCTATGACCCGCGGCAAGGTATGGTTTTTTTGAAAGTGTTGTCTTTTCGCTGCATTGGCCCTTCTTTTGTGGATGGCGAGAAGCATTCTTATGTGTTTGAGTTCTGTTTTGCAGTCCCCCGAGGAATGCGCCGCTATCAAGGAGAAGGTGAAGAAGTTTATCGCTGACTGAAACACTAGGGAGGGTGCGACCAAGAGTGGTTCGGGCTATGCGGGTGCTCTGTCTACTCCTACTTTCGAGATCCCTGGCGAAGATGATTTGGCTGCTATGGGCAAAACTAGTGGTCAAGATGGGGTAGAAAATTAGGACTTGACATTTCGGATAGTTTCAGACAGTTACCTTTGGTTGGTTGTTGATGTAAAGATTCGAATTAAACTTCTGTTGTTTCGGCGCGTAGGTTCCTGACTTGGAGCCTGCGCAACCTATGGATGTTTATCCGTTAATGATTGATTGCAACGGTTTTTATGTTGGAGGCGCTTCCTGGTCTCGCCATCGCGAGAAGTTCCTGGGTTCTAGTATGACCAGTTTTTTGAGGTCACATTTCCGCCGCATGCTTAGGAAAACAGAGTTTCTTAAAAGGTTTTTTCTATTTGGAGTTTTATCCGGCTATTTTGGAGGAGCGAAAAGCCCGCCGCGAATAATCTAGGCGAGACCACGGGGAGCCATCGACATCTGGTCTAAGGGATCCGAAAGAGGAGCCTGCCGAAGAAATGACGCTAGATTTGGAAAACCATCGATATAACTTTTATCTTTGCCCCGCTGGGGGCGGAGCATAGTGTGGTGTGTAGGCGCTATGTAGTGCTTGTAATTTCGCCTTTTTTACTCTGTCATTTCTCTGAATGTTTGTGGATGTGTATTAGTATTTGCTGCACTTCATGCTTTTGTTGATTGGCTGGCTTGGCGTTTCTCAGCGAGAGGACGCCGTCCCCCCACCTTACGGGACAAGGGGATTAAACGAATATGCGAGCGCACGAGAGACTTCTGTGCCAGCCCCTCGGCGCGCTTCTTAATGAAAAGGTAACATCCCCCCAACTTATGGGATGAGGGGATTACGTTTCTTAACGAAAAGACGCTGTCCCCCCACCTTACTGGACGAGGGGATTAAGTGAATGCGCGAGCGCGCGAGAGACTTCTATGCCAGCCCCTCGGTGTGCTTTTTAATGAAAACACACCATCCCCCCTCACCTTATGGGATGAGGGGATTAAGTGAATATGCGAGCACAAGAGAGACTTCTGTGTCAGCCCCTCGGTGTGCTTCTTAATGAAAAGACGCCATTCCACCACATTACGAGACGAGGGGATTAAGCGAATACGCGAGCGCGCGAGAGACTTCTGTGCCTACCCCTCAGCGCACTTCTTAACGAAAAGACATCGTTCCCCCGCACCTTACAGGATGAGGGGATTAGGTGAATATGCGAGCGCACGAGAGACTTCTATGCCAGCCCCTCGACGCACTTCTTAATGAAAAGACGCCATCCCCCCACCTTATGGGACAAATAGATTAGCCGAATACGTGAGCGCACGAGAGACTTCTATGCCAGCCCCTCGGCATGTTTCTTAGCGAAAAGATGCGCGCTCATTAGCGAAAAGGCATCCTTGAGCTGATACTGGATTATAGCTTCATTTTCGAAGTATCGAAAAGATTTTTTTACATTTATAGTTGGTATAGAGTGTATTGGCAGATATGTGCGATCGTTATCTTTCCTTCTACTTCTTGGTTAATGACATCTAGCTTATGTTATTGTTTTGCCCGAGAGAATTAGCAAAATTGTTGGGCGAACTAGAGAAGTTGATGTGCGGCGCTGTGGTGTCGCGCTTACTAGCTCGAAGCTGCTGCAAGGATGCAGTCTCTTAGAGGCGCAGAGCTTTGGGGTGTGGCTTCACCTGATGGCAGGATGTTACATTTTTTCTAACGACATCCCTCCATGCTTTCTTGTCGTAGTGACTCATCCTCATCCTGTTGAGCCATCCTCCAGCTCTGCGTGTAACGATAATCAGGCGCTTGCACCTTTTGGACAGTATGTGGCTTGGACCTTACGTATTTTCTCACGACATCTACATTTCTCTATTAATTTCTTTGTGCCTATATAGTTGTTTATCCCATGCGTGTGACCTCGCTCTACCGACAAAAGCCAGGGCCCCTGATGTGCTCTCGAGCCCACTCGCTACTCCCATATGCGAACCCCCTGATGCGCTCTCCGTGCCCGCTCCAAGAGGTGTCGGTGGCTATCCTGGTCTTTTGGCCTAAGCTTGATAGCTTGAACTGGTATCTTGAGGAGCCCAGGACTTCTTATTTATAGGGTTCTTGGAGCTTGGGGATATTAACTTTTGGTTGTTATGGTAGGTTGTTGTATTTATAGAATGAGTTTGGTGTTGGTCTTGAATGGGTGTCCATCCTTTCTTGGTATGACGAATCTTTTATTCGGTGTAATTGCCTTTTTGCTTTTGCTTTTTATTGATATTTTCTGTTGATAAGGTAGGCTATTTTCGCCATTTGTACCGATTACATTAGTGTATTCTCGTTGTGTTTTCATCAGAGCGAGATGTTCGATGAGCCTCTGGGCTCTGGCTCGCCATTTGTTTTTCCGCGTGTTGGCATTTGTCGGTACGAAAAGTGACCAACAAGTGAATATTTGTAGTTTTGCCATATGTTGTGATCGGATGTGGTCTAGCACTCAATGACATAGGGTTTATACTGGTTTAGGCAACGTGCCCTATGTCCAGTTTCAGTCGGTCGGTGACTTTATTCCTGAGTCCAGGCGCTCGAAGTTTGCTGTGGGGTTAGAAACGAGTGGGAATAAGAAAGGGGGTGTTAAAGGTCTGGCCAGGCTCTAGACTGAAGGGCCAAAAGTGATGGGAGCTCCTTCGTGCGCTAAGTATTGAAATATATGCTCTGTGCAGCTTTAGAGTTCTAGAGCTGTGGAGCTGTTCGAGTGCTCAGAATATCTAAAGCTTAGCAGAGAGAGAGAGCCGGAATGACCGTCCCTCATTAGGAGAGAGCGCATCCCCTTTTATAAGTGAAGGGGATGGCCTTACAAGTGAGTGAGAGAGAGAGAGAGAATGTGCTCGTGTTTTACTAAGTCTTGTTGCCTACGCTGTCAGGTACAAGTCGGTCGTCGATACCCACAATACTGTTCATGTCAAACGCGTGTGGCAGGCTTTACCATGTTCGCCTGGTATGGCAAATGATGGCGCTCACAACACTGTAAGACAAATGCCGATGCCCACAACAATGTTCGGGTTCTGACATGCCTGGAAGGTTGCAAAGCATCCTTCTAGCATGGCCTGGCGGTACTGTCCAGCAGGTGTGTAGGGTATGGTCCTTGGTATTGTGGTTGACTTGAGCGCCTTGCC
Organism: Miscanthus lutarioriparius; assembly: GCA_904845875.1. Taxonomy (NCBI): domain Eukaryota; kingdom Viridiplantae; phylum Streptophyta; class Magnoliopsida; order Poales; family Poaceae; genus Miscanthus; species Miscanthus lutarioriparius. The sequence continues at coordinate 38,282,665 of CAJGYO010000008.1, read as the reverse complement.
TTATCTGCTCCACCTGATTCTTGGGTCCTCACCGAGCGGGCGTCCCCGGTCAGTTGTTTTCAGTCGGCTCCGACCACGCCAGTTGGAGAAGAGCTGTAAGCAGAGGTTCGGTGTATTCCCGGTCGAAAAAGCGGGTCGGAGTCAGAAGCGAGTGTTGTCGCCTCCTTGGCCAGGCCTTCCGGTCAGAGACTGGATCGCTCTTCCGGCCTATCGTTTGGTATTTGGGCCGGCCCAGGAGTCGCGCGTTTGTTGTAATGCTGTCGACTGGGTCAAGGTTTTGTTGGGAAGTAGACCCATCGGGGACCCTAGGTTTATGAACCCGACAGGAGCCCCTGAGCCCTTTTGGGACTTCTGCGAAGTTATGAAGGGGCTGTTTATACTCGTTGTACGAGAGCAATGGATGGGTGTAAGATCGTGAGTCATCGTTGGGTGCGACAGAGCATGGACCCATGCGTCGGGCGCGGCCGAGGGGTCAGGCATGACGGAGCGTGGACCCAAGCGTCGGACCGACGAACCAGCATGCTGATCAGCGGTCGTATAGGGTGTAGGCAGCATAGTGACCATGCATCTGTCACTATGGGTCAATGTGAGTCCCCTGGAATGTCATGTCATGGAGACAGGTCATGCTGAGATGCAACCGCTCCCTGCACGATGCCAAAAGTTTGACCTGGGGTTTGTACTTTCTGGCCAATAGTGGTTGGCAGCGGTGCAAGCTTCCGTTAGGAACCATGTCTGAGGGATCGGGCGAAGCGGGGCCAGTCCTCAGATGTCGGTCCAGGCGGAGCCAACCTTCGGGAGTCGGATGAGGCGGAGCCCAGCAAGGACTATGGCCTTCGTGGTCCTAGAAATTGCCTGGAGGATTTTTTGACTTGCCAGCGGGTGCACACGAGCGCACCCAATGGGTGTAGCCCCCGAGCCTCTGGGCGATTCGGGTAGAATCGCCTGGGGGATTTTTTGACTTGCCAACGTTTTGAGCCATCATTTACGGAAGCGTGGACCCAGGCGTTGGGCGCCAACCCAATCATTGGGCCTGGCTAGGGGGTTGGGCGCGACGGAGCGTGGACCCAAATGCCGGGTGTGGCCGAGGGGTTGGTCTAGTTTCATGCGTTACCCCATCCGTGGTTTCCGTAATCGGAGGGGCTAAACTAACATCGCTTGCTTCGATGGCTCGAGTGATGCACTCAGTGAGCTCTCTAATGGGTATGTCCAAGTGGAATCCGGGTCTGTCGTTCATAACGGGGTCGGCATAGCCCTTATGTAGCATTTCACTACTCTTTAACCCACCTCCTGGCAGATGCCTGAGCCGTTCTAGAGACCAAGTTAGGTGGCCTACTGGCCTCTCCTCGATGGAGATTCTGTGGGCATGGCTCGAGGTTAAGGATCGAACGAGAAGGTTGAGATGACCCTGTCTGCTTCTGAGCAGATCGGGCGAGGGTTGTTGGGGCTCATCTGCGTTTTCTCCCTTGGCTCTGTTTGATGCGAGGTGGCCTCGAGCCCTTCGCGGGCCGGCCTTCGAACCCCGGTCGGTCATCGCTCATGTCGAATGAGGCGACTACTGCTTCATGACGCAACACGAAGCGTTGTGATGCATCAATTGCATATGCAATGCTTTGGATGTATGGGATGAATGTGTGAATGCGTGTATGAGGAAGGATGAATGGATGATTATGCATTAGAAAATAAAATAAAGCAGGAAGATTTGGTAAAGATATCTTGATGACTCGAGTGGTGGGTTTGAGGAGCTCTTATTGGATATGTCCGAATGGGATCTGTGTCCGTCATTCGTGACCGAGTCGGCGTAGCCCGCATGGGGCATCCCACTGCTCCTTACCTATCTCTCGACAGTCGCTTGAGCTGTTCGATCAACTCAGGTAGCCTGTTGGTCTTTCCTCGATGGAGATCCTATTGATGGCCCCTTCTAAACCATACCTGGGAAGGTGGAGGGTCGTTTGCATGTGGCTGCACCTTGTTTCCTATGCCTAGGTTGTGGTAGTGATGGGCCCTGCCTAGGCCACATCCCGTTTTAACCGGGCGATGTTTCATTGGGCAGGGCGCATCCCATCAGTCAGGACGTGTCCCACCGCATGACTATCCACATTAAATAGGGGAAGGGAGAGGGTTTTCGTCCCATTCCTTTGCCTTTCTCCAACTGCTACCTCTCCTCCTTCTTCCTTTTCACCAAGCCCGTTCGTGCACCGCGATGATTTCTAGGGGAGAGAGAGAGGGTAAAGCGAGGGAGAGAAGAACTCACGAGGAGGTGCTAGCCACCTTCACCGAGAAGGGGCTACTCCTACCAAAGGAGGTGGCACATTGGAGGGCTCCTGCGCTAGGGGAAGGTGTTCCGCGACCATAGGCCAACGAGGTTGTCTCCTTCCTCACCTTCCATGAGTGCGTGCTTAGATATCTCGTGCACTGGTTCTTACGCGGGCTCCTCAACGAGTGGGGCCTGGAGCTGCAGTACCTCAATCTGACTGGGGTGCTGCACGTTGCCGGTTTCGTCACCATTTGTGAGGCCTTCCTCGGGATGGACCCACATGTGGATCTCTTCCGGTGGATCTTCACTGAGCGAGCCTTGTCTGAGGGGAATCCACCTAGAACCATGCCAGTTGGGGGCTTTGCCTTGCAGAAGAAGCCGAGGCTGTTGGGCTCCTACCCCACGTACTCCCCTTGTGACTCCAATCGAGGGTGGCATGGCGAGTGGTTTTACATCAGGAACCTAGCGGAGGCTCCATTCCTACCATTCACCAAAAGAAGGCTGGAGAGGCGGGAGAGCTGGTCGTGGGGTCCCTCCAGTTGGTAGAACAAGCTGGAGGTCATCGAGGCGGAGCTTTAGAAGCTGGTGCAGCATGGCCTTGATGGGCTGCGGGTTTTCCACACCTTCTTCTGCTGTCGTGTCACCCCGCTGGCGGAGAGGAGGTGGCCGATGTGGGCCTACTCTGGCCCAATGGATCCCAACCGTGAATCACCAGAGGAGTGGCCGAAGGACGAAGTCTGGAGTTGACTCGACCGGGTGCTGCAACTGAGGGATAAAGATTCCCTTGAAGGAAAGCCCAGACCTCTTCATGCCACAAAGCTATCCAATCTGGTATGCTCCCCTCTCCTTATTTTGTGACCTCTTCCCTCTTGCTCTCCTTTATTTTGATTTCAAGTTGTCCATTTCGTAGGGACTCATGGGTTACAAATCCTGGCCACATCTTCCAAGGGGGCCAGAGGGCGTAGCTCGGCAAGCTACCTTGAAGGAGGCAGTGCTTGCCAAAAAGAAGAAGAGAGCTAAGAAGGCTTGGAGGAGGTTCGAGAAGGAGAAGGAGATCGGCCGGCGGGTCTGGGTAGGTGAAAGTAGGAGCGACATGGAGACAGAGCTCAAGTCAGAGGAGCCCACGGAGATGGGTGGCGATGCGAGTACCTCCGAGGATGAAGGAGACAGGGGCATCATCACAACCTCAGTGGAGCATCGTGAGCCTACGACTGCGTCCATCGGCGGTGGGTGGGATACAGAGAAGCACGGCAACGTTCCCGCACCAAAGAAGCATGTCGCGAGCGAAGACACCGCCGTCGAGCGAGAGGCGAAGCGGGTGCGATCACCACGCCCTTTAGAGGCGTCATTGGCTCTATACCCCTCTGCTCTGAGCGTGGCGGGGCACGCTGGCCGGTCGGAGGAGCATGCTTGTACCCCCACATCTTTGGGGTTGGTGCATGTGCACGACCCACAATGGGGAGATGCCCCGTTAGTTGCTCATGTGGGTGCACCACGAGCCCGCGATCGCGGCCATTCATGAACCGGCCAGGTTGGCTCCTCCCTCAGTTGATACAAGGGGACATGGGTCGCGACCCATGAATGGTCCTCGTCCGGTGGGCTCATCGCCACCGGGTTGGGGCTTCAGGGCCTTGCCACTTTCGTCTAGGTATGCATCTATGTTCTTTTTCGATCTCACAGTTGAGTTCTTTGAGCGCGACTAACCTATACTTATTTGATAGTGGGCAGGGACTGATGGGACTGGGCATCGCCCTGCCTCCCGTGTGGGAGTAGTGGAGACCCATCCTGCAGCAAGTCACGATGAGCGGCGGGGAAAGCAAGTTGGCGGCGATGTGACCTTCCCTCCTGGGGGTTGTGTCCTCCCGACCGATTACGAGCATGGCGGCAGCGGTAGCAGCGGTGATGGCAGCGATCCCCGTGGTGACAGCAGAGGTTGGGTCGGAGGTGACCCTTGTGATCCCTCCCCCGATAGCTATTGCGGAAGAGAGGAGGGAAACCAGGCTCCCTGCCTCACCCGATGGAGGAACACACGGCTCGCCCTCCTGGTCAGCGCTAGAGGGGTCAGGAGGAGACATGGCTAGGCCAGAGGTCGAACATCCACCGATGAGCCACGGAGTCGAGATAGTGGAGATCCCCTACTCTGGCGAGGTAGGCACTGGGGTGGAGCCGCCAGCCATCCCGCCGTCGTAGGAGTTGGTGTTGATCCGGTCGTCGCACGATATTGTGATGGCTAGATCTTCTAGCGGGTCGGGGGTGACCCACGAGCTGGTGTGGCCCTGCCCTGGTGACCCGAGGAAGGCTCGGTTTGTCCTTCATGATGAGGAAGAGATGGGGCTCTAGCACTTGCTTGAGGATAGAGGACTATCGATGGAGTCCGATCCTGCCCAAACCAAGGCGAGGCTCAAGGAGGCCTTGGAGCGGGTTGAGCTCATCCATCAAGCGGTTTCAGTCGACCTACCACACATCGTAGAGGTAAGCTTTCTATGTTTTTAGTGTTTGTCTTTGACTCCTTGGTCTTTCACTAGTTGTTTCAGCATGTTTGCTTGTCGCTTTATAGGATTTAGAGGCGATGTCGATCCGCAAGTCCCATTTCCTTCGGGAGGAACATGGTTAGATGGGGTGGGAAGCCGTGATGTTGTGATGGGTTGACGAGCTTCAGCGCCAGCTGGAATCCGCCCGCCACGAGTCCCAAGATCGGGCGCCCGAGGCGACGGGAGCGTGGGTGGAAGAACTGTTAGCGGTAGAACGGACGACTGCTACCGAGCTAGGACTTGTCGCAGTGAAGGTCCACCTGGCGGAGACCGAGGCGGCACTTTAGAAGTCCTTGGAGGCTCTAGAGATAGAGTAGAAGGCCCTGTCAAAGGCTAATCAAGAAGTGCTCATGCTCTAGGGACAGGTGCTTGGGGCGGAGGAGTCAAACGACCGAGTGCTCGAGGAGGTGACCCAGCAAGAGGAAGGACTCTCCATCCTCTAAAGCACCCACCATGGTATGTATCTTGTTCCGCCTTTGGTTGATGCCTTGGTTTTTCCTTTCTTTTGCATCTAAACTTGTCGTCCTTTTTCCAGAACTGGGTGGAAAAATTGGTTCTCTGGAGCGAGAGCTAGAGACAGCCAAGGCGGCGATCGGTCTGAGCGCGGAGGCGCTAGCCAAGTCCCTTGAAGAGCGATGTGCTCTTGAGTGGGAGCTCGACCAGATTCACAACGTCGCCCAGGTGGTTGTTTCTGAGGTGTTCGGGACAGCGCCGAGCACCTGTACGCCCGCCGTCCAGCTGGCGGAGGTCCCGAACGAAGTTCGAGCGCTCATCTCTGATGACATGTTCTATGGGATGTTGGGGGTGCTGACCTTAGTGGTGACGCACCACCTAGACCTGGACTTCACTACCATCTGCAGAGGGTACACCGACGGCTGGAGCACGGATGCAATCCATGCGCTTGGGGAGAGCTTGGTGCCATATGCACAGATGGTTGCCGAGCAAGTCTCTGCATAGTGGGTGATGGAGGCTCACCATTCGAGCGTGGCTGAAGGCGTGCGCCAAGAAGATGTCATCTAGCCTACGAACGGAGTGGAGACCGGGTCAGAAGTGAGCGTCGTCCCACCTCCGACCGAGCCAAACGTTGTCCCGTCGGAAAGCGAGCAGCCCTTATCCTTGTCGACCGTGCCATCAACCGATGCCGCTGGGCAGCCACAATAGAATTTAGAGTAGAAGCAGTTAGTATATGCAAAAGATAAGTTCATGGGGAAGCCCCTGTGTGAACAGTTTTTTACATTCGTGAATACTTCAATTTTGTTTTGTGATGGAATCATTCGTAAGGAGAAGCTTGTCCCATCCGTCTTTGTTTTCACCCTAGTATAGCTTTGTTTTTTATCCTTTCTTTTTTGCACTTGTCCATTTGACCCGTAGGCTGCATCCTTAAGAACCTAGGCATGGCCCGTGAGGCTTAGCTGCTCGTAATCGTAGGTCATGTCGGGGTGTGATCGGTCGGGAGTTTGAAACATAAGTTACATAGGGTAATTAAAGGAATGGACTACCCTTTTATTTGGGTGAAAAGTATTACTATATGATAGTAAAAAAGAGGGGTGGTATCACACCCTCATGGAGCCCCCGAATGACCCAGGCCGAGAGTGTTCAGGCTGGGGTGCTTGTAGGAGCAAACATTGAATGAAAGACAGCGGTAAGACCGAGTTTTTAGGGGAAGAAACGGCGTAATGTTCCATGTGTTGGTGAGAACGTTGCCGTTGTTGTCCTTCAGTCGGTAGGTGCCTGGTCAGATCACCTCAGTCACCGTATAGGGTCCTTCCCATGGTGGAGAGAGTTTATGTTTCTCCTTGGTTGATTGGGTTCTTCGGAGCATGAGGTCTCCGACCTTGAGGATCCTCCCTCTGATTTTTCTTTCATGGTACCTACGAAGAGTTTGCTGGTAGCGAGTAGAGCAGATGATGGTCATCTCGTGAGCCTCCTTGAGCAGGTCAACCGCATCCTGCTGAGCCTCCGTGGCTCGATCCCTCGGTCGAAGGCCTTCACTCTTGGGGCACCGTGGTCGAGGTCGGAGGGCAACACTACTTCAGCTCTGTAGGCTAGGAAGAAAGGTGTGAACCCTGATGATTGGTTTGGGGTCATTCTCATGCTCCAGAGGGTCGCTGGGACCTCTGCAACCCATCGCCCGGCATAATTATTGAGTCGGTCGAAGATTCGTGGCATAAGTCCTTGGAGGACCATGTCATTGGCTCGTTCGACCTGACTGTTAGTACGTGGATGTCCGACCGAGGCCTAGTTAATTCTGATGCCGTATCCATCATAGAAGTCCACGAACTTCTTCCCGATGAAGTTAGTTCCGTGGTCAGTGATGCTATAGTTAGGAACACCAAAACGATAGATGATGTCAACGAAGAACTTGACCGCCTCTTTCGAGCAAATGTTGGTGATGGGCTTCACTTCTATCCACTTGGTGAATTTGTTCACCGCTACGAGTAGGTGAGTGAAGCCACCCGGGCCCTTTTTGAGGGGTCCGACCATGTTGAGGCCCTAGACCGCGAATGACCAGATGATAGGGATGGTTTGAAGCTCCTGCGCTGGCAAATGAGTTTGTCGAGAGTAGAACTGGCATCCCTCACACCTACGGACGACCTCCCCTGCATCTCGCAGCGCAGTGGGCTAATAAAAACCTTGGCGAAAGCCTTTTTCGACCAGCGACCTTGGGGCCGCGTGGTGTCCATAGATTTTGGCATGGACCTCGAGGAGGAGCTATTTCCCTTGGTCGATAGGGCCGCATTTCATGAGTACTCTCGACGGACTTCGCTTGTAAAGTTTGTTACCGAATGCGACGAACATCTTGGCGCGTCGAGCGATTCATCGCACTTCAGTCCTTTCTGGTGGGAGAATCTCCTCGAGGAAGTAGGCGAGTAGAGGTGCTCTCCAGTCAGCTTGATCGAGTGCTACCACGGCGACGTTGATGGGCGACGTTGTCATGGAGGCACCCAGGTCAGAGCCCCCGAGTGCTAGATTGGCGTCGGAGTGTGTCTAGATCAGACCTTCGAGGATGTGGGCAGATGGCTCGTCAAGGTCGTTGATGAAGACCCTATCTAGAGATGGAACCCGCCTAGCAGCCAATTTTGGGAGAAAATCGGCGGCATCGTTGTCCTTTCGGGGGGACATGTTGTAGTTCGATCCCCTGGAATTTGTCCTCGAGCTTGTGCACCTCCTGGCAGTACGCTGCCATGAGGGGGCTTTTGCAAGAGGACTCCTTCATGACTTGGTCGATGACCAACTCCGAGTCACCGCGGACATACAGACGCGTAGCGCCAAGCTCGATTGTGATGCGCAGTCCGTTGATGAGGGCCTCATATTCCGCGGCACTGTTTGAGGCCAAAAAATAGAGGTAGATTGTGTAGCAGAGCCTGCTCCCATCCGGGGAGATCAGAACCACTCCAGCCCCCGAGCCAGGTGCCATTACGGACCTGTCGAAGTACATCGTCCAGTATGCGTGGGTGACGTCCGGGGTCGAGAGCTGGACTTTCGTCCATTCGGCGACAAAGTCCGCGAGAGCCTAAAACTGAATAGCAGTGCGGGGGATATACCTAATGTCATGGCCCATTAGTTCAAGTGCCCACTTAGAGATCTATCCCATGGCATCGTGGCTGTGGACGATGTCTCCCAGTGGGAATGAAGTGACGACCATGACTTTGTAGTCGGTGAAGTAGTGCAGGAGCTTCCGGGTCACCATCAGCACGGTGTATAGAAGTTTCTGCACCTGGGGGTACTGAACCTTGGCATTGGTGAGTACCTCACCGATGAAGTATATTGGTCACTGGACCTTCAGGTGGTCCCCCAGCTCCTCCCTTTCGACGACTAGGGCGGCGCTTACCACATGGTTGCTTGCCGTGATATAGAGGAGGAGAGGTTCTCCCCATTCGGGAGTGATGAGGATTGGGGCCGACGTCAGTGGTGCTTTGAGACTTTCCAAGGCCTGTTGTGCCTCCTCAGTCCAGATGAACGCATCTATCTTTTTGAGAAGTTCGTAGAGAAGCATCCCCCACTTGCCTAGCCGGGAGATGAACTATCGCACCCGGTTTTCCGAAGAATACCAAGCGCTAACTATATGTGTGCCCAGGATGTCCACACGACACATATAGCGACAAATATGGAGAATATCAAGAACAATGCTTTATTATATATCGAACATAATTACAACAGGATTTACAACTATTACAGAAGTATAGCGGAAACTATTCTTAATCTTCTCTTTGGGACTCCATACTCCATAGGGACGGTTGACTGGGGGAAACACTCGCCTAGTACTCATGGACTCCACAAGAAACTCTTCACTTGATCCACCATTTGGTACCCATCCGGGATTTTTATTGATTGTAAAGCAAGTGTGAGCGCACCATACTCAACAAGTATAACATGAGGAAATGCAAGGCTCAAAAGGATAGACACGGCTGAACTGCGGTAAGCACTTTTAGTTGGTCATATTTTATTTGTTAAACCTGTGTGGCTAGGTTATGCTAAAGCTCCCAAGGTGAAAGTATATTTAACATCAAGGTTGATCATATCCCAAACCATCCATAGAACCATCTATCTCGAAAAGGATCTAGGCCACTCGTGTCCATGAGCATGGCTAATATATCAGTTTTAAACTCTATAGAGTTTGTACACTTTCACTACGAGCCGTGATTGCCCTTTGCCCAAGGTGATCAGCCTCTTGACTCACTTCCAAGATAAGTCGGCAGGGATCACTATGAACCTTTTCACCAGTCACTCTAATAAGTAGCAGCCGCTAAGGTTTCAGCCGTCTAGCCATAGGCAGCCCTCCTCCAGGAGTGGCACTCATAGTCGCGGCATAGTACACACCCTGGCAGGAAAAGAAACATACCAACTAGTGCCCCCCTCTTGCCCTTTCATATCTGGCAGGAAACATACCAACTAGTACACACCCTGGCAGGAAAAGAGACATACCAACTAGTACACACCCTGGCAGGAAACGAACACATTTTACTCTTTTTGAAATTTAGTTCAAAGCAAAGTGGGTTTTCATATCTGATTTCACTTTCAACTTTTGAAGTTTTAGAAATAAAATACTTTCAAACTCTTTTTTTTGTTTTTAAACCAAACCTTGAGTAAAGTAGTTCAAATCAAATTACTTTCTTTTGAATGAGTTTTAAGGCAAAAGAGTCTTTCAAACTTCAAATCAAAACTTTTGAATGTCTCAAAGATAGCTTTTTGGCAACTCCCTTTTCCAATCAAATCTCATTCTTTGGGGAAATACTTTTGAAATTAAGTTTCGAATACCAACTCTTGAAAATGAGAAAACAAACTTAAACCCTTTTTGAACTTAGTTCAAAACAACTTTTGATGAAGTTTTTCAAAGTTTTTGAATCAAAAGGTTGCTAATTCATTTTCCAACATCTTTTAAAAAAAATTCAAGGAAAGGGCTTTAAATAGAAATCAAAACCAAACTATTTTTTTAGAATTAATCTTAGTCTTGAGCATTCTTGCAACTCATTGTATACGTCTAGATCCTAGGTACGTGAAGATCGAACTGCCAACCATAGCTAGCTCGAAGATCAATCTTGACGTAGATCCGAACTCCTTGTGGTTCACCAACTCGCAACACTCTTAGCTTGTCTACCCCCCTTAAGAAGAGATGAGATAGGGGCACCGGCATCCAACATGTAACTTTCTTCAAGGTGTATTATCATCCTGTGACATCCGAGAGAGCTTATGGACATAGATAAGAATAAGAAAAATTGATCCTTCCTACAGACAGAAAACAGCAGCGTAGAAAAACTTCCATATATCAAGTTCTGTTTATCCAATAAAATTGAATCTTAAACCGTTGGAAAGATTATAAAATTCCCCACAACTTTTGTTTAGACCAATTCTTCTTATTCTATAGTTAACTTGGTTGAAAACTTTGCTCAACAGGAACTATTCCAGATTCCAGACAGCGCAGATGTATCGTCTTGTGATTTTCATATGTCCCAAACCAGAATATCTGTCAAGGTTATTCTTGTGGGAAAAGAAATATCTTGAAGTCTAATTTCACCCAGAATTTTCTCAGAATTTTTGGTTGCCCAGAGGTTAGAGACATAGGCCGTAGAAGACAGACTGCTCTGGAAGACCGAAAGGAGGAAACAACAGAAAAAGAGCCCAACTATTTATTTCCTTATCCCTTATACTTTAAACCTTTAATGAAATTGTGAGCATAACCCACAAATTCATTGCACTCATTACAAAGATCCAACTCAACCATGATCATTAGGACAAACCACTCAAACACGAAATACAAGCTTGTTGCTAATCGTTCCTTCTAGCTACTTAATAGGCATTCTTGAGGGAAAACTTTCTTATCAGGGCTTTGGTAATTTGAATAGAGGTGAGACTAGAAAGTTTTGCAAGAGATTAAGAACAACAACTCAAGGAGATAAGAAAGTATAGCTCGAAGGGAGCTATCAAGGAAAGGAGACAATAGGACAAGGATTGGAAATAATCAATTCAATGAGTCAAGGAGGTGGAGAAATAGTTTTATAGTAAAATAGGTTTTTACAAACGACCAGTGCTAACCAGGCTTGCGTCCTATAGTCAACACTGCTCTGATACCATTCTGTTGCACCTGGTTTTGCGAAGAATACCAAGCACTAACTATATGTGTGCCCAGGATGTCCACACGACACATATAGCGACAAATATGGAGAATATCAAGAACAATGCTTTATTATATATCGAACATAATTACAACAGGATTTACAACTATTACAGAAGCATAGCGGAAACTATTCTTAATCTTCTCTTTGGGACTCCATACTCCACAGGGATGGTTGACTGGGGGAAACACTTGCCTGGTACTCATGGACTCCACTAGAAACTCTTCACTTGATCCACCATCTGGTACCCATCCGAGATTTCTATTGATTGTAAAGCAAGTGTGAGCGCACCATACTCAACAAGTATAATATGAGGGAATGCAAGGCTCAAAAGGTTAGACACGGCTGAACTGCGGTAAGCACTTTTAGTTGGTCATATTTTATTTGTTAAACCAGTGTTGCTGGGTTATGCTTAAGCTCCCAAGGTAAAAGTATATTTAACATCAAGGTTGATCATATCCCAAACCATCCATAGAACCATCTATCTCAAAAAGGATTCAGGCCGCTCATGTCCGTGAGCACGGCCGATATATCAGTTTTATACTCTACAGAGTTTGTACACTTTCACCACGAGCCGTGATTGCCCTTTGCCCGAGGTGATCAGCCTCTTGACTCACTTCCAAGATAAGTCGGCAGGGATCACTACGAAGCTTTTGACCAGTCGCTCTTATAAGTAGCAGCCGCTAAGGTTTCAGCCATCTAGCCGTATGCAGCCCTCCTCCAGGAGTGGCACTCATGGTCGCGGCATAGTATACACCTAGCAGGAAAAGAAACATACCAACTAGTGCCCCCTCTTGCCCTTTCGGTAAGCTGCTGACAAACTAGAACAGATCAAGATACTAGGCTAAGACCAGAGCCATGTAGTTCTCGTGGCTGTACAGTAAGTCCTAGTTTGCCGCTTTAAGATTTAGTCCTTACGGAGGGCAAACTAGAGCACCCAAAAAGGCCAAATGCTCTAGCCCCCCTTCTGTCCAGGTTGCTAAAAAGCATCACTTTAACATTGATTCCATAATCCATTAGTCAAGATTAACATTATATAGTTTGGTGATTACAAACTAAGCAACTACCCATATGCATAAACCCAAAGTTAATCAAGGAATACAAGGTACAATAGTTCTAGATAAAGTCCATAAGGGTTCATCAAATTAGACAAATGCACATGAAATGTGAATATAAGGTTATTAGGTAACAAGGGTACTCATGTTACACTTGCCTTCCAAAAGTTTGCTATCCAACTTCTTGATATTCTTGCAGAGCTCCTCTTCTAACGATAGCAATCCACTGATACAAGCATCACAAGAACCTAAAAACAGTACAACAATCAATAAAATAAGCAAAACGGCGCATCGCTATGAACACACAAACGCATAAGACACGCTATATGCGATTCAACGAAAACACGACTATTGAAGGATTTTTAGTGCAACGAAAAATAAAACCTATCCATTTAACTTATTTTTATTGTAGAAACACATGTAAATATTTTCATTAATCAACCTGATTCATTGCTTAAGAAAGAGCGTTGTATAAAACCTATTTTGACTTTATATCCCAAAAACGATGCAAGTAATAGTATTAATACAATTAACTTTTTAACTACCAAAACACATTTGAGTAACATGAGAACCACTAACGCCACTGTGTAGAACCCACTGAAACAAAAGTAACGCGACAAGAACGGCTCGATAAAAAAAACCTAAATTGATTTTAATTAAACATCGATTAAATAATAATAAACCTAATTAATATTTTAATCAAGATAAATTTATAAACATGGGATATGAAAACTAATAGCGCTACTGTGTAGATCTCGACGACTCGAATCTAACGCAACTTGAACCACTTAAAACGGAATTAAAACGAAGAAAAGACGGAGATTAAACGAACCAGTGCCAATACCGTAATTAATTGCATCTTCTACCTTGGTCTTCTTCTCCATTCGTACATGGCCATGGCAGCCATGGGAGGTTGCCGCTGCTGCTCAAGGGGAGGGGACCGGGGATGGAGCAGGCAGCAGGCGGCGGCCACGCCTGCCGCTCACGCGCGGAGGACAGGGGGCCAGGGTGCAACACGCATGGGCCACGGGGGCCGCGTGGGTGGGCGGTGATGGCAGGGTTAGGCACGGGAGGAGGCTATGGGATGGCCAGAGAAGAAGAGCAGACGAACGTCCATGGAGGTGGTTGCCGGAACGTTCACCGGAAAACAAGAAATAATGGGCAAACGGTCAACCGATGATGGATTCGATAAAAGGGATACACTACGGTGTAGAGAACGATGAGATCTACCTTTTGGTGGTGCTGGTTGACGCTGGGATGTGATGGTTTGGACGGAAAAGCTCACCGAAGAGTTCACCGGAAACCTAGCTATGCCGAACTTCGGCGATAGATGTAGGGAGATACGAGCGACGACTACGAAAAAGGGTTGTACTTCTAGAATCAACGCGTCGATACGAACACTGGCATATATATAGGTCTAGGGTTGGGAGATTTTGGAAATTCGACATATTTAGTATTTTTAGGAATAATTGATTTTCAGAATTAAAATAATTCCAGAAAAGTCTGGAATTACTATTTAGGCTCCGAAAAATATCTTTGAGCTCCAAAAAATTCTAGAAACATTTCTGGGGATAGATGGAAGGATCAGGAACATAACCAAAGTGGTTTTAGCTCCCAAAAAGACTTTTGGATTGATCAAGGAAAAAGACAAAGCTCCAAGAAATAGGAATTTAATCCCGAAAAAGGTCGGAAAGATTCCCGGAAAGAGAGGCATTGTTCTAACACGTCTTAAAACATTTTCCAAGCCTTTGGATTTTGAAAACAAAGCATCTTATCTAACTTTTGTTTTTGTAAGTTTTCAAATTCTTTTTAAGCCACTACTTGAAAATAATATATTGAAGATTGAGATCTGAATTTGTTTTCTAAACCACTCATCACAAAAGTACCAATGCAATGGAATGTATGCGCAAACATGTTGCTACCCTTATATTGGATTTTACTTTAAAAAAATTCCTTTTCCCAATGTTTTTATGAGCACAAAACAATTAACAGAAATCATTTTACTCTTTTTAGAAAGTAGCTAATTTTAGGGTGTTACATGAATCGGCTTAGGGCGGCCAAATAGCCGGTGAGCCTCTATACGCCCTTGACGTTGCATATAGGACCCATGCTAGAGATGGCCATGATTTTTTCGGGGTTGGCCTCGATGCCATGTTCGGACATGATGTATCCAAGCAGCTTCCCCTTCGAAACCCCGAAAAGACATTTTTCGAGATTCAATTTGATGTTGAACCTTCGTAGGTTTGTGAACGTTGTGGCCAAGTTTGCGATCAGGTCGTAAGGTTGAGCCGTTTTGACCACTATGTCATCTACATAGCCAGCGATTGTTGGTTTTGGCTGCTCGACTTGATCAGGTTGGTCGAGCGTGTTGATTTGGTCGGCGAAGCATTGCTGCATGCACCGTTGATAGGTGGCGCCAGCGTTCTTTAGACCAAAAGGCGTGGTTACATAGCAGTACGAACCATACGGGGTGATGAATGAAGTTGCGAGCTGGTCGGACTCTTTCATCGCAATCTGGTGATAGCCTGAGTAGGCATCCAGAAAGGAGAGGATTTTGCATCCTGAGGTGGAGTCAACTATCTGGTCTATTCGTGGCAAAGGAAAATGGTCCTTTGGACATGCTTTGTTGAGGCCAGTATAATCAACGCACATTCTCCATTTCCCGGTCTTCTTTTTAACAAGAACAGGATTGGCTAGCCAGTCAGAGTGGTATGCCTCCTTGATGAATCCGGCTGCCAGGAGTTTGGCGACCTCCTCGCCTATGGCCCTATGCCTCTCGTCGTCAAAGCAACGTAAGCGTTGCTTGGTGGGTTTTGAGACTGGGATGAGGCGTAATGCGTGATCGGTGACCTCCCGTGGTATGCCTGGCATGCCAAAAGGTTTCCATGCGAAGACATCGCGATTGGCGCATAGAAAGTCAGTGAGCTCACATTCCTATTTGGCCGAGAGCTTGGCCCCAATCCGCACCGTCTTGGTTGGGTCGGTGGGGTCGATTCCCACCGCCTTATTTTCCTTGAGTGGGTGGAAGGCAGTCAAGGAGGTTGGCTTGTTGCAGTCTGGGACTGCTGGAGTCAACGAATTTCTGAGCTGAGGGAGCTCGGCTGAGTTGATGACCGTAGTGGCAAGCTTGTAATGCTCGCAGTCGCACGTGTAGGCGTGTGAAAATGTGCTACCCACAGTGATGACGCTGTTTGGTCCTGGCATCTTCAACTTGAGGTAGGTGTAGTTGGGTATCGCCATGAACTTGGCGTAGCATGGCCGCCCCAAAATGGCGTGGTAGGACCTTAGGAAGTCCACTACCTCAAAGGTGAGGACCTCCAAGTGGAAGTTGGCTCGGTCACCAAACATGATGGGCTGGTCGATCTGCCCAAGCGGGTATGCCTGCGTCCCTGGGATCACGCCGTGGAAGGGAGAGCTCACTGGGCGGAGCTCTGACCGGGGGATGCGCATGGCGTCGAGGGTGTCCACGTAGAGAATGTTGAGGCCGCTGCCTCTGTCCATCAGCACCTTGGTGAGGTGCTTCTTACGGATAATGGGGTCAACGACGAGCGGGCAGCGACCTAGTCTGGCGATGTGGGAAGGATGGTCCCTCTGATAAAAAGTGATCAGAGATTCTGACCAGCTAAGGAAAGAGGGGACGGTTGTTTCAGCGACGCATGCCTCTCTGTAGCGAACCTTGTGCTGGCGCTTGGAGTAAATGGCATCGGATCCCCCAAAAATCATGAGGCATTCCTCGAGGTCGGGAAAACCATCATCATCCTTGCCTACCATGCCTCCTTTCTTGGCTGCTGCCTCCTTGCCCTTTCCTTCCTTCGGCCCGCCGGCCTGCTGCAAAAAGTGCTTGAGGAGTTCGCAATCCTTGTAGAGGTGTTTGATGGGGTAGGCATGGTTGGTGCATGGGCTCTCCATGAGCTTGTCGAAGTGGTCGGGTTGACCCTACTAGGGCAGCTTGCCCGCATGATCGGCCACGATGACCAAAGTGGAGTCGGCCGGTCGACGCCGATCCTTCTTGTTCTTTTTGCAATTTGTGTGGAGGGGCCCTTGCCTTGGTCCTCGCGCTTGGCCTTGACCATGTCCTGGCCTCCGCTAAAGACCGCTCTGACCGCATCCTCACCAGAGGCGTAGTTCATGGCAATGTCGAGCAGGTTGCGGGTGGCACGGGGCTTCTGATAGTCGAGCTTGTGGATCAAGGACTCATAGGTTGTCCCAAAGAGGAACACGCTAATGACGTCCGCGTCAACAACAATAGGAAGGGAGTTGCATCATTTTGAGAACCTACGGATGTAATCCCACAGGGACTCATCGGGCTCCTGCTTGCAGCTTTTGAGGTTCTAGGAATTCCCAAGACGGACATACGTCCCATGGAAATTCCCAATGAAGATCCTCTTGAGATCCACCCAGTCACGGATGCTGTCAGGCAGGAGGAATTCGAGCCATGCTCGAACATGCTCCCCCACGTAGATGGGGAGGTATTGAATGATGAAGTGGTCAACATCCACTCCTTCGACTCAGCAAACAAGCCGAAAGTCTTCGAGCCATATACCGAGATTCGTTTCCCTGGTGTATTTGGCGATGTTGGTAGGTGATCGGAAGCGCTGTGGGAACGGCGCTTTCTGGATGCGATGGCCAAAGGCCTATGGTCTTAGGCCGTCTGGGCTAGGACTCCGGTCATCTGGTCAGTGACCATGCCTGGGGTGCGTTTCCCCGCACCCCTCGATGGTCTGGTCGGGGCCCATGCCGCCTGCTCTCACCGTCCCTTAATGGACGTCATCATCACGCTGGGCTTGGCACCGATTGTTGATGACGATGCGAGCGTCACGGTTCGGCCCGAGACGTTTGCCGGTGGTCAGTGTGGAGCAGGTGCCGGGTCAGGCCGTGGTGCAGCTGTGGCCTCCTATTCCACGCCCGGTGACTATAGCGGTGAGCGGATGGAGTGATTTGACTAGTGCGCCCCCATTCCCCCGGTGGAGAGAGAGGCCGTGAGTCGGTGTCACGATGCGGAGCTCTCCGCTTGTTGAACGGCGACGGTTTCCACCAGCGCCCAGAGGTTTTGGTGGATCGTTTATTCCTGGGGGTCGATAGGCTCGGGAAGGCCACGTAGAAGCATCGCTGCAGCGGCGATGTTCTGGCCAGCCCAAGCGAACTGTAAGGGATAGTCTCCTCTATCCAGGATGTTGCGCTAGACCTGATGGGCGTAACCCCAGGCACCGTTGTCCGGGTTACGTGCGCGAGCACAGCGTGTTGCGCCAAGCATGCTGGCTCAAGTGGCAGCTGGCTCTACCACCTTTGTCGTAACTCCTCACCTTGCTCCTGTGCATGTGCAAGGGCCTCCGCATGAGGGTCCAGAGGGGTGTGAGTCTGTAGAGACTCCGCTACCACCGGTGGCTGTCCCAGAGCGTCTGCCATAGCGTGCTCCCAGGACAGAGGGTCGCTAGGTGCCATGACATCGCCGAGGCTGGAGCCATCACTTTCAACCTCATCATCCATGAGGTCATGGAAAGAGGCAGGAGAGTAGCCCGCCATCCATACGAATTCGGATGTGAGAGGGGGCAGTGTCAGCATCTCTCGGAACCCCCATGCGTACGCGTCCGTGGGGGACACAAGGCGGTAGGGGAACCGGTCGCACGGTGGTCGCGATGGGGACAACAAAGCCCCTTTGGAGAATTGGAGGAAGGTAATCAACAGTGAGTAAAGAACAATATGTATGCTGCTCACTATGGGGTTTGAGCCCAGCGTGGGCTCAAAGCGAAGCACAGGTGTCTCGTTGTTGAGGTTGTTGGGTGGTCCAGAGCCAACGAAGGGTGCTCCTCCTCCGACGAGCGCTGGGACAAGTGCCTCCTCATGGAGGCGAAGTACGCCGAGCTGGTCGGCGATGAAGTCTAGGCTCCCAAAGTGGAAGGTCTGGGACAGCCCGAAGATGGGAGGAACCCACATCCCAATAGGTGGGAGCGTGGGAAACTCCAACGAGTTGAAGCAAATCGTATTGCTTGAGCCCGTCATGCCAAAGATGGTGGAAAGGTGAGCCATCCGATGACCAAAAGCATGAACGTACGGCGTTCTCCCCATGGAGGGTGCCAACTGTCGGTGCGAAAAGTAACCAACAAGTAAATATTTGTAGTTTTGCCGTACGTTATGATCGGATGTGGACTAGCACTCAATGACATAGGGTTTATATTGGTTCAGGCAACGTGCCCTACGTCTAGTTTCAGTCGGTCGGTGACTTTATTCCTGAGCCTAGGTGCTCGAAGTTTGCTGTGGGGTTACAAACAAGTGGGAATAAGAAGGGGGTGTTAAAGGTCTGGCCGGGCTCTAGACCGAAGGGCCAAGAGTGATGGGAGCTCCTTCGTGCGCTAAGTATTGAAACGTATGCTCTGTGCAGCTTTAGAGTTCCAGAGCCGTGGAGTTGTTCGAGTGCTCAGAATATCTAAAGCTTAGCAGAGAGAGAGCCAGAATGACCGTCCCTCATTGGGAGAGAGTGCATCCCCTTTTATAGGTGAAGGGGATGGCCTTACAAGTGAGTGAGAGAGAGAGAGAATGTGCTTGTGTTTTACTAAGTCTTGTTGCCCACGCTGTTAGGTACAAGTCGATCATCGGTGCCCACAATACTGTTCATGTTAGACGCGTGTGGCAGGCTTTACCGTGTTCGCCTGGTATGGCAAATGACGGCGCCCACAACACTATAAGATAAATGCCGGCACCCACAACACTATTAGGGTTCTAACATGCCTAGAAGGTTGCAAAGCACCCTTCTGACATGGCCTGGCGGTACTGTCCTACAGGTGTGCAGGGTATGGTCCTCGGTATTGCGGTTGACTTGAGTGCCTTGCCTTATCTACTCCGCCTGATTCTTGGGTCCTCACCGAGTGGGTGTCCCCGGTTGGTTGTTCCCAGTCGGCTCCGACCACACCGATCGGAGAAGAGCTATAAGCAAATGTTCGGTGCATTCCTGATTGGAAAAGTGGGGTCAGAGTCAGAGGCGAGTGTTGTCCCCTCCTTGGCCAGGCCTTCCGGTCGGATACTGGATCGCTCTTCTGGCCTGTCGTTAGGTATCTGGACCGGCCTAAGAGTCACGCGTTTGTTGTAATGTCGTCTGCTAGGTCGAGCTTTTGCTAGGAAGCGGGCCCATCGGGGACCCTGGGTTTATGAACCTGACAACATTTTTATGGCTTTCGTTTGACTTTGCTCTCTTACATTTTTCGAAGAGGCGAATAGTAAGACTAGCTCGTGGCTTGGATCGTTCGTCCTCGCATTTTATTGGAGTGGCGAAATATTTGTTGTGCCCTTGGGCTTGTCTTCTTTGATTTCTCACCTTTTTGGAGAGCTGAAGTGCTTGTCCAGTCCTTACACTGGTTGAGGTTGCTAAATTTGCTACCGCTCTATTTTGGCGGTGATCGAATGGTGCAACCTTGTTTTCTAAAAGTTCTATTGATAGTCAAGACCTTGCGTCAGTAGATCTTGTTTCGACATTTTTTGTAGTGGCAATGCATGGTGGGGAAGGGCAGATTTAAATTGCCAGAGGGGTACAAAAGTTCGCCTCATTAAAAAACCTCACACCTTTTCGCAAAGGCTTCCCCTGTGAGGAAAAAGAGCATGAACCCCATCTCGGATGAAAATTCAAAAATAAACTAAAAATTACAACCCACTCAGGGCAAATGATTGGAATCTATTTAAGGGTAGAAGCGACGCAGGTTGTCTACGTTCCATGTATGACTTGTCTCAATTCCTTCTTTGTTGAGCAATCTGAATACTCTTGGTTTGACCATGCTTGCCGCGACAAAAGGGTTGTACCATTGAGACTACAATTTGCCTTGCTTGTCTGGGTGACGAATGATCACCATGTCCCTCGTGTTGATGTTTTTCGCAGTACTTTTTATCTCTCCATGTTTTTGTCTCTTGGTGGTACTTGTCGAGGTTTTTTGCTGCTTCAAGCCTAGTGTTTTCTGCGTCTTTGACTTCGACATATCGCTGCATGGGTGTTGTTGCTGCTATTTCTGTTCAGAAAGATCCCAACTTGAGCTCCTCTGGCATAATTGCCTCCTTGCCATATAGCAAGCGAAATGGCGTAAACCCTATAGTTCTAGTTCTTGAGATGTTGTGCCCCTATACGATGGTGATTAGCTCCTGTTCCCACTTTCCTTTCACTGAATCGAATAGCATTTTTGATATTGCATTGAAAATAAGGTTGTTTGCTCTTTCGATGGTGCCGTTGCTTTCAGGGTGGTTGACTGATGTAAATGCTACCTTGATGCTCAGTTCACTACAGAAATTTCTGAATTTTGTGTAGTCAAACTGTTTCCCGTTATCTATTGTGATGTACGCTGGAACACTGAAGCGGCATATAATTCTTTGCCAGACAAAATTGATTAAGGTGTCTAAGGTAATCTTTGCTAGTGTCTTTGCCTCGATCCATTTTGTGAAGTATTCGAGAGCCACGGCGGCGAAATGTAGGTTCCCTGGCGCTGTTGGCAGAGGCCCGACAATGTCGACTCCCCATCTCTACAAGGGCCATATGTTGGGTATATTGGACTGGTTGGGTTTGCTGGTGCCTTTTGTTTCTTAGCGAACATCTGGCAGTTTTCACAACTATGAACTAGCTGTTTTGCATCTTCGACGGCCATTGGCCAGTAGAACCCTTGTCTCATTGCTCTGTGGGTGATTTCGTGCGATCTCCTATGAGCTCCGCACATGCTTGAGTGCATTTTGGCTAACAGCTGGGTTCCTTGTTCTCTGGTGATGCATTTGAGCATTGGAGCCATGATTCCGCTTTTGTATAGGTCTCCTGTCACTATGGAGTAGTGTTTCATTCTGGAGTTCATTCTTTTGATCTCATGCTTTGACCCTGGTTCATAGGTTCTAGTGAGGTATGCGAATATGGGTGCCCTCCAGTCATTGTTGGAGATAGCATGTACGATGAGCGGATGATCTTCCTCTTCTTTGAGTGCCTTGATTGTCAACGCTTGATAGAACACATCTGCTGGCAAGGGTGCCTTTTGCGCTACAGCTTTCGCTAGCTCGTCTACTTCCAACGCTTGATAGAACACATCTGCTGGCAAGGGTGCCTTTTGCGCTACAGCTTTCGCTAGCTCGTCTACTTCCAGGTTTTTGCTTCTTGGAATGTGTCGAAAAGAGAAACCAGCAAAGTGTTTTTCCATTCTTCTTACAGCTGCCAGGTACTTGATCAATTCTGTCTCTTTTGCGATGAACTCCTTTTTGACATGCCCCACAACAACTTAGGAGTCAGACTTGATTATGCATCTATGGACACCTAGTGCTCTTAGATTTTGCAAGCCTAACAACACTGCTTCATATTTGGCTATGTTGGTGGTAGTAAGGAACTCTAGTCTTGCTGCATATCGAAGCTTGGGCCCATTGGGCGAAGTTAGGATCACTGATATTCCTACGCTAGACATGTCTATGCCCCATCGCAGTGTACTATCCAAGTAAGTTCATCGAATTGAAGCATTGTGTCGAAAGCTGCTGGTGTCCCGTCGCAAATGAAATCGGTGAGTGCCTAGGACTTGATCGCTAATCTGTGCTCAAATTCGATGACATATTCATTTAATTCGGCAGCCCACTTTCCTATTCGGCCGATGGCTTCACTGTTTTGAAACAATGCCTTGAGAGGTTGTGCTGACAGTACCCTGATTCGATGTGCTTGGAAATAATGTTTCAACTTCCTTGATGCCATGACCACAGTGTATGCTATTTTCTCAACCTCCGAATAGTTCAATTTTGCTCCTGATAAGGCTTTTGAGACAAAGTATATGGGGAACTGCTTCATTCTGTTTTCATGCTTTTTCTCTTCGACTAGTACTACGCTTATAGTGACTGGCGAAGCTGCCAGGTAGAGGAGCAAGGTGGCTGAAGGCGAAGGCTTGGACAATATTGTTAATTTGGTTAAATAGGCTTTTAGGTCCTCAAAAGCTTGCTATTTCTTAGGCCCCACTCGAAATGCTTGGTGTTTCGTAGGATTCTAAAAAATGGTAACCATTTTTTGGCTGATCTTGCGATAAATCTATTTAGTGCCGCTAGCCTTCCCGTCAACTTCTGTACTTGTTTTTGGGTTGTTGGTGGCTTCACATTCATTATCACCGCTATCTTTTCTGGGTTTGCCTCTATGCCCCTTGCGGATACTAGGCAGCCGAGCAGCTTCCCTTTTTTGATGTCGAATTTGCATTTTTCTAGGTTTACCTCGAGACCGCTCTGTCAGGTTCTCGAAGTTTCTTGGAGATCTTGGATGTGTGTTTCTTTCTTGTCGCTTTTTACGACAATTTCATCTACGTAAGCCATCAGATTCTTTCCCTTTTGCTCATCAAACACTTCATCGGTCATCCTTGAAAAGGTGGGGCCTACGTTGCGTAGCCCCTCCGGCATTCGCCGATAGCAGTATGTGCCTCCTAGTGTGATGAAACTGGTTTTCTCTTTGTCCTTGGGATTCATCCAAATCTGATGGTACCTGGAGAAACAATCCAGCAAGCTCATCATTTCACAACCTACGGTGATATCCACTAACTTGTTAATTCTTGGTAGTGGATACGGGTCTTTGGGGAAGCACTTGTTGAGGTTTGTGAAATCTACACACATTAGTCATTTTCCATTTTTCTTCCTGACCATGACAACATTAGCCAACCACTCTAGGTATTGCACTGGCCTAATTATGTTGGCATCTAATAGTCTATTCACTTCTGCTTTTGTTGCATCTACTCACTATGTGGACCTCTTTTCTCAGTTTTTGTTTTCTTGGTATTGATCTTTGGGACACATTCAAATTATGCTATGCCAACTCCTGGCTCACTCCCTAGAGGTCGTTTGCGGACCAAGCGAATATGTTTTTGCTCTCGTGGAGGAAATCTATGAGCCGGTCTCTCTTTTGTTGGGTGAGGTCAGTTCCAATATGCACGCATTTGTCTGGCGCCAGCTTGGACAATGGGGTTCTTTCCGTGTCTTCGGCTGCTTGTGCTCTTGGGTTGATTATGCGTTCTCTGTTTTCTTCGTTGATGCTTGGCTTCTTCGCCACTTCATTGATGAGGCTATAACCTAGGGTAGGTTTGCCTTCTATTCGCCTAGAGGCCTGTTGGTCCCCGTATATAGTGATTATGATGAATGGGGACAGTATTTTCATGCACAGGTAGCTTTGCTTTAATACTACCTCAAACCTATTCAGAATGCCTCGGCCGAAAATAGCGGTGTACGGGTAATCCATGTTCACTACATCGAAGGTGATTATTTTTGTGCGAACCTTTTCGCCCTTGGCGAATGACACAGGTATGGCTTTTTTCCCCAGCGCATCGATCTTCTTGCCGCCAAAACCAAAAAGTGAGTTTGCGGTTGGTTCGAGGGTGCGCTTGTCAAGATTCATTTGCTCGAAAGGCTTTATGAACAAGATGTCAGTGGAGCTTTTGTTGTCTATGAGGATGTTGTGTAGGGTGAAACCAGCGACGTTCGTCATTGCGACAAACGCGTCCGTGTGGGGGTAATCTCGCAGTTGGAAATCATTCTCATCGAATGTTATGGGGACCAAGGACCAGGCTAGCCTGTTCAGAGGTAATCTTTGTGAAACTGTGTGGACCCTTTTTTTAGTCTCTTCTTGCTATTTTGCTCTCATGCTCTTGACTGGACCCCCCAGTGATTGCGAATATATGTCCCTGTGATGGTAAGATGTTGTTTACTGCTTGATGTTCCTTGGCACTCTCTTGCTTTGTTGGGTGTATTTGGCTACACTGCTGCTGCTCTTGCTGAGCTAGCGAAGATACGGCGACCGAGTGTACTAGGTGCTGAGTGAAATGTTGATATGCCTGATAAGCGGGGTGTTGCCAAGTGTATGGTGATTGGTAGTATCCTTGCTGAAGGCCCTAATTTGGTTTTGGATAATTGATGAAACATATGTACTAACCTTTGTCATGAGTTGTGATATGAGTTAGGTTGGTACAATCCAAGTGTGGAGCAATGGTGGCACTCAAGAGATGGTGATGATCACTTGAAATGATAAGATGACCACATGTGATGATGATCAAGTGCTCAACTTGGAAAAGAAGAAAGAGAAAAAATAAAACCCTATGGAGAACAAGGCATAGGTATAAATAGGGGTTTTGTTTTGGTGACCAAGACACTATAGAGAGTGTGATCACGTTTAGGATAGATGATCGTACTATTAAGAGGGGATCTCAACTAGACAATTCGATCATCTAGTGCCACTAGGTGTTGGGCTTCATGCATTGCATTTACGCCTAGTGCACATCGGAGAGCAAGCGAAAAATATTTATTGAAAATGTTTTTAAGAATTGCTAACTCGGCTCTATCATGTTTAAAAAAATACTTTGAGAGTTAGCATCGCTTGTGGAGAGTAGCTTGAGTTGCCGTGCATCGAATCGTGAAAAAGTTTGCAACTTGGAGAGCTAGTGGAGGTGCCTGTGTGGCACCGTCACCCCCTGTCTAGTGCACCGCCACCCCTATGGCGGTGCCAACTTGATCGTGGCCGAGAAGGGTAGTTTGGGCTAGGGCACCGCCCCTACCGGTGTTCACCACCACTGGCATGGCAGTGCACAACCGTAGGGCGTCCAGTGCCACCGTCGCTTTTCGACAGAGAGCTACGGTAACCGGGACTGTCACCGCCATGGTCACCGCCATGTTGATGATGGTGCACTGCCCTATTTTTCCAGAGACGGGCGCAAGTGAAGGGGGTACCGCCATGGTCACCACCATGGGCACGGCGGTGCACCGCCCTATTTTTCTAGAGACTACGTTTTCGGGGACTTGGCTGGGATGGTCACCACCACCACTAGAGAGGTACCATTGCCATGCCATGTCCGGTGCCATTGGAATTCGACCATTAGGGGGGTCACCGCCCTGTCCAGTGCCAGGCACCGGCCTATCCGGTGACCTCGAAAAAACAGCTCCAAGGGGTATAACGGCTCTATTTGCTTGTGTGGCTATAAATAGAGGGTGTGGCCAACTATGGCCACTCTCTTGGCACTTCATACACTTGTGCACACCCTTTGGGAGCTAAACAAACACAATCCACTCACTTGCACACTTGATTTCATCATTTGAGTGAGATTGGTGAGCCTCTAGTGCATTGCATTGAGTTGTATAATCTTGTGGCACTAGTTGGGTGATTTGGGCTGGTTATGAGCTTGTTACTCTTGGTGTTTGCCGACAGCTAGATGGCCCGGTGATTGGAGGATCATTGAGCAGAGTTGGTGATTGTTTTCGGCCTCGATCGGTTGCTTGTGCGGGTTCTTGACCTTCTCCCGGTGAGAAGCCAAAAGGTACTCTATTGGATTGCATGTGTCATTGAGCTACCTTACTTGTGGGTAGGTTCTTGCGGCGCTATTTGTTGGCTAGGTATGTGATACCTATTAGTCGTCGAACCACCAAGTGTTGGTCGACACAATGGGGACTAGTGTGCCAGCAAGCACGTGAACCTCGGGAGAAAAATCTTGTGTCCCTTGTGTGATTGAAATTCTCCCAGTGATTGGATGGACTTCATATTGTGATTGGTTCATTCCTCGACATGGTGGTATAATTACCCTACTCGCTCCCTTACCTTTTTTGCAAACTAGTTGCCAAGCTCTTTAGTGTAGTTAGTCTTTGAGAGCTTGTTAGTTTGGTTAGTGTGGCTCTTTAGTTAGTCTTTGAGAGCACACTAGCTTAGTGAGTAGTGACTTAGCTCTTGTGTGTGCCTAGCGATCATAGCAACTAGAATTGTTGGGATAGGTGGCTTGCAATCCTTGTAGAGCTAGAGCAAAATTGCATTTCGCTGTTTATCGTACTAATCAATTGCTCTAGTGCTTTGTAAAATTTTTAAATAGGCTATTCACCCCTCTCTAGCCATATTAGGACCTTTCAAGTGGTATCGGAGCTGTGGTCACCATTTGATTGAAGGCTTAACAACCTCGGTGTCAAAAAATGTCTCAAGTTGTGTTCAACCATGTGGGGGGCAAACCACCATTTTTTGATGGGACATTCTATGATTATTGGAAGAGAAAGATGAAGATGTATCTTGGTTCAATCAATGATCAAGTGTGGAATGTGACCAAGAGTGATTATGCAATTATTGATCCCACCAATCACACCAACCAAGACAAGGCCAACAAGCAATGCAATACAATGGCTCTCAACGCCATCTACAATGCCATTGATTCCAAGGTGTTTGAGTAAATCAAGGATTGTGAAAGAGCTAATGAGGTGTGGAAGATATTGGAAGAAACATATGAGGGCACATTGGTGGTGAAGAGTGTCAAGTTGTACATCCTCAAGGACAAGT
The DNA here is from genome assembly GCA_904845875.1 of Miscanthus lutarioriparius. Classification (NCBI taxonomy): domain Eukaryota; kingdom Viridiplantae; phylum Streptophyta; class Magnoliopsida; order Poales; family Poaceae; genus Miscanthus; species Miscanthus lutarioriparius. The sequence continues at coordinate 38,255,945 of CAJGYO010000008.1, read as the reverse complement.
TGACAAGCTTCAAGATGAAGGAGGATGAGAGCATTCCTGAGATGTTCCATTGATTGCAAGTGATCATCAATGACTTGAAGGCTTTAGGTGAAAAGATAAATGATGATGATGTTTCTCATCGGTTCTTGATGTGCTTACCTCCAAGATTTGAGATGTTGAGAATGCTCATCATAAGAGGAGGATTGAAGCAATTAACCCCCAACCAAGTACTAGGTGATGTCATGACACAAGAGACATACTGTGTGGAAAGGGAAGGGGTTGACCATGATGAGAAGAAGGATGAAGACAAGAAGAAGAAGAGTGTAGCATTCAAGGCTAGCTCATCATCTAAGAACAAGGGCAAGTCAAAGAAAGAAGAATCATGTGATGATGAAGATGCTAGTGACATTGGTGATGAGGCCATGACTCTCTTTGTGCGCAAATTTGGAAGATTCTTGAAGAAGAAAGGCTATGGTGTAAGAAAGAGAAGAGACAACAACAAGAGCAAAGACTATGTGAGAAGATGCTACAAGTGCAGGAGCAAGGATCATGTTGTAGCGGATTGTCCCTATAATAGTGACAATGATGAGGATGAGAAGAAGGAGAAGAATGAAAAGAAAGAGAAAAAGGAGAAGAAAATGACCTTCTAAAAGATGAAGAAGGGTGGTGGCTATGTGGTGATATGGGATAGTGATGCAACATCCAAGGAGAGTGACTCTAGTGATGATGACAAGAAGTCCAAGAAGAAGGCACTTGCAAGCATAGCCATCAACAACAAGCCATCCATCTTTGACACTCCATCAACTTGCCTCATGGCAAAACCTACCAAGGTAAAATATGATGTGAGTGATAATGATGCTTGTGAAAGTGATGATTTTAGGAGTACACCAAGGAGGAGCTCATGGACATGTTGGAGCAAGTCCACACTTGCTTTCAGATGAAGAGAAATGAGTGCAAAGAATTACGCAAGAAGGTCAAATCTTTTGAGCAATCCTTTGATGAGCTCAATGCTTCTCATGAAAGTCTAAGGGAAGACCATGAGGAGCTTGGCAAGGCTCACTCCAAGCTTGAAAAATCTCACTCCTCTCTCCTCGAGCAAGTCAAGAAGGAGGAAGCCAAGAAGGAGCAAGTGATTGTGTCATGTGATGTGGGACTAACATGTGATATTCTTGATGAATCTTTTTATAAGCTCATTGTTGTTGCTCCCACTAACCCTTATTGTAGCACTACCACTTCTCCTTCACCTTTGAGTGATGGTTTCACTTGTGATACCTCACTAATGGTGGAAAATGAGACCCTCAATAAGGAGGTGAATGAGCTCACTCGTGCCTTAGGTAATGCCTATGGTGGAGATGCCCACTTGCTAAAGTGCTTGGGTAGCCAAAGGTTTTCTCTCAACAAAGAGGGATTGGGCTATACCCCCAAGAAAGGCAAGGTGGCCTTTGTCACTCACAAGACTAGTTTTCTAAAGGGCAATGGTCGATTTTGCAATAGATGCAAGGAAGTTGGGCATATAGAGCAAGATTGCAAAAACAAGAACAAGCAAGCTTATGTATCCTCAATTAAGTTTGATTCTTGTTATTTGCTTACCAAGGGTGCCAATGGTGTGAAGGCCAAGTTCATTGATGCACCAATTGTGGGCTCAAAGAAGAAAGTCATTTAGGTGCCAAAGAGCTTAGTAACTAACCTTTAAGAACCCAAGCAAGTTTGGGTACCTAAAAGGAATTAATCTTCTTTTGTAGGTCAATTATAAAAGCTGGAGGAAGGCATTGGGTGCTTGATAGTGGGTGCACACAACACATGACTGGTGATTCAAGAATGTTCAATTCAATCAACACAAATGATAGCAATAGGGTTGATAGTATAACATTTGGTGATAATGGCAAAGTCAAGGTAAAAGGGCTTGGTAAGATTGCAATATCCAATGATTTGAGCATTTCCAATGTGCTACTAGTAGAGAGCTTGAACTTCAAGCTATTGTCGGTAGCACAACTTTGTGATCTTGGTTTCAAGTGCATATTTAGTATGGATGATGTAGAGATCATAAGTGTAGATGGCTCTAACTTGATATTCAAAGGATTTAGATATAAGAATCTATACTTAGTTGATTTCAATGCTAGAAAAGCTCAATTGTTAACATGTTTGCTCACTAAGTCTAACATAAGTTGGTTATGGCATAGAAGGCTTAGTCATGTTGGAATGAAACAATTGAACAGATTGATTAAGCATGATCTAGTAAGGGGCTTGAAAGATGTTACATTTGAGAAGGATAAGCTTTGTAGTGCATATCAAGCCAGAAAACAAGTTGGTAACACACATCCTAAGCAGAGTATGACGAGCACATCCAAGGCATTTGAGTTGTTGCACATGGATTTATTTGGACCAACCACATACACTAGCATTGGTGGAAACAAATATGAATTTATGATAGTGGATGATCTTACTAGTATACTTGGGTGTTCTTTCTTGTTGATAAGAGTGATGTGTTTACAACCTTCAAGATATTCATCAAGAGAATACACAATGAGTTTAAAACAACCATCAAGAAAGTGAGAAGTGACAATGGAAGTGAATTCAAGAATACTAGAGTTGATGAGCTATGTGACGAGTTTGAAATTAGGCATCATTTCTCGGCCAAATACACTCCTCAATCACATGGCCTTGTTGAGATTAAGAATAGAACCTTGATTGACATGGCAAGATCAATGTTGAGTGAGTACAATGTTAGTCATTCATTTTGGGCCGAAGCAATCAACACGGCTTGCTACTATAGCAACCATCTCTATTGTCACCTAATGATGGAGAAGACACCATATGAGCTCTTGAATGGAAGAAAGCCCAATATTGCATATTTTTGGATTTTTTGTTGCAAATGCTATATATTGAAGAAAGGCACTAGATTGAGCAAATTTGAGAAGAAATGTGATGAAGGATTCTTGCTTGGTTACTCCACTATGAGTAAAGCTTATAGAGTTTGGAATTTGGCTAGTGGTACTCTTGAGGAGGTTCATGATGTGGAATTTAATGAAACCAATGGTTTCCAAGAGGAAGACGAGAATCTAGATGATGTGAGAGGCACTCAATTGGTCAATGCAATGAAGAACATGGACATTGGTGATATAAGGCCTAGAGAGGTGATTGATGTTAAAGATGACAAGAATCAAGTGCTCTCTAACTCAAATGTGCAAGCTAGTGGTTCTCATGATCAAAATCAAGCTATTACAAGTGATGACAAAGAGCAAGATCAACAAGTGGCTAGCACATCATCTCAACAAAATGATCAATCAAGTGCAAGCAATCAAGTTCAAGTGCTCCAACCAACAAATATTGCAAGAGATTATCCATTGGACTCCATAATTGGTGATATTTCAAGAGGTGTGCAAATAAGATCAAGATTGGCATCATTTTGTGAACATTTCTGATTTGTGTCATCCATTGAACCTAAGAAGATAGATAAAGCTTTGAAGGATGTTGATTGGGTGAATGCTATGCATGAAGAGCTAAACAACTTCACAAGAAATCAAGTATGAGATTTAGTTGAGAGGCCTAAGGATCATAATGTGATTGGAACTAAATGGGTCTTTTGCAACAAGCAAGATCAAGATGGGATAGTTGTAAGGAACAAAGCAAGATTAGTGGCTCAAGATTACACACAAGTTAAAGGTCTTGACTTTGGAGAAACATATGCCCTGGTTGCAAGATTGGAAGCAATTAGGATCTTGTTAGCCCATGCTTGTGCCCACAACATCAAGTTGTATCAAATCAATGTGAAGAATGTATTTCTCAATGGGTACATCAATGAGCTAGTCTATGTTGAATAGCCTTCCGGTTTTGAAGATGAGAAGAAGCCCAACCATGTCTACAAGTTGAGAAAGGCTTTGTATGGATTGAAACAAGCACCAAGAGCATGGTATGAGAGGTTGAGGGATTTCCTACTCTCTAAGGGATTCAAGATGGGCAAGGTTGACACCACTCTCTTTACCAAGAAGATAGGCAATGACTTGTTTGTGTTGCAAATCTATGTTGATGACATTATCTTTGGATCAACCAATCATGACTTCTGTGGGGAGTTTGGAAAGATGATGACAAATGAATTTGAGATGTCCATGATTGGAGAGCTTAGTTACTTCTATGGTCTTCAAATCAAGCAAATAAAGAATGGCACATTCATGAGTCAAGGCAAGTACATCAAGGACATGCTCAAGAAATTTGGAATGAATAATGCTAAAGTTATTAGTACACCAATGGGGACAAATGGAAACTTGGATAGTGATACTAGTGGCAACATGGTGGATCAAAAGATGTATCGGTCTATGATTGAAAGACTACTCTATGTGACCGCATCAAGGCCGGATGTGATGTTTAGTGTATGCATGTGTGCTAGATTTTAAGCCTCACCTAGAGAGAGTCATTTGAAGTCAATCAAGAGAATATTGAGGTACTTGAAGCATATACAAAATGTTGGATTGTGGTACCCCAAAGGAGCAAGATTTAAGTTGATTGGATATTCGGACTCCGATTATGCGGGATGCAAAGTTGAGAGAAAGAGCACATCGAGCACATGTCAATTATTGGGAAGATCACTTGTGTCTTGGTCATCAAAGAAGCAAAATAGTGTAGCACTTTCAACCGCCGAAGCGGAGTACATTTTGGCCGGTAGTTGTTGTGCTCAATTACTTTGGATGAAGGCCACTTTGAGTGACTTTGGAATCCAGTTCAAACAAGTGCCATTGCTATGTGACAATGAGAGTGCCGTGAAACTCACCAACAACCTGGTTCAACATTCAAGAGTAAAGCACATAGATGTCTGTCATCATTTCATTAGAGATCACCAATAAAAAGGGGACATTTGCATCGATTGTGTGGGCACTGATGATCAACTTGCTGATATTTTCACTAAGCCACTTTATGAGAATAGGTTTTGCAAGCTAAGGAATGAATTGAACATACTTGACTTCTCAAATATGTGTTGATGCACCCCCATTATATGACATGCCTCTCCTTCAAGCAAAGCAAGGTAAATTTGATTGACATGTCATTCATACATTGCTAAGAACTTGTTTAGTGCATCTAGTCATTCCTCACATGTCTTAGGCTCATTCATGAAAATCAAATGGATTTGATGCTTGTATGGTACCACTATTGCTTCTATGATTGAAATGATCTAGTGGTAGCATATGACATGTTTGTGAGCTTGTGAGCCTAGTGTTTAATCTAGAAAATAAGCTATAAGAGTTTAACTCAACATGGTCAAGATAACCCTTGGAATGAGGTGTGAAGAAGCTTGCCCTTGGATCAAACCGAGTTAAATATCTTTTGTAAGTGATCTAGATTGAATTAAATATGGGCAAATGATCCTCACTTTACATGGTTTCACCCTAACCTATCTAAAATTTGAGTTCACCTTTTGTGGTATTTGATGCCAAAGGGAGAGAAGTAATTCACAAAGATAGTAAGATAGGGGGGGCAAACAAATGAAATGACATTGTAAGGGGATCAATTAAAATTTGAAGCACACAAGTAGGGGGAGCAAGCTCATAAACTTGTTTGATGCATTTGAATGTGCATTACATATGTTTGCTTGCATAGAACAAGTCTTTGAATTCCTTATCCATGCTTGTGTGGTGTATGCTAGTTGTAGGATTGATTGATGAAATGCAAAACTAGCATGCATAGGATGAAATGCAAAACTAGCATGCATGTTGATCTCACGAGGTATCTAGTGTTTGTGTTTTGCAACAGCTATCTAATTAACCATGGTGCTAAAGATGGTATTATTGGCAACTCCGATTGGTATCCTACTTCAAAGGTCCATTCTTTACACCTTAACATCATTTAGTAGCCATTACTCTCCCACACTTCCTATTCCATGCATATGTGCAAGCTTTCAAATCCAAACTCTTAGCACATATGTAGGGAGAGCTAATGCTACAAATTAGGGTTTATAAAACTTGTCCATATCATTTACACATGGTAAAATGCTTGGGCAAGAAACATGAATCCAAAAGAACTTCATTGAATATCTTTGTGAAAAGGTGGTCATCAATTACCAAAAAGGGGGAGATTGAAAGCCCTAGTTTGGTTTTGGATAATTGATGAAACCTATGTACTAACCTTTGTCATGAGTTGTGATATGAGTTAGGTTGGTACAATTCAAGTGTGGAGCAATGGTGGCACTCAAGAGATGGTGATGATCACATGAAATGATAAGATGGCCACATGTGATGATGATCAAGTGCTCAACTTGGAAAGAAGAAAGAGAAAAAACAAAACCCTATGGAGAACAAGGCAAAGGTATAAATAGGGGTTTTGTTTTGGTGATCAAGACACTATAGAGAGTGTGATCACGTTTAGGATACATGGTCGTACTATTAAGAGGGGATCTCAACTAAACAATTTGGTCATCTAGTGCCACTAGGTGTTGGGCTTCATGCATTGCATTTAGGCCTAGTGCACATCAGAGAGCAAGCGAAAAATATTTGTTGAAAATGTTTTTAAGAATTGCTAACTCGACTCTAACATGTTTTGAGAAAACACTTTGAGAGTTAGCATCGCTTGCGGAGAGTAGCTTGAGTTGCCGTGCATCAAATCGCGAAAAAGTTTGCATCTTGGAGAGCTAGTGGAGGTGCCTGGGTGGCACCACCACCCCTGTTCGGTGCAACGCCACCCCTGTGGCGGTGCCCACCTGATCGTGGCTGAGAAGGGCAGTTTGGGTTAGGGCACCACCCCTATGGGTGTTCACCTCCACTGGCATGGCGGTGCACTGCCGTAGGGCATCCGGTGCCACCGCCGCTTTTCGGTAGAAAGCTGGGGTAACCGGGATGGTCACCGCAATCGTCATTGCCATGGTGACGGCGGTGCACCGCCCTATTTTTCCGGAGACGGGCGCAAGCGAAGGGGGTCACCACCAAGGGCGCCGCGGTGCACCGCCCTATTTTTCTAGAGACTGTGTTTTCGGGGACTTGGTTGGGATGGTCACCGCCACCCCTAGGGCGGTACCATCGCCATGCCATGTCCGGTGCACCACCCTATTTTTCTAGAGACAGGCACAAGCGAAGTGGGGCACCGCCATGGTCACCGCCATGGGTGCGGTGGTGCACCGCCCTATTTTTCCATAGACTGTATTTTCAGGGACTTGGCTGGGATGGTCACCTTCACCCCTAGGGCGGTGCCACAGCCATGCCATGTCCGGTGACCAATGTTAGGGGGGCCACCGCCCTGTCCGGTGCCAGGCACCGGCCTGTCCGGTGACCTCACAGAAATAGCTCCAATGCGTATAACGGCTCTATTTGCTTGTGTGGCTATAAATAGAGGGTGTGGCCGGCCTTGGCCACTCTCTTACCACTTCATACACCTGTGCACACCCATTGGGAGCTGAGCAAACACAATCCACTCACTTGCACACTTGATTTCATCATTTGAGTGAGATTGGTGAGCCTCTAGTGCATTGCATTGAGTTACATCATCTTGTGACACTAGTTGGGTGATTTGGGCAAGTTGTGAGCTTGTTACTCTTGGTGTTTGCTGACACCTAGACGACCCCATGATTGGAGGATCATGGAGCGGAGTTGTTGATTGTCTCCGGCCTCGATCGGTTGCTTGTGCGGGTTCTTGACCTTCTCTCGGCGAAGAGCCAAAATGTACTCTATTGGATTGCTCGTGTCATTGAGCTAACTCACTTGTGGGTAGGTTTTTGCGGCACTATTTGTTGGCTAGGTGTATGATACCTATTAGCCGCCAAACCACCAAGTGTTGGTCGACACAACGGGGACTAGCGTGCAAGCAAGCACGTAAACCTCAGGAGAAAAATCTTGTGTCCCTTATGTGATTGGAATTCTCCCAGTGATTGGATTGACTTCATATTGTGATTAGTTCATTCCTCGACACGGCGGTATAATTACCCTACTCACTCCCTTACATTTCTTGCAAACTAGTTGCCAAGCTCTTTAGTGTAGTTAGTCTTTGATAGCTTGTTAGTTTTGGTTAGTGTGGCTCTTTAATTAGTTTTTGAGAGCACACTAGCTTAGTGAGTAGTGACTTAGCTCTTGTGTGTGCCTAGCGATCATAGCAACTAGAATTGTTGGGATAGGTGACTTGCAACCCTTGTAGAGATAGAGCAAAATTGTATTTCTCTGTTTGTCGTACTAATCAATTGCTCTAGTGCTTTGTAGAGTTTTTAAATAGGCTATTCACTCCTCTCTAGATATATTAGGACCTTGCACCTGCGAGTAACTTGGCTGCTGCATAGTGCTGATGCTAGTCGGTATGTAAGGTTGACTGAAAGGCTGGTGGGACGTGATTTCGCCACTGGCGCTATGGAACACATGCTTGGATGGCTCGCTGCTTCTTGCAGCATCGTCGTTCTCCTTGAGTTCTCTCACCATTCTGTTATACTTGCAATCTTTTGTAACGTGGCCGACATTTTCACCGCAGACAGTACAGTATGGGGCTTTGGCCACCACGAATAGGATTGTCGAAGCCCCTATGTTGCTGGTTTAACGGCGGTAGGTGGGTGCTTGATCTGTCAGAGACTGTCCTGATTCCTCCTGGAGATTATTTATTGAGCGGAAAGGCCTGACATTTCGCTGCACCGGTGTTTGTGGAGGTCTTGGGGTTTTGTTTGCCAGTCTCCATGAATTGCGAGTTGCTTTTCGCTTTTTTAGATCGTCGTTGGATCTTGCGTATTGCCTCATTACCTCGAACAGCTCCTTTACGGACTGAGGCTGGTTTCTGGCGAAATGGGCAGCACATTGGCCTATGGCTAGACCCTCGATCGCTGCTGCTATCACTGTTGCTTCTGGGACATTTGGCACCTATGCCTTGATCTATATGAATCTTTCTAGGTACTCAAACAAGGGCTCATCATCTCGCTTAATACAGTTCAGCAAGTCTCTTGTAGTTTTCGTTCCTGGCTGATAGCTTTGGAAGGTGGACAGTAGCTCCGCCTTGAGTTGTTGCCAAGAGTGGACGGAAAGGGGCGTCAGTGAAGTGTACTAGTCATGTGTGATGTCTTCGACCGACATGGTAAGTGACTTTGCTAGAGTCTGGGTGTCTTCCCCGGCAGAGACCACGGTTGTTTCGTAGCTGGCTAGGAATTTCTTGGGATTCGTCTTTCCGTCGAAAGTCGGGATGCGAGGTTTGTAACCTGGCAACCATGGGTATAGCTGGAGCTCCCGAGATAGGGGCGAAGTCGGGTTACAGTCTTCTGCGTGTTCAATGAGCAGGGGGGCATCCAGGATAATGACATTTTCGCCTCCAGGTGCGGCAGCCGCGGCGCCTGCTCTGTGCAACCCCTAGATTTCCCTCAGTAATCTTTCTCTCTGTACTTCAGCTTGCCGGATTGCACGCTGGGTCTGGTCGGCTCTATCTCACGCTGCCGCTTGTTGTAGCAGTTGTTCTTCCTCGCGCTGTAACCTAGCGATATCTTGCTGACACTAGTCCAACTTCCTCAGATCCCTGGCTTGTTCTGTGATTTCGCCGTCTTCATCTTCTTCCACTACTTCGTTTCCATCTTGGTCAAGTTCGACTTCCTGAGCTATGCCCTCGGACGTTTCGTCTCGACCACAGGGGGGAATTGGGTCGTGCCCTTGCGGCTGAGGCACAGGTGGTTCCGTCGATGCTGCTGCTGCTGCCGCTGTCGCGGCCGCGCCATTCCACGCGGCCGGCTCCGCGGCGACGACGGTCGTAGCTCTTGGTGCCTCCGTCCTGTCCGCTGCTGGTTTTGGTGCTTTGTTCTTTGGTGGCATGATAAGCTCGAGCAACAACCACGGTGGGCACCAATGTTGTTCTAGGCCTCAGGCTTCGAACACCAGGTTGAGGAACGAGCGAATCAAGCAACCGAATACCAGTTCGAACACTGGGAGGACAAAACGAAACTCATGTATGTATTATGGGACCATCTGTCTCTCTCTTTACAATCCCTGTCTCGGGGGCTTTTTATACATGCCCGCAGGCCTTCCATGGACAAAAATACCCCTCTACCTCCTACACATTCGAGGAATATTCCCGTCCGCCCGGGACTCGTTCGCCTTTTGGGAGATATCGCCCGCCTTAGGTAGCGCCGGCCCTCTGGTCCCCGCGCCGTGCCGCCCTTTTGCCAACCGAGCGATCCCCAGTAGGTCGGGGTTGTCGGTGCCCTGCCCCCTGGTGAGCTCTCCCTCGGGCGAAAACCTACAAGGTCAGACATACAAGCAAGCGACAAGTATTTGACCAGGCAAAATGGCCTGGACGACCACTATGATTACCGGTCCGCTTACACCTCTTCGCCATGGCGAAAGGAGCAGACCCAGCGCCTGGACCGTCCGGGCCCAAAATACGCGACTAAGAAATTCTCCTCGGCGGCATGACGGCACCTTCTCGCCCCGGCGAAAAGGCAGCGAATCCCAAGGGACGCAGGGCTGGCCTTTTTGCCCGAGCGAAAAGACATTGGACCTCTGCCCAACGCTGTGCCACCATTTCGCCTTGGCGAAACGACATGTGATAACCAGGTTTCCCTTTCTTCCGCGCGTGTCCCACGTCCTTTCGCTATGGCGAATATGGGGCCTCATGGGGGGCGACGGCGTACGAGCCCCATGGGGGTGCCCAAAGGCCTGGCGCGCCCCCAACAACTTCCTTATTATATTTTTTTGAATTCTTTATTAGATTTTTTTTTAGACAAGACATCCTTATTAGATGGTCTTAACCTACTGCACACAACGCCTCGGTGTATTCAAATTCCAAAACGATCGGCGTGTGGACTTTGGAGCGGTAAACGCGGCAGTGGTGTCATGAAGAAGCCCGGTGCGCAGCGTCAGAAGTGGCTGAGCGGGCTTGTAGCGTTCCAATGCTCTCTGTTAAGGCGGTGTGTGTTAGCGGGTTCTGGGCTTGGCCTGTTGGGCGTAGGGGCTCGGCCCAGTTGTGTTGTGTGTTGCAGCTATATAAGCTGTTGCAACTTCTTTCCAACTCGTCTCAAAAAAAGAAAAAAAAACTATCTTTCCAACTGAAAACTCTGAATCCCTCTGTTCCTCGCCCTTTCTGAACTTCACCCTGTCCATGTTCTTCCCTTTCCCCTCTAGTTCATGACAAGTGGCGCCTTGGTCCTCCAACGTCCTCCGACTCCACCGCGGGAGCCGGCGCCTGCGCCCCCGCGCCACCGTTTGGTAGAGACTGAGATATTTCTGCGTTTAGTTTGCATCAAGGGCGCCACGAAATGAAAACGTTACTGTGCATATATCCAACGTAACACGTGGACTGATGGATAGTATTTTTCTCTCACAACAAATCGATCGAAACAGTATTTTGGGTTTGTTTTTCAGCGAAGCCAACGGGGCCTATATAGCTGGGTGCAGCGGAGTAAACAGGCGCTTCATTATTTTGGTGGGCACAAACACTGGATACAGATCGGGCACAATATATGATACGGCCTGGCACGCAGGAAACTAGTGCCAGTACGTGCCCTGACACACGGACATGTGGCAAGCAACAAAAGACGACGCAATTAAAGTATTTAACGCCACAATATATATAAGCGGCGGACGCGACGATATATATCACTGCAGGATCGATAGGCAGCCGCCTGCCTTGCCTAGCTCAGCTCTGGCCCTGCTTGGCGTCCTTCTTCTGATGGTGCTCGTGGAACGCGAACCCGGCCGCGCCCAGGGCCGCCACCGCCGCCACCTCCTCCTTCACCTTGTGCCCGTGCGCGATCTCGGGGTCCTTCTTCGCCTTGTGCTTCTCGTGCTGCTCGATCGATCCAACACGCACACACATACACACCATAGATAAGCATGCATGTTGGAGTAAATAAGATGAGTAATATCAACAAGAGACGGCGCTTACAATTGCGTATGCGCCAGCGGCGATGGCACCGAGCCCGCCGAGCTGCTCCAGGTGCTTGTGGTGCTTCTCCTTCTTCTCGTAGTCCACCTCGCCGGTGCTCGCCTCCTCCTCGCCGTCCTTGTGGCGGTGGAACAGGTGGTGGTGGTGCTTCTTCTCCTCATCAGCCATTGCCGATCGATCTACAAGTAAGCTAGGTAGGGCTCGCTAGCTAGCTAGAGAGAGATCAACTGATGATCAGAACAACCGATGAGCGATCAATGCAAGTTTAGTTTCTGCTGGGTGGCGATGGATATGAACCGAGTAATATGCACAGGTATTTGTAGGACCAAACGAAACGAACCCTCCGTCTGCTCTTCCAATACCACCAGCCGGTCAAATACCGCCGTCTCCACTTGGCGATTATTCTTCTTAATGATCCACTAACCAAGGACAAATTAGACGTCGTAATCGTGTTGCGCGTTGCATAGATATTATTAGCAGTTACCCAAGTTTTAAAAACTCAAATGTACCTACTAGCACGTCTAGCAGGCGTCCCTGTAAATCATTTGTGAAGGAGAACTTAATAGAGCTGTATGAGGAGCAAAGTCAAGATCATTGGTTGTTCGCGCCTACGCGGATTGGAAATTGGAAAACTGAAATACGTACGCTATCAAGTGAAGAAGTATTGATCCTTCATTGTGAACCCACGAGGCGGCGATTTAGTTTTTGTCACTCCAATGGGGGTTGCATACACTACACCGGTTGCATCGGTCAGGCGGAACGGGAAGGAAAGGTACACATCAGATGTCCATTTCGTCGGTTTTCTTCAGAGCTAAGGCTGCAAATCACCTTATCAGATCACAGTTGTTTTTTTGGGGGCATTATTGACTCTGACCAGGATCACAAATAGGACATATAGCAGTGATCACTATAAGCATCTGATCACTCCAAGAGAGAAAAAAAATGTTGCAGTGATCACTATAAGCATATGATAAATCTGTACCGGAGTTGCCAGCTCAAGGGCCGTCAATTTCAATTCGTACTGTCGCAAGGTTCTGGTGGCCTGAATGCGTCTTGAACACATCGATTTTTTTTTTTGGGGGTTGATAGCACATCGAAAAGTTGGGCTCTATAAAAACTGCCTCAGATCCAACACGTGGAATTCTAGGAAAAAAAACAAATTAGCAAGTGAAAATGTAGAACTGATGCTATACAGCAGAACAGTCTGCAACCATGTCTACGGTAACTGGAGTTGGAGGGCACTAAACCAAACTAAACTGCAGACCATTTCCATGTAGGAGAACTACATGTAAATCATGATATCACCTGATGTGCTCACAAAATCAAAATATGCGGCAGTTATCCTACATATCAACTGACAGAATGCTTTTGAAAAAAAAAAGAAGCTGCATATGCGCAACTACAGCTCAGCTGACAATATTTATCATGGAGTAGCTGTTTCTATTGAAAAGGAGTTCATCTACACAATTCAGCTAATAATATGTTTTCTGTAAGTAGCTTTCTCTGTCAAAAGGATTTGGTACTCAGTGATTCTATATGAAATATTTTCCCCATACACAAACCAGGGAACGCCATCCCTTTCAACCTAAAATCCATTACTTTCAACTCACTGAGTCTTCTAAATAGAATGTGAATATCAAAATCGGTGGGACATCAGAAAGATCATCCGTCATTGGTTAGCGTGAATGCCAGGAGAACAAACAAGACGGTAAAAACAATTACAGCTGCAGCAAAGGAGAAGATAAAGCGCTGTGAAAAGCCCTTCTTTTCTTGAACAGCCAGCTCAACTTCATTTAGCAGGCTCCTTATTTCAAAGACGTCAGAATCCTTTGCAGCACGGAATAGTCTCTTCTGAACCTCATCAAGCTTGGAAAGCCTTCTGGATCGATTGGTTTCCATTGCAGACCAGAGGAACCCAGTCATCCTCCACAAGAGGATCCCGATGTAGATTGCTACAATGCAGTCAACACTGTAATGATGGCGCTCCCGTACCTCCCTCTGAGCGCTGTGGATGACGAGGAACCATATCACAACAGAGCTCCATCCCCCATATGCTTCCTGTGAGGAAATGTGGACGAATAATGCATTAAGGTGTTAAAATGATATTTGTCAAGAGCAACATATGAACACGTAAATTAAGCAAGACAATAAAAAGGAGGCTCTTGTTACGTCTTCAACGTAACTTAGCATTGGTTATACATATCAAACCACTCTATAGGTTTGTTTCTGAGGTAACGAATTGTAAATGTAATGGTCGATTGAACAGTAATTGTCACGGAGCATATAGGACATTGCAGAACACATCAGATTGCAAGGAATCAAATACAACTTTATATATCAATTTTGTTTTGGCCATGGTGCAACATATCTAAAATAGGATGACTCTGGCCAGTTAGAGCTGATTTCAGTTGCAGCAGGAGTGCATGACATTGGAAGGGTAATTTGAAGACGTGACATGAACAATCCAAAGTTGAGAAGAAGAAAGCATCGCATACCACCCATGCCATAGCAGTTAGGACAGCAACAAACATATGTCCACTATAGATAAGATCATTACAACCACCACTTGATTTCCTCAGCAAATGATACCATGAGGGCCCCTCACCAGTGCTTGGCCTCAAAATGTCTACTAAGAAACTCATCAATCCCCAGTCAGGTTTATATTCATCAGGGTAATCTTGAAGAGTAGCTACAATCAGGAAGGATGAAAAGAAAATGAGCTCACACTGGTCTATCAAAGCAGCTATATTATACAGTTACCAATAAGGATAATAAGCTGAATGTACTGACCGTATGGGGTATCCTCTTTCATGACCCTCCAGATCATGTTTGGATCCGAAGCATAAGGAGCATAATATTTCTGTGCCCAAGGATGTGGATGGTCAGGTATTTGATATCGAGCTTCGGCACACCAAGGTCGAGCAGATGGAAGAATCGTAGCAAGAAATGTTATGGTCCGGAGCAAACGTCCAACTGCCATAGTGAACATATACCTTGAGCCTATCCCGAGTCCAGGACCTTTGATGCAGTCAAACAATGCCGAAAACGCCAGCATGATAAACAACATCAAGTAATGATGAAGAGTGATGATGCGAGCTTTCAGTAGATCAACCACTGTTTGGGGAAGTTTCCCACTCAATGCTAGAAGCATCCACTGGCCAGTGTCAGGAAGAGGAGCAGTAGATCTGTTGATAACAGTGAATCTCTATTAGTATAGCTCTTTTCATAGTGAATAGTTCCAGTGCTTCAGATGAGCAAAATATTGATTGCACTGAAATATGTAGACTATACAGGGGAAGATGATGAAAAGACAAAAATTGCTCGGTGAAAGTCTAACAGTACTAATATTAGATAATCTCATGATTCCAGGTTGCCCGGTCACCCCAGGCAACTGCCTAGGCTCGTCGATAAAGTGCAGAGGAAAATTTCTCTTTAAAGAGGACCGCTGTATTTGTCAAAGTAAACATTTTTGCATAACGAGAATTGCTCGGATTACTAAAAGTTTCTGGCTCCGCCACTGTAGGTTGGGGAGGAAATATTAAACTACTAATAGCCGAAGTAAAAAAATAACCATGTGAAGATTTAATGTATCATGCTAATTAAAGAAAACATTCAAGTTTCAACCCCAACAAACAATAATCTATACAAAATCACTAGATGATGAAAACGGAATAATATCTCTAGTTATTGCCTGCACCTATGTATTTTTCACATTAAGGAATATAAAATTCCGGCCTCAACATCCACGAATGAATGAGTACAGCCTAGCCGTTCAATACACACACATAGTCCTTACTACTTAGACTATACTTTACCACAAGGCACAAGTTAATACAAATTTTAGGACACAAGATTAAGAAGCTAGACTTAAGTCTGCACCTATGTATGTATACCATCAACTGCTGTCATAGCACCTATGTATAAGGCAGTGGATTTCACTGCCATAACAATTAACGTCCAAAATGCCAAGTTTTCACGTGCTATTTCCTAAGCGACACTTCTTCAAAATTTTCGATAAATAACTATGATTCAATGCATATAGTGAGAACTACAGTCTGTGGTTAAAAGACAACGTAAAGGTCACCATGGATGTAATCACACATTTGTGTAGGAAAATTCTAAAATGTTCAAATATTTGGTCGATCGGTTTTGCATTGCATCAGTCACGAGAAAGGAACTGACCGGTGCCACTGGAGGCCGAGGACGGTGCTGACGAAGCGGACGGAGATGGCCTCGCAAAGTAGCGCCGCGAGCATGAACGCTATGGCAGCGAAGAACCGCGGGGCGGCGCGGACCTCGGCGTCCCAGCGCCGGTAGAACGGCGCGCGCGCGGCGGTGGCGAGCGCCAGCGCTGCCCAGAGCGCCGGCCGCAGCCGCCCGTGCCAAACGGGGGACAGATGCCGCAGGTAGTCGACGCCCACGTACGCCGCGGCAGCCAGCGGCAGGCCGCCCAAAGCGACGGGTCGCCAGAGACCGCCTGCCCCCCGCCGCGGGGGCGCGGGCCTCTTCGGCTTCGGCTTCGCCATCTCCTGAAATTTTGGGGAGATCGAGCTTCTCCTGGGCTGGCCATGTTGATTGGAAATTCAGCATTGATGATTGCTATAAATAGTCACTGTGTAAATATAGCAGTCACACGTATCTCAAGCTGAACATTTTTTTTAGTGAATTTAGAATATTTTCTTTGACTAGCAAAAATACCGGTGAGTTGCAACGGGACAAATAATTTCTATTGTATGATGCTCGTATTAATAATAATAAATTATCTATTTTTATTGAATATTTAGATTTATTAATTGGGATTAATCTAACCTTAAATAAATCAAATAAATTCTATGGCTGGCCGCCCTCGACTCAACAACTGATAATGGGCTCACTCGCTTTGCCGAGGCGCGGCCACGGAAGAGGTTGCCACTTACCAGTGCAAGGTGCGTCCAAGGAGTTCATCGGCTTAGGGCTGATCACGGTAGGGAGGAAGTTACAAGTTGGAGGGAAAATTTATCATCTTCTTTTTTTTTTAAGGAGTTGTTTTACCAAGATTTTGGAGGAGTGTTTTTTTCTTTTACCAAAATACTCAAATAGAGAGTTTATATTTACTATAAGCTCCTAGAGTTGCTCTAAAGCAATGTTCATATTGTGATTTGGCTGAGGCACCACACATGATTGTAACTTTGTTCTATTGTAGTTAATAAAGCTCCCTGGTAAGCAAGAAATAAATACCTTAAGGGCCTGTTTGGAACAATGGAATGGAAAACACAAGAAATAAAGGTGAGTGTGGTCACAAAACTAAGAAAAGGAAAAACGTACTAAAGAAATAGAAGGAGATGTTTGGAACAAAGGAATTTATAACATAGGAATTACAAAAGCACATGGCGGTTAAAAGGCACTTATAACACATGATGACAAATCTTTGTAAAAGGGAAAGTGTGATTGATTTATTGTGTTTATTCTTATTTTATTGGTGGAACCTGCTACCATGAGCTTGCCAGCACTCTGGACGCCTCGGGCTTCCGCCTAGAGGAGAAAAAACAGATCACAAAGTGGAGTTTTTCATTCCTTTAAAAATGTTTAAGAGGCTACAGTATTCCGTAGGAAAGGAAAGGATGTTTTGCCGTGTTCCAAACCGCATACTTGTTTTCCTTTCCCCTGTTTCAGTTTCGTATGAATTTTTTATGAAAATCCTACAATCCAAACGGCCCCTAAGCCAAAGGAGACTCTCATTTTTTGTCAAACTTTCTGGGGTTAAGGATTAATTTCTAGACATGGGGCCATTATAAATGGGTAAACACCTTGCTTTAAAGTTTTAGTACCCTTCTTTGTTTAATATTGTTTGAAAAAACATGTAGCAATAGCATAAGTGCTCAGTACGAACCCTTTTATTGTCCTCTTGAGAAGAGCATTAGAGGCAAACAAATTCACGGATTGGTATAATATTGTTGCCCGTGTGGCTTTTATTAACAATAATGCTTGGTTTAGGGCATCCGGACAAACCGACCCCGCCCGCAAGACGCCAAAGAAAAAAAGAAGGGGCGTGCAGCTACAGGCGGGCCCACATCCGTCCTTTTGCGGGGCAGCGTATGGGAGAGTGTGCGGCCAGTTCGGGGTGCATGCGGCATTTGGGGAACCGTGCATGTGCATGACCATGGAGAGAGCCTCCTTATTGCGTCCGCTGCTGGCTAGACCCCTAGCCGCACGCGCCCAGGGCCACAGGCCTCCCTGTCGCACCTGCCCTCTGCTGCCTAGCGCCTAGGCCTGTTGGTGCTTGTCGTCCTACTTTTTTTTCTCTCTGTGTTGTCTACGCCCAGGCTAAGCTGCCCCCTTCTACATGTTACCTGCAGCGTTGCTGCTTTGGCCAACCAGATTAGCCAGTTGTAGGGCCGGCCAGGGCGCTTGCCTGTTTGTGAGAAGAGCGCGGGCCCACATCTACATGCGTCGTTTGTTTCTTCTGTGACGGTTGACCGTTGGCAGCTGAGTGCTGGCCTATTTTTTCTGTCACTCCATGGCATCAAGATCCGTATGTTTTCATGCCTTTCGGATGTATGTTTCATCTGGTGTTGCATGTGTTTTATCTAGATATTGCATATGTTGCTTTGGCTATACACGTATGTTGCAAGTGTATGTTTCATCTGTTTCAGACATGTTTCAAGTCTTTTATATGTATGTTGCATATGTTGCAAGAGCTATACACGTATGTTACAAGTGTCTGTTTCAAATATTTCACCTATTTCAAACGTATGTTGCAAATGTTTTATCTGGATCTTGCATATGTTGCAGTGGCTATACACATGTTGCAACCGTGTGTTTCAAATGGTTCACCTGTTTCAGACGTATGTTGCAGTAAGTGCTTCATGTCGCAAGTGTTTTCATTAGCATTTGCACTATGTTTCATGCGTTTTAGATGTATGTTTCATATATTTCATCTAAATATTACATGTGTTTCATCTAGATGTTGCAAAAGTAGATCTGATGTTGCAAATGTAGATATAGTCCCCACCTGCATGCACGTCCACGGCGCGCGCAGCACAGAAGCGAAGCGAGGGACGCAACAACATGCGGGGGCACGAGCGTGGGTGGTCCCCACCTGCATGCACGGGCGCGCAGCACGGGATGAAGTGAATGCGCAGCATCAGGCACGGGCTTGCATGCGTACGTGCAACACCATGTGGGGTAGACAGGCACGCGCTAAGTTGCAGCCGCATGGGGGACAAGCGAGGCAGGCAGCGGCATGTGCAGCATGCAGTCAGACTCATCAGGCATGCGAGGCGGGCGCAACAAACAGGGCAGGCGCGAACGTCCGGACGGGGGCTAGTGTCCGAACGTTCGGGTGCTAGCCACGCCCTTTTATTAATCCTCAGTTTGGATCATTTGTGTGGAGTTTACAAAAAGATGGCAAATTCACAATCTATCCAGTGTATAGCTTTCTTGTCAATAATTGCACGTGAAATTTAGCATTTAAAAACATATCAAAAAAAAAATTATGTGATAATTTAAAATAGGGGTCGTCTTGATTAAGGAGAATATAGTATAGCTTGTCGAATTTGGGAAAATAGTATTTTTTGTTACTTTTGTAGTAAAGTAGAAACTATTTAACACATATTCTTTGAATGTCATTATGCCAAATCTCTGGCACTTTTTGTGCGATGTACCTTGTTTTAGGTGTCTCAGCCCGACAAAGTTCAACTCATTTGTTTAGTTCTTAGTCTAAGTAAGGGTTGGAATTTTACATCTCTGTTCATTTTGTTGGACAATGTTTGAAAATTCTTTTGTTGGACAATTTGGCTCACAAAAAGTGATTTTGTGTTAAATAATGGTCATACAAGAATTTTTTTGTAGGTTTTATCCCGGGGACGCACTAGCTTTAGTTTTAGCCTCTATTGTAGCACACTAAGGAGAAGGAATATTTGGTTAGGACGTGCCAACTTCTAGAGTCAAAGTTATGTAATTTTTCACGTACCATGGATGTCCGTTTTGGTTTTGCATTGGCCAGTAATGTTAGACACTTTTAGCATTTTGAATTTGAGTCATTTTTAGAGAATGGCTAGATATCAACCGGTTGTTTTGGGAGTATCTGGCAACTGAATTTTGGGCCATCAGATATGGCACGTGGCGTGCTTTGGGCTGTCCGATTTCGCGCTCTCTCTCCCTTTGCCGCCTCCGCCTCTCTCTCTCTCTCTCTCTCTCTGTGTGGCTCCCGATTTCTTCCGCCGCCACCCCTGGCATAGGCTATTGCTCCGGCCATTGCTCCGGCCGCCGCCGCCCCCCGGCACGGGCGCGGGCATCCTCGGCGCGGCCGTCCTCGGCGCGAGCGTGGGCACAGACCCTGTCTGCAATCCATAGAATTTGTATTTTTTTTCTAAAATTTGTTAATAATTTGATGGCATTTGTAAATAATTTGACATATATTTCTCTGATATCTGGAATCCATAGAAATATTTGTATTTTTAATTTTTTTTTGCATATATTAGTGTTATTCCAAATTACATCACTCCGTTCAATAAATTGCGTTGATAATTTCATTGTAAATATAGTAATAAGACAACGTAAATATAGCTAAAAGATAGTATAAATACATGAGCAAAATTTAGTTGTTAGGAGAGGCTAAAACAACCTAATGTCATCCATTTTTATAATAGTCGTGATAGATTTGAAGCCAGGACAAATCTATTTTACATCTAAAAAAGCAAAGCTACCTATTTAAAAAAAATCACCTAAGACACGAAAAGAACCTCACGTTATGATTTCTCAGCTCACAGTGACCTGTCCCTTGCAGCTAAAAAACAAGGTCCCCTAAAACCTAGTACTGAGCAGTAAAGCCCCCCGACATTGATTTAAAACATTGGCCTAAATCAAGTACTCCTAAGCAAGTGCAGTAAGCAGTAAAGTCCCCAGGCCTAAATGGTCTCACACCCACAACGTCGTCGCCTTGTCGTGTGCAGCGGTCGACCGCACCGTCATCGTCGCCGCATCAGCACCACAACAATAGCCTGCCGGTATCACCACCTCTGGGTGACGTTGATAACGGTCCCAAGATCGAGGTCTCCGTCGTCGAGAGCAACGTGGAGCTTGCCATGTCTGGAGCAGACCTCTCCCTTGTTCTCGTCGCACTCGTTGGTGGAGACCAGCTAGCTGTCACGCCGGAGGAGTTCCAGGCACACCTTTCCTCGAGGTTCCGTGTGTCTGTGGGCGCGGCTGGGTCTGTGCTTGGCTTGGGGGCCCCTTTGCACGTGTGTGTCAGCTAGACGGCCACTCTAGCGTCGCTATGCGGGGAATACAAGTGGTGCACCCTGAGCCTGAGCTCGTAGTGGACCGTTGCTCGGAGGTTCAGCGTTAGGACTTTGATCCCATGCTGGTTGAGGTGGAGGCATGTATGACCAAAAGGCCACATCAGGCAGGTCCCACGAGCCAGGCCGTGTCGGAGGTGGCCCAGGCGGTAGACCTGTGCCTTTCAGGCCCAGACGAGTGTGGCTCGGGCCAAACCTCACCAAGGCCCTCGCTCTTGGTGCCGAAGCAGGCTGGAGGATCCCCACCCCCGGTCCAGGTCGACTTCCCCACCAACCAGGTAGGTGCAGACGGAGGCGGCCTAGCCACACCAGCTGTTGATGCCAGTGCGCTTGACGCGACGACCGCAACGTCGACCGAGGACTTCATCGCTGTATTCAAGAAGCCTCTCACGATGCATGTCTTGTCGTTGCCTCCACGACTGCGGCTAACCCGGGCGGCCAGAGCGCAGGTGGGGGAACTGGACGACTCGGAGCTCGTCCCTAAGAGGAGCGCTAGGCTTGCCGCCAAGAGCAGGCACAGGAACCGAAGCCGGAGGCTTAAGCGCGGAAGGTGATGATGAAACGTCTGGGGCTCGAGATGGAGACTGAGCTACCTGATGAAGCCTCCTTCAAACTCCCCCTGTCGACGTGACGCGGAAAGCCATGCAGGTCCTCTTCCCGGGTAGGAACCCACGGGCCTAGACGCTCTCTTTTGTCTTGCTGTTTTGGTCGTAAAACAACTTTCCTATATAATTTTTTCTAAGTGTATCCAGTAGCTCGGTGGTAAGGTGCGTTGTGTCATGAAGGCTCATCGCTTGCGTGATCGCACACAGGTGTACCGATAACTATTTTTCTCTTAACGAAAAACGGATGAATGGCCCGATCACGATAAAAAGTCCGAAACCCAGCCCGGCCCACACACGCTCAGCCTGATCCCCTGTTCGCTCGCCACGGTGCCTCTTACCGGCCTTGCCATCCGACCAAACCTGGCTGCCGTCCCAAAACCCTAGTAGATCAAGCATCAGTAGCAGGAGCAGAGCAGGAGAATACGCAGTCCTCCGAGTCGTCGAAGATGAGCGACGACGTGGTATGGCACTGCATCCGCCACGGCCACTGCAGCTTCATGGCCAAGTATATAACGCCGGCGACCGCCGTATCTTCTCGTGTACTTTTGGGGTGGTGTTTCTTGTGACGGTAAAGCGCTTTTCGCAGGATCGAAACGGGCATCTTCTGCCAGAACCCCTACAACGCTACGGGCATCTGCAACCGGAGTTCATGCCCCCTCGCCAACAGCCGCTATGCCACCATACGCGATCACGATAGTGAGCCACCGAATTCACCCTCCCCTCGCCTCCTGTTAAGTTCTTGATCCTTCGAATGGGAAGCTATGCGTGGTTATAATCTGAATCTTTTGGTGATATTGTTATTCTTCTTTCCCTTTATTGGCCAATGCAGGTATTTTTTACTTGTACATGAAAACTGCTGAAAGAGCTCATCTACCAACTAAACTGTGGGAGAGGGTTAAATTGCCAAGGAACTACGAGAAAGCAATAGAAGTTATCAACAACCATCTTGTGTGTATCTCTTTCTGCTGTACATCGAATGAAAATTCCAAGTGAAAAGTCTTACAAGCCTTGATAGCACGCCTTTGTTTCTTCCTTTAGGAATTTTGGCCAAAGTTACTTGTGCATAAACTCAAGCAGCGCCTAACAAAAATGACTCAGTATCGAATAAGAATGAGGAAACTTCATCTGAAAGTGAGGTAGGCACGTATGCTACTGATTTCACAGCATGTTAGCTTCTAATAGTTTATTTTCCTTCTTCTGAATATGATAGAATAATGTGAAGGGGGTATGAATGATACAACGGTACATTGTTGCATAAAAACTTATTTGTTACCTCTCTGACACATGGAAAATTGCTAACCATATTCATCCACTCTTTTAGGGAGAAGTTAATGACTGTACCCACGAAGAAGACTAAGATTGATATCAGCAAAGAGATGAAAGCTGACATAGCTGCACAAATTGATAAGGTAAATTCCTGACCTTTATCAGGCGTTTTTCATTATCCATCGTCAAATTCTAACATATGTGCACTTGCCATCGTGCAGTGTATTCAAAGCGAATTACTCGAACGTATGAAGAATGGTTGCTACAGTAAAATACACAATTATCCCTTCATTGATTTTGATTATATTGTTAAACTAGATGAACATCATGATGTTCATGTCTTAGAGGATGAAGAGGTAAGCAATGTAGTTACAATCTCACTTTGATGTGTTCTCAATGTTCACGGGCCTTTTGATTTATTGTGAGCTTACTCCGTCAATGCAGGAAAATAAGATAGAGTACATTGAAGCTGATGAAATCGAAACGGAGATGGATGACATGGAGGACTTTGAAGGCCTTCTTAAAGGTGAAGATTCTTCGATCTCCTATGTTCTTGGTCCAGTAGTTGCTGTGAAGAAACTTTATGTAACTCTAATAATACTCAATTCTAGTAATCGCCTAGGACTGCTAAAATATGTTGTCAGATATGGGCTTTAAGGGCAAAAACGGTACTTTAACATTAGGAATAAGTTTTTCCTTTTTGCAGGTAATATTAGGACAATTTTCTTTTATATCACTATTTGATGTGTACTTTTCATGTATACCATCATCAGCTTGGAATAATGAAAGTTGCCTCTCAAGACGGATGGAAACTCCACATAATGTTATTTAATTTAAATGTTTGAAAATGTTTGCAGGTTACACAGATGCAGATGAGCATGTAGCAAAGAAACAAAAGAGAGCACAGATTGGGAGAAGGTCTACGAAGGTTATGAGTGAGGTAAAACATATAACATCAATCTGAATATTTGACTGTATGTCAGGGAACTTTCAGTTTCCACAATAATCGCCTTCCTTTCTTGATGACCAAAATGCAAAGTAAAATTCCACAGCTTTTTTTTAATATGTCTCCATTTTATAGTAAACGAATTGGAAGTGGAAAAGTATATTATTCCAAATTCTTTCTCTGTGTTTTCAACTCCCTCAACAACCCCAAAAGTTCCCTGAATGATTTCGCTGGTGAACTTGCACAAAAGCATGCACTGGGGGTGCAGAGGACTAAACTGCTGTAGGAAATTTGTCTGAAGCTTAGCTAGTTTTTTTGGGTTTCCCTCAGTTCCCTGTTCACTATAAATGAATCATTTTCCCCCTTTCTGGAACAGTTGGAACATGATGAAGAGGACACGAATCGCAAACAAAGGACGCTACTGTGAATTCAGCAACCACGACCTCTCGATAACTTGCTTGGTGTAGATCTCCATCCTCGTTGTAGTTTAGATCATCTGTTTATTTCTCTCTTGATGACTGTGCTGAAAATCCAAATTTGGGATCAACACGAAATCTTGGTTAGAACACTATCTGACCCAGTTACCCAGGCCAGGGTTCCTTCTTGATAAATCTGCATTCTTATGTGCACTGACCTTGTAGTATTGACGTGGAAATTTGTTGGGACTCTAGAAAGATGCCCAGTTGTGAATCAGGTAAATATTGTGCCCGCGCGCACGTAGCCGAGTGGTGGTAGGAGATGCTTTCTTGTGAATATTGTAGAAACTAGTACGTTGCGCGCGCCCTTGCGCGCATCGAGTTAATTTGGCCTAAAAATATTGAGTGACAATGATACATAGTGTGATACAACTATTAACACAATCCGGGATGGAAAAGAGTGGAATTTGATTAGCGTGAAGCCCACATTTATTACAGGATGATACATGCCATTGGTACAATGTTTAACAATTGATGAGTGGTACCTACTCAAGCTATTGTTTCAAGGCAGGGCACATTCTGTACAATGGAGGTTTTACAGCATAGAAATCTTACATGTGTTGAAAATCTTTTAACATCTGTATAAAAATGTAAAAGTGCATAGTCAAACATATGATGCTAGCAGAGCCCTCCATCTTTTGTGCCTGAGCTTTAAGCACTTCCATGAGGTTATTGTGGTCAGGAAGCCATATTTATCATAAGCACCCACCTGCTGATGAACGGTACCATGGAAATGTTTTCGGCCTAATGATGAACAATGAAAAATACTTGTCAGAACTTCAAAGAAACAGTGGTGTTTTGGGAACTGATCTGTAAACAGTTAAATGATTTTTCATTCAGTTTACAGATCTGCTGGAAGTTACAGTAAATGAAGTTGTCTATAGATCATTGAAGGAAATAGAAGTTTTGACTAGCTGACATGGTTTTGGAAAAGAAATCAACAACAGTTAGCTGGAGAACCCATGTTTTAAATATATAAGCCGAGAAATCGACATGCCTGCATCTGTTCTCTCTACCTGGAGCCAAGAACAGACAGTATGCTATGAAACATATTGGCATAAATAATCTGTAAATCAGAATGTGAACTGGGGTCTACAGTAGACTTAGGCATACATTCTCTAATTCATAAACGACCGTAGTTTCAAAAATACAATAGAAAAAAACCACCAACACATGTCTGTACAGAGAGGCTGGCATTTTTTCCGTCTCGGTACAGATGGTTACAATAACTATGCAAAGCACACTTGGATTGGTGGCAACAAAATTCTCAAAAACAAAAGCAATTGGTGGATTAGATAATTGTTAGTTGACATTTAGGTGGTCTTGAGGAGCACTTACATTTAGTAATTCACAAAATTTCCACTGCCCATAGGCTCAAGATATAACCAGAAACTGTCAACACTAAATTATGTTTCATTGTTGAGCATAGCCTGCATAGAGAAAAAGTACTTGGAATGAAAGCTAGACAAAGTATGGGGGGGAAAAGGTATGCAGACGATGATAAAATTGACTGACAGTAAATTCACTCGTCAGGGAGAATCATATAATAGAGTTTGGAAGGAGGATCATACCTGAAGGTGGGTTCTCTGTGGTGTAATAGCAGGGCAGCAACAAAGCTCTGAAGATGTGCCAGGTCTATATCTGGATGATGATCCAAAGTTGTGTACATGACTGGTTGGAGAGTGACTCCGGTGGACGTACCTGAAAAATGAGATATGGAAGTTGACAGAACAAATGATCTAAAAAACAATAGATACAACTGAATAAATATAATAAAGACAGAAGGGGTTAAAATTCTATATTATATACATTTAATAAGTCTTCATGTCAACACACCTCAAAACACATATGGTGCAGAAAGATGACCATAAATGTTTCAGCCTTAGAATAGAGAAAACTGAATAAATCATCCGTAGCAACAACGGAAAACCTGAAAGAGTTGGCTGGGTAATCTTGAGTTTAGAAGCAAGATGTGGCAAATCAAAAGGTGGTATGTAGCCGACTGGTGGTCCCTAAGGGGAATTCGACCGAACAGGTCCAGTACATCTATGAATGGATTCTGGATTATATAAATAGAATGCGAGAACTTGCAATCAAGTTGACTATGGATGCATCAGAACAGTTGAACAAAAGAGTAGTAAATGCATAAAAGAATTACAAACAAAAATGTGTTGTATATGGAAGGACGAACCAAAATCTTGTAGGCGCAGGTGGATGATGGCAGAACGGTTCAGGAATCAAGGAGGACAGCAGAACCTGTACACAGCGATGATGCTAGCTGCAAAGAATAGGGACTTCGATAGATAGCCTTGTAAATCTGACCAATCGACTGCTCGGGTCCTCGACTGTTCCGTGATGCAGCTAATAGAGGAGTTTATGAGTGGCTGCTTATTTCCTTGGCAAGGCGGCAACGTCTGGAGCAATTGTTTGTCCGTTACATATGCATCTGTAGCGAGATGGTGGGTCGCAGACTCACGGTAGTGGAGGAAATTTCCAGATTCTACGAAGTGGAATAGGTGGTGGCGGGTACAGCGATTCCGGGAAGGAGAAGAGGCCGACTGGACCTTCTGCTTCGACGAAAGTGGAGAGAAGCAAGCCCAGATGGTGACGTGGCTTCGTGAGATTGCAGAGAAATCTGTGAGTGGGGGTCTTCTATTTAGGTATAGTAGATATGTGCATAAATCAAGAATTTCCGTAAGTATTGCTGTCGAAAAAGTGCACTTAAAAATATAAGGAGCACATATAACTTGTTTCACTGAAAGAATAAGGGAGAATCGGGAAAAGTACCACAGGCACCGAGAAGAAAGAAAAAATGGCAACAGAACAAAAGGAAGAAAAACGCTGAAAGTAGTAAAGCCTCAAAGAGATACAGCAGAGGCACCCATAGTTTTTTTTTAATAAAAAGGGAACAGGAACTGTTGTCCAAGGGTGCATGATAACTGAATCATCAGAAGTAAAAAAAAAAATTAGCACAGCTCACTTAGATATGAACGTAGGAGAAAAAACTAAGAGCAAGAACTATAAAGTTTGTGAAGAAATGTTATGAATAATGTTATCTAATAATTAATTAATGATATTTTTTTACAGATTCGAACTTTGAACAGAGCAGCTAGCCATTGAATGCCGAAAGATTGGCAATGCAAAAACCATACAACATATTGGAGCAGCACCAACCTAACGTACCCATCTAAACATGACTGCCATCCTAGAAATAAGGACATGAATGAACCATCTGCGAGCTGCAGGCTAAGAAAAAAATCAATTTCCCTAGTCGACGGGGATAAGCTTTACCTTAACAAATAGGTTCCAAATAATATTTTGCTCAGATATCTTCATGAATAATGCAGTGGTCACTTCTA
Organism: Miscanthus lutarioriparius; assembly: GCA_904845875.1. Taxonomy (NCBI): domain Eukaryota; kingdom Viridiplantae; phylum Streptophyta; class Magnoliopsida; order Poales; family Poaceae; genus Miscanthus; species Miscanthus lutarioriparius. Next base: position 38,228,219 of record CAJGYO010000008.1, on the reverse strand, counting down.
TTAGCATTATTATTTCATAGAAATCAAAAGGCCAGGGGGTTTACGGATAAAAGTAGAGTAGAACCATCTCGTTATATTTACCAGCAATGTTGCCTATTCATGATAATAACTGTAAATCTAATACAAATTGCACAACAACAACAACATAGCTTTTCAGTCCCAAATATGTTGGGGTAGACTAGAGTTGAAATCTACCAAGAGCCTCAATTCACAGTTTAGGAACTTCAATAGCTGCTTTCTAGGTACTTCTATTCAAAATAGATCTCTAAGTATATCCCAATCTTTCAAATATCTTTTTATTGTCTTCCCCATATCAATTTCGGTCTTCCTCTATCTCTTCTCATATTATTAGCTTGGCTTAGAACTCCACAGTGCACTGGTACCTCTGAGGTCTCCTTTGAACATGGCCAAACCACCTTAACCGATGTTGGACAAGTTTTTCTTCAATTAGTGCTACCCTTAGGTGATCACGTATATCATCATTTCGAACTCGGTCCATTCTTGTGTGACCACAAATCCATCGCAACATACACATTTCTACAACACTCAGTTGTTAAACATGTCGAATCTTTGTAGGTCAACATTCGCTTCCATACAACATAGCCGGTCTAATCGCCGTTCTATAAAACTTGCCTTTTAGCTTTTGTGGTACCCTCTTGTCACAGAGAATGCTAGAAGCTTGTCGCCACTTGATCCACCCTGCTTTGATTCTATGGTTAACGTCCACATTAATATCTCTATCTCTCTCTGTAACATCGATCCCAGATACCGAAAGGAATCCTTTTTAGGCATTACTTGACCTTCCAAACTCATATCTCCCTCCTCCTGTGTAGCTCCGTCAAAGTCGCATCTCATGTATTCGGTTTAGTTCTGCTCAATCTAAAACCTTTAGACTCAATGGTCTGCCATCATAACTCTAGTTTCCTATTTTCTCCCGCTTGGCTTTCATTCACTAACACTACATCATCAGCGAATAACAAACACCAAGGGATATCCCCTTGTATGTTCCTGGTAACCTCATCTATTACCAAGGCAAAGAGATACTAACTTAAGGCTGACCCTTGATGAAGTCCAATTTTAATTAGGAAATAATCTGTGTTGCCATTATTTGTTCGAACACTAGTCACAACATTGTTGTACATGTCCTTGATGAGGGTCACGTACTTTGATGGGACTTTATATTTGTCCAAAGCCCACCACATAACATTTCTTGGTATCTTGTCATACACCTTCTCCAAGTCAATGAAAACCATGTAAAGGTCCTTCTGCTCTCTAAACCGTTCAATAACTTGTCTTATTAAGAAGATTGCTTCTATGATTGACCTTCCAGGCATAAAACCAAATTGGTTTGTTGATATCTGCATCGTTCCTCGCAGGCACTGCTCGATGACTTTCCCATAGCTTCATAGTGTGGCTCATCAACTTAATTTTCCGATAATTAGTACAACTTTGGATATCTCCCTTCTTCTTGTAGATTGGTACCAATATGCTTCTTCTCCACCCCTCGGGCATCTTGTTTGATCGAAAGATATTGTTGAACATCTTGGTTAGCTATACTATAGCTATATCCCGAGACATCTCCACACCTTGATTGGGATACCATCAGGGCTCATAGCTTTGCCCCCTTTCATCCTTTTCAAGGCTTCTCTGACCTCCGATTCTTGAATACTCTACACAAAGCGCCTATTAGTGTCATTAAACGAGTCGTCCAGCTGAACGGTGGTGTTCTCGTTCTCACCATTGAACAATTTATCAAAATACTCTTGCCATCTATGTGTTGATCTCATCCTACTTTACCAAGAGTTGCTCCCTCTCATTATTTATGCACTTGACTTGATTGAAGTCCCTTGTCTTCCTATCGCGAGCCCCAGCCATCCTACAAATGTCCTTCTCTCCTTCCTTCATACTCAAACGTTGGTAAATGTCCTCATAGACCCACCCTTTGCCTCACTCACCGCACTCGTTTTGCAGTTTTCTTTGCCATCTTGTACTTCTCTATATTGTATGCATACTTGTCATGATACAAGCGCTTATAGCACTCCTTTTTCTTAATAGCCTTTTGCACATCTTCATTCCACCACCAAGTGTCTTTCGAATCGCATCCGCTCCCTTTGATCATTCCAAGCATCTCTGAAGCAACCTTCCGAATGCAAGTTGCCATCTTCTCCCACATATTGTTTGCATCGCCTTCATCCTTCCAAGGGCCCTCTCAATGACTTTTTTCCTTAAAGACCTTGATGCCTCCTATTCTAATTTATACCACTTCGTTCTAGCAACCCTAACTTGTTTGTTCCCACGAGCTTACACCAGAAAGCGGAAGTCAGCCACCACCAGCTTGTGTTGAGCGACCATACATTCTCTAGGTATCACCTTACAGTGCACGCATGTTCGTTTATCCCTCCTTGTAAGGACAAAGTCAATTTGACTAAAGTACTGGCCGCTACTAAAGGTCACTAAATGGGACTGTCTCTTACGAAAGAAAGTGTTAGCTATCATCAGATAAAAAAGCTATAGCAAAGTCTAAGACTTCCTCTCCATCCTGGTTCCTACTATCATATCTGAAACCCTCATGAACCGCCTCGAAACCTGCACTTGATGTATCCACATGGCCATTAAAATCACCTCCTATAAAGAGCTTCTCGCTACTAGGGACAGCTCTAATCAAGCGATCTAAGTTTTCCCAGAAAAGCCAATTAGCACTCTCATCATGGCCTACTTGGGGGCATACGCACTAATTACGTTTAAGATCATATCACTAATGACAAGTTTAACTAAGATGATCCTATCCCCTTGCCTTCTCACCTCCACCACACCATCCTTAAGGTTCTTATCAATCAAAACTTCTACTCCATTTTTATTTAAAGTTGTCCCTGTGTACCAGAGCTTGAAGCCGGTATTGTCCACCTCCTTCGCCTTCTGCCCCTTCCATTTAGTCTCTTGGACGTCCAAGATATTTACACGCCTCCTAACCGCTGTGTCCACTAACTCTCTTAACTTACCCGTAAGGGATCCTACATTCCAGCTACCTAAATGAATCCTAGTTGGCTCGACTAGCTTCCTTACCCATCGCACCCGACGAGCTGAAAAATAGCATTTCTATATTTGAATAGAGTTGTATCATTGAAATTTTTGTCCAAGATTAGCCCCATCAAGATCAGATCACCCCCTAATATTCTATCTGGAAGGTGTAGCTAGGCCTCTGCTTTATTAATATTGATTGATTGAAAGGCTACCGCCAACTATCACAATGTTAAAACCACAATCCTGGAGGCATTATGTGTGCATTGAGAAGGCGAGTAAAAGCAGTCTAAAAATAGGCAGTAACCTGACATGGCTGAAGAGGTCTGCAACAATAGGTTTCCCTTAACAGAGCATTCCAGTAAGGCGAGAGAAGGCAAAAATAGGTATAAACAATGACCACCAGCAAATAAAAGGATTCTCACTGGAAGAGCACCAAATGAAGTAGCAACTACTGGGAAGGACAAAGCCAATATAATATACGACGCCAGCACTGCAGGTCCGCTTCAAACTACCAAATCCGAGTAAAGCAATACAAAATACACCTGATCAGTGCAAAAGACAATTGAAAGAGGAATGAATCTGTAATAACCCAATAGATATAATACCTAAGATGCAAAGCAGAAGGACCGGAAAAGGACGGTAAGCACAAGCACCAGCAATTAACAACAGAAGAGTAAGGACATCATAATCAAATGGAAACAATGCACGAATATGAACATAAAGAATAGAAGGCACCTACTAAAAACCATTGTTACCCAAACCGCAGACCAGCACAACGTGTAGAAAGCACCTTTGGCGACTAAAGCAGGAAAGAGTACCACCTCATCACTGCAGGGAAATGGTTGGAAAAAAGGCTGTAATACTAAGAGCGCACCCCCCCCCCCCATATGTAACAAGAAGATTTGTATCTAAGGAGAAAAGAAGAGGAACGAAGGACATTACCAGCCGCAGATAACATGCTGAGGAGACGGCACAATCAGGAGTTAAAGAGTGTTCGCGGCTACACCATTCCAGTTCACTCTTTATTATACCATATTGGAAATAAACTTAAGATCCAATGAACTTCCAAAGCAAGAAAACTTCCAGGTATTCCACTTGAGTTGAAAGAACGCCAGGGAGAAACAGGAGAACCAAAAGCTCGACAATGTAATCACTGGGAATAGGGCACGTGGTCAGAAACAACAGTACATAATTTGATGTCAGAAGCAACGATCTCAGACAATGATCACAAAGCTAGGATGAACAACAATATATCTATCACTTCACTGACAGCAAACACAAGCTCAGATTGCACAACTATGTGTCATATGACATCACAGACAATGATCATAAGCAAGTATGAGTGGAAAACAAAAGACAATTATCAGAATAGACAAAGGAGATATTTCGATGAGTTGCTGTTGGCCATCGAAAGGATAACACGTGGAACAATAGTTAACCAACGGTGAGAGTAAGGTCCTGTTTGGTTAAAATTCCTGTCACATCGAATGTTTAGACACATGCATAGAGTATTAAATATAAACTAATTACGAAACTAATTACACAACTTGCGACTAATTTGCGAGACGAATCTTTTAAGCCTAATTAGTCCATGATTTGACAACGTGGTGCTATAGTAAACATGTGCTAATGGCAGATTAATTAGGCTTAAAAAATCGTCTCGCAAATTAGCTTCCATCTATGTAATTGGTTTTGTAATTAATCTATATTTAATGTCCTTTATTAGTATCTAAACATTCGATGTGACATGAATTTTAGGAGCGACTAAAGAACCAAACACCCCCTAAATCTAGGCGGTAGAATTAGAATCAAATGACGCAAAGCTCTTGGTATGAAGAAATTATGTATAGTAGAGCGGCACCAACTGCGCACGTCAAAGGCATTCCTAGATTTCTTTTAGGACCCGTTTTGATCCATACATTCTAATAATTATAATTTAGACATAGATTAATTAAACTAATATGGTTGTATATTGAATATATTTGTATATTATTGTTAGCCATACAAGGGAGATACTTATATATTGTATTTCTACTATAGAAAAAACGAGTTGAAGAACGTGTTATAAGTTGCAGAGTAGAAATATAGCATGATGATCTATAGAATCAATTTCTATCTCCTACCCTATAAATTTGAGATAGACTTATATGTGAGCTTAGAAAAGTTGTGGAATGTTAAATTCCAAGCCAAATAGCATAATCCATTAAGTAGATTCCAATTCCTCTAAAATGAAAGGATCCAAACGACCCCCTTAGAGAAGGCACTCCTAAAAGATTATCCCACATAACTTTCTTTTTTTGCTATTAAGCACGTGTTTCATTAAAAAGAATAAATTATCCCACAGGAAATTGAAACAGTTGAATCACGTGATAACTCACTTTGATTCGTGCTGAAATTATCACGGTTACATATGTAACCATCTATAGCAATTGAAATTCAGTTGAATCACTTATTAAAAAGGGCGTACCCAGTGCAGAGAGCTCCTGCTCTGTGCGGGGTTTGGGAAGGGTGTTAGTGGCAAGTCTTACCCTCGTCTGTGCAATGCGGGGAGACGGCGACTCGAACCCGGGACCTTCCGGTCATAGATGGTAAGACTCTACCACTTGCACCAGGTCCGCCCTTCCAGTTGAATCACTTATTAAAATTGGAAAATTATTCAGAACTAATGATGCTACTTGAGAAAATCCTGTGATTGCTACATGTGAAAATCGCGCTTACATACTGGGTTCTTGACCATACATCGTAGGGTTCATCTACTATAGGGTTCTCTACAAGTTTCATCTAGGCCAGTTCTTTTTTCAGAGGAACTTCATGAACACTTCTTTCCCTCTGGTCAAACTGGCCATTTGTATAACTTATCATCATCAATGATGGTGTAGATTATGCTTCCGTATTGTATCACCCTTGCTACGGAAACTGATGTTATTTAATTTGAGAAATTTCTTGTAAACCTAGTCATTTTTCTAAAAAGAAACTACCAAGTATTAATATGGACAACACCATTTCATGGCATTGTATAGAGAAACAACTACTACAACTGCCCTCTTAAAGCCAAGTGGAGGACAAATTGGTGACACGCACTAGTCAACTACATTTCTCTCATGCGTTGGATGCATGAGTATATACACATGTCACAAATCCAAGATAGGTGCCTATGGTTGCTTCACGAGTTAACAAGACATAAATGACACGTGTGGTGGTCTAGTGAAACTAACACAATCTTTTTGGCCTGCTAGGTGCAAAAGCTAAATGAGCTATGTGAAAAAAAGAAGAAATAAAGGGAAGCGATGTGAAAAAAGGACAAGAGATTGATGGCTACCCTTATAAAAGTAGTGGTGCCACTGTTTTTGTGGCGGAAATTTGCAATTTTCATAACGGTGAATGGAGTATTTCACAAAAAAAACAAATTTTAATAAAGGGTATATGGAGCACCTTCATTTTTGTGAGGGTTTCTAAGCGCCTCCAAAAAAAAACATGACAATATGTTCATCATTTCTCATGAAAATATAACACTCTCACAAAAATCTCTATTTTGTGATAGTGATGCTACACGTGACTGTAGATGATATGCATGGTTACCATCACAAATTAAATTGTGAGTTTGTCTAGATAATCCAATCTGCACACTTTTATCCACAAACATACTATTGCCATGCATGATAAGGCTCCGTGCCTCCGTCACTACGTGAAAAACGGTTTTTAACAATAGGACAAATTTTTTTTTCTCGTAGGGCATGACTAAGATCCAGCAATGTATTTGGAACTAGACCCGCCTTTGAACTATAATATGACGTGGATGTTTCGGGATCCACAGATGTCGACCAGCCGCCCTACAAATGAAACAACGAGGAGCGATTGTGATACGATGGCCGCCCTACAAATGAGTAGAATTTGTATGGGCGGCTCACTCACCACCGCCCATCCATTAGGTGTTTGAATCACGTGATAACTCACTCCGATTTGTAAGGGCGGTTTGGGAAGGGTGTTAGTGGCAAGTGATTGAGCCGCCGCCTTCCGGTACAAATGCCCCACGTGACACTAACTAAGTGAACCGTCCAAAATATCTCGATGTCCTCCTCCTCTCTCTCTCTCTCCGTCTCGACTCCATCTCTCTCTCCCTCGCTCTCCCTCTCCTCCGAGCCCCTCCGTCTCTCCCCCACGCCGCCCCTCCCTCTCCCCCACCAGATCTGGCGAGGAGAAGCCTGATCCGGCGAGGACGAGCCTGGATCGGCAAGCGGGTGCGACAGGCGAGGATGAGCTCGATGGCTACCCTTATAAAAGTAGTGGTCGCGGGGAGGCAATACTACGGTGAATGGAGTATTTCACAAAAAAACAAATTTTAATGAAGGGTATATGGAGCACCTTCATTTTGTGAGGGTAAGCGCCTGTCCCTCCTCGGCGATATACCACTCTGTGATAGCTACACGCTCAGCTGATATGCCACCATCACAGTCAAATCGCCGCTAGATAATCCAACCGCACAACAAACATACTATTGCCAGCATGCCCTTCCGTCCCTCCAATGGGCAAATTTTTTTAGGGGCGAGGTGACTCGCTTTCGAGCTATCCCCATCTCCGCTTCTTCTTCTTCCTCCGCCTGCATCACGGCTTCCTCGATTGCTCTCTCCTCACGCCACCCCCACCAGATCCGGCAGAGCTTTCTAAATCTTGAAGGGGTGGGTGGGGTTTCGAGGAGCGGCGGTGAGCCTACGCCGGACCTGTGGATGGGATCGTGAGGCAGCTGCTCACGGATCTGGAGCTTAGATGCCTGCTTGCTAGTCCTGCCGTGATCCATACTGTGCTCTATAGGTTTAGCAAATTGCATCATATCCATGCTGTCACTTTTGTTAGGTAATCTGCTGCCTGAACTTGATCAGACGCCTTGCCTCCACGAGCATAGCTCAGCATGAGCAGGTATGGTACGCCCTCCCTCTCCTTTTTCTTTTGCTAAAAATCTGATAACTCCATGCGTACATACTACATAGTAGAATGAACGATTGATTTGATGGGGAATGCTTTGGATCAGCATAGATCTGGAATTGTAATGTGTAAAATTTGACTAGGGTTTCGTAAAATTTTACTAGGGATTTAGCTTATCAGGCTAATTGGAAAGCACCAAAAATACTTAGATAGTCTACTAGATGTCGATTGAATGCAGTAGGCAGAGCATTTTGTGGATTGTCTGTTGTGCCTTATAGCTTGATTAATTTGGTGGATCACAGAATATGTTTTTGAACCAAGTTTCAGATGAACAAATGATACTGTTTTTGCTGTATACACAACTGTATCATGTACTATTTTAGCGCAGCCTGAAGTTTATCGGTTGTTGAATTGTTCCATACTTATCTAGTCTAGTTTGTTGAATGACAAGTGCAATCGGCTGCAGAACCAAGTACTCGCAAGTTGCAACTCAGTAGTGCAGTACGTAGTTAATGAATTAGATGAAGCTAGTTACAAGGTGTCCATGCTAGCTCATGCATGATTTGAGTAATCAGTTGCCTCGCATTCTTTGTTTTTATTTTTTCCTTGCTTTTCGGTTAATTAGCGTGGCATTCTACTTGCTATCAGTTTTGGTTTACGTCACATAATAATTAAGTTACGTTAGCACTTCTAGGGAGACTGCAAGTGCGGCATCACAACAGCAAGTGCGGGGCTGGCGAATCCCGTTGGCAAGTGCAGCACCAAAGCACTGCAACTGCAGGGTAGTAACGTGAGTGGCTTATCTCTGTTCAGCAATATCAGTAATGTGAGTGGCTTATCTCAGGAAAGGCATTTTAGTGCAACTTTGCAGTTTCAGCAACACTATGTTCTTTTTTGATGGGTTTCCCTACTGTCTTTTTCAGCAGCAACAGCTCGAGCCTGGCTTTTTCTATTGTGGACGACAACAGTAGCTAGCATCTGTTCAGCGACAAGTGTAGCAACAGCAAGGTATTAAATTGCGTGGCTTGAATTCTCAGGTGAAAAGTGCAGCTGCTAGTTTATCTCTTTAGGCTCTGTACATCACTAGCATAAGCAGTAATGATATAGTACTAGTTATTAGTTAGAGGCCCTATGCATCGACCTTATGTATGGATCTGCACATTCTTTTCTGATTGATGGATGAATTTATCTTTTTACTTGCAAATTTAGTTATACAATACTTGTTGCTATTGTTACTATTCCATTTCACTTTTGATTGCTTTCTTTGAACTAATTGCGATTAATACCAGAGATAGGTGATGTACGTATGTATGTGCCCTGTACTATAGATCATGCAGAGCATTTTTTTGTTTCTATAATAAGTATATCACTGCCGGTTTTAACCTACAACTGCCATATTGAATTGGAAGCTTGATCAATGAGTGAGTCATCTGGGGGCTGTGGGTTGCAAATGACACAGACGCTATACTTGCTTTAAGAAGACATTATTGCCTAATGAATGACACTTAAATTGCCTAAGAAAATGCAGCTTCTTGCGGCTGGCTACTGCTATTTTGGCTGCAAAAGTAAACTAGACTATACTGTAGGTATAACTGCAATAAGCTGCAGCCACAACCAAATAATTGTAGCCGAGCTGGCTGATTACCCATATTTTCTTCATGTGAGTTTCTGATTTCTGAGCTAGTTGCCCTTTGTTGTGTTCTCATATTGTAGGCATTTTAACTGTAATGTTTTTGCTTCCTGCTATATACAAATGTAATGACATCAGCTCTTTTTTGTGCATGCATTTACAGGGATAGTTCTTCATACAATGCCTAGAGGGCAGAGGTTTCATGGAGTGTGTGCGCCAGCATCCAATGGCGGCAACGAGGTATGATCACACACACATAAAAGAGAAACATAACCATTTTCTTAGGCAAATTAAGTGTCATTTGTTAGGCAATTTAATTGTCATTTGTTAGGCAACAATGTGCTCCTAATTAGGCAATTTAGCCTTTTGTTGCAAATATGGAGGTAGCTCATTCATATCTATATTTTTGACACCTATATGATGATTCCTTGCACGCAATTTAGCCTTTTGTTTACATGTATTTCTTTATAGGAATAGTCGTCTGTTTGTCTGTGCCGGGCTTCATCAATCAAAGATCAGTGGTATGCCCTTGGGCTTTATCAATTGAACAAGATCATTCCTATGCAGTCTGTGTTTCATTCCAACTGTTCGGAATGGATAATCATTGTCCTCGGCACCTCCTCCTTTGCCAGATGCCGGGCAAAGCTAAGGCGGGCGGAGCCACATTCCGGGTGGAGCTACGGCTGCAAGCGGTGGGGTGATCTCTACCAGCGAGCATCAACATCCATGGTCCAGCGAAAAGGCGGATGATAGCACGCGAAGGTGAGCAATCCGGAGTCTTACCGCCTTTGACCGGAAGGTCCCGAGTTCGAGTCGCGGTCTCCTCGCATTGCACAGGCGAGGGTAAAGCTTGCCACTGACACTCTTCCTCAGACCCCACCTGTGATTAGTTGCATTTTAGTTGGACGACTTGATAATAGTGACAATGAATCAGGGGTGAGGGTGAGGGTGAGGGTGGGGCTGTGGAATGCAAATGAACAGCAAGCACAATAATTTACACCGTGTATTGTCATGGAATATTTGTTATAATCTGGTATAAATAAATGTGTCTTGTCATTGAGTTTTAGTACAATCGTAGAAGAAGATAAGTCATGATGAAGTTGTACATGAAAAATATATGTTCTGGTCAAATTTAAATTGTAAATTTAAATTTTTTTTGGCGGAACGTGTTCCCAGACCGCCCCTATAAATCGATTTGTAGGGGCGGCTACAGTACCAGCCGGGTCTGAAAACCGCCCCTACAAATGCATGATTTATAGAGACGGTATGGTAGGGGCGGCTAGCCGAACCGCCCCTACAAATGCTTATTAGCCGCCCCTAAAAACCATATCTGATGTAGTGCGTTCATCGAGATTCTTTAGGGTTACTACAAACATGGAAATAGATTAATGCTAAGAAAGTTAAAAGTTTTTGGGAATTTTTTAATTAAACTGTTAAAGAACAAAAGCGATATTCATTTTTCCTTAGGAAGGACAAGTATTATTCAGCTATAATTCTCTCGTGGGCTACGGGCTACATTCCATTTAGCCAGCCCAATCCACATCACCGGCCCACTATTCATCTCTTCCGGTGGTCGTCGTCTTCCGTCCATCCCATCCTCGGCGGCGGCGGCGGAGACAGAGCAAGAGATGACGTCCTCGGGGACGGCCGCGCAGCAGCTGCCGCGGACGGAGGCGCGGTCGCTGTCGGGTCACGAGGGGGCGGTGCTGGCCGTGCGGTTCAACCGGGACGGCAACTACTGCCTGAGCTGCGGCAAGGACCGCACGCTCCTCCTCTGGAACCCTCACACCGGCGCCCACGTCAAGACCTACAAGTCCCACGCCCGCGAGGTCCGCGATGTGCACTATTGAAACATGTACTCTCTTGGGTAGCTAGCAAGTTAAATGGACCATTTTTCTTGGTCTCTGCAACCAATCACATGCTAATATTTACTTTGTGTGTTCCTGTGCATCAGAAGATCATCATGCTTGAATTCCAATGCCATTACAATCAGGAGCCATGTCTTCATGTTTTGGTCCACACAACTACCAAGAACGATTTTCTTGTGCTTTGAGAGTCCGCATTATGATGGCCCCATTGCCCATTCATCATTGACATCTGCTGCTGTCTGGGGAGGAAAGGAATAAATGATATTAGGATCATAAGTGGTGGTTTTCATCTTTGTTATTTCCATAGCAAGTTTAGGAGTGCATCACTAACTATGAATGTAAAGTAGCTTTCAAAAAAAACTATGAATGTGAATTATGTGTGGTACAATTTCTCATCATATTATCTTCCATCATGATACGGACAGAAGTGGTGATTTTTCCGTTCTGTTGAGTAGATTGGTGCCATCTCTTCAATGTACTAAATAGAGGGGCATCATGCACAAAATATTAAATTTTTTATGTCTGTTGTGTTTATTAGGTCATCTGGAGAACTGTTACAGGAGTATAAGGGACATACGTGCAAGGTATCTCTTCATTAATCTTCATTTGTGATACTGCCAAAGATTTGGTACTTATGGATACTTACATTGATTTCAACTTAATCTGACAAGTTTCACATAAGAATGGAGGAAATGTATACAGTTGTGTAAAATAGTGAACCACGACGCCTCATTAAATTTGTAGTGGATGAAGTAGAGAAACACTGCTAGTCTGCTTAATTCATTAAAAGGAGAGCAGAGGGCTTGCTTTAGAGCTGAAAAACCTAAATATACCATTATGATTCAATGATGCAAGGGTTTGCAGAAGAAACAGTAATCCTATTCGTTTGCATTGTTTAATTTCTGATTTATAATATTCCAGTCCTTCAAGAAAAAACAGTAATCCTATTCGTTTGCATTGTTTAATTTCTGATTTATAATATTTCCAGTCCTTCAAGATGGATTCTTGTCTGACGAATGATGATGCATTTGTTGTCGGCGGATCTGAAGATGGTTATATTTTCTTCTGGGAGTTAGTGGATGCACCTGTTGTTGCAAGATTCAGGGCACATAGTTCTGTGGTATTTTCCTTTCCAGAATTGCACCTTATGCTGTGCAACAACTTAACATACATGTACCTAACACTATTTCTTTTGGCAGGTAACTAGCATCAGTTACCACCCAACGAAGGCCTGCATGTTGACATCTTCTGTGGATGGCTCTATTCGTGTTTGGACCTGAAGACTCTTGAATGGTTGATGTGCTATCTGTACCATTCCTCCAAATCATCCAGTTATCTAGCAGCAAGGATTTAACAGCATGAAAGATGAATGCAATGTCTAACCTAATGGGATTCATACACGCCTTATTTGCTGTGACGTTGAGAGAAGAAAATGCGCTACTGTTGGGTTGTGTAGCACGCAGCTCTGAGGCCAAAACCTTTTGAAGCCGGTATTCTGTCATTTACACAGTTTTTGAGTCTTTTAGATGATCGAATTATACCTGAAGACAACTTGTGAGTTGCATGAAAGGTAACACTTGTTACGAAGTTTCACTGCAAGTGTCTTGTCTCCATATTACTGAACACATGACTAATGAGTTGATCCCCCCCCCATATTCTCACAAGCTAATAATAATTAGCATATATAAGCACAATAAAAGGAGCTGTTTACCAAAATTAATGGGATGAACTTATGCCGAACCAATCACCTCAATTACTGCTTTGCTCTTGTTAGCAGTATATGGTAGCCGTGCTTGAACTGGGGCATAAAAGAACATACCTATTAGATGAAGAAAGAAAAATAAAATTAGTTTGGTCTATGTTCTCATGTCAGGCAGGGTCATACAATTACACTATTGTATTGAGCACAAGCCAAAATCTTGAAATTGAATACTCTTGATTGCACTATTGTACGGAGCACCAATCAAAATTGAATACTCTTGCTTGAGGCAGGAGTGCAGGCCATGAGATACATCATCCTCTATAAGTTTGAGAGCATTGTCCATGGTTCCAGACTACAGCGGTAGTTTTCACCATTTCACCGTGCTAGCTGCTCTACAGACTGTAGAGCGAAAGTGCATGCGCATGATAGGCTTGAGAGCCACCAGAAATTCAGATATATATAAAATGGTCTTAGCTTGCTCAGTAAATGGATAAAAGGGATCAGGCTTGACATTGGCTTAGGTGCCATCAAAGGTGCATGGATAAAAGAGATTACCACTTAGAGATGAATGTCTAAATTGTTATAGACATTTGATGGATGTTGCTTTGTTGTGTGTGACTAAATCATTGAAACAAATTGTTGTGTTGTTCCATCCTGCATGATTGTTTCAGATTTTGTTAATTGCAGTATGGTAACTCCCTGACATGTGAAACTTCTGAACTTTACTTTTTTCCAGAAATTGTGTGGACCTTTGCATTTTTTACAATCAAAAGCATTTCACATCTTGCATTTTTAACAAACAAAAGCATTTTTAATCAAATATCTTGATGACATACTAGTGAGGGCCTAGGGGTGCTTAACCTTATCAGCTGGACATGCAGTGGGTGCTTAATGTGTTTGGTTTGAGGAGCCACTCCATCCTAGATAATAAGGTGATGCATCGTGAGTCCATTCCTCAAATTTGGTGTGATGTCTCCATTTCCCGTACTAGTACTAATTATTAGCTTATGAAGAATGAGGTGATGATGCATCAATCTATTCTATTCCACAAACTAAATAAAAAAAGTAAGGAATAAGTAAATGATGGACTATCTCATTCCTCAAACCAAAACCCTATAATTTTCTCAACTAGGCATATTCTATTCCACGAACCAAACAAAAAAAAGTGAGGAATAACGCCTGTTCACTTGGCTTATAAGCCATACTTTTTCAGTAACGAATAATATTTTTCTCTCACAACAAATCAGCCAGCAGTACTTTCAGTCATGACTTATCAGTCAAGCGAACATGGCATAAGTAGATAATGGGCTAACTCATCTCTCGAACCAAACGCCCTATAATTTCCTCTACTAGGCATGTACCATGTATCATGCAACAGGATATAGATGAGTGATGTTTTTTTGAGGGAATAGATGAGTGATGTTCAATGTGTAGAGTTTGGTAAAAGAAGTTTAACATGCATTCATCATAGGTTGACCACCGATATTCTTCTTAGGATCACTACCAAGCAACAGTATTCTATAAATATACCATGTACTCCCTTTACCCCAAAATAACTGCACATCATGAACGGAACATAGGAGCAGCAACAGGGGCGCTTTGCAGGCCGGCCTACTTGGGTGCGATCAAATGCGAGGAGGGTTAATTTAGTCCGACATGGAACATGTACCGGCATATTTTTGCCTGCTGGAGTCTGATCATAAAGAAAAGGACAGCGTGGACAAGATGTTAGTTCAGAAATCCAGCATCAATCGGAAATATGCAGCTTGGTTGAACCCGAGTCCGGTTGAGCTAGGATTTATTTCCTTCCGTAGCCAATCAGAAGCACGTGAAGTTTTATACGGAGATTTATTTGGCCGAGGCATTGCTTTGGTCAAGTTGGTGCGTTGGAAAATATTTGGACGTGGCCATGACGGATTCCTTTTCAATGTAGATTTGCTTTGTCAAGGACCAGACACCGTATATATGTACGAAGGGCAAAGACCCATTGACAACGCACAATCACACAAACAAATCTATTACATTATTTCGTATCTACTATTTTCTCTCTACCTAGTTTTTACTTGTTCTTCCTTGCCGGCTACTTCGTTGCAACAGCGAGCACAAGGTTCTTGTCGGGCTCGCTCCCGACAAGACTCTCCTTGCGACATATCTTGCGCATCGCGCTCGTCGCCGAGGGCACACGTGACATCTTCGTGTGCGATCAGAAGCATTCTCGTGTCTTTGGCCCCATCTGTCATCGACGTTACAAACTTTGTGAATGTGGACACAGGTGGTGCATGGCTGTCGTTAGCTCGTGCCATGAGGTGTTGGGTTAAGTCTCGCAACGAGCACAACCCTCGTGTTTAGTTGCCACTATGAGTTTGGAACCCTGAATAGCTAGACCCCTGGTGTTAAGCGGGAGGAAAAAGAGGATGAGGCCAAGTCATCATGCTCCTTATGCTCTGGGCGACACACGTGCTACAATGGGCAGAACAAAAGGTCGCTATCTCGTGAGGGTGAGCTAACTCCAAAGACCTTGCCAGTTGTGAGTTCTGGATGAAGGCCACATGCCAGAGCTTTTATTCCTAGTAGGTAGGCTTTTCCCCGGAATGGTTTATATAGAGACATGGAGAAATGTAGGCAGGGTGGATTTGAATAAGTGAAATAAACACATCAGAGCTTTTATTCCTAGTGCTAGCAGGTAGGCTGGCTTGCTTAGTTTTCTTTCCCCAGAATGCTCTATGTAGAGGCATGGACAAGTATATAGGCAGTGTCCCGCTTTGAAAAGTGAAATAAATTTCATCGGAAAGCATTGTATTCAGTTTTCAATGTGATCTAGATCCAAAGTTTTCAACAGAACATCACGAATCATAGTTGAAACAAGTAGTTATAACAAATATTAATTGAAATAGAGTCTCAACAGGAAAACAAGTTTAGATAAATCAAAATATTCTATTCTAATTGTGTTTTGTGTGATTTTGTAGTCCATAAAACATCAAAAAATGTATACGACAAAAAAATTATCGTATCTTTCTAAAACAAATATAGTTTATTAAATTATATATATTAAGTTTAAAAATTGTGCTATTTTTTTTGGGGTGGGGGGGCATGGCCCCTCCCGACGCCTTGCTCTGCCCCTGCTTGCATTGTTAGGGAACTGTATAACTCATTAGTGTTAGCTTGTTAGAGAACTGTATAATTGATTAGTGTTAGCAAGTTGCTTGTTAGGGAACTATATAACTCATTAGTGTTTGCAAGTGGGTCTTTAAGAACAACGACAGATGGAGATTTCATTTCAGCTTGAATTCTTTAGTATGACATTGTAAGAAAACTCAACTCCGCCTATATATGTTGTCTCAACATAGCAGGTCCTAAGCCCCGGTAAAGGAGAATGGTTGTGATAGGTGTGGCGAGCCAACGTTAAATCTAGTCATTCTAATGGAGATGAAACCCGAAAGAAAACCGTTGGGTGCGTAACCCTCTTAGCGACGCGCCATATCGGAACCCGGGTATGGTGATAAATGGGTAAGGGCTGGGTCAGCACCCCCTTGGTGACGTGTCGTGTCGCGATCTAGGCATGGTGTCAAGTGAGCAAGGATCGGGTCGTCGCTTCCTTAGTGGCGCGCTACATCAGCGTCCGGGTGTAGTGAAAAATGAGCAAGGGTCTTCACATCTGAGTCGACGGGTGCGAAGGGTAAGGAAGCTAGTCAAACCAACCAGGATCCGTTTAGGAAGTTAGAATGTAGGGTCGCTTACAGGTAAGTTAAGATAATTAGTTGATACCGCGACTAGGAGACGTGTAAATATATTATACGTTCAAGAGACTAAATGGAAGGGTCAGAAGGCGAAGGAGGTGGATAATACATGTTTCAAGCTTTGGTACACAGGGACAGTCGCGAATAGAAATAGAGTAGGAGTTTTGATTGATAAGAGCCTCAAGAATGGTGTGGTGGGAGTGAGAAGGCAAGGAGATAGGATTATCTTAGTCAAGCTTGTCGTTGGTGATATGGTCTTGAACGTAATTAGTGCGTATACCCCCCAAGTAGACCTCAACGAGGGTGCTAAGAGACAGTTCTAGGAAGACTTAGATGGCCTGATTAGAGCTGTACCTAGTAGTGAGAAGCTTTTTATAGCAGGAGATCTTAATGGGCATGTAGGTACTACAAGCGTGGGTTTCGAGGCAATTCATGGAGGTTTTGGGTATGGTAGTAGGAATCAGGAGGGGGAGAAAATTCTAGACTTCGCGGTAGCTTTTGACCTGATGATAGCCAACACTTTCTTTAGAAAGAGAGAATCTCATCTAGTGACCTTCAGTAGCGGACAACACTCTAGCTAGATTGACTTTGTCATCGCAAGAAGAATGGACAAACGGGCATGCTTGGATTGTAAGGTGATACCAGGGGAGTGTGTTGTTTCTCAACATAAGCTTTTGGTGACAGGCTTTCGTTTTCAGGTGCGTGCCCGTAGGGATAAACAAGCTAAGATTGAAAGAACAAAGTGGTGGAAACTGAAAGGGGAGACGTCAGAGGTATTCAGGGAAATGGTTATCAAAGAGGGCTCTTGGAAGGAAGAAGAGGACATAAACAACATGTGGGAGAAGATGGCAACCAACATTCGGAAGGTGGCCTCAGAGGTGTGTGGAGTAACCAAAGGAAGTAGAGGCGAGGCTAAAGATACTTGGTTGTGGAATGAGAAAGTCCAAAGGGCTATTAAGGAGAAGAAAGAATGTTATAGACGCTTGTACCATGATAGGAGTGTGGACAACATAGAGAAGTACAAGGTGACAAAGAATACTGTAAAGCGAGCTGTAAGTGTGGTAAAGGGTAGAGCGTACGAGGATCTTTACCTACATTTGAGTACGAAGGAAGGAGAGAAGGACATTTATAGGATGGCTAGGGTTTGTGAGAGAAAGACAAGGGACTTCAACCAAGTTAAGTGCATTAAGGATAAAAGGGAGCATCTCTTGGTGAAGAAGGATGAGATCCGACATCGATGGCAAGAGTATTTTGACAAATTGTTCAATGGTGAGAATACGAACATAACCTTTTAGTTGGATAACTCTTTTGATGACACCAATAGGCGCTTTGTGCGGAGAATCCAAGAATCTGATGTCAGAAAGGCGTTGAAAAGGATAAAAGGAGGTAAGGCGATGGGACCGGATGGTATCCCAATCGAGGTGTGGAGATGCCTTAGGGACATAGCTATAGTATGGCTAACCAAGCTGTTCAACCATATTTTTCGATCGAACAAGATGCCCGACGAGTGGAGGAGAAGTATATTGGTACCGATCTACAAGAATAAAGAGGATATTCAAAGTTGTACTAATTATCGGGGAATTAAGTTGATGAGCCATACTATGAAGCTACGAGAGAGAGTTATCGAGCATCGCTTGAGAGCAATAACGCGGGTCTCTATGAACCAATTTAGTTTCATGCCCGGAAGGTCAACCATCGAAGCCATTTTTTTAATAAGACAAGTTATGGAGCGGTATAGGGAGAAGAAGAAGGACATACACATGGTTTTTATTGACTTGGAGAAGGCTTATGATAAAATACCAAGGAATATTATGTGGTGGGCTTTGGACAAACATAAAGTCTCAACGAAGTATGTCAGGCTCATTAAAGACATGTACAACAATGTTGTGACTAGTGTTCGAACAAGTGATGGAGACACGGATGGCTTCTCGATTAGAATAGAACTATATCAAGGGTCAGCTTTGAGCCCTTATCTATTTGCCTTAGTGATGGATGAGGTCACAAGGGACATACAAGGGGACATCCCTTGTTGTATGCTTTTCGCGGACGATGTAGTGCTAGTTGATGAAAGCCGGACAGGAGTGAATCAGAAACTGGAGTTATGGCGGAAGACTTTGGAGTCCAAAGGTTTTAGACTCGGTAGAACTAAAACTGAGTATATGAGATGTGACTTCGGCACTACTACTCGGGAGGAAGAAGATATTAGTTTGGAAGGTCAAGTAGTGCCTAGGAAGGATACCTTTCGATATTTAGGATCAATGCTACAGAGAGACAGGGATATTGATGAAGATGTTAGCCATAGAATTAAAGCAGGGTGGATGAAGTGGCGCCAAGCATCTGGTGTCCTATGTGACAAAAGGATACCATAGAAGCTAAAAGGCAAGTTTTATTGGACGGCGATTAGACCTGCTATGTTGTATGGTGCAGAATGTTGGCCTACGAAAAGACGACATGTTCAACAGATAAGTGTCGCTGAAATGTGTATGTTGCGGTAGATTTGCGGTCATACAAGAAGGGATCGAGTTCGGAATGATGATATACGTGATAGATTAGGGGTAGCACCAATTGAAGAAAAGCTTGTTCAATACTGGTTGAGATGGTTTGGACATGTCCAACGGAGACCTCCAGAGGCACCGGTGCGTAGTGGAATCCTAAGCCAGGATAGTAACGTGAAGAGAGGTAGAGGAAGACTGAAGTTGACTTGGGTAGAGACAATAAAAGAAGACTTAAAAAGATGGAATATACCCAAAGACTTAGCCTTAGATAAGAGTGCTTGGAAAATAGCTATTCACGTGCCTGAACCTTGATTGCTTCTGCTGGGTTTCAACTCTAGTCTACTCCAACTTGTTTGGGACTTAAAGGCTTTGTTGTTGTTGTGACATTGTGACATTGTAAGAAAACTCCATCAATCGTTTGTCTCTCCAAATATTGGCTTATTGTAAAAACTTTTCAATTCTTTTACAATCTCATATGATGCATCAATGAAATCTAAACACGACTTATTAGATTCATTATGAAACATAATATCTTTCGCTTTTTCACTCTAAAGTGGTCTTATCTCGATGGAAAGGTCCAATTGGCACAAAACTCGGCATGTAGACCTTCTTGTTGATGCCATCAGTTAAAATATCCGACACCCAACAGATGCATGTTTCATTTTTCACCTGAGATGAAGCTAGTGACTTGAGCCAGGAGCCAGAGGGGCAGGAGGGGCCATATGCCCCCCACCACACACACACAACACAACAATTTTTTTACTTAATATATAATTTAATAAAATATATTTATTTTAAAAAAGATATGATAAAAAATTCTTGTCACATATATATTTGTTGATGTTTTATGAACTATAAAATCACGCAAAACATAATTAGAATAAAATATTTTGGGCTTTTTGGCTTCCAAGAGCTTTTCTTTTACTTTTGAAAGGTCCAAAAACTCCTAAGACTTCCAAACAAATAGGCCCCTAATGTTTCGTGTATCCTTGTCGGTGGGTATTTGCTCTATCTGCATCTTACCCGACTCACTGCCATCCCTGATAAAGATAGTTGATAGAGAGTATATTATCACATGAAGAAAAAGTTACACAATGTATTAATGTGGATGTCACCCAGAAATGCAGGTGTACAGACTACTATAAGATAATATGGGTTGAACTGATTTGAGAAATATGAACCTGTGCGATAGCGTAGTTTGAGCCGACTTTTGAGAGTTGATGGCACGTTCTATCCGTTACTTTGTGGATGAAAATTTACTTGAGAAATTGGCCTACCGGAAATATAATTTGAATTAAAAAAAGGGTAAAACAATATCACGTGTATGTACACAGAAGTAAAAAGAAACAAGAAAAGAAACTCGAAAAAAAAAACCAACAACAAAGAAAGCCGAGACGGTGATTGCTATCCTACAAGCAGGGCCGTGTCGAGGGGCGTGCAAACGGTTCGAGGGACAGGGCCTCTAATTACCAGGGCCCTAAATTTTGTTGGATTTACTAGCTACCAACCATCACTCCGTCTTTAGTCCATCACCAGATGTGTGCAAACTGCTAGTGACTGCCAGCTAACTTTCGTGATGAATTAGCACTGGAACAGGCATGAGTCAGGACTGTTATAAAAAAGGTCCTAGTCATTTTAATCTTTTCCTTCGATTTGAATTTACTATCATTCGTATCATTATACGAACTTTTTTTTCCAGGCAATCATTACGTGAACTATAACTATTTCTCCTTCGTATGATTACAGCTAGTGTTCTAAGGTTAATATGTATATAAGATATGCATGCAGAATTGATAATTATTATAATCCTTTTTATCAAAGGATAAAGCCTTATTTTATAGTTTGGTACGTGGCCTCAAATTTTACCGGCACGGCCCTGCCTACAAGTCTGTTAGGCTCTTGCTTTTCTCCCGAGTGGCCAAGTCCCAATCATTCCCCGCGTCTTCTATTCCGCTGCTCCCTGTTCCGTGGCTCACACAAGGCATAGGAGCGACGACGACGGGAGCACTGGAACATACAGGCTTGGGCGACGGCGGCGAAGTTCCGATGCTCCAGAAACCCAAGAACCGGCCATTATCTTCACCGCCCACCACGAACCCATCATTCCCGGCGTCCCTCCAGTACATCATCTGCGGCCACGGCGGTGAGCTGCCCGTGGTGCCATCCAAATCCAAGCGAGAACGGGATGACTGCGGAGAAGAACCCACGGCGACCGGCGGGCGACGGAGCGACGACGCGTCCTCTGGAAAGTTGAGCTTGGCGCGGCTCCCGCGGAGACGGAGCGCCGCGGCGTCGTAGGCGCGCGCCGCGGCCTCGGGGGTCACGAACGTGCCGAGCCAGACGCGCGCCGCCTTCTTGGGGTCCCGGATCTCCGCCGCCCACTTGCCCGATGGCCGACGCCTCACCCCGCGGTAGCTACGCCGCGCCGGCGGCGGCATCGCCTTCTCTGTCGTCCCCTGCGCCCACGTGCGTGCCGTCGGAGCTTGTGATGGTGACGCCGCCGTCAAGCGCGGCGGCGCGGGCGCAATGCGATCTTCCACTGCAGAGGCTGAAGACAAGAGAACCACGTGAGCATCCACCCGGGCGAGGCGACGCGACGGGTGCAGGAGAGCGAACAGAGATACCCGGGATAATGTGCGGCGGCGGGGACGTCCCGGTCCCGCCTTGGCT
Organism: Miscanthus lutarioriparius; assembly: GCA_904845875.1. NCBI lineage: Eukaryota > Viridiplantae > Streptophyta > Magnoliopsida > Poales > Poaceae > Miscanthus > Miscanthus lutarioriparius. Next base: position 38,206,176 of record CAJGYO010000008.1, on the reverse strand, counting down.
CGCCGCCGGCGTGACGTGTCCATGATGGCAACGGCAGCCCATTGTTGACGCCCACGGACACGGCGGCACGACGAGTGACGGCGCGGGCGGCGCTGGCGTTTGCGTTTGCGTCAGCGTTTCTGTACGGCCACCGGCAATGACGTGCGTCAGGGCGGCCACGATGGCTGCCGCCTCCATGGCCTCGCGTGAGGCCGCCGCCGTAGGTGCCGGGGACCAAGGAGGTGGTCGCATCTGTTGCCCTGTTGGTGTTGTCAGTGTTATGCTGCCTCCGCGTTCTCGTATCTCGGTCGTGTGTACTAGTACTTCTACCCGTGTCAATTTATTTATATAGGAGCAGCTCACTTGTCCTGTCACTGTCAGAGTGTCAGTCGCTGTGATCCGGCTGATTTTGGAAGCAAGCAAGTACAGCGGCGTGCCAGCGTGTGTTCCATAACGGATGCACGAACAATCCGCGCACACGGTAATAGAAGAACGGACCGAGATATTCTCATCCTAGAAACTTCGAGACCTTGTCCACACGGGGAACTACTCGGAGAACTAGCGGAAAATTCTCATTCTACAAGATGAAATGGATCATCATGAACATGAAGCTGACATCACAGGTACTGTAGCGGCTGGGCTGCTCTCCCTCATAGGTTACTGTAGCCGACACCTGGGGCCAGCCAGCCGCAACAGCTGAAACCCAGCAGCCGAACACATGTTGTCTACTCCTAGCTTCTGGATACTGAGTCAACAAGTCTTGAGGGCCAAAGGTGGACACCGCCACACCGGTTGGGCGTACGCGCTGCACCGTCGCTGCCGACTCTTCTAGAATAGCCATGGCCATTCAAAGTATCCTTAGAACTTTCTGAAGCATCTACTTCCTCTGCGCCAAAATGACTGTTCATCTTCAAATATAAAAAGTATACTAAAACATACTAGTATATATGATACTCGTCATGTATAATTTTATAACAAACATATTTATCGATATAAATATGGATATTGTTTTATATCTAGTTAAACCAAAAAAGGATTAATTTCTCGAAAAACATGATGTACTTTTGTTTTTGAACCGATAGAGTACACGTACTAGAAGGTTTAAATTCTTCTGCAAAATACTACCTCCGTCCTAAAAGAATGTAATTCTAACACAATGTCACATTTTAGTACCTTAAGTTTGACCAATTATAGAAAAAAGTACCAATGTTTATAATATCAAATAAATACTATCAGATTAATTACGAAATATATTTTCATAATAAATTAATTTAAAGACATAACTGTGAATATTATTTTACTAAAAATTTAGTCAAACATAAATCACTTTTCGTGGCACGTAATCCATAGTTACATTCTTTTCACGAGCTAGTACTAGAAGATTCATTTTCTTGTCTGGTTGATCTGACGTTCTCTCAGGAGCATGCATACCCAGGGATGGAGAGTACACGTGATCCTCTAATCGGTTCCTTGGAAATGGCACCAGACATACAGTATTTGTTTAATACACATCTTGATTTTTGATAAGTCAATTTCTTTTAAGTTGGGATAGTTTTATAAAAAAATATTATAAACATTTATATGCAATATATTATTTATTATGGAAATATATTTTACTATACATTTAATATACTTATTACATATTATAAATATCAATATAGTATTTTTTATATATATGGTCAAACTTAAAAAATTGGATTTCTCAAAAAGACGTGCTTTTATTTTAAAACGGAAGAAGTACTTGCATATAAGTACGTCGATGACTGCAGTCTCTCCCGCCACTACTATACATCAGGTTAGGTAGAGCTTTGGTACTGTAGGCTCTACTCATATTTTCTTGTTACGCGTGGTTTTTGTGTGGTTGTCTCGTCTTAATTAGAGTCAATTCCCTCAATGTCATTAGAAATTTTATCTCTTCTCTTACTGCCATCGAAATTTTCGAACTTCCCTCACTGCCATCGGAATAATTCACACTTCTCTCATTGCTATTTCCGTCAAAATCTGTTAAGTTTGCTGTTAAGTTGATCTGAAAATGACCATTTTGCCCCTCCTAAGAAAATGATGTGAAAATTAGGAAAAAAATCATATCTTTTTCGTATGACCTTGGATGAAGATGATTTTTATATGAAAATTGTAGTTCTCGACGAGATCTACAACTTTATAGTTTTGAGTTTTTTCATTTGAGGTCGTTAAGATGCTCAAAAAATTAAATAATATTTCCACAGTATATTAATCGCGTACAAGATGTGATCTATAAATTTATAGTTTTGAGTTTATTCATTTAAGATAATTAAGATACTAAAAAAATAAATATAAAGTTTTAGCAGTATATTCATCGCGTATAAGCACTTGTCATCTTGGGAAAATCACATCTCACTTAGGGAGTTAGATTCGAAAATGGTCAATTCGACAATTCCTAATCGCGCACAAGCGCTTATCACCCAAAATTTTTTCCCTAATTTTCACGTCGTTTGCTTAGGAGAGCTCTCGTATCTCGGTCGTGTATTTGTATCCGTGTTTATTTATTTATTTATGTCCTGTCACTGTCAGTAGCTGATCCGGCTGATTTTGGAAGCAGAGACAAGTACAGAGCAGCGTGTGTTCCATAACGGCGCGACAACGAGACGAATGCACGAACAATCCGCGCACACGGCAATAGCAAGACTGGAAAAAACGGATCGAGAAACTTCGAGACCTTCTTGTCCACACGGGGAACTACTCGCCCTGTCCCCTAGTACTAAAGGACGGCTGTTGCCGCTGTTGCCGCTGCTGCTATACACCTAGTCCTATGCAGCTCCAGCCTACATCTGCCCGCACGCTGATACGAACTGGCCCAGTTCGGCTGGAGGCTTCCGGCCGCTGGCTGATTCTGTAACAGTGACGGAGAGCAGCCAAAACCAGCCGAACTGCAGCCAAAACCAGCTGAACTGCAGCAGCTCCATTTGAATTCAAAATATGACGCCAATACAATTGAATTCAAACACCAGCACCAAACAACATCCATGGACAACCCTTACATCAATCACATGAATCTAAAGTACCAAATTTTCCGATTCACCGAAGACAGGTATACGACTATCACAAGCACATACATGCTTAATACAGAAAAGCACGAAGATCAGACATCAGAGAGGCCGAACAGCACACCCACGATTGCTAAAAGTAAAATAAAATAGTACAAGTCTCGACACTTCGAAGTGGAAAATGAAACCTTGAGCCAACATTACATCCAATGACAACAAATATATGACACCACAGCTGCTCATAAGATTGGGATGCTACCCATTCCTTCCACGGGATGGATAAGACCATGCCAACCAATTTGTACCAGCAACAGGTCCAGCCTCCTATAGTAGCACAATCTGGAGACAAAAGTGAGAAACATTTTTCAAGCAGAGCAAAACTCAGGGCATCATTACATCCATGTGAAGCAAAAACCGATCACAACCATCTTCTTGCAGCCATCCTCTGCTACCCGTGCACCATGTCGACACTTCCTTCACCTGCATGTGTACATATCCTCATTAACCCCAAACTAGGCAGCCAAAGAAAATTTGCATGGCTACACTGATTTCTACCAATACCATAAATGTTGCACTTACGTTGTCTTCCCAATGAGTCCAAGTCCATATGTAATCCAGTCGCGGACCTGTTCCATATCATTAGGATCACTCAACGCCATAGCTGCCACTTGACTCAAAGGCCCAAGGTTTGGCGCCTGCCTGAACCTCCCTGGTTGGTGCTGACCCTCCATCTCATGCACATAGTTGTACAGTGCACAAAGAGCAATAATTATTTGTGTTTGTTTGGTCCCCGGATAGTGAGGTACGCCTTTCAATATCTGCCACTTAGCTTTCGCTGCCTCAAATGTCCTTTCTATGACATTACACAACTTGAAATGGTGCCGGTTGAACACCTCCTGCGCATCACAAGGCCCCCTATTTTGGAACTCCTTCACCCAGTACCTCTTATTTGGATACGGCGTCAGATATCCGGGGCGAAGTGCATAACCGGAGTCCACCAAGTAATAGCGGCCTGCATACATACATAGCAAGACATCAGTTCAAATACAATTAGCTCCAACATGAAACCTTTGCATCAATACATCAACCAATCGGACTAAGTTAAACTAACCTAATGGTGGATGTGGGAAAGAGGCATCGTTGTCTGCCTTCTTTTTCACCCGCATGTCATGTGCTGAACCCTCTGTCCCCTTGCCAATATACGTGAACCTCATGTCAAAGTCACAAACCGCAACCACATTTTGTGTTGGCTTCCCTTTCCTATTAATATGGTTATCACGGACTCCTTGATCAACTATCACATCTATGTGAGTGCCATCCATGGCGCCTATGCAGCCATAAAAAACGGCGTGTACTCCAATAATTCAGCCGGCAGTACTGAATAAGTGGTGTCCCTAGGCCTAAGCACGTCATCTGCAAATCTAGTCATGGCTACGAGAACATGGGAAAATACCTTGCTACATGTCCCCAACCCCCTCCTAAATCTCTCATGCATTTGCCTCTAACATTGATTTGTACCACATGCCCATAGAAACATGGCTAAAGCTTCAATGGATTCAAGTTCCCTACTGCCTTTTAGCCCATAGCAGTCACGTAGTATGTTATGCAACCTAATCAAATTTTTAGGCCGCATCCGACAGCTTTCAAAGCACCTACCAGTATCTGACAACAGCTTATCTACCCACTGTCTTCTGGTCAGCTTAGGCACACGGATAACATGGTTACCTTGTGGTGGTACCTACAGCATGTACACAAATGCATAGCCTCCCGCCATAGCTGCAATAACCATCTCATTGAAACTATTTTCACTTGAATTTTCACTGTCCTCGTCGTTGTTGTCCATGTTCCAACAGGCTGCAAAGGAAAAATATAAACCAATGTTGGTAACTAAATTCCAATAGTACATTAAGCATAACTTGTGAATACAATTTGCATACACACCTTCAGACTCACCGGCAACTAATGACCCCTTGAATCAGTATAGCATTAATAGAGTCTTGTCTTGTAATAGTCCCACAGGTACCTGCAACAAAAGTACTCCGTTATGATTTGTTCAAATACAGAACAATTATAGCATCTGTTAACAATGAAATATTTGCTAGCTTCAAAAACCAAGTAATGTCAGCTAGCTCAAACAAATGCATCGCATCACACAACTTATAACGAGTTCGGGATAAAGAATACGACACATGGTTTTGGCCACGGGCCCCATTACAAGACAGAAACCTCAACAAAACTAGGACAACAATGAATGTAAAGGATAAAAGACGACACTCAAATGTCATCATTGGTTCACACCAAACTCAACATCCTAGCTGCTGAACTACTTGTTGTTCCTGTTCATGTGATATGTCAACCAAGCCATACGTTCTTCATCTATCAACAGATTCTTAAACACCTACCGGGTCACTGAGTCCTTGAACAACACCGTTGCCAAGAAGAACATGTCTGAAGTGGATGGCACACCATCTTCTCATAAAAGTTGCATAGCTTCGTCAACCTCAGCCTGTTCACGGGTCCGCTCTCTATCCCGTGATGTGCTCCTTGCAGCAATGCTCTCAGACAACTGGGCCATGTACTCCCCCACACTGCAAGTCTTCTTCTTCTCTGGCTGTTGACAACATTGTCCATGGTGTCCCTCTTCAAACTAGAATGGTAGCTGGATGGCCCACTGTGGGGGTATTAACCCCTATACCCTTACGGCTAAGATTGGGCCGGCCCGGATCAGTGGGTTCGGTCCACCAAAAGACGACGCGCGGCCCGACCAACCTGTTCGGAGTCCCGCGCAAGGAGTCAAGACAGATTTGGCGATCAAGCAAGATCTTGGTCGGTTAGAATAGGAATCCTTATCTGGTCACCTATGGCAATTGTAACTGACTAGGATTAGTTTCCAGATCTGTAACTGTGACAGAACCGCCCAATTTATACGAGATCAAGTATGGTTGTCCCCGCTAACACGTTGACACACCCATACTTTCACTCATATAAACCCGGTAGTCCGCCGAGTGTCCCGAAAGACCTCGGTAAATCAACATCACAACCAAGATCGCGTGATTAAGCAAATACACATCACATACATCGGGTTGCAGCGGAAATAATGTTACAAAGGGTTTAACAAATAATAGTACAAATTTGGGTTTCAAAACCGCTTAGTGAAAACAACATAGCTTTCAAATGATTACATTAATATAGTTTCAAATATATTGCTAGCATAAGTGACATCATCCGACAAAAGCATATAGATGAGAAGTAAATATAGAATCACCGAGCCCACCGTGATTAGCCACCATCATCAACAATCGAGAACTTCACCGCAACAAGGTGGGATAAACCCCAGTACTCGAATGTACTCAGCCAGACTTACCCGTCAGAAACTAGAAATAAAGTGACACCAAGGATCATGCAAGGCTTTCTTTAGTGGGCTAGTCGACTCATTTGCGAAAAGCATATGTTATAATGAATAAACCATTTTAAATACTTTGCATCATCTTTATTATAACCTATCCATCTAGGTAAGCACCAATACTATAGCAATCACTTGATTAACCAATAACATCCAGCTACCAATTTAGATTTAGCATATCCCATACCATCCAGATAACCATCATTGTTCCATAATAATTACTACGATGAAGTAACTCGAGTCAAGTGCTCACTATCCAGAGCGATGGCGATTCGAATCGATTCCTAACCAAATTGGTGATTTATTCCTTACACAAACCTCACTCACCCGCTAAAGTGAGATATTGATCACCGAGTCAACTTTTCAGGTATCTCGAGTTTGCCAGAACCACATGTACCGGGGCCGACCGATCGCACTTTGGTCTTATCATCCCGCCCGTGTCCTACCACACCGCTTCCGCACAAGGCGCCATGGGCAATCTACTCGGCCCAAAAATCTCCCAACCGCGGGTCGGAAGGTACTTTATCCGCCAGCTAAATGTAAGGCATGCGTTCAACATGACTCGAGGGCCAACAACGGTCGGTCCTTAATCGACACTGAGACGGAAACTAACAGCACCCGTAACCCCGCCCGTTGCCTCCAACTTTTCCGTCCGGTCTCCAATTATCCATCACACATGGTTACTTCCAGATATCATTCTTTCCATAGCTAAATTCTTCCAAAGAACCACCTATAATGTAGGTGATCGGATATCACCGATCGCTACCGGTCTAAGCAAGGCTAAGCAGTTATTCGATCCTGACCTAACAGGGTAAAAAGGTAATAAGGTAGGCAAGGATAGTAATAAATGCATCAACGGTTTCAATCAACTCCTACAACTTAATGCAACAATATATAACTCATATATAGAAAGAATTTCTTTTATAAATTAGGAGACTTATAATGCTCCGGGGCTTGCCTGGGATCCGACACAAGTCAGTTCAGTTAGCTTGCACCGTCCTGGTGACGTCTCAGGTCCTAGCATTCGCTTAGTCCTTCCATCTTCGGGATAGATCCTGAATACATCGTCTTCGGGTTCGGTTCCAACATCATGTTCTTCACGTGGTTCATCTAGCGCACCTAGATGAGATGCAATATGCAAGTGCATAAATATGAAGAATAGTACCATGAGACACATCACAAAATAGCAAGCAAGACAAGCATAGTTTACACTAACACACTTAAGTACTTTGCGATGCTTAACTTAAACATCACACAATCTATCATGCTAAGATGGCAAAGAAGACGACAACACCAATCATGACACAAGTTTCCCCAGATCTCAAGTGCTCTAACTCAGTCATCATTCAAGGCATACGTCACACTTAAGAATATACAAGCAAGCACTATAATTGGAATCTGCCAATTTCTGGACATGCAAACAGCAGCTACAAGATTTAGTTATAACTGGAGTTACACAAATCCAAATGACTTGCAAGAAGACATTATGGAAAGCTTATGAAATTTTCTACAATTCATCTTTAATCATCTTAGCATGATTCTCAAGTTAACTAAGTCAAATATACTCATTTACAGAAACTGGTCTACAATTGACAGAAAGCAGTCATTCCTGAAACCCAACTTTAAACAGCTATAACTCTTAAACTACTTGGCCAAATGACACCAAATTTTAATAGAAGCTAGATACATGAATTATCTACAACTTTTGTATAAACAAGTTTCACAACAAAGCACATTATCATGAAGAACTTTGCTAAGTTCCCAGATCTGTCCATAAACCACATCAGCAAGAAAATAATTATTAACTTATGTTGCAAATGCATAATTGGGCAAAACCAACTTTACCAACATTTCACACATGACTAAAGAACACCAGAAAACCTAGTGTACATGACCAAATAAATTCTTTTAATGCATTTCTTAATTTATTTTAGATAACAAGGTGACTTAATGAACATATACCAAAAGTATACAATAAACTCTACAAAAATTACAGTGGCTCACATATCCTCTCAATAGTCTACTGTACAAATTTCACTCCATTTGGATATGTATAGCAACCTCTATGAAAAAGACAAGTTGCTAAAGCAAGAATTCATGTGAGAGCAAGATAAACCAATAACTCATTCATACTTCATCCAATACTCATGAAATTTTACCACACATCAACTATCACATGAGTAGCATGCCACAAAAATTTCACTTCATTTGGAGCCCTAGATCTACAGTTATGAAAAATAACAAATTCAACTAGCATTACAACCTTCCTGCACAAATCTATTTTTACCGCAAAATATTTAAACTAAAACATGCCATATTATAGATCCACTGCATAGACAATTTCACAAGGATTCCAAAAAGTCCTCATTTGCTATTTTACGAATTTCCTACGATTTACTATGAATTTCCAAAGTTCCTGCAAAATAATTACAACCCAGTCCTTATGGCACTATTCACCTGAGTCTATGACATTGCAGATAAGACCCTCCCTTTCTTCGAATTCTTGCGCGAAGTCCTTGACGGGGTTCAAAGCAGAGAGGCCGTCGGAGGCTCACGGTGCCGGCCAGAGGAGGCTCGCCGGCGGCGATGGAGGGGCGGAGGAGCACCAGTGGGTCCACGCGCACCCGCTGGTGGTCTCGGATGGCCGAGAGGTGGCCCGAGGACGGCTGGCCATGGAGCTTCGGCGGCGACGGCAGCTTCTCTAACGACGGGGAGCATCAGCGGCCAAAGGCGCCGGTAAAGGAGGTCCAGAGGCGCGGCGGAAGGAGGAGAAGGTGATGCCGCGCTTGGTTCGGACGGAGGAGGGACGGAGTGGAGGCAAGAGGGGCCGACAATGAGCTCCGCTTCGGCTTGTCCATGGCGGACGCTTCCTGATACAAGGCAGCGTCACACTGAGGGCGAGGGAGGAGGAGAGTAGGGCGAAGCAGAGGCGCGAGTGAGGGCGCTCCGGTGCTCCCTATTAACGCAGGCAGGGGCAGGCGGCTTCGGCGGGGCGCCCTCGACGCGTGGAGCAGAGGCGAGGAGCATGGCGACCGCGTGTCTCATTTGGGGCCCACCGTCGAACACCAGTGCGCGCGAGAGTTCCCCGACTTTTTTCAGTTCAAAACGGCATATTCGGCTTGGATTCGGACTCTGGCGCTCAGTAGCAAAGTTGTTGTGCACAAGCTGCTCTCCAACTTTTATTAAGGGTGCCTAGACATTAAACTCTCGGATTAGTAGCTAATCAAGCCTCAAGTTGATAGTGTCAATGTGTTGGCGCGATTAACAAACTCAAAAATTGAGGGTCATAACAAGGTCCAACGAGTGTCATCCTTTTGCATGGTCTTCTTCTCGATGTATGCTCCAACTTTTATTTTGGGGTCAAGTCAAGTTACTTAACGAAATTTGGAGAACGCGAGACGTCAATGCCGATGTCGACGAATTTCTAGACTTAGAATATTTCTAAGTCCTGAAATCAGCAACAAATTCGATCTTGTGACCTCGATTTGACTTACTTCCAAGATGATCTAGCTCTTCGTCCAAAAAACAAAGTTTGTTCTACATGATATGGACTACAACTTTCATTTAATGTCCACCCTCAAAACTGGTATAGAACCTATTGTTCTACTTTGACCAAAGTAGGATCACGATGAAGCTTAAATTATCCTTTTTGATCCATTGGAGCATTTTCTTGGCATTTGCTCAACATGAACCCTTCATGACTTTTGTTGTAGAGTTCATCTAGAGTCATTTGGGCATGGTTGCAAGATTTGGTTGACGATCGAAATTCCATTCACTTTATAAATTAATTCAAGCAAGGACATAACTCGTCATTTCATGTGACTTTTGATTCCAAACTTCATGAAACTTTTCGAGTGCCCAATATAGATGGTTATTGATGTGAGACACATGAAGATATCCCAATCACACCACCCAAGCATATATCTTGAAAAGGTCCTATATGTAAGCAAGGGTGCAATATCCAAGTTTAGGTCGGGGCTCAATTCCATAGGTTGACCTTGACATCTTCATCATCACTTAATATACCATGTTTTAGCTCAAACCCATTGCTTAACTGGTGGCAAACACCTGGGGTGTTACAGCCCTTCCCCCTTAAAGGAATCGCGTCCCGAGATTCGATGCGAAAGACTTTTAAGGGAAAAGAAACATGCTACCAGTTTCCGATATCAGCCAGAGCTTTAGGCTACATAGCTTCAAGCATAAGAGAGGCTAATTTGGTCAAGACACTTTCTGATACTTGTCCTTTGTAGTAAGTTTTGTCTGAAGAATTTCCTTCGTTGGCCTTCATGAAGTATTGTTACTTTGGGAGGAATCCAAGATAGCAATGTCCCACGTGATTACGTCCTTGATGTACGGGCGTGCGATACAAACGTAGACTAAATACTTGCAGCATCTACTTTCCAAGTGGATATAGCACAGACCTTATGGACTTTGCACTAGACCGTAGTCGGTTGATGGATATTCCTTGCAACGGTGCTATATTTGCTCCCAAGGTTTGAAAAACAGTTCTCTATTAAAGTGGCTTGAGCACAACTTCTCGTAAAGGATGTGATCATAAACGGTAAACGTCCTTTGAGGGTATGAGAAGCTAGTTAACCAATATCCAAATTGGTTGTAGCGATGCAATCACTCAAATGTCAACTGATGGAAGGCTACATAATGTTCCATGTGCACAATGCTCTTTCTTTGATAACAATATTGTATGGTCTGAGTCTGCTGAGGGAGTGGTAAACATAGTGGCCGACTCTGTCGGCTCAACATTCTCGATGATCATTCCTTAGGGAGCCTTTGGGTCCAAGTTGAAACAGTGATTTTGGGTGGGATATGATGCAACCTCTTGGGTAAAAACACATATAAGGTACCAAAGGCATGTCAGCATTAGAGAACCATTGACGTAGAAGGATGTTAGCGAGGCTTGGAGGACAACACAAGTTGCAAGTAATCACAAAACTAGGGACTAGTTCACTACCAAGCGTGTTAAGTACAATTTGCCTTCGTGGTGCAGTTGCATAGCAAGTTAGGTTGACTTGCATCGTAGCAAAACCAGCTTTCTTACTACATTTGTCGTCGAGGCTTCCATTCTAAGGCCAATCAATATCTCAAAACCCATAATCCAAAAATCTACGGTTTGACACCCTTCCAATCTATTTTTGACTTGCAACGGCACAAGTTGACTTGTAGAACATCTTGACTGCTCAACTATTATCGATACGAGAGGACAAAGGTACGGCACAAACATGGGTGCAAGGAGTCTTCTCTAGGGCATATATAAAAGGATTATCTAATGGCAAGACAATGATCGTGTTGCCAATCTTGGCATCAATTGTAAACACAACTTTCTCGTGAAGGATGATCACAATGGCCATGAAATTTCAGATTCTGTACCCTTTTGTTTTCTATTCATATCTCACAAACTACTGCTCCAATATGCACAAATTTTGGTGGGCATGTAGATCCATGGGTCTTCTAACTACTCACCAAAATTCAACTCAAACGGACACCGTTTGACCATCCAAACAATTCATCTACCAAAACTGTTGTGTTCTGAAATGGCAGCAAACCGAGCCGACAAGATATCTCTCGAATCCGATGTTTTACTCAACCAACACTCAAACAAACTTGAGACATTGAAGGGCCCTAAGCAAGGAATGATATCACCAAGTTTGGGGTCAATCCAACTTTGTTTGAGTCGCTAACCGCCGGCTTAAAGATAACCGGTTTAGTGCCACAAAATCTGGACAGATTTCGTGTCCTCCATTTTCTTTGCTCCACACGTTGAGGTGTGTGTTTGGCACTCTCTAATCTTTCTCATAGTAGCAGCAGCTTTTCTCTAGCTGAGGATGGAGGCTAGAGTTTTCCTCACATGCTTCTCTGGTAATACTCCAACCATCGTTCTAGACACCAACTTGACTATGCACAAGCATTGGACTTGTGGGCTGTTTTCGCAGGGCACAAAGCATTATTCCACATGTAGGGCATTCCTACATAGACAAGGAACCGTTCCTATATATCCTTCGGCACTTCATCCAATAGAGTCCGGGCATATGTGTAATTGGCACCTTGGGGCACAAAGATGCTGACTAAAATCAGGGACGTGCTTTCACTAGCTCCTACCTAGCCGATACAACGTCTTGTACTATATACGTGATTGTCAAAGATGGAATTGACTGGATAGCACATTTGGAGAAGAAGTAGCACTTGCATTGTGGGGCCAGGTTTGTTGTTTCCTTGATCAACATTGTTCTGTGAGATCTGGCCTTCATAGTTACCAAATAGTCGTTACCTAACTGAAGACTAACTTTCCTACTGGTAACAAATCAGTTGTCCCTCAACACTAAAAAGGTTTCAAATCTTCACTCTTGATAATAAAAATTGTGGTCGAAGCCTACAGATGGTCGCCATTGAAGTCAGCATGAAGGGACACACCAAGAAGGTCGGTTCGTCTACGTAATCCTTATGCACCTAAAGATTGAGAACTTGGACAGGAACTCATATATACCAGGTGACCTATTACAGCACATAATATCTTGGTCCATTTATCATCCAACTGATAACTTGTTCAACCTTAAGTGTGGTGCACCTTTCTGATCCAATGAAAATGACATAAGTTGCTCACTAGATGATCGACATCATTACAGGGACAGTCACATCGAGTAGAGTCACTTGTCTACCCTCTTGCAGTCTGTTTAGGTTCCTATTAGTGACCTGCTCTTCAAAGGTTAACCGTTGGACGACTTCACAAGGGACTCCTATTGCATCTAGTTCGACATATAGATCTCTTGACATGATAAGGAGAGATAACCAAGGAAGAGCTCAAGTGAGAATAACATGTCGGTGTAGTTCTGTAATGGATCATGACTAGAAACCTCGATACCAGCGCGTGCCGAGCAGCACAGCCTTGTGTGTGCACCCACAAGAGGCTCTCGGTTTCGTCGCGGCACCATAGATCGCTAATCGTGGCACCATTACTGAACATACAACCCACAAGAAATCTCACATGGCATAAATTGGGTTGCATAGGAGCAAGCACTATGCGAAGGAGGGATAGCAAACAAAGGTAGTCATAAGGTTAGGAGTCAACAAGCGGGGATCTCAAGATTAAAACACAACACAAGGGAGCATAGCTTAATTGCCAAAGACAACTCGAAAGGGGGACTTCTTGCCAAATTTCCATATATCGTCTTGTGTCCACCAAGTGATTACCAAAACTTGGACGTGGTTCTAGGATAGCGCTCTTCAACACTCAGATGCTTACCGAGGACAAAAGGGGTGATAACTATGGCACTAATTAGATAACAAGCATACATACCCACCACTTGGCTAAACTAGAGGACATTATAGGTTAAGCATGTAACCACAATTATTTCTAGCAAGGCTAAGCACACACTTTTCTCAAGCACTTCCTATTCAAGCAACATGGAACAAGGCATTCTTGTTTAACTCCACACAAGGAAGATAGTGCAATACATCGATCACAAGTTACTTAGTACTTAGAACAGAGGAAGGGAAGCATATTGATGCACAAGCACAATCATGATGCATGCTCGTCCTATTCGTCCTCACAAAAATTGCCAACCTAAGGTGGCAATCACGTTCTAGGTTGGTGGCATAACACGTACTCTCTCGATATATAGCTAGTCGTCACCACATTCAATCTACGCATTAAGTGGTTAGCGTACATCACAGCAAATTCATTGCAGCCCATTCCCATAAGAGATAAATAAGCGCACAATAAAAATAAAACTAAGATACTCTCCATATATACATCCCTGTATGTATATACTTTGAGATCCATAGCTACCCGATAAATATACCCGCAATTAAGTACCTTCATATATACATGTGTGTAACATGTAAATATTCCAAGAGCTACGCCTAACTCTCCCTTAGACCGACAGCTTGACGGTCATGCTCTCACAACTCACACTTTCCTCAGGCGTGAGGCAATTGATCCATACATTACCATTCAAACGAATGGCATCCATATAATAGCACGCCGTATGGACGCATTTAAGTAAAAATTGCAATAAAGTACATCTCCCAAAGTTAGTACTTAGATAGCCACCTAATAGTCCTTAATCGGGCATAAAAGAAGATGTCGCTAGCATAGTTTTGCAAATAAGTTTTGACAAATTTGTCTCAGTAGCTAAAGTTTTAGTTAAAATAGATCTTTTAAAACCAAAACTTGGCTTTTAAAACTATGTACCGACAAAGATTATGCTTAATCTCGCCGATACCACCAGATGTGAATCAGCCCAATTTATATTTAGAGATCAAGTATGGTTGTCCCCGCTAACACGCTGACACACCCATACTTTCACTCATATAAACCCGTAGTCCGCCGAGTGTCCCGAAAGACCTCGGTAAATCAACATCACAACCAAGATCGCGTGATTAAGCAAATACACATCACATACATCGGGTTGCAGCGGAAATAATGTTACAAAGGGTTTAACAAATAATAGTACAAATTTGGGTTTCAAAACCGCTTAGTGAAAACAACATAGCTTTCAAATGATTACATTAATATAGTTTCAAATATATTGCTAGCATAAGTGACATCATCCGACAAAAGCATATAGATGAGAAGTAAATATAGAATCACCGAGCCCACCGGCGGTTAGCCACCATCATCAACAAAGTCGAGAACTTCACCAACAATAAGGTGGATAAACCCCGAGTACTCGAATGTACTCAAATTGCACTTACCCGTCAGAAAACTAGAAATAAAGTGACACCAAGGATCATGCAAGGCTTTCTTTAGTGGGCTAGTGACTCATTTCAGAAAAGCATATGTTATAATGAATAAACCATTTTAAATACTTTGCATCATCTTTATTATAACCTATCCATCTAGGTAAGCACCTGTACTATAGCAATCACTTGATTAACCAATAACACCCAGTTACCAATTAAGATTAGCATATCCCATACCATCCAGATAACCATCATTGTTCCATAATAATTACTACGATGAAGTAACTCGAGTCAAGTGCTCACTATCCAGGAGCGATGGCGATTCGAATCGATTCCTAACCAGCTGGTGATTTATTCCTTACACAAACCTCACTCACCCGCTAAAGTGAGATATTGATCACCGAGTCAACTTTTCGTGTATCTCGAGTTTGCCAGAACCACATGTACCGGGGCCGACCGATCGCACTTTGGTCTTATCATCCCGCCCGTGTCCTACCACACCGCTTCCGCACACAAGGCGTCATGGGCAATCTACTCGCCCAAAAATCTCCCAGCCATCAAGGGTCGGAAGGTACTTTATCCGCCAGCTAAATGTAAGGCATGCGTTCAACATGACTCGAGGGCCAACAACGGTCGGTCCTTAATCGACACAGACGGAAACTAACAAAGACCCCGTAACCCCGTCTGTTGCCTCCAACTTTTCCGTCCGGTCTCCAATTATCCATCACACATGGTTACTTCCAGGATATCATTCTTTCCATAGCTAAATTCTTCCAGTAACCACCTATAATGTAGGTGATCGGATATCACCGATCGCTACCGGTCTAAGCAAGGCTAAGCAGTTATTCGATCCTGACCTAACAGGGTAAAAAGGTAATAAGGTAGGCAAGGATAGTAATAAATGCATCAACGGTTTCAATCAACTCCTACAACTTAATGCAACAATATATAACTCATATATAGAAAGAATTTCTTTTATAAATTAGGAGACTTATAATGCTCCGGGGCTTGCCTGGGATCCGACACAAGTCAGTTCAGTTAGCTTGCACCGTCCTGGTGACGTCTCAGGTCCTAGCATTCGCTTAGTCCTTCCATCTTCGGGATAGATCCTGAATACATCGTCTTCGGGTTCGGTTCCAACATCATGTTCTTCACGTGGTTCATCTAGCGCACCTAGATGAGATGCAATATGCAAGTGCATAAATATGAAGAATAGTACCATGAGACACATCACAAAATAGCAAGCAAGACAAGCATAGTTTACACTAACACACTTAAGTACTTTTATGATGCTTAACTTAAACATCACACAATCTATCATGCTAAGATGGCAAAGAAGACGACAACACCAATCATGACACAAGTTTCCCCAGATCTCAAGTGCTCTAACTCAGTCATCATTCAAGGCATACGTCACACTTAAGAATATACAAGCAAGCACTATAATTGGAATCTGCCAATTTCTGGACATGCAAACAGCAGCTACAAGATTTAGTTATAACTGGAGTTACACAAATCCAAATGACTTGCAAGAAGACATTATGGAAAGCTTATGAAATTTTCTACAATTCATCTTTAATCATCTTAGCATGATTCTCAAGTTAACTAAGTCAAATATACTCATTTACAGAAACTGGTCTACAATTGACAGAAAGCAGTCATTCCTGAAACCCAACTTTAAACAGCTATAACTCTTAAACTACTTGGCCAAATGACACCAAATTTTAATAGAAGCTAGATACATGAATTATCTACAACTTTTGTATAAACAAGTTTCACAACAAAGCACATTATCATGAAGAACTTTGCTAAGTTCCCAGATCTGTCCATAAACCACATCGGCAAGAAAATAATTATTAACTTATGTTGCAAATGCATAATTGGGCAAAACCAACTTTACCAACATTTCACACATGACTAAAGAACACCAGAAAACCTAGTGTACATGACCAAATAAATTCTTTTAATGCATTTCTTAATTTATTTTAGATAACAAGGTGACTTAATGAACATATACCAAAAGTATACAATAAACTCTACAAAAATTACAGTGGCTCACATATCCTCTCAATAGTCTACTGTACAAATTTCACTCCATTTGGATATGTATAGCAACCTCTATGAAAAAGACAAGTTGCTAAAGCAAGAATTCATGTGAGAGCAAGATAAACCAATAACTCATTCATACTTCATCCAATACTCATGAAATTTTTACCACACATCAACTATCACATGAGTAGCATGCCACAAAAATTTCACTTCATTTGGAGCCCTAGATCTACAGTTATGAAAAATAACAAATTCAACTAGCATTACAACCTTCCTGCACAAATCTATTTTTACCGCAAAATATTTAAACTAAAACATGCCATATTATAGATCCACTGCATAGACAATTTCACAAGGATTCCAAAAAGTCCTCATTTGCTATTTTACGAATTTCCTACGATTTACTATGAATTTCCAAAGTTCCTGCAAAATAATTACAACCCAGTCCTTATGGCACTATTCACCTGAGTCTATGACATTGCAGATAAGACCCTCCCTTTCTTCGAATTCTTGCGCGAAGTCCTTGACGGGGTTCAAAGCAGAGAGGCCGCTCGGAGGCTCACGGTGCCGGCTGAGGAGGCTCACGCCATGGCGATGGAGGGGCGGAGGAGCACCAGTGGGTCCACGCCACACCACCGGTGGTCTCTTGGATGGCCGAGAGGTGGCCCGAGGACGGCCGGCCATGGAGCTTCAAGGCGACGGCAGCTTCTCTAACGACGGGGAGCATCAGCGGCCAAAGGCGCCGGTAAAGGAGGTCCAGAGGCGCGGCGGAAGGAGGAGAAGGTGATGCCGCGCTTGGTTCGGACGGAGGAGGGACGGAGTGGAGGCAGATAGCAGCAGCAATGCTCCTCTCCTTCGGCTTGTCCATGGCGGACGCGCCTTCTGATACAAGGCAAGGCATGTTCTGAGAGGGCGAGGGAGGAGGAGAGTAGGGCGCGCAGCAGAGAGGCGAGTGAGGGCGCCCGGTGCTCCCTATTAACGCAGCAGGGGCAAAGGCCAAGGGCGCCTCGACGCGCGGAGCAGAGGCGAGGAGCATGGCGACCAGCGTGTCTCATTTGGGGCCCACCGTCGAACACACAGTGCGCGAGAGAGTTCCCGACTTTTTCAGTTCAAAACGCGGCATATTCGGCTTGGATTCGGACTGGCGCTGTAGAAAAAGTTGTTGTGCACAAGCTGCTCTCCAACTTTTATTAAGGGTGCCTAGACATTAAACTCTCGGATTAGTAGCTAATCAAGCCTCAAGTTGATAGTGTCAATGTGTTGACAGCGATTAACAAACTCCAAAAATTGAGGGTCATAACAAGGTCCAACGAGTGTCATCCTTTTGCATGGTCTTCTTCTCGATGTATGCTCCAACTTTTATTTTGGGGTCAAGTCAAGTTACTTAACGAAATTTGGAGAACGCGAGACGTCAATGCCGATGTCGACGAATTTCTAGACTTAGAATATTTCTAAGTCCTGAAATCAGCAGCAAATTCGATCTTGTGACCTCGATTTGACTTACTTCCAAGATGATCTAGCTCTTCGTCCAAAAACAAAGTTTGTTCTACATGATATGGACTACAACTTTCATTTAATGTCCACCCTCAAAACTGGTATAGAACCTATTGTTCTACTTTGACCAAAGTAGGATCACGATGAAGCTTAAATTATCCTTTTTGATCAATTGGAGCATTTTCTTGGCATTTGCCCAACATGAACCCTTCATGACTTTTGTTGTAGAGTTCATCTAGAGTCATTTGGGCATGGTTGCAAGATTTGGTTGACGATCGAGAATTCCATTCACTTTATAAATTAATTCAAGCAAGGACATAACTCGTCATTTCATCTGACTTTTTGATTCCAAACTTCATGAAACTTTTCGAGTGCCCAATATAGATGGTTATTGATGTGAGACACATGAAGATATCCCAATCACACCACCCAAGCATATATCTTGAAAAGGGCCTATATGTAAGCAAGGGTGCAATATCCAAGTTTAGGTCGGGGCTCAATTCCATAGGTTGACCTTGACATCTTCATCATCACTTAATATACCATGTTTTAGCTCAAACCCATTGCTTAACTGGTGGCAAACACCTGGGGTGTTACAGTAACCCTACCCCTCGAAGTATATAAGGTGGGCAGGGGACCCCTCTAAAAAACATATCTCATTGACATACAACAATACAATCAGACGCAGGACATAGGTATTACGCCTTCTCGACGGCCGAACCTGGATAAAACCTCGTGTGTCTTGCGTCACCATCTTGTTTGTGGCTTGCGCATCTGTCTGCCGACAATCTACTACCTTGGGCGCGCCAGGTAGGGGGTGTGCGTACTGCTCTCCAAACGAACAAGATGGTCATCATCCCCGGCTTCATGGCTACGCCGAACGGCCTCACGTTCACCATCGGTCAGATCACCTGGACCACCGGCTCCGACGACTTCATCGCCACGATCACGGAGGAGGCACGGATTCAATCCGCGTCGACCGCTGCTTCACCTGCATCGGCTATGGCTCCGACCACGGTGGATACGGCTCCGACCACGGTGGATCTAGCTCTGACCACGCCCGCATCGCTTTCAGCCACGCCGATAATCCGTCGTTCGCTTCCCCGCTACAAAGGGAGGCAGATCGACAACACCGACCTGCTCGACTCCATCGATCGGGTCGGCACCAAGCTCGCTGAAACCTTAGCTCTGGTAAGTTCAATTCAAATTGGACCTAATGAGCAGGTAACCGCTTCCCACAATAGATCTACCTGACCGGCTCGGGCCAATCGTCCTACATGACTT
Source organism: Miscanthus lutarioriparius (assembly GCA_904845875.1). Taxonomy (NCBI): domain Eukaryota; kingdom Viridiplantae; phylum Streptophyta; class Magnoliopsida; order Poales; family Poaceae; genus Miscanthus; species Miscanthus lutarioriparius. The sequence goes on along the minus strand of CAJGYO010000008.1, from coordinate 38,186,247 downwards.
GGTACAGATCTCGTGGTCATATCTACTCCTGAAGGACGCTCCGCTCGTCGTCGGCCAGCCTCCGTGACGGGTCTCCAACTCTCCGAGTACGAAGCCTTGACGGAGAACTACCAGGCCCAGCCCTACGGCCTACGAAACGCTGCCTCCAACTACGCGTGTAATATACAACGCCGCTTGGATCTGTGTCGACCTCAGTCGAAGCCGCAAAATTTCGTCAACATGGTCCGGATTGAGGATTATCAAGAAGGATCCGTCCACACAGTCCAAGAGGGTGACTCTAGCTCCTCGTCTGGCATCGCATCCAATGCCTCCGACCACACTGAGCTCCAGCGTCACGATGATGAAGGTGTCGAATACGATCTGGATATCCCAGACCACGCCCCAGGGTACCCATAATTCCCGTCCTTCCCACCAAGACGAGGGGATTTGATCAATGTTGTCAGTAATGATGAACCACCAGCAGTCGGCGAAATAGAACAGGAAAGGATTGCACGTGAAGCACGTAATATTGACCGGTTTAATCGCCGACAAATCGAAGCTGAAGCAGAAGAGGAGGCACGACGCATAAGGGTCCAGCCACGCGACCTCAACAATGCTTTCGACAGGGTGGGGGACAAACAGGTCTTCAGGACCCCAAGCGCCAACGTAGCCGTCGCTATGGCGACAATGCAACGGCTACCCAATACCCCGGAAACTCAGGCAGTTCGCGATGAAATACAAGCCTATCTGACGGCTGCTATGGCCCAGACCGCAGAGATTGTAAATCAAGCCCGGGCTCCCTCCGTCTCAGTCGAGTCAAGCCACAGCCGCCAGTACTCATGCCGCTCACAGCCACCCAACCTACGTGGCTCGTGCAACAACGACCCATCAGATAACCGTCAAGGCGGAAACGGTGGCCATGATGGCGGTCGAGATAACAACTATCGTCGACAGGACAATCGCCGCAACGTCCGAGACGACAACCGCCACGACAACCACGGTCGTAGAGCTAATCAGGATGGCAACCGAGATCGCCGTGATGACAATAACGATCTCCGCCACTACCTCGGAGGACGTGATCTGCGTGATCGCATCAACCAGAGAGCCAACGATCATGCATCCCATGAGAGCTATCGCCGTATGGAATATGATACTGCCCACGGCCCGTCGGGTTTGAAGCAGTTTACTCCGCACCTTCGCCAAGTCATATGACCCAAGAACTTCAAGCTCGAAAAACTTTAGAAGTATGACGGCAAGGAGAACCCCGAATTATGGGTCATGCTCTATGAGACCACGTGTAGATCAGCCATGGCTGACGAGCATGTCATGTCTAACTACTTTCCAGTAGCTGTTGGTCATGCAGGTCACTAGTGGCTGGTCAGCTTGCCGGCAAACTACTTCGATTCCTGGCAAGAACTCAGGCAAGCTTTCATCGACAACTTCATTGCCACTTGCGAGCAACCCGGCAACAAATATGATCTATAGCTGATTCGAGACCGGAAAGATGAGCCGCTACGCGAGTACGTCCGGCGTTTCTCGGAGATGCGCATCAAGGTCCCGTCAATATCCGACAGCGAGGCAATCGAGGCTTTCATCACTGGCCTCCACTTCCACGACGCTCTAAGGGACAAGCTCCTTCGCAAGAGGCCTGAGTCGGTCACAGCGCTCCTGGCCATCGCTAAGAAATATGCGGGCGCCGACGACGCTAAAAAGATAATTATCGAAGAAGCAGCAAGGGTACCGCACTCTGACCACCCCCCACACCGCGACGACTACCGCGGTAATCGTGGTTGGAGCGACAATTTTGACCGCCGCAACCAGCGCAACAACTCCCGCGACCACCGCGACCAACGTAATCAGCGACGTAACCGCCGTGACGATTACAGGGGCAAGCGTGCTCGGGAAGACGATGGCGAAGTCAACACCGTCAAAAAAGGGGGCGGGCGTCATAACTACGAAGAAGATTACGCCAAAGCATTGAAGGGGCCCTGCCAGCTCCATCCCAAGTCAAACCACACCATGGAGAACTGTCGCGTTCTCAAGTCTATCTACACGCGTCAACAGGCTCTGGACATGTCCGACAAGCCTAACGATGCAGGGAACAGCGTAACGAGGACAACGACGACGACGACATAGATCCCCGTCACAAGTATGTCAAGCCAACCGATCGCGTACACACCATCATTGGAGGCAAAGTGTCCATTGAGACCAAGCGAGAACGCAAGCTGCTCGCCCGTGCTTGCTTGAACGTGGCCAACACCGACAACCTTATCGCCGATCCATGGCTCCCTCCGTGGTCTCACCGCGAGATCTCCTTCAGCAAAAAACACCAATGGGCCACAATACCTGAGCCAGGACATTTTCCCCTGGTCCTTGATCCTTGTATCAACAAAGTTCAATTCAACAGAGTGCTGATTGATGGCGGCAGCTCCATCGATATACTGTTCAAGAACAATCTGCCGGCCCTGAAGATAACCCAGGTGGATCTCAAGCCATACGAGGCACAGTTCTGGGGTGTTCTCCCCGGACAGAGCTCTACACCTCTTGGGCAGATCACGTTACCTGTGCAGTTCGGGACCCCAAACCACTTCTGCACCGACTACGTCAACTTCGTGGTCGCTGACTTCGACGGTACCTACCATGCTATCCTGGGTCGACCATCGCTCACCAAGTTCATGGCCATACCTCATTACAGGTATCTGGTGCTGAAGATGCCTACCGAGAAGGGAGTTCTAACTCTCAGGGGCAATGTATACGCAGCTTATACCTGCGAGGATGATAGCTTCAGAGTAGCAGAGGCTCACGACCTCTCTATTCGCATGACCGCAACCATGCTCGACGCCAGGAAGACCTCGGCCGACCACCTGGGGATCCTAGAGCTCGAGGCTCCACGCAAGAACACTAAGTCCAAGGAGCACTAGGTGATCCAGCTGGTCGACGGCGATCCCAGCAAAACGGCCCTTATCGGGGCCAACCTGGATCCCAAATAGGAAGACGCGCTCGTCAGGTTCTTGAGGAGCAACGTGGATGTGTTCGCATGGAAACCTGCTGACATGCCCGGTGTACCTCAGAACTTGATCGAGCACTCCTTGAATGTCAACAGCAAGGCAAAACCTATCAAGCAGAAGCTACGACGGTTCACTCGCGACAAGAAGGAGGCGATTAGGGTAGAAGTTACATGGCTTTTGGCAGCCGGATTTATTAAAGAAGTATATCATCCGGAGTGGTTATCCAACCCGGTTCTTGTATGCAAAAAGAATAATGAATGGAGAATGTGCGTTGATTATACTGATCTCAACAAACACTGCCCTAAGGACCCCTTCGGCTTACCTCACATAGACGAGGTCGTAGATTCAACCGCCGGTTGCGAGCTACTTTCCTTTCTCGATTGCTACTCTGGTTATCACCAGATCGCTCTCAAAAAGGACGACCAGACCAAGACATCTTTTATCACGCCTTTCGGCGCCTACTGCTACACGACCATGTCGTTTGGGCTCAAAAACACCGGGGCTACCTACCAACGCGCTATACAGGCTTGGCTCAAAGACGAAATAAAAGACGACCTCGTCGAGGCTTATGTTGATGATGTAGTTGTCAAAACCAAGGAAACGCATACCCTTGTTGACAACCTGGAACGCACCTTTGTAGCCCTTAACACATTCCAATGGAAATTAAACCCAAAGAAGTGTATCTTTGGTGTTCCTTCCGGCATACTACTTGGCAACGTCGTCAGTCACGACGGCATACGCCCTAACCTGGAAAAAGTCAAAGCTATCTTGGACATGAAGTCACCCAAAAAGGTAAAGGATGTTTAGAAGCTTACCGGATGCATGGCTGCTCTCAGCCATTTCATATCAAGATTAGGTGAAAAGGGACTACCGTTCTTTAAACTGCTCAAAGCATCCAAGAAGTATGAGTGGTCGGAGGAAGCAGACGCTGCCTTCACACAGCTGAAACAATACCTTACGTCACCTCCGGTCCTCACTGCTCCCAGAGAAGACAAAACACTCCTGCTTTACATTACGGCAACTAATCGAGTGGTTTCCACAGCCATGGTGGTCGAACGTGACGAGCCCGGCCATGTCTACAAGGTACAACGCCCAATCTATTTCATCAGTGAGGTGCTCAATGAATCCAAGACCAGGTACCCACAGATCTAGAAATTAATCTATGCCATACTGATAACATCCCGAAAGTTGAAACATTACTTCGACGGATATCGTGTGGTGGTCATGACTGAGTACCCTCTGAGAGACATAATTAGCAACAAGGATGCAAACGGACGCATTGTCAAGTGGGCAATGGAGCTATGCCCTTTTTCCCTGGAATTCGCAAGCCGTACTACGATCAAGTCTCAGGCACTCGTCGATTTCATCATTGAGTGGACAAACTTAAGCATGCCTACCTCTCAAGGGCCCGACGAGTGTTGGAAGATGTACTTCGACGGTTCCCTCAACATCGATGGCGCAGGAGCAGGAGTCCTTTTTGTGTCGCCGTCCAAGGAGCAGCTCCGGTACGTCCTCAGGATTCATTTCCCAGCATCTAATAACGCCGCTGAATACGAAGCATGCCTACATGGTTTATGCATTGCGGTTGAGCTCGGCATTAAACGTCTCTATGTCTACGGAGACTCAGCTCTGGTCATCAACCAACTCAACAAGGACTGGGACACGACCAGTGAAAGGATGGATGCATACTGCAAGTCGATCAGAAAGCTGGAAGGCAGGTTTTATGGCATCGAGTACACACACGTGGTCCGGGACAAAAATCAAGCAGCGGATGCGCTGTCCAAGTTGGGATCATCCCGAGCCAAAGTCCCACATGGCGTATTCATCCAAGACCTGCTCACGCCTTCCATTGAGGAGGAAGATCCCATGGTCGACAAGCCTCTAGACAAGCAATTGGTGGCTACGGTTCCAGTGTCGAGCACCGCTGAGCCATCTCCGACCATGCATGAGCCCGACTGGAGAGAACCTTTCATCAAGTACCTTGACAGATGGCAGCGGTTATACTGATCGGGCAGAAAACGAGCGCCTGATGCGTCGCAGTAAGCAGTATCTGCTCGTCGATGCCATGTTATGGCGCAAGAACGCAAAGGAGGAAATCTTGATGAAGTGTATAACCTGGGAGGACGGCGAACGTCTCCTGGACCAAATCCACTCCAGCTCCTGCGGCAACCACGCAGCCTCGAGAACGCTGGTCGGTAAGGCTTTTCGAGCAGGGTTCTATTGGCCGTCAGCAGTAGCCGACGTGAAGAAGCTAGTCCGCCACTGTGAGGGTTGTCAGTTCTTCGTCAAGAGAATCCACGTACCAGCACATGAGATCCAGACAATACCAGCCTCTTGGCCCTTCGCATGCTGGGGACTGGATATGATCGGGCCTTTCAAACCGGCTCCTGGGAAATTTACATGCGTCTTTGTGCTGATCGACAAATTTTCTAAGTGGATAGAATACATGCCTCTGGTGCAGGCATCCTCAGAAAAGGCTGTCACATTCCTTGACTAGGTCATTCACTGCTTTGGCATACCCAACAGCATCATCACTGATCTGGGCACTCAGTTCACCGGGAATGCTTTTTGGGACTTCTGCGATGAAAGGAGCATAGTAGTAAAATACATCTCGGTGGTGCACCCTAGAGCTAATGGACAAGTCGAGCGGGCAAATGGAATGATTTTGGACGCATTGAAGAAGATGATGTACAGAGAAAATGACAAAGCTCCTGGAAGATGGCTCAAAGAGTTACCAGCCATGGTCTGGGGCCTCAGAACTCAGCCCAGTCGTAATACCGGCGTCTCACCATACTTCATGGTTTACGGCGCCGAGGTAGTCCTCCCAGTAGATATAGCTTTCAGATCAGCATGGGTAGAGAACTTCGACGAAGGCAAGGTCAATGAAGTATGGGAGCTAGAAGTGAATAGCGCAGAAGAGAAGCGGCTCGATTTTTGTATACGTACGGCAAAATACCTAGCTGTTTTGCGCAGGTACTACAACAAGAATGTTAAAGAGCGGTTTTTCGTGGTCGGGGACCTGGTCCTGAAGTGGAAGATGAACCAGGCTGGTGTTCATAAACTCGCAACCCCATGGGAGGGGCCCTTCATGATCAAGGAAGTCACATGACCAACGTCTTACAGGTTAGCTCACCTGGACGGTACGGACGTACCAAACTCGTGGCACATCGACAAGCTTAGACGTTTCTATGCTTAACCACCGAGATTTGTACTCCTTTTGTACTTTCGATTTACTTCAATAAAGTTATTATGATTTCTTCGACCACTCTAATGCGCCACTTCGAATTTTATGGTTGTTCTAACTTAGCCAGTAAAAGCCGACCACCATTCCTTCTATGGTTTTCGGATCAGGCCCTGTCTCCGATTCCTCCCAACACGTGTATGGGATCCGTTCTCTATGTTACGGGTGATCGGCAGGTCTTCCCTGGTTTGACTTGTCCACGTCGACGTGTGCACAGGTCATGCACCTCACACTACGACCACATGGCAAATTAGGGCCGTACAAACTTCTCGGGATGACGTGTCGAGCAAAATGGTACAACTAAACAGAACGTTAACATGTTCTCACTTAGTTACACCAACATGAGTATCAAGCTTAAATACGTTTTATACAAAGCAAACAAGCTTATGATGATATACAGTTACGTTATTACAAGCTTGCCTGAAGAGGCTCAAGTTTACAATAACACAACTATGTCCTCCTTCTACAGCTCTAAGCCTATTCCATTGGCTGGTCGGGGCACGCGGCACCTACTGCTCGCTGTTTCTGATATCCTACTCGAGTCTCGGGGACTCCTGTGCTGGTCGAGCTGAAGGGGATGGCCCCGTCGATGCCTGGCTGGTCGAGACCGCAGGCTTCGTCGGTTGGCTTACAACTGATGGCGTTTCCAGTTGACTTGTCGATGGCGCACCCTGTACAGGTGCTGTCCCACCTCCACATAGGTTAATATCGCCAATTATCTTTGATGACAGGTCTAGCTGGGCCATCCGAAGCTCCTCAGCCTTGTCTGGGTCTACCTCCTTCGGGTACCCAGCCTCTAGGCGCTTGAGATCGATCAGGGGGTAGTGGGCACGCACCATGCTTAGCACATGTGCACCCGTGTACTCACCCGCCTCCTTCATGAACTCTTGGAACCAACTCCATGCCTTTCGGCACCTCTCGACCAGTCCGAGCTCTAGCGTCCTTGGCGTTTCCTCTGTAAGCGCCGGATCGATAAGGTCGAGGATGGGCAAAATGCCAGTTGCCACTTCCTGGCACCGGTTCTTCCATGTGTCCTGATCCTCGGTGGTCTCTAGGCATCGCGTCTTCCAGCCGTCACGATCTTTAATCACATCTTCTAGATGTTTCTTGGCATTGATTTTTAAAACTGCAAACAGTACAAGACATCAGAATGTAACGGCATGACAAGAAAGGGCGGGCAACAGAATGAGCAAGGTGGTCTGGAACACTTACTTTTTAGTTCCTCCTTCATCTTAGTTGCATGGTCTCGGAGTTTAGACTAGTCGTGCGCCAATTTCTCGTTGTCCTCCTTCAGGCGACCACACTCTGCGGTTACACGGATATTCTCCTCTTGGAGGCGGGTTACTTCGGCTTCTAATCCTGCGCTACAGCTGTCACTACCAACAATGGAACAACACGTGTCATGCGCTTGCTGTGATAAAATGACAACTTACTTGTTTTTTCCTGCTCTTTGTTACTGAGCTGGATGACCAGATTCTGGTTTTTTGCATCTTGTTTCGTCCTCTCCCGGTCGGTGGCTTCAAGCTGGCGGCGCAAGCGTTCCACCTCGGCTGCCAGTCCTCTATTGTTTGTCGTGATTCCCTCAATCTAGTCGAAGCACCTTTTTTGATACCTTGCGGTCTTCATCAAGTCCTGCATATAAACAAGCTAAGTCAGACAGTTTGACTAAATGGTAGGATCAAGTGGTCAAGCCAAACATACCTGAACTTCTATCACCAGACGTTTTGCCGCTCGTTCAACTTTTAGGGTCTCTTCGACCTCTGGGATTTCCTCATGCATAACCCACTCGTCGTTCCACCGATGCGACATATATACATGTTGTCGTTTGTCTTGGGGATGGCCCAGGATCTCTTCTACTTCGTCCTCTTCGGCCTCTTGTTTAGGAGGCGGCGCTGGTCTAGAGTTCGTAGTCTCTGCGACCACTATGGCTTTCCCATGAGCCGTGGCATTGGCAAGTGTGCTTTTTGCCACCTCTGGCTGCTGCTCCTCGGCTTGGTCCGGTCCCCTTGGCGCCAAGGTATCCTCCTCAGCAAGGGTAGTGCTTGGAGCACTAGTACTTGGCTCGGCTCTCTCCTTGACCAGCTGCTCGGGGACTATCGTCTGGCCGCTTGTCTGCTGAGGTTCTGGTGGATTTTCTTCTCTGAGCTCCTCCACATCCGGGTCATTGGGCGCTTCTTTTCCGTCATTGTTGGCGGCGGCGTCGTCTGCACCAACCCGGCACCGGTCGGGATTTTCGTTGATGCCGACCTAATATATCGAGATAAGTTCGTAAAAACAATAGCATTCAATACAAATTGTAAGCTTACATCAAGGTTGCAAATACTTACAGCTCGGAAGCACGGAATGACGTGGCGAAGGAGCGTCTCTTCGACCGTGCTTGCTCCACGTGCTCGGCGGGTTCCACTGGGTCTTTTTTCGCGACCAATCACCGTGTTCGGGGGCCTAGTGTTTGACCCTTTGTCGCTTTCGACATCTGTGTTGCAAAGTGGTCGGTGATGCGATTCCTCACGACATAGAGGAGCCACCCTGCTCCGTCAACTCCAGTTGTCTCCTCTTCTTTCGAGGGACGAGTCGGAAGATGTCTGCATCCTCTGTTTCATCATCCGACAAAGGGAAGATGGCCTGACGACGTTTTTTGGCCACCGACCGCTTGCCAGCAGCCTTGACCATTACCTCCTCTCCAACCCCAAGTATGGCCCAGTCGACGTCTTCGGCCCTGTCACTGGTCTGGGGGTTGGGCCGACAACTTGCGGCCAATCCACACCAGGGGGTGGAGACACGAACACTGATGCCCTATCATGACCATTACTCTGGGAAATATAAAGGCGACAACACAGTCAATTTTTGTTACAACATAACTCTATAGGTACAAGGAAGCATAATTTACCTTTGGGGGAGGTCGAGCCAGCTTGAAGGCATGCTCGATGTCGTTTAACCTAACATAATTGGGATCCGCTAAGTTGAATAGCTCCCCAATCCTGGCTTTGACTTCGATTTTATCAAGTGCTTCTTTTCTGGTCCTCGTTGGATCTACGCTTCCCTGGTATTCGTAACCAGGATGTACCCTCTTCTGGCAGGGCTGGATCCTTTGGCTGATGAAGTTTCTGACCACACTTGGACCATCCAGCTTCCTCCATGGGATCATCCTGAGCAGTTCTGCAACCTGTTCCAAGTGCTCGAGCTTCTCCGACCAGATGTTTTTCTTCTCTAGAATGAACCCCACGTCGCACATGGTGATCGTGTTCGGCTCTTCGCGGATGTAGAACCACTTCTTGTACCATTCGTCTAGCGATGTGTTCCAAGGGCAGTGGAAGTACTGGGCTTTCATCCCGTCACGCAGATTGAGATATATGCCTCCGGCTATCTTCGAGCCGCCGCTCCCTTTCTTCCGCAGACAGAACAGATGGCGAAAGAGGTCGAAATGGGGCTAGAAGCCACCATATGCTTCGCAAAGATGGATGAAGGTGGAGACACGAAGAATTGAGTTGGGATGCAGATTGCAAATCCCAATCTCATAGTACAAACAGAGCCCCTGGAGGAAGGGGTGCACTAAAACCCCAAAACCCCGCTTGAAGAAATCCTCGAAAACCACAATCTCACCTGGTTGTGGATCGGGGTAGCTTTCTCCTTCCGGCGCGTGCCATCCCACGAGTGCCTTGTTGTGGAGCACTCCCATGGTGACAAGGTCTTCGATGGTCTGATCATTGCTCCTTGACCTCCACCACTCCTTCGCCATGACTCCGGCTTTCTTCTGGGCATTTTTCTTCGCCATTAATCTGTCCTTGCTAAAAGTGGCGGTTACGGTGGAGTGGTGATGGGCGATGATTTCGGAGGAATAGGGTTTGGCAAGAGGAAGAAGAAGGCGGCGGCGACTGATAATGGGGGTTGGTAAAAAATAACTTACCGGTCCTATATTATAAATAACCAAGATTTCCATCGTTTCATCTGCCCAAGATTCTTGGGAGATGTGCGCGCGTGCTGCAGACGGTTGTTTTCACAACCTTGAGATCTACGCCAATAAATGCGTCCCTTTGTTACCAGTGTACGCGCCTCTTTGTTGCTAGTGTGAGAGGGCCCACACTGACGCACCTCTTTATAGGTGCCAAACGACTGTTTGCTAGAAAGGGCAAGAAGACAGTTTGACGTGCTGTACCTGTCTGCTTTTTTGACCAGACGTGTACGATTGGATTTGACAGAGTAAGAAGATAAATAAATACACCAAATAATAGTACAAGCGGCGTTCGTTTTTTCGCTGCATGTCTTGTGCTCAAGTATGTCCTGGACCACTACCGTGCTCGGGGACTGCCTAGACCACTGCCGTGCTCGAGGATTGCCCAGACCACTGCCATGCTCAGGGACTGCACAGACCACTGCCGTGCTCGGGGACTGCATAGACCACTGCCATGCTCAGGGACTGCCTGGACCACTACCGTGCTCGGGACTGCACATACCACTACCGTGCTTGGGGACTGCTCCGACCACCAATGTGCTCGAGAATTGTCCCGACCACTGCTCGGAGATTGTTCTCCTCGGCTACATGTGATTCGTACTCACATATAGTTGAGACACATTTATTTCGACCTTGCTACAAGGCTTGTACTTCGCTTTCCAGCAAGCTTGGGGACTACATCGGTACGATGCACCTGCCGGTGCATCTCGTATCGCCTGAACGATGTTCGGGTTTTCAACTTAACTGGGAATTCTTTTTAGACCCTAGCACCACGTGCCTACGTCACCTACTACCAGGCTCGGGGACTAAGTGGGCACACTTCACCTTGCGGTGAATGTGTTTGTTTTTCGACCCTTACGCCTCTGATGATCAAGGATGCTACGCCTCAGGACCCTTACATTTCTTTTCAGAAATACAAGTGGGCACACTTCATAGGATGGAGATCTTTTTCTTTTTTCTTAAGAGCACCATACATTCTTTAGACAGCCTACTTCTCCGGCAATAACGGTGGTCAGAAATGTCAAAAACTCTGGCTTTACTATTCAGAGAAGGTTAGAGTGGCGTGTCGCAGCAAAACACATGGTGCTCGGGGACTAGCTGTGGGGGTATTAACCCCTATACCCTGACGGCTAAGATTGGGCCGGCCTGGATCAGTGGGTCTGGTCCACCAAAAGACGACGCGTGGCCCGACCAACCTGTTCGGAGTCCCGCGCAAGGAGTCAAGACAGATTTAGCGATCAAGCAAGATCTTGGTCGGTTAGAATAGGAATCCTTATCTGGTCACCTATGGAAATTGTAACTGACTAGGATTAGTTTCCAGATCTATAACCCTGCCCCTCAAACTATATAAGGCGGGCAGGGGACCCCTCTAAAAACATCTCTCATTGACATACAGCAATACAATCAGACGCAGGACGTAGGTATTACGCCTTCTCGGCGGCCGAACCTGGATAAAACCTCATGTGTCTTGCGTCATCATCTTGTTTGTGGCTTGCGCATCTGTCTGCCGACAATCTACTACCTTGGGCATACCCCTAGGTAGACTGCCGACCATATTTCATCAACACCCACCAAAGTCTATTGGACGCAAAGCAGCAGGAGGCGTTGACTCACAAATACCCCTAGCAGACATGAAGCAGCTCGTGTTCCGGTTGCGGTCCCTAAATTGTGCCTCAAGCTGGTCCAGGAAGCGAGGTTACCTACCACGTCGTACCTCAGGCAGACTATCTTCCTGCAAAAAAGCACAGTACAAAATGTTAAACAATGTAACCAATGTAATCAGAACTGTTAACAAGATAACATACCGATGTCATGGGCGGGGAACCTGCTTGAGTTTCCTAGTACTCAGGACCAGTGTCAATGTCGCCTGTACATGGGTCCCTCCCAAGCCTAGTGGCTATTAGCTCATCTTTCCATGTCAGGTGGGCTTTTTTGAGGGAACCTAGTTTGTTGTTGCATTGTTTCTTATCATAATGCGGGAAGTTAGTGTAAATGTTGTTCTAGCCAGTGGTGGTTAGACCCTATTGATTGAAGTTCAACTTTTCCTTCTCTTGAAGACAAAGGTCCAGCAACAGCTTGGTGTCATCCTCGCTCCAACTTGCACGCTTCGGTGGCATCTGTTGGAACATGGAAGGGCTAATGTCGTTTGTGGCTGGACATAGTAATGGTACCGCAAAAAAACCAAAGGCAAGCATGGGTGAACTAAAACATGATGCAATGGCCACAATTGTGTACTTGCCTTGATTTCTCGCTTCACGTGCTTGGAACACAAGTTGTACCGAGTGTCTTCCGGCGGGGAGCAGGAAGATCACACCTACATGATAAACATGCGAATCTGTCAGAGCTATATGTATACTAAAGTAATCCCCCTCAATGTCTTCTGCTTGTCCAAATTTAGAATAGAACTGTATGTATACTGTACTAACAACATATTATAAGAGTAATAAAAAAATAAACTGATGTCATGATTGTATTTATATAGGAAGAACACCGTGACAAATATGAATACCCATACATCCAGCATTGGTTAATATATTCAAATTTTGAGATACAGGGGGAATTTGGCTTGAACAAAATATAGTTACATCACAAGTAGCATCAAATCATCCTAAAATTTAGTAATGTGACAAACAATAAGAAATTTAAAACAACCAAAGGAAGACCATGTGATTCATTCATTGATGCATTATTCATAAGCCGTAAGCTGAACTGGCAGAGTTACAGGCATACAACCCATCCAACATTGGGCTACATGAGAAACCAGGGGAGCCAAGTCTACATGAAAACAGTAAAAAATAATGGAGTTTATGCTAACCCTCAAAGCAACGGATGTGCAAGGAATATGCTTCCCTAACAATCCATCCCTACATAGCCATCCACATCTGGGAGCAGAAACCTTAACCCTAATGAAGCAGATCTGGAAGTGTGTAGCAAAAATGGGATGAAAAAGATGGGAACATACCAAAAATGGCGATGTAGGGAGGGCAGAAGTAGGAGAAGGTGATGGATCTAGTGCCTTCGAAGGCGGCGTTTGCGGGTCAGATCTATAAAACGTGCAAAGGACACTGAAGAATCGGCCGCACGTGGAAGTAACGGTGGCTTCGAGGAGGGAAGGCGACGGAGCCAGCTGAAATGGAAGTAGGGAAGCAAGGATTTGTAAACCCTAAGAACAGGAATGGTCATAGACCAATGATTAAGGGGAAGGCATGGAGTGGACTACATACCCGAAAGGGTGGATCTGCCGCCGTAGGCGACGAAGGGGCTAGATCTGCTTGGCAAGACGACGATGACAAAGCGGTGACTTGGGGAAGGCGACGCCAAACCAATTCCGACGAGACACCCGGTGTCGATGTCACCTTCCTTCTTAGGCTCAAGGGATGGGAGGGGATAAGGACAAAGGGCGGCCGACGGCGATGTGGGATTGGGGGCACGGGCGAAGAAATCACCTCGACGGCAGCGGCATCAATAGCTAGGAGCGACAAAACCCTAAGCGCGCGAGCGAATGCGGGACAGGAGAGAGAGTGAGGATGGCGGCAGCTGGGTCTTCTAGAGCAGCCGAACGGCTGGTGTTCGCCTAGGCCAGGAGGCCCAATCAGCTCCAGCCAATTTCAGCCACAAATTCGAGCAGCCAAATGGGGCCATACTGCTATAAAACCAATCATGTTTCTTTTTCTGATTTTAATAAAGCGATTGGTCCATAACTTTACATTATATATAAACATTCAGAGAGTCATCAACTTGAGGCATTAGCTTATAATATAAGTACCTCTCTAAACTTGTCATTACAGATCAAGTTATGTCACTTTAGTATTTTCGTCTGCGCCCACGGGCCACATATATCGTTTGCCCACCAGAGCTCCATTACTTGAGTGGAGGGCCGATTTACGGTAGAGGAGGGCTGATCTATGACAAAGGAGGGCAGATTTGGGCGTGGAGGAAGGGAGGGGCGGAGGCAGAGGCTGCGACATAGAGGCGAATGATGGGCAACGATGACCATGTATCAGGAGAGGAGAGGAGAGGAAGAGATGAGACACAGGAGCTCTTGTTGGGCTCATACATCTATTTTATTTTCTTGTGGGCCCCACCTTTAATGTCTAACCAGGCTGAACAATGTGGAGTAACTAAAACAACTAAATCCCAATGACATAGGACCCACCTATAAAGACTAGATGGTCCATATAGATTGGACTTTCTCTAAGTATATTGCATGCAACCTTTTACTCTCATGGGATTATGCTATCCCATCCTTCAAAAAATTATGGAGCTATTTGGTTCGACATTTTTATCCGTCATCCTTTCATAGTGTGAAAGGTTTCATTATTTTCTATTTGGACACATAAGCCCATAACAGATTTGTCGGTGCGAAAAGTGACCAACAAGTAAATATTTGTAGTTTTGCCGTGCGTTGTGATCGGATGTGGCCTAGCACTCAATGACACCGGATTTATACTGGTTTAGGCAACGTGCCCTACGTCCAGTTTCAGTTGGTCGTTAACTTTATTCCTGAGCTCGGGTGCTCAAAGTTAGCTGTGGAGTTACAAACGAGTAGGAATGAGAAGGGGGATGTTAGAGGCCCGATCGGACTCTGAACCGAATGGGCGAGAGTGATGGGTGCTCTAACGTGTGCTAAATATTGGAGCATATGCACTGTGTAGCTGGGGGGTTCTAGAACCATTGAGCTATTCAATGCTCAGGTTTCCTAGAGCCAGAGAGAATGTCTAGCCTCTTTTCTTTCGAGAGCTGAGAGAATGTTTTTTTAGAGAGGAGAGAGCGCATCCCCTTTTATATTTTGAAGGGGATGGCCTTACTAGTTAGAGAAAGAGAGAGTGGATACATGTGCTACCTAGTCTTCTTGCCCACATTGTCGGGTATGAGATGGTCGTCGGCGCCCACAATACTATTTATGTTAGACGCATGTGGCAGCCTCTACCCTGTTTGCCTGGTATGGCAAACGTCGGCGCCTACAATACTGTTTGTACTCTAACGCGCCTTGAAGGTTGCATAGCGCCTGTCTGGCATGACCTGGTGGCACCGTCCTGAAGGTGCATAGGATATGGCAGGGTACGGTCCTCGGTATTGCGGTTGACTTGAGCGCCTTACCTTATCTGCTCTGCCTGATCCCCGGGCCCTCACCGAGCGGGGTCCCCGATCGGTCGTTCCCAGTCGGCCCCGACCGTGTCAGTCGGGGAAGAATCGCGAGCCGAGGTCCGGCGTATCCCCGGGCAAAAAAGGAGGTCAGAGTTGGACTGTGTCCCTACCTTGGCTAGGTCTTCTGGTTAGGGATCGGATTGTTGCCCTGGCCTATCATTATGTTTTTGGGCCGTCCTGGGAGGTGCGCGTTTGTCACGATGCCGTTTGTTGGGCCGAACTTTTTGCAGGGAAGCGGGTCCATTGGGGACCCTAGGTTTATGAACCCAACAGGAGCCCTTGAGCCCTTTTGGGACTTCATGAAGTCATAAAGGGGCTATTTATACTCATTTTATGAGCACACCTGGTGGGTGTGAGATTGTGGGTCACCGTCGGACGTGACGGAGCGCGAACCCAAGCGTCGGGCGCGACCAAGGGGTCGAGCGAGGTGGAGTCAGTGTTGGATCTGGCCGAGGGGTCGGGCGAGGTGGAGCGCCAACCCTAAGGTGTCGAGGCGCCAACCTAGGTGTCGAGCATAGTCGAGGGGTCGGGCGAGGCAGAGTCGCAAATCCAAGCGTCGGGCGCGGTGGAGGGGTCGGGCGAGGTGGAGTCGCCAACCCAAGCATCGGGTGTTGTTGTGGGGTCGGGAGAGGTGGAGCGCCAACCCCAAGGTGTCGAGGCGCCAACCCAGGTGTCATTCTAGTTTTGTGCGTTACCCTGTCCATGGTTTCCGTAATCGAAGGGGTTGAGCTAACGTCACTTGCCTCGATGGCTCGAGTGACGCACTCGGTGAGTTCAATAATGGGTACGTTCGAGTGGAATCCGGGTTCATCGTTCATAACGGGGTCAACATAGCCCTCATGTGGCATTCCACTGCTCCTTAACCCACCTCCTAGTAGATGCCCAAGCCGTTCTAGAGACCGACTCAAGTGGCCCGCTGGTCTCCCCTCGATTGAGATTCTGTGGGCATGGCTCGAGGTTAGGATCAAACAAGAAGGTCGAGATGACCCTGTCTGCTTTAGAGTAGATTGGGCGAGGGCCGTTGGGGCACATCTACATTTCCTCCCCTAGCTCTGTTTGACGCGAGGCGGCCTCGAACCCTTCACGGGCCGGCCTTCGAACCCCGGTCGGTCATCACTCATGTCGAATGAGGCATCTACCGCTTTGTGACGCAACACGAAGCGTTGCGAGGCAACAGTTGCATATGCAATGCTTGGATGTATGGGATGAATGTATGGATGAATGTATGAATGCATGCATGAGAATGAATGAATGATCATGCACTAGAAAACAAAAAAGGGGGTTTTGGTAAAGTTACCTCGATGGCTCAAGTGATGGGTCTGGGGAGCTCTTATCAGATATGTCCAAAAGGGATCCGTGTCTGTCGTTCATGATGGGACTGGCATAATCTGCATGGGGCATCCTGTTGCTCCTTACCTGTCATCCGGTAGCCTCCTGAGCCGTTCGATCGACTCGAGTGACTCGTTGGCCTCTCCTTGACGGAGATTCCGTTGGTGGGCCTTTCCAAACCCTACCTGGGAAGGCGAAGGGTTGTTTGCGTGTGGTTACGCCTTGTTTCCTGTGCCCGAGTTACACTAGGCGATGTTTCATTGGGCAGGGCATGTCCCATCGCATGCTTCTCCACATTAAATAGGAGGAAGGGAGAGGGGTTTCCTCCCATTCTTTCGCCTTTCTCCAACTGCTTCCTCCTCTTCTTATTTTTTGCCAAGCCCGTTCATGTGCCACGCCAGTTTCTAGGAGAGAGGAGGGTAAAGAGAGGGAGAGAAAAACTCACAGATTCATTCGCAAATCCAAGGCGCGATGTCGAACTAGAGGCCTTCCAGCATGGATGAAGTGGTGCTGGCCTCGTTCACCAAGAAGGGGATGCTCCCATTGAAGGAGGTGGCGCATTGGAGGGCTCCTGTGCCAGGGGAGATTGTTCCGCACGCATGGGCCAATGAGGTCGTATCCTTCCTCGCCTTCCACGAGCGTGGGCTCGGTTATCCCACACACTGGTTCCTGTGTGGGCTCCTCAATGAGTGGGGCCTAGAGTTGCAGCACCTCAACCCGACTGCGGTGCTGCACATCACCGGCTTCGTCATCGTCTATGAGGCCTTCCTCAGAATGGAGCCACATGTGGACTTGTTCCGTCAGGTCTTCAGTGGGTGAGCCCTGTCCGAGGAGAGGCCACCTAGAATCACGCCAATTGGGGGATTCACTTTGCAGAAGAAGACGAAGCCGTCGGCCCCCTACCCTGCATGCTCCCCCGGTGACTCCAACTGGGGGTGGCACGGTGAGTGGCTCTCATCAGGAACCTAGCGGAGGTGCCATTCTCGACATTTTCTGGAAGAAGGCCAGAGAGGAGGGAAAGCTGGTCATGGGGTCCCGTCGGTCGGTAGAATAAGTTGGAGGTCATCAAGATAGAGCTCTAGAAGTTGGTGCAGCATGGCCTCGACGGGTTGCGGGTCTTCCATACCTTCTTCCACCGTCGGGTCGCCTCGTTGGCGGAGAGAACGCGGCCGATGTGGGAGTATTCTGGCCCGATGGATCCGACCGCGCGTCGTTGGAGGAGTTGCCGAAGGATGAAGTCTGGAGTCGACTCGATCGGGTGCTGTAGTTGGGGGATAAAGACTCCCTCGAAGGGACACCTGGTCCCCTTCATGCCGCAAAGTTGTCCAATTTAGTATGCCCCTCTTCTTTTTCCATGACTTTTTCCTTCTTGCTCTTCTTGTTTGGATTGATTTTGAGTTGCCCGTTTCGTAGGGACTCACAGGTTATAAATCCCGGCCACTTCTTCCGAGGGGGCCGGAGGGCGCAGCTCGGCAAGCTGCCCAGAGGGAGGCGGTGCATGCTAAGAAGAAGAAGAAAGCTGAAAAGGCCCAGAGGAGGTTTGAAAAGGAGAAGGAGATCAGCTAGTGGGTCTGGGCGGGCGAGAGCCAGAGCGATGTGGATGCAGAGCTTGAGTCGGAGGAGCCCATAGAGATGGGTGACGACGCGAGTGCCTCCTAGGACGAAGGAGATAGGGGTGCTATTGTGACCTTAGCCGAGCACCATGAGCATGTGGCCGCATCCGTTGGTGGCGAGCATGATACAGAGGCATGCGGCGATGTTCCTGTGTCAAGGAAGCACGCCACAAGCAAAGACACCGCCCTCGAACGAGAGGCAAAGCGGGCATGGTCGCCGTACCTTTTGGAGGTGTCGTGGGCTCTATGCCCCCCTGCTCTGAGCATGGTGGAGCACGCCGATCAGTCATGGGGACATGACCGTTCCCCTGTAGCTTCAGGGTCAGCGCGTGTGCGCGAGCCCCAATGGGGAGGTGCCTCGCCAGGTGCTTCGATGGTTCCACCATGAGCTAGCGGTCGCGGCCATTAGTGGGCCGATCGGGGACCGACCAGGTCAGCTCCTCCCTCGGCCGATACAAGGACTCATGAGTCATGACCCATGAGCGGTCCTCGTCCGGTCGGCTTGTCGTCAGCAGGTCAGGGCTTTAGGGTTCTGCTGCTTTCATCCAGGTATGCATCAGTGCTACCTTTTGTTCTCATAGTTGAGTTTTTGAGTGTGACTATCATGTGCTTTGTTTGATAACAGCCAGGGGCTAGCGAGGCTGGGAATCTCCCCACCTCCTGTGCTACAAGAGTGGAGACCCATCCTGTCACGACAAGCGGCGGAGGAAGCAGGATGGTGGTGGCGCAACCTTCCTTACCGGGGGTTGCGTCTTCCCGACTGGCCGTGAGTACGGTGGCAGTGGCGGCGGTGGTGATGGTGGCGATCTCCGTGGTGATGGTGGAGGTTGAGTTAGTGGAGACTCTCGCGGTCCCTCCCCCAATGGCTGTGGAGGAGGAGAGGAGGGAAACCGAGCTCCCTGCCTCACCCGGTGGAGGAGCGCATGGTTTGCCTGCCTGGTCAGAGCTAGAGGGGTCCGGAGGAGCCACGGCCAGGCTAGAGGTGGTGCATCCGCCAGTGGGCCATGGAGTCTAGGCGGTGGATATCCCCTTCGCCAATGAGGAGGACACCAGGGTGGAGCCACCGACCATCCCGTCGTCCTAGGAGCTGGTGATGATCCGATCGTCGCTTGATACTGCGATGGCTGGATCTTCCAGCGGGTCGAGGGTGACCCGCGAGCTGGTGTGGCCTTGCCCCGGCGAGCTAGGAAAGGCCTGGTTTGTCCTTAATGATGAGGAGGAGGTGAAGCTCTGGCGCCTGCTCAGGGAGAGAGGACTATCGATGGAGTTTGACTTTGCCCTTACCAAGGCGATCCTCAAGGAGGCCTTGGAGAGGGTCGTGGTCATCCATCATGCCATGACAGTTGACCTACCACGCATTGTAGAGGTAAGTCCTCTGCTTTTTTTGGTGTTGTCCTTGACTCTTTGGCCTTTCACTGGTTATCTCAGCATGCCTGCTTCTTGTCATAGGATCTAGAGATGATGTCGATCCATAAGTCCCATTTTCTTTGGGAGGAACATGGTCGGATGGAGCAGGAAGCAACGACATTGCAGTAGGTCAACAAGCTCAGGCACCAGCTGGAGTCCGCCCACCATGAGTCCCAAGACCAAGCGGCCAAGGCGACGGGAGCACGGGCGATGGAACTATGTGCGGTCGAGCGGGCGACTACTGTCGAGTGGGAACTCGGGGCGGTGAAGGTCCACTTGGCAGAGACTAAGGCGGTGCTTCAGAAGTCCTTGGAGGCTTGGAGGCAGAGCAGAAGGCCTGGTCGAACGCTGAACAAGAAGTGGTTGCGCTCCGAGGGCAGATGCTCGGGGCAGAGGAGTCGAACGCTCGACTGCTCGAGAGGGTGACCCAACAAGAGGAAGGGCTCTCCATTCTTGAAAGCGCCCATCTTGGTATGTATCTATTCCACCTTCGGTTGATTCCTCAAATTTTTCTTTCCTTTGCTTCTGAATTTGTCATCTTTTTCCATAACTGGGTGGAAAGATCGGCTCTCTAGAGCAAGAGTTGGAGATGGCCAAAGCAGCAGCTAGTTGGAGCGTGGAGGCGCTAACCCAGTCCCTTGAGGAGCGATGCAATCTCAAGGGAGAGCTTGACCAGATTCACAACATCGCACATGTGGTCATCTATGAAGTGTTTGGGTCAGGACCGAGCACCAGTACGTCCACTGTCCAGCTAGCGGAGGTCTTGAACGAAGTTCGGGCGCTTCTTCTCCGACGGCATGTTCTATGGGACATCAAGGGTGTTGACCTCGGTGGTGACCCATCACCCCAATCTGGACTTCGTGGCCATCTGTAGAGGGTACACCGATGGGTGGAGCGTAGATGAAATCCATGTGCTGGGGGAGAGTTTGGTTCCATATGCATAGATGGTCGCCGAGCAGGTCACCACGCAGTGGGTGATGGAGGCTCACCGTTCGAGCATGGCTGAAGACGTGCACTGGGAAGATGTCGTCCAACCTATGGAGGGAGTGGAGACCGGGTCGGAGGCGAGCGTCGTCCCGCCCCCAATAGAGTCGAACGTAGTCCTGACCAGAAGCGAGCTGCCTTCATCCTTGTTGACCGTCCCATCAGCCGATGCCACCGGGGGCCATAACAGAGTTTAGAGTTGAAATAGTTAGTACATGTAAAAGATGAGTTCATGGGGGAGCCCCCTATGTGAACAGTTTTACATTCGTGAATATTCCAAATTCATTTTGTGATGAAATCACTCATGAGGGGAAGCTTGTCCCATACGCCCTTGTTTTTACCCTAGGCATAGCTTAGTTTCTTGTCCTTTCTTTTTCGCACCTGTCCGTTGACCCATAGGCTGCAACCTTAAGAACCCAGGCGTGGTCCACGAGGCTCAGCTGCTTGTAACCATAGGTCATGGCGAGGTGTGATCGCTCGGGAGTTTAAAACGCAAGCTACGTAGGGTAATCAAAGGAACGGAATGCCCTTTCGTTTGGGCGACGCCCTTTCATTTGGGCAAAAAGTATTACTACATGATAGTAAAAAAGGAGGGTGGTGTCGCACCCCATGGAGCCCTGAGCAACCCAGGCCGAGAGTGCTCGGGCTGGGGTGCTATGGGAGCAAATGTTGAATGGAAAGAAATGGTAAGACTGAGCTTTAGGGGAAGAAATGACGTAACTATTCGATGTTCCATGTGTTGGTGAGAACGTTGCCATTGTCGTCTTTGAACCGGTAGGCGCCTAATCAGATCACCTCGGTCACCATGTGGGGTCCTTCCCATGGCGGAGAGAGCTTATGTTTGTCCTTGGTGGACTGGGCTCTCCTAAGTACGAGATCACCGACCTCGAGGATCCTCTCCCTAATTTTTCTTTCATGGTTCCTACGGAGAGTTTGCTGGTAACGAATGGAGCGAATGACGGTTGTCTCATGAGCCTCTTCGAGTATGTGACCGCATCCTGCTGAGCCTCCGTGGCTCGGTCTCGATCGAAAGCCTTCACTCTTGGGGCGCCGTGATCGAGGTCAGAGGGCAACACTGCTTTAGCTCCGTAGGCCATGAAGAAAGGTGTGAACCATGTGGATCGGTTCGGGGTCGTTCTCAGGCTCTAGAGGATCACTGGGACCTCTGCAACCCATTTCCCAGCATACTTATTGAGTCGGTCGAAGATGCGGCGCTTGAGTCCTTAGAGGACCATGCCATTGGCCCGCTCGACCTGACCATTAGTATGCGGATGTCCAACCGAGGCCCAATCGATCTAGATGCCGTATCCATCATAGAAGTCCAGGAACTTCTTTCCAGTGAAGTTTGTTCCATGGTCGGTGATGATATAGTTTGGAACACCAAACCGATAGATGATGTCGAGGAAGAACTTGACCGCCTCTTCTGAGCAGATATTGGTGATGGGCTTCGCCTCTATCCACTTGGTAAACTTGTCCACCGCTATGAGCAGGTGAGTGAAGCCGCCCGGGGCCTTTTTGAGGGGTCTGACCATGTTGAGGCCCCAGACCACGAATGGCCAGGTGATGGGGATGGTTTGAAGCTCCTGCGCTGGCAAATGAGTTTGCCAAGCGTAGACCTGGCATCCCTCACACCTGCGGACGACCGCCTCTGCATCTCATAGCGTGGTGGGCCAGTAAAAACCTTAGCGAAAGGCTTTGCCGATCAGCGACCTCAGGGCCATGTGATGTGCACAAATTTCAGCATGGACTTCAAGAAGAAGCTGTTTCCCTTGGTCGGTCGGGACGCAGTTCATGAGAACTCCCGACGGGCTCCGCTTGTAAAGTTCGTCACCAATGACGACAAATGTCTTGGCGCGTCGAGCAATTCATCGTGCTTCAGTACTTTCTGGTGGGAGAACCTCCTTGAGGAGGTAGGCGAATAGTGATGCTCTCCAGTCGACCGGATCAAGCACCATCATGATGATGTTAGTGGGCTACGTTGCCATGAAGGTGCCCGGGTCGAAGCCCCCGAGTGGTTGGTCGGGGTCGGGGCATGTTGGAAGGTCGGAGCCCCTAAGTGCCCGATTGGTGTTGGAGTGCATCTGGATTGGATCCTCCAGAACATAGGTAGACGGCTCATGGAGATCGTTGATGAAGACCCCATCTGAAGACGGAGCCCGCCTGGCTATCAATTTTGCGAGGAAATCAGCGGCATCGTTGTCCTTTCGGGGGACATGATGCAGTTCGATCCCTTGGAATTTGTCCTCAAGCCTATGCACCTCCTAGCAGTATGTCACCATGAGAGGGCTCTTGCAGGAAGACTCCTTCATGACTTGGTCAACGACCAACTCCAAGTCGTCATGGACATATAGTCGCATGGCGCTGAGCTCGACGGCGATGCACAATCTATTGATGAGGGCCTCATACTCTGCGGTGTTGTTTCATGCTAAAAAATGGAGACGAATTGCATAGCAGAGCCTGTTCCCATCTGAGGAGATCAGAACCACTCTAGCCCCTGAGCTAGGCACCATGACTGACCCATCGAAGTACATCGTCCAGTACTCGTGGGTGACGTCTGGGGTCAGGAGCTGGACTTTTGTCCATTCGGCATTGAAGTCGGCGAGAGCCTGAGACTTAATAGCAGTGCAAGAGATATACCTGATGTCATGGCCCATAAGCTCGAGAGCCCACTTGGAGATCCATCCTGTGGCATCGCGGTTGCGGATGATGTCTCCCAGCGGGTACGAAGTGACGACCATGACTTCGTGGTCGGTGAAGTAATGCTGGAACTTTTGGGTCACCATCAGCACGGCGTATAAAACCTTCTGAACCTAGGGGCATCGAACCTTGGCATCGGAGAGTACCACACCGACAAAGTATACCGGTCGTTGGACCTTCAGGTGGTGTCCTGGCTCCTCCCTGTCGACGACAAGGGCGGCGCTTACAACATGGTTGCTTGCCGCGATGTAGAGGAGGAGGGATTCTCCCTGTTCGAGGAGCGACGAGGATTGGGGCCGACGTCAGTAATGCTTTGAGGTTTTCCAAAGCCTGCTATGCCTCCTCTATCCAGACGAATGTGTCTGTCTTCTTGAGAAGTTTGTAGAGAGGCATCCCCCGTTCGCCTAGTCAGGAGATGAATCAGCTCAGGGCGACCAAACAACCGATGAGCCTCTGTATGCCCTTGATGTTGCATATAGGGCCCATATTGGAGATGACCATGATTTTTTCGGGGTTAGCTTCGATGCCACGCTCAGACACGATGTATCCAAGCAGCTTCCCCTTTGGAACCCCAAAAATACATTTTTCTGGATTCAATTTGACGCTGAACCTTCGGAGGTTCATGAATGTTGCAGCCAAGTTTGTGATTAGGTCACTGGCCTGAGCTGTTTTCACTGCTATGTCATCTACATAGACGGCGATTGTTGGTTTTGGCCGCTCGACTTGGTCAGGCTAGTCGGGCGGGTCGATTTGGTCAGTAAAGCACCGCTGCATGCACCATTGATAGGTGGTGCCAGCATTCTTCAAACCGAAAGGCATGGTTACGTAACAGTACGAACCATACAGGGTGATGAATGAAGTCGCGACCTAGTCGGACTCTTTCATCACGATCTGGTGGTAGCCAGAGTAGGCATCTAGAAAGGAGAGGATTTCACATCCTGAGGTGGAGTCGATTATTTTGTCTATGCGTGGCAAAGGAAAATGGTCCTTTGGACATGCCTTGTTGAGGCCAGTATAATCAACACATATTCTCCATTTCCCAGTCTTCTTTTTAACAAACAGGATTGACTAGCCAGTTAGAGTGGCATACCTCTTTGATGAATCCGGCTGCTAGGAGTTTGGCGATCTCATCACCTATGGCCCTGCGCCTCTCGTCGTCAAAGTAATGCAGGAGTTGCTTGGCGGGCTTTGAGCCCAGGACGTGGCATAGTGTGTGCTCATCGACCTCCCTTGGTATGCCCAGCATGTCAAAAGGTTTCCATGCAAAGACATCACGATTGGCGCATAGGAAGTCGGTGAGCTCGCTCTCCTATTTGGCAGGGAGCTTGGTCCTGATCCACACCGTCTTAGTCGGGTCGATGGGGTCGATCCCCATTGCCTTGGTTTCCTCGGTCGGGTGGAAGGCACTAGAGGAGGTTGGCTTGTTGCAGTCAGGGACTGCTGGAGTCAATGAATTCTCGAGCTCTAGGGAGCTCGATATAGTTGATGATGGTAGTGGCGAGCTCATAATGCTCGCGATCGCATGTATAAGCGTGCGAAAAGGTGCTACCCACAGTGATGACGCCGTTCGATCTTGGCATCCTCAACTTGAGGTAGGTGTAGTTGGGGATAGCCATAAACTTGGCATAGCATGGCCGCCCCAAGATGGCATGGTAGGACCCTAGGAAGTCCACCACCTCAAAGGTGAGGACATCCGAGTAGAAGTTGGCTCGATCGCCAAACATGATGGATAGGTCAATGTGCCCGAGTGGGTACGCCTGTGTCCCTAGGATCATGCCGTGAAAGGGAGAGCTCATTGGGTCGAGCTCCGATTGGGGGATGCACATGGTGTCGAGGGTGTCGACATAGAGGATGTTGAGGCCACTGCCTCCGTCCATCAGCACCTTAGTGAGGCGCTTCCTGTGGACGATGGGATCAACAACGAGCGGGTAGCGACCCGGTCGAGCGATGTGGGAAGGATGGTCTCTCTGATCAAAAGTGATCGGGGAGTCCAACCAGCTAAGGAAAGAGGGGACGACGGATTCAGCGGCGCATGCCTCTCTGTAGCGTACCTTGTGCTAGCACTTGGAGTAGATGGTGTCAGATCCCCCAAAGATCATGAGGCATTCCTCGGGGTTGGGGAAGACGTCGTCATCCTTGACTACCGCCTCCTTGCCTTTTCCTTCCTTTGGCTTGCTGGCCTACCGCAGAAAACGCTTGAGGAGCTCGTAGTCCTTGTAGAAGTGCTTGATGGGGTAAGCGTGGTTGGTGCATGAGCTCTCCATGAGCTTGTCGAAGTGGTCAGGCTAGCCCTACTGGGGCTGCTTGCCCGCACGATCAGTCACGGCGACCAAGGCTAGGTTGGTCGATCAACGCTAATCCTTCTTGCTCTTCTTCCCCGTTTGTGTAGAAGGGCCCTCGCCTTGGTCCTGTTGCTTGGCCTTGCCCCTGTCCCGGCTGCCGTTGAAGACTGCCCCGACCGCTTCCTCGCTAGAGGCATGGTTCGTGGTGATATCGAGCAGGTCACGGGTGGTACGGGGCTTCACACAGCCGAGCTTGTGGATCAAGGACTCACAGGTCATCCCAGAGAGGATCGCGCTGATGATGTCTGCGTCAATGACATCAGGAAGAAAGTTGCACCGCTTTGAGAACCTATGGATGTAATTCCGTAGGGACTCGTTGGGCACCTGCTGGCAGCTCTTCAGGTCCTAGGAATTCCTAGGATGGACATATGTCCCTTGGAAATTACCGACGAAGACTCTCTTGAGATCCACCCAGTCACGGATGCTGTCGGGCGAAAGGAATTCGAGCCATGCTCGAACATGCTCCCCCACGCAGATGGGGAGGTACTAGATGATGACGTGGTCATCATCTACTCCTTTGGCTTGGTAAGCGAGCCGGAAGTCTTTGAGCCATATACCAGGGTTGGTCTCCCCGGTGTATCTGGCAATGTTGGTGGGTGGTTGGAAGCGCTGAGGGAACGGCGCTCTCTAGATGTGACGACCAAAGGCCTATGGCCCTAGGCCATTCGGGCTTGGGCTATGGTTGTTTGGTCGGTCACCATGCCTAGGGTGCATGTCCCCACACTCCTCGATGGTCAGGCTGAGATCCACGCCGCCTGCTCTCATCGCCACTCGATAGACGTCATCATCGTGCTAGGTATGGCGTCGATTGTTGATGACGCTGTGAGCATCATGGTTCAGCACAGGTGGCTGGTGTGGAGCAGGCGCCGGGTCGGGCTGTGGTGCAGCCGCGACCTCCTGCCCTACTCCCGGCAACTGTAGTGGCGAGTGGATAGAGCGATTCGACTGGTGTGGCCCTAGTCCCCTGGTGGGGCATGAGACCACGAGCTGGTGTCGCGACGTGGAGCTCTCCACCTGCTAAACGGCGGCGGTCTCCACCAGCGCTCGGAGGTTCCCATGGATTGCCTGTTCCTACGGGTCAGTAAGCATCGCCGCAGCAACGATGTTCTGGCTAGCTCGAGCGAACTGAGGAGGGTCGTTCCCTCCATCTAGGATGTTGCGCTGGACCTGATGGGCATGACCCCGGGCGCCGCTCATCGGGTTACGCGCGCGTGGCGTAGCATGCTACGCCGAGCACGCCAGCGCAGGTGGTGGCTGGCTCTGCCGCCTTTGTCGTAACTCATCGCCGTGCCTCTACTCACACGTGAGGGCCTCTGCACAAGGGTCTAGAGGGGTGTGAGTCTGTAGAGACTCCGCTACCACTGGTAGCTGTCTCGGAGCATCCGCCATAGTGCACTCCCGGGATAGAGGGTGGCCAGGTGCCACGACATCACCGATGCTAGAGTTGTCGCTTTTGACCTCGTCATCCACGAGGTTGTGAAAGGAGGTGGGTGCATAGCCTGCCATCCCCATGAATTCGGATGTGAGAGAGGGCGGCATCAGCGTCCTTCGGAGCCCCCATGCGTACGCATCCACGGGGGACGCGAAGTTGTAGGGGAACCTATAGCACGACGGTCGCGATGGGGACAATGGGGTCCCTCCGGAGAGTCGGTGGAAGGTATTAAACAACGAGTAAAGAACAACATGTATGTTACTCACCGTGGAGTTTGAGCCCAGTATGGGCTCAAGGCGAAGCACGAGTGTCTCAACATTGGGGTCGTCGAGTGGCCCGGGGCTGGGGGAGGGCACTCCACCTCCAGTGGATGTCGGGATGAGCGCCTCTTCGCGGAGGCACAGTACGCCGAGCCAGTCGGCGACGAAGTCTAGACTCCCAAAGAGGAAAGTCTGGAGCGGCTGGAAGATGGGAGGAACCCACATCCCAACAGGTGGGAGCGTAGGAAACTCCAGTGAGCCAATGTGAATCGTATCGCTTAAGCCTGCCATGCCGAAGATGGTGGAAAGGGGGGCCATCCAATGACCAAAAGCGTGAACGCCCGGTGTCGTCCCCACGGACGGCGCCAACTGTCGGTGCGAAAAGTGACCAACAAGTAAATATTCGTAGTTTTGTCGTGCGTTGTGATCAGATGTGGCCTAGCACTCAATGACATAGGATTTATACTGGTTCAGGCAACATGTCCTACGTCCGATTTTAGTCGATCGGTATCTTTATTCCTGAGCCCAGGTGCTCAAAGTTTGTTGTGGGGTTATAAACGAGCAAGAATGAGAAGGGGGATGTTAGAGGCCCGGTCGGACTCTGAACCGAATGGGCAAGAGTGATGGGTGCTCTAACATGCGCTAAGTATTGGAGCGTATGCGCTATGTACCTAGGGGGTTCTAGAACCATTAATCTATTTGAGTGTAGAGGTTGCCTAGAGCCATAGAGAACGTCCAACCTCTTTTCTTCCGAGAGCCAAGAGAACATTTTTTAGAGAGGAGAGAGCGCATCCCCTTGTATAGTTTGAAGGGGATGGCCTTACCAGTCAGAGAAAGAGAAAATGGATACATGTGCTACCTAGTCTTGTTGCCCACGCTGTCAAGTACGAGGCGGTCATCGGCGCACACAATACTATTTATGTTAGACGCATGTGGCAGGCTCTACCGTGTTTGCCTGGTATGTTAAACGTCGACGCCTACAATACTGTTTGTACTGTGACACACCTGGAAGGTTGCATAGCGCCCGTCTGGCATGACCTGGTGGCACCATCCTGAAGGTGCATAGGACATGGCAGGGTACGATCCTCGGTATTACGATTGACTTGAGCACCTTACCTTATCTGCTCCGCCTGATCCCCGGGCCCTCACCAAGCGGGTGTCCCCGGTCGGTCGTTCCCAGTCGGCCCCGACCGTGTCGGTCGGGGAAGAATCGCGGGCAGAGGTCCGGCGTATCCCCGATCGGAAAAGGAGGTCAGAGTCGGACTGTGTCCCCACCTTGGCCAGGTCTTTCGGTCGGGGATCGGATCGTTGCCCTGGCCTATCATTATGTTTCTAGGCCGGCCCGAGAGGCGCGCGTTTGTTACGATGCCGTCTGCTGGGCCAAACTTTTTGCAGGGAAGCAGATCCATTTGGGACACCGGGTTTATGAACCCGACAAGATTGCAGCGCGAACCATTCCAACCCAGTACAACGCGGTTACCGCTCCTCTCCCAGCGCTATCGGCTCCGGTCATGAACTCGCGACATATCGAAGAAAATCTGAGCTCCGCCCCCCTCCATCCTCACCAAAGTTGCCCATGCGTGCTCCTCTCTCACCACCCCACATCCTCCCCCGCCGTCAGGCCATCCTCCACCCCAACCACGCTCCTCCTGAAGTCCTGTAAGGATAGCCCTGTGCCAGTAGCCACACCAACCATGCCAGTTCACTAGCAAGCGGTGCCGATCCCCTGTTCTCGTTGCCAATCCTCCCGCGGCCGCACCTCCAACTGCCAAGTTGCCATGCCAGCGGCCGCGCCCCCATGCCTGTGCCCAAAGTGCCCACGCCGGCCATCACGGTAGAGGCCTCGAAGGCGAAACCCAATGGCCACAATCCCCGCGTCCATGCATGAGGTGCCTGGAGTGGCACTAGCCCTAGAGATGAGGCCCATGAGGCCCCGCCCTGCCCTGCCCAAGAAGGAGAAGTCATCTTCTAATGGCAAGAAGAACGGAGAAGAGAGGTGAACGGAAAGCACTCCCTCTCCCACATCAAACCAAACAAATGGCGTTTATTGTTCCCATTTAATAACACGGGCAGCTAATTACATTACCGTTCCCTTAGAGCAAGTATAATAAAGGCTTGTAAGTAGGCTATAAGCTGAGGTGGAGGAGAGAAGTGAAGCGGGCTGTAAGCTTACAACCAGCTTATGCATAAGAACTAAGAAAGTCTGTGAGACAGACAAGTGGGCTATAAGCTGGTTAACTATTATACGAGTGGGCTGTAAGATTGGCTGTAAGTTTTTATATAGCCAGCAGCTGGCTATATTATTAGTCTTGCACTTAGCCACCTTCGAACCAAACAACACGTAAGAACCATCTATCTCCCGTATATACCTTTGAAAGTGTCTGGATGGCTCAAGTATTCTTGGGCTTGTGAAACAACACACATATTTACCAAGACCCTACAGGAATATTCCCTTGAAAGTCTGGATGGCTCAAGTGTTCTTGGGCATTTGAAACAGCACACATATTTACACAGGACCCTATAGGACCCGATACTTTCTTTTTCAGTCAAAATCATGCAGTCGAGAGGGCGTACAAGTGACCCCCACGCGGACTGTGATCAACTATGGTCATGCTTAGATGTCTTAAAAAAATAAGAATAAGATCTAACACTTGGATTCTAAAATTGTTTTAGGATCCAACTTCTACCCTAAACTTATTATCCGGAGATTTTTACTATATATATAAAGCCAATAAGCACTATTAAAGATCCAAACATCCCTTATTGTTTTATCTAAAATTCATATTCTACATTCAATATTTGAAATCCATGTTCTTTCCTTTGGCCTAGGCCTTGTCACTTCTCCTATTCTTTTTGAAAGAAAACAATAAATCATGCTAGTTACCTTCAAAAAATATTTATAGAACTTAGATTTACTATGAGAACGAGATCCAAATAAATCATTAGGCTCTGTTTGACACAACTTTTCCACCAGCTTTATGAGTTGTTTGAAGTTGTTTTATGTCTATGAAAACTTTTACAAACAGCTTCACTTGTGAAGCTTCTTAAAACCTACTCTCACATGGAAATTGAATAAGGTAAAAGATGAAATAATAACTTTCCCTAGCCCTGTCTCGAGGACCGCAGTTCTAGGTACCTATTAGATCCATCTAATTGACAAAACCGGCGGAGCCTTTTGAGCCGAAGTTGGGCTGCCCCACCCCTCACTACGCCAGATTTGGACATCACTGCCGGTCTCATCACTGCCGGATTTGTGACAACCGGCAGTGATGTACCTTCACTTCCGGCTATGAGCTTGAAAATGAAAAAATGATTGGGGCTGTGCTAAAACCGGCAGTGAAGGACCACATCACTGCCGGTTTGTGGCTTGAACCGGCAGTGTTTTGGCGGCCACTCATCACTGCCGGTTTAAGCCAAAAGCCGACAGTGATTTGGATATATCACTATCGGTTCTAGCTAACAACCGACGGTGATAAGCCTATAGCACAAAAAGGCTGTAGCCGTCCTCTTCTTCCTCCTCTCTTCCATACCGAGAACAGAGGCACGCGTTTGGGCCCTTCCCTCCATTGTTGCGTCTACTCTTCACCATGAAGTTAGCACTTGCATTTTGAAGAATGGCTTGATCTTTTTGCTTTAAGGTTAGTAACAAACATCCACTCCTTTGATTTTGTTGCTTAATTGGCTTTGTTTTGATGGCTACATTGCTTGATTCTCATTCTAGTTCTTTTTTCATTCTAGAGAGCACTTTTTCAATTGGACATTTGTGCAAGGCTCAAATTGTGGTGAATCCATCATCCAAAAGGTTGGTGTCTATGAATACATTTAAATTCCTAGCTAATTATTCCATGGTGGTCAAGATCATCATTGTTAATATGTGATGCTATAATTAGTTCTTAGAAGTAGAGTAGAATAGATGTTCTTTATTATTGTGCAATAATTGTTTTTTACTACTATTTTCAATTTATAGGTCCGGGGCTACCAATTTCAATTTTCCAATAATTAGTGTACAATAATGTTTTCTAAAAATGGTACTTTCGAGCTACAATTGTTGTTCATGAAGCTTGATTTCTTATTAATTCTTTGTAATTACTATCTCAATATTTTTTGTGCAGAGATGAATCGAGAGTGGATGCATCTGTCCTGAACGGACAAGCGGTACATGCATGGCGTCAGCCAGTTTATCACCGATGCCAAAGGCCATGCTGGGAATGGGAACCCTATCTTCTGCCCATGCAAAGATTGCAAGAATCAAAGAAACTTTCGTCAAATTGAGTCTATATGATCGCACTTGATTACTAGGGGGTTCATGCCAAACTATACGATCTGAACTATACATGGCGAGGTTGGTGTGAATGTTCTACAAGAAAACAATGATGATGTGGACATGCCTGACGTAGACATCCATGATGCTGACGAGGAACCCGGTGTCAACACGGAACCTATGGCCACAGATAATAATGTGTTTAGGAACACGCTAGCTGACGACACCGAGGATAACGATGGTATTTCTCAGCTGCTACGTAATGTAGAGACCAGATGTCTTAGTGAAAGACAGCTGAGAAAGCTAGAGAAAATAAGACAAGATGGCAAAAGACCATTGTACAGGAATTGTCCAACGAGCAAACTCAAAGCCGACATCATGCTGTTAGAGTTCAAATCAACAAACGGATTGAGCGATAAAGGCTTCGATCAGTTGTTAGGTATAATAAGGAAAATGTGTCGACACGGAAATTTCGTCCCACGCCGAGGACACATGAGCAAGCCGAAAGGGTCCACTCAATGGAGTTGGAGATCCGCCTAGCTTCAGCGCAGGGATTACTGATCCTGCGCACTCCTATCGAGACGTGCCAAACAATTTGACCCTGCAATTGATAAGGTGAGAAAATTTATCAGTAATTTAGGGCAGAACGTGCCGGTGTTGCCAGACAGTCCCGAATGTGCGGCTCTGAGAGCTAATATGAAAGGAGATCGACTAAATAGTCGATTCCAGCATATTCATAAGAATGAATCAATTAAAGCTCATGGGGTCGTGTAAGAAGAATCGGTTATCGTTTAGGATGAATATCATTATTTAGATAAATATTAGTCGATGGCAAAAAGATGTCAACAATAATTAGTTCATGCTAAGCCAATGACTGCAAGTAACCGAACCCCTTTTGTATAAATAAAACAGTTCATCATCATTTAACCATTTAATAAAGATAAATCTAATGAACATATTAGATCTCATCTATCGTTATGGCCAGTGGGGCATGAGATAGAATCACGCAGGCCGTACAAACAACAATAGACTCGACGACACTAACTTATTACTAATATCAGTGGAGCATGAAGCAGAATCATCCAGACCATAATACAATAATAAGATCATGGGTCTAACACAACTTTTAACCTATCTCTACTTCAATGATTTCGTGATGTGAACTATTCGTGAAAGCGCTCGATATCGGCTAAAACAGCCGATTTAGGAATAGCGCACAGTTAAGGTCATGTCCTCTCAGGAACGGATCTACCAAATAACGATCCCCACTCCACGGTGCTAACAGTGGGGTGTGAGGCAGAATCACACAGGCCATGATAACGGGCCATGGAACGGTTTTCGCTAGCCAATAGATCTACTCAAAATCAGACACGCCTTAACCGCACGCTATGCATGATTAAGATTGATATAAAACAGCCGATAAAACATAACTCATCATTTAAAGTGTAGATTAGATTAAATTTAGATTAACAAACGATGGGTTAAAAAGGATATAAGACCGATCTAGATCAATCCCAATCGGGCGAAGTGATATTGCTGTAATTAAATAAATAATAGAAGCAATAAGCAATATCGGTAACTTAATGAATTATCTGAAGGAACACCACCCTTAGATAGAGCCGATAACTTGACCTTAATCTAGTTCGAGCAGTGGAGGTCGACCGGATTGATGCAGCCTTACTTGAACTAGACAAGAATCGATAACTAACTTATACCAGAGTCGCAGTGGAGGTCGACTAGATCGATGCAGCCGTACGAACAGAGGTATAAGCCATGACGGTACTTATAGACAAGCAGTGGAGGTCAACCGGATCGATGCAGCCGTACTTGCTGAAGAACTCATCGAGATCTACTCTACTCCTACTCCTAAGGGGTGGCCGGAGCCAAAAAAAGTAAGTAACTTGTATTTGATTGATTGTGTTCCCTTTTACAATAGTCGGGGTTTCATATTTATACCCGGGACCTACGCATGACTCCTATCTAAGCACGACTGTGGCAGAACCTCCTAAATTATAGGACCCACATGCACCTGTCACTGTCCAACGACCTTTGACATCTATGCATATGTTCCTGGTAATTTAAGAAGACTGTCGGGTGTCCTCGGGGAACCCCGAATCATCCACGATTTCCGAGCAGGATCACATTACAGAGTCATTGCAGTATTACAACAGTTTATTCAAATAAATACATCAGAGTAAAAGTAGCGGAAGACTTACAATAACATGGTTTACAAACCATTTGTTTCAAACCATACAACTAAGTTCAATATTAAAACAAACCAAAGTAGTGGAGCGGCATTATAATATAATACAAAACACACAATGAGGCTGCCTTACCTTAAGGGCACACAATTACTTCTCAACATCATCACAAGGTACAAGCATCATGCAAAGATGATCCACAACAGATCTGCTCATGAGACTCACCTGCAACAAGGGTCAACAAACCCTGAGTACAAAAGTACTCAACAAGACTTAACCGAATTAAGAATTAAAAGAACGCAGGAATGCAGGCTCATGGGATTCAAGGTATGGTTTTAGCAATAATCAAGGTTCTTTTGCGTAAAAGCATTTTAACAAAAATCTATATATCAACATTTAAAACTTCATAAAGATCATATACAAAGCTGACATGATCCTCATTGATATGATGAAACTTCATAACCAACACCTTCTCAAATCATCCTCAAGTTCCAGTTATTAATTACTACGATGATGAACAGTGAGTTGAGTCTCCATAACCGAGGAGCAACGACGATTTGAACCGATTGTAAACCCAGCTGGGGATTCCAGACCACACGACATATGCAGGTCCCCGACCTACATATACCAACCTACCCTTGGATCCTCTAAAACAAGAACGGGTCCGCGCCACCCGAAAATACAATACTCCACCATTCCAGCCCATGGCCACGTGGGTACACGCTGTTCCCGCCATCTCTCCACTCCCAGTGCGCGAGTAGCCATTCTCGTAATAGAATCGCCAAGTTCAGGCTTACCGGAGTATGTGGTTAGTACTACAAATTCTCACCTCATGCAATTCAACAACGGACGTGGCTTAATCGACACAGGCGGAAAGAACCCGCTCACAAGACCTCCATGTCTGGTGGCTCACACTCACCGAGTCCTTCCGGTCTAGATTTATTACTCCACATTTCCATATCACATGCTAACATAATTAACCAATGTCCCATTTAAAACTTGCAGGTGGCAGGTAGTCACCCGACTTTCATCGTTCTACGCATAGCTAAGCAAAACTAGGCATATACGAATTTAAAACTGGTAATATAGTAAATATGGAATAACAAGGGTGGTAATGCACCAATTAGGCTCTTACTTAACTCTTAATCACTTAATGCAGTAATGGAAAGCAAAAGCGAAATTAATTTGTAAAACACAAGGTAGGGTTGTATGCATCCGGGGCTTGCCTTCGTTGACGGAAAAGTCCGGCTCTTGCGACGCTTCACAAGTATTCGGTCCGACCTCAACAGACGGATTAACCTCCTCAACAACTTGATTAACTACCACGTGTTCACCTTCGTTCACTACACGTAATACAATGCCATGTTTAACATGATGCGGAATACGAAATATGATGCTCGATGATGGATACAAAAATTAACAATTTGAATACAACTTTCCTTCGCGGTACAGTTGCAAGTCAAACAAACTAAATCTTTTTCGTAACACATACATCAACTGCCAAGGATCATTAACAACAAATGACCCAAGGTCATCACTCAATCCAAAATTACAAACAAAACCTAAATCACTAAAGGTTACTATTTGCTTTTATGAATTAATTATTTAATTCAAAATTATGAAATAAATCAACTTATTCCAACTGAGCTAAAATTTTTTGTAAATGTTCATTACATGATAACTAAGTGGCAAAACAAATTTCATAATTTTTGGACAAGTAAATAAGTCTAGAAAATTCATGGAAATCCATTTATTAATAAATTGAGCAATTTTTATCACATTCAAAAATTACTGAAAAACATTATTTCATATTTTTCTTAAATACTTTACACCACAAAGAAGTCACACAAAAATTTTCATAATTTTTGGAGCTCTAAATAAATCTACACAAAAATAACATAAATAGACACTATTTATTCAAATCTGAAAATAGAAAAATCCATTTGAACGCTGAGTCACTGACATGGTGACCCCACCTGTCATCCCCTTCCTCCCGCTTTGACTACGGCGATGATGGCGCTGACCGGCGATATCTCGACGACGGCGAAGGCACTATCATGATCACTACATCACGGCGCACCGATTTGTGGCACAAACGCGACCAATTACTGCCTGGACCGAGCACTACGCCGACCATGGCGGCTGCGGTGGCACGGCGACACAACGCCGGCAAAACAAAGCTGAAAATGGAGAAACAGAGGGCATGGGAAGGTCCAGTAGCTCACCACAAACACGTTGGAGCAAAGAATGAGACCGGATAAGCTACGAGGACACAGGTCGACGTTGACAGCGGTCACGGCGGAGCGATCTTCGACGACGGCGATGCTCCGGTAGCTATGGTGGTCAAAATGAGAAACCAATAGGTCACAAAGCACTACATCGGTCGGTGAAGCCAAAGCAAGACTCAGGCAAGGGCGAGAGACTCACCAGAAGCGCCTTCAGCCCGCGCGCACGCGGGCTCGACGGTGGACGACCGGCCGTGGAGAGAAGAAATCGACGAGTGGCGGTTCCGGTGAAATTAAGCCGAATTGATGGGTTGGCTAAGTGCGCAAGGATAAGGCGGAGCTAAAGGATGCTTTGCTACAACGGCGAGAGACATCGGTTCGACGACGAGAGCTCACCGGAGATGATCGGCAACGTCGGGAAAAACAGAGGCGAAGGAAGAACAACGACGACGGCGTCCGGAGCTTTATATAAGGCGACCAAGGAAGCAAGGAGAAGCCACGGTGATGCCTTTCCCACGCCAACCGGGTTAAGACCGCCACGCGCACGCTGGAATGCCGAAGAAGGTCGCCGGGCGGTGAGTCGGCTTCATGATTCTCGTTCACAGTAATTACAAGTTTGCCATTCGCCAAAATTCACAAATTACTCTCAAATTTTCATAACAACTCCAAAATCTCCAAAAATAAAAGTTGTTCAAAATCAAAAGTTCTAAAACTTTGCTTTTATAACCATCTCCTAATTCGGTCTAGATTTTGAAATGAACTTTTGAATTTGAATAGGGAAATTTAACGAATTACGCCTTTTTGAATTACTCAAAATTTTTCTAAACAACTTGAAAAACTCCAAAAACAAACTTTGTATAACCTGCCAAGCTCTACACTTTTTCTTTTGGGATCAATCCCAAATTATGCTTAGATTTTGAAATGGGTTTTCAGGGTAGGATTAAAATGCTGAAAAGCGGGGTTTTCTCGAAAAATTCAAAATCCAAACAAACTTTGAACTAGAGTCAACCAATACAATTCAACACATACCACATGAATAAAAACTTGTTTTAGTGTATGCATCTCAAAGTTTTCACCAAATGCCAAATGCTTTGCAATGCATATGATGACATGTCAGGTTTTAGTATTTTAAACACCCGAGGTGTTACAATCCTTCCCCCTAAAAGAAATCTCACCCCGAGATTCAAAGCCATTGAGTAAGTAATGGAAAAGGAAATGTGTCAATCCAAAAACATCTAGAACTTTTCCATAAAACAACTGAGGTTCTTTTACAAAACACAATTTGAAGTAACTGAGCTCAACTAACATTATTCTATTCTATATTGACGCTAGAAACTCTGGAAACTTTTCTAACAAGTAATCTTTGGATTCCCAGGTAGCTTCCTCTTCTGAATGTTGATTCCATTGTATCTTGTAGAACTTTATTGTTCTCCTCCGAGTAACACGATCTTTCTGATCCAACACTCGGATAGGATATTCTGAATAAGTCGAGATCTGGTTCAAGTTCCACTCTTCAACTTCAACATTCCGCTTTCGGCACTCGGAGGCACTTCTTCAATCGAGACACATGGAACACATCATGTACAAATGATAAATGTTCGGGTAATTTCAAGCGATCGCCACCTTTCCATACCTCTCCAAAATTTGAAATGGTCCAATATATCGAGGTGCCAACTTGCCTTTAACACCAAAACGGTTAACTCCCTTCATTGGTGATACTTTCAGATATACAAAATCTCCTTTGTTAAACACCAATGGTCTCCATCGCTCTATCCGCATAACTCTTTTGGCGGGACTAAGCTATTTTCAAATTACTCAGATTTGCCTAACCTTGTCTTCCGTTTCTTTCACAAGGTCAACTCCAAAGAATCTTCTTTCTCCTGGGCTCCGACCAACTCAACATGTTCTCGCACCTCTGGCCATGGAGTGCTTCAAATGGAGCCATTCTAATGCTTTCCGATAACTATTATTATATGAGAACTCAGCCAAAGGTAAGCATTCGTCCCACTTGTTGGAATAATTAAGGACACAACACCTTAACATATCTTCAAGCACTTGATTGACTCTTTCAATCATCCATCGATCTGCGGATGATAAGCTATACTATATCTGAGAGCTTGGTATCCAAGGAAGAATGCAATTGTTTCCAAAAACGGAGACAAAGCTGTGTACCCGATCGGACACTATGGTCTTTGGTATTCCATGGAGACTCATAATTCTTGCTAAATATATCTTGGCGTGTTGGACGATTGGGATATATAGTCTTGACAGAAGAAAGTGTGTCTTGACTTAGTGAGTCGATCTACAATAACCCATATTGAGTCAAATCCTTTTCTTTGTCTTGGGTAGACCAACAATAAAGTCCATACTTATGTCCTCCCACTTCCAAGTCGGAATAGGTAAGGGTTGTAGTTCTCCAATGACCCTCAAATGTATAGCTTTCACCTTTTGACAAGTATCACACTTTGCTATATATCTCGCAATTTCTATCTTCATTTTTGTCCACCAAAACTTTTGTTTTAAGTCATGGTAAATCTTGTTGCTTCCCGATGGATAGATAACCTAGTAGCATGTGCTTCTTCAAGAATTGATTATCGCAACTCGTGAACTTTTGGTACTACCAAACGATCCTTGAACCATAGCACACCTTCATTATCTATAATTGAAACATTCCGCCTTTCCATTCTAGACTCTTTCCTTGATATGGGCTATACCCTTGTTTTCCTTCCGAGCAAAGAATAACTTGATCTCGAATAGTGGCTTCAACAATTATGTTGGTCAAACTACCTTGTTGAATTACTTCTACATTTAGCTTCTCCATTTCTTGACATAAAGTCAAACCCATTGTTCTTCTTGTCGGCAATTACAATTGCTTTTTCGATTGAGAGAGCATCTGCAACTACATTGGCTTTACCAGGTGATAATGTACTTCCAAATCGTAATCCTTAATTAGTTCTAACCATCTTCTTTGTCGCATGTTCAACTCTCTGATGAGTAAAGATATATTTTAAGCTCTTGTGGTCTCAGATATATATGGCACGTATTACCAAGCGTGTAATGCCGCCAAATCTTTAGAGCATGAACCACAGCTGCTAACTCCAAATCATGAGTAGGATAGTGTTCTTCATGTTGCTTAAGTTGCCTGGACGCATAGGCAATGACTCGGCCTTCTTGCATCAACACACATCCAATACCAATACCTGAAGCATCACAATAAACATCAAACAGCTTCTCGATATCAGGTTGAGCTAACACTGGTGCAGTAGTCAACAGCCTTTTTAAAGTCTAGAAAGCCTCTTCACAATCTGATGACCAGACAAACTTGACTTGGTTCTTCAACAATTTAGTTATAGGTTTTGATACTTTAGAGAATTCTGGAATAAACCGACGGTAATATCCCACCAATCCAAGAAAACTCCGAACTTGATGAACTATGGTTGGCGGTTTCCAATCAAGCACATCCCTCACTTTACCGGGATCAACTGCAACTCCTTTGGTTGACAAGACATGTCCAAGAAATTGCACTTCCTTAAGCCAAAAATCACACTTTCTGAACTTCGCATACAATTGATGTTCTCTCAAACGAGTCAGAACAATTCTGAGGTGTTCTGCATGTTCTATCTTATTCTTGGAATATACTAGTATATCATCTATAAATACTACTACAAACTTGTCTAGTCAGGCATGAATACTGAATTCATCAAATACATGAAATGAGCTGGAGCATTGGTCAAACCAAAAGACATCACCAAGTATTCATATAATCCGTATCTTGTGGTAAATGCCGTTTTGGGAATATCTTCAGGCTTTATCTTAATTTGGTGATACCCTGATCTCAAATCTATCTTGGAGAAAACTTTGGCTCCGGCCAACCGATCAAAAAAAGCAAATCTATCCAAGGTAATGGATACTTATTCTTGATGGTCACTTCATTCAACTGGACGATAGTCAACACATAACCTCGTGGTCTCATCTTTCTTTTTCACAAAAATTGCGGACATCCCCAAGGTGAGGAACTAGGTTGGATAAACCCCTTCTCAATTAATTCTTGTAATCGAGCCTTCAACTCGACCAATTCCTTAGGTGGCATTCTATAAGCTCTCCGAGAAATCGGGCTGTTCCAAAGTTGTAACTCTATGTTAAACTGTACATCCCTATCGTGTGGTAGACCGGGTAAATCCTCGTGAAACACATCGGAAATTCACGTACTACGGGATATCTCTAATCTCTTTGACGGCGCTTGCACAAACTCTCGCCCAATCGATCTTCTTAAGGTTGGAAGTTGGATGAGAAGTTGAGAATTACTATCGAGCAAACTTACTCTTAAAGTCCTATTCAAAGCATCTATAATGACCTTATGCTTTGACATCCAATTCATTCCCAAGATTACATCTATATCCCGATCCTTAAGGATAATCATGGTAGTGGGAAAAATATGCCCACCTGGTTTATGGGTACCAGTACACCATTTCCTTAGTACATAGACGTCCCTCAGTATCGCACAAAGAAACTTTCCTTTGTTGCCCCAATTGAAATTTCATGCTTCACGACAAATGTTCTATTGATGAATGAATGCGATGCGCCGTAATCAAAAAGTATAACTACTGAGGTGATTGGCAACGAGAAACATACCCATCATCACCGGCTCCCCTCCGAAATTTCTCCACTTGGATATAGAACACCCGTCCGGTCTT
Source organism: Miscanthus lutarioriparius (assembly GCA_904845875.1). Taxonomy (NCBI): domain Eukaryota; kingdom Viridiplantae; phylum Streptophyta; class Magnoliopsida; order Poales; family Poaceae; genus Miscanthus; species Miscanthus lutarioriparius. The sequence continues at coordinate 38,145,477 of CAJGYO010000008.1, read as the reverse complement.
CCTCTCATCTTTGCCCTTCTCGAGCATTCTCGATTGTGGTTCTTGTTTGGTGCTTGACCTCATTGTTGATTGGCGGGGGTCTTCTCGATAATTCTCGATTAACTCCGCCTAGGATATGGACATTCCACGGAGAAATGACCAGTCCTTCCACAATTGTAACACGGATAGTTGTGACCTCGTGACGTTGGAGCATTACCACCGGGAGCATTGGTTGATGTGAGTTCGGATAGGTTATCGCAGGATGGACATTTGATCGTTGCCCAACTTGGAACCTGCGGCGAACGATATAAGAAGGACGATTATGGTTTATTGGATGATAAATCACTCTCTCCTCTTTTTGGTTTCCACCAAAAGGTCCAGACGGCACATTCTTTTTTCTTCTTGAGCTCCTTATGTCTTTGCCGATACTTTGCCTCTGAAGCAATTGCAATATTTATCGCCTCATGATAAGTGATATTGGTACAGTTTGTCATCATTGTCTGCGAGCTTTGGTATTCGGACCTCTCATGAACCATTTCTTTTCTTGGCATCCAGATTGACATGTTCGGATGCATACTGTGACGATGATTGAATCTTTCCACATCTTGCATAACCGTTTGATCCCCTTGCCTCAAAGCAAGGAATTCATCCACTTCATAGCCATCACTCCTTCCGGGATATAATGGGCTCTAAAAGCGATGCGAAATTCTATCCAAGTTAACGGGCATTTCACGGGTTGCATGGCCATCGATTTGCATACCAAGCACCAACAGCACCTCTAAGTTGTTTGGGCAGCAAACACCGGTTTCAAACTCATGCGATGAATAAGATCAAATTTTTGCTCCATGGTCCTAAGCCAGTCATCAACCCTCTAGTGGTTCATCTGCCTTGGTGAACACCGGGGTTTTGTATCCGTGAAATCCACATAGGTAGCCTCATGCCCGTTATGATTATGCCACGGTTTCCATGCATCCGATTCGATTACTTTGACACATCTCATGAAGCAAACGAGAATTTTCCACAGTCACATTGACTAATGCAGCGATAGCATCAGCCAGATTGGTCGGCATCGGTAGCGGGTTGGGGATATCATCATCATCTTGTGAAGTACCAGGAATATGCGATCCCCGCGTACGACGCATCTGCTCATAACAAACCAAACTTTATTCACAAGCCTTTATTGAATTGCACAACAGCTTACTCCAGACACATAACATAGGGTTTATTACTATAAACACTAGACCCTATATGTACCAAAACAAGATACATAGCTTAACCAAGATTAGCTATTACTCAACTCTACTCTTTTCCGTGATTACTTCAAACTTCAGGCTCGGTATCCATTCCGGAATTATTACCGCCTTCATCATCACTTTCATTGATCATTACTAATTCTTCAGGATCTTCTTCTTCTTCCTCTTCCGATTCGCTATCATCGGCAAGGATGACACCGGGGTCCATGGCATCAGCTTGAGGCTCATGATTCGGGTTTAGTAGATTGCTAAGCCTATGAACTTCCTCATGTAGATAGGTATTATGTTCTTCTAAATCTTCTACATAGAATTCTAGCTCATGAGTTCTAGCTCTAGCTACATTCTCCCTATGTCAGGCTTCATTTTGTCCCTCCACCGTATAAACTAACATGCTTTCACAGTTCCTGTGTGCAGTGGTGAGACGCCTCAATTGATCCTGTAATTCTCCTACCTGTATAGCATCCAAAGCCCTATCTCTAGTAACTTGTGCTAACTCTGTAGAAATCCTCTATATCTCTGCCTGGGGATCAGGCCTAGAACTGCTACTGCTAGCACCATCGTTTCTAGGGGCAAGTTGGTGACGAGGAACTCCTTTGGGTCCAGTGGACTTACGGGGCGTCATCTTGGTACGAGCCATACTGTAGGAAGCCAATTTAATCCAAATAAGACCATTTGATCAAAATCCAATAAGTAACTAAGATGGATTACATTACTCAAACCAGACTCACTACTCAACTCTAGACTAAGAGGTGAAGGAAGTAACGGGTGAATCATTCATGATGCATGAATCGTTCTTACGAACAAAAACATCAAAGTTTATAATGCACATAAACAACATTTATCTTTATATAGGGCATAGTAATATTACTACTCCACCACACAAAACCCTTTTAATCAAATAAGGAATGGTGAGAAAGAAATAAGATAAGTCAGAAGCAATTTGGACCAAATTAATCAAGTTAAATTTAGTCATCCCAAATCATTTTGAAGTTTTTGTAAATCAATACCACAAAACCTTTGTAACGATTGCTCTGATACCATTCTGTGGTAGAACCTCCAAAATTATAGGGCCCACATGCACCTGTCATTGTCCAACGACCTTTGACATCTATGCATTTGTTCTTGGTAATTTAAGAAGACTGTCGGGTGTCCTCGGGGAACCCCGAATCATCCATGATTTCTGAGCAGGATCACATTACAGAGTCATTGCAGTATTACAACAGTTTATTCAAATAAATACATCAGAGTAAAAGTAGCGGAAGACTTACAATAACATAGTTTACAAACCATTTGTTTCAAACCATACAACTAAGTTCAATATTAAAACAAACCAAAGTAGTGGAGCGGCATTATAATATAATACAAAACACACAATGAGGCTGCCCTGCCCAAGGGCCACACAATTACTTCTCAACATCATCACAAGGTACAACTGTCATGCAGCATGATCCACAACAGATCTGCTCATGAGACTCACCTGCAACAAGGGTCAACGAACCCTGAGTACAAAAGTACTCAACAAGACTTAACCGAATTAAGAATTAAAAGAACGCAGGAATGCAGGCTCATGGGATTCAAGGTATGGTTTTAGCAATAATCAAGGTTCTTTTGCGTAAAAGCATTTTAACAAAAATCTATATATCAACATTTAAAACTTCATAAAGATCATATACAAAGCTGACATGATCCTCATTGATATCATGAAACTTCATAACCAACACCTTCTCAAATCATCCTCAAGTTCCAGTTATTAATTACTACGATGATGAACAGTGAGTTGAGTCTCCATAACCGAGGAGCAACGACGATTCGAACCGATTGTAAACCCAGCTGGGGATTCCAGACCACACGACATATGCAGGTCCCCGACCTACATATACCAACCTACCCTTGGATCCTCTAAAACAAGAACGAGTCCACGCCTCCCGAGAATACAAGATTTCCACCATTCCATTTCATGGCCACGTGGGTACACGCTATTCCCGCCATCTCTCCACTCCCAAAGTCGCGAGTAGCCATTCTCGTAATAGAATCGCCAAGTTCAAAGCTTCTTACGGAGTATGTGGTTAGTACTACAAATTCTCACCTCATGCAATTCAACAACGGACGTGCCTTAATCGACACAAAAAGTGAAAGAACCCGCTCACAAGACCTCCATGTCTAGTGGCTCACACTCACCGAAAGTCCGCCTTGGTCTAGATTTATTACTCCACATTCCCATATCACATGCTAACATAATTAACCAATGTCCCATTTAAAACTTGCGGTGGCGGGTAGTCACCCGACTTTCATCGTTCTCTACGATAGCTAAGCAAAACTAGGCATATACGAATTTAAAACTAGTAATATGGTAAATATGGAATAACAAGGGTGGTAATGCACCAATTAGGCTCTTACTTAACTCTTAATCACTTAATGCAGTAACGGAAAGCAAAAGCGAAATTAATTTGTAAAACACAAGGTAGGGTTGTATGCATCCGGGCTTGCCTTCGTTGACGGAAAAGTCCGGCTCTTGCGGCGCTTCACAAGTATTCGGTCCGACCTCAACAGCATTTGGATTAACCTCCTCAACAACTTGATTAACTACCACGTGTTCACCTTCGTTCACTACATGTAATACAATGCCATGTTTAACATGATGCGAATACTGAAATATGATGCTCGATGATGGATACAAAAATTAACAATTTGAATACAACTTTCCTTCATGCAGACAGTTGCAAGTCAAACAAACTAAATCTTTTTCGTAACACATACATCAACCGCCAAGGATCATTAACAACAAATGACCCAAGGTCATCACTCAATCCAAAATTACAAACTAAACCTAAATCACTAAAGGTTACTATTTGCTTTTATGAATTAATTATTTAATTCAAAATTATGAAATAAATCAACTTATTCCAATTGAGCTAAAATTTTTTGTAAATGTTCATTACATGATAACTAAGTGGCAAAACAAATTTCATAATTTTTGGACAAGTAAATAAGCCTAGAAAATTCATGGAAATCCATTTATTAATAAATTGAGCAATTTTTATCACATTCAAAAAGTACTGAAAAACATTATTTCATATTTTTATTAAATACTTTACACCACAGAGAAGTCACACAAAAATGTTCATAATTTTTGGAGCTCTAAATAAATCTACACAAAAATAACAAAAACAGACACTATTCATTCAAATCTGAAAATAGAAAAATCCATTTGAACGCTGAGTCACTGACATGGTGACCCCACCTGTCATCCCCTTCCTCCCGCTTTGACTACGGCGATGATGGCGCTGACCGGCGATATCTCGACGACGGCGAAGGCACTATCATGATCACTACATCACGGCGCACCGATTTGTGGCACAAACGCGACCAATTACTGCCTGGACCGAGCACTACGCCGGCCATGGCGGCTGCGGTGGCACGGCGACACAACGCCGGCGAAACAAAGCCAAAAATGGAGAAACAGAGGGCATGGGAAGGTCCAGTAGCTCACCACAAACACGCTGGGGCAAAGAATGAGACCGGATAAGCTACGAGGACACAGTGTCGACGTTGATAATGATCACACGGCGGAGCGATCTTCGACGACGACGATGCTCCGTTCCGCTATGGTGGTCAAAATGAGAAACCAATAGGTCACAAAGCACTACATCAAGCGGCAAAGCCAAAGCAAGACTCAAAGCAGGGCGGGAGACTCACCAGTGGCGCTCGCCACGGCGGCGTAGCTGGCTCGGCGGCGGACGACCGGCCGTGGAGAAGAAATACGACGAGTGGCGGTTCCCGGTGAAATTAAGCCGAATTGATGGGTTGGCTAAGTGCGCAAGGATAAGGCGGAGCTAAAGGATGCTTTGCTGCAACGGCAGAGGCACTGGTTCGACGACGAGAGCTCACCGGAGATGATCGGCAACGTCGGGAAAAACAGAGGGCGAAGGAAGAACAACGACGACGGCGCTTGAGCTTTATAGGGCGACCAAGGAAGCAAGGAGAAGCCATGGCGACGCTTTTCCGCTTTAAATGAAGCCAAGACCGCCACGCGCGCACGCCTGGAACGCCAAGAAGGTCGCCATGGGTGAGTCGGCTTCATGATTCTTGTTCATGAATTACAAGTTTGCCATTCGCCAAAATTCACAAATTACTCTCAAATTTTCATAACAACTCCAAAATCTCCAAAATAAAAGTTGTTCAAAATCAAAGTTCTACAACTTTGCTTTTATAACCATCTCCTAATTCGGTCTAGATTTTGAAATGAACTTTTGAATTTGAATAGGGAAATTTAACGAATTACGCCTTTTTGAATTACTCAAAAATTTTCTAAACAACTTGAAAAAATCCAAAAACAAACTTTGTATAACTTGCCAATATCTACACTTTTGCTTTTGGGATCAATCCCAAATTATGCTTAGATTTTGAAATGGGTTTTCAGGGTAGGATTAAAATGCTGAAAAGCGGGGTTTTCTCGAAAAATTCAAAATCCAAACAAACTTTGAACTAGAGTCAACCAATACAATTCAACACATACCACATGAATATAAACTTGTTTTAGTGTATGCATCTCAAAGTTTTCACCAAATGTCAAATGCTTTGCAATGCATATGATGACATGTCAGGTTTTAGTATTTTAAACACCCGAGGTGTTACAACGACTCATCACAATCTTTGGCCCTCAGAGAAAACATTCCTAATTTAAGATAACTTGGACTCTAATCTTTCCCTTTTTGTAGAGTCCAACATGCTTTGTCCTAGCGCTGATCGTAGCCTTTGTCGTTATCTGCTGGCGCTACCTGAAGAAAGCCGATTATAGTGCTGCATTCGAATCAGCTGGTTCCGATCTGCACGCAATTGATTCCTTGATGACATGATCTTGGGAGCTTTTGAGTCCCAATGACTCTTCTTCCAAATTTTGGTGTAAACACATGCCCCCCAATTTTGGGATAAAAGTAATTTTATTCCAAAATTATCACGTCTGTACCCTCGATAGGTCCGCAGTCATGGGTAAAGAATCTTGATCTGGGGTCTACTGTTTGTCGCAGTCTACGTCAACTCATGAGCCCATGCTTTAAAACTTTCATGAGAGCATCATTGCTTCACGGGCACTTGGATTCATCTTTCCAGGCCGGCTATAAAATGTCTATCCGACCCTAGTGAGAGCAACTCAACAATTCAACCATGTTTCATATGCTCCCTCGGGTGCTTCTGACTCCGCCAGACCCTCCATGGTCTACCTTTTTGCTATCAAGATCTTGAGCGGCTAGAAGAATTCTTGTGCATAGGGTGATTGTGTCGCTCATCTTAGCACCTTGTCGAGCAAGAGAATCAGCTACTACGGTTAGAAGAATCCTTGTGATATCGTCTGGGTCTTCTCTCCATGCTCGTAGAGCTGTTCTAGTGTTTGCAAGGGTTAAAATGTGTGGACACCTTCCCCTTGTTTGCTCAATCAAATGCCCATCGAGAAAGCCACAAGCTTCTTTCCAACGGTTTCCTAGTCACCGAGAAATCAGCTGGGCATCTGTTAGGCAGGCGGCTTTTCCCCCTTCTCTATCATAATTTTATTAACGGGCCGATGTGACTTGGTTTATGATGACTTTCGGCCCTGTGGAGATTCAAACTCCCTTCAATCCAAAGATACCTTGGTGGGCTGATTGCTAGTCAATGTAAATCTTTTGTATCCATCCCATAATATTCTATAACTCAGGGAAGCAATAAGTCCAGATCTATTATCTCTTCATTATCGGTCCCCTGAATTCTCAGAGCGTCGATCCATTTCCGTATCTGATTTCAAATTCATACCCCCGATGAAATCAATCTCTTCGCCTTCCCGGGCAATATATATGGGCTATAGCTGGGGATCAAAAAACAACTCGCTTTGTCTCAAACCTTCCGCCTCCTTAGTATAGTTCCTGCTTTTCCGTAGGTTTGAGATCATGGAGAACAACAAGAGGTTTGCTGAGGAGGCCCTCAACGGACCTACATCATCGCGTCAGTGCCGTCATTGTTAGGACACTACGACTCATGATGCCCCCACTGCCTTGGGGGATAGGGCTGACTCTATTCGGCCTTTAGGGTCCTCTTCATTATCAGCTCATCGCCAGCTCCCTTGTTATCAAAAGAGGTGGATTGACAACGATGATCTGCTTGCCTCCATTGATCGGCATGGCTAGGGTCCTGCTGAATTCACAGAATCGGCTTTGGCCATGGTTCGATGTTGATCACCTCCCAAGGCTGATTCAATGGAGGATAGGTTGGCCAAGGCCGAGGCTAGAATCATGGGTGAGATATCTGTCATAACCTTTGTTTCCTTTCAATTTCATCCTCAAGATTATGATCATCTCCCCTTTGAATCCTCTTAGATTTGTCTACCCAACTGGAGAGCCTTCGATTGGCTGCGGAGCACGTGGCGAGATTCATCAATGCCAGAGGCGCCGTCCCGGTGGTTCACCTACATGACATCTCGAACCATGTTAGGGAGGTCACTTTGCATGGCATTCGCCATGGTGCCGCGATGGCGTTGGCTTCTGCGTAAGCCCATTCTAGACATGAACTTCGGTTCCTCACCCATAGTTTTCCAGCAGCGGCACACCTTGAGGATTATGATCGCCTGATTGAGGATTTCTTCAGTGCTGCTAACTCCATAGCCTTTATCTCCCAGGCCGATGATATACTAGCCAAAGTGTTTTCCGGCCCGTAGTTTGTAATGGATGATCTTAGCAAACAATTTCTCTGTCTTGAGTGATTTTTCTTTTGTTTCGTACTTCATACTATATGCATCAGTTTGTCCATGTTTGCTCTACTCCTGTAGGTGATACACATTGTACCGGCTTTTACCCCTTCGGGTTTATTTTCGCACTAGAAGCGACACCCTTCTGGTATTGGCTATTTGAACCAACAACCGAGCAAATTGGTTGTTAAGTATTAATCCAAACGCTAGGGTAATATTCCTGATTTGATTGCTCTACCGAATTCTTCTTCTCCTCTCAGTGTCTCCAAAATGTAAGTATTACCAGGCGCACAACGTTTGATCCAATAAGGTCTCTCCCAATTTGGCGACCATACCGACTCTCTTGCTCTTGGCCATCAAGGGTAACCCATCCCCAGCCTTCTTCGGAGTCTTATTGCCATTGATCATCATAAGTTCATCCTGGCTCAAATACCTGACGCCATTCAACAAAAGAAACGAGAACCCTTGGCTAAAGTCAGAGAAGGTAGAGCCATCTGAAGCAGCCTCGAGAGCATTCCTGGATCAGCCGAAGAAGACAAACAACAGATCATGGAAGCTGATGCTATTCGGCTAGAAGTGTTGAGAGCGATCCACAATGTTCTAGACTTGAAATCTACATGTTAACGCGTATCTTGTGTAGAATCGATCATCCTCTCCGTTATTTAATTGCACTTCTTATTTCGGCTAAAGAGCCGATTTGATACAACCGATCCCATATTTATAATCTTAATCCAATTAAGTCTAGAAACACAACTTTTATTAAGCGAATCCCTTGATCTTCTACCCTTAATCACCCAGCGCCGTATTCTCTTCGGCATTGGTGAAGTGGCGCTTCGCCTTCTATTAACTACGGTTGCCTTTTGCGCGTCCCGAGGCATCCACCTCTTCGCTTCATGTCTTCAAATACCAACTGAGGGCTTCGGCTTCAAACACATCTCCATTCGCTACTATTCCTTTGCTCTCCTCTGCCTGTTGAAACCCTGTAGCAGTTTTTTTTCTCTCTTCCATAGATCCAATCATCCTTCATGGCCGATGAGGACAACCGAGGCAAGCGCACGGCGAAGGAGATCTCAAAGGAGAACATGCCGATGAACCAGCGTCTCCGACGCATGAGGTGAGATTTACAACCTCTATTCATGATGATGATCTATTCTGACTTGCCTATAGGTTCATCGTGAATGACAGCCTTCGTCCCCTCCCTAGGACCGGCAAACCCTCTGACGCTGCATCTTCCACGCCGGCTTCGTCATCTGATTCTTCCAACTCGTATAATGGAGACGATGCCCAGCGCTTCTTCCGAGAATGGAGGGCGGCCGAGGACCGCTATTCCGAGGTGATTCGAAACAACGGCCAGCTTGAGATCCGTCTAGGGGTCTTCCAAGCGGCCCTTAATGTGGCTGGGGAGGAGGCCAGTGCCGTTCGAGCGTGGCTGGCTGAGTCTAACGCCGCGGTGGCATGTAAGACGAGTTCATTGAATACTTCTATTCTGATTTCCACCATCTTTATCTTGATAGTTTTCTGTGATCGCCATCCCAGACGGTGCAGTTGGAATCTCTCCAACTGGCGGCGAACACGGCCACGGACACCGTCAATGCTCGGGGTTCCCTCATTGATGCTTGTCTCCAAGACATCCCGGCCCATGTTTGGGAGATTGCCCTCCACGGCGTTTGTCATGGCGCGTCAGTGGCGCTGACCATGGCGCAAGTTCAGACAGGGTACGAGCTCCACGCCATGGAGACCGGTTTCCCAATGGGCGACGGTCCTGAGGAACATGAGGACTTGATAGAAGAATTCGTCATAGCGGCGGAGGCCATCGTGGATATCACATCCGCTCAGGATGTGGTGAACAAGGTTCTCGATTAGATTGTACTTAGGGTGAACTGGTGAACAAAGACTCCTGTCCTTTCATGAATGTGTCTCAGTGCAATGCCCTTGTGTATGATTGTTTTTGTTTTCATTTTTTTGCTCTGAAGGCGATACATATCGTATCAGCTTTTATGTCTTTGAAGATTTTTTCATTTTTGAACTAGAGGCGATACCTTTCTGGTACCGACTATTAGAGCCGATGGTTAATCAAATTAGCTATCAAGTGTTAATCAAATGCTAGGATAATATCCCTTTAAATATCTTCGTCGATCGCTATTGATAGGTTTTTTAGACCAAAGGTTAAACGATTGATCAACCCAGGTCAAGCATCCCATTAAGCAAAACATAACTCCTTTAAGAAATCTATCAACTCTGAATCACACTTAGCATTCACATACGTCAGCATGAACCCATACTCAGAACTAATGCTTATTTTTCTTTATTCCAATGGCCGACGTGAAGCCGTGACTATTCACTAAAAAAACTCTCAGAGCTGATCGCTTGCATTAGTTATTGGCTTTCATTGCTTTTCTTAATGAAGCCTCCTTCCCATAACTTGCCAGAAAAGCATTCGAAGTCTCCTAGTTCCTAGAAGACTGGATCAGCTGTTGCGATGCTCACAGACTCATCAGCGCAAACCAGTTCGACATCATCTCCATGCCATTGAATCAAACACTGATGCATGGTTGATGGTACACAACAGTTCACATGAATCCAATCACGACCAAGGAGCAAATTGTATGACCCTTTTCCATCAATGACAAAGAATGTGGTGAGCAGAGTCTTACTTCCGATTGTCAATTCGACATTTATTGCCCCCTGGGTCTTAGATACATTATGTCCAAAATCCTTAAGCATCATGTCAGTCTCCATCAGATCTCCTGGTCCTTTGCCAAATTTACGAAAAGTGGTGTAAGGCATAAGATTGACAGAAGCACCTCCATCTACCAACATCTTGTTCATCGGCTTCCCATCAACAAAACCTTTCATATATAAAGCCTTTAAGTGCCAATGCTTGACTGGTTTATCAAATATTGCTTGTTGTACAACCATCAATTTGGCAACTATCTCCTCATTCTCCGATTCATCGAAATCCGAATAAACTTCTTGATCTACCAGAGCTCTGAATTCTGATGGCAATAGAAAAACCATTTGGATATTAGCCGATGGTTGCTTTCTATCGGCTGTTTGCTTAGTACGCCATACTTGAGGTTTACCGTATGCCTGAGCCTGTTCCAACTCTTTATTCCTTAGGCGTTGCACCCTTCTCTTCTGGCTTCTTGTCAAACCTCCTGGACACCATTGGCCTTCCTACCAAACATATTTTTTCTCGTTGCCCTCTTTTTCATAATCAGCCCAGTCTTGATCAACCACACTTTTTCCTAGCCGATTATGAACACTTTCATTTTTTAAGCGCCGATCCATGTTATTATGATGATACGCATCTTGAGCATGGATAGACTGGCGGTTGGTTTGAGATTGCCTAAACTCCCAATATTGATTGCTGCATTCTGGATAGTCATGTCTGGTAGGCAACTTCAAACCTTCATTCTAGCAATGTCTAAAGAAAGGACAATTCCAATGTGATTCGGCTTGTTTCCTTTCGTACCTCTCTTTTTCTAGTTGATGCTGGTATTCTTGATCCTTTAACCAACACTGATAATCCTTTTCCTTGTGCCGCTGGTACTTATTCAACAGGATCCGAGATGTAACTCGCGGCTTTGTCACCCCATCCTTTGACGTTTCCCCCTGCTTATATCGGCTCTTTTGCGTGTCGCGACATCTTCTAATCTCTCTGTACTCGTCAGCTGATATTTGCATCTTGGGATCAACTGTTCCAGCTTCTCTTGATTTGGTTGATGTTAGGACCTTAGTCTTTCCTTTGAGTAGCCTAGCATCAACCATGTTTTGATCTCCTGGGAAAGGATTATCATCAACTTTCATTTTCTGAGACGTATTAAATTTGAGCCTTCCTTGCTGAATAGCCCTCAGTATATACTGCCAAAAATTTTTACATTCATTAGTGGAATGAGAAGTAGCATTATGGAACTTGCAGAACTTCTTATTCTTCAACTGATCAGGGGGCAACATAACATGATTATCAGGCAACTTGATCTGTCCCTTCTCAAGCAAGAAATCGAAGAGCTTGTCTGATTTTGTGACATCAAAGTCATAGCTCTCCTCGATTCCTCTTCCCCAAGGATTTGGCACCATCGCTGTCTTTTTGCCCCAATTCCATTTAGCCGCAGCAACCTCTTCCTCTTCATCTTCATAGCCATCATCGACTGAGTATGGATTATAAGCTTCGGCCACTGTGGTACCCTTCTGGAATCGGGTATCTCTGCGCATACTCTGGAATTGGCTATTAAGCGCTGCCACTCATTGAGCCAATTGACCCAAGTAGTCAAATTTTTGTCCTAGTAGCTTTTCTTTCTATATTGGTAGCATTTCTTGAACGGCTAAAGCAGCTAGCTGATCATTAGCTAAGTTTAATGAGAAGCACAAGTTCCTAGTCTCATGGAACCTCTGAAGAAACTCAGTGCTCGATTCATTGGTCTTTTGCCTTATAGTTGTCAAATCGGTAATCATCTTTTCTCCAGTCCCAGTGTAAAAAAACGTATGAAATTTCTTTTCCAGATTAGCCCAATTGGCAATGGAATTGACTGGCAGTGATGAAAACCAAGTGAAGGCTGGCCCTGATAGGGACAGGGAGAAGAAACGAACTCGATGGACATCCTCAACCGATGCTTCACCCAATTGTGTAAGATACCGACTAACATGTTCTATCGTGCTTGTACTGTCTTGGCCAGTGAACTTAACGAACTCTGGGAGCCTATAATTTGTGGGAAGAGCGACCAAATCATACCATTCTGGATATGGGCATTTGTACAAAAAGGTCGGCCCTTTTGGCTTTAGACCGAACTGACTCTTCATCATCTTAGTCACCTTCAGTAACAATTCGTCAGCATGTGAATTTAGATTTCCCTGCACCTGCTGACCCATCTGTGGATTGAAATCACGTGTGCCTTGATACCCTGGATTCAGAATCATGTGAAGGGTATTATAATATGTGCCATAGTGATACCCTTGTGGAATCTCTATCTGTTGGGTCCTTTGCTGGCTTGCTGCTTAAAGTCTCTGATTATAGACATAAGGATCTATATCTCTACGGATCCTTTGAATTGATGGTGCTATTTTTTGAGCCGACGACGGTATGTGGCCTGATGTGCCAAAATTAATCACCTAGTCCTAACCTTGCCCCGGTGGCTGTTGCACATGTTGTATTGACGGTCCAGGATTATATTGTATCTGATTCATAGTAGTTCCTTGAGTTTGTTCAGATGAACCCTGAATTGCCTGGACATCACCATTACCAGCTGGTGCTGCTTCTTGATGGCTGGTACCGACTTGATTAGTCCCTTGGGTTGACGGATCTGGAATGTTGTAATAAGACGGCCCAACTTGACCAACTAGAAACCCATGAATCGCTTCTTTCATGGCGTTGTGGAATGTATCTAAGAAAGCTTCATTATGGCTTGATATGGCATCACGAACAGATTTGTCTACAACTTTCGTAAAGAAACACCTGTCTTTAGCTTCAATTGTATCTGTCTGCCCGTGTAATAGAACTCTTCGTAATGGAAATTTCTGAACAATTGTGTTATCACATGTTTTGGTGTAGGACAACAAGCATTTGTTCTGAAATTCTTCTATAGCTTTGCTGATGACATCTTTATCTCCATCAGGTAGATCTTCATAATGTACTATAAGGATGTCATTGTTGTTCTGAACCGCCATGACGTTTGTGGGGTCCCACCAGGCGTGCCAGAAACGTGTGTCAACACGGAAATTTTGTCCCGTGCCGAGGGCACACGAGCAAACCGGAAGGGTCCGCTCGATGGAGCTAGAGATCCGCCTAGCTTCAGCGCAGGGATGGTTGATCCTGCGCACTCTTCCCGAGACGTGCCAGTCAATTTGACCCTACAATTGACAAGGAGAGAAAGTTTATCAGTAATTTAGGGCAGATCATGCCGGTGTTGCCAGACAGTCCTGAATGTGCGGCTCTAAGAGCTGATATGAAAGGAGATCGACTAAATAGTCGATTCTAGCATATTCATAAGAATGAATCAATTAAAGCTCATGGGGTTGTGTAAGAAGAATCGGTTATCGTTCAGGATGAATATCATTATTTAGACAAATATTAGTCAATGGCAATAAGATGTCAACAATAATTAGTTCATGCTAAGCCAATGACTGCAAGTAACCGAACCCCTTTTATATAAATGAAACAACTCATCATCATTTAACCATTTAATAAAGATAAATCTAATGAACATATTAGATCTCATCTATCGTTATGACCAGTGGGGCATGAGACAGAATCATGCAGGCCATAGAAACAACAATAGACTCAACGACCCTAACTTATTACTAATATCAGTGGGGCATGATGCAGAATCATGCAGGCCATAATACAATAATAAGATCATGGGGCTAACACATCTTTCAACCTATCTCTACTTCAACGATCTCGTGATTTGAACTGTTCGTGAAAGCGCTCGATATCGGCTAAAACAACTAATTTAGGCATAGCGCACAGTTAAGGTCATGCCCTCTCAGGAATGGATCGACCAAATAACGATCCCACTCCACGGTGCTAACAGTGGGGTGTGAGGCAGAATCACACAGGCCGTGATAACAGGCCATGGAACGGTTTTCGCTAGCCAATAGATCTACTCAAAATCAGACACGCCTTAACCACACGCTATGCACGATTAAGATTGATATAAAACAGCCGATAAAACATAACTCATCGTTTAAAGTGCAAATTAGATTAAATTTAGATTAACAAACGATGGATTAAAAATAATATATGACCGATCTAGATTAATCCCAATCGGGCGAAGTGATATTGCTGTAATTAAATAAATAATGGAAGCAATAAGCAATATCAATAACTTAATGAATCTATCCGAAGGAACGCCACCATTAGATAGAGCCGATAACTTGATGTTAATCTAGTTCGAGTAGTGGAGGTCGACCGGATCGATGTAGCCTTACTTGAACTAGACCGAATCGATAACTAACTTATACCAGAGTCGCGGTGGAGGTCGAATCGGATCGATCGCGGTACATTATTTAACAGAGGTATAAGCCATGACGGTACTTATAGACAAGCGGTGGAGGTCGAATTTGATCAATGCAACCGTGTTTTCTTGAAGAACTCGCCGAGATCTACTCTACTCCTACTCCTAAGGGGTGGTTGAGCTGAAAAAAGTAAGTAACTTGTATTTGATTGATTGTGTTCCTTTTCCAATAGTCGGGTTTGATATTTATACCGGGACCTATGCATGACTTCTATCTAAGCACGACTCATCACAATCTTTGGCCCTAAGAGAAAACATTCCTAATTTAAGATAACTTGTACTCTAATCTTTCTCTTTTTGTAGAGTCCAACATGCTTTGTCCTGGCGCCGATCGTAGCCTTTGTCGTTATCTCATCGGCGCTACTCAAGAAAGCCGATTCTAGTGCTGCATTTGAATCAGCTGGTTCCGATCTGCATGCAATTGATTCCTTGATGACATGATCTTGGGAGCTTTCGAGTCCCAACGACTCTTTTTCCAAATTTTGGTGTAAACAAAATGCTCCCAGAAAAAAACGAGTTGCCAGAAAAGACATACTTGGCCAAGCAAATGATCTGCCCCATCGGCCTCGAGGTTGAAAAAATCCATCCGTGTTCCAATGATTGCATATTGTACTATAGAGAAAAATATAAAGACTTGGACAAGTGCCCCAAGTGTGAAGCTCCACGGTACAAGGAAGGGCCGTCAGATGAGGGTACCAAGACCAGAGGAGGTCCCGTAAAAGGTCATTTGGTATTTCCTATAGCTCCCCGGTGCATAGGTCATTTGCATGTGCAAAGTCAGCCAAGCTGTTGCGCTGGCATGGCGAAGAGCATAAGAAAGATACAATGATGAGGCACCCCGCCGATGGGCATGACTGGAGGACTGTCAATACTATATTCTATAAGGACATTGGTGGAGAGGTAAGGCACCTTTGGTTTGCTTTGAGCACAGATGGGATGAATCCTTTCGACCAGGTTATAAGCAATCATAGCACCTGGCCAGTCACGCCCTGTTTATACAACCTTCCACCTTGGGTCTGTATGAAGTGGTCGTACATCCAGATGCCACTAGTGGTCCAAGGGCCAAGACAACCTGGAAATGCCATCGATGTGTTTCTAGAACCAGTGATCGATGACAACTTGGGTCTATAGGAACATTGCCAACATAGTTGTCACATTTGTATTTTGTATCCTTTGTTTGTCTATGCAATGGTTGTGTACAATAACAACAACAACAAAGCTTATAAGTCCCAAACAAGTTGGGGTAGGCTAGAGTTGAAACCCAGCAGAAGCAATCAATGTTCAGACACGTGAATAGCTATTTTCCAAACACTCCTATCTATGCAATGGTTGTGTATTATTCATAAATATATTAAATTTTATAAGAATACATCATGTTTGAATGACAACCTAATTTACTTAAATGTATAGGCAACCATGGATGGTATGTAGTGCATGTTGGTCACATGCCTGGGATTTATCGAACCTAGGAAGATTGCTATGCTAAAGTCAATCGCAACCCTGGTAATTTGCATAAAAAATACAATACAGAAGCTGAAGCTTTGAGGGCCTACTATAGTCATCCGGCCTACCTTGCAAACCATGGGCAACTGGCCTACTATGGTCCAATGAATGCAAACCATGGCCATCCGCTAGCACTGGAGATTGAAGAGAAGCCATGAGCTAGAGATGTGAAGATTAGGAGAATTGCTCCTTGGTCTTGGAAAGATGTCATGCTTTTATTTATGGTTATGGTCATTGGTTTTCTTATTTGGAAGTTGATGTAGGCTTAGATTCGTAGAACAGTAGGTGGACTTTGTTGTATGTGGTCAATCAAACAATGAATTTATTCTAGGTGAACATATGCTATTATTTGACTTTGTTGTATGTGGACTTATTATTAGACTTTGCATTAAACATATTATATATATAATATGAACATATGCTATTAGTAGTTGTCCATAGCCAAAACTAACCACGATCGTGTCACAATGGCGACTCGTAAATCACTTTTACCCCATCGCCAAGAACAAATCGGCAACAAGAAGCGGCCGATATCGCTAGGGCGGAGAGCCGCATGATCCGAACAAACGGTGACGATGATGTCAATCAGACGGTGAGAACGAAAGCACCATGGACCTGTTTCGCCCGCTTGATCTGGGTCAAAATGATCAAGATGGCCAGGTAACTTTGGTATCATGTGACTATGTAGCCACACACACTAATCAATTGAGAGGGTCATAGCTTACTTGGTGTCTCCATCAGGAGCCTCCGCCTGCTGAGGAGGCAGAGGGTTCGGGTAGCAGGAAGGCCGGATCCAAGCGAGGCATGTTAAAGATTCCTGTTGGTAGGAATGCACACTGGCACATCACCGAGTTCGATGAATTCGGGGATCCACTCTCACCGCCTATAGCTTTGACCAAATATAAGATTATCCTCAGGTTACTTGTAAGGGACTTCATCCCGATTAGGTACATGAAGTGCATTAGGAAAGATGATGACCCGTGGAGGGTTCCCGAAGGTGAGAAGGATTACATATGGGATATCAAGATCCCAGAGTATTTCACTTTCCCAACGGAGTATGACAAGGAGTTAGTCAAGAAAAAAACAAAAGAAATCATGGGGACATGCTTCAAGAATTTCAAGGGGACATTGTACAAGAATTTTGTCCCCTAAAATAAAGAGCCAGATTTCAATGGTGGACAGTTTAGCAAGCAAAAGGACTTCTGGCAGGATTTCAAGGAATACAGGTTATCCAAGGAGTACTTAGAACTGAGCAGGAAGAATAAGGAGAACTCGCAGAAAGCGACGAATCCTCATCATCTCGGCTCTCGTGGGTACGCCAAAAAGATGCCAGAATTTGAAGCAGAACTTGAAAAGATGGATCGCATTGCTGAGGAAGGCGTTCAGGTTGAGACCGCCGATTCAGAGCCCAGATCGGTAATATACCTTATGGGGAGGAATGTACTGCACGCCGAGGATGGGAGCTTTAGCTCTACAAATCAACCCATGAGCGAACTCATCCAGAGGATCTCCTAGGTAACTGAGGAGGCGAGGCAATGGACTCGCACTTCTAATAGGGTGAAAGACATGCTCACCCAAGCACTCATAACCAAGGAGCACCCTAGTTGCACTAGAGGAACCGGTGTTGTTCCTTGAAAACTAGCATTCCCCCAAGAATCTAACACTTACCAGAGCCGCTCGAGGGGTAGAGCGGATTAGGAGGCAGAGTATTTGAGGCGACTAAAAGAGATGGAAGACAGAATGGACGCACAGATTGAGGCGACTGTTGAAGCACGAGTCTAGCAAATTTTGCTATCCAAGGGGTCAAGAGTACCACCAAACCCTACTCCTACTGCCTTTAGCCCACAGTTTAGGGGTTGCAGCAGCTGTGGATCGACCCCGCTCGACGAAGAAGATGCGAATGTGCCTCATCCGGTGGACGACATCACTGAACCCGTCAATATCAAGTTGTACATCCATCAAGAATGGACAAAGGACAAGGTGGCACTCAGCCAAGCCTAGCCTGCGGGAGACGGGACCATTAATGGCCGCCCAATTCCACAGGGGTATGCTCGCATCACCATTGACAGAATACTTGATAAGAAGTATAACAAGATACACATTGAGTACCCCACAGCGGAAGACAGGCCAAAACTTGGTCATAACAAGGGCTCTCAAGTGGCCTGGCGCAAGCGCTTGATTAAGCTTGACCACCAATTGTCCTCTGATGATGAGGACGACTACGAGTCTTTGCCCACCCGCGATGATCACTCACCATCTCCCAACAGAGATCACTCCCCTCCTCATCCCTTGCCATCACCCCTGAGAAGGCAGAGGTCTCCTTCTATTCCTCCTTGTCCGACTCCATCTTTATCAGCCCCAAGAAAAGAGAAGACTCCTCCTCCTCCTCCATCTTCATCATCCCCGGGAAAATAGAATTCTCGTCGTCATCCTCCTCCTCCTCCACCTCAGCCCAAAATAAGATTAAAGGCATCCTCGTAGTCGCATAAAAGGTCCTTGGATTCAGTCGCTAATGCTCCCAAAGTGGACCAACAAAAAAGAAAAAGGTCGTTCAGTGGCATCGTTACAAACTTGATGGAAGAAAAATTTACAGCACACATCTCGAAGGAAGATTGTGTTAGTTTCTTCAATCTCTGTGCCTCACTGTCTCCGTGTTTGTTGAAGTCCGAATTCGAAAGGCAAACATAGAATCAGTATGCTATAATAAGAGCCTATTAAATACACAATGAAGATTTAAGTAAGATACAGAAGTACGTCGAAGACAACCCCGAATTAATCATGAAAGAGGCCGCGAACATCTATTATGATGTACAAGGGACGGGAACACCGGCAATGAAGTATGAAAGGGGCAATCTTTTAGTTCCCGATGACGAGTATAAAAATTGACAACATATATGCGCCAGTTGCATGAATATTATATGGCTCAAGCAACAGAGATGGAGGACTTTGGTTTTGAGGTTATTATTCGTTCGCCACATATTTTTCATTATCCTGAAGAAGAGAAGTTCAATGTTGAGTGAGAGTGCTTATTCCAGCTATACCAGAAACACTATCTCGATTTACAAATGTTGACGTTGTGGACTATGTAAGTACCCTACACGCACGATACTATAATTAACTACTCTCTAGAGACATAAATTGTTAACTTTTGACCAATTCCCATGATTTTATGTAGGTGTATAGCAAAATTTTGCATACTAAAAAGCAAATATGATAACATAGGCTTCTTGGACCACTTGCGAGTCAATGAGAAGACATATTTAGGCCTTCATGGATGTGACGTGGAAGACTTGAAAGATAGATTGATTGATGTTTTCGATGAATTCAAGATGAAGAACAAAACCCACATACTTCTAGCCTACAACTGCAAGTATGTGTTCTCGGCTTTTAATTTTATGCTTCTTTTTTCGTTAAGATTATTCGATAATTAGGATTATGTGATTGCAGCAACCATTTCGTCTTCATTTGTGTCAATCTTGCTAAAAATCTGATCGAGGTGTGGGACTCGAAGAAAAAACCATTTCATCATCTGGATGCACTGGTGGCAGTGCTGAATTAGTAAGCGATCATAATAACATATTATTTTCTAGTCACACATACCGCTTTCTAATGTTTCTTTTAATGTTGTACAGTGTCCGAAGAAGACATATCGGTGGGACGTAGGTCCCATTTAAGGTTGTCGAAATGGAGAGGAAGTACCTAAAACAGCCGGCGGGAAACAATGAATACGGGTTTTATGTATTGTGGGCAATACTTCGCTACATCGGCGGGGAATCGGAAGAAGCAGATAAGTTGGTGTGTATAATCCCCATTTCGTTTATGTCTGTTAATAATTCAACAAAATAATTTACTGATTCTTGTTTGAATATCATCTTTTTGAACGAGAGCGCAAGAAATATAACCACGAAAGGTTGTTGGACATGGAGATCGTCGCACTGCAATCGGAGCTGCAAAATTCATCTTAGCCGAGGTATTAAAAAAAGATGGAGTATTTTCCATCGCACAATCCGTGAAGTTTAAAGACCAGTATAGCCCAGAGCGGCTCGCTACATTATTGTAAGAACTCTGAGAAGCATGCTTCATCTTATCGAATAATTTCTTTTTTATTTTTAGAGATCGAGATCTTGATAAGAACATTTGAATTGTAACCGTAACATTTGTAATGTTTAATATTGATGGACCTGTCGTCTACGTAGCGTATATAAAGCGAAACCCGATTCCATGAAAAAATATAAATTAAGATAAATTATAAAACAATAAAATGCGAACGGACCATCACTGTCGGTTAACAACAAACCGACAGTGCTGTCATAACCATCACTGCCGGTTAGAAACAAACCGACAGTGTTGTCGTAACCTTCACTGCCGGTTAGCGACAAACTGGCAGTGATGGCCAAGATGGCACTGCCGGCTTGAGCCACAAACCGGCAGCGTTAGCTTATCCATCACTGCCAGTTCTTGTCACAAACCGACAGTGCTCGTTATGACAACACTGCCAGTTAAAACACAAACCGGCAGTGTTTGTAGAAGTGAACTCTGTCGGGTGGTCTAATGAACTGACAGTGTTGGTGGACCTGAACTCTGTCGGTTGTGTAAAGAACCGACAGTGAAATTGAAGAACACTGCCGGTTTGTAGGAACCGACAGTGATAACTGACTCTCATCACTGCTGGTATGGTTGTGTCAATTTGAAATCCGATAGTGATGAGATGTTTTAAACCGACAGTAAAGTGCCTCTAGCTCTGAAGCTGGGCTACGGTCAACTTATTTTGCACCATATGTCAAGCATCAACGTATCCATAATCTAATAATCACCTCTTGTGTATTTGGCCCCTCCATGAGTTAGGCCAGGCTCCGCCGCTGCATCAATCTGCCAGCTAGACCCATACAGTTCTATGTTTGCACGCCCGATCCTGGCGTGCCCCCCCCCCCCCCCGAGCGCCCCGCAGGCTGCCTGCAGGCCTCACCGTTTGCTTACTAATAATATATAATATATATATTATTTATGCTTTTCTTTTTCTTTATTCTTCTTTTTCTTTTTTTTTATTTCATATATACTCAAAATATAAAACCATATATAAACATACAACTCCAAATATCGCAACAAGTCAGATGGACAAGTGTATTTTAGACAATTGACTTTTAATCAGGGGAAGCTGTTGCCAAACTGTTTTATTCGTTACCGACGAAGCTGCTCAAGGAGTTGAAATAAAAAAAAAAAAGGCACCTCACTAGTGAAGCTAAGCTGTATCTAACGAGGCCGTCGTCTAGCTAATTAAACTATGATTAACAATGATGAATTTATCTCCAGTTTTATTTTTAGTTAAGCATGAAATTTTGACTTGATGAAAAACAAAATACTTCTTTTGTCGCAATATATGATTAGGTGGGTGCAAAAGAAAATAAGAGCAGATTTGACTTCTTTGTTACTGGGTGCGGTTACGCGGTCTTTTATCTCAATCCAGCAAGGTCCTGCGTCACTGCTCACGTTACCGCAGTCTTGCATACGCAGTTTGGAACCCGGGGGCCTTCTAGCTCCGTCGTGAGACCTCGACGCCACGCCGTGCCAGTGCCACCAACTACCAAGCAGCATCGGCACCAACTACCCAGCGCCCACACACCCCAGCTACCACGCCTCAGCAGACGAGACAAGCACATCCGAACGCCCTTTGGCAATTGGCATCTATCGTCGCAGCATAGCATACAGAGCGAAAGCAATGGCGCCGGTGAAGGTGTTCGGGTCGGCGAGGTCGACGAACGTGGCGCGGGTGCTGGTGTGCCTTGAGGAGGTGGGCGCCGAATACGAGGTCGTCAACATCGACTTCCAGGCCAAGGAGCACAAGAGTCCCGAGCACCTCGCCAGAAACGTAAGTACAGCATCATCCTGCCATTTCACCGCATCTGTCTCTCTCTCTCTCTCTCTCTCTCGGTCGTCTCCATGAAGGGTAGAGAAGCAGCTGACTAAGTGAGAGCTGTTGTTCCCTTGCAGCCGTTTGGCCAAATCCCGGCGTTCCAGGACGGTGATGTCGTGCTCTTCGGTACAGTCCTTTTACTACCAGTCCATGTCTATGTCTTTGTATCCTCCACTCTCAAGTCTTCTTGATTCGCCGTATCATGTTTGTTTTCAGAGTCCCGGGCGATCTCAAAGTTCATCCTCCGGAAGTACAAGTCCGCCGAGGCCGACCTCCTGCGCGAAGGCGACCTCGAGGAGGCCGCCATGGTGGACGTGTGGACGGAAGTGGAGGCGCACCAGTACAACCCGGCGCTCTCGCCCGTGGTGTACGAGTGTCTCGTCTACCCGGCCACGCGCGGCGTCCCCACCAACCAGAAGGTTGTGGACGAGAGCCTGGAGAAGCTCAGCAAGGTGCTCGACGTCTACGAGGCGCGCCTGTCCAAGCACACCTACCTGGCCGGGGACTTCGTCAGCTTCGCGGACCTGAATCACTTCCCTTTCACCTTCTACTTCATGGCGACGCCGCACGCCTTGCTCTTCGACTCGTACCCGCACGTCAAGGCGTGGTGGGAGAGGCTCATGGCGAGGCCGTCCATGAAGAAGCTCGGCGCCAGCATGGCTGCTGCTGCCGGTATCAAGGCTTGAGCGAACGGGCAAACGTTGGCGATTTCTGTGTTGCGTTGCTCATAATAATAATGTAAGCGGCAGCTAGCTTTGTGTGCGCTTCGTTGTTGTACCACTGCACGATTGCGCAATCTTGTTCAATCGCGTCTTGTTTGGATTATCCTGCCCTACTATATGGAATGTTCAGATTTATTTACTACGTACACTAGTTTTTCTTCAATTCTTCTCGGAAACACGAAGGAAAATTACGGAGAAACGGAAAAATCTCTCGAACAGCCATGATTTGGGCATCAACTAATTTTCTGGAATAGCTACTCATGGCACTACACCACAACCCTAAAATACCGTCTAACGTCTATTCCTAAAACTTAACAATTACCGTTGAACGGTGAGTCGAGTACTGCCATGGATGGTCCGTTGCTATAAATATTTTGCTTTTGCGTTGTATCGTCAGTCGCTATATATCAGTAACTGAGTCAGATCGTCCGTCGCTAAGTACAATTACTATTGGTGCGATATTTTCAGCTTGTTCCTGCAAAACATTTGACCCAGAAGTCACATTTAAATCCTAAGTCACCGCACCAAGCTAGCCTAGCAAGACCAAATACACAGCCTCTTACTCTCTGCTCCCGCTGCCCCTCCACATGCGCGCCGCCTGCTCCACACCCCTGAAACGATCCACAATTCTTCGAAGGGAAATTCACAGAATACATCATAATGTGATAGTCCAGGAAGACGAAGCTATCACATTATCATTATTCAGTTGATACCATCTAGAAAACCATAAATTTCTCTATTTTTCTAGACCACGAAATGAGACATGCTAGTGATAAAACATGAGAGACTGAAGTTGCTAACCTTTAGAACCGAAAAATGGATGGAGGAATCGAGTGAAGTCTTGAAATGGCGGCTAGAGACGAGCAAGAACAGAGAGCTTGAAATGGCTAGGGCTAGGGAGGAAGAAGGAGAAAGTATATAACCCGGAATCTGTAGTCCCGATTTGTGGTTCAAACCCGGACTACATGTGGACTTCTATTCCCGATTGGAGCCATCAACTGGGATTAAAGGTTTAGTCACGGCTAGTAGCTCCAACCGGGACTAGAGGGTGACCTTTAGTCCCGGTTTGAACCACCAACCGGGACTAGAGGTTCCCTCCTGCAAAAGTCCGTAGCTCTAGCCGTTGAGCAAGGGACTAATCCTACCTTTAGTCCCGGGCCAAAAAATGGCTGGGACTAAAGTCAACAATCAAAAGTCTGTTCTCTAGTAGTGTAACCGCTGCTGTAACCGGTGCTCTCTAAGTCGTGGTCCCTAGAATTTCTGGTCCAATGACCTAGTGCTTGTTGTTTCGTCCATGTCATGCGAGTTTGAGTTCCATTTTGAAAGGTCCTAATGGTTATAGGGGGTTGAATAGCCTATTAAAAAATTCTACAATAACACTTAATAAACCGGTTAGATAAATATGAGGTGAAGCGAATCTTGCGCTAGCCTACTAAAAATACAAGCCACCTACCACAATTCTAGTATCTATAGTCTCTATCACACAATGACTATGCCACTATACTAAGTTAGTGAGCTCTAAAAGACTAACTAAAGAGCCTCACTAACCAATAGATCCGACACAAGCTTGCTCTTACGACTAACTACACTAAAGAGCGAAGCAACACTAGAAATGTAAATACAACAGAGGATGGTGATGATTATACCGATGTGTCAAGGTATGAGCCAATCACAAGATGAAGCCAATCAATCAATAACAAGATAACCAATGAAATTCTCGAGCAAGATGACATAGGATTTTTTACCAATGTTCACTTGCTTGCCAGCAAGCTAGTCCTCATTGTGGCGATTCACCCACTTAGAGGTCCACGCGCTAATTGGCATCACACGCCAAACTCGCAATCGGGTGCCGCACAACCAACACAAGATGGGGATCACACAAGCCACGAGAAATCCACTAGAGTTGCCTTTGGCGCTTCACCGGGGAAGGCACAAGAACCCCTTACAATCACAATGATCGAAGCCGGAGAGGATCACCTTCCTCCGCTCGACGATCCACCAATCACTGAGCCGTCTAGGTGTTGGCAAACACCAAGAGTAACAAGGTCTCCACCAGCCCAATTCGTCCAACTAGTGCCACAAGATGCTAGATGACTAAGCAATGCACTAGAGGCTCTCCAATTTCACTCAAGATGATCAAATCAAGTGTGCAAGTGAGTGGAGTGGTGTGCTTAGCTCTCAAAGGGTGTATGCAGCTGTTAGAAGTGCCAAGAGAGTGGCCAAGGCCGGCCACTAGCTCTATTTATAAGCCCATAAGCAAATAGAGCCGTTACCCCTTTGGAGCAGCTTTCTACGAGGTCACCGAACACGGTGGTGCAGTCACCGGACAGGGGGTGGCGGTGACCCTCCAACGGTCATCTAGCCATTGGGGCATCGGACAGGCAGCGAAGGCACCAGACAGGGGGTGGCTGTGGGGGTATAACCCCCGATACCCACAAGGTTGTACTTGGGCCAAGCTAACAGGGGAGGCCTAGCTCACAAGTTTACGCCACGCGGAGCATGGCATAGGTCGGCGTGCCTCGCAAGACTGCGTGAAGATCCTTGCCAATCAAGTATGATCTTTTAAGATATGCTATATTCCGCAATCTCTGTAATTCCTATCTTGTAAACCAATCAGGATAGAAACAACCGACATGTAACCCTACCCCCCGGGCTATATAAGGCGGGTAGGGACCCCCTTCGTTTTCATCTAATCTCTCATGATACAATCCATAAAGACACATGACGTATGTTATTATGTTAAGTTGATGGCCTAAACCTGCCTAATCGCTGTCTCTTGCGTTCTGTGTCACCATCTGATTCCCTCATGTGCACCTCCACCGATTCATCTACTACCGTGGGCACACCCCTCGGTAGACTGCCAAACGTATTTCATCGATAATGGTGTGCTAGGTAGGGGGTGTGCGTGCTGAATCCATGGCATGCCAGATGGTCCGCTTTCCAAGCTCCATGGCCCTTCTCGAGTCGGCTAGATCTTCACGGTCGGATCCATGACCTGGGTCATCGGCCCCGACGACAGTGGGGAGATCATGGAGGCAGCGTAGGATCCCCCTATGCTGATCGTGCCAACACCTGCAATAACATCTCCAATCCCAGCGCCCCTCCGCTAGGTTAGGAGATCCATCAATAATGATGATCTGATCACATCCATCGATCAGGTCACAAACAGCTTAACAGAATGCCAGCTCCTCGTGGATTCGGTCTTAGATCAATCTAGAGTGAGCGATGAATTCCCTACACTCCAAGATCACCAAGCCTCTGCAACCAGGTGACCTACTTGGCCACATCGTTTGAGGCGGCCAGATTCCTATCTGGTGATCACGGTCACTCCAGAGGGGCGCACGGCGCGGTGCCGACCACTTCCTGCTACCGGCCTACGCTTGGTTGATTACAAGGCCCCGATGGAGAACCTACCAAAGCCCTATCCCTTTGGGCTGGAGGGTGCAGGATCCATGTACGAGAATGCCATCAACCACCTCTTTGCCGACCACGTCAAGCGCGATTGCATCACCGACCTCTACATGATTGATCTAACTAAGTCTGATCAACCTGCGCCCGTGGTCAATATGGTGGCCATTCGCCAGCTTACAGATGACTCCCTCCACGATGTTCTAGAGGAGAGCCCTGATGATTACTCTGAGGGCTCAACCAAGACTACATTGACCTGCCCTACTTTCCCTCCCGGGTTTGGGGGCATGATTTTCCACGTCAGCCATGATAGCGCCACCAGGGATGGCAAAACCTCCGATGAGCACAACGCTCGCCTGGCGAAGAACACCGATTGCCAACATCACTGAGACACAGAGATGGCCCATGGGGGCGACATGGATGGACATGGCCCACCGTGCTGGGGGTGTAATCTAGAGAAGGAGTTCGACATGGTGGGCGACCAGCCGGTCCACCAGACCCCAAGCGCCAATCTCGCCGTTGCTTTCAACGAGCTCAAGAAACTTCCTCAAACTCCAGAGGCCGAGAAGGTTTGAGCGCATATCATAGCAGCTCAAGTTCAGGTCAACAAGTTCTAAAACCCTGACCCATCTTATTCGACCGTGTCGGCTCATAGCCGCCACTCCCGCCGCGATGGAGGAAGTTAACATCAAGGCGTCGAGCACTCCCGGCACCAATGCGACGGCCCCTACCTCTATAGAGGCTCCAGGGGCAACTACAAAGGACATTCATGCCAAGACAGGCACCCTTCGCACCCTCCGAGCGGCCAGGGTGGCAACCGCGATGCCAATTAGGAGGTCAATCAACCCCCACATGATGCTCGTGAGCTCATCAACGCCAATCTCGATGCACGGGGTCACATCAAGAATAGCAGGTCCACATGGTATGAGGCAAAGATGGAGCACTGGTGGAAGTTCGATGAAGAGCATGTTGCACCTGTTACACCACGAGCACCACCCATCGCCCTTGTCGCTGGCTCTGGACTCTGACCCTTCGCAGCGAGGCTCCGAGCCGTCCGATGGCTTGCGGGCTTCAAGATCATCGGGGTGAACACCTACAACAACAAGGCAAACCCCGCCCAGTGGCTAACTCTCTATGAGACCGCCGTGAGAGCTGCGGGTGGAAGTGAAGACATCATGGCAAACTACTTGCTTGTCATGCTTAACCAGTCTGCGAACAACTAGCTTCTCAGCCTATGGGAGAACTCCATCCGATCTTGGGACGAGCTCAAAAGGGTCTTCATCGAGAACTACATGGCTATGTGCGAGCAACCTGACACCAAGTATGATCTGGAGAAGCTTCACCAAACCTTCGAAGAGTCCCTACATAACTTCATTAGGCACTTCTCAAAGATAAGGAACTCCATGCCCAACATCAGCGATGCCAAGGCCATCGCTGCTTTCACCAAAGGGCTACAGCACGAGCAGCTCCGTGGAAAGTTGTATCGCAAGAGGCCCACAACCATCGGTGCACTGATACAAATTGCAAACGGCTATGCTGATGCCGAGGAAGCCGAACGGGCTGCCCATCCTGATTGCCACTCACGCCGCGACGACGATCGTCGCAAGGAGAGACGCTATGACGATCGTGACCACCGCTGCGATGATCATGACAATTGCCATGATGATCATGCATGCCGCCAAGATGACCCCGAGCATCGGCGCGAGGACCGCCTGGAGCGATCGAGAAGTAGACAAGGCCACCGCCGTCGGCCTAACAACTATGTCAACATCGTCAACGCCCATGCTAAGCGCACCTACGACGCCGACTACGCCATGCTGATGGATGACCCGTGTCCTATCCACAAGGACGCCAAGCACACCATGGCGGAGTGTAGAGGCCTGAACAAAGCATTCCATGGCGAACCAGTGAAAAGGCAATGGTGCACCGACGATGAGTCCGAAGACGGCCAAGGCGGAGATCGAGACAAGAGCAAGGGCCCTTCCTACTAGGACGCCACCAAGACCATCGCCACTATCTTCGGTGGGAGAGCCATCTCTGAGGACAAGCACAAGCAGAAGCTTGTAGCTCAACGTGTATTGTTGGTCGCTACATACGACGGCCCTATTGCTGATCCCAAGTACCTCGACTAGTTGGAGCACCCGATCACCTTCTCCAGGGCCAACCAGTGGTTGAACATCCCATATCCAAGGTGTTTCCCACTCGTCCTGGATCCCATCATCAAGGACGTGTGATTCCAGAAGGTCCTCATCGACGGAGGGAGCGCCCTCAACATCTTGTTCACCGGGTCCCTAAAGGAGTTGGGGCTCAAGAAGGAAGATCTCACCCCCATGGATTCTCTATTTTGGGGGATTGTTCCCAGAAAAGCATCCCTACCTCTAGGATAGATTACATTGCCGGTATAGTTCGGCACCACCAAACACTTCCACGTCGACTACGTCAACTTCCTGGTTGCTGATTTCAACATGGCGTACAATGCCATCCTTGGCCGACCAGCTCTCGCAAACTTTATGGCCATGCCGCACTACATGTACCTAGTCCTAAAGATGCCGACAGAGCAGGGGGTCCTCTCCTTGTGCACCAACCTCGACATCGCCTACTCCTGTGAGAAGGAAAGCTTCGCACTCGCTAAGGCTACAAACATCTCCATCCGCATGCAAGACTAGCTCACGATTGCGTAACAAATTTCCCTGGAAAGACCTAGATATCCCAAGTATGGAGGCCGCCCGAGCATCAAGCAAGTCAAAGGAGGTGAAGGAAGTGGTCCTCGTCCCTAGTGACCAGTCTAAGACTGCTCGGATCGGGGCCGACCTCGATCCCAAATAGGAAGACACGCTCATTAGCTTCCTAAGGGAGCATGTCGACGTGTTCACGTGGAAACCTACGGACATGCCTGGCGTGCCTCGGGAGCTGATCGAGCACTCCTTGAATGTCTCCATGACTGCCAAGTCGATCAAGCAAAAGTTGTGACGATTCGCGTAAAGGAGGATTAGGGTAGAGATAACCTGGTCTCTTAGCTGCCGGTTTTATAAAAGAGGTGTATCATCCGAAGTGGTTAGCCAACTTGGTTCTTGTAAGAAAAAAGAATAAAGAATGGAGAATGCGCGTTGATTACACTCATCTCAACAAACACTGCCCTAAAGACCCCTTCGGCCTACCTCGCATTGATGAGGTCGTAGACTCCACGGCCAGCTGTGAGCTCCTATGCTTTTTAGATTGCTACTCTGGTTATCAGCAGATCACGTTAAAGGAAGAAGACCAGATCAGGATGTCGTTCATCACGCCCTTCGGTGCCTACTACTACACGACCATGTCCTTCGGGCTCAAGAATGTGGGTGTGACTTATCAAAGAGCCATCTAGCATTGCCTAAAGGACCAGATCAGGAAGAACATCAAGGCTTATGTCGATGATGTGGTGTTCAAGTCTAAGACTGCCGACACCCTCATCGCCGACCTCACCGAAGTTTTCAAAGCCCTGGAAGTATGCCGATGGAAGCTAAATCCCACTAAGTGCATTTCTGGCATTCCATCTGGTATCCTACTAGGCAACATCATTAGTCACCGTGGCATCGAAGCCAACCTCGAGAAGATATCAATGGTGACCAACATGTAGCCACCGACCTGCGTCAAAGACGTTCAGAAGCTAACGGGGTGCATGGCGGCTTTAAGTCATTTCATATCTTGTCTAGGCAAAAAGGGACTCCCCTTCTTCAAGCTACCCAAGTCTCAAGAGAAGTTTGTCTGGTCGGAGGATGCTGACAAGGCATTCGCCGAGCTCAAGCGGTTCCTCACCACACCTCCGATTATGACCGCTCCCCAAAAGGATGAAACCCTGCTAATCTACATCACAGCAACCAACCGGGTAGTCAGCACCGCTATCGTTGTTGAACGAGAAGAGGTCAGACACACATACAAAGTCCAGCGCCTAGTCTACTTCATCAATGATGTCCTAAACAAGTCTAAGACTCCCTACCCCTAGGTCCAGAAGTTGTTGTATGCCATCCTGATCACGTCTCAGAAGCTTCACCGGTACTTTGATGCCTATCACATAGCAGTGGTTACTGAGTACCCACTCGGTGACATCCTACATAACAAGGAAGCCAACGGCCGCATCATTAAATGGGCGGTCGAGCTTGGCACGTACACCATTGACTTCATGCCTCACCACACGATTAAGTCACAGGCGCTCGCCGATTTCATCGCTGAGTGGACGGATAGGCAGACTTAAGTCCCAGTTGAGCACCCCGAGCACTGGACCATGTACTTTGATGGGTCTCTCAACCTCAATGGTGCTAGGGTAGGCGTATGTTTCATCTATCCATTAGGGGACAAGCTTTGCTACGTCCTCCGCCTACACTTTTGAGCATCCAATAACACCGCTGAATACGAGGTGGCCCTTCATGGTCTTCATATAGCTATTGAGCTTGAAGTAAAATGCCTCCAGGTGTACGATGACTCCGCGCTCGTTATCAATTAGCTCAATAAGGATTGGAATTTCACCAACGAAAAGATGGGCGCTTACTACGTTGCGATACGAAAGTTAGAAGACAAGTTCTACGGCATCGAGTACCACCATGTGGTCTAGGCTACCAACCAAGCAGCCGATGAGCTATCAAAGTTAGGGTTGACCCGGGCCAAAGTTCTAGCTAGAGTGTTCATCCAGGACCTTGTGACAGGCGTCGAAGAAAAGCCACTTGTCGAGCCATTAGTCACAGTGGTCCCTGGGTCGAGCAGAGATTAGAGGGAACCCTTGATCAAGTACCTCGCCACTATAGACGTCCCGGCTGACAACACAGAGAGAGAACGCCTCACTCGTTATAGCAGGAATTACATCCTAGTTGAAGGAAAGCTATATCACAAGAACGCTAAGGAAGAGCTACTCTTGAAGTGTGTTTCCGTGGAAGAGGGCAAGAAGATCCTCAAGGAGATCCATGTTGGTACTTGCGGCAACCACATAGCCTCTAGAACTCTAGTCGGTAAAGCTTTTCAAGATGGTTTCTATTGGCCTTCAGCGGTCGCTGATGCGGTGGAACTCGTTCGTCGGTGTGAGAATTGTCAGTTTTTTGCTTAGCAAATCCACGTCACAGCCTAGGCCCTTCAAATGATTTTTGCATCTTGGCCCTTCATATGCTGGGGACTTGATATGATTGAGCCCTTTAAGCCCGCCCTAGGAGGTTTCCACTAGTCTACGTCTGCATTAACAAATTTTTCAAGTGGATGAAGTACAAACCCCTGGTCCAAGCTACAACGAAGAAGGCAGCCGAGCTGCTTGACAACATCATTCATCGTTTTGGCCTTCCGAATAGCATCGTCACCGGCCTAGGGTCTACGTTCACCTGCGCCGATTTTTGAGACTTTTGCGATGAATGGTGCATCTCGGTCAAGTACGTCTCGGTGGCACACCCCAGGGCTAATGGCCAGGTTGAGCGTGCCAATGGCATGATCTTAGACGCGTTGAAGAAGAGACTCTATGAGAGGGAACAGAAACACCCAGGCAAATGGCTTAAGGAACTGCCAGCTATGGTCTAGGGGTGAAGGACCTAGCCTAGTCGCAACACCGGTGTCTCTCTGTACTTCATGGTCTTCGGCTCCGAGGCCGTTCTACCTATTGACATTGCCTTCTGAGCACCCAGGGTGGAGAACTACAACGAGAAGAACTCCGACCAAGCTCAGCTCATTGAAGTGGACAACATAGAAGAGGAGCGCCTAGTCTCGTGTGTTTGGATGGCAAAGTACCTAGATAGCATGCGAAGATACTATAACCGCAACATCAATGATCAATTTTTCGTGGTCGAAGACTTAGTGCTCCACAAGAAGCTGAAGACTGATGGGATGCACAAGCTTTTCTAACCCTGGGAGGGCCCCTTTATCGTCAAGGCGGTCACCCGACCAGGATCCTATAGATTATGCGACATGAATGAGAGAGATGTCCCAAACTCTTGGCACATTGACCTCCTTAGGTGTTTCTACCGTTGAAGTGTTCATTCCAAATATATGTACCTTTCATATTTGTGTATTCAATAAAGTTTTTTTCCTGATGTTTCTCCATATTGTTTTCTCCATGCTTTTTTGCTAAGCGAATCTTTTTCTGTGTACAACATCCTAAAGATGACCTACAAACTATGCCTAAGGCAAATCCCCTAACAGTCATGTTGACAATCGGATGTTTCCAGAGATGGCCCTATCTCCGATTTCTCCCTACACGTGCAAGAGCATCTGCCCTCTGCGTTATGGGTGGCTGGTAGCTACTCCTCGACGACGCTTTGTTCTTCCTACACGCACACGGGCTCCACGCTACACGTTACGGATAACGAGCTAGCTAAGGCTGGAGGCTCAGCTACACACAAACTACTCGGATGGTTTATATTAAATATAAACACAAAGCCTGCCATAACACTAAGTGTTCACCAAAAGTTACTAAGCGCTTATACACAATGTTGCAACATAAGTTTTTGCTAATCTATTGGGGTACTTGCTCCCTCCTTCGCCGAATAGGTTGACATCTCCAGCCAACCTCTTCGCTGGCTCTTCCGTCTCGTCCTCTAGCCTAGCGATCTTCATTGCATCTATTTCATGTGCATAGCCGGTCACCACGCGCTAGAGATCCACTACAGGGTAGTGCGACCGCAGCTGGGCAAGTGCATGGACAATGGCTCAATGGGTGGCACTGCGTGCGAACTCCTTAAAGTCCGACCATGCCATATGACACTGGTCTAGGATCAACCGAGGTGGTGGGTCTCCAGGTAGTAGCTCTCTCCCTTCAGATGGTTCGAAGCCAATGCAGTCAAGCATGGGCTTGATCCCTGCTTTCATCGCTTCAATCTCTTCATCCCGCACTTTCACTTGGTCTCCAGAGACCTTAAACTGCGCGTGCGCCTGGTACCGATACTCTGCAAAAAGTGATTGTATGCTAAGCATGCATTCAACACTACACAGGTAAAAATAAAATGCTAGGCACTCGCATTGAAGATCTTCAGTTGTCTTCTAAGCCTCTTTGTCTGCCTCCTCCTTCGCCACAGTTAGCTGCATGATGGCTTTCTAGGAAAGGCCGAGCTCCATTTCTAGCGCTACATATCACAGCTAGACATCTCGCAACGCTGAACATTAACAAGACAAGATCAAAAGCCATACCTTTCTACTGGTCAGTACTGCGGCCAAGCTACTCGGCCAGCGATTGGTTCTCTGCCTCCATCTACCGCCGCTCTGTCTCCAACGCTGGGACTTTCACCTCCAGATCTTATCTGCGGTGGTGTTCTTGGAGTAGCCGTGCCTAGAGGTCTTCCACGACACCTGCAAACTCTTGTTCTCCTCTAGCACCGAGGCCATCTCCTCTAGTTGCCACCGGCACTGCTCAGACACTTTCATGATGTTCTGCAATGAGCAAGGGGTTAAAAAGATTGTGATCTTCAAGGGACACAATAGAAGGATTTCTTTCAAGCTTACCTCAATACGGCCAATCATTGTCACTAGGCCAGTTCTCAACCTCTTTGTTTCTGCGCTCGCCTCCCCTCCTCCAACATCTCAAACACCTTACCACACCGGATAACTATGCAGAGGAGCAAGGGAGGCTGGGAGGGCTCCCACTCTATTTCTTCTACTTCGACAGCAGCCGCCCGCAGAGGTACTCTCCTTGGTCACTGCTGTGCTCAGATGGGTTGTCCGAGCCTTGCCTCCGCTATTGACACCGCCAGTGCCATCACTTGCTCAGCAACCGTGGGTGGATCCCGCGCCGCGTTGCTCGGTGCATCCCCTACGGCCTCTGCTCCTACACCAACAGGATCAGCTGACATTGCTGCTACGCCCCACAATCCCTCATCATCTGGGTCACCCTAGTTGTGGCCCCACCCCTAGGCGAGGTTGGGCCGGTAACTAGTGGCTCCTCCATTGCAGGGGCAGCCGGTTCCGCAACCGCTGGTTGTTCCATGGTGCGGGCAACTAGATCTGCTCACCCTTGTCCCTGCTGGGCGTGGGGAGCCTTAAGTTCTACTGCACGCTCCATGCCATTAGTAGCAGCAGCCTACAGATCCTCATTTGACTCCGCACTTCGGCACATAAACAACTCGTTAGGAAGCAACACAACGTGCTTAAGAAGAATTGCGCACAAAGAGGGGAACTTATGATTAGGACTCCTGTCATGCATGGGCAGGCTGATGGTGGCCGCCCTAGGCCTGGCTACGGCATGGCCATGGCTTGGCGACCTTCGGTTGCGACGCCTGCTGCTAAACGATGGCCTCGGCACTCGCCCCTCGGCCGCCGCTGCCGCCCTGCTGCACGGCTGCCCCACCCACTACCCTTCTTGTCTTGAGCCACGCTGCTGCTCGTGGTGCTGTCCCATGCCGTCTGACTCACCTGGCCGCTGTAGCATTTGTTTCCAGCCGTACAACCCACCTACCAAGCCCAAGCTCAATGTCGTACGTAGTCTGCTACATTGCGATGCTGTGCTGCTACGTGCACGTGGCTACACACGGGCACACCTTCAATGGCTCCATCTAAGAGCTAACCACTGCACCGCCTGCCCCTCACTCGTGCGGTCATATCCCTGCGCTGCCGTGCCTCGTCGGGTGATGGCCGGGCCACCTCTGTCGAGGCTGCTTCCCACGATGTGGTGGTGGCAGTGCACCACTCTCCCTTCCCCTTTCTTAATCACTAGCCTGAGGCTTCCTAGTCTAATTCCTCGTGTTAGCGAGTAGCAGAGGAAATTAGCTAGGTGCCCCATTCACACCGAGTCCAGTCATTGTCTGTCGTGGTTGAATTTGGTTTCTCCCCACCGCCGGTCATGTGCGCTGCCAAACTGGTAGGTTGGGAGGTAAGGCATGTAGCAGTGGTAGCAGTTCAATTGCTTGTAACCCTAAGCTCGCCTTGACTCCCTCCATCCGGTGCTCACGCTACTTTGGCCAGGATGCTCAATGACGGTGTGGTGACACGTCGGTGCCACGCTCGGAGTGCCGCTGTGTGGTTCGGGCGCGCGTGGCTAGATCACCTCGACACTCCCTGATTTCAACCGTCACCGTAGCACGGTCCTTGGTGAGATCCTAATGCTTCCCCACCGTATCTACCCCTCTACTAGCACTCTAGGTCATTGAAACGGCCGTGCCACCGCCATGGATAACCGCTCGTAGCTGCAGCTCACGTTAGTACATCCCCGAGCCCCTAACTGCCACCCAGCCGTGCATGTTTAGCCATAGATGGTGGTCGACCCCTTACTCCTATCTTAGCGAGCCTAGGTTGCTCGGCATAGCTGCCCTATGCCGTCGGCCGCCACGCCGACGAGCGTAGGGATTCTAGGGACCTACCCGTGGTGAGGACGAAAACAACCAAGGGCTTGGTTGCAAAGCCACTATTGATAGGAACAGTACACATGGTAGTCAAACTATTACCTCAAAGCTCGGGGGCTTCTCTGTAAGACCATCGTCGCGCGTGGGCTCCCCGTCCTTGGGCCGCGTTGGGCCATTGCCCGCGCACGTAGCCGCGCCCGTGCGGGGCTACTCGGCCAAATCGATGGCCATGGGTCCTTTTCTTTTTCTAAAGAATTTTCTAATTTAGTTTTTAAGGTAAACTTGTAAATTCAATATAAATATGTGTAGTTAACCAAAAATTATGAAACTAAATTTGTTAGGTTCCTAAAATCATGATCTATCTACTAGTATAATTGGTTCACATAGCTTCATAAGTAATTTCAAGAGTGATCTAATTAATTTTAGGTGCTTAATATTATTAAAATATAAACTTGTAGAAATTGTGGTGATAAAGTGGTGATAGTGTTGGCTCTTAAACTTTCACAGTAAACTCCTAACATTATTAGGTGCTCACGGTAATTTTTGTAGCTCCACAATAATCAGTTTGCTAAGGTAGCTAAATGAGTTCCAGTTCAAATATATATAAGTTTAATCGATAAAATGCCAAAACACCCCGGGATTGTAAAACTAGAACATTTTTTGGGAAACAACACCTTACTCGACAACGTGGATACATAGCCTAGTATGTTAGTCATTAGAGCTAGCTCGTTAGCTTATGAGGCGTAATCGTATTTTTAAGAGTATCGGTTGTCGTTGATTAATTACGCCTCTGCGTTGCATCCACGTATATAATAGGAACAACGATGGATTACAGAGTCATCTGGAGTAGCAGAAAAGATGGTGCCTTGGCGATCGTGTTGCCACGATGGAATGCTAGCTTTTGGTTATATCTTACCCAGGCAAGCCCCGGTGCACAACCCCTATTATTCTGCACTTTATTTTATGTTTGTGCATTAAGTTTTAAGGAGTTGAATGAAACCCACTTGCATATATATATATATCCTTATCCTATGAGTCCTACTAGTATGTTAGGATCATGTAGATTGCTAAGCTTAAGGATTTTGGTAGAAGTCGAGTGATTATCTGTCACTCATGAGAGATAGGAAAGATATTATTGTTGTTATTATCATATTACTATCACATGGAATATATATATTAGGATGATAATTAGAGACCGGGCAGAATGGTACTTTGGATCTGGACTTGGTTAGGCATTAGAGCGAGGCTCGGTTTGTATTTGTTCCACCTGTGTCGATTGAGGACCATTCGTTGTTGTAGATGTTAGTCGGGTCACAAACTTATTATCCTAAGCACATACTTCCTTATGGGAGCGGGAAGGCTCGTTACACTCTTGTCATGGGTTCTAGCTCTTTCTGGACCGACTGATTGGAGGCGGGGAAAGGTGGAGGTCTAGGCACCATACTGAGACCGGGTCTCAAGTGTGGGGCTTGGAGTCCAAGTTTGGATGGGGACCTGGCCCCTCGACAGGAGTGGAATGGGTTGGTCTCGTTTGTGCCTCAAGTACAAGCGAGGCGTGTGTTTCAGGGTACCCAGCTGGGATACATTGGTTTGCGAATCGTCATTTTTGTGAGATGGTATGACTTCACTATGGTCTAGCACCGTAGGAAGAATTGGAAGGTGATAAAATGGTTCTGATTGCTTATCCACATGCTTGAAAGTAGCATAGGTGCTTACCTAGAATGATTAGCTAAGTAACTAAAAACAACTGCTAAAACTTGGAACATAAGGATGCACCATTAGTAATGCTTCCTACAAAGGCAAAAAAATCCAGCAAGCCAAATAAGCTTTGCATATCCTTGTAGTCTTTTATTTTCCTCCTGTCGGGTAAGTCTTGCTGAGTACAATCGAGTACTCAGGGTTTTATTTTCCCCATTGCAGGTGACATGTGGATGCTAGATGACTCTTGTGTGTGAAAACTTCCTGGTGGGCTCAGAGAGGATTCCTTTCGCGCTATGGTCGTAGTGTTGTTTATAACCCTCACTAAAGGTTTTATAAAAAAAGATGTAAAATCTACTAGCGTCTCTTGTATATAAATGGCTACTATATTAATGCTTTCCATATCATTAAATAACTTTCTTTTCTGCTGAAACTCTGATCACATGTTTAATTCCACTATTGTATTAAGCAATGTAAGAAAGGGCTAAAGATGGTGGAAGCTTTATACTCTCATTTATGATCCTGATGAAAAAATGTGGAGTTTTGAGTTCTCCCTCGGGGTGTGCTCGACAGAATGGCATGGTTTAGTGTCCTCGCTTGACTACTCAGTGTCTAATGGAAGACAAGTATTCTTAAGAGAGCATTAGATTAGACGATTCTGCCACAAGAGCTATCTACACTTATGATCTCTACATCATCTACCCCAAATATGCATTTGAATCCAAGATCACACAATTGAGCCACGGATAGCAAATTGAAGTTCAAGCTCTCAACTAGCAACACATTAGAAATGCTCGTGTCATTGGATTTTGCAATCTTACCAAGCCCTTTGATCTTGCCTTTGCCATTGTTACCAAATGTGATACTATAATTACCATCATTGCCATTGGTATTTGTCAGGGACCGAATACTGGGGTACCCAAAGAGGTGGAACTAATAACCATCAAACGCTAATGCTTCTGAACAGATGAGAGCACATCTACACTTCTTGCCCATACGACCGAAGATTGGCTGCGCCTCGCCCGACCCCTAAGGGTTGGCTCCGCCTAGCCCAACCCCTAGGGCTGGACTCCGCCTCGCCCAACGACCGAGGGCAGGCTTCGCCTTGCCCGACATCCAAGGACTGGCTTCGCCTCACCCGACGTCCCAAGGCTGACTCTGCCTCGTTCGACGTCTAGGGCCAAACTCCGCCACGCCTGACGATTGAGGGTTGGCTCCACCTCACCCGACATCTGGGGGCTGGCTCCGCCTCGCCCGATGTCCGAGGCAGACTCCGCCTCGCCCGACGTCCGAGGACTGGCTCTGCCTCGCCCGATGGCTAAGGGCTGGCTCCGCCTTGCCCGACGTCCGAGGGCAGGCTTCGCTTCACCCGATGTCCTAGGGCTGGCTTCGCCTAGCCCGACATCCCAGGGTAGGCTCCACTTCGCCTAACATCCTAGGACTAGCTCCGCCTTGGCCAACGTCCGAGGGCAGGCTCCGCATCACCCGATGTCCGAGGGCAGGCTCCACTACGCCCGACGTCCTAGGCGTCTACACCCGGCTCCTTCATAAATGATGAGCACAGGGTAAGACAGGATGCTTAGGTCAACCGCAGTATCGAGGACCATAACCTACACGCCTACAGGAAAGTAATATCAGGATATGACGGGACAGGCGCTTTAAGCCCTTCTAGGCATGACAGAGCCCAAACAATGTTGTAGGCACCGACTTTTGCCTTATAGTGTTGTGGGCACCTCAATCAGCCCTTGGACGCGGACCTTGACATAAGCATACAACAACCACTACAATCCAGGAGGGAACTCACATCATCTACAGTAATGGACGTATGGTCACTTACTCGTCTGCTCCCCGTTGGGTCACGGCTCGGCACCCTGGCATGTCGCACCATCCGCCGGAGTAGGATGGGACGTGATCACTTGCTGAACGAAGCTAGAGCATGGCCCTATTAAGATCGACGAACGTGCTTTCCCTAGCACCGTCTGCCATGACAGCAAGGTAGGCTCAAGGGAAAAGGAAGACCCGGCACTTTCGAAGGACCTTCTCTACCTCTGGTTTTTTCCTCTTTCTCCCATCTGTAATCCCTGCTCCCCCTTGTCTATAAAAGGGAGGGTAGGACACCCCACTAAGGGGGGATCGATTCACCTTCCCTACAGCGGACGATCTCACAACTATGGACGACAACAACGACAAGAGTACAATATCAGAGAACAGCAACAAAAAGCACTACTACTATGGGTATAGCATTACAAGGCACTAATCTACTCTAGCCACACAATCTTCACTCCTAGGCTCGGTGGATTCTTCTACCACCCTGGCTGTGGATCTAAATCTTCTCTTGGTAGAGGCTGAGTGAGAAGAATCAAGGGTTCTGCTTCTAACACTTCCAAAGGTGGAGGTGCTGGTGGTTCTGCATCACCGATTCTCCTTTTAGGCGGGTGGATAGGGATCCCCTCCAAGATCAGGGCATCCTGCCTTTCATCAACCAGCATCCTCCGCTTGGCCCTGGTGACAAGATAGGCCACCCGGAGCTGATGGACATGCCGATCTTCAGCCTCCTTCATAGCTTCCGACATGGCAGTCTCTCAGCTCTCAGCAGTTGCAGCACTAGCATGCGCTTCAGCGAGCTGCACCTAGAGCATCCGGGTGAAGATCTCAGCTTCCTCGGCTCGATGGAGGTAGCTCCTCAGTTTCAAGGCTTGTCGGTCATATTGCTCATCCAGAGCAAGCAGGTACGTGGTCAAGTGCACCACGGTTAGACTATCTTCTTGTGCATCCTGCCCTTGCAAAGCCTCCATGCGAGCCCTACATGCCCACCGATTCTTGTCCAAAGGTGGAAAGAACCTCATGGGGGTACGGGCAATGGGCTCCTCATAGATCTAGCAGAGGTACCGCAAGGCTTTGTGGGCCACAACCTGGTTGGTGTCGACGAAGCGAAACCCGGCTGTGGTCACACTCTAGGCTTCAGTGATGTCGGGGAACTCTTCACTCTTCCCGATGTAGACGGTAACCTCACACCGCTCGGTGCCATGCTCCTCATACTCACGGCCCTCATACTCAGGACGATCTTTGACTCTGAGCTTTTGCAGGGTGGCATACAGGATTCTAGGAAAACCCTCAATGTTCAGGCAGTAACTACTAACCCAGGCTCCTACCATTTCTAGAGGTGATGGTGAGGAAGGCTGAGCGAAAGGCTGGCTCAAAGGAAAAGCAAAGCGAGCTAAGGTGCACCGAGTGGTGGTACCAAGGGCTAAGTCAGGCTCTGCTTATAAAGACAGAGCGACAGTGGTTCTAGCGTGGTCCACCAGGGTTCCCGCGCGGGATCACTATGAACGAATCGACCAAATCCTACGCGTTCAAGGCGAGCGACGTGCGATGCCATTACTGACTGGTACGACTGCAAGGCAAGGGTCCAACAAGAGCGTAGAAAAGGGGTACAGGGAGACGTGGGTCACAACAGGCGTGAACAACGGGTGAACGCGGAGCACGAAGCCATAGTGCAGACCCAACTCTGGGACAGAAACGAGTCAGTCATGCACAATGCAACACACGTGACACCTATGGATGGTGTATCTGCAAACAATACAAGCACTACAATGCACAAGCTAGATATGCATGAATGCACGTCCTATATGTCCTTTCACTGTTGCCAACATATAGGGCAACCGTTCTCAAATTTTTTGGTACATCGTTCTCTCCCTGTAGCTAGTCGGTACTATCGGACTATGCTCGGGTCAGTGTACCTACAGGAAACTTGATTAAGCCTACCTAAGTCAGCAGAGTGTCATCTATCCTAGATACATAACCATAGTAATAGGGCTACTTATATAACTTTGCATAAAAACGTCCTAACTTTTTATAAAAATAGGTTGTCAAATTTTAGTTTAGAAAAGGTTTTCGAAGCCTTATTTCCTCATTTGCGCTCTGATACCACCTATGGCAGAACCGCCTAATCTAATGCCTCCCAGGAGTGTTCGTCTTCCATTAGAAACTAAGCACTCGAAGGAGAACACTAAATTACTCGGTTCCGTCGGGCACACCCAAAGGGAGAACCCGAAAATCCACATTTTTCCATCAGGATCACAAATGGGAGAATAAAGCTTACAACATTCTTAACCATTTCTTACATCACTTTTAATACAACATCAGAGTATAATATTTATTATTATAACAGCGAAATGTAATCATATTATCAGAGTTATAAATAGTTTAATGTAACAGCGGAATATAAAAATGTGATTAGAATTACAGTGAAAATAATTATCTATTCATGGTATGATGAAGCATTGATAAATAAACTATGACAACAGATTATAAAACTTTTATTTACAAAAACATTTAGTAAGAGTTATAAATAAAAACTACGATCGCAGCGTAAAGGAAATCCTCTCTGAGCCCACCAGGAGGAATCCACACACAAAGGTCAGCTCAAGCCTCCACCTGTCACCTGCAACAGGGGGAATAAAACCTTGATTACTCAATTGTACTCAGCAAGACTTATCCGACAGGAGGAAAGAAAAGACTCCAACGATATGCAAGGCTATCTGGATTGTGGGTTTATTGCATTTGCAGGAAGCATTACTAAGCGTGCGTCCTTATATTCGGTTTTTATTAATAGCTGCATTGGTTCATTAACTAATCATTCTATGTAAGCACCTGTGCTACTTTCAAGCAGGTGGTAAGCAATCAGATTTCCTTTTTCCATTCCATCTTTCATCTTTCAGTTCTTACTACGATGTTAAACCGTAGACAAGCCGTACCGGAACGCCGGCGATTCGAGAATCAATGCCCCCAGCTGGGTACCCCGAAAACACACGCCCCGCTTGTACCCCGGGCACAAGCAGGACCAACCCATCACCCTCCTATCCTAGGGTCCTAGGTCCCCATCCAAACTAGGACTCCAAGCCCCCGCACTTGAGTTTCGGACTCAGTGCGGTGCAAGGACCTCCTCCACCAAAAATAAACCCTAACAGTCGGTC
Source organism: Miscanthus lutarioriparius (assembly GCA_904845875.1). Lineage (NCBI taxonomy): Eukaryota > Viridiplantae > Streptophyta > Magnoliopsida > Poales > Poaceae > Miscanthus > Miscanthus lutarioriparius. Next base: position 38,103,027 of record CAJGYO010000008.1, on the reverse strand, counting down.
CGGAAAGAGCCGGAACCCACGACAAGAGAGAAACAAGTCTTCCAAGCACCCATACACAAGTATGTGCTCACGATAATAAGTCTATGACTTGCCTAGAGTCTTATGCAACGGCCGGTCCTTAATCGACACAGACAGGGAAAGCAGTGTAACCAAGCCATGCCCCGCGTCCACAGCGACACAACCTCTTACACCCACCAATACCCAAACCATATCCCTGCCCAGTCACCATTTTCCTTTCCACCATTTATATTTTCCAAGTGATAATAAGCCAATAATATATTTCCTATCTCTCGCGAGTGACAGCCATCACTCAACTTCTACCGGAGTCCTGTAGCATAGCAATCTATACGATCCTGTCATACTAGTAAGACTCATAGGATAAGAATATATATATGCAAGTGGGTTTCATTCAACTCCTTAAAACTTAATGCACAAATATAATTTAAACTGCAGAAAAGTAGGGGTTATGCACCGGGGCTTGCCTGGGTAAGATATATTAAAAAGTTAGTATCTGGATCTTCAGATCATCCACCATCAACTGAACAGAAAGCCCATTGCATCATTTCCTAGAGAGAATACCATTACACCATCTTTGGATTCCCAATCATCCTTCAATTGGTTCGTTGATCCATCATCGTACCTATATGATATGCATTGATGCAAATGCATAGATGTAAATAATCAACGACAGCCGAAATGCTTAGAAACCCGATCACACCTCACAAGCTAACGAGCTCGTTCTAACGACGTCCGTACTTAGGCCACATATCCATGTTGTCGGGTAAGACGCTATTTCCCAACACCTATTTTCGTTACATAAACCCAAGTTGTTTCTTTATTCCATTCTATCGATTTAATCATTATTCGAATTTGAGCATCATTATCTATTTAGCAACTAGTTATCCCGGAGCTACAACAATTACAATGAATACCTAATATTGCTATGAATCTACTATCGAAATTTCAGATCCAATGCTATTACCAATTTACCACAGAAATTCCTACAAGTTCTCCTTTTAATAATATTAATCATTTTAAAATAATTAGAGCAACCCTAAAAACATACCGAGTCTATGTGAACAAGTACACTACTAGGTAGATCATGATTTTAGAAACATAACAAAATTAGTTTCATAATTTTTGGACTCTTAAATAATTTTATATTTAAATAACAAAGCTCGCTCAGAATTTATATTAGGAAATCTACTCCAATTCACTAGAAACGGAAAAGATCATCGCGGCCCAAAAGGCCCACGGCGAGCGCGGTTCCAACGCGGCCCACCCACAGTGATGATTCGTGACGGCCCGTAGGGCGCATTAACGCGCCCAAAGCGCGTGGCACCAGCCGCCCAACATGCAGCAGTGCCCTAGTAGTCCAAGGCGGCCCAAGCGGCACACGGTGTCTGAGGCCCAGTAGCGCGAATACAGTGCCGGCCCAATGAAGGCGGCGGCGGCGGCACGCGCGACAAATGGCCCAAAGAATGACGGCGAGCCAACGGTAAGCCGCCCAAAGAAACCACTAGCGTGAGCAACAGTCGCCCAACCAAGCGGCTTGGCCCAGTCTTGACGTGCATTTATGCAGAAAAGACCCCAGGTTTTTAACTAATCAACCTACGATCTAGCGCACTATTCAAACGAGTCACGTATTTCGCAAGAACAACCCTGTATAATATTTTTCTAGGATCCTTACCCTTCTCTTCATCTTCTTCAGATAGAAGAGCAGATGAGGTCTAGCCAGCGCCGCAGACGCGTCTCCCGGCAAAGATCGGTGGCGTCGACGCCGCGCCTTTGTGGGGCACGGCGCAGCGGCGGCGGCGTCACGTGAGACCAAGCGCGCGGGCGGTCACGGTTCGGCCGACGCTGCGGCATGGCATGCCGAGGGCAGCAGGTGCTGCGGAGATGGAACGGCGCAACCACATGGCCTAGGCGCGCACGCGAGGGGACCGGCCACAGACGGCGACAGACAGCGTGAGGCGTGGCCGGTGATGGAGCGGTCGAGCGTGGGACTGGACGGGCGGCGCTCACGCGCGTGGTCACACGGGCGCGGATGCCAGGGCGCCAAATGCTGGGAAGGAAGAGGAGAGGGCACGTGCGCTAGTGCGGGGAAGGGCCGGCACCGGCGGCGCAAGGCGAGGCGCTGCGGGAAGGGCAGCGCTGTGCGCACCCGGGCGCACGGGAGGGATAGCATGGGGCGCCGGCGACTGTGGTGCGGCACTGCAACAAAGGGATGCAGAGGAACCGGCGAGGCATTGTGGCTGCTGTCTAGGGCGGGACGCGCAGCGGTACTCGAGCTTAAGCGGCGTGGCTCGCTTCGTGCGGCGATTACTGCAACGCAGGTGCGCGGAAGGGCCGTGCTTTCGCCTTGTCGTGCGCTGGGAGGACCGGCGACGGGCGAAGCGAGAGGAAGGCGCGAGTCACAAGACGGCGCAGGGCTCGGCGCACAGACGCCTGCTACTGTGCGTGGCGTGGCGCGATGATTGCGGCCTCTAGAGGTGTAAGTAAGCAGCGAGAGAGAGCGAAGGGGACGAGCAGAGCTAGGACGAACGGGGCAAAGAAAAAGGCAGGCACGCAAAAGAGCTGAGAGCGAGCTCACCAGTAGGGAGCGGAGCAGACCGACCGGCAGCGACCACGAGCATGTGGCGCAGCAGGCGAACAAACAAGGAAGGACTGCGCGATGCATCAAATCGAAGCAAGCGACCAGTAGCAGCCGGGCCGGGCGGCCCACGCAGCAGAGATTGCGAGAAGCAACGTCCAAGACGGCAAAGAGCGAGAATCAAGAAGCGATTGACGGAGAGAAAAGAAATATTGAGGAGCAGTCGGTCAACTTGTACACTCAATCGCTATAAGTATATGTTTGCCCTTTCTTCTAATTCTTTGTTTTAGAGTACCGTCGTAACGTGTGTGTGTATATATATATATATATATATATATATATATATATAATTTGGATAATTTATATATATATCTAGACACAAAAAAAATTTGGATAATTTAAACGCTAGACACAATTTAAATTTGATTCAAAAGCTATATATATATATATATATATATATATATATATGTATGTATGTATATCGTTCTATTTATTAATGGATTTTATTTTATTTATAAACGTTGCTTTTCCTGTTTAATCTAATAGAACGAACCGTTTGCTATCGATTGGCCAGAATTATCGTTCAACATTCCTAAATATTTCTACGCACTACGTAATTTAACTTGAGCGCTTAATCGAGTCCACGAAACTAAGTCACACAGGATTCGCTTATCGCTTCACGTATGTTTTAAATCAAAAATTCGAGAAACTCGTTTTGAAAGTTTTACTTAGGCCTAAATCGCGGTGCTAAATAAGATCGTAACACCGGGGTGTTACATGGCTCCACCTTACTCAACGTCCGAGGGTAGGCTCCGCCTCGCCTGACGTCCGAGGACTAGCTCTGCCTCGCCCAACAGCTGAGGGCTGGCTCCGCCTCGTCCGATGTCCGAGGGCAGGCTCCGCTTCGCCCGATGTCCCGGGACTGGCTCCGCCTCGCTCGACATCCGAGGGCAGGCTCCGCTTCACCTGATTATGAGCGCCGCCATCAGCCCTCGGTCACGGACCCTGACATAAGCATACGACAACCACTACAATCCAGGAGGGAACTCACATCATCTACAATAACGGACGTATGGTCACTTCCCCGTCTACTCCCCGTTGGGTCATGGCTCGGCACCCTGGCATGCCGCACCGTCCGCCGGAGTTGGATGGGACGTGATCACTTGCTGAATGAAGCCAGAACACGGCCCTATCAGGATCGACGAACGTGCTATCCCTGGCACCGTCTGCCATGTCAGCAGGGCAGGCTTAAGGGAAAATGAAGACTCGGCACCTTCGAATAACCTTCTCTACCTCTGGTTTTTCCCTCTTTCTCCCATCTGTAATCCCTGCTCCCCTTGTCTATAAAAGGGAGGGCAGGATACCCCACTAAGGGGGGATCGATTTTCATATACAACACACAGCCAAGGAGCAACCAAGCTCTTGGCATCCTTTCGACCTTTTCATCAGAAACTTGGGACCTGCCCCTCTCTCGACCGTTTGTACCCCCTACTATGAACCTTTTTCAGTGCTAATAACACGAGCAGCAGCAAACTGGACGTAGGGACATTCTACCCGAACTAGTATAAAACTTGTGTCCTTTAGTACACCATCCGGACCTAACGCGCAACAAATATAAATTTACTAGTTGGTGTTTATTCGAAACACCAATAGTATTGATTGAGTTGAACATTCTTGCATCACCGGTCATATGTTGAGTGCACCCACTATCAAGAACCCAATGTCTTCCTCTGACTTTATAATTGACCAACAAAAAAAGATTAATTCTTTTTAGATACCTAAACTTGCTTGGGTCCTTGAAGGTTAGTTACTAAGCTCTTTTACATCCAAATAGCTTTCTTCTTTGAGCCCATCCGTGGTGCACCAATGAACTTAGCCTTCACACCATTAGTACCCTTGTTAAGCACATAGAAATAATCAAGCTTAATTGAGGATATTTTAGCTTGTGATTTCTTGTTCATGCATTTTTGCTCTATGTGACCAACTTGCTTGCAACTAGTGCAAAACCAACCATTGTTCTTCATAAAACTAGTCTTGTGAGGAGCAAAGGCCGCCTTGCCTTTCTTGGGGTATAGCCCAATTCTTCTTTGTAGAGAGAAGCTCTTTGGCTACCCAAGCACATAAGCAAGCGGTCCTCTCTACCATAGGCTTTGCCTAAGGCAAGAGTAAGCTCATTTACATCCTTCTTGAGTGTCTCATTCTCAACCTCTAGTGAGGCATCACAAATGAAACCATCACTACTAGATAAGCTAGAAGTAGAAGTGCTACAAGAAGGGCTAGTGGAAGCAACAATGATAGGCTTATAGAAAGATTCATCAATTATGTCACAAGTTAAGCCCACATCACATGTTACAATATGCTCCTTCATATTTTGCTCATCAAGTAGAGAGGAATGAGCCTTTTCAAACTTCTTGTGAGCCTTGCCAAGCTTCTCATGGGCTTCTTCTAACCTCTCATGAGATGCATTGAGCCCATCAAAGGCTTGCTTAAGGGCTTTTAGTTCCTTACGCAAGCTTTTGCATTCCCTTCTGTTAATATCAAAATGTTCTTTAGCATCATCTAACATGTCAAGGAGTTCATCCTTAGTTGGTTCATCATCATCATCACTATCATTTTCATTGTTATCATGTTTCTCATCATCACACTCATCATTGGATTATACCTTAGTGGCCTTGGCCATGAAGCATGTCGATGGAGTGTCGAAGAGAGAAGGCTTCTCATTTATGGCAATGGTAGCAAGAGCCTTCTTCTTGGTGGTCTTATCATTATCACTATCAACATCATCACTTGAGGAAGCATCACTATCCCAAGTGACCACATATGAACCACCCGTCTTCTTCTTCTTGAAGGTCATCTTGTCTTTCTTCTCTTTCTTTTCCTTCTTGTCCTTCTTCTTGCTCTTCTTGTCATCATCATCATTGTCGCTATTGTATGGGTATTAAGCAACAAGATCATCCTTGCTTCCACACTTGAAGCACCTCCTTGATTTTTCCTTGTTCTTGGATGAAGACTTCTTTCTTCTAGCACGATAGCCCTTTCACCATGAACTTGCCAAATCTCTTCACAAAGAGAGCCATCTTCTCATCATCCATCTCATCAAAGCTCAAGTCTTCATCTTTACTTGATGATTCTTGCTTTGCCTTGCCCTTGGATGATGTGGCCTTGAATGCCACACTCTTCTTCTTCTCATCTTTCTTTTCATCTTTCCTCTCCCTCTTTTCTTCCTTCTCATCATCATCTCTATAGGTATCATCGGTCATCACATCTCTCAATATTTGGTTTGTTGTCATAGTGTCCAAACCACTCCTCACTAGAATAGTGACAAATGTGCCAAATCTCAAAGGTAAGCATCTCAAGAACTTGTGGCAGAAGTCCTTATCCTTCACCTCTTCTCTAAGTGTTTTAAGATCATTGACAAGCACTTGAAGCCTATGAAACATCTCCGGCACGCTCTCATCTTCCTTCATCTTGAAGCTAGCAAACTTCTTGAGGATGTATGCCTTGGCACCTTTCACGTCTTGAGTGCCCTCAAATGATTCCTCCAACTTCTTCCATGCCTCATGAGCCTTCTCAATGTTCTTGATTTGCTCAAATGTTCTCTCATCCAAAGCATCATGAATGGCACTAAGAGCAATGTCATTGTTTTGGAGTAGCACTTCTTTGACGGCGGTGGGAGCCTCCTCATTGGTAATCTTAATCTTGGTTTCCACCACCTTCCACACCTTTCTATTGATTAACTTGATGTAGGTGGTCATCTTAGCCTTCTAATAAAGATAATTTGAGCCATCAAATTGGGTGGCTTCTTGGTGTTGTTGACTTGAGCCATTTTGACACTAAATGTTGTTAAGCCTCAAATCACGGTGACCACGGCTCTGATACCACTTGAAAGGTCCTAATGGCTAGAGGGGGGGTGAATAGCCTATTAAAAATTTCTACAACAACACTTAATAAACTAGTTAGACAAATATGAGGTGAAACGAATGTTGCGCTAGCCTACTAAAAATACAAGCCACCTACCAAAATTCTAGTATCTATAGTCTATATCCACACAATGGCTATGTCACTATACTAAGTTAGTGAGCTCTCAAAGACTAACTAAAGAGCATCACTAACCACTAGACCCAACACAAGCTTGCTCTTAAGACTAACTACACTAAAGAGCGAAGCAACACTAGAAATGTAAATACAAGAGAGGATGCTGATGATTATATCAACATGTCGAGGTATAAGCCAATCACAAGATAAAGCCAATCAATCAATCACAAGATAACCAATAAAATCCTTGAGCAAGATGACACAAGATTTTTTAACGAGGTTCACTTGCTTGCCGGCAAGCTAGTCCTCATTGTGGCGATTCACCCACTTGGAGGTTCACGCGCTAATTGGCATCACATGACAAACCCGCAATCGGGTGCCGCACAACCAACACAAGATGGGGATCACACAAGCCACGAGCAATCCTCTAGAGTTACCTTTGGTGCTCCGCAGGGGAAGGCACAAGAACCCCTCACAATCACAATGATCAAAGAAAGAGACAATCACCTTCCTTCGCTCGATGATCCACCAATCACCGGGCCATCTAGGTGTCGGCAAACATCAAGAGTAACAAGATCTCTACCAGCCTAAATCGCCCAACTAGTGCCACCAGATGCTAGATGACTAGGCAATGCACTAAAGGCTCTCCAATCTCACTCAAGATGATCAAATCAAGTGTGCCAGTGAGTGGAGTGGTGTGCTCAGCTCTCAAATGTTGTATGTAGCTGTTAGAAGTGCCAAGAGAGTGGCCAAGGCCGGCCACTAGCTCTATTTATAAGCCTACAAGCAAATAAAGTTGTTACCCCTTTGGAGCAGCTTTCTACGAGGTCACCGGACACGGCGGTGCAATCACCGGACAGGGAGTGGCAGTGACCCTCCAACGGTCATCCAACGGCTAGCCACTAGCCGTTGGGGCACCGGACAGGTGGCGGCGGCACCAGACAGGGGGTGGCGGTGCCACCCCAAGCCAGCCCCTGGTTTTCCCTCCTCTCTAGAATATTAGGGCGGTGCACCGCCATGGGGTGGCGGTGACCATGGTGGTGCCTGTCCTGGTTTCCCCGGCTCTCTAGATAAATGGGACGGTGCCACCGGACAGGGTGGCGGTGCCACCAGCGGTGCACCATCGTGCCTGGGGAGGTGTACGCCATCACTGACGGTGACCACCTTCACACTTTACTTCTCGGCCAAGTCCCGGTGGGCACCGCACTAGGGGTGGCGGTGGCACCGGACAAGGGGTGACGGTGCCCCCTAGAGCACCTCCCTCTTGGCCTCCTCTGCCGGTCACCATCACAGGGGTGGCGGTGCACCGGACAGGGGGTGGTGGTGCCCCTAGGGCAGCACCCCGAGCCGAGTTTCACCTCCTTTTCTTCACCTCTTCTTTGCAAATGTGCTAACACTCCAAGTGTCTCACCATCACATGCAAGTGTGTTAGCATTTTCACAATTATTTTTCAAAGATTAATCACTTTCTCACCGATTGTGCACTAGGCCTAAAATGTAATGCAAGTATTCGAACACCTAGTGGCACTAGATGGTCGAGTTGTCCGATAAGAGCTCCCATCTTAATAGTACGACCATCTATCCTAAATGTGACCACACTCTCTATTGTGTCTCGATCACCGAAAACAAAATGGCTCTATGGATTTCACATTTGCCTTGAGCCCATTTTGTTTTTCTCTTCTTCTTTCCAAGTTCCGGAGCTTTGATCATCATCACATGTCCACCAACAACACTATAGACTTCATCTTGCTCCACCACTTGGATTGAACCATCTTATCTAATCACACACTTAGATGCAAAGATTAGTCCAACTAGGTTTCATCAATTATCCAAAACCAAATTAGGGCTTCCACATTTCTCATTCCATCTTCTATGTGGTGTCCCGCTATGTTCTTAGGGACCATCTAGCCACTAGTTTGGCTCGAGGGCATCACGGTTCTTACGTCTTGTGTTTGAGGTGATTTTGGGACAGCGGTCAAAAGTTTCAAAAAAACTTACGGTTCCTACTTGCTATTTTTGGTCCTCCAATATTTATTATAAATATAGAATTGTCTTATATATATCTAGTTAAACTTTAAAAAGTCAAAAAAGCATGATGTACCCTTATTTTGGAACCGATAATGTACATGTACTAGAAGGTTTAAATTTTTCAGCGAAATACTAGAAGAATCATTTTCTTGTCTTGTTGATTTGACTCTCTTCTCCAAAGGAGCATGCATGCCCACGGATGGAGTACACGTGATCATCTAATCGGTTCCTTGGAAATGGCACCACGTACATTTGTTTAGTATTCCCTCGGTTCACGATAGAATGCAATTCTAGCATGGTGTCATGTTTTAAAATATTAAGTTGGACTAATTATAGATAAAAAATATTAATATTTATGATATAAAATAAATATTATTAGATTAATTACGAAATGTATTTTCATAATAAATTAATTTAAAGTCATAAATGCGAATAATATTCACTAAAAATTTTGTCAAACGTGGATTATTTTTGTCGGCACATAATATGTAGTTGCATTCTTTACTAGACAGAGGGAGTACACATCTTGGATTTTTTATAAGTCAATTTCTGTTAAGTTGGACTAAATTTATAAAAAAAATATTATAAACATTTATGTCGCTAATATATTTATTGTGAAAATATTTTTCACTATAAATTAAATAATATTTATATATTATAAATACTAATACAATATTTTTATATATTTGGTCAAACTTATAAAAGTTTAATTTCTCAAAAAGTAAGATGTGCATTTATTTTGAAATGGAGTAAGTATTTGCATATAAATCGAGTGCAATCATCTCTCGCCACCGCTCCTATATATCAGGTAGGTAGAGCTTTGGTAGTGTTGGCTCTACTCACTATTTTCTTCCATTACACGTGGATTGTGCGGTTGTCTCGTCTTAATTATTATATTATTCCCATCGGTTCTAAATATTTATTGTTTTATTAGGATTCTAGCCTCTAACTTAACTTGATCTATCCATTATATAAAATTCTATAAACATTTATAACATATTGCTCTAGAGTCATCATGAAAAATACTTTCATATTATATATAACCATTTCTATATGAAATGGATACTACCGATCCTATGGACATATGTTGTGAAATAGAGCGGGCAATTTTATTGGAGTCAAACTTTTACATCCGTGGAGTCAAATTGGCATCTCTCTAGATTTATAACTAGTTGAATTCTCAAACAGAGCGAGATTACGTCTTTTTCAACAAAAGATGACTGACGAACTGAGCTAGGTTAGTTAGTTAGATTAGTTTTAATAAAAATTGTACACCCGAGTTTGGGAAATTCAACTAGGCACCCGTGCATGTTAATTTTCACAATGGACGCTAGAAAAATAGATAAATCGTATAATCTAAACAAAACATAAACTTGCCAACAACAATTTGGCAGACTCTAGTTATGGTTGGCAACAAAGCCATTGGACCTATATTATATATTGTAAAAAGAATGCCCATCTCTTCCATGCATTATGAGATGTCTTAAGTAGCTCCTGAGTCTATATATTGTAATTACTTGCTTGGGTCGTCATAAAAAATAACCTAATCTAGCCACTAAATATTCATGTAAATTGACATCCATGCCATCATGAAAAATAGTCTAAACTACCCTCCTAAATTATCCACCTTTGTCATTATTTAAATAACCCAAACTAACTCATAAAAATTGCATCTAAATTGTCTACATACTCCGTCCTGTAATATAGCGCACTCTAGCATTTGAAATTTATCCTAAAATATAAGAGATTCGTTGGAAGAAAGATAAGGTTTACTAAATAGAAACGTTTAATTCAGTACTTGCCATATTTTTGTTTAAGCGAACTGAGAGTCCATCTTTTAACATGTGGAATAGAATCGGATTTCAATAAATTAGAAAGTTAAGTGATGGGTACATGTGTATATTACACTCTCTTATTTTGTCTGAGAATGGCTAGAATGCGCTATATTTCAGGATGGGGGTATGCTATTGCAAAAAAGTATTACCAAGTTCTCCTATATATACCTACTATACCCCTATGTTCCAAAATAAATGCACGTCTCATTTCACGAGGAGTCAAACCTTTTCCAAGTTTGACTAATAAGAATATAGAAAATAGCATTAATATTTATATCTGTAAATAAGTTATCAAAATATATTACATGCTCAATCTAATGATAGTTATCATACATCATAAATATTAATGTATTTTTATATATATTTGAGCAAGCTTTAAAAGGTTTGACTTCTTAGAAAGCGAGATATGTGTTTATTTTGGGACAAAGGGAGTACATGCCCACTTCTATATTGTATGCATGTGTAGACCACACATGCATGTATGTAGGAAACGATGAGCATCTCAATTTCCATGTTGCACGCACTAAGGTTTCAAACTAAAAACATGCCATTTTCCAGACACATGTGGAGGTACAATATCGATCGAGGGGGAAAACTTTAAATGGGATGGAAATGCACATATAATAATAACGAGTATATGGCATCTATGAGCGAGTGTCATGTTAAAATAGAAACAACCTAGAGATTAAAGATAAGAATTTTAATTAGGTATTGTTGATATTAATTGTTTGGAAAAACAATTGATAAATTTATTCACAAACTTCTGATTACCTACTATTTTCTCGTAGAACTATATTACATACTAACTAGTTTGAATCATTGCCAATGAAATTTTTTCACTTAAGACAGAATCTAGCAAAAGATCTGCCAATTATTAAAAACGAGAGAAAGCTTGACTGGGCGGTACAAAATATTGAACAAACATCCCAAAGGGTCAACAACAACTACCACAACTACTAGAAGCAAAACTATCAACTAACCAATCAAAATTTTGATTTTACCATTTCAAATCCTAATTTTCCTTGAATAGAAAAATGGGAGTTGCTATATTTCAGTCGCCTGAAATATAACATTTTTTCAGGCAACGTCTTAGGGCCATCAGATCTGGATCCAACGATCACATTCAAAGCTGGTTGTTTCTGTACACAGGCAATATTAACGGGTCCGTGAATCAAACCCGCCAAACCTTACCGGGTCCGCCAAACCTTAACAGATGCATGATCCAATACCCGCTAACTGAAGTTGGTGCTCGGCTGGGCTAGAATTGAACTATTGGCCCAGTAAACACACTCTTTTGAAGGGTTGCCCAGTAAACACACTTAACGTATCTATCCCATTGTAGAACGAGTCTCTACCACAAATTAAAATTGACAGAGTACAAATTTTATTCCACTGTTGCAAAAATAGACAATGAATATGGTCTTCAAAAGTTACAACACAAGAATATGAAAATTGCACGTTTCAAATAGTGCAAATACTATATATTGTTACTACAATTATATTGTATATGTATATAAACACAGAAGTGAAACTAATAACTAGTATTATAAATCCATCAAGCAACAAACTGTTCAAAATTACAATGGTCCAAACAGGCAATGGCAGGTTATTTATAGATATCACATACACAGTTGGAACCATATATAAACGAGGAAACAGAGGGCATAACAGGCATCAGAAACTCGAATCTGCATCATCCAATTGATGTCCTGAAGGGGAATCCGAGTATGCTCATCATGTGCTAAGACCAATATTGCCAAATTAGAAATGAAAACAACATAAAGGCAGAGAATACGGGTAAACTCTCAATTCAACAATGTGACAGACAAGTGAATCAGACACCAGGTTGCAAGGAAATGATAGGAATACCTGGTCAGGCTGTGCTACATCAGAGAAGATAGCATCAACCATGCCAACCAATATCCAGTACCTTGCCGGGTACCTGACATCCTCAGTAATGGAGATCAAATTGGTCCTCTTCTTTGCCATGTTGACAAGGTCTCTTCCACTCATGTGGGAGAACTCAATTGCATACACCGGCCAATTCTGCAAGACTGCAAGAGTGTCCAAACTCTTAAGACAACATACTACCATTGAACTAATACACAATCTGACAATAGTAAGGACCATGCTACAGCAACTCCTAGAGAAACAGAGTATAATTGGCAGATCAGTTGAGTTAGATGGACACAGAAGCTACTACAGCATGGCATCTCCACTTTAGACAGAACTGGAGGGGCATCAAATAAGAACAATAAAAGGCAAATGCATAGTACTGGTGCATATGGTGCAAAACATAGACCGATACTTACACTTGAGCTGAATGTCACAATTATCCTCTCTATGATATAAACAAAAAATTCCTCCATCTTCTTCCCCCTGGCTCAGTAGCAACCCACAAATTTTATAACAGCTATACTAGGCATACGCTTGGTGCCTTGCTGCAAAAGGCAAGGATGTCAAATGAAACTATGCAATTGCCCAAATAGCATTGGGCCACATATGTGTTGACACAAATAGTAAAGCAACGCACTAATAAGTAGATTACAGGTGGAAGACATTCTCTGGCACAAATCTACAGTCAAATTCACAGTCAAAGTGCAGACCAAATTATTGCTACCTATCTGACAAAAGCAATAAGGAGAGAACATAATTCATACAACCATACATGCTTTGAACTGAACAAACAAGGAATGAAAAGAACCTAAAGTCTACAAAATCACAAAAGCTGAATGTGTAGAATGCCATGTTCAGCTCCCCTAGTCCAATGTTTTTCAAGATAAACTAAAAAATGTCTACAGAAAATGACTATGAAGGCAATCAAATATCTGAGTTTGACTATTACTTTGCCTTGAAATACTACTCTGAATTTTTTTACATATACTTCTTAAAGCCGATTACGCAGATTTACTAAACAAGTAGAGTTTTCCCTTGATAATTTGATTGACAAAATTTGTTTGCATGAAAAATTTGTTTGCCAAAGATCACCATTTTACCTAATGATGGACAACTTTCTATATATATCTTCTAGTAATACAGTTGCAAAATACTAGTTGATAGTTTAGACTTCACATGTAAAATATTGAATCGGACTACTAGATCAATATTCACACCAAACTTTAGTAAGCCATCTAAGATAGATCACAATATAACATGTAAGGTACAGCTGTATAGCCATACATGCACATCAGTAAGCAAAAGCCAAGACTTACCCCAACGAGCAACTGCAGCCACTTTAGCCCCTTCACATGCTTTTGGACAAAAGGGACCCCCTGTTCCAAAGAATCAACAAAACAACAAACAAAGATGTGGTGTGTGTTGGTACAAATAACAAGAAACAAGCACTGTGCAACAAGAACTCAGATAGACAGAAGGTTTATCTATAGTTGTTAGCTGCTTCTAGGGCTGGGAGAGAGAGACAGAGAATGGTTGGTTGGGTGGGTGGGGAATAAGAGAACCAGACAGTGATCTAGGTCCAGGCAATGGCAAAAAATCACAAAGAACACAATTATAAGGACAAAAATGTGGTCTATATTGGCACAAATCCCAATTAACAAATTACAATTTTTTTCTATAGAAGGACAAAGTGTGCATTTAGAGAGAACATATACTGACCATTGGTTGCTGAGAAGTAGGGCTAGGCAATGCACTTGAGCACAACTCTTCCTTCACACAAAACTTGAACCCCTATCCCAAACAACCTCCTCCCTCCTTTTGACATATGCGAGAACTTTTAGGAAAAAAGCCCAAGATGCTAAAATAGGCTCAATTCAAGAAGGCAGCTTTGTGGACAATAATCAGCGATGAAGAAACACACTGTTGTTTGTTTGTTGTAAAAAGATATTTAGGGCCAACACAGAAACACAAATCAAAGAGGACAAATGAGAGGTGTGTGTTGACCCAAATTACAAAAAACACATTTGAATACGTTTTAGCACAGATCACAAGAGACAATTTTTTTCTATGGAAGGACAGATCACAATTTTTTCTATGGAAGCACAATCACAGATCACAAGAAACAATTTTTTCTATGGAAGGACATATCACAACTTTTTTCTATGGAAGCACAATCGCAGATATGTCTAATATTCTGAAAAACAATGAAAAAATTTCCAAATTATGCAACTAATCATGACTTCACTAAACATGGTTCCTATCGTTAACTTATGCATAGGAACCATGACTTCACTAAACATGACTTCACTAAGCGCCTTCTCACAGTTTTTCTAGAACAAGGCACTATAAACCATAGAACCAAAGTAGCAGGGCAATTTCAATTGCACAAGAATAACACTTGGTTCTCTTACCCAACAGCATACACAATTAGGCAATCCTGATGAGATGCAAAAACATCCTACCAAAACACATAATGTAACAAATTAGCTATGCACTACAAAGCCTTTAAACAAGCGCAGACCACTAGTTAGTCCTCACTCCTAGCTTGCTTAGAAATTGTAAGCATCCCACAAATATAGTTGACACAAGGAAGCAAAGCCCCACCTGTTAACTTGTTAATGCAATTATATTGTATTTTATGTTAAAAATTACAATACACAAATATGAAAATTGCACATTTCAAATAGTGCAAATAGTACTCGTTCTTAATGCAATTTTATTGTGTATGTATAGGAGAGTTCAACAGCACTAGTTACCTACAACTGCTATGGACAAGAGCAACAAACAAAAGAAATGAATGTGAGTTTCCAAAATTCATACCTCACATTTATCAAAAATATGTGCTAATACTACTCAGGTTAGCTAACTGAAAACATTCCAAAATTCCCAACATGAAATCTTAAACACACAATCCAACAATATAAGGCCAATGCTATAGCAACTCCTAGAGACTAGCCATATTCTCAGATTGGACCAAACTGCTTTCAGCTTTTCATAATCGAGCCGCTACTAAAGAACCTGATGACCACAATAATGTGCAATTGTTTGATAATAAATGTGCAATCTAGAAATAGATACTAACCAGCACGATCCAAAGCAAGAGCTGCAGTTTCAGCCAATGGATTTCCTTTTGAATGATAGGGAATTCTTTTTGGCTCTAAAACTTCCAAATCAGCACGGAAACAAATTTCACTTTATCTTTGGACTGAAAATAAATAGAAAAAATGGTTGTCAACTATCACATGATCACAACAAATACATAAAATGGTTCTACATAGAAAATGTAGAATGCAAGCTAAGGAAAGTGTAGAGAAGGAAGCACAGACCGAAAACAAAAGATTCAAACAGCCCCTAGGCTGGACTACAACAACAACAGCAACATTACATCTATGCTAGCTGCAAGTGTAGAGAGACTAGGGACTAGAGACTAGTGAGAAAGCTCAACAGTACATCTATGCTAGCTATAGGGAATGCCGAGAGAGAGAGAGAGAGACATAAATAAACAAAAACAATCAAATGAGCTCAAAAGCAGATGCCCCATGCCCCCTTCAAACAAAATGGATACAAGCTACTACTCAAGCTAGCAGTTCTAAATGGATGGTCATTACAAAACAATCAGTGGAGTGAGAAAACTTGGTACAAATGATATGTTACTAATAGACGCATTTAGGCAAATGGTTCAACAAAGAGCATATTGCATATGCTCATGACTACAATTACGGTGCCCTATACTTGCAATTTACATTATTGCTGATTGCAATTATGTAACCGGACAAAAAGAAAGGGTGAGTGGATTTCACATGTGAGCTTTTATCCTAGGTCATAGTCTCAATGCAACCTGATAATACTGCCATGTGTCATGCATAACAAAAAGCATGACCACTCTAAGAGTCAAACCAAGCAGATTAATCGAAAATAGCAGAGGTCTTTTAACTTGCCCATATGTATAAAAACACACCACTGTAATTTTAGTGCCACGTAGAATAATAGCAGAGGCAAAATAGACACAATACATATTCTAGAGGTATGCTACTGCCTAAACAATCTAGATCACTTCTACTACCTAAGCAAGCGAATTAACAATCAAAATCAGGTGCTTTGGTCAGAACATCACATTTGCGAGGCTTCTTACCAAAATGGCATGTTGTAATTTCACTCCTGCCACTTTCAGTGTGCCCACACAAGGCAAATGAAAACAAACTAGTTCTTTCACCTGTCTAAACAATGACAAATAGATGCAATAAATCCAATAAAGTACAAAACATATTTTTCCTGAGTATTTTTCCCCTCCTAGTCTATATGCCGACACCCAGCTGCCTACTTCCCACTGGCCAGGAAAACAAGTGGTACAAATTAAAGGCCCTAAAAAATATGGTGCATAGATAAGATTACTTAGCCAACTAATTGTCACACATAATTTGATACCGCAGCGGTACTAAACAGACACAACTGAGGTGATCCCTGAGACAAAGGTTTATGAGCAACGTAGTAAAGAAAGAGCTCTACCATATAGGTGCATACAATTTTTTAATATTGTTATTAATCCTACAAAATATCGAACCACAACAGATTTCTGGAAGGCAACAAAAAACTAAAAGGGAGAAGTAAAACAATCCGATTTCACCTGACTTGACGATTTTTGTGTATGTCACGAGTACACACATGTTCACCTATCATTGACCAATGATTCAACTGTGTTGTTCTAATGTTGAATGACATGATCGGTGACAAGAAGGGCAAGGGCTATCATGAAATGATCGTGGCGTGTACTTGAATTCGGGTTCCGTAATCAGGACAGAGCAACCATGCATTGCACATTTGCAGCCTATCCTATTTCACTTATTGGACAAAATACAGAAGTTCAAAAATAATATCAATGAACCCCCAACTTTCTTCTGGAAAACAAGAAGTGAAGGAAACGAGCAAGTAAATCACTACACTGCTTGCCGCTAGAGTTCAAACCACACACGGCAGCAGCAGCAGCAGCAACAATGCAACCGTTCTCAACCTCGCTCCAACCATCACCCGGTCACTAGTCGTCTACCGCGGCAGCGAAAAAGCGACGGCACACACGCCAAATGCAACCCAAAAAACATGAAATCCTAAACAACTAAATCCTAATTACAAATAATGAAGTTATTTATTAGCTTATGAAGCATACTAGCTTCCCCACCAGCAAACAACGGGAGATACTATGTGAGCGGCCAAATTTAGGACAACAAACAGCTGAAAATAATTTGGATACTTTCTGGACAGCAAATGTTGGCTTGACAATCAGAAGACACAAACAGACTGTAATCTACTTTAAACCCTGCTTCAAGTACTTAGGCAGACATTACCACAATAGCTACTCGGGTAATTTGAAGCAACTGATGCCTACATTACAGTAACTACACCACATCACACACAAGTTCATATTTGAGTTGCAAAAAGTCAGGTCAAAGCGTACTTTATAATATATAGCACGAGTTCCTTTGATGGTTTCGGGCTCGATAAGGAGCAGCAATAGACCAGATCCACAACAACAACAACAACAACAAAGCTTTTTTAGTCCCAAGCAAGTTGGGGTAGGCTAGAGTTGAAATGCAACAAAAAAACATATTATAAAATATAGAAATGAAAGGAATCAGATTCTGATGGATACAGAGTGTTCATCTTTGAGTTACGAAGTTGCAGTCCACACACCAAAGACGACAACAAAAAAAATACCAATATTCTAAACTCGAGCTTTGAACATGAGGAGAAAATGACAAAATGTAACGAGAAAAGTTTCAAACTTGATTTAAACCAGAATCCATCGCTATGGAAATTACCTAAAACCGTAGAAAGGTAACTTGTTGCCAAGAAGAACAAATGTTGTTTGAAGCCAATGGGGACATGACCTGGAGCACAATCCTACAATTTGGCAAGTTACAGAGAGTTCAGAAAGAATAGTGATGATGTGAAATAATCATATAGCTGTCATATAGGTGAAATCAGCCCCTGAGCATGTTAACAGTAAAATGAGAGCACGATTAAAGATATCATATAGCTGTCAAAAATGGCATTCTTGACAAACCTAGTAATAACACACATTATTTCTAAGACACCTGTCTTCCAATCAAGCATAAACTAAATGTTGAGCTGAGGATTCCAATAAGCCAACATGATACATTTTTAGGAATAAAAAACAAACAGAACTATATAGCAGTTCTAGGTGGCTTTGATAATAAGCATGAACTGAAAAATAATTTCAAGATATCAAACTGAAACATGGTTCCTGACTATTAAAGAATTCATTAAGAATTATATGACCAAGACAAGTATCACTGTATTTATTTAATCTGCATAACATCTTCAACCATTCATCTTCTCAGTTCCACCTATGGCAATGTACAGCGGACACAGAAATGGCAAGAGGACTCCAACTTGGCCAACTCACAAGTGAAACATACAGTTCAACTACTTCTTTTCAATTAATGATAAAGACTCACATCTTTGCCCTTACAAAATACAGTAACATCTACATCCCAAGTCTTTCCAGATAATCAAACTGAACATAAACAAACAACATCTAATTCTACAGATCATTCAGGCAAAAGAGAGAGAACAAAGACTCACAGAACGCAGAGTTGCTGTGAAACTAAAAGCACAGGAACAAAAATTCAGACTTCAGAAATGGTAAACCGTACAAATAGACTAGAATTAACTGAAACTGCAAAGCTACTCAACTACTGCCAACCAAGCCATTTAGGCTCGATTGAGGCTTGAGTAGAGAAACAATTGTCCAAACTAAATTAAAGCTGGCTAGACATGATTAAAAACTGGGCAGGGAGGCCAGCAAGATATCATGACGGCCATGCAAGCCGTCTGAACATGAAAAAAATACTAGATAGCAGGCCACACAAGATATCATGACAATGCTGCAAATAAGATAAAATTAGCTACTATACTACAGATTCACATTTTTTTTGTATTCAGCATGTGTAGATGAATTTTGATAAAATCATTTATCACAGGAAGCTAGCATCTAAAAGAAAGGACAAATACACCAAGGCTGAAAACCAAAAGCACTCCAATTTGTAGGAGTTCTAAAGCTCACGCGAAAAGCAAATGGAGACTGTGCTCCTAGTTTCAGAAAGCAGATGCAGCAAGACAGGTGCTATGCTGCTTTCAAAATTGACCTGACAGACTGAAAACAAGTGCAGCTGAATGAAAACGAGCTGTAAACTCAAATTCAGAAAAACACAGTTGAAGATTGAACTGTTTTTAGAAATTTCTAGGCCTAATCAAACTGCATATCTCTGACAACCTTCTGTTCAGCAGTGCTGCTCTTGAAGAAAACACAAACCAGCCAAAAGAATTAAGTGACATTGGAACGGAGCTGTTGCTGCTCTGAAAACACAAGTTTCAGACAAGCCGCAGTTCACAGGTTGCACATCAAGCTTCACTGTTTATCAACGAGAACAAATCAAAATGCAATGCCATCATGTATTAACTTTAACTCAACAAAATTCATATCTGAAGTGTAAAAGAGAAAAGAGCTAACAAAACACAAAGCACTAGCATCAAGTTAATCAACCAACAACTAATCATTGTCCGACAAAATCGATTGTGGTTTGGCTCAATGTGTAAAAGCATGATGGTTGAGACAACTGGGATAAAGTAAAAATTACATTGGAAGAAAACAAATACAAATGAGGCATGGAATGGCAAAACCCCGTCCACCTGAATAAGTTAAAGCACTCAACTGGTCTACGCAGAATCTGCACTCTATATATGCAAGTCTGCCTCTTTTCCTTTCATCAAAGGCTAACATGCATCACATTTAAAATTCACAACACAATTTACCGTGGTTAAATTAGCAGCCTCAGCCACGAGATGTGGAACCTACATACACCATAAGAGCTGCAGGCTCTAGCTTCAAGTCACAAAAGACGATGCAGTGTTAGATGACACAATGTCACCCTTTTTCTGAAATGTGAGTGTCAAAAGATGCGGAGTATGCGATTATATCTGGAGATGGTTTTGATGAATTGAATCAAGAAGGTTCCTATCATCCAGTCAACAAGATGGCTAGAATTTGTGTTGTAGAACCTACATACACCATAAGGGCTAGGCTCCTGCTTCAGTTCTTCCACCACCTATAGAAGTTCAATAATCATGTCCGATTGATTGTCTTTGGACCAAACAAATCCTTTTGATGTCTAGAATGTAGGGAGCCAATCATGTAGAATAGACAACAAATTCGAGTCACAAAAGAACAAGCACAACCAAGATCTCCATGTCAAGCTAACGAGATCAAAGCTTTAGTAATTAAGTAGTACGCAATAAATAAATGATCGCATGCATAGCCGGATCTACGATCGAGAGCCGACCAACCCACATCAGAAACGGGATGGGATACATCACACCATCAAACTCTAAACCTATGCCCTCCAGGTACTAGAAGATTGAACCAATCAAACAAATCGATCCCACATCAGGAAAGGGGATGGGATACATGATGCAACAGATGAGGAAGACGGGTACAAAGAGGAAGGACAGGAAGCAACCACGCACCATAGGGCATCCCCGGAGCTCCTCGGAGAGCTTCAACAAAGATCCGTGTCGGTGAAATCAAGCTGAACGCTTTGAACCTCGACTGGATGAAATCGCCTCTCCTCCGCTTCATGTAGGAAATGGGATTGACTGCACACATGAGCAAACAGAGCAACAAAGAGGAAGGAGATGCAGCAGGCACATACAAGAGTGCATCACCGGAGATCCTCTGGAAGACCTTCAACGGAGCGCCGCGACGGGGATGCGGGACGACCACCAGGGAGCAGCCGCCGCTAGGAGATGACCGCCGCGCGCACTGCTCCACCGCCGCTGCCCCGCGCACGCCGGTCCTCCACTGGGGGCCACTGTGGTGCCGAAGGAAAGGAGAAGCGGATGCGCCAGCGCCACCGCCACCGCCACCGCAGCCGGTGCTCCATCTGCCAGGGACCCGGAGGAGACAGAGGAGCGGGCAGATCTAGGACTGAGAGGGTGGGAGGGAGAGCCAGAGAGGAGTGTGGTCGAGCACTCGAGTAATGCGGCGGCCAGGCTAGGTGCGGTGTTAGCGGGTGCGGTTTCCGGTGCTTGACCCAATAAGAGACATCGGACCGAAACAAACCAGGCGGATCTTCGAGAACATCCGACGGACAGAGCGTCGCCTGAAACAAACTCAGATTTCAGGCGACTGCACAATAGGAAAAGTGTAGAAAAATAGAGGGAAGTGGATGCATGGTTCAAATATGGGATGATTTTTTTGATGTCTATACCGCACCTGACTAGGCAGCTCTAATGTTCAAACGAAAAAAAAACGGCCTAAACCTTCCGTGACACGCAGGAGTGTAGGGTCAACGCGTGGGTGGGTCGGATTCCAACCACGTGTGGCAGACGTGGAAAACAACGAGTGCACGTGACGTGGCAGTCCAACTTCGACGCACGCCACACTCGAGGTGATGAGACCCAACGATCTTTTTTCTCCTATATAATAAGTGAAACAAAATTTTCCTTCATACTGAAACATTTTTTTTTCCAACCGAACAATCTTCTACAACTAAAAAGAATAAAATGTGAATATTTTTTTTGTGCGATATTTGTTTTGGTTTGTCCGTCTGCCCACGCCTGCGATCCCACGACATCTTAATTACTGATTGATCGTGCCATTCTCCTTGATTGAATATTGCCTATCATGTGATAGAGGAATCACGGCAAAATAGGAAGTAGAAAATTTATGTGCTATCCATATACACATTGCATGTTTGCATGCACCAGCATACATAGCAATGAGCAAAAGCAAAGAGAATTAACACAGAAGAAAAGAGAATTAAGACAAAAGGAACCTTTTTGCATTTCTAACAACATTGCCAAATCTATCTACATTTAATTACTTTCTCTCTTTGCATTTGCAAAAGGGACAACTTTTTCCTCATTTCATTTGGTTTCACGCACACGTGTTCCATCGCCCTCGCTTGCTGTTTCTTGCGTGAACCATAGTTGATGTTATCTGTCTTCCATGGCTCAGTCTCCCAATCCCAAGAAAAGGTCCCTACCTCTCCCTGACAGGAGATCCGACCTGCCAGAGGATCTCCTCGAGTCCATCGGGCAGCGTCTCGTGTCAGGCCACGACGCGGCGTCCTTCCGATCCGCTTGCTTCCCATGGCGCACCGCCGTCCCGTTCGCGACCTTCGGGCTGCTCCTACTGCTCCCGTTCGACCCCAACTCGGACCGCATCGGCTTCTACTACGTCTCGGAGAAGGTCTTCTCCAAGACGCTGCCCGACGTGCGCGGCAAGGTGGCGTGCGGCTCCTCATGTGGGTGGCTGGCGCTCATGGACGATGCGGCGTCCGTGACGCTGCTGAATCCATTCGCCGGTGCCCGTGCCCCCCGCGTTGAGCTCCCGCCAGCAGGCAAACACGTCGCAGCGACGTCCTCGTTGAAACGCGTGTCTAGGGTCCACGACCGATGGGTCCTCCATCCCACCAACGACTACGGGGATGCAGATACCGCAGGCAGAGCCATCAAGCTAGAAGATATGAGGGACGTGTTCTTCTATGAGATCGTGCTCTCGGTGCCGCCTGACGCCGCCGGCCGCGAGTGCATGGCCATGGCCATGCTTGGGTGCTCCACGGAGGTCGCGTTCTGCCGGGTTGGAGTCGACAACGCATGGACGTTGCTCGACACTAAACTGGAGTTCTCCGTGGGGTCCATCGTCCACTGCTAAGACAAGTTCTTGGCGATCGACTGCACTTGAGAAATCTCCGTCTGCAGCAGCAACGCCGCCGGTGCTACTCCAACCGCGACACTGCTACCATCGTTGTCGCCACCTGCGGGGCTCTGCCACCGCAGCTACCTAGAATCAAATGAGCTGCACATTGTGGGTGCCATGGTGAGTACGTTCCACGAGACACAGAGCTTCACCTACAGCAGCGCGATCTATAAGTGCAACCTCCACGACCGTACGCCGGAGTGGTCTAGGGTGAGGGACATCGGTGATCAGACACTGTTCGTGTCTAAACATTTTAGAAAGCTTCAGTGGAACAAGTGTATCCAAGTACAAGGAGAACAAAATTTACATGTCTGAGCCATTGTATGGGGATCCATACGACTTGGTCCATCGACTGGAGATCGTTGATATTGCTACCGGCGCATCCGAAGTGAAGCCCGTCCAGGAAAAGATGCAGGGTTCTGAGGCTTTAGGTTGGATTCGACCCAATCTCTGGAAGCTCTAGAGTTTGTGAGCCTACGACGCCGCGCACTCCATGACTGTGTTAAATTCATAAACCTTGATTTTTGGATTAAATGTCACTTTAACGTTGGTATTTAATTTAACAGTATTATTATCTTATCGTACGATCCATATGTTTTTAGTATAAATTGTTAGTTATCCCATAGCAACGCACGTACATGCTACCTAGTATTTGTTTAAAAAACAGAAAACATTTCCTTCGTACTAAAGCAACTATTTCCGTGACTGAAATGAACAATATAATTTTTATTTCGATAACAACACACCACTAGCGTCTGTCTTGACTCCCGCCCGGACACGCTCTAAAGAAAAAACTCCCCACGCCACCTCTATCCCGCGCCATCCCCTACGGCGCCTCCACTGGCCAGCACCCGCTGCCGGCCCCTTCTTCCCATCCCCCGCCCGACCAGAGCTCCCTGTCCGCCCCTTCTTCCTGCCCTCGCCCGGCCAGAGCTCGATGGCAGCTGCCTATGCCTGTGGCCGGCCCCTTCCTCCCGGCCAGAGCCTGCAGGCGACCTATGCCCGTTGCTGGTCTGTTCCCGCCTGCCTGTGACGGTGGCAGCCCGCAGCGCGGCCAAAGCTTGCCGGCAACTTGTCCCCGCCGCCGCCTCCGCTCGCCTCCAGAAGGGGCTGTGACGGCCTGCCCTCCGCTTGCCCACCCCCGCTCTGCGCTGCGTCGTAGGTAAGAAAAAGGGTGGAAAACACATGTTGCAAGTGCATGTTTCAAGTGTTTTAGATGTATGTTACAAGTGTTCCATGCTGATGTTGCAAAAGTTGATCGAGATGTTGCATTTGTTGTAATGGTTGTACATGTACGTTGCAAACTTCTGTTCCCAATATTTTATTTATTTTTCCAGACGTATGTTCCATGCATGTTTATTTGGATGTTGTATGTGTTTCGCATATATGTTACAAGTATTTTATCTAGATGTTGTATATGTTTACAATGGGTTTTAAATATTTTTCAGGTGTTTTCGTAAGTGTTTTGGATGCATGTTTTAAGTGTTTCATCTGCCCTTGGAGGTATGTTGCGAGCGTTGTATTGGATATTTTAAAAGTAGATCGAGTGTTGCATCGCCCTCCTCGCTTTTCTGTTGCCTCGCCTCAGTGTCTCCTCCTTCTCCTGGCGCCGGCCGGGCATCCCCCGCGCGTGCACGCGAAACGCGCGTGGGAAACAGTCTGCAAGCGCGGGCAGATGTCCCGACGCTAGCAAGTTCATTTTCATTTTTTCCGTTCTCGGTGAAATATTTTTCCCCAACTGGAACAATTCTTGTTCCATAAATAGAGGTCGCATATGCATATATATGTGGTACATATGCCTCCTCGCTCCCGCGTTAGTTAAGCTGCTGCTACTGGAACATTTTGACCTCAGTACTACTGTAGTTATTACTCAGCTTTCAACGTGTGTTGAACGAACGCGCTTGACGCGTACGGCATATATATATCCAGAAGAAGAAAAGGCGAAGTGAGTTCAAACCAGCTAGCCACTGGTAGACGTGCACGGTGCACGCTGCACCCTATAGGCCGTACGTCCGTTCACTTGATGGTTTTAGTCAGGGCTTATCAGTTATGATATGGTATTTTTCTTTCACAATAAACCAGTATCAGTTGGGCTTATCAGGCTAGAAACCAACTAGCGAACGAGCCTAATAAGGCATACACGCGCGTGACTTCGGGACCTCCGTGTATGTGCGTCGGCGGTCTAGATCGAATGGAGGGAGGAGGGCCGGCCAGACGTTCATCCTTTGTTGTAGAACTAGTCCATCACGCGCGCCCTCGCGCGCGCCAGCGAGGTACGAAAGGAGATAAAGGGGATTTTTTGGCATCCGATTCACTGCATAGATTGAATGGGAAAGCGGAGAAATCGAACCATGCAGCCGACAGATCCGGCCAAGGATCAATCACAGTCAGCGCAAAAAAAAATGTAAATGACAGAGCATAATAAAATGCAGAGCCAGAACCAAAAACTAACATCTCCAAACAGATAATAGTTTGGCACTAGCTATATATTTCTGATAGTAATAGCTAGTTTAGTTAACTGGGAAGTGTGTAACATGCAGTTTGTGTATAATAAGAGGCATGACATGACAGTAGACAATATTATTTAAATAGTATTGAAATAATCGTAAAACTTTTGACATTATCAGCCATCATCCTTTATGAAATTTACAAATTTGTGAGTTATATATAGGATGCTTCTTGTTAGATAATGATCTTTTATCATTTTTGTCTCCTAGCATTGGGAAAACAGAATTGGTTTTAAAATGGCTGCCTCAATCTTCTTGGACCAGTTTCATTGTACAAATACGCTGCAAGTAGAACACCCAGCAAATCTGAACCCCTATAGCAAAATAATTTGTACTGGCTCTCATTAAGTGGACCATTTTTTACATATCCTATTTATACCTAGACATTGTCAACCAATATCGTTGTATGAAAACAATGGGAGATGGCAACACTAAACTTAAAAAATTATAACTGAATTGAAGACATCATCTTTAATGTGGTAACAAATTTATTATTTTCGAACAGACCAATGACAGGCATCATATACCAGCTGAAGGCTTTTTCCATGTCTGAATGGACTCTATTACGGATGCACAAACCCGAAATCATTTATTTGTAATTTTCATGCGACTTTGGCCAGGATAAAATTAAGTTAATTGTGAGCAACCTAAATCATGCATTGAATCCTTGCTGCTGCTGAACTAAAAAATTGAAGTATGTTAAGCAACCGTTACAGTATCAGTCATTCAGAGAAGTCTACACTCCAAATTTGATAAAGCTCAGGGCTTATCTACAGTTTCTTTTAGGTCCCACTAACATTAAAAATGCATGGGAAGCAAGGTAGCTTATATTTCACATTTAGAATCTACAAATTCTTTGGTTCTACTAACATTTGCTCCATGTTGTTATGACCTATGTCGAGGCAGTAAACATACCTAAAACGGGGTATGAAACCAGCACTGCAGATCCGAAAGAGGTACGATTTGTAGCCTGATGAACCAGCGATTCCCAAACCTTAAAACACAAGGCATGAAGTTCACGAATGATCTGCCATGTTTTTATCCCAATAGAATTCGCAACCTGAAAGAAAGATGTGTGCATAAAATGGGTTATACCGAGGGATGAGGACAAAGTGGTTCGGTCCAGGCAACGTTACCTTACACATGGTTTTTAAGGTCAACAGTTAACCTGATGAGTAGGAAGGTTTAACTAAACAGGAAATGTCCAATAATAGGCAAACCGAATTAGCGAATGTAGCAATCAAAATAGACAGTGGATTAGGGTAAACAAGATCCGAGACCATGTCTATAAGCTCAGCAGTAAACTGGATGAGCAGGAAGTCTAACTGAACAAAAAAAACTCGAACAATAGGCAGAAGTAATTAGAGAATGTAGCTACCGCAATATACAATGGAGCTGTGTAAACAAGATAATTCGATGAAGCAGGTAACATAATAGAATTCCCAACTCCCATAACAGATTGGTACACCTCCCTTTGATGTTTCCCATATTTTTTTTGCATGTTTTGGACTAAATTAGGAAATCAATATAACACCTCTAATTTAATCTCGTGCAAAACTAATTTTACTTGCGAACATGTTGATTAAGGCATCACAATTATAGAAAAGATCTCCAATACTATGTACATCTAATCAGAGAATATAGGTATCCAAATTCAAACCATAAAGCGTATTGATCTAAATAGGATATTTGTTGCAGAACAATGTTGACAGAACTGAGTCCATATAAAAGTTAGTTGTCAGCAATTCTTTAAAATAATAAGGGATGCACAATACCTATATTGATGATTGTTGAGTATCTCATTCTTGGGTAATCAATTTTACTCCACTGCACCCAAAATAGAAGGATACTGATAAGAGTCTGAATCAATGCGAGAACAACATGACAGAACTTACTCCCTAAACAGATCGAGGAATTTGGTTTAGGATGAGGTTGCCAAAGTAGGCCTATGCATATGAGAAAGAGAAAAAACTGGTTGGCAGCAATTCTCTGAAATATGAAGTGATGCAAAATACTTACATTGATGATGGCTTAGTATATTCTTGGGTGCTCCATTATTACCCTGCTACACAAAAAAAGAGGGAAACCAGTAAGAGTTTTTTCAGTTGCTGCAACAACACCAATGTTTCTTCGTGCAAAGCATACTAAATCATACAAAAAACAAAAATCCGGCACACAATATATGCATGTGTCAATTCAAAGCACACTGAAGCATACATCTAAAAAAACCAAGAAGGCAACATGGCAAATATGAATGTGTCAAGAATAACTAAATAATAACCAAATATGGTAGGTCTGTAAGACCTGACGAACTTGTCTAGGTTCCTATCGTCCATACCTCCACAGAGAGCACAAGATGTCTAGGCTAATTTAGTATGTACAACGGATAACTCATGAATCGATGTGGCTACCTAGTGAGACACAGGCAGCACAGCACCGCAACAAAGGAGAGCGCAACGAACCAACGGAGGCAGCCGAGACGAAGGCCAAAGACCCAACGCGCAGCGGGCGGCATCGCGCTGGTGGCCGCGGGGTGCAGCACCGGCGCAGTAGGCGAACGCGACGACGCGACAGGTAGGGTTTCCTGTAGCACAGGCACGCAGTTCATGTGCATACAGCTCGCCGTCCACAGCGAAAGGGAGGGAGCCTCCGCGAGCGCTGGAGAGGGAGATCCGGCAGGAAGAGGTGAAAAGAGACAGGGGTACCAAACCGATGAGGGGACGGCGTGAGGACCGCCAGGACATGGCCGCGCCAGGGGAAGCCGCGCGTCGTGACCAGCGGCGGGGATCTCCCGCGTCGCGCCATGCCAGGAGGCACCCACCGCCGGGGCTCGTGGGTGCGGCTGCACGCACACCGGCGGCACCGCCACCCAGGCCACGCGCAGTGCGTGGAGGCGGCCGCGGCCGGGCCTGGCCGGTGCGCCACCATGTTGAGAAAGAGGTAGAGAGGGAGAGGAAGGGGAAGGGGAAGCGCGGGCGGAGGCGGGGACTGGGGCACGAGCGGCGGAGGCGGCGTCTCTTCAGTTGATATCCCCGCGCCGTCGCCTCAGTCGCGTCGCGACTCGGGAGCGAGGCGAGGGAGCATACAGGAGAGAGAGAGAGAGAGGAGGGGATGAGAAGTTTCCTGAAGGAAGCAAACGGTGGAGTCAATACCGAGCGTCGATCGGCGAATCGAACGGCTGAAGCAATTCGGGCCGACGTGGACACCCTGGTTGACGGTCAAACTCTCCCGGTTTGATAATAAGAGATGCAGCCGGCCAGTAGATGACGGCCGACGGTAGGTTTGGCCTCCTGTGGGCTGACGACCAAGAAAACTACTGAGCTGGCCGAGCGACGCATGCAGATCGCTGAGAAAACCACACGCGGGTCGTTCCGCTAGCTAACAGGGGTAGTATTGTAGTAGAGACTTCTAGAACTAACGTAGTGTTTGGTTCACGTCAATGTAACGTGATTCGATTACTGCCGGTAAATGATTCCATTAAGGCCTTGTTCGGCAACTCTGGAATCGTTCTCCACCATTATTCATTCCAGGGCAGGATTAAGTGGTTCCATCCGTGTCACTCAAACAAGGTGGAGGATTGAATCCGGACCTACGATGGTGCGGCTCTGTTCCGGGCCGAAAGGGAGGAGGAAAGACCAGGATCGAGCAGATTTCGTTACGGGCCAGACCTAACCGAACAACCGTTCCATTTCTGACCCGATTTCGAACTGGGCCAGATCATTCCAGGTGGAACGGGCCGCGTTCCAGGCCGTTCCTGTCGAAACGAACGAGGCCTAATTAATGTTTGTTTCCGGCCTCCGGGAATCGCGTACCGCCGTTATCAGATACCATGCTGTACAAAGCTGATACAGCTCCAGCCCCCGTGTAACCAGATTACGGACTCGCCATCTTCCCGTGTAATCATATACCCTTTGCGTTTCCAATACCATATCAGCAACCAAACATGTCGCAAGATCTTCCGGTTCAGGCGCGCGCCGCCTTCAAGCTACCTAGTAGCTAATAGGGTAGCAGAGACTTCTAGAACCAGGATCTGGTCGTGCCGCCATCGTCCATCGTCTCTCGTTCCTATCGTACTCTCTTCGTTCAAAAATAAGTGACGTTTTGGATTTTTAGACGTCTTAATCAAAAAATTTATATAAATATTATCTATTTTATTATGACTTATTTTAACATTAGATATACTTCAATAATAATTTATTTATTTTATAATTTGCAAAAAAAGTAAAATAAAATGAATGGTCAAACCTGATATTAAAAAAGTAAAAAATGTCACTTGTTTTGGGACGGAGACGGTACGTCAGCCCTGCTGTTCGCTGCATCGCATTCGGACGGACAGCAACGTTGTATCAGGCGAGGCCAATAGTCTCTCCTATCGGAACCAGATCCTCTAACGTACTGCGAACTACAGCAGAGGGACATACCTACGGCAGATGACGTTCGTTGGGCATCCGACGGCGCAGCAAAAATAAGCACCGAAGCCGTCCAATTCTTGCATCGTGCATCGGTCCATATACTCGACACGGCCCACATTTAGAAAACGCAAAACATAAGTCGAAAAAGATACGGAGTGCTCCAGGCACTCGCCGCCGCCGCCACCGCGCCCTGCTCGCCGGGCTAGCTGTTGTTGCTGCTCCCTACTCACAGCCTCCCCCGGCACTGGAGCAGGCAAGCAGGTCCCTAGGCAAGTTCTCTCCTCCATCGTCCTCATTCTCTGCAAAGGAATGGAGTGTTCCAAACACTCGCCGCCTTGCGGTGCCCGCGAAGATGGCCGCCGGCCGGCGTCTATTGCTGCTCGCGGCCTCCCTCAGCACTGGAGCAGGCAAGCAGGTCTCTAGGAAAGTATTCTCCTCCACCGCCCACCTCCGTCGTGCTATCCTGAGCTCGTGCCTGCGCTGTCTCCCGCGTGCAGTGCAGCTGTCCTCATATGCACCTTGAGAAGCCGAACTCTAAAGTTCAGACTAGCGGTAGACAAGTTGTTGTGTTGAATTGTCACTGTATAACTGTTGTCAGCTGAGATTGTGGCTCAACCTTGTTTGTGATGATTGGATAATTCTTGCCAATTTGAGAGTATAATTATTGTGAATTTGATACTTTAGTGCTGTTGTGATGATTGTTTCGATTTGAGAACTTTGAATGGTTGAATATGTACCAATGGTACTGGAATACTCATTTGCAACGTAGCAAAAGAAAGCTAAATTATATGTACAGAACTAGAGTTTTGGCTTCCAAGATACTTGCAAACTGGCAACAAAAAAAACTGATTTTGTCCACCTGGGAGCATAGCATCTAGCACTAGATAACTGATTTGTGGCCAAAGAAACATGAACATCTATATCCACCTAGGAGCATCCGCTATGTTGCATACAGCTGTTACTTCAAAATACTAATAGCTCTTCATAACAACATCACCAGAATCTAGACAGAAGGTCATTGGTCATTGGTCCCTGTAAGCTAAATGAAGAAGTAAGTTCTTTTAAAAACGAAATATTATCTCAACATCTGTAAAATAGCTATATGAGCATATTACCGTCAACATTTGAGTGAAGCTAACTTGTGCTTGTGCTTGTGTACCACCTGAACTTGAAGCTTCAGAAAAAATGGACAGAATACATCTTGTGCTTGTGCACCACTTGAATTAAAGGGTTCAGGAAACAATGGAGATAATCCCTCTTGTGCTTGTGCTCCACCACTAACTGTCTCTTGTCCATGTACAACATCATTATTACCCACTTCACCAAACTGAGATGTAGCTTTGTTTTCTCTCTTTTTTCTAGCCTTGTGCTTCTTATCGAGCCAGGTTCTTTTTCGTTTTAAACTTTTTGTTTGGACATCCTTTTTCTCTAGTCTAGCATTAATCAACAAGTCATTTGGTGGACTAGCATTTGTGGCAACTGTACATGAATCCTGAAAAGTGCTTGTACATGATGTAATCTTGCCATCACATGGCCTTTTATTGGTATACCTTTTTCTAACCTCAAAGCCCTTCTGCCACTGTAGCTAAGCCAAAATGCCCAAGCTTGGTCAGAATTTCTAAATTCCATGCCAAGGTGAGGCACTAGACCGGGGATCAAGCCCTCTCTGTATAGACAAAGGAGAAGAAGCAAATAGTTTTAGTTGACTGGAAATTTTCTAACGAAGAAGCAAGAAGTTTTATTACACACCTATGTTCTCCCATGACAGGAGTGTTAGATTTGCTTTGATTTGCATCCATCGCAATAGGATCTCAACTAAATGATTCATCCATGAGAAAAGGAGACCTTCAAGTTCATAGAAACATAATGATGCAATTATGATGAATTCCGTAAGCCATTCATGGCAAATACATTAAAGGGCAGACTATTGACGTGAGACTTACGTGAGTAGAGAAGATCGTTCCTGCGGCAAGCTGTTCCTCTGCGATCGACTCCTTCCCTCACGCTCTTTTCAGTCAACCTCGACCCGTTTTTGCTAGCCTCGCACTCTTTTCTACCGGTCTCGCGCCCTTTTTTACTCAGCGGCGAGCTCAGCGAACTGGGCTTCGGTCGAGTATATGGGCCGAGGCAAGAATTGGACGGCTTCGGTGCTTATTTCTGTTGCGCCGTCGGATGCCCAACGAACGTCATCGGGCGTAGGTACGTCCCTCAGCTGTAGTTCGCAGTATGTTAGAGGATCTGGTTCCCTCCTATCTAGGTACATACAGTGTTTCTGGCGGGCCAGGCATAATATACGCGAGGAACTCCAGCCACCATGGATTGCAGCCGCCAGGCATAATATAAGGTTCTGGCGGGCCAGGCATAAACAACGCCTCTCCAGGGATCAGGGCCCAACAAGTTTAGATTATTGTGCCGCTGCAGCTGAGGTCCAGGTCCAGAGATGTTCGGGCTTTGAAGCTGTTCGGCTGATAGTTTTTACGGCTGATAAGCTGGCTGATGCAGTTTTGTTATGAGAGAAAAACATTGTACCATGACTAATAAGTTCAAACGAACACGGTCTTTATCTCTCTCTCAACTACTTTCTGTTGCTGCTCTTAAAAACTACTTTCTTCTCTAAAACTTCTAAAAAAACTAGTGTTTTGCCGGAAATAGTTTTGTGCTCCTTCAATTCCAAATTTTAAGTTTTCTAAATATATCTTTTGCTGCACATCTAGATAAATTATGTAGTAAAAACTATTGTCGAGTATCGATAGTAGGGATACCCAAAGCAAGAAGGTTAGCGCCCATGCTGACTGCTCCGGATGGCCCGAGACATACTAAAAAGATCTCGCCCGACCCTAAGGCTGCGGGCTCCGTCTCGCCCGACCCCTTAGGTACGTGATTTCTTCCGCTGCACCTATTGCATGCATATGCATAAAGTAAGTATCATGGATGCATAAGAAGAATTGTGAATGATATGATATGAGAACGTGCATGATTCTATGCTGATGATTATATCAAGTTACTTAGATGATAACCAAGTTGAATTCTTATTTACTGAGTAGGTGTATATCTCTTCTCTAAAAATTTCAAGAATCCACACTAAGTCAATTTCTGGACCACAACACAGCAGCTATAAGTTTGGATCAAAACTGAGTTTTACTCAACCAAATGTTGTGATCTAGGACTTTCTACAAAGCTCATAAAATTGCCTACAACTTTCATTTAATCTCCAAAAGCTGATTCAACCTCTATCCTATTCAAAACAAGTAAACTTCCTAGGTTTGTCCAGAAATTCCAAAGAGTAAGCATTTCGGGAGACCAACTTCTAACAGCCATAACTCCTAAACCATTTGGCCTATTACCCTAAAATTTTGACACAAGCTAGATAAAGAAGTTCTCTGCTACTTTGTTATTAACTATTTTTACAACAAATCTCATCTTGCCAATGCAATTCACCAAGTGACAGAATCTGTCCAAAACAACCTCTATGATGAAATTATAGAGCAATAATATTTTCACTACATATAAGCATTCAAAATTGAACATCACCAATTGCACCAACAGTTCATAGGCCTCAAATATACTCTAGAAAACATAATGGTCAAGCCCAATTTATTTATTTAAATACCTTTATTATTTTAATTAGATAATTAGGTGAAATAACAAACATATACCAAATGTGCACAGTAAATTCTCAGAAAATTACAGTAGCTTCCAAGTGCTCCCAATAGGCTTCTATATAAATTTCATACCATTTAAACATGTATAACATCCTCGACAAAAATGACAAGCTAGCAAGGTTTATTTTAATGAAAATAGTTACCCCTATAGAAAAGTGTTAGCAACAGATTTTATATTTTTCTTAGCTTCATCCTAGTACCATAACATTGTACAAAAATTTGCATGATTATTAGTTATGTATTTTTGCCCCCTTTATTTTCACTAGAAACTAGCATTTATTTAAGATTAAATAAGAAGACCATACCCAAAGTATGACCACTGCAAGTTTAGTATTTTTCCTAGCTAGAGCATGTCAATACAAACTCAACAAAATTAGAATCACAATTTTTGCACATACCAAACTCAAGTTATGCATTTTTCAAGATAGAAACCATTTAAAAAGCATTTATCTAGCTACATTTTATTCTCCTTGAAAAATACCATAAATAGTGCATTTCATATTTTTATAAAATACTACACTTCATGAGGAATTCAACAAAATTTGGTTCACAAAATTGGACACTCCAAACTTGAGATATGAATTTTTGAAACATGCATTCAAATCTGGAAACATAAATCAGAAATTCAATTCATCACAGACTGACAGCTGGTGCCCACGGTCAACGGGACCCGCACGTCAGACACATAGAAGCAGAGCATGGCGGTTGACCGACGAGAGTTCGCCGTCGGTGAGGTTTCCGACGGTAGCATCTACATCGCTGCACTCTACACGTCGAGTCGCGCCGGTAGGTGTGCTCGGTTTGCCCGAAAGCTCACCGGAAGTAGCTCACCGGCGGTAATGACGGACGGCGGAGGTCACGCGGCGGTATGCCAGCGTGCTCCGGACACCGTACGCTCCGGTGAGGTGCTCTACAGCTTTACGGTAACCTATCGAAGCTAACCTAGGTGTCTAGGGTTCCGGTGATGTGACGACAAGCTTGGTCCACGTGTGTGGCCGCGCGGCGACGCTCGGTGCACGGCGATGCTCTCACCGTTCCGGCGAGATGGCAGCGGAAGAGAGGTTTCTGTCATGCCATTAACTAGACCTAGGGTTACCCTACCAAAGACGCGAGAGGACGGAGGGATACGATCGACTAGCTCAACGGCGATGAGCTCCAGTGCCACGATAGCAATGGCGGCCACACGCAGAGCAACGACCCATTCCGGCACCGACACACGGTGGCGTCATCCCCAGATTCGACCTAAGCTACAAGACTCTAACAGGGTGCTGGACCAAAGGAGATGGAGGCGTGCAGGACACTGGAATGGGCGAGCCACGATGAGCCGCGAGCACGACGACGCTCCGGTGATGGCGGCGAAGCGAAATGCGCCCTTACCCTAGCTCGGCAAGTGGGGCTAACGGGTCGGGGTGGAAGAGGTGACGATGATGGAGCTGCTGGCGAGCTAGATTGGGCGATGGTGCAACGACGACGACAAGCGGGCACGGCGGAGCGACGGCGATGGCGCGGCGGCACTGTGCTTTGCTTTGCTCAGGCGTGGGCAAGAAAGAGCGCGGTGCGAGAGTGAATGAAGCGAGGAGCAGAGGCACGCGACTTATCCCTCCGCGTTGGCCTAACCGGCCGAGCCGACGCCGGCGTACTACCGCCACGCGACGCGCTTGGCCTGCCCCCCATCGGCCACTGACGGCGCGGCGTCCGCGGCCATCAGGACCTGATGACACGACTGACAGAGCGACTTTGATCACCTATATCTCCCAAACTAGTTGGAGTTAGCAAAAATTCCCTGAATAGAAATTGTAGAGCTACATGTAATCTACAAACTTGCTTCAAGAAGCATCCCCAAATTCTCAATGGTTAGCCAGTTACAATGCTCCCAAGTGAGGTACATTGAAACTGTAAACAACAATAAGACTTAGAAAAATTTTAGCAAGTCCAAAACAGCATTTCTTGCTACTTGTGAGCTATTTTTGAGCATGCTAAGCACTGAATTAGACTTTGACCCAAAAATAAAAGTTGTTGCTCTAGTCAAGTACAACAACTTTGCTTAAAGGTGCACTGCCATGCAAACACTCTACGCTATAGTTCAACTTAGGTCAAACATGCAACTTGAAAATGATAGTTTACACTATAACCATGACTTAGAGGCCAAATTGGTCCAAGTCATGAATACAAAGTTGTTCCATATGACATTATAAACATGTTTAAGGTACTCCTAAGGTCCCACACATATTTTATACATTGGTCACCTGTAAATCCTAGCATATGTAAAGCATTTAGTGACAAACACATGTGATATAAGCAATCATAGAGATAAAATTTGAAATGCTCATGCTCATGAATGATCAATAATGCTGGTGATCTTGCAATGCCAATGCCAAATGCATGCTTAACACCTAGAGTGTTACAGGCACCATCGACCACGAATCAACTGCAATGTTTCCAAATTATCTGTGCACCAAGGATGACGGAGTTCAGCACTTTTCGAGCCTGACCCTCAACCAAAGCCTCAACTCTAGACCTCCGTTCATCAATGCTCGTCCGGCTGCGGAGAGAGAGATTGCAGACCAACTTGCAAGAGGAATGGCAAGATTATGAAAGCAAAAACACCTCCCCAAACTTCTTAGAGGACCATTTTAGTTCCCTTCCTTGGTACAAGCTAGGGCACTGCTCCCATAAGGTTGCAGGGTCTCAGTATGACAGGTACACCCCAACATCTGAAAGGAACAAAATGCTATGCATTCAAAAGATTGACATGAGATTTCAAATAATCAGCCATTGTAAATGATTTAAGGTGTGCCCTAGACAATTACCCCCATTTGCATGTATATGCAAGTCAAAATGGAAGTATCAAACGATAATGCATGTCCATGCATGCAAATGCAATCAGATAAGATTATTTGTATTTCTAATGTTAAGCGAAACGGGGAATGCCAGCTTCTGAATGAAAGTAAGACAACTCCTGGGTGGTTGCATGAAGTATCCACGAATTGCATTCATAAATAGTTATAAAGTCATAACAGAGAGCAAACTCTTCTTTTGTTAAGTTCGAGAATGAATTCCTATCAGAAAGAACCAAACAGCTCATAAAGAAGCATAAACTTCAGTTTTAACTGGTATGGATTGACATAAAACAACATCATAAGAAAACAACACCAAAAGGATGAATAACCTGTGGACCAAGCAGTCCAGTAAACCCTGTTATTTGCCAACAGCCAGCACTTATCAAGATACCATTTACTTTTATTATGACGCTGGTAAGGGGGTAGTGGAGGTGCCGGCGATGGCGATCCTTGGCTGCGCAGGGCTAGGGCGTAGCTGCGGGTAGAGTCGGAAACAGCGTTTTCATAAGGGGGTAGTGAATTACTCTTGTAGTAGCAGTTTCCCACATGAGCCGGGACTTCTTTCCCTGGGTCATGGTGGTAGCTTGTGCTTTAAGTACATCAAGCTTCCACTCCAGAGAAGCAAGCTGCTTTTTACAAATCAGAAACTTCAGCTCTAAAGAGCAAGCTTTGAGCCATTAAAAGAATAAAGAAATTCATCCAAAAATGGAGAGATCAAAACAAACTGTTAACAGGATAATCATCTGCTCTAACATTGAGCGAACCTTGTCGGATTACAGTATGACCCAATAAACTGTCCTTTATCCAAGTCAGGTCAGACTCTAATGTTTGAGGAGCAATATTTTTAGGAGACAGACTCGCAATGTTAGTCAAATACTCAAATGATGCCTTAGTTAGAATCTTAGAAACTTGGGACATTTAGATGCCTTGCTCCATCACCTAGCCTCGCTTCGCTGGGCAAGGCTAGCCTTGCCAGCGGAGGTGAGCCGAATTGGCCAGCTAGAAAATCCTGGAAAACACAGATAACGAGGCAAGGTTGCTGGAGAACCAAACAGCTATCTACCTCTGATTTGTTGCCAAGCGAGGCAAGGCGAGCGCTCGCCCGGCGACCAAACTAGGCAACAAGTCAGTGTAGATCATTTGCAAAACGAAATGAGGAGGTACTTTGAAATGACATTCGTATGCAGGAAAAGCTCCAGAAAAAAAGAAAGTGACCAAACCAGAGTAGAACTGAACAAATTCCTATATTATTAAAAAAAGGGGAAATTTTGTCTGCTATTTTTGCAAGGGTTGTAAGGTAAGTGCAGTTCTAACAAAAGCAGGGGACAGAATACTAGCACGTCAGTTCCTGTAAGGAACGAGACAGCCTACCTGATGTTTTCGACACTTTGCAGCAGGAAAATATACCCTTGATTCTCCCCATTGTCTGAGAAGGCTGAAATACTTTCAAAAGCAAAATCCAAGTCACCTCCTGAAAATAGCACTCAAATTAGGAATGCATGCCTCCCACTTGACAATGATAACAATTTGAGCTGAACAAAAGCAATACACACGCATCAGTGTCTCCAATGGTTTAACAAAGCCTGCTACTCATTACATATAATTCACAATGCAAGTTTCTAATGAATAACTCAAAAAATGGAACCAAAATTTCCATACCTCGAATAACTTCCCTTCCAATTCATGCTGCTCATACCTGAGGTTCATGCAAAAGTCACAACCAGTATTAGCCTGAGAGCCATTACAAACTAAACAATGGCCGATTCAATAGAGGAAGGGTGTTTTCCTTCAAAATTTGCGCACACAACTTTGTCCATCATAGTTATGTCATCATGTTGTAGCAGTTAGTATGCTTTCAATGCCTTACTTTAAGCCTTTAACTAGCTCTTAGAACCTGAGGAAGATCACTTTGGAATTGAAGTAATAACTTGTGCTGTAAGCATCCTTGTAGATATGCTTTCTCAAATGTATGAACACACTCCTGCTGGTGTAACAACTTCTAATGGTTTGAGTGGAAATACCACATTGAAACAGTGAAAAGAGGTGTATCCGTGTATACTTGGTAAACACAATCAGCTGACTTCATCATAAGACTAAGGAACAGGTTTTCAACTCCTCAAGAGTAGAAAGGTGAAAAGAACAGTTTCTTCAGCAAACAAACCAAGGCTACGGTTCTAAGAAAATAAAGGTTAAGGACCGTCATTGCAAGGAATCCCCTCATACATATACTTCACAAAAGATCAAGCTTGCAACAACGAAACACTAAAATTTACAAAGACAAGAAGACCTACAAGATACATACTACTGGGTAGATACGAAACCATACTGTAACTTCTCCAGACTGATGACACATCCAAATCATCTTCATGTAAAATTAAGCACAACATAATGCGTCCTAGTTAAGATTAAGAACCTGTTTCCCTCTTTTGGTCTTCTTCAGGTTGAGTTCCATCCCAATGGCAGTTCATCCAATCCGAAATATTACTCACGAAATTATATTTTCCGTTATAGTATCAGTCTTATCTGCCTTGCTCAACATTTCTCTGAACACAGTTAATACATCCTCTATCCTACCGTCTTCACAGCAGCTATCAATCAAAGTCTTACAGGTAACAACATCAGGTTTCAATCCCATAGAGACCATGCCATCAAGTAAAGTACTAAAGGTAACAGCAGTGGGTTTCAAGCCAATCAAGAGCATATCATCTAGGAGCTTCATCACTTCGTCCACTTCACCAGCTAAGAAATACCCATGAATCATAGTATTATAGGAAACAACATCAGGTTTTACACCTGCACACGGCATCAAATCGAAGAGTTTTTGGGCCTCTGTAACCTTTCCATCTTTAAATAGTTTGTCCATCATTGCATTGAAGACAGTGACGCTAGGAGGAATGCCTCTATCCATCATCTCATAAAATAGTTCCTCAGCCTCTCCCATTTGCCGTGCATAGAAAAACCATGAATTAGAGTTGTAAATACTACGACGTTGGGAGACAATCCATCATCAATCATTTGATAGAATTGGGCCATTGCATCTTCCAGCTGGCCGATCCTGCAAAGCCCATCTATTATCGTCCCATAGTTAACTATGTCTGGCACCAATCCTTGCTGCCGCATTTTGTTAAAAGTAAGCATTGCCTCATCTAACCTTCCGCATTTACAATATGCATGGATCTGTATGTTGAAGGTATGATGATCAGGTTGCATCCCATTTTGTACCATCAAATCTAAAAGATTATTCATTTCAACAAGATCTCCTTTGGTAGCATACCCATGAAGCAGACTTCTATAGGTGGCGACATTGGGGTTTTCACCACTCTGAATCATAGAATTAAATATTTCTCTAGCTTCTGCGTGCCGTCCAGATTTACAAAGAGAGTCTATCAGCATACTGTAAGTAACAACATCATGCCGTTGCCCATCTCTGGACATTTCTTTGAGAATTCTAACTACCTCTTTCCACTGTCCCAAAGAGAGGTATCCGTGGAGAATACTGTTATATGTAGTACAATTAGGCATAATATGTTCGTCAATCATCTGCCGAAGGACCTCCTCAGCCTTGTCCATTGCTTTAACCTTTCATAGGCCATCAATGATTGAATTGCAGGTCACAACATTTGGCGGGATCCCATGATCAAGCATTTCACGAAACAGGGTGTAAGCTTTCCGTATCTCACCCTCTTTAAAGAAGCCATCGATTACAGTGGTATAGGACACTGCATCAGGTGGGCAGTTGTCATCCTCAGCCATCATGTGGATAAGTTCGACAGCCTCTTCACATTTCTTCTCATCACATAGCCCTTTGAGAAGTGTGGTGTAGGCGAAGACATCGGGGGTGCAGCCGAGCTCAGGCATCCGCCTGACCACAATATTCACCGCATCACTCGTCCTCTTCTCAGCACAGAGGGTTCTGAGCAGGGGCGTGAAGGTCATGGCTTGTGGCCTCAATCCCGTCTTAATGATTTGGCCCAATGCGGTGAAGCCGAGATTCAAGCATCCTGCACCGCAGCAGCAACTGATGAGGATGTTGTAGGTAGCTATGTCTGGAGCCACCTTCTTGACCATGCGGTTGAACAGGGACACGGCGAGCGCAGGGCCTTCGCGCACGGTGGAGGAGACCGGGGCGCGAGCGACGGTGGTGAGCAGCTGGTTGAGGGCATAAACGGAGCCGGGCCTCGCTTGAGGAAGCAATTCGTCGAATAGATCGAGTGCGTCCTCGGGGCCGAGGTCCCCCGATCGGTAACACTTCCCGATGAACTGCTCCAGCTCCCAGGAAGGGCGGCGGTCGGCCCTCCACACGTCCACCGCTGCCGAAACGGCCGGCGGCGGGGAAAGCCTTTGGATCGATGGGAGCACCTCGTCGCAGAGTAGGCTCGCGGCCTCAGGGGTGAGACTTGCCGAGCGGAGGCGCCGTCCAATGATCCGCTTCAGCTTCTTGAACCAAGGCGGGCGCGTCCGGCTCGACATGGGCGGCGCTGGCGGTTGGATCCACGCCTCGCGCCTCCGATTCCCCTCTGGTTCGGTGGCAAATGCAGCTCGCTCTTGGGATGGTCCGCACGGCGCAGCGGTGGCGGTGTGCTGGTGTGAGAATGGGGAACGAATCGAAATTAGTTGGAAGCGGCGGCGGCGGCGGCGTCGAGGATTCGGTGGTGTACTCGCGGTGGCGGCTGGGCTCTGCTGGCTGCCTTCGCGTGCTTGGGGGAGTACTGATCACGTGCCTGGGAGTGGGCCACCAGGTTGGCATGTTTTCTTTGGGCTTCGACGTTTGACCAAGTAAATCTGGAATTTTTTTTTGTCCTAGAAAAAAACTCTGGAATTTTTTTTTTCTTCAAGGAAAATAGAAAATTAATTTGAGCGCCAGACAATTTGAGGCGTTATGTACAGAGTGGCAACCGAGGAAATACTGATTTGAGAATCTAAAATGTCAACAACAAACTCAAAAAGTCAAAATGAATCGGAAAAGAAAGAGAGAGAAGTCGACCATGAACTGTGTATTTGACTTTAATTTCTGTTAATACTTTATAGAATAATGTTTTCTTTTTTTTAAAAGGTTATAGAATAATGTTGAATTTATTACCACAAATTCCTCTCATGTTGATGTTGATCTCGTGCTCATATCACGCAAATGAAGCCTGTCGTCTCATTTTTATGATCAGTTCAAAATAGTAATCAACAACATACAGTGAGAAAATAATAATAGTTTTTAAACCAACCAAAGACAAGTGAATTGTATTAATAGAAAAGAAGGTCCAAACTAGACAAACAACAACCCAGAAAAGAGTTTATAGCAAAAAACAAACAGAAAATATGCAATTACAATGACTAAGGTATATTGACAACAACCTACTCTTGTCGAGGACCAATATTGGGGTACCCGAAGAGCAGGATCTAATGATTATCACACATTGATTCATCCGAATAGTCAAGAGCGCGACTACAGCTCCAACCGACTCCCAGGCGCACAAGCTCCGCCTCGCCCGACCTCTGGGGGAGGGCTCCATCTTGCCCGACTCCGAGGCCACGGGCTCCGCCTCGCCCGACCTCTAGGGGCGGACTCCGCCTCGCCCGACCCCAAGGTCACGGGCTCCGCCTCGCCCGACTCCGAGGCCACGGGCTCCGCCTCGTCCGACCCCAAGGTCGCGGGCTCCGCCTCGCCCGGCTTCTAGGGAAGGGCTCCGCCTTGCCCGACCCCGAGGCCACGGGCTCCGCCTCCAGATTTACAGAGACAGTCTATCAGCATAGTGTAAGTAACATCTAGTCGTTGCCCATCTCTGGACATTTCTTTGAGAATTCTGACTGCCTCTTTCCACTGTCCAAGAGAGAGGTATTCGTGGATCAGACTGTTATATGTAGCGCAATCAGGCATAATATGTTTGTCAAACATCTGTCGGAGGACCTCCTCGGCCTTGTCCATTGCTTTAACCTTGCATAGGCCATCAATGACTGAGTTGTAGGTCACAACATTTGGCGGGATCCCATGATCGAGCATTTCACGAAACAGGGTGTAAGCTTTCCATATCTCACCCTCTTTAAAGAAGCCATCGATTACAGTGTTATAGGACACTGCATTAGGTGGGCAGTTGTCATCCTCACCATCATGTGGATAAGTTCGACAATTTCTTCACATTTCTTCTCATCACATAGCCCTTTGAGAAGTGTGGTGTAGGAGAAGACATTGGTTGTGCAAATGAGCTCGTGCATCCGTTGGAGCACAATATTCATCAGATCACTCGTCCTCTTCTCAAAGACAGAGGGTCCTGAAAGGTATGTGAAGATGACGGCATCTGCCCTCAGCCATGTCTTAATGATTTGGCCCAATGCAGCGAAGCCAAGGTTCAAGCAACCCGCTTGGCAACAACAGCTGATGAGGATGGTGTAGGTAGCAGCATCTGGAGCCACCTTCTTGCCGCTTGCTCGGGCCATGCGATTGAACAGGAAAACGGTGAGCATAGGGCCGTCGCGCACGGTGGAGGAGACCTAGGCGCGAGCGACGACGGTGAGGAGCTGGGTGAGGGCATAAACGGAGCCGGGCCTCGCTTGAGGAAGCAATTCGTCGAATAGATTGAGTGTGTCCTTGGGGCCGAGGCCCCCCGATCGGTAACACTTCTCGATGAACTGCTCTAGCTCCCAGGAAGGGTGGCGGTTGGCCCTCAACACGTCCACCGCTGCCGAAACGGCCGGCGGCGGGGAATGCCTTTGGATCGATGGGAGCACCTCGTCGCAGAGTTGGCGCGCGGCCTCGGTGCCGAGGCTTCCCGAGCGAAGGCACCATCTGATGATTCGCTTAAGCTTCTTCAGCCAAGGGGGTCGAGCCCCGCTCGACATGGTCGGCGTTGGCGTCGGCGTGCCTCTGGTTCGGTGGGGATGGTGCGCAAGGCACGGCGGCGGTGGTTTGAGAGCAGGGAACGGATCGGTGAAAACTACATGTGGAGTCACTACAAGAAATGTGTGGTTTTTTGACGTATTTAGCATGACAACATGTCAGAATGTCATTATATCATCCGGTTTATGACATTCTGTTTTAGGCACTTCGACTTAGTGACAATAAAAAGTTGTATGTCACAAAAAACATCATATAGCTAGTCCAATTCCATCCGGTGACAATATTTGCTATGTCATAGAGGCATTTTCTGTCACAAAGTCTAATTTATAAATGGCATCAACCTATGACAAAGTTTGTGTGTCAAAAAGTAATTTGTTAATTTTTTTAAACATTGTTGTCCATGTTGG
This sequence comes from Miscanthus lutarioriparius, assembly GCA_904845875.1. Classification (NCBI taxonomy): domain Eukaryota; kingdom Viridiplantae; phylum Streptophyta; class Magnoliopsida; order Poales; family Poaceae; genus Miscanthus; species Miscanthus lutarioriparius. The sequence goes on along the minus strand of CAJGYO010000008.1, from coordinate 38,059,210 downwards.
CATGTTTCACAGCCATGTGATTAGGTAGGTACATATTCTTTTTTATTTTAATTGTTTTTTCAACATATTTTAGTCCACTGTTGTCTATATTTCATGGCCGACGTAATTAAATGTGGCGCTTTATTTTATATACGCCTAATCACTACAATAGAAAAAATAAGCAAAATGACACATATTATCTTGGAGAAAAAAAAATACATTTCAAATTTTTATGAGCAAGGGTGCTCAAACCTAGGATCAGACAAAATAAAAGCAAGAGTCTTACCTTTGGGCTACAAAGAAGTTTCAATTATCTTTTGCAGTTCATTCTGTATTATAGTTTGTATAGAAGCGAATTGACTTAGGCTCTGGAGCACAGGCGCCGAAAACTGACTGCGGTCGTACACACATACGAATAAAACTGAAACATGTGGTTTTGTTTTTATATAAAAAAGAAGAAAAAATTAAGCCAAAATGGAATTAAAAAATGCCTCTCCTAAGCCCAATTTTTTCTCTTGTGCAGAAATTAGAAGACCTCCTATCTTTCTCTTGGGCCTAAACCACCCTCCTCTCTTCTTTTTGCAAGCCCAGCTCGGCCCCTGAGTGGCCAGCCCAACGCCCTTCCCTTCCGGCCTGTCGACCACCTCTGGCCCAGGCTCGTCCCTTCCTCTAGCCCAACTTTTTTTTACAACTCCATAAGCCCAGCTCGTCCCCCTCCTGGCTCTTCTCGCCAAAGCGGCCCAGCTAGCCTCCCGGTTGGCCTCCTCCCTCCCTCAGACCCGTTGAGAAGACAAAAAAATTATCAAAACAAGTGTGGCATCGGGGGTTTAAACCTGCGACCACATGAGTTGGAACACACAGCTTCACCACTGAGCTAAAAGAATGTTCGTGTCATATTGGATAGTGCAGATTTTATATCTCAAGTACTATCAGAGGCCCATTTTTTTTAATGTAAAACCAGTTTATAATTTATTAATTAGCGACCCTTTTCACGTCCGTTTCAACCAGTTTATTTGCTTTCGGAAAAAAACATGCACATGAAAACTACTCGATTTCACTCTAATCCTACAACCGACGCGAGTTTGTCTGGTTGTCCTAGACAACACGGACAAGTCGACTTGTGTACATCCGCATGCACCTTGATCCTCAATGTCAAAGTTATATATGGGTTAAATTAGATTTATGGCATGTCCATTGACTACAATCCATTTAAATCACTTGACCATGTTTCGATCTATCCAAAATTAATAAATATCTACGTTTATATATTTATATTATTTAAAAAGCATAGATTATTTTATATTGGTTCGTCACTCTCTTATATGTTTATATGAGTTAGAGTAGCACGTCTAACTAGCCATGTGCAGTGCGAAGTATATAATCCGAAAATGAATATGAACAATAATGTGATAGTTAGATAACAAATCTTTAAATCTCTCGTGCTCATGTAAGTTAGAGTAGCTAATGTACGTCGAGGAGACAATAGGAAATCCAATTCCAAGATGAATCCTAACCCATGATGCGATTATTAATAAACCTCCAAACTGAAGTCGTCCAAATGACCGTGTAATAATAGGTACACCCCGTTGCAACGCAGGGCACATTTGCTAGTAATATCTAAACTTGGCTAGGAAAATCTACAAACTTGCATAACAATATGATTTTTGTGTACAATCATCCCACAAAAAATTCAAATAATTTTAACAAAACAGTATTGTACATCGTTCACAAATAAATATATCTCACACATAGTTATATGACTAAGTGAGAGATCCTTCTAGCTGTGAAGGATGTATAGTCTCACTTGATCAAAATTGCCTGAAATTGTTATAGAGTGCTTATGGACTCAAAATATGTTTTTGTGTCAGTTTGCAAAATTATCTGACCAAATTTAGTTATTATTATAATTATTCGTTGAATTACTATAGAATAAATGTAATAATATCTAAACTTGGTTAGAAAAATCTACAAACTTGCATGACCTTATGATTTTGGTTAGAAAACAACACTTAAATATTAAAGTTCAGGTAAACATTGTATTGGGGCACACATGTGTATACTGGTAAGTCAAATACATTGTAACATTTTATTTGCTATAAAAATTAAAAGAAAAATAAAAACAGTAAGGTCTGAAAAGTTTTTGTCTTGGGCTCAATTAGGTACTTAGTCCAAAATTTTATAGGCCCAACATGTTTGGCGTTGAGTCAGTCCAGCCCAATGCCATTCAACGTATAAATGAGCTCCCGAAAACCCTAACCCTCAGCCTCCGTCATTCTTTCCACCGCACCGGCTGCCAGTTCTCTTCCCTCCCTTTGCGCCTCCTCATTCTTCTCTCCCAAGTCCCACCTTCGCAGCCAACACGACTGCCCACCGCCCCTCCTAGTCCAATCCGTCGGCGAGTGTGGCCTGGTCACTACAGCGGCTGCACGCGGCCCAGGATCTCTGTCAGAGTTGACTCAGGTACTCCTTCGGCGGCCGTTCACAGCCTGGATTCTCGTCCGGTGGCGGCGCGCGGCCTGGACTCTCGTCCGGTTGCGGTGTGCGGCCTGGTCTCGTCTGGTGGCTGCACGCATGCTAGCCTCTTCCCTTGGTGAGATCTCGTCCTCCGGCGTCATGTAGGTGGATCTGGCGGGGCTCTATCTCCCAGAGTGAGCTAGCGAATCTTCTCTGTCCCTTAGCCTCTCTCTCTATCCCCTCACACGGTCCACCTTGTAGGTACCGAGATCCAGCGTGGACAAGGGTCACAAGGCCTCCGGCAACTCTCTGCGCGTGCGCGAACCGGACAGTGCTCAAGCGTCCTAGGCAAGTGCCTCCGTTGTCGATGGCAAGCTCTTCAGCAACTGACTGACATCTGTTCGTGTTGTTCAGGTACGAGCAGTCATAACTTTCAACCTCATGCCTTTTTCCTTTGCTGAAATTGGTGCTAAGTGTGATTTATAATTCTTCTGTTGTTCCGGTACAGGTTTCTCCACCTTTTTCTTGCTTGTCGTGGATGCATATATATAATAGAGTATTGTTGTCTCAGCAGATCGACATGATGACTGTAATTTTACTCGATGGAGATTTAATTTGTGAAATCCAAATTTCATTGTCATGTTCCTAGATTAGACTCCTTTACTATCTATTATCCGGGCCTGCAGGTATTGGAAAGTGCTTTTAATGATTAGATTAGATATAGAAGAGGGCAGTATTTTTGCAGTGAAAATAAAGCAGCAAACACTGGCTCTAGTCTGTTGGTCGACTGTATCATTTTCCTTTCTAAAAATAAAGCAGCAAACCCTAGGCTTAGACTGTTGGTCGATAGTATGAAATTCTGTTGGGATTGAAGAAAACATGCTATTAGGACTGCATATAAGATTATGGTAACTAGCCGCTGCTTACTGCTTCAGCAATCTATTTATTCAATTTCTTGAATCAAAGTTCTAAATTTCTGACTGTTTCTATTCTATGGCAGGTTCTTTTATGCATCAAGTGCTTGTGCGGCTGTGCCTACATCTACCTTATTTGAGCGGTTGGAAACTGAGTTAGTGCTTTCTTATTATATGACTTGTGTAATTTTGATGGTGTTTTTTCGTCTGATTTTAGGAAAATCCAGAAAACTTGATTGCGCTAGTCCTTGTGTTGGAAGATATGGAAGATTGCCGCAGGTGTTTTGTACAGGAATATAGGTCTTAATAGAATAAGATAATGTTTTTGTAATTTTAGTTTTGATCATTGTTAAAATGCCACTGGATATGTAAATTATGTGTATTTGCATTGTTGATTTATTATATTGATCTCGGCCTTCAGGTAATGTAAAGTGTGGTGGGCCAACGTGTGATTTGTGGGCTGAAAAAAATGTGGGCTGCAAAAAATGTTTGGGCTAAAAAAATATGGGCTCAATTGTGTTGGCGGAAAGTTATATGGGCTGCAATCCTAAAAAAATATAAAAAACAAAAATGAATAATGGGCCAGCCAGCAACGGCCCAAAAAATATTTGTGGCCCATTAGCTACGTGGGCTTTAGCAGGCCAAATCTAATTTTGTGATGTTTTTTTTTCTGCCATGTCAGCTGCCATGTGGCAAGGCCTAGAATTTTGTGACAATAAAGCAATATCATAAGCTTGTGAGAATAAATATACAAACGTCATATGATCAATTTGTGACGCTGGTTTTTTGACGTTTGAATTTTCACTTTTCCTATGTCTCTTGTCGCTTGATATCTGGCTGCTCTCTTTAGGCGATGCATGGTCCGTTGGATGCGCTTTGTGATCCGTGCGCCAGGTGTGGTGCTTGTCGGGTCCGCATCTTCTTTTATCGGGTCTAGTATTGTTGAGCGCGGGTTCAGGAATGTTGAGCGCACCCGCTACCGGTTATGGACAAAACACCGAACCCAACACTGTTTGTATTCTCGATCCGTGTGCCCAGACAGAAAGGGAGTCGGTGCTTGTCAGGGCGGAGGGGGCGATTCTTCTTCCTCTGTCCTTGGTCCTCCCCATCCTGCTGCGGATCTTCTCCGTCGCCGGTTTGGAGGCTTCGTCGCGGCGGCGCTGCCAGAGGTCGGTAGGTAGCTTCGTTCGCGGCTCCCTCTCCCTTTGAGTTGAGGTATTTTTGTTTGGGATTTCGTGGTGCCTGGATCTGGTATTTGAGTTGGCTTTGTTTAGTAGAACGTATTTCGAGGGCTTAGTTCATTAGATCGGGTGTTGTCTGTGTCGATTTGCCTTGTGGTGATGTTTATTCTTCGCTGCCGGCAGCATACGACGGTTGTCCGTCTGTGATGGTGGTGTCGATGGAGAGACGAGAGTTTGGAGTGTGTCCAGATCTATCCATTGCTCTGTAGTTCAGTTTGGAGTGTTTGATCTATTCATGTAGAATGTCTGTGCAAGATTGTGGTCCTGCATGTGGTGGGGGGCAGAATCTCCTCCTTCGTCCTCCCTATGTTTGTGATTTGTGTTTTAGGTGCTAGGATTGTCTGTCATTAGTCATTACTGTCATTACTTTACTGACCTTGGATAGTTAATGGAGGTTGCAGTCTGCTTCCTTTCCCCTCACCTAGCCATTTGAAAATAGAGATTATTCAGGAAAGCTCTTACTGTGGATCTGTGGATGCATAGGATGTAGCCTGTACCTGCATTGTATTCAATTTCCATTTTAGTGGATGTGCTGCTTACATGTATCTGTGAGTTGAATGATGAAGCTGCAGGCTACAGGTAGTTGCTCTGCTCTCGGCCAGCCACCAACTGCGTCATGTATGCTATATATATGCTATGATATAATTTCGATCCTCCATGCATGTGCAGATGTGCTCACTGATACACATGCTTAAATAGGACTGTCATTTAGCAGTTTTTGTTTATTTGGTTCTGTCAGATACGTTATACACATGATTAAAGAGGGCTGAACATATCAGGAACTTTATTTTCTGAACTACTATATGTCTGCTTGCAATCGAAACATCGCCTGGATTTTTCTGAACCTTTTGTATGTCTGTACTACTATATGTCTGAACCTTTTTCTGAACTACTATATCAGGGTTGGCATGTTGTGGTGGTAAGGACTGAATTGATTTGTGTTTGTGTCTGCATGTGTCTGTGTTGTTCATGTGATTGGTTCTTGCATGCAGTAGGCCTCTTCTAAGATAACATAGCTGACAAAATTACAATGGACCACATGGTGTTTGAGGTTGCACAATTGGATGGAGCAATATTGATTTGTTACAATAACATTTTTTAGTAATTGCATGGAGCTCATCCAGTTTTTACCGTCTCCTGACTTTGGCAAGTACTACATATATTGGGATCTGTTTTTATAAGTTTGAGCTCACATGCATGGTTTATTTTAGAAATTTGTTTAAGCTCCCACAACTTACTGCATGTTTTGGAGTTTTATGGGCTCCTGGTTTTTCAGTCAGTCGTTGTGCACCCTCTTGACATAGGTGATACACATGTGGCACCTGATCGTGGAAGGATTACATGGCTGTGTCTTATTAAGACATAATTTGTTTCATTCTTTGTGGAGTATGGGCATTGGGCAGGGTTGTTGCAACTCTGTCGCCTATTTGCCCCTTTTCCTACCAGATTAGAATCAGATTGTACTAATCGGCTCAACGACTTTATTTTAGGAGTTGATAGATCAATCAGGGATTTTGACCACCAGTTTGTTTGGTTGACATTGATTTGTTTCTTTGTTAGATCTAATCATGTAGAATGTCAGTGGTCCTAAAACTGATTTTGTGTGCCTTTGTTATGTAATTTTGATAACTGAATTATGTGTTGTACTATACTATTGTACTATCTGCATATTAATAAGAAACCATGAGAGTGATATGCATTCCGCATTTCAGGACTGAATTTCCTTTGCACAATATATGAAAATTCTATAGGGTGAGCAATCATCGCCACAAGCAAAGATGTCAAGCATCTTGGTGTTCGGTCAAAATCATGCTCCTGTTCTAGTAATTTCCTTCTTTATATAGAAGTCCTTGTACTAGTAATTTTAGCTTCTTATGCACTTGACATGCTAGGCCCCGACCCTCATCTCAGAGAGAGCTTTGCTAAATTTCAATTCGATTGGTTTTTTACTACAGCTAGCAATGAGATCATTAACCATTTTTTTTGTTATGTAGCCATGGATGATGATGAGTTTCTTTACGATGGTGAGTCTACAAATGGTGAGAGTGAGGATGATCTTCCTAACAACTCAGAAGAGGAAACCTCTGATCCTTTCAATGATGGTGAGGTACTAAGTTCATTTTGACTTTGTTTTTGTGTGTGCACTTGTGTATTATAATAATTTGATATTTGATATATCTTGTTGCCTTTTTTAGGATCCAAATCTCAAGATGATAATATTGATACTAGTGAAATGTCTGAAAACTTTGAAGCATGTTCAAAAAGCCATTTGTGGAGTATGTTCTGAAACCTTTGTCTATTAATATCTGATATATCGTGTTGTGGCTGTTTTAGTTTTGTATTACTCCTGTAGTAGTAGTAGTTTAGGGTACATGCTAGTTTATTGTTCCTGTATATACTGCATGATTATTATACTATAGATGATTGAGTGATACTGGTGGCATTGGTCCTTGCCTATTTTTCTTTTCTGTTCTTGAATGCTTGATCTCATCATGCACTTTTGTTCTTGTTCTATTTGCATTTGAGTGCACGATATTTTTGTTTCTATTATGTATTCTCAGTTTGCTAAGTTTGTTGAGAAGAAAGGAAAAGCAAGGGGTTCAGGTGTCCAGACTGGAAAGGTAAATTGAGTAGCATTACGATTGAGCGGATGCATGATGAGCATGATATTTCAGGGAATAGGTTTTGTTCAAAAAACATAGCCAACTAATCAAGTTTTTTGCTAAATTTGTCACCATGTTTAGTGATTCTAGTATCCTAACTAGATTTTCTTTTTTGTTGCATTGTTTTACTGAGTATCGTAACGCAGTTAGAGGTAGAGGTAAAGGGAAATTGAGTGGCGCCTGCAGTACATCGAGAGACCAGAAGTAGGTTTAATAGCAAGTACTTTGGAGAAAAGATAATAGCAAAGTTGGATGAGCGCAAAAAGAAAATTATCAGGCATCATGGCTTTGGAATTTTACTAGAGTACGATGGTTGCTCAGCACCTAGAGGCTTTGTTCAATGGATAGCAGATCAAGTAGATGTGAGTTGTAGTGACATAGTAGTTGGAGGGAAAGTGATTCCATTGGATCCATTGTCAGTCCATCTCTTTTTAGGGCTTCCAAATGATGGTGAAGATATTAAGGAGAATTATACTGAGTCTACGAAGAGCAACTTCCTTTCAGCAATCAAAGAGCCCTCTTTGCCCACGATCAAGACATTTGGGGACAAGTTGGTAGGAGGCACGTTATCTGATGATGACGTGCTTCGATACTTCATGGTTGTAGCCTTGTCTACATTTCTTTGTGCTAATTCTAGTACTTATCTGAGCCCATAGTATCTAGGTGCATTGATTGATGTATCTAAGGTGAAAGAATGGAATTGGTCAAAGTTCATCTATGATTGGATGTTTTCTTCCATTACAAACTACAGAAAGAAGCAATGGAGTACAATTGGTGGTTGTAGATACTTTCTAGCTGTAAGTGTGCCTATATTTGTATTTTTTTCCTTTATTTAGTTGTCCATTTTTTGGTTATGCTGCATGTTTTAGTGATGCCTTTGAAATCATATGTAGGGTTATTATATTGATTATATCAATTTTGGAGTACGTAATCAACTGCCCCTAGATCTACCAAGAATCCATTGTTGGAAGGGCTCGATGATCAAGACCTTTGCTTCATATGATCGTGTGTCTGGTGACATTTATGGAAAGCGATCGGTGAGTAGTGAACCTAAAAATTCATATTTGTAGTTGTGATGTTGTGTATCCATGAGCTTTATTGATGTATCATGTATCCTTGCTGCATGAGTTTAGATCTTTTTGAAGTTGTATAAATGTTTCTTAGTCTTAGTGCCCTAAGGCTCTTCTGATTCTTACTATCAGCAAAATGTTGACCTTGTGCTTTCTTAGAAAAAATTATCTTCTAATTCTGCTAACACAACTTTTCATCTATTTATTGTGGTTTTGCTTGCCCAATATACATTGGTGTTGTATTGTCTAGTATGAAAAAAATCTACCAAAAATCTTGAGTGTTGATCTTAGGTTGCTTACTTGATCAAAGGCATTTATTGCAATCACTAATAATATAAATTACAAGTTACGACCATTGTAATTTTAGTTATAAGCATGTGCAATATGCATGTTAAATCTGTGCAAGTGTCATTCTTATATTAAGTTCATAGCTCAAGATTGTGATTTCTATAGCGATGTTGTTGGTCTGACTATGATTAATTTCAGAGGCTGTCTGTTTAGTTTTTAGAACCAGTGGCTATCTATTTAGTGAAATTTGGTAATACATTGAAGAAGCATGTTTTAGCCAATTATCTTGATGGATTGATAATGTTCTGTAGTCATAGAAGAATAAATTTTTCTGTAGCTTTTTCCTTTTTTATATCTTTGTAGTAGTTGCAGGCAGTGTTTTATTTTATCTTGTGCAGTATTTATTAAGTTTTAGAAGTAATTTATCTGCTGTGTGATATCTCAAAACTTTCTACATCTACTTGTCCTATCTAAATAAAAGCTCTCCTTTACTTCTCTTAGCCAAATAAATTATCTGAACACCCTACTGAAAGAAAGCTGTGTTGAAATAGAAAATATCTTCCTCTAAATTTTATTCTAAAAATCATACATGCATGATGAATTCTGGGGCGTTGGATGGTAATCTAATAGCCCCTAGTTCTCTATGAAGTTTGTGTGGCTGCCCATGCCTTGTTAACATTCTGTTATTGGGTTTTTGTTGACTTCTAATGCACATCTAGAGTTGTATTAACTATAAGGGTTTTTTGAGATCACTGATTGAGTTGATTTTATGTAGGTGAAATCCATCGATGACACATGCTATGCTGAAGAGTATCTACCGGAAGAGACTTATGCTCTTTTTAGGAGAACTTTGGATAGATGTTGTGATTTCATCGGGACAAATGTATGTGTCTTTGTGCAATCCTTTGATTTGATCATTTCATTACTCTTGTATAATAAAATTTACATGATTCATATGTTACTATTAACTTGACATTACAGGACATGGATAACATGTGAAAGATTTTTGAAAACCACCATACAAGACTAGGCTTTAGGAGCCCGGGCACACTTGTTGCTAAGATGTTTATGTACATGCATAGGACTCATGTAATTAATCGTGGTGGTGATGCTTCTGATGAGGCTGAGGGTTCTGCTGCTAGAGTGCCCCCTCCAAGACATGATGATGGTGATGATGGAGTTGTTGATGGTATCCCTGCTGAATATGAAGCTCCTCTTCCTTCTCCAGCACATCATAATGGTGATGATGATGCTGTCCGTGCTGAATATGAAGCCCCACTGCCTTCTCCAGGACATTTTGTTGTGCAAGATGATGTCTTTGATGCGGGAATGGCTGGTGATACAAGTAAAACAGCTGTGAAAGAAGTGGATGGTCCTGCTACTACTGCAAATAATACCATTATTGAAGATGTGCATTCTACAGTTGCTGCTCCTACCGAAACAAATGAAGAAGAATGCTCTGTGACTGATAAAATTGAATCTGATGGATTATACGATGGATCTGGTGGTGAGAATTGTCGTGCTTCTCAGTCAACTGAAATTATTCATTCCAAAGACTCATCAGCTAAAGGTACATGGAATGTTGTGTAACATTTATTTCTGCATTTAGTTGATTTGTTTGTATGTGTGTTCATAATCTTATGATTATTTTTAGGTTCAACTATAAGTAAAAGGAAGAGGAAAAGATGTGCATCACAATATTCGAGCGCCAATAGTGTAGCATCTAGGACTTGACTCTCTCAACGTCTTGGCAAGTCCCCTCTGAGTCACATAAAAGATCATAATGCTGAGGTGAATGTTCCTATTTCTCATTTTATTTGTCTTCAGTTGTGTATTTTCTAAATTGTTGGGTCACTTTTGTCTTTTTAGGCAACTGTGCCGGATCAAACTAGAAATGGATGTAATAAGGATAATCTTGTAGTTATTGAGGAAGACCAAGTGTTAACTACTAATGTTGCAACTAAACGTCAAAAGCTCCATCTAAAAGTGAGTTTTGCATTATTTGGTTCTTGTTTTTATATGCTTTTGTAGCTGTTCTGCTATTCCATGATCAGATAGGCATAGGTTCCAGCATATTTTTGCTGTTAGTAATATACACTACTAGGTATTGATGTAGTAAATGAAATACCCTACTGAATAGACTTGTTTCATTCTGTTCTCTATTGTTTAGGAAGGCGAAGCAACTAGTGCATATACTGCTTCCCCCTTGGTTCCTACTGTTCATGAAGGCGAGACAACTAATGCGGCCGCTGCTATCCCCTTGGTTGGTACAATTGAGAGGGCCCCAGGTTTGTCCCGCTGATGAAAAAAATGCTTTATGAAATCTAAGATATATGAATTGGGCTCATGTTTGAGCATGGTCTCTATGTAGGACAAACAGGAGAAGCATCGAGTCTAAGGAATGCTATTGGTTCTCTGAGTGATCTTGCTCCTTGTGGAGTGGAGAATGCTCAAGCTAGTTCTAGAGCTGACTTGGATGAAAATGCAGTTTCTGCTCAAGATCTTAATGGTTAATCCCTATTTTTATGTTGCATTCTCTTTATCAGTAAATTGCAACTTTGTAATTCTGCAATTGTAGTATTTGAATTGTGCAATATGACTTTTTTTATTTCATTTAAGTTTCAGCCTTCTTTATTGTCTTATATTTTTTTGCTGGAAAAGCACCTATCAAGGAACCTTGTCTGAAGACGAAGACTCCATTCTTTCGTAGCCCTAGTGTACCTTCATTCAGAATGTTTGAAGAACTAGATGACTTAGGAAATTATGTTGCAAATCCTAACTTGAGGCGCCCTGTTGGTACAACTTGTGATACATCTTGTCCTCTTGATAGAGCGTTGTCTATGGTACATGTCCTCTTCCATCTTGTTTATTCTTCCCATGCTAAGTCATTATATATTATGTATATGAAATTTTATTTATTCTTTGTTGCTATAGTTGAGTAGAGTTTCTACTTCAGGTCAGAAAGTTGGTGCTAATATGTCCCATGGAGGTGTCCCTAGAAATGTATGTTGTTTTGTTTCTGTAGATGCCAAGTAGTTTTTGATGTACAAGGAATGTTTTCCCACCTGATTTAGTTTCATTTTTTCATAGGTTGAAACCAAAAGCAACTTGAACTTGAAATCTAGGTCTGCATCTAAAGATGGGTTTTTGTTGATAAGCCGACGTCTCCTAGAGGTGGTAATGTGAGCAATGAGGAGACCATTGGCACTTGAAATGCTAGGACTAAGATAAATGGGAATGTTGAAAATGTAATCCTCCCTATTGCATTATATCGATTTTGTATTGTGATGTAACTTTTGATCTCTCTGGTCTTATTTCTGTATTTATTGTTGTTTTAGGACGTTATCCGTATGGAGTCTTTACCTTTTACTGAATATTCTGAGATCAAAGAAGATCCAAGTCAACTTGTTCCTCTTGCTGCAGTCAGTCCTTATGGAGATCCTATAAAAATTATAAATAGGCGTACCTAATCTTATCATTCTGGAAAGTTTGTGGTGGGAGATAATGTGATGGTACCTGCTTCCTTTTGCTTTATCTTTTTTGGAGACATGGTAGTAGAAGGGGAAGTAGTTAGTACAATGCTACATGGTAGCAGTTGGGGCTGCTTTTGGATCGTGTAATAGCTTGTATAAGTAGTTGTAGTAATGTTCATACTCTTGCGAACCAGTACTAGTGTTGTATATATATTTGGAATAAATGCCCCCTTCTTTTTTCTTTGTAAGTGTATCGTATTGTGTTTGTGTGATTTTTTGTGATGCAGTTTTAGGATATATTGAAATTATTAGATCCTTGCTCTAACACTATTAGTTTTTCCATTTTTCGAACAATTTTATGTGTTCCTTGTTGTATGTTTTGCAGACACCTATTCAATCACGTCTTCCATCCCATCGTGAAAAGTCTGTGGTTGGTGGGCCTTGCTTGTCTGCAAAGTCTGTTGGCAGCAATGGATTTGTATTGAACTCTGAGTCGTCCAGTGAAGCTATTTGGCAGTCTTCGAGTTCAAAGGTTGCTATTCATCGTCTTAGACGGCTTGCAAAGCCCAGCATGTACAAGATCAGCCCTTTTATCATCCCTCAATCCAAGATTAGTGTGTCCAAACTTGAATCTGATGTGTATGAAGCTATTTTGAAGATGGGAGAAAGCAGCGAACACTTGAAGTAAGTTTGAAATTTACACAATTTTCCCATTCTTACCCTTTTGCAGCACCGTGTGTTAATACTTGTACCAATTCACTGTGAATTGTTTTGGTTTTGTGTTTGCAGTCTAAAAGTGGTGGATTATGGGTTTGTTGTTGTCTTGTTGAGTGCACTTTCATCTTCTCTTCGGCCTGGCGGAAAGGTCAACCATTTTGTAGTGAACGCATTTTGCAAGCTGCTGTTCCTTAGAAAACACCCCAGGGATTCTAGAAAGCATTACTTCTTCTCTAAAGTTGGGGTTAGTAGTCGTTGATGTATTCTTTGTAAACTATATGTTTGCACTATATGGAAATAATATCGATCAATTTGTTATTGTAGGATTATCTTATTGGAAATCATGGTCGTGATGATGAGAAGGAGAAGGAGCTATTTGAGACTGTTGTGAGATGCTTTAAGGGTGCTCATCATGCGTGCCTTTAACATCCAGCTGACTATGTGCGTAACATATCTTCTCTATTGTTTGAAAAAGAGTACTAGCATAAATGTTGTGTTCTAGTCCTACTATGTGATGTTACTAATAATCACAATGTTTGTTATTTTGTCAGCTCTATTTTCCAATACTCTTCCATGATCGGTGGTATGTTGTTGTACTGTATTTTAGCCTGAGATGGTGTATAATCTTGGATTCATGCACAAGTGTGCTTTGAGTAGACTCGGCTTTCCACAAAGCTATGAAAGATGAATTTGTAAGTATCAGTTTGTATTTGTATATGCACCATTTGTCTATTTTCAGGATTATTGCAGTGGCAAATTTTCCCATTATTTTCAAAGTATATAGTAGTTTACTATATCCTTCATCGAAACAAATATTATTTTGCATGGTGTAGTCATTTTCTTTTTTGCCTGATTTGTAGCTAGACAACTTGGCCACCGTCTGAAACAAGTTGTTAATATCGACTATGGCTTACATGCATTCCATGTCTTCTTTGGAACTATACCCCGGCAATCTGATAAGTATGTGATTGAAATGTAGTCCTTTGATTTATATAGATCATGTGGATTTTGTTTGTGCTTATAGTCCCATTGTTTCCAGTTTTCCCTTTTTGTTTTTCTTTTTTCAGCATAATCAATGATAGTGGTGTGTATGCTATAAAGAATCTAGAGCATTTTGAAGTCCATCTGAATATGTTGGAGAAGTACACCGAAGATGATATTAGTCAACTTTGCATCAAACTTGTTAATGACATGGTTTTCAATGAATACAATAGTGCATATGATGGTACATGCAAAGTGAAGGAGGTAATATTAGTTCCAACGTCACTTTGTTTATTATAACTTCACGTTTTTGAATCTGATTGTTTGTTTCTATTTTTTCTTTCTCAGGTCTCTGGCAATTTGAATCAGGGAGCATGATTTGAGGCTTGTCTCTAGATCTTGCGTTTAGGTCAATATAGGGTGTAGGTTCTTGCTATGAGTGCATGCCACTTTGTAAAGAAGTAGCTAGTTTGGTGAGAGCATTTGATGCTAAAGTGGTTGTAAATTTTAATATACAATTGAAGAGGCTAAAGTAAACAAGATGATAATATTCTATTGGATTGCTGATGTTAACTCTTTTGCACCCATTATTCTAGCTTTATGGTTTTCTCTATAAGTGTTTTTTGTTGTGTACTACTAACCTTTTATAGGGAAGACAAGGAGAAGTTTGAGGGTTGTGCATGTTCCTCTTGTCTTCTTGTTTATAGATAGTTCAATTGGGTCTTGTGTTATATTATTATGAGTTTGATTTTGTTCTTACAGACCAAGATGTTGAAGTATGACTTTTGTGCATGGATACTAGAAGCACCATGAGGGTACGCGGTCAGTTAAAGTCCAACCAGCATCTTATTGAGATCCTTTGTCCTTAGTACCATGGCAACATGTGAGTTTTGCATTTTTTAAATTTAGTCTATGTAGCACTTGCTTTTTAACTCATTGATAGTTGTTGAATTGATCATATGATGACAATATGAGTCACCTTGTTATATGTTTCTTGTGATTTCTTTGTTATTTGTGATTGTGCTTACCCTCACCAAGTTTTTATCCTTGTCCTTCCATAGAAAGAAATTGTCCTTTGTGATTTATGCTAACACACCTTGTCTTATGTTTGTTGTGTTTGTGATTTCTTTGTTATTTGTGATTGTGCTAACCCTCACCAAGTTTTTATCCTTGTCCTTCCATAGAAAGAAATTGTCCTTTGATATCAGGAGTGGGAGGCCACCTGAGCAAGTTAGAGCAGAACATGCCATTGCTCAAGCAGAGGGTTGCCTTTCTTGATATTGCTAGGATTTGTGAACTCTTTGTGTGAGTGATTGAAATATTTATGTGTTGATAATTTTAGTTGTGAAGCGTGATGGTAATTTTCATAACAAGAATGACTCAAAAGTTGTTATTTTTTTGCAGCTTGCAACAAAAAAGAAAAATGATAATCCAATTGAAACCATGGATGAAGCATATGGCAGGTATGTATGTCTGCACCAAGTTCTCTTAGCAATGAGCGATGGCGATGAGCTGAGGCCACTTCATATGTAAACCAAACAACTTAAATATTCAGTTATGTAATTGCAGTTTGATGTAATGTAAATTGCAAGTGTAGGGCACTGCAATTTTAGTTATGAGCACGTGCAATCCATGTTTTATCAAGTTGCGGCCCAGTAGTCTCTTCCAGTAGCCTCAGATAGATACATTTCATTGTAGGTCTAAAGATATAATAGTACTAAATTTACAATTGCTCTATTACTAATAAATTACATAAATTATTTGGCCACTGTAATTGCAGCTATTAGCATTCCATCTCTTGTTTTTGGTTTTCTCAATTCTTGACTTTCCCCTTCTTTGGTTTGCTTGCTGCACTTGCACTGCTACTATTTATTGGTGTTGTCAACATCTCCTACATGATAATATCAACAACATTAGATGAATATACATATGAAGAAGTGACATCTGTTGTTGTAGTGCTAACATTTACTTTTTGCCTATGTTTCTCTGTATTACCTGATTTCCTTTTCTTTGTTTTTTAGGCACAGGAGGAAGATGCTTTTTTTGGCATGTCTTGATGTTATGCCCTCCTTCACGACAGTGTGTATAGGTAAAGTTGCTTTTTGCTTTGCTTCTGATGTCCTCAACTATTCCTATTTGCCTGGTCACTTTCTTGGGCCTTCCTCTTTTCTGAGCATTATTAGGGTCTTGCAAAAGCATTGTATCACTTTCTTGAACTGATTCTGTTTGAGGTAGTCTGATTGCATCATTAGCATCTTGCAAAACATTAGTACCACTTTGTTGAACAGATTGTGATTGTTGTAGTCTGACTTCATCTGCTGGTTCATTGAGTTTTCTTTGCATTCGCTCGGCTTCTTCTAGAACATAGTTGAATGTTTCCATTGTTCTTGATCCATCTGAAGCAATATTGCTCAACTTGTTTGACAATATGTTTGCCTCAATGGCCTGCTCTTCTCAATCTCTATTTCTGGTACAATATTCTGCCTTGTCAACTGTTTCCTCTCTTTAGCCCTCCATCTTTCAATGAAATAACTGTCATCTAGCTGAGATATATTTAGGTTTGTGAGCACCTTGATGATATGGCAGCATATTATACCATCTTTTTCAAATTTGCAACACAGACATCTGTAGTTTTTCTGTGTCAAGTCTACTGTCACAATGTATATCCTTGTTCTGAACTCAAACTGCCTATGGTACTCTGATTTTAACACTGCATAAACTTTATCTTTCTGGAGTTCTTGAGTCTCATACTTTGTTGCCAATATGAGCTCCTTTTGAAACTTGAAGCATATCTTTCTGTTGTACAGCCTTGCAGCCTACCTTTCAAACTCATATGCCATACTCAACCAAGGCATTGATCTGGTTTCAAAGTCCTGTTCTGCTTGATTCTTTTCTGTTGTATCTGAAATTCTTTAGAACTCATTCATAAATCTCATAATACTATACCTTGGTGTGACATCCAGTTTGAATAATGCATTTGTGCCTTCACTTCTCACTGTAGAGTTGATGAAAGGGAAGAAATGCTTCTTGAAGTAACATGGAACAAAATTTTCCCTATTAAACCACATGTCATCAAGGTATCTGAAGCCACCGACATCATATGTTTGTGGCAACTTCTTGTACAAGTACTCAAACTCTGTTTCGGTCAATGAGTTCCTAAGAATGTCAAAGAGATCGTCATGCAACTTCTTGTTCCTTTCCAATGAAAATATCCTGCCACCTTTCTCCTGAGCTTTCTTCACAATGTGGAAGAAGCAGTTCCAATGAATAGTGTCTGGTAGAACGTTTCTGATAGCAGCCTTCATTGCTAGGTCCTGGTCAGTGATTATAGTTTTAGGGTGCTTTCCTCCCATACAATTCAGCATTGTCTGAAACAACCACTCAAAAGTTTCTGTAGTTTCATCCATTATGAAAGCGCAGCCAAACAGGCAATTATCCCCATGACCTGTAATACCAACAATTGGTGCAAACTTGAGGGAGTACTTGTTTGTGTTGTAGGTTGTATCAAAACTGATGCAATCTCTAAATTCCTCATAGTACCTTCTGCTTGTACCATTGGACCAGAAAATGTTTTTCACTTTGTTGTTTTCATCTATGGAAAACTTGTAGAAGAACATTGGGTCCTCAGCCTGTTTCTTAGAGAACCAGACATACACTTGCTGCATGTCATTATCCGATGTTGCCTTATTTATCTTTGTCTTCTCGTTGCTGATATTTTTCTTGTTGTATGGAGTGACATCCCCTCTTATATAAGATAGGACTACCACAATCTTCCTATCTGGTAGGTTCACTTTGTTGAATGTTGCAATAAGTTCCTTCTCCATTTTAGTCATCCTAATCTGTGAAAATAGTTTATTCTTCTGATCCTTGTTTGCAAATGCATGATTATGCTCAAGATTCAACCTGGTTATTGTCCATTCTCCATTCTGTAGTGTGACAACAAGTTCAGCGGGGCACTCGGTTGGTACAAGCGTACTTGTTTTCCTTTTGTTTGGCATAGGATTAGGTGTTGGCGGTGTACCAGAAATCTTCTTTTTGTTCTTTCTTGTGCTTTGGACTCCTGAAATAGAAATCTTCCTTTTGTTGTTTCTTGTGCTTCGTACTCCTGAAACATCAGTGCTATCATCCTCCTTTCTCTTACCAGACAAGTTACACTTGTATGTGACCCTTGTTACCTGGCCATAGTTGTGATCTTTCTTGTCTTGGCACTTGTATGTGTGCCATTTGACCAATAAAAACCCGACTATAAATGCGTAGTCATTGTAGAAACTGTACGCATCTTCTGTTGTTTTGAATTTCATGCCTAGCTAAGGAACATGCCTACTAGCATGTTCCTGAGACAAACGTTCAGCTGCCATAATACTTTGGCTTTCAATCTGAATTGCCCTGAGCTCTTCTTCATCTTGTTCTTCACTTGCTACTAGATGTTGTTTTGTCATGTTGCCCTCTGTATCTTGCTCCCCTTCACTGCCTTTTTCAACTTGTCTTTCCTCATGTACCATGTTTTCTTCATTTGCAAACTCTGGTGCTGCTTCTGATTCTTCATTTCGCAGGCCATCTGCATCATCTTGTGGCGGCTCATAGATTCTGCTGGTAGTGATGAACATCCGGTTCTGTTTTCACCGGTAAGGAAAAAGGTGTACTGTTAGATATTTCATCTTGTATTGTAGCAAACAAAGTAATTTAGTTGTATATGTAGAGAACAAGTAAATACCTCTAGTGGAAATGGCTCATTGAGTATGTCCATGAAACTTCCTGTCATTTTAAATGACAAAAATTCTTCATAATTCTGATTTGAAGATTTAGCCTGAGCTATGACTTGGTTCATAAGGCTTGTATAGCTTGATCCGCCCTGTGATAGTACATAACTTGTTCCTCCTGGTGACATGATCACCTGCAAATTTTGGGGTTTACCATTACAATAAAATCTTAGTTCTTTTGTTAGTACCCATTTTTTTTAAAAAAATGTGAAATGCGAGTTTTAGGAATCTCACTTCTTGTCTCTGCATTTCTTGTTCTTGTCCATAGCTGCTGTAGTTCACTGGTGGTATTGAGCTCTGTTGTTACAACATGAGGTCAGTCAAATGCCAAGGAGATAGAGAGGAAGACAAAGTAGTGGAATAACACATTGAAGCAAGACAAAGTAAGTCAAACTTGTAGTGCCTGCTGCATTATTATTATTATATTTTTTGCACAGGGTTTGACAAACTTATATATGTCACACTGAGAATATGTGTTATAAGTTGAATTCCTTTTTACCTCATGAGTATTGTTGGCATTTTCAATGTTTGTATGAAACATGTAGTAGCTCTCAGGATTGAATTCCACTTCTCTTTCGGACGCACCCTGCATATGAAGCAGACTATCCTGTCCATAACAGTTGTAGTCCAGTAGTGCTGATGAACTATCCTGTCCATTACAAACAAACAAAAAGAAACTCAAATATCAGTAGTTGCAATTAGGAATAGTCTAAATTACAAGTTTGTAGCATTGCAATGTAGTTTTCTTAATATGTAATAACTGCAATTTTTATTTACCTCATTAGTATAATTGGGGTTTACAATGTTTGAATCAAAATTGTAGTAACTTTGAATATTGGCTTCTAAATCTCTTGCTAAAGCACTCTGCATATATTAAGATAAACCGATTAGTGAAAGCAACACTGCCAAAGCACTCTGCATATAATAAGATAAATCAATTTTTCAAACCTGTTCACAATGTATGTTAGCTGTTATCTCTGATAATTATGTAAGTTCTAGTCCAGTGTCATCACATCCAATACCCATTTCCCTTAAGAAGTCTTCATCTCCTATTTGATGCAGTCCTTCGTTGTGAACCTGCGTAAACATGCAACAAACTGTTATTTTTAGGTGTAAGAAGATCTTTTGCATTGCAGTCAACCAGTGGGCAGTGACATTTGTGGTGGTCATCTAAACTTACAACCAAAACAAACAATTAAAAAAGAAGGGTGTCTGCCTCTATGGCAATTCTGTCATGTGCAAGTAATTCCACAAGCTGATCAATTTGTGATCAAGTTGCCTCTGAGTTCGTTACAAGTTTCCCTAAAATCCTATACAAGTTACCTCTAAATCCTATACTAGTTGCCTCTGAATTCTATACAAGTTTCCCCTAAATCCTATACAAGTTGTCTCTGAATTCTATACAAGTTGCCCCTAAATCCTTTACAAGTTGCCTCTGAATTCTATACAAGTTGCCTCTAAATCCTATACAAGTTGCCTAGGTTCATAACACATTGTTCTTGTAGTCATCAACCACCATGTAGGCATGGATCCCACTAGATTTGGTCTATGGTCACTGTTATGATTTGTGCTACCACTTAAATGCAGTTTACATAACTCATGATGTACCATCCTACTCTTAAATGCAGGTGAATGTCTTACTAAATTTTTTAGGCTCTGTGAAAATGCAAATGTGACTTTGACATACTACTCTGTTCCTCACTCCTTGATGGGCTTATAATACTAGTAATTAGTTTGTATATATACATGTATTTATATAAGTAACAATACGTTACAGTTGCACTATTTGAAACTTGCAATTTTCATATACTTGTTTTGTAATTGTTGGAGACAGATAACTGGAAATCTAAATTGGTTTAACAAGTGTACTTTACTTTGGATAACTATAGAGCTATAGCAACAGCAACAGAGAAGACAGAAGCAAGATGGTTACGGTTTAGGTGTTTCAGTGAACTGATGCAATAAGAAAAAGGAGATGAAGGCAAGAAATAGAATAATCTTGCTGGTTAGTACCTTTTTCCTAGGCAGATCATATCCTTTGCCCTTGTTCATCTTCTTGTGTTTTACCTATGCATTTATTCTCTAATTTTCGTTCTTTTCTCCACTCTAATTCCCCTTCTAGATTCAGATTGATCCGGGGTGTTTCTTTCTTGCTGGAGGGTGTAGTGGCAGAGCTGTAATTTCTGTGTACTGTTTTATTGAGCCGAATAGCTGCTTTGTGGCTCGAATGAGTAGTTATTTGATATAGCGGGTATCGGATCTTGCACCCATTAAGGTTTGGCGGGCCCGGTAGCTGCTTTGGTTGGGTTTGCGGGTTCATTTGCGGACCCGTTTTGTTGTCTGCTACAGAAAAACAACAGAGAACAGATCTGACCCTTGGATGCAGATCCAAGGGCCCTGGACGTCGCCTGAGATAGTTCATATATTTCAGGCGACTAAAATATAGCAACTCCCTTGAATTTTTGTCAACTTAAATTAATAAATCTTAAGTTGTGACAATAATTCCTTATGTTTTGACATAAATAGAATGTCAAAAAACCACACATGTCTTGTAGTGAGTGCTTGGTACATGGGCCCACGGGTAAACAAACGACTACAGTGCTCTCCGGCTCTCCGAGGCATGTTGCTATGTTTGGGCTTTGACCAAGCAGATTTGGAGATCTTTTTTTTGACAGAAAGAGAATTAGTTGTTTGAGCGGCAAACAACTTGAGGTAGTTGAGGAAATACCGAAAGGGGCTCAAACATTTCAAAAAGAAACTCAAATTGAACCGGGATGGAGAAGAAAAGGATAGGGCAGTCAACCATGAATTGTAACATTTGACTTACAAAAAACATTTCAAAACTATTATTCATTTATTTATGGAACACTGATTTTGCCAATGAAATTTTAGGGCATATTTAAGCGGTCCTCAACTTTCTGGGTCTTTTCATGTTCTGGTGATCATGCTTTTTTCTTTGGATTTGGATATTTTGTTTGGTGAAATGAGTAGTAACGTCTGTTTTTTCTTTTTATATCCTTAATTCAAAATATAAGTCGACCACATCATGTGTCCCCATGTAGTGCTAACAACAATATTAATATTTTATCAACGAATGCGTATTTTGAAAAACATTATATATTGGAGGTCATAAATCAGAAAGTACCTAGAGCCAATAGAGGTCACATTGAAATCATGATGAATGAGTGGTACCAGTTGTACTAACACTTTCCCTTTACATCTGTGTACATATATACATAAACGGCATCATACTATATACTGATCATAAGATAGCATGTATTGTATTCCCCAGTGCCAAGAGCTCAACAATGGTCGTCGATGCTCCGAGGACTGAAACGCAACTTTTCCAGCTTAAACACGCACCAGATCATGTCGATCCTAGTTACCTAGCGAAGCATTGACATCCCTGTGCACAAATTCACTCTTAAGAAAATTTATGACCCCCACATTGTAGGCGGTTGATTAAAAGGAGCTCCATATTCTCCTTTCTTCCCAGACTAGAACCTGTTCTCACATCTTTGAATACAAATTCACTCATGAGTAAGCCCAAGTAACTGAAGCGTTGAATTAAAGTACCTAAAATATAAAGCACTGTGATTCTTAAGCCTCTAAGTTCAACGGAAAAAACAAAAGATGCATCCTTTAATAAGAAATAAGGATGTATGCATCTCACAATGTAAAAAAGGCTGGAACCTTTTCCTTCTGAAAAAGGGCCTTCAATATCCATTGTATATGTATGTTCAAATATGAGTTTTTTAATTGTACATTCATATTCCTAAACATAAATGCAGCTAATATAGGAATGGCAAGATTTTTCTTTCACGAACATGCAGGAAAAGCTACATATAAAACAAGGGTAAGAAATCCTGCAGTACATATACAATGGAACAAAAATACAGAATAAGGCCATCCTAGTGACCACTGCTGGGCACAAGGGCAAGGAGGAAAAACATGCCCCTGCCCCGGTCAGCCCCCCAAAAATACAACTCCTCCCTAGAGAAAGACTAGCCGCAGCCAGGTTAAGGGACACACCATCGACCACGAATCAACTGCAATGCTTCCAAATTATCCGTGCACCAAGGATGACGGAGTTCAGCACTTTTCAAGCCTGACCCTCAACCAAAGCCTCAACTCTAGACCTCCATTCATCAATGCTCGTCCGGCTGCAGAGAGAGAGATTGCAGACCAACTTGCAAGAGGAATGGCAAGATTATGAAAGCAAAAACACCTTCCCAAACTTCTTAGAGGACGGGCTCCATCTCGCCCGATCCCAAGGTCACGGGATTCGCCTCGCCCAACCTCTTGGGTGCAGGCTCTGTCTCGCCCGACCACCTGGGTATGGGCTCTATCTCGCCCGACCCCTTGGGTATGGGCTCCGTCTCGCCCGATCCCAAGGGCGCGGGATTCGCCCCGCCCGACCTCTTGGGTGCAGGCTCCGTCTCGCCTGACCCCTTAGGTGCAGGCTCTGCCTCGCCTGACCCCAAGGACGCGGTTTCCGTCTCGCCCGACCTCGAGGCCGCGGGGGTCTCGCCCAAGGCCGCGGACTCCGTCTCTCCCGACTCCTTGGGTGCGGGCTTCGTCTCGCCCGACCCGAAGGATGCGGTTTCCGTCTCGTCCGACGGGGACCAATACCGCCTCCAACCACTCTAGGTCCAAGCGTATGGGCCTGGGTCAAAACTCTAACACTAGGAAAGAGACTGGCATGCGCCTGATGTAACCCATGGCCATGACGGGCCATACCTGAGGATTCACATCAAGAACAGTGTTAGGCATGCCAGTGCTATTTTGCCTAACCCTCGTACGAACGCTGACAGGCACGTCAGTTCACCACGATGTCTGCCGGGACGGAATGAAACGCCATGACCGGCGGATGACGCCTGCGCATGGTGCCAGTGACAAACAAGGCCGCGACATGGAGCCATCCCTATTGACATCTACAGGATCGGTGGGGCCCACATAAAGGAGAAGAAGGACCCGGCGATCCTGGAAGCCTTCTTCTCTCCCTGGTTCTTCTCTTTTTCCTCCACTGTAACCCGCGCTTTCCCTTCGCCTATAAAAGGGAAAGCAAGGCGTCCTACCAGGGGGATCGAGACATGAGATAAAAACACAAGAGCATGACACGAGCAGACGGCTGAGCGGCAAGTGAGCTCTCAGCACCCGTTCACTCCTTCCATAAGAGACTTGGGATCCTCTCCCTCTCTCGTTTGTTTGTAACCCCTACTGCAAACCAAGTGCTGGTAACATGAACAACAACGAATTAGACATAGGGACATTCCACCCGAACCAGTATAAACTCTTGTGTCCTCTGAGCACACCATCCGAGTCAGATGCGCAAATACAAATTTACTTATCGGTAGTTCGAAAACACCGACAGTTGGCATGCCAGGTAGGTGCTTTTTACGCGTCTCGACGTCCACATCAGGCCTCGAATGGCTAGTCATGGTGTCAGCTGGGTCCCGGGCACGCACGTGCACTTCGGGAACCTAGACTTCATCATTTCGATGGAGGGAGAGTTGGCGCAAGTTCCCGCCGCCATCCAAACTCTCCACTCCGCTGGCCTCGACGCAATCGCCGAGGCGCTTGAGGAGCTACAGCTGCATGCACCGAAGGCCCACGCCCCGAGAGCGACCAGCTCCTCTGCTTTGATTATGGGAGGCTAGAGCGCCAGGTCGGTGCCTTCCTAGGACCCTGACCGTCCCGAGAGGACCTAGGCCACCTCACTTTCTCGTTCGCCAATGTCATGACATAGCTTGCCAGAGGAGAGCCGCTCTCCCCAGAATACCTCATCTGGAGGGCCCCGATAGTGCTCCTGTTTGGTCTACGCAACACCGCAGAGACCGTTGGCCACCTTGTGGCACAACGCACGCCCTCATCCCCTATGAACGACGAGTTCGTGGGGATAACCGAATATATCGTGGAATCTTTCCACAACCTCCTCATGAGAGAATCGAAGTCGTCCTCCGACTTTGACTCCAGCAGGGGGAGCCATCAACCCTCGCGTGAATGTTTCATGGCAGGTACCCTCGAGGGATACATCGAAAGCATCCACAAGGGAGGGGCTACCCCAATAAACGACCTCGACGACAAGGTCGAGGGGGAGGCAGGGGCCCCACCTCACCTGCGGGTAGAGCAGCTGAGGGCGTGGCACCAAGTGCTCGAAAAAGCATGACTCTAGCTCGAGCAAGAGAGCGCGGAGCTCGAGCGAGAGATCGAGTGCCATGGAAACAATGGCCGTGGGCACACCGTGGCCAACGACGTGAATCGAAGGATCATCGAGGATGACGAAGCCCTCCCACACTTCACTCGGGCAAGCCAGAACATCGTTGCTGTGGTGGCCTTGCTCTGGGGGCTTCCGGGGCCCATGACGCCCGAGGATCGTCGAGCCCATCATGAGTTTCGCACGTGACTCAAGCATGCGGTGGCGCAGCAGGCCAAGAGGTCACTATCCCGACGACGCGAGCTTGACACCAGCCAGCGCACGCTCTTTGAGTGATTTGACAAGGACGTGTCAGTCCACCAGGTGCGGCAAGGCGACAAGCCACACACCGTGGTCCTGGTGCATGAATGTCTCAGCCTCCACCGTGATGCGCACGACACCCTGGATGCCCGCATGCGTGCCCACGGCGATGCAAGGGAGAAGGCTAGCCACGGCTACCACCCTCGTCGTGGCCCCAACTTGCTAGGACCTCAGGCCTTTGGCTGACACATCCTCGACGCCGTCTTCCCACCATGGTACCAGCCGCCGACCAACATCCCAAAATCCTTCGGGGAAACAAACCCTGGACTGTGGCTCGAGGATTATCGGCTTGCTTGCCAAGCTGGTGGAGTGAATAGCGACGATTTCATTATTCGTAACCTTCCATTATTCCTGGCTGATTCGGCGTGAACGTGGTTGGAACACCTTCCGCCCAAACGAATCCAAAGTTGGGCGGACCTAAAAGAGATCTTCGTGGAAAACTTCCAGGGCACATACACGTGTCCTGGGAACCCATGGGATCTCAAAAACTGCCAATAGAAGTCTAGGGAAACTCTTCGTGGGTAAATCCGACACTTCTCCCGGCAGTGCAACGAGCTGCCCAGTGTCGCCAACGCGATGTCATAGGAGCTTTCCTGTCCGAGACCACCTGTGAGTCCCTGGTTCACAAGCTGGGATGTAAGGTCCCATGAACCACCAAGGAGCTCCTCGACATCGCCACCAGCCACGCCTCGAGCGAGGAGGCGGTCGGGGCAATTTTTGACCACCTCAAAAGCAAGGCAAAGCGGGACGAGGATGGCGGCAAAGGCGTCTCCAACCATCCCAACAAGAAGAAAAACAAGCAGCAGTGCGAGGGCTCACTCGTGGCCACCATCGACAGCAAGGGGGGTCAAAAGCCTACCGAGAGTACCCGGACCACTTTGAGAAGCTGCTCAAAGGGCCATGCTTGATCCATGCTTTCCCCGTCAAGCACCTATACAAGGATTGCGTCCTCATGAAGCGGTTCTTGTCCGGAGGCTCCAACAACGGGGAGCATAAGAAGGAGCCCAAGCCAGCCGTAGACGACGCCGAGGGGAAGGACGGTGGATTTCTAGTGCTAGATGGCTGCCTCATGATCTTTGGAGGGTCAGCGGCCTACGACTCCAAGCATCGCTGAAAGCTCTAGTTTGGTTTTGGTTAATTGATGAAACCCTGAGTGTTAACCTAGTTTATCAAAGTGATTATGAGATAGGTAGCACTACTCCAAGTGATGAAGCAATGGCGAAGATCATGATGATGGTGATGGCATGGTAATGATCAAAAGCTTGAACTTGGAAAGGAAGAAAGAGAAAAACAAAAGGCTCAAGGCAAAGGTATAAATTATAGGAGCCATTTTGTTTTAGTGATCAAGACACTTAGCGAGTGTGATCACATTTAGGATCGATAGCCGTACTATTAAGAGGGTTGAAGTCGTATCGAAATACGGTTATCAAAGTTCCACTAGATGCTCTAACTCATTGCATATGCATTTAGGATCTAGTGGAGTGCTAACACCCTTGAAAATGTTTGTGAAAATAAGCTAACACATGTGCACAAGTGATACACTTGGTGGTTGGCACATTTGAGCATGGGTTAGAAACTTCACCGGCGCCCTATACAGAAAAGATAGGGGTTTACAGAGTGACCGGACGCTGGTGGTGCAGTGACCGGACGCTGTGGTCTAGCGTCCGGTCAGTGACAGCAGAAAGCACACTATCTTGGTCTTGTGACCGGACGCTAGAGTGTAAACTGACCGAACGCTCATGGCCTGAGTCCGGTCAGTGCTGACGTACGCTGATGTGAGGCGCATAGAGGAAACGTTGAGTGACCGGACGTAGGGTGTGTCCGGTCGAGCATGACCAAACACGTCCGGTCGTGAAATGTCACGTTTGGAACCTTACTGGAAACGACCGGACACTGAGATCCAGCGTCCGGTCACTTTCTAACTGACGCGTCTGGTCATCACTTGACCGTTGAGATCGGGCGATCGGCATTTGAAGCCGATGACTCATGGCGCACATCGCACGACCGGACACTGAGGTCCAATGTCCGGTCAATATGACCGGAGCGTCCGGTCAGCCCGTATTCAGTGCAGTGAGGAGCCCAACGGCTCTATTTCGTGGGGGCTTCTATTTAAGCCCCATGGCCGGCTCAAGCTCACCCTCT
The DNA here is from genome assembly GCA_904845875.1 of Miscanthus lutarioriparius. NCBI lineage: Eukaryota > Viridiplantae > Streptophyta > Magnoliopsida > Poales > Poaceae > Miscanthus > Miscanthus lutarioriparius. The sequence goes on along the minus strand of CAJGYO010000008.1, from coordinate 38,032,011 downwards.
TGGCCATTTGCATTGACATAGCAACCTTGTGAGCTTAGCCAAAGCCCTCCCACTCCTCTCCATCATTGATTCATCATCATTGTGAGATTGGGAGAGAATCCAAGTGTATTGCTTGAGTGATTGCATCTAGAGGCACTTGGTGTTCGTGTTTCGCTGCGGGTTTCACTTGTTTCTCTTGGTGGTTGCCGCCACCTAGATGGCTTGGAGCGGCGAGGACCGTTGAGCGGAGGTTGGTGATTATCTCCAGCTCCGATCATGGTGATTGTGAGGGGTCTTGTGCCTTCCCGGTGGAGTGCCGAAAAGTAACTCTAGTGGATTGCTCGTGTCATTACTTGTGGGTCGGTTCTTGCGGTGTCCTATTGTGTGGACGAGGTTCGTGCAACACCTCTTAGCCGCCGAACCACCAAGTGTTGGTCGACACAACGGGGACTAGCGTGCCGACAAGCACATGAACCTCAGGAGAAAAATTGGTTGTCTCTTGCCCTTTGGTATTCTCCCGGTGATTGATTTAGTATTTATATTGTGATTGGTTCACTCCTCTACACGACGGTATAATCACCCTACTCACTCATTTATATTCTTTCAAACTAGTTGTAGCAAGCTCTTTAGTGTAATTAGAATTGAGAGCTTGCTTTGTTATTTTAAGTTCATCTAGTGGAGCTCTTTAGAGTAGCAAGTTTGAGAGCTCTTAGTGAGTAGTAACATTGCAAGTTGTGTGCCTAGTAATCATTGCAACTAGAATTGTTGGATAGGTGGCTTGCAACCCTTGTAGAGCTAGAGCAAGTTTGCATTTCGCTATTTGTTATACTAATCAAATTGCTCTAGTTGATTTGTAGATTTTTAAATAGGCTATTCACCCCCCCCTCTAGCAAATTAGGACCTTTCAAGTTGTTTTAGAGCCGTGGTCACCGTTTGATTGAAGGCTTAACAACCTCGGTGTCAAATTATGGCTCAACTTGTGTTCAACCATGTGGGGGGCAAACCTGGTTGAGATTCGTCGTCATTGTGCCCAACACCTTTATGATGAGCCCAAGGATCTAAAAATTGAGTACTAGTTCTGGGAGCCGTTTCATTTTGGTTTCTACCATCACTTCATGTTTCTTCGGTTCATCAACAAGCAAGAGGCTCCAGTGATTCAGATGAAGGCTATTGAGACCTTTGAGCTTAGCAAGCTGCCTGGACCAGGTATGCAATAGCTGCTCCATGATTTGAGAAGGATGCGGTTGCATCCATTGATGGAGTTCCACAAGCTGTGGAACAATGAGATTATCTGTTAGTTCTACGCCTCCTATCACTTGGACACCTGGGCGGAGACTCATTTCATTCATTGGACCACTGAAGGCAAGCACAACAAGGTTGATTTCATTACCTTCTCTCACCTTCTTGACTTGGACCGCAGGGATCGCACCTCCACTGCCATTACTGACATTTCTGCTCTTGCCATGGATGAGTATCAGTATATGTATTTGGATGGTTATCATGTTGATGGGAAGACCATTTGGTTGAAGCCCTACTACTATGTGCTAAACAACATCCTCCATTAGATCTTGTATCCCAAGATAGTTGACTCTACCAATCTCCATGAGGATTCACAGGTTGTCCTTGATTGCTTTGGAGATGAGTTCACCAAGTTCTCCATCAGCTGCTATATTTGGGATAAGATCTTCGTCACTAGTGAGGATGTGGGAAAGCACTATCCCTATGCTCCATTCATCATGCATATCATTGAGCTTGTGTCCAGCATTCACTTCCCTTCTGATGTCCTTCACAAAGTCCTCAAGCTGTCCAACAAGACGTCACTTCAGGCAAAGCGGGAATTAGCGGACCTCGCTAAGGGCAAAGGCAAAGGTGTCTCGGGCTCCTCCTCACGAGCTTCTCCACCACGTGCTTCACACCCTCGCTGTGCTCATAGTGAGGAGCCTCAGTCCTCCTCCAGTGGTAAGCCCCCCAGCAAGTTTAGTTCTTCATGAAGTATGTGTTTGGAGCTTGTTGTGCTAGTGCTGAGCGTGAGCAAGAGATGCTAGTGAGGATGCATCATATTGAGCAAAAGCTTGACATTCCCTCGGCACCGCTTCGGGCCTTAAATCCACTTCGTGATCCTTTTGAGCTTTATGATGAGGCTTGCAAGGAATACTATGGAGAGTCGTTCGATCAGCCCCGTCCCCATGGCAAGTCGCAAATGGATGTCTATGAAGAGGAGTACCGAGAGAAAGATGATGACGATGATGATGGTGGTGGTGACCAAGACGATGATGAGGACTACGATGAGGAGTAGTCTTTTCTTTCATGTGGACTACCCCTTTTGGCACTTGTTGACAAAGGGGGGTGTTAGGCTTTGATCTTATTGTAATAAGTTAATTGGTCGCTTAGAGTTGGTGGCTTAGAGCTTGTGAGACTTTAAAACTTTTAGCTTGTATGAACTATGTCATGTGGTGGAACTATGTGATGGACAACTATATTTGTGTGATAGATGATTATAGGACAAGCAATGTTTATCTACATATCTATTTGTCTCTACATATGAATGGTGGATGTTATTTTGGATGGCCATGTGTTGTTTCAAGTTGTTACTTTGAGATCTTGGCCATCATATTTTCTTTTACTTGTTGTATAACATGTCATATTGCATCTCCCTTTTTCATGGATATTCACTTGTTCACATACACTTGTTGCACCCCACGGATTACAAAATTTAGGGGGAGTTTCTATCTTAATATATGCAAGTGATGTGTTGATGATCATCATTGAAATTCAAATTCAATGCATATATTAAGGGGGAGCTCTCTATAAATTTTGGGGTTCAAAAGCTTTAAATTCTTACATTTTTATAAAAGCCTAAGTTGGTTATCATCAATTGCCAAAAAGGGGAGATTGAAAGTGCATTTGCCCCCTATGTGGGTTTTGGTGTATTGATGACATCCAAATTAGGGACTAATGAGATCTTAATGAGATATATTACAGCTTTAGTCCCTTGAAAGTTTCAAAGAGTTGATTTAAGATGAAATGGTATCCCTCAATTCTTCAAATGCAAAAGGTGAACGAACCCAAAGCACGCTTCAAGCATTTTAATTTTGTTTTGGGTTTAGGTATGCCGTACTATAAAGAGGGATGCAAGTTTAGGTGGTCTGAGAAGATAGAGTGCTCAAGCATAAAAATAAAATCAAAAGAGAGACACAAAATCACCTCACGAACACTTAGATATAGTTCTTGGACTTTTGGTAGTTGGAAGTCTTGGAGTGAGCCGGGAGTTTCGGCCGTCGGAAGTTCTAGCATTTGATGCCAGAAGTTCTGGCACTTGAGGACTTAGCCGTCCACCTGCCTGTGCTCGCTCGCCCATTAGAAGTCTCGACAGGAGTCAGGAGTTCCGGGTGCCAGAAGTTCTGGCTCCCGCCGAAAGTCCCGGCGCTTTCGAACTTAGCCCCGTGGCTTGGCTCTAGGTCAGTAGTTCCGATGTGACTCAAAAGTCCCGACCGTCGAAAGTTCTAGCTCTAGTTGTGTTGACCATCTTTGACTGTGCCTTGAATAGTTTTTTACATAAGGGCCGAAAGTTCCGGCAATCTGGTTGACCTTCCGATCCAGATCTGAATGGTTGGATTTCACTATGAATATAAATAGCTCTCTCCTCTCTTCTAACCGGGAACCAATCATTCATTACTCACCAACCTTCATCCAAAATAGCTCCCAAGCATTCAAGGCACCCCTCTCCTCTTCCCTTTGCTCCAATCTTTGATTCCCCTAGGGTTTTGAGTGAAAGGATTGTGGATTGACTGAGAGAATCAGTTTGGCAAGCTTGAGCACTTGATTTCTTCATCAAGTCGATTGAATTTGCATCTATTACTCTTGGGTTCTTGGAACCCTAGTCGGCTAGGCGTCGCCCAAGAGCTTTCATCTTGTGGAAAAGCCTTGGGAAGTTTGTATTACCCTTGATTTCTTAGTGAAAAGCTCAAGTAACCTTTGTGGTTTCTTTGAGAGAGGCAAGGAGGTGGAAGAGACTCCGACCTTAGTGGTCACCTCAACAACGAGGACGTAGGAGCTCCTTTGTAGGGTTGTTGAACCTCAGGATAAATCCTTGTGTCCCGCATTCTTCTTGTTGTTGTGATTTGTTCTTTTGGTTTGTCCTCCTCTCCAACTCTCCTCTTAGGGTTTGGACTCAATCTACGGAGTGGTGGCCTTCCGGCATCAAAGGAGCAACCCCAACAGTTCACCTTACCACTAGGAAGTGGGGTTGTAAGATATCTTTCACTCAAAGTTCATTTTAGCACTTGTAGTGAATTTCACATAGGTGCTGGGACTCCTGGCTGTTTGTGTCGGAACTTCCGGCTGCCGGAAGGTCTAGCCCAAACAGTCGGAACTTCCGACTATCACTGGTATTTGACTTTAAGTTTATGCAAAAAATTTTAGATATGCCTATTCACCCCCCTCTAGGCATTGTTTAGATCCTTTCAATACTAGAAAAGAAACACCTACCTAAGATAGATGGGAGATCCTCCTCCCCCAAGCTGGGTGTTGCTGTAATCGTTCAGAATGGTGGGTCGAAGTTGAGTTTCTAGAACAAGTAGTTCCAGTTCTCATTATCTTGTTGCTGGTGCTGTTGGATGCTGGTGATGCGAACTCCTATTTCTACTTGCCACTAGGGAGTGATGGTGAAGCGTGTTCTGAATGTCTTGCTGCATTTCTTCAATAGTTGTTAGCCTGGTGTTGAGGCGGGAATGCTCCATCTGCTGGTCATGGTAGCTCATGTATTGGTCATGATAGCCACGAGCAAAGAAGGACATACGTCCTCCCTGGTGTTGATGACAAAAAGTGACGGCTGTCAGGACACATAGCAAGCCAAGAGAAACTGCGTGAAGCAGATTCCGAGCTCTCCCTAGACTTAGGAGGACACTAGACCGATGATCGTGACCGAGGGCATGCCAGTTAATTTGACCCTGTAATTGACAAAGAGAGAAAATTGATCAGTAATTTACGGTAGAACATGTCGGTGTTTGTCTAGATAGCTCCAAATATACGGCTAAGTAGCCAATGAAATAAGGCTATCGACTAGAGAGTCGATATCCAGCATGTTCATGATGCATATTACGAAACAACGAGCACATCGGCAATTATCATTTACTCAGTTACATAGATCTAACTTAGCCGATGATCATGAAAACATGCGAAAGATGTACGGATAGGCGCATAAGTATTCATGTGAGAAACATACTAGCTTATGACTAAGATGAAAATAAATAAAAACATGTAAATAGCCAGTACATCCTCAACAAAACAGGCTATCGGCTAAAACAACCGATTCCAGTGATCTTGTCATATAGCATACGATCGCTCACCCGTTAGATATAAATAAATCTACAAACAACTAGACTCAATCTATGTACCGTCAACAGGTCGAGTCCTCTGATGCAACATTGACAGTAGGACCCTAGATCAGAGATCAGCAGTCGATAGATCTACTTATATCGCAAAGGAATCGTGAGGGTATGTTATACGTGTGGAAGCTCAGACTATCGGCTAAATAGCCGATGTAGACATAGCGGGTGGTTGATGCCATGCTCTTCTTTGTAGATAGATCTATTAATCGACAATATCCAATCAAACACGCTATCAACAGATCGAGTCGGCTGATGCAGCATTGATAGCGGAGTCATACCGGATACTGGTGATCAATGAATCTATCTCTTAATAGAACATGACTTCAAACGTTCGTCATGTACGATTAGGATTGAGATAGATTAGTCATAAAACAAGATCTAATGTCAAGAATCGAATTTCAACCATGAAGATAACCAACAGATGATAGATCAGAAAAAATAAGACCAATAAATCTCAATCTAGATCGGGCAATTGGTGATATTGTATTAAACAGTAAACTATTTAACACAATATCGATAACTTTGATTAATACCAACGTTTATAAGAGATCAGTCATCTGTTGCAGCCTTATAAAGGTTGATACGAATCGATAACTAATCTATACCGCGATTTGTAAGAGATCAGTCATCTGTTGCAGCCTTATAAATAACCTTATAAATAACAATATAGATCGATAACTAACTTATACCGTGACTTGCAAAAGATTAGTCGTCTGTTGCAGCTCACAAGTAACAATATAAGTCGTGGTGGATATTTACAAACAAGCCGGAGGTCAGGTCATCCGATGCAGCCCTGCTTGCCCAAAGAACTCGTCGAAATCTACTCTGCTCCTACTCCTAAGGGGTGGCGTAAGCCGAAAAATAAAAATACTTGTTTAGTTGATCGATGAGAGATGGCTATTTACAATGGCCGGGGGTTTATATTTATACCTGGCTGATACAACGTCCTAAATGAACACGACTACGGACTCTAATTTCGCTTATACAGAATCCTTGTTGATACGTGTCCAACCAGCAAAGATCCTGTACGGAGATACATTACTTTGCCGAGTCACGTATACGAATATATCACCTGAACCACCACGGACATGTACGTATATGCATAATACGTATCCTTGCTTCTTTCATCGTCATGTGCACCTAGACGTCATCTTTCCTCTAGCAACGGACATGTACGTATATGCATAATACGTATCCTTGCTTCTTTCATCGTCATGTGCACCTAGACGTCATCTTTCCTCTAGCAAAAATTATCTTTCCTTTCCTTCCTTGTACGCACATGATGCATCTTGTATAGTTTGTCGTCAAATAAGGCTTCCTGGAATTCCTGGACGAGATCATCAAAGCTTGTTTGCATGTGAGCTCCATCTTCAAGTACCAAATAATCTCCACGTGCACATCCACGTGTGATTGACCGAGCATGCAACACCATTAACCTCCAGGCAATGTATTGCTCATGCGTGGCCAATTATATTTGGTTAGTACATAAGTATTGATTAGCCGAACATGCAAATCTGCTGAACACGCATGAGGCTTCTAGCTTCTTTCCTTTTTCCGTCATGCATGGATTCTATATAGCCATATATATCTCGACCGAGCCGAATAGAATAGACGTACTAATTGGCCGTACGTGTAAATGCAAGTCTGGTATTACGTGTGCATGTATGTCTCCTTTCCTATAATCTTCATATGAGAAATCCTTGGAAGTGAAGCCTTTCCCAAAATGTATTAAATAGTATTTGTGACAGAACCGTCCAATTTATACAAGATCAAGTACGCTTGTCCCCGCTAACACGTTGACATGCGCATACTTTCACTTATATAAACCCGATAGTTCGCCGAGTGTCACCAAGGACCTCGGTAAATCAACATCACAACCAAGATCGCATGATTAAGCAAATACACATCACATACGCAGAGTTGCAGCGAAAATAATATTACAATTGGGTTCACAAATAATAGTACAAGTTTGGGTTTCAAAACCGATTAGTTAAAACAACATAGCTTTCAAATGCTTACATTAATATAAGTTTCAAATACATTGCTAGCATAAGTGACATCCTCAGATAAAAGCATATAGATGAGAAATAAATATAGAGTCACTGAGCCCACCAGCGGTTAGCCACCATCTTTACCAGGCCGAGAACTTCACCTGCAACATGGTGGGATAAACCTTGAGTACTCGAATATACTCGGCTAGACTTACCCGTCATAAACCAGAAATAAAATGACTCTAAGGATCATGCAAGGCTTTATATGTGGAGCTAGCTTGACAACATTTTGCATAAAACGCGACTAATTCAGTTGTACAGTTATACTTTGGTCATCAAATTAATTATAGCTATTCATCTCTAGATTAGCAACTATCCTATGCCAAACATGTAGTATATCATTTAAGAGCATACAATAGTAAGCATAGCCGGTGTAGTAATTCCATGTTTATCCGAACCATCACATTACATAATACAATTACTACGATGTTGGAGCTAGCCAAGTTTCTCACTATCCGGGAGAGACGACGATTCAAATCGATTTCAACTAGCTGGGAATTTATTCCTAACACAAACCCAAACATACCTACGCCAAGGTAGTCTTAGGTCACCTTTGGTGCAACTCAGGTACACATTTCGCGGGTTCGCCCAGCGCCACACAATCAGGGACGACCAGCTGCCAGGACGATCAGGACTACCCTACCCTTGGGCTCACGTCTGGCTCCCCGCACATCCTTACTACCATCCAGAGTGCGCACTTTGACAGAGCGGGGCCCAGCCTGAGTTAAGCTACTCGGCTTCGCGGTCGAAACGAGTTATCCAGTCAGCTAAGTGATATGCATGCGTTCAGTCTTGTCAGAAGTGTCAACAACGGTACGGTCCTTAATCGACACAGACGGGGATAGATACACACCCAAGACCTCCATATCTTGTTGCTTCTCTATCGACATCCTGTCCGGTCTCCATTTATATTAACCCATTGTTCTTTTCCACGATAGCAAATATAGCCAACCGTGCTTTGGTATCCACCTAGATCTCACAGGTGACAGGAAATCACCCGACTTCTACCGGTCTAAGCATGGCTAAGCATATATTCGATCCTGTACCTACACAGGGTTAAAGGTGTATTTCTAGACAAGGTAGTTCTATGCATCAAGTGGTTCCAATCAACTCTTATAACCTAATGCATCAAATATAAAGAACTCGAGTAATATTTTGTAAAACACTGAGAGACTTAGAATGCTCCGGGGCTTGCCTGTGATCCAACACTAGGTTAGTGTTTGTTAGACGACACTTGCATGGTGAGCATCTCCTGTTCAGGCATGTACTCCAGGGGTCCTTCCATATTCAGGAAAAGTCCACCAACACCGTCTTCTGGTTCGATTCCATCATCACATCCTTCACGTGGTGCATCTAGCGTACCTAGATAAGATGCAATAGGCAAATGCATGAATATGAAGAATAGTAATATGAGATGCATCACATATTAGCATTCAAGGCAAACATAGGATCATGCAAGACATAGACACCTAGAGTTATTTAACTAAACATCACCCAACCTATTATAAAGGGATAGCAAGCATATTAGGTATGGCACACAATTGAACTTAAGTTCAGATATTACACCCATACATTGATCAAGAACTAATCAACATGTTTAGCCAAAACAAGAGCAAGCTACAACAACCACTTAGCACATGTATAGAAATCTGGTCAGCAGCATAGCAGTCACTTGTTTTAACCATAACTAGAGATCCAGACATCCAAAGAAGGTGATCCTAGACTTTATAGAAAGCTAATGAAATTGCCTACAACATTGTTATTATCACCAAAATCTTATTCCAAAGCTAACTAGGTCAAACATACCAATGTTTTAGATCTGCATAGAACTAGGATAGAAAAATAGTAGTACTTTCAAAAATGTATAACTGGAGTTACCTACATCAAACAAGTATGAACCTTAACTTTCTAGAAAGCCTATTAAATTATCTAAAACATGTTTATTATCATCACAAGGAGATTCCACAAGTAACAAGGTCAATCGAGCACAATTGAGCACCTCTATCCAGACTTTGACAGATTCTGCCATGCAACTTCACAAGCTTATAACTGGAGATTTAGACCACCAAAAGGTGTAATCTTTAACAATTTAGAAAGCTCATGATCATCACTACACTTGTTATATTATCTCCAAGACATGATTCAAAGCTTAGTTAGGTCAAACAACACAATCATTCAGATCTATACAGAGAGCATGCAAAATCTAACAATGAACTTGCAAAATCTATAGCTCCTAAATTATCAAGCCAATGGTCATAAAAATTTATCACAAGCTATATTATGAAATTATCTACAACTTTGGTATTCACTATAACCACAGAAAACATCATTTACACTATGAAAATAATTGCACAAGCAAAACTGCACATGGAGCCCAAACAGTAGTGGTACAGAAAACTGATAGCAACTTTAGAGAAGTATAACTGGAGTTCTCGACCTCCAACAATCATGAATCATAACTTTTTGAAAATATTATGAAGTTACCTACAACTTTCTTATTATAATCATAAGATGATTCTACAGTTAACATGGTCAATTAATCCAATGAATGCATCTATGTCTAAAACATGGGCAGAATCTGACATGTCACTATAAATAGCTATAACTAGAGTTATGCACGACCAATAATTGTGGTTCTAGACTTTTTAGAAATATTAGCAAATTCTAAACAACTTTGTTATAAACACCTAGAGCTAATTCTGCAATTAACAAGGCCGTACATTACCAACAAGGCAACCCTATGTGGGTTTGGGCAGAAACAGCCACAGAGATTTAAGCAACTATAAATAAAAATCTACTTAACCAAAAATTATGCTATTTAGCTTTTTTGAAAATATTAAGAAATGTACTACAACTCATGTATTGTCATCAAGTCATGATTCAAAACTTAACTAAGCCAATTAATTCAAACATGCAGGCCTATTCAAAATAGGAGCAAAGCAACACAGGGCATTTGTTATTTTTATAGCTCTTAAACTATCAATCCTAAAATCATGAAATTTTTACCAGACATCAAACATCACCTTAGTAGCACTCCATAAAAATTTAACAATTATTTGAGCAAAAGAATAGGAATGTAAATCTTGCATCGGGGACCCTGCTATTTTCATAAATTAAATCCAAACAAACAGATCATTTACTGCACTATTTATCTGAGTCACCGATTCTTCACTTAACCCCCGGGAGAATATCATATTCATGCGCATAGTCCTCCTCCTTCTTCCTCACGACGATAGCACAGGGAGTGGCTGGATTCACGGCTCCGGCCGGCTGAGGCGGCGCCGGCAGCGGTGTGCTGCTGCAGGATTCGGCTGAGGTAGATCTAGACGCGCTTCTTGGTGACCGCAGCATGGCCAGAGGTGGCTTGTGGCCTGCTGGCCACGTGAGCAGGCAGGACACCGGTGGCTGCTCCGGCGGCGACGGCACTATGACGGCCGTGGTGACCGAAAAATGGGCGCAGGGGGAGGCGCACGATGGCGAAGGTGATGGTGCACTCAGTAGGATGCGAGGGAGCCCGAAGACAACGGGGATGCGGCGATGGCGAGCTCGGCCCACCGGACATGGTGGACGTGGCCGCGCTGGCGTTACAGCGGGGGAGAGCGAGAAGGGGCGAGTGAGGGAGAGTGCTGAGCGAGCGTGGAGGGCGCCGGACTTCTTCAAACATGAGAGGGAGCGGCAGGGACGTGTGGCGCGGAGGTGGGATGCGCGGCAGCAATGGAGGGCATGCTCTGCTACATGGTCGACGCGTCGGCCTTCTGCCGAACACCTGCGCGCGTCGGTGTGGGCGTGGTGGGGAGCTGATTTGGGCCGCTTCCAGGTCGAATCAAACCTTGGGACAAAAATGAAGTTTGTTCACCTCGGCCTACTCTACATTTTTCATTAAGGCACTCTGGTAATTTGAGCAACATAATAGTGGGTAATTAATCGCCAAGATAATAGCGTTTGCGTGTTGACAGCGATGAACAAAAGCCCAAATTGATGGTCAAAACGAAGTCCAACGAGTGCCATCTTTATACATGCTCATCTCCATCATGTATACTCCAACTTTTATTTTGGGACCCAATCACATTGCTTAACATAATTACGAGAATGCGAGATGCCAATGTCGACAACGATGAATTCCAGACTTTGAAAAATTCTAAGTACCGAAAACAGTTGCCGATTCAAAGTTTGAGCCTCGATTTGACTTAGTTCCAAGTTGATCTGGCTCTTGGTCCAAAAACAAAGTTTGTTTTACTCCACTCAAACTTCAACTTTGATTTAAGGTGCAACTCCCTGCAAGCAATGTAAGTGATTGGTCAACATAGGTCAAACTAGCATCACGATAAAGCTTAAATCAAAGTTTTAGACCGCTTGAGGCATTTTCTTGACCTTTGCTCAACCCGAACCCCTCATGATTTTTGTTGTAGAGTTCAATTAGAGTCATTTGGGCAAGGGATCAAGGTTTGGTTGATGACCTATAATTCCATTCACTTAATAAAGCAATCCAAGAAAGATTATAACTTATTATTTCATGTGACATCTTGGTTCCAAACTTCATGAAACTTTTCCATTGGTCAAGATGGATGCATGTTGATGTAATGTACCTGAAATAAGCATGTTTAACATTACTCTTGCATAATCTTAACAAAGGTCCACATGTAAGCAAATGTGCGTTGTCCAAGTTTAAGTTTGAGCCCACTCTTGTAAATTTGATCTTGACACCTTCATTCTCACTTAACAATGTCATGTTTGAGCTCAAACCCGTTGCTTAATTGGTGATAAACACTTGAGGTGTTACAGCCCTCCCCTTTATAGGAATCTCGCCCCGAGATTCGGCGCGAAACACTTTTAAGGGAAGAGAAGCATGTCATCCATTTTCCAACATCAGTGATAGCGTTAGGCTACTTAACTTTGGAGTATCAGAGAGGCTAATTTGGTCAAGACACTTTTTGGTACTTGCTCTTCGTAGTAAGTTTTGTCTAAAGAATTTCCTTCATTGGCTTCCATGAAGCATTGTTACTTTGGGAGGAATCCAAGACAACACAATTCTTCTTTCTCGGGATACTGAGAGTACTACAGAGCATAAACTAACTACCCATAATATCTATTTCCCTAGTGAATATAGCATGGACTATGGGAACCTTTCATAAGGAATGAGATCACCGATGGGGTAAGCATTCTTTGTGGCCGTGAGAAACCAAGCAACCAACAGACAATGTCTGTGCCGGTCATAACCGTTCAATCTCTCAGATGCCAACCAATGGAAAACTACATAATATTCCATGTGTGCAGTTCTCTTTCTCTAATGATAACACTGTATTATCTGAGTCCATTGAGTGAACGGTGAATGTGATAGCTGACTCTATTGACTCAGTGTTTTCGACGATCACTATTTGAGGGAATCCTTGTATCCAAGCGGCAACAGTAATCTGGGTTGAATCTGAGGCAACCTCTTGGGTAAAAACACATGGAAGGTACCCAAGGACGAGTCTGCCTTGGAAATCCTTGCTGAAGAAGGATGACAGCGAGTTCTGGAGGTCAACGAAAGTTGCAAGTATACACCGACTGGAAAATTAGTACACTACTAAGCAGGTTGAGCACAATTTGCCTTCATGGTGCAGTGGCGCAGTAAGTTGGGTTGACTTGCACTGTCACAAAATTAGCCTGGTTGAACTAGTTTTGACATTGACGCTTCCTTTCTACTGTCAATCAACAACTCATAAGCAAAATCTGAAATCTATTGTTTGACACTTTTCAAATTGTTCTCGACTCGTAAAGGCACAAATTGACTTGTTGAACACCTTGACTACTCACGCATTGTTGATATGAGACGGCAAAAGCAAGCCACAAAGGAGTGCAAGGAGTCTTCTCTAGGGCATCTAAAGTACTACAGTCCTCACATTGCCAACATGACCTGAACTACATACACAACCTTCTAATATGACGGATGATAGTAGTCAGCAGAGAAATCATAGATTTGTACCTCTCGGTAATCCGTTCACATCCTGCAAACTACTGCTCCATTTTGCAAAAAATTTTGTACGTACTTAGATCCAAGAGTTCTTTAACGACTGACCAAAATTTAGCTCATACGGACCCCGTTTGACTATCCAAACAATTCATCTACCAAAACTACTTTGTTCTAAAATTTGGGGACCGAACTTATCAAAACATCTCTCAAATCCGATGTTTTACTCAACCAATCCTCAAACCAACTTAAGACACCGAAGTACCTTAAGCGAGGAATGAGATTACCAAGTTTGGTTTGAATTCAACCATGTTCGAGCCACTAATCACTAGCTTAAAAATAACTAGTGGAGTGCCACAAAGCCTTGACAGATTTCCCGCTCTTCTTTTTCTTTGCTTCACATGTTGTGGAGTGTGTTCTGCACTTTCTAATTCTCTTTATGACAGCGGTAGCTTTCTCGCTGAGGATGGAGGCTAGGGTTTTCCTCATATGCTTCCCAGGGAACAACTTCAACCGTTGATTTCAACACCAACTCAATGATGCACAAGCATTGAACTGGTGGGATGTTCTTGCAGGGCACAATGCATACTTCACGTGGAGTGACAGTCCTTCAAATATAAGGGAACGTCTTTGATTATCCTTTTGTGCTTCATCCAATAGAATCTGGAACAATCCCTTGATAGCACCGTATACATAACGATGCTAACCGAGACTAGGGACGTGCTTTCTCTAGCTCTTTACTTAGTTGGTACAGCATCCTGCACTATCTATGATTGTCCATGATGGAATTGACTTGATGAAGCAGGGCTTGGAGAAGAAAGCAGTACTGGCATTGATGACCGACTTTGCTGTTTCTTTGCTTAACATTGTTCTGTGGGATCTGGCCTTCATAGTTACCAAAGAGTCGCTACCTAGCTAGAGATTAGCCTTCCTACTGGTAACTAATCAGTTGTCTCTCAACACTAAAAAGGTTCCAAATCTTCACTCTTGATAATAAAAATTGTGGTCAAAGCATAAACAAATGGTCGCCATTGAAGTTAGCAGAAAGGGGTCACATCGAAGAAGGTCGGTTGATCATCTTGCACATAAAGGTCAAGACTTAGACAAAAAGCTCATAAGCACCAGGGGACCTATTATAGGACATAATATCTTGGTTTATTTATCATCTGACTGATAACTTGTCCAACTTTAAATATTGTGTAGCCTTCTGATCGAACGGGGATGATATAAGTTGCTCACTAGATGACCGACATCATTATAGGGACAGTCAAGTAGAGTCACTTGTCTACCATCTCTTGGAGTCTGTTAATGTTCCTGTCAGTGACCTGTTCTTCAAAGGTTATCCTTTGGATGACTCCAGAAGGAAGTCCTATTGCATAGGGTTCAACATACCAATCTTCTGACACGATAAGGAGAGATAACCAAGTAGGAGCTCACGTGAAAATAACACATCGGTGTAGTTCTGCAATGGGTCATAACTAGAAACCTCGATACCAGTGTGCACCTAGCAGTACAACCATGTGCCGGCCGGACACAAGGAGGCCCTAGGTTCCGTCATGGCACTGTAGTTACTACTCATAACACCATTACTGATCACACACCCAAGTGAAATTTTTAGTTGCATAGATTGGGTCGTAAGAACAAGCACTATGCAAGGGAGGGATAGCAAACAACGGTAGTCACAAGGTTAGGAGTCAACAAGGAGGCGATCTGAAGATCAAAACATAGCGCAAGAGAACATAGCATAATTGCCAAAGACAACTGAGCAGGGGACTCTTGCCTAATTTCCATATACGCCTTGTGTTCACCAAAGTGATTACTAGATAAAGATTAACATGAGATTTGATCTTGCTGAGCAGCACATGAGATCAAGACTGATAAACCTTCAGAGACTTGGAAGGGTTGGAGACAAAACAAATGAGATTCGAGGGATAGAGCCAAAGCACTAACTAGGGATTCAGTTGATAAAGTAATGACATGATCTGTGAGAAAAAGGTTCCAATGCCAGGGTAGATAGCGATTAGCGTTGCACCAGATCATCTGAAGGAGAAGGAGCAATGAGATCCGATAAGGATTTTTTAGCAAGGTCCTCCCACACAGGAGCGGGAAAACCATGACACATGCAAGCATTCAAGGGAACTAAGCTTGGGCCTAAGGTCAAGCAAAGGCATGGATAAAGGTCTTCGTAGCGCAACGTTCAAGGGCTAACAACCGCGTGTATAGGCTCAGGCTCCTAAGAGAGAACTTAATTGGAGACAACAACCATGAGATTATCAAAACTTGGACGTTGTTCTAGGAAAGCGATCTTCAACACTTGTATGCTTACCGAGGACAAAAGGGGTGATAGCTACGGCACTACCTAGATAACGAGCATCCACACCTACATTATGGTCTTAAGCGAGCATTTCAAAACACTCAATCCAATTAGCTTAAACGACTATTACTAAGCACAAAGCTCGCACCTAACAAGTAGTCACCTACAGCAACACTACTACACATATCATGCAAAACATGGTGGTAAGGTACTGTTATCTGTTATTTCCTTTTTACTGAGTAGGTTGTAACACCCTAGGTGTTAGCCCTGCACAAATTAACTTGCATAGCATGAACATGAGCATCAAGCATTCATATTTAAGCTTTTACAATTGAAACATAGGATTGAAACATATGCAACATTGCTTGTTATTTCATGTTTCCTTGTATATATGCATATGATCATGAGTGTATACATGTAATTGGTTGATATGAGGCACAAAAACATATTAGTAACACTTAGGTTAGCAAATGGAAATTGTTCATGAAGGTCACCTTTCATGATCAAGCACTCAAGTGATGTTATATGTGTTGACCTGGATAGCCCTACGTGTGACCAATGCATGAAATGATTGTGTGACCTTGAAAATAGCTTAAACATGTTTAGAGTATCATTATGAACAACTATGGTATTCATGGTTAGGGGCAAATTGGTCACCAAGCCATAGTTTGAAGGTATACCATCATTTGAATGTAGCATGTTTGACCAAGTTTGAACTATGTGCTAGAGACCTTGCATGGAGGTGGTCACTAAAGCAAAGTTGTAGTATTTGGCAAGAGGAACAACTTTTATTTTTGGGTCATTGACTAGTTTAGCTCCTAACATGCTTGAATTAGGCTCACAAAATCAACAAATCAACATTTTCAACACTTAGCAATTTTTTTCTAAGTCCTAAGAACTGACAGCGCTGACAAGCTCACTTTTGAGATGATTTTACTCACTAACCATTGAGAATTAGGTCTTGATCCTTTAAGAACAATTGAAACTGGTACATAGAGCTACAAGTTTGTTATTGACTGTTTTCGATTTTGTTACACTGTTTAAGAGAACGAACGTCACCAAAGTACGCTGTCAGGATTCGCATCACGTAACTAATGAACTGAATCGGGCGATTCAGTGGCCGACCATCAGCAGAGCTCGCGCGCTGCGTGGAGCCAGTGGCTAGCCATGCATCGCCGGCACCCTGCCCCGTGCGGCCAAGCCAGGCCAGAGTGCGCCTTATCACCCCTGCCATCGCCCGCTCAAGCCCGGCGCACCCATTTCATTTTTCTGCCCTCCATCGCCATAGCGCTCGCCCACAGCAGCAGCCGTAACACCGAGCGCCCGCCGTCGCCATTCCCGGCGCCAGCTCGCTCCGCCTCACCTAGACACCACCGCAACCACTCCACTTCCATCCCCAAGCTTCACCGCATCCGCCCGTGCTCACTGACCACGCTCGGTAAGCCTCGTGTGCGCGCTTGACCTCGCTGGAGCATCACCGCCACGCCCGTCACCGTGGCTGGAGCACCACCGTCCACCTTTCCATGTGTTAGCTTGTGCGTTGAGTTCGTCTTGGGTAGTAGATGCTCGTCCGAGCTTGAACTCACGTCGCCGCGGCCACCGCTGGCGTAGCGCCGTTGTCCGGCTCCGCCGTGCCGCCATGAATGCCGCCACCATGCTTAGCTCCGACGATAGGCTCGGTTAGGTAGGTCAATAGGTCCGGGAGGTCGTGGGGGTCATGATGTGTAGATGCCATCGCCGATGAAGCTCGCCGTCGACGAGCCGTGGCCGCGCAATGTCGAGCAGCACCGCCCGCTCTGTTTCGTATCACTGACACGTGGGGTCAACTGACCGGTGGACCCCAGTTGCCAGTGACTATAGGGCAGAAAGATAGTGCATTTGTTTCCTGTGTTATGTGCAACTTTGAAAATTTATAAGTGAAGCTGTGTAGATCATAAATTTGTGAACTAAATTTTGTAGTGTTCCTTAGGGAGTATAGTATTTATGAAAAATATGATACTAGCATTTGTAGTAGAATTTCTAGAAGATTTAAAATGAAACTTAAAAGGTATTTTTAAATGTATGTAAACTTGTTTATTTTATATCTTGAGTTCCTGTGCTCCAAAATTTATGAAATTTTTGTGATGAGCTATTCTTGACAAGTATAACCTCTGGTAAAAATTTGAGGGTCAGTTCATGTATAGATTTGTAGTTATAGATTTTCCTTTTATAATTAGGTAATCCTTGTATGAATTTTTATAAATTATTTATGAATCCAATATTCATGAAATTTGTTGGAGGTTGTCCTAGTACCATATGGATGCTAAGAAAAATATAAAATCTGTTTCTTGACACTTTTCACTAGGGTTTTCTATTTATGCTATTTCAAGCCTTGTTGCCTTGTCATTTTTGCATAGGATGTTTTACTTGGTAAAATGGCATGAAACTTTTACAGTGGTCTTTTGGTAGCATTAGTAAGGCACTGTAAATTTTTGAGAATTTATGATACACGTTTGGTATATGTTTATTATTTAACCTCAGTATCTAAATAAAATAATAAAGGCCTTTAAATAAATAGTTTGGGCTTTACCATTATGTTTTCTAGAGTGTATTTGGTATGCTTGAACTGTTGGTAGACTTTGTGTTGTAAAAATTTGAATGCTTACATGAAGTAAAAGTATTGTTGCTTTATAATTCAAGTTGGGAGGGCTTTCGGACAGATTCTGTAGTTTGGTGTGTTGCATAGTGAAAATAATGTTTGCTGTAAAAATGGTTAATAACAAAGTTGTAGGTAACTTCTTAATGTATCTTGTGTTAAAATTTCAGGACCATAGGTCAAAGGGTTTATGAGTTATAGCTGTTTAAAGTTAGTATTTCTGAATTGCTTACTCTCTGGAATTTCTTGACAGCACTGGATTAATTGTCTGTTTTGGGTAAGATAAATTGTGAATTGGCTTTTGGTGATTAAATAAGAGTTGTAGAAAATTTTATAAGGTTTCCATAAAGTCCAAGATCACCACATTTGGATAAGTAGAACTTTAGTTATGAGTAAAACAAGTAGCTGCTGTTTTGTAGTGTGGTACATGAACTGCTGAAGTGTTTGATTGAGTCATTAAGAAGAAATATGCACCTACTCAGTAAAACACGATACACTTGTTATTACTTCAGCACCATGATGTTAATAATATGTACAAGAATGCATTCATCATGTATCATCATATTATACTTGTCGGCATGCATACATTCGCAATACCTTATTCCATCTTCATGCATCTAGGATCGGAGGAAGAAATAACGTTGCTGGAGTTCGACGAAGTAGAGGAAGGGGACCAGTCGGAGAATCCTCAAGCCGCAGCTCCTGAAGGCGTGGAGCAGAATCCAGAAGAGCTTCCGAAGTGCCCTGACTACCGCCCCACTTCCTTTTTGAAAGGCAATCCCCGAAGCATTCTAAGTCTCCCAATGTTTTACAAAATAATACTTGAATCCTTTATGATTGATGCATTAGGTTATAGGAGTTGTCTAGAAACACTTGATGCATGGAACTACCTTGTCCAGATATATACACCTTTAACCATGTGTAGGTCCAGGATCAAATATATGCTTAGCCTTGCTTAGACCGGTAGAAGTCGGGTGATTTCCTGTCACCTGCGAGATATAGGTGGATACCGAAGCACGGTTGGCTATATTTGCTATCATGGGAAAAGAACCATGGGGTGATGTAAATGGAGACCGGGCCAGATGTTGATAGAGAAGCAACAAGGCATGGAGGTCTTGGGTGTGGATCTATCCCCGTCTATGTCGATTAAGGACCGTACCGTTGTTAGCACTTCTGACAAGATTGAACGCATGCCTCTCACTTAGCTAGCCGGATAACTCGTTTCGACCGCGAAGCCGAGTAGCTCAACTCAGGCCAGGCCTCGTTCTGTTGTGTGCCCTCTGCGGGGAGCGGATCAATAGACCGTGGGCAAGCATGACCTGAGCGACCTGGTCTGGGACCGTGGGCAGGCATGGCTTGAGCGACCTGGCTACCGTCAGTCCCTGATTGCGCAGCGCTGTACGAACCCGCGAAATGTGTACCTGAGTTGTACCAAAGGTGACCTAAGGCTGCCTTCGCGCGGTATGCCTGGGTTTGTGTTAGGAATAAATTCCCAGCTGGTTGAAATCGATTCAAATCGCCGTCTCTCCCGGATAGTGAGAAACTTGGCTAGCCCCAACATCGTAGTAATTGTACTATGAAATATGATGGTTCGAATACACATGGAATTACAATACCTGCTATGGTTACTATTGTATGCTTTTAAAATGATATACCACATGTTTGGCATAGGTTAGTTTCTAATTTAGAGATGGATAGTTATAATTAACTTGATAACGGAATCATAATGATATAACTAAGTTAATCGCTGTTATGCAAAATGTTGTCAAGCTATCTCCACTTATATAGCCTTGCATGATCCTTGGAGTCCTTTTATTTCTGGTTTATGACGGGTAAGTCTAGCTGAGTACCTTCTCGTACTCAGGGTTTTATTTCCCAATGTTGCAGATGGAACTGTGTATCATGGTTATTGCAAGAGTTGCTTCTATCCCGCTGTGGATGAGGAGTAAGCCTTGGGTAGGCTTCTTTATTAATCCCTCTTTATGCTTTGGTGGACGGTGATCATATGTTGGCACTGTATTAAACCATGTAGGAAACACTACTTTCAAACTTAATTTGCTTCCGCTTTTATCCATTAAACTTGGTTTGTAATAACTTTGTTTCATACTCTGATGATGGAAATGTATCTGTGAACTTTATGTAATATGTGACATGTATGTTGAATCCTGTATGATCTTGGTTGTTGTAAATCGTTTATCGAGACCCATCGTGGTACTCGACAGACTACCGGGTTTATATGGGTTCAAGTATGACAGTGCGACCGCTTGCGGGCCGCCATTGTACTTGTACTCTTATAAATTGGTCGGTTCTGCGACAGCTGGCATCAGAACAAGGTTCAATGTTAATTGTCACATGTGTATTTAAAACAAAAGTTTTTGTTTTCCAAAATCCTTTCTAGCAACTGATAGCTATATAAATAGGTATTTGAAATCTAAAGTGTGCCAATGATCACTTTCCTTATGCCCAAATTAAGGACTATTAGGTGGCTATTTAAGTACTAACATGGGGGTTTTAAATTTCATCGTCCATACGGTGTGCTATTGTATGGATGCCATTCATTTGAATGGTAATGTATGGATCCAATGCCTCTACACCAAGGTAAGTTGATGAGTGGCATGACCGCAAGATGTGAGCGTGTGGTCAGGGAGAGTTAGCTTTGGTACGACTATGTATACATGCTTGCATGTGTATGTGGTGCGTATTTAATTGTGGGTATAAACTGTTATCGTGTAGTTTTAATATGGAAGTATATGTATGGGTATACATATATGAAAGTATTTAGATTTACATTCTGCATATTTAATTATGGGTTTGGCTGAAATGAAACTCTTATGCAGGTACACTAACAACGAAATGTGTAGCTCGACTAGTTACGCTATATATGAGAGAACGTACGTATGCCACCGTATATGTCGCTAGAAATAATTTTTCCTAAGTTTGTGAGGACGTACGGAATGAGCATGCATCATGATAATTATCATTCAAATAATTACATTGTTCCTCCCCTTATAAATTTCTTACTCGGTTATGTAACTCTTATCCATTATGGCCTTGTCTCACAAAAGTGTACATGTTGATAGTACCGATGGCAGCACCAGTTGGATGTGAGAAATTCCTGATGGTTTTCAGAACTCCTACTCTGCTGTGGAGAGTTTTGCACTTTGCAGGGTACCATGAACCGCCCCTCTATCACTGGAATAAAGGGACTTGAGCCAGCAACTAGCACGGGCCCAACATGTAGTGATGGGTTTTCAGCATGAGGTGCATAATTTGAACAATCAACTGCACCCGATCCTTAGTAAGGAAGACGAAGATCCAGAAATGTTAGTAGAAGATGACGGCTAGGACGAGGAAGAAGTGGAGCCAGAGAATGAGGATGATCCTATCTCCGACCTCGACAGCGATCTTAATGAAGATTAGAGTCGCCTAGTGACTAGTATGTTAACACGCTACGAGGCCGATAAGTGATCAAATTGGTGATGTCATGTTGCGAGAATGAATTATCATGCCTCTGTTTTTATTGTATGAATTCAAGATTCTCTCTAGTAATTTTAGTTGGGCATGATTATACAATTCATCTGCAATCTCTTGACATCAACCAATAATCGCTTATTGTTGCAACTTCGTAGATGACTTGCACCCGTGCAGGAGCTAGTAGCAGCCATGATGGCAACGGCGATGACTTACCACCGCCGTCTGCTCAGGAGTTATTTGCCCAATTTTTGGGGAGCCAAAGGACAATGGAGGAAGCTCTGCGCCTCATTGCGCAGAACACAGCTCGTGGCCACCCACAGCAACAAGGGCTGAGCCAAACCAGCACATAGTACCTTCAAGGAATTTCTGGATACAAAGCCTCCTATCTTCAAGGTGGCAGAGGAATCACTCTAGGTAGACGAGTGGCTCAACACCATTGAGCAGAAGTTTCGTCTACTAAGGGTCACCGAGCATCTGAAGGCTGAGTATGCTTCCCACCAGTTGCAAGGACCGGTAGGGGTTTGGTGGACACATTTCTTATCCTCTCTACCTGCTAATGCGTGAGTAACATGGGAACAGTTCAAGTTGGCATTTCAGGGACATCACATTCCCCCGGACCTAATGCGCATGAAAGCGGCTGAATTTATGAGGCTCACTCAAGGGACAAAGACTCTCACAGAATATATGCACGCATTCAATAACCTGTCTAGGTATGCTCCAAGTTTTGTGGATACCGAGGAGAAGAAGATAGAGAGCTTCAAGCGGGGTCTGGGCACCAAACTGATGAAGACCATGGCAAATTCCAAGTGCACCACCTACAACGAGTTCATCAGTGATGCATTGACTCAGGAAAACCAAAACAATCTGCATGCGACAGCAAAGAGCTGCGAGAGGGCAGCTGAGGTGGGTGCCTCGGGATCTTCACAGTCCAGAGCTCTAGTGGTAGCTAGGCCACCATTTCAACCACCAGCACCTAAGTTCCGACCTTAGAAGGTATTCCGTAAGGCGTTCACTATTGCCTTATCCAAGGGAAATGGAGGGCAAGGAAGCTCCATAGGACCCAAAAACAATCAACCCTGCTTCAACTGTAATCAAGTAGGTCATTGGGCCAAGGAATGCCTCCATCCTAAGAAGATCAGCAATCAGAACCAAGGAAATCAGAGGCAGGCGAGTCATAAGGCACGTCCTGGATACGTGCATTATACTGCTGTTGAAGAGGTTCCTACAGGAGAAGTTGTCACTGCTAGTATGTTTCTTGTCAATAAGCATCCCGCCATTGTTTTATTTAATTCAGGAGCTTCTCATTCGTTTATGAGCTAAGCATTTGCATCTAGACATGATCAAAAAATAGTTGAGGTGAGCAAGGGTGGTTATAGTATAAATTCTGCTGGGGCCACTATCTCTACAAATAAGATGGTTAAAGATGTGCACATCTCTATACAAGGAAGGGAGTATACAACGGATCTGATAATATTGCCCGGATTACCTATAAATGTGATCTTAGACATGAATTGGATGAAACATCATGGTGTTCTCATTGACACTAGCACTCGGACAGTTATGTTGAGAGAGCCAAAGGGAGGTAATGCTTTCCTAGTACCACTTTCCCACAACTTTGAACTACAGAACTTGTCTTGTGCTATCCAAGCCACTACCCTATGTGATATCCCTAGTGGTTTGTGAGTTTCCTGATGTATTCCTAGATGAGTTACCAGGTTTACCACCTGATAGGGATGTAGAATTTAAGATTGAGTTAGTGCCAGGAACGGCACCTATCTCAAGAAGGCCTTATAGGATGCCACCAAATGAGTTAGCGAACTTAAGATTCTGTTACAGGATCTGTTGGACAAGGGTCTCATTCAACCTAGTTCATCTCCGTGGGGATGTCCAGCGTTGTTTGTGAAAAAGAAGACAAATCCTTGAGAATGTGTATAGATTACAGACCACTCAATGCTGTAACCATCAAGAACAAGTACCCGTTGCCTCGCATCGACATCTTGTTCGATCAGTTGGCAAAGGCAAAGGTATTCTCCAAAATTGACTTGAGACCAGGCTATCATCAGATAAAGATTAGGCCAGAGGACATACCTAAAACTGCTTTCTCCACTAGGTACGGCCTATATGAGTATTTGGTTATGTCTTTTGGACTAACAAATGCTCCTGCCTACTTCATGTACCTGATGAATTCGGTATTCATGCCCGAGCTTGACAAGTTCGTGGTAGTGTTTATCGATGATATATTGATCTATTCGGAGAATGAGGCAGATCATGCAGAGCATCTAAGAACTGTTCTGTCCAGATTGAGGGAGCATAAGCTATATGCAAAGTTTAGCAAGTATGGATTACCTTTCTTAGGTCACATCTTATCAAGAGATGGAATATCGGTAGACCCATCGAAAGTACAAGAGGTCATGGATTGAAAGGCCCCGACTTCGGTTCATGAAGTTCGGAGTTTTCTAGGGTTAGCAGGATACTATCGTCGTTTTATTCTAGATTTCTCAAAGATAGCTAAGCCCATGACCAGACTACTTCAGAAAGATGAGAAGTACAAATGGACACCAGAATGTGAAGCAGCTTTTCACACCCTCAGAACTCTGTTAACGACAGCGCCTGTTCTAGCACAACTAGACATTGAAAAGCCTTTTGATGTATTTTGTGATGCATCGGGAATAGGTTTGGGGTGTGTGATTATACAAGAAGGAAGAGTTATTGCATATGCTTCTCGGCAATTGAGAAAGCATGAAGTCAACTACCCAACACATGATTTAGAACTTGCAGCAGTTGTTCATGCATTAAAGATATGGAGACATTATTTGTTGAGCAATGTATGTCATATATATACTGACCACAAAAGTCTCAAGTATATCTTTACCCAACCAGAGCTGAATATGATGTAACAGAACCGACCAAATTATAAGAACGTAAGTACAAAAACAATCACCGAAGTGATCAAATTCCTGTACTTAAGCTCCCATAACCCCGGTAGTCCAGAAATCATGAAAGATTTCAAACAACTCATGTATTATCATGAAGTCATGATTCATAACTTAACTAAGCCAATTAATTCAAGCATGCAGGACTATTCAGAGTTGGAGCAAAGCAATATAGTACATTTGTTATTTTTATAACTCTTAAAATATAAATCCTACACTTCTGACATTTTTACCAGACAACAACAATAACCTTATGAACACTCCATAAAAATTTCACATTTATTTGAGCAAAATAACTACAGTTATGAAAAAGACAAATACAACTAGCATTAAAAACCTAACTGCATAAATCTAGTTTTACAGCTAAACTTTTAAACTAAAACATGTAATATTATAGATCTACTGCATAGAAAATTTTGTTAAGATTCCAAAAAGTCCTCATTTACTATTTTAAGATTTTTCTAAGCAGGATTTGTTGAGCTAGATAGAGAGGCAACGAGGCATTGAGTGGAAAATGAAAACAAAAAATTATGCGCGTGAACTTAAGGAGAATACAATAATTCACCGGCTTGATAAGGTAGGTAAATGAGTGCCATAAGGTGCTTAAATGCACCAATACATGTGTTCTAGCCCAATGAATTCATGTGTGCACGCTCCTAACAACCATACCTAGTGATTAGGCATCATGTTTTTCTTTCTACTTTTTATCGAATCCTATATTATCCATCTCTTTTTCTAGTTAGATAAGTCCTCACAACCGAAACCCCCTTGATCATCATTGTTTGTGGTTCTTTTTTGCCACAACAGAAAAAGGAAACCAAAAGATATTTTGCCGAAAATTGTTTTACAATTAAATTAGTATAAACAAGTTTATATCACAGCATGTCCACATTCCTATAACAAAGGAACCACCTCTGGTGTCACCGGATCTAATATGAAAGAGACGAGAGTGGAAATTTAGATTTGAGGATCGGAGCAGATGGACGGAAGATTATAAGTGAACAATTAAAAAAGAGAAATAGAAAGAGATAGGGAGGAGGTTATCCATACCCTTGCACTATCACGCCCGGGCTTGCTGGAAGCATGCAAATCAGGTGGTACCCAAGTTGTATCCTAAAGGCTATCTGATTGCAAACGCATTGTGCAGAGCCCAAGCCGGGCCTTGGGAGTGATGTCATTCCGATTGATTAACTACTACACAAATAATTTCGCTTGAGGCACTGGTCTCAGATTAACGGAGCCGGGCACAGTTGGGTGCCGCCTCCATTAATCAAGAGAGAACAAAGGAGATAGAAAGACAAAGAGAGTAGGAATGGTTAGGGATGATGCCCCTATAATGCAACTATACCAAAGTGGATCTCATGGGCCAAGTAGTTCCCATGAAAAACAATGGAAATCTCTGCATGTGAGGTGTTAGTGAGAGCAACTTTAGAAGGACCCGGCAACATATATTAACTGCTCCATTCTCGTAGAACTTGGTATCTTTGCAGGAGCATGCTATCGCTTAGGCGTCTATCTCTAATGTATGTCACTATAAAATTATTTTTCTTCCTAAAAACAAAGGACCCGGCAAGAATATGCTAGGCATGTTTTAATAGAGAAGGAGCAACGTACAAAACCACAATTTAAAAACATAAACCACCCTCACAAAGGAGGCCACAACTAGAAAATTACCACCATAAAACATACAATCAATACCAATTAATGAACCTCTAAAGCCTAGCCACCAAACGTCAGCACGCTAATGGAAAGGGAAGAGATTTTCCTCTGTGATGCCTCCAAATTGGGAAATGACATCCAAAGACACCCAAATTTACGCTCACTAGAGAACTGAGGTTTTTCAACCACAACTCCCAAAAGAGGAGGGGCCTACCTCTAACGAGGAGAGTGCCGTCAAAAGTGTCACCATTGCCACCACATGGCCAAGAGCCTGTCCAAAAAGGGTCTTCATCCAAAAGCCCTGACACTTGGACCCAAACACCTAACAACGTCATGGGTCACCATTGTTGCACCGAATTCGACATCACCATGCATGGGAGACAAGCCGCCAAAGGAACACAGCAAACCACGTACTGCTACCGATAAAATTGATGCGGCTCCAACCAGCTGGTCTCAAGCAGCCATGACAGATTGCCCGCGCGCCAACCCACAAGGGCCGCCTCCGTCCCGCGCCCAACACTAGCCTCCGCGGAAAGTCACGACTTCATGCACTAAGCAAAAATAAGGGGTGGTGCTAACACCAACTTCATGGACGGCAAGTGAGGTCCTATATATTATGATTTGCTATTACTTATTATATTCTTTTTAAATAAAGGATATAAAATCCAGCCTCTATATCCACTTGGGATATACACAGCTAGATGTTGGATACAGTAGGATCGTCTAAAGATGCATAATATGTACTATAGGACTGGGTATATTTGATTTCCTACTACACACTGGAAGGCTAGCGTTAGCCAATCTAGAAATCGGAGGGCCAAAGATCAATCAGATTCCTGGAGTTTGCCAAGCTAGTGAGCACCGTTGGTACTCATCAAGATTCAGGAACCGATCGAACGGCTATTAGCTACTTCTTATCCCTCTCTCATCAGAGATTGGACGGATGGCTATCGGGATGAGCATTCCGTCCAAGCATGAAGCATATCACCACTTCCCCAAAAGGCCAAAGCCACAGCGCACGCATACAAGATACAACAGTCAGCAAAGGCCGATCGATCAAATAAAAGCTGCAGGCACAGACCAAGAAATGGAGCAAAAAGGACCACCCTTCACACGTGGATGGCTAGGTAGCTACCTGCATCACTAAGCTCTCAATCTTTTGTCTCGCCCCTTGCTTATGCTGTAAGCATTAATATATTTTTCTTTCTTCTGGGAGACGTCCGGCGATCGAACAGAAACTGAAACCCAAGCACCGGCATGCCTGATGCCGCAGTGGAGCTTCATCAATTCTTTTTACGCTCGCGACCAAAGGACCCAAGCTGTAAGCCCTGCACGCATGAGGAGAACGGCGTCACCTTGTTTTGCTTGCCGCCCGGCGTGAGACCTGCCAGGTGTTTGGTGGGATAGACAAGGCAAAGGTAACGAGGAGATACAGCCGGGCGCCCTCACTACCGGAATTCTCAAATTTGCCGAGTGTCTTTATGTTTGCCGAGTGTATTTCCCGGGCACTCGGCGAATAAGTTCTTTGCCGAGTGTCGCGCTAAAAACACTCGGCAAACAAAAACACTCGGCAAACAGGACGTTTTGCCATGTGTCAAAATAAAAACACTCGGCAAAGAGGTTGTGTGCCGAGTGTTAAAAAAATACACTCGGCAAACAAAAATAAAATCTTTTTCTGAAAAAGAAGGAGAAGAAAAAAAATAAAAAAAAAACTTTGCCGAGTGCTCGGATCTAAAACACTCGGAAAAAAAGTAGAAGAAAAAAATTAAAAAAAAAACTTTGCCGAGTGCCCCATCTGGGACACTCAGCAAACAACAAAAATATTTACTTAACCTAACCGTGTCCAGCACCCCACCCGCCCTCCCGTCCCCACCCCTTCTCTCTCTCCCTCCCCAGCGCCCCCTCCTCACTGCACGCCAAGCACGCCCCCCCTCCTCCTCTCGGCGCCGGCCGTGGCCCCGCCCCCCTCCTCCCTCTCCCCGCCCGCCGGCGCCCTCCTCCTCCTCCCTCGCCCTCCCCCGCCTCCCTCCCTCGCCGGGCGGCCCGCCCCCTCCCTCCCCGGGCCAGCCCGCCCTCCCTTCTCCCTCGCCCGCGGCCTTCCTCCCTCCTCCCCGACGCCTTCCTCCCCTCCTCCCGCCCTCCCCCCTCCCTCCCCTCGCGGTGCGGCCCGCCATCCCTCTCTCGGATCCAGCTGCGCCGCCCCCCTCCTGGCCCTCCCTCTACAGATCCGACGGTGACGGGCGTGGTGGTGGTGGCGAAGGGAGGAGCGGCGGATCCGGTGGCGTGCTCGTCGGCGTTCGCAGCTCCACGAGGAAGGAATGGGCGACGCGCGACGCTGGCGAGGACGGGCTTGGGCGAGGCTCGTCGAGGTGGATGGCACGGCGGTGGAGGCTCGACACCACGGCTTCCTGGTGACGGCGAGCAGAGGTGGCCGCGGTGAGGGCGTCGCAGCTCAGCGGCGTGGCGGAGTAGGAGCCCGAAGGTCGCGGATGACGACGTCGCTGTGGCGAGCGGCTCGAGGAGGCGGCTTTGCTGGTGGCGCGGTGGTGGTGCGGCGTGGTGGGGCCCTCCCTCCTTCCTCGGCGTGGTGGCGGCGGCGTGGATGGTGGTGGTGCGGAGTGGTGGGGGCCTCCCTTCTTCCCCAGCGTGCTTTTTTTTATTTTTTTTGAAAAAAAGTTTGCCTAGTGTTTTTTCGACACTCGGCAACTTCTTTGCCGAGTGCCCGACGGAAAACACTCGGCAAACTAGCGTTTGTCGTTAACAAGTTTGCCGAGTGTCCTTTGCCGAGTGTTTTTGGGCTTCGCCGAGTGCCCCGGCAAATATCCTATATCCGGTAGTGCCTGCGTGAAACCTTGCTTAATAATTGCTCTGGCTGTACAGTGAGAACAGAATTTGTATGCTTGCAGTGGCACAAGTAAAGATCACTTTGAGGACGTGGTTTCGCTTGGATTTATGCACCGATTTTTGGCCGCAGTCAGTTACTAAAGTAGGATAGATGCGATGTTATATATTAAAAAAAACACTGCAGATACACGGTGAAGTAAGGGAACTGATCGATGAAAATGCTCACACGCCAACGCGAATGTTTTACTGGTCAGTCGAAATTAAGGAATCTGAATGGATACACTCTGAACAGAGAGAGTGATTAGAGGCTCACAGAAATGCATGGTTCAAGAATGTGTCACCGCTTGGCCAGATCACTAAGCATCTGTAATCTGTATCGTTTAGCATATAAGTCCAGCAAGTAGAGAGCTGCAAATGTGACCTTGTGTTTGGAATTTGGAAAGGAAATATATACTCATTGCTGAATAATCTTGCTAGCACTGAGTGAGCATTTGGAGTGCAGGTCACAATGAAGAAAAGACAGCCGAATTTACCGTAAGACAGCTAATCCGCCCAGAGACGTTACACATCCTTTACACTGTAATTTTTCTGTTTGCATCATTGTATGCACGCATCACTGGCCAGTGGAAGAGATTAAAGTTTCAGAAAAAGACAAAGTGAGGTAATTTTGCGGTGCTTACAAATAAACACTCAAGGCGACGGCCATCCAAAATCCCAGTACGACTCCGATCCCCTCCTCCAAAATCCTCCAGCCTGCCTCGCCCTCGCCTGCCTGCTGCCATGGCTCAGAACGGACCCCACGGCCACCAAGTCGGCGCCGCTGCCTCCGACGACGGCCACAGCGCACCACCAACCACTGTCGCCTTCTCCCTGACGAGCGCCGGCCCCTACGGCAACGCTGGTTCCTCGGCGGGCAACATGGAGAACATGGACGCCAGCGCCGGCAAGGGTAAGAACCTTATCCCTGACCTCAACATGGAAGACCGCGATTCCGCGGGCGGCAGCAAAGATAATAAGCCGCGCTCGGAAGCGGAGGCGGTAGAGGTAGCTGCTGCCGATGCCGATGCCGATGCCGACGCCAAGGGTAAGAGCGTGGCCGCTGCTGAAGACGGCGAGCCCAACGTCAACATCGCCTTGGAGCGGGAGAGGCGCAAGCGGATGAAGGATCTCTTCAGGGCACTTCAAACGTCATGCCCCACGTCCCTCAGAAGGTAATAAAAGCTCTCACATGACGCGATCAATCGTACGAATTTTTTTTTTTTTCCGTATATACGTTGGCTAGCTAGGGCTTGGAAGTTGGAACACGAATAAGCAGGACAGGGCTAGCTAGGCAGCTAATCACTCGCTACTGTAGTCTGATTATAATGTACTGTGCGTGATCTGATGGATCACTGTTGTTTATCTCTTCTGACAGACTGACAAGGTGACCTTAGTGGGAGAGGCGATCACTTACATCAAGGCCCTTGAGGAGAAGGCGGCGATGCTGGGGAAGCAGGCGCTGGCGCGGCAGGCCGTCGCTAGGGGTGACGCCTCCTCCTCCTCTCTCTCTTTGACAGCGATGCCACAGACCGCGCAAGGCATGGCGGCCCTGTGCGCTTCCGACGTCCCGTGTGGCTGGGGCGGTGTGCCTGCGCCGCCTGCTACTGCAGCCGTGCCAGCGTCGCCGCTCAGATGCACGACGTGGACGGGGCCAAACGTGGCGCTGACAGTGGCCAATGACAACGCCTACATCAGCGTGTACGCGCCACGGCGCGCCAACATCCTGACCATGGTGATGTCCGTGCTGGACAACCACGAGATCGACTTGATCACCGCGCAGATCTCGTCCGACAGAGGTCGCGCCCTGTTCATGATCTATGCCCATGTAAGTAGCATTGTTGCTCCATCCATCCAGTGTCCTCCTTGTTTCATAGCATAGCTTCGGGGTTCGGGCTTTTGTTGGCCAAACGTAGGGGTAGGGTCGTTGCAGCAGCCTATATGTGTTGCGTATATCTAATAAACATGACGGTGGGCGATTGGTTGAAATTCTTAGAGGAGAATCGTCTTGTTGGGACGAGGAAATTTGATGTGACCTAGAAATTAAAGGAATGCACCTATTTCTTCCCTATGTTTGAATTTGAAAAGGGTTTTTTTGCCGTTCAATTAGGGTTCGCGCGGGCAAGCCTACGACAAAAAAACGGTCAAAATACCGTTGAATTAGGGTATGTTAGGGCTTTTTTTGTCGCACTTTATTTAATGGAAAAAGGTGATAAAAAAACCGACAGGATCTATATAAGTTGAGGTTTCATAGATTCGGTAACCTTAAGAAAATTATACGTTAGAGATTTATTTTTGTCGTACTTTGTCCGATGGGAAAAGGGTGGTGGTCCGAATACCGACAAGATTTACGTAAGTTGACGCTGCATGGTTCTAGCAACCACGCGGAAGTAGTACAATAGAGCCTTATTTTTGTTGCGCTTTAATGGTAAATAGGTGATCAAGATACCGATCATACTAAATCTAGCTAAGCTAATTGACAGATATGGTTACATTTCCTTATTCAGTCTCATCCTTTTAACCGGAGATATTGGTTTGCAAGCGGCTTCCAAAGGTTGTGGTTACAAGGTTTGGTAACTATTTGGAAAATAGTTTGTTAAAGGACCATTTTTTTGGCGGCGTGTATGCTTGTATGGAAAATATGCTTTATTAGGAGTTGACATAACAAAGTACTAAAGCCTATCACTATAGTTAGAAATAAATATGACCCAAATTTTCATACCCTTTGCACCTGTGGATTTGTGCTTTATAGGAATAACTATTATGTGACTAGCTTTATGATTAAACTCTTTTTTGTCACGCAAAAATGTTACAAACTTGTCCAAATAGATAAAGGAGTCTATTGTTTTGTCAAGAGGTTTGTTTTTCCATTACTGGTTTGATTAGTGTAGCAGTAGTAGATTGTTTTGTCAAGAGGTTTGTTTTTCCATTACTGGTTTGTTTTTCCATTACTTTGCACTTGTTACCTTTTCACTCTAGCAGTAATATGAATGCACAGTGGTACGGTTGACCAGAAACATGTATATATTTATATACCCAAAAGGCCGAACCCAATCACAAACAAGTGTCATTGTAGACATTGCGCACAGTGGTCTATATATATATATATATATATATATATATATATATATATATATATATATAATATATATATATATATATATATATATATATATATATATATATATATATATATAATCCAAGGACCGATGTCTAACTTGTAGAACCATATATAACAAGGCGTTGCAAGACAAACGTCTATTCATCAAGAAAATAAATCTACTCTTACATATTGAAGTGGTAACATTATTTTCAGTTTTTTTTCTCATATAGTAAACTTGTCTATGTGAGGTAAAACTTTATGGCAGCTCAGTAACATCCGTATCTTTCTACTACATAACAGGTGACTGGAATAGGTGGCGAGAATCGTCATTCGTCAGAGGAAGTGTACCGGAGGGCTATGTCGGAGATCATGTACAGGCTCCACAACAACAACAACTAGACGGGAGCCGCCATCAAGGCCTCAAGGGCGTCTGAAGCTGCACCACTGCATGCCATTGATCTGCTCATCAGCTTGCAGTTTTCTGACTGGAGCGATCGTCGAAAACCGAAATAAACTTGTTTGTTGCTTAATTTGCACTTGTCATTTGAAGGTTTGAGAATCTCTCTCTGTGTCGTCGTCAGGTCTGGTCGAACTGAGTGCCATGCGTGTCTGTGTGTCG
The DNA here is from genome assembly GCA_904845875.1 of Miscanthus lutarioriparius. Taxonomy (NCBI): domain Eukaryota; kingdom Viridiplantae; phylum Streptophyta; class Magnoliopsida; order Poales; family Poaceae; genus Miscanthus; species Miscanthus lutarioriparius. The sequence goes on along the minus strand of CAJGYO010000008.1, from coordinate 37,999,024 downwards.
ACATTGCTTTAATTAGAACGTCTCTCTGTGTTGTGACTGTTGTACCAACGTCTTCTAAATTGATGTTGAACCGTTTTAATAAGATCCGGATGTTGGTACTCATCAGGAACCGATCGAACGGCTATTGGCTATCCCTCTCGCATCAGAGATTATAATGGATGGCTATCGGGATGAGCGTGTTAGATTCATTTCATTCATATTCATCAGATCGGGATACATCATAATAGGAATACATGTCGATACATCATAATAGGAATACATGTTCATGATTCACAGTATATACACAAATCCTAATACATGAACTACAGAGGGAGAAAAGGGATAGGTGGAGTATGAAGTCGCAGACCATCGAAGGCCGTAGTGGTCGGAGCAGTTGGAGTGGTGGAAGCGCCGGCCGGGGTCTCATTCGCGGATGCCATCTGCGCGCCGCCAGCGACGTTCGGTGGAGAGAGGAGTTGATGCAGTGAAGTGGTGGCACAGTGGAGACGGTGGCGGCTTCCCGTCACTGACTACGCCCCTCTCGAATCGGGATGGGGAATATCGGTGGGGAGTGGCGGCTCAGGTGAACCTCGTATCAAGAGCCTACCGGCTCCCACCTTTATTTATAGCGCAGTGTGACGGGGGCCCACCAACCATGTAAGGTTGGGCGCCCCCGATCAGGGCGCGAGAACAAGGCCCAAAAGGCCGTTAGGCCTAACTGGTAGGAGATCAAACCTAACATTCTCCCTATTGATCTCTCATCTTTTCTTCGTTCTTTAATTTTATACACAAAACTTTCAATTCATATTTTTCTTGCTTCTATCCTATTCCTTTACAGATTAGTGCATAGAGCTGTCTCATCGTCACAACAATCAGTGTCGTTAGACTAACAGCCACAACACCCCTCTCCGTATTGGAATGAAAATCTTTCTTGGGCCCTTCATATGTTCGGGAATCATAGGCTTTCCCTTAAACCTATGCCGGCTACGTGTTCTCTGAACACATTGGGTGGTAAGCCCTTTGTGAGCGGATCCGCGAGTATTTTGTCTGTATTTATATGCTCAAGATTTATTATATGATCCCAAACTTTATCTTTCACAACAGAGTACTTTATGTCAATGTGTTTGGCAGCACCACTTGACCTATTGTTGTGAGCATACTGTACCGCTGGGTTGTTATCACAATACAACCTCATAGGTTCATTTATGTTATCAATCACTTTCAATCCAGGTATGAATTTCTTCAGCCAATTCACCTACCCCGTTGCCTCATAGCATGTTACAAACTCGGCATACATTGTCGAGGATGTAGTTACGGTTTGTTTGGAGCTTTTCCACAATATAGCCCCTCCTGTGAGAGTAAATACATATCCTAACGTGAATTTTCTTTCTTCTCCCGCATAATCAGAATCTGAATATCCCTCTATCTGCAGGGTATCAGATCTTCTATACGTAAGCATGAGGCCTTTCGTACCCTGCAAATAACGCAGGACTTTCTTCACTAATTTCCAATGTTCAATTCCTGGATTCTTTTGATATCTGCCAAGTAACCTGGTAATAAAGGCTAAGTCAGGGCGTGTACACACTTGAGCATATTGTAAACTTCCAACAGCTGAAGCATACGGTACCGCTTTCATTCGGTCAATTTCATATTGGTTCTTGGGACACTGATGTTTCCCAAATCTATCACCCTTGACTATAGGTGCAGGTCAAGGACTACACGCATGCATACTAAATTTCTTCAGGACCTTTTCTATGTATGCCTTTTGCGATAATCCTAGAACCATCTTTCTTCTGTCTCGGTAAATCTCTATTCCCAAAACAAACGAGACCTCACCGAGATCTTTCATATCAAAGTTTGAGGACAAGAATTTCTTCGTTTCCATTAATAGATTGATATCACTACTAGCAAGCAAGATATCATCCACATACAAAATTAGGAATATGTACTTTTCATTCTTGAACTTTGCGTAAACGCAATTGTCCTCAACATTTTTCTTAAACCCAAAACCTTTTATCGTTCTATCAAACTTCAAATACCACTGTCTTGAAGCTTGCTTCAATCCGTAGATTGATTTCTTTAGGCGGCATCCCATATTTCCTTTTACTTTTACGACAAAACCTTTCGGTTGTGCCATATAAACATTTTCTTCCAAATCCCCGTTAAGGAAAGCCGTCCTTACATCCATTTGATGTAACTCCAAATCATAGTGGGCTACAAGTGTCATTATAATTCTGAAGGAATCTTTACATGAGACTGGAGAAAACGTCTCATTGTAATCAATCCCTTCTCTTTGCGTAAAGCCCTTTGCCACAAGTCGCGCTTTAAATCTTTCTACATTCCCTTGGGAGTCATGTTTTGTTTTGTAGATCCATTTACAACCTACTGTTTTGTCTCCTTTAGGAATAATTTCTAAGTCCCAAACTTTATTGGTACTCATTGACTTCATTTCATCTTCCATGGCCTTAAACCACTCTGATGAGTGGTCGCTTCTCATGGCTTCTTCAAATGAGGTGGGATCATCCCCTCATCTAAAATTCTTCTGTCTCATAAACTTCATAGTCATCAGTAATAGCTGATCTTCTTATTTTTTGAGACCTTCTAGGTGCCTCTGGCACTTGTTCCACATTGGGCTGTTGCTATTCTTCCTCATGTGCGACATTTGGTTCTATAGGTTCGTCAAGGATAGGTCCCTCAAGGACAGGTTCCTCATGTTCATTCATTGTCGCCAGGGAGAACTTGCAACAGGTGTTGGCACTATAGTGTCCTGCACTGTCGGCGCAATAGCAGCAGGTAGCGTGAAGAATGGTTCTTCAACCATCGGAGTTGGTACATGTACCCGCTTCTCCTGTAGGCTAATTTCTCGTGCTACCATGCTCCCCCTGATCATGTTATCCTCCAAGAACACAGCGTGTCTTGTTTCTACAATCTTCGTATGTCTGTCAGGACAATAGAGGCGATATCCTTTCGATCTTTCTGGATAGCCAATAAAATGGCAGCTGACTGTCTTGGAGTCTAACTTTCCTATGTTTGGGTTAAACACTTTTACCTCAGCCGGACAGCCCCACACACGCAAATGGTTAAGTGAGGGTTTCCTTCCTGTCCATAATTCATACGGTGTTTTAGGCACCGATTTGCTTGGTACTCGATTAAGTATGTGAATAGCGGTTTTCAGTGCCTCCATCCATAAACTAATTAATAATGTGGAGTAACTTATCATGCTTCTTACCATATCCATTAAGGTACGGTTACGTCTTTCAGCCACTCCATTCTGCTGAGACTCCCCCGGTGTGGAGTACTGAGCGACTATGCCATTTTCCTATAGAAACTTTGCAAACGGTCTAGGAATTTGGCCATATGGAGTATGTCGCCCATAGTACTCTCAACCTCGGTCTGATCATACTATCTTGATTTTCTTATTGTGCTGATTTTTAACTTTAGCTTTAAATATTTTAAATTTATCCAATGCTTCCGATCTTTCTTTAATTGGATAAATATTGCCATAACGAGAGTAGTCGTCTGTGAATGTTATAAACGAATCATAACCATCCACACTTTTCACAGGAAAAGGACCACATATGTCTGTGTGGATTATTTCTAAAATTCCTGTGCTTCGTTTGACATCTTTCTTAATTTTTTTGACATACTTTCCTTTGATACAATCAACACATTGTTCTAAATCTGAAAATTCTAAGTGCAGGAGAATTGATTCCTTAACCAATCGTTCTATTCTCCCCCTCGAAATATGGACCAAGCGACAATGCCATAATTTCGAAGAGACATTATCAATTATCTTCCGCTTCTTAGTTACATTCGCAGATGGGGAATCATTCACATTCTCATCGCATACATTGTTCGCATTCTCAGCAAGAGATAATAAATAAAGCTTGTCTTGTTGGAAGACAAGACCAACACATTTATTATCAACCAGTATCTTACACTTGCCACCACCAAAATGGCAATCAATTCCATCATCATCAAGTTTCGAAACGCTTATATAATTTCTACGCAAAGAGAGAACATAAAGTACTTCTTTAAGTCTAAGTACAAAACCATTATTCAATTCTAAAGAAAAAACTCCAATGGCTTCAACATTGGCTTGCACTCTATTTGCAACTTTAATCGTTCTTTCTCCTCTTCGCAAGGTTCTCGTCCCACTTAACCCATGTAAGGAATTTGCAACATGAGTAGTTGCTCCTGAATCAACCCACCAAGTGGATTTATCATAACATAAATACAGGGATTCATCTACAAATGTAATAAATTTATCACCTTTCTTTAGCAGAGATTTTAGGAAGTTTGGACAATCCCTCTTGTAGTGTCCCTTCTTGAAGCAGTGCTTGCACTGATCTTTTTCAGCTCCATCATACTGCTGATTCTCAGAATCCTAGGATTTCTTTCCCTGTGAATTGGAGGAAGAGGCCTTATCCCACTTAGGTTTCCCTTGTGGTTTAGAATTCTTGCCATTAAAGTTCTTTCTTTTTGTTATCCTTCACAAAATGAGCGGATTCACCCTGTGAGGACTTTATCCTCTCCTCTTCTTGAGCACACATTGAGATGAGTCTTTCTATGCCCCATCTTTCAGGCTGCATATTGTAGTTCATAATGAAGGTGTCATATTCTTTTGGCAAAGAAGCAAAAATCAAATAAATCAAGAAATCATCCTCCTTCAAATTCATTTCCTTTAGCTTAGATGTCGTAGTGTTCATCTTCAAAATGTGCTCTCTTATGCTACCACCAGTAAATTTCTCATTCACAAGCTTCTTAATCAGTGAACTTGCTATGGCCTTGGTAGACCCAGTAAACTGACTCTTGATTTTCTCAAGATATTCTGTGGCAATAGCACATTCAGGGATTGAGCCCCTTAACTGTTCTTCTATGGTGGCCTTGGCCACCAACAGGCACTTGTGGTTGGAGAGAGTCCATTGCCTATGTTCAAGGTCATATTTCATTCTTATTTCAGCATGATCACGCTTTCGAGCAGCGAAATCAGCGTTAGATTCATTTTCACCTCTCACTGGGTCATCTGGCTCAGTAGGACACGGTGAGGTGATGGCAAAATCGATCTCTCCCAACGCAAGTTCTAATTCATACTTCTCCCGCCACACACGGTGATTGCTCCCATTGAGTGTCGGGATGTTGGCAATGTTCACAATGCATTTGCCTCCTGAAACCACACCAGAGTAAGTAAGAAATATTTATACATAAAATTTCATGCTTTAATTCAACGTTGGTCAAATTAAAACTTACAATTCATCCATGCAAACATTTTACATCACCGTTGGGCAGAAGTAAAATTAATGCATAATTTTCTCATGGATCAAAATTATAATATTGTTATTAACAATGCTGGTCAGAAAATAACAACATCATAATCTCATCAAAATTATCAGAAATTCATCACTTGTCTTAAAATTAAATTATCCCGTTGGTTCAAATTTAATAAAAGGGAACAATAATTATCATGCACAGCGGAAACTTAATAATCTTTCATATTATTATTTTCCAGAAGCGCTAAAAATTCACTGTTTTCTGGGCAAAATATCATTGGATAAAAATTATGTCAAAGATTGCTTCTGGAAAAAAACAAAAAAGGAAGTTTCATCTTCTTCTTCAATTTTGGCCCGAAGGCCCATCTCGTGCACTTGGGCCTGGGCCGGTATTTGGCGCGCCCGCCTGGGCCATATTGAGCCCAGCAGCCGCGAGCACATCTAGTCCGTTCATCCCCATCGGACGGTTGTCTGTTTCCATCGTGGGATCAAAATCGCGTCGGCTGACACATTTCCAAAACCCTAACTCATTTTCTTTTCTCCCCCCCCCCGCCTCTCTCAGTGGCATAGCAGTGGCGGTGCCCATGGCGACCGACCACCACCGGCAAGGAGGAAGGGCACCCACCGGAGCAGGGTACCCGTCGGAGCAGATCCGGCCACCCCGCCACTTCTTCTTCCTCCCTCCCCTTCTCTGTTAGCCACGCACAAAGCAGCAGCAGCTGGCGGCCACCCATGGCGGCCGGAGGAGAGGAAACGGCGGCGCCGCCGCAGAGCTTCTCGCCGGCGCGCGCGTTCGCCGAAGGCTGAGCGCGCCGTCGTCGAGTTGCCCTGCGTCGGTGCCCTGACCGACGTCCGCGTTAGTCGGTCCGGGTTCCAGTCCCGCACGTCGGCGAGGGCCGACGGCTCGGTCTTTGTCCTGCGCGGTGGCGATGCCGCCGGTGGGATGAGGGCTCAGGTAGGACCCCATTCATCCATTCATGCTAGGGTTAGGGTTAGGGTTCGTTCATGTTCTTTCCTTTCTGAAATTGGTTCAATCGTTCGATCTTTCTTTTCAATAAAACCTGACTCTGGTACCAATGTTAGATTCATTTCATTCATATTCATCAGATCGGGATACATCATAATAGGAATACATGTTCATGATTCACAATATATACACAAATCCTAATACATGAACTACAGAGACATAAAAGGGAGAAAAGGGATAGGTGGAGTATGAAGTCGCAGACCATCGAAGGCCATAGTGGTCGGAGCAGTCGGAGTGGTGCTAAGCGCCGGCCGGGGTCTCGTTCGCGGATGCCATCTGCGCGCCGGCAGCGACGTTCGGTGGAGAGAGGAGTCGATGCAGTGAAGTGGTGGCGCAGTGGAGACGGTGGCGGCTTCCGTCACTGGCTGCGCCCCTCTCGGGTCGGGATGGGGAATATCGGTGGGGAGTGGCGGCTCAGGTGAACCTTGTATCAAGAGCCTACCGGCCCTCACCTTTATTTATAGCGTAGTGTGATGGAGGCCACCAACCATGTAGGGTTGGGCACCCCCAATCAGGGCGTGAGAACAAGACCCAAAAGACCGTTGGGCCTAACTAGTGGGAGTTCAAACCTAACCGAGCATTCTGTTCAAGCATATCACCGACTTCCCCAAAAGGCCAAAACAACAGCTCACGCATACAAGATACAACAGTCAGCAAAGGCCGATCAAATAAAAGCTGCAGGCACAGGCCAAGAAATGGAGCAAAAAGGATGACCTCCCTTCACACGTGGATAGCTAGATAGCGACCTGCATTGCTAAGCTCTCAGGCCCTGTTTTGGATCATAGGAATTCCAAAGGAACGTAATTCCCCCATCTATACTTTCCTGTGTTTTTTTATTCCTCTGGTTTCTCACAACATCTATATTTTATTCCTACTTTTTTTCTTTTTCTCTGTTTTGCATTCTTTTGTTCCAAACAGGCCATCAATCTTTTGTCTCGCCCCTTGCCTATATTGTAAGCTTTAATTTATTTTTCTTTCTTCTAGGAGAAGTCCGATCGAACAAAAACCGAAACAGGTAAACACCGGCATAATGCATGCCGCAGTGGAACTTCAATTCTTGTTACGCTCGCTGCCAAAGGACCCAAGTTGTAAGCCTGCACGCATCAGGAGAATGGTATCACCTTTAACTGGAGGCAGATATGCCGCGACACATCGTGCAATAGCGCAGCGTGCGACCCACCCAACGCGTCTTTTTTTCACCTCTCGTCTACCTCGAGCCCTTCCTCCCCCAACTCCGCCTCCTTCCCCGCCGCCCCCGCCAGCGGCAGCCTCGCCGTCGGCCATGCTGGCCACCTCCCGCTCCCGCCGCTCTGCCCCGCCCTGCACTAACCGTAGGGTGGCGTGCAGGCGGCGTCCTCGCCCCCGCCCCCGCCCGTCGACCCCGCCCACCCTAATCCCAAGGCAGGGTGCTAGCGAGCTCCGCTACGACACCTGTGCCGCCAAACCGCCTTCTTCCACCGCCGCCTCTCCTACCACCACCGCCGTGTTGCAGCCGCCTCCCCCCGAACCCCTTTTAGGGCCGCTTGAGATGAGTTTTCCTAATCCTAACGCTGCCCCCGTCTCCTTCCTCTCCAGCGGGGTGCGGGCGTGGGCTCATGGGCAGCTTGGTAGCGTGGGAGAGGGAGAGGAGAGGGGAGAGAGAGAGAGAGAGAGGGGGTGGGCCAGCCCACGTCACGCCATCCGCACTCTGCGCCACGGTCGCGTATTTAACTTTGCGCTTTGATTTGCTGGCCACGCCCGGTGAGACCTGCCAGGTGTTTTGGTGGGATAGGCAAAGGTGACGACGAGAGAGATACAGTCGGGCGGGTGCCGTGCGTGAAACCTTGCTTATTAATTGCTCTCGCTATAAAGTGAAAACAGAATTTGTATGCTTGCAGTGGCACAAGTAAGATCGCTTTGATGCTACCCTTTTTCATTTCCTTTTTGTTCTATGGTGATGAAGACTGAGGACGTGGTTTCGCTTGGATTTATATATGCACCGATTTTTGGCCGCAGTCAGTTACTAAAGTAGGATAGATGCGATGTTTTATATTAAAAAGAAAACTGCAGATAGATACGAGGTGAAGTAAGGTAACTGATGAAAATGCTCACACGCCAACGCGAATGTTTTACTGGTCAGTCGAAATTAAGGAATCTGAATCGATACACTCGGAACAGAGAGTGATCAGAGGCTCACAGAAATGGTTCAAGAATGTGACACCGCTTGGCCAGAGCACTAAGCACCTGTGTATCTATCGTTTAGCCTATAACTCCAGCAAGTAGAGAGCTGTAAATATCGTTTTGGCCTTTGTTTGAAAGGAAATCTATGTTAATATTGTGGGGCATTAAATACTCATTGCTGAATGATCTAGCACTGAGTGAGCATTTGGAGTGCAGGTCACAGTAAAGAAAAGACAGCCGAATTTACCGTTAAGACAGCTAATCCGCCCGGAGACGTTACACATCCTTCACGCTGTAATTTTTTCTGTTGGCATCACTGCATGCACGCATCTGTGACCAGAAGAGATTAAGAGGCTGTTTGGTTACCGGATAAAGTCAATTTGGTTGGTTGACGCCTCGCCTAGGCTTCGGCGTTTTAAGCCTTAAAACTTATAAAAGCAGGTTTGTGGCTGCACTTTTTAACTTATAAGTAGTGACTTATTTGGAGCCAAACAGTGTTTGGTTACACGCCACACAGATCTTTGGTTCGTTCATTCATTTCAGCGCTTTTCTCGCCACAGCGATGGCGTTGTTTTTGTCCGCCACAAAACTGTGAGAGGCGATCACTTACATCAAGGCCCTTGAGGAGAAGGCGGCCATGCTGGCAAGCAGGCGCTAGCGCGGCAGGCTGCCGCTAGGGGTGAGGCCTCCTCCTCTCTCTCTTTGACGGCGATGCCACAGACCGCGCAAGGCATGGCGGCCCTGTGCGCTTCCGACGTCCCGCGTGGCTGGGGCGGTGTGCCTGTGCCGCCTGCTGCTCCAGCCGTGCCAGCGTCGCCGCCCAGATGCAAGACGTGGACGGGGCCAAACGTGGTGTTGACCGTGGCCAACGACAACGTGTACATCAGCGTGTGCGCGCCACGGCGCGCCACCCTGACCATGGTGATGTCCGTGCTGGACAACCACGGGATCGACGTGATCACCACGCAGATCTCGTCCGACAGAGTTCGCGCCCTGTTCATGATCTATGCCCATGTAAGTAGCATTGTTGCTCCATCCATCCAATGTCCTCCTGGTTTCATAGCATAGCTTCAGGGTTCGGGCTTTTGTTGGCCAGACGTAGGGGTATGGTCATTACAGTAGCTTATATGTGTTGTGTAGATCTGGTAAGCATGATGATGGGCGATTTGTTGACATTCTTAGAGGAGAATCATCTTGTCGGGACGAGGGGATTTGATCGGACATAGAAATGAAAGGAATCCACCTATTTCTTCACAATATTTGAATTTGAAAAGGGTTTTTTACCGTTGAATTAGGGTTCGTGTGGGCAAGCCTACGATAAAAAAAACGGTCAAAATACCGTTGAATTAGGGTATGTTAGGGCTTTCTTTTGTCGCACTTTATTTAATGGAAAGAAGTGATCCAAAAACCGACAGGATCTATATAAGTTGAGGTTTCGTAGATCCTGTAACTGTAAGGAAATAATACGTTAGAGCTTTATTTTTATCGTACTCTGTCCGATGGGAAGAAGGTGGTGGTCCGAATACTGACATGATTTACGTAAGTTGACGCTGCATGGATCTAGCAACCACAAGGAAGTAGTACCTTAGAGCCTTATTTTGTCGCGCTTTCATGGTAAAAGGTGATCTAGATACCGATCATACTAAATCTAGCTAAGCTAATTGACAGATATGGTTACCTTTCCTTATTGGTTTGCAAACGTCTTTGCATCCTTTACGGATTCGGTAACTATTAGATATTGGTTTTTTGCAATATATGTATATTGCATTAGAAGGTTGTGAAGCCACAGTGATTGTTGTAACTATTAGAAAAAATAATGTGTTAGAGGTCCAACCCAGCGTATTCCGGTCAGCGTGTATATTGAGTTCATGAATCAAACATGCTTTATTAGAAGTTGACATAAGAAAGTACTAAAGCCTACCACTAAAGTTAGATATAAATATGATCCAAATTTTCATACTCTTCACATACCTTGAGTGCACACCTGTGGATTCATGCTTTGTAGGAATAACTACTATGTGACTTGCTTTATGATTAAACTCTTTTTGTTACACAAAAATGTTACAAACTTGTCCAAATAGATAGAGTCTATTGCCAAGAGGTTTGTTTTTCCATTGCTGGTTTGATTAGTGTGGCAGTATGCCATTTGAATGGTCAGTTAGTAGTAGTTAAGGCTACTTGCTACTTGCTACTTGAATCATGTACCATCTCTCACAATTCCATATTTCCCAAAAAGATGAGTTTGTACTTTGCACATGATACTTTTTCACTCTAGTAGTAACATGAATGCTCAGCGGCACGGTTGACCAGAAACATGCATATATACACCCAAAAGGCCGAACCCAGTCAGAAACAAGTGCCATTGTAGACATTTCTCACGAGACTTGTAGAACCATATATAGCAAGGCGTTGCCTGACAAAAGTCTATTCATCAAGAAAATAAATCTGCTCATACATGCATATTGAAGTGGTAACATTTTCATTTTCTTTTTGTCATCCGGCAAGCTTGTTTACGTGAGTAAAAGTTTATGGCAGCTCAGTAACATTCATATATCTTTCTACTACATGACAGGTCACTGGAATAGGTGGTGAGAATCGTCGTTCGTCAGAGGAAGTGTACCAGAGGGCTGTGTCGGAGATCATGTACATGCTCCACAACAACAACAACAACAAGACCGGCCGGAGACGCCATCAAGGGCCTCAAGGGCGTCTCAAGCTGCGCCACTGCATGCATATGCCATCGATCTGCTCATCAGCTTGCAGCCTCCGGACCGGAGCGATCGAAAAACCCGAAATAAATAAACTTGTTTGCTTAATTTACACCTGTCGGTTGAAGGTTTTAGAACTGTCTCTTTGCGTCGTTCGTCGTCAGGTCTGGTCGAACTGAGTACCGTGCGTGTCGTCTGTGTGTGCCGACGTTGCTTTGCAACGTCGTCTCTTCGTGTCGTGACTGTTGTACCACCGTGTGTTCTAAATTGCTGTTGAACCGTACCGTTTTAATAAAGTTCCGGATGTTGGTTTGTTTAAATGGTTTTTGCTGCTCTGTTGGTGTGCCCTGTGCTGCAGGTCGATGGGTGTGATTCTGGCATTCTGCAGGTCGGGTCGCAAACTGATGAACAGAAGACAGAAGGGAACCATGACTGCGTCACCATGTGTGTGCCAGGGTACTTACATCGTCTGGTCGTACCGTCGTCTTCTGAAATTGCTGAACCGTTTAAGTTTGTGGAACATTTGCTTCTTCTTCTTCTTCTTCTTCGTCGTCGTCGTCGTCGTCGTCTTCTTTTTTGAGCAACTTGTGGAACATTTGCTTGTGTTTATTGGATTGGTGTTGCTGTCGACTGTCGTCCCTGGTCCGCCTGGTGGACAAATATGCAGGTCGATGGAGCATACGTAGAGCTTGCTTTGGGTTGGGCCGGATTTTGAGTCGTTGAAGCTGGGCTATTCCAGAAGGCCCATGAGGAAAGTAGCAGATAGGCCAAGCCCAGTGAAGTTAAGCCGGTTTGAATTGTTCTTTCCTTCCCGTTGGATTGTCGTCCCGTCGTCTCCTTAGCAGAAAGCAAATAGCGTTCCCCTCAAAAAAACAAACAAGTTGATGGACCGTGCTGATCTGATGATCCTCCTGGTCCGTCCAGTCCAGTCCAGTCCAGTCCATGAGTCACTTACTCCTCATGTGCATGTGGAGTCAATGCAAAGACCCGAGAGGGGGGAATACATGGGGGAGAAAAGAAGGGGAGGGCTTGCTTATCCAACCAACAAATGCCCGAATGCATGCCCTGCACAGACACTAATCCTGCTTCCGGCATCCGGACCTCGCTCCCACATGCATGCACACAGACACAGTAGCTTTATTTGCGCCAAGCAGCAGGAGCAGTATATATATATATATGATGATGGCCGACTATATATATATCAATTCTCCATGAGAGAAATGAACTAAACGACGGAGCAGCAGCAGGAGGAGACAGATAAAGTTGCGTGCAAAGACAGGGTAGTTACGCCAAGCTAGCAGGACGACGACTCGCAGTCGCACGCAGCACACACACCAGCAGGCACTACTCCGTCTCCGTAGTACACAACCACTACCTCCTCCAGCGAGGGCAGGCAAGAAGGCGTGCAGCAACAGCGCCGAAAAGGGAGAAAAGACGCAGGCGTGGAGGAGGACCGGAGGATTGCAACGGCAACGTGGCGCGCACCACCACCAAACCACACACGGGCTAGCATGCTCTATTCCTTCACATCAGTGTTCTCGAGCTGTTCAACAACAGTGGCCGAACACATGCTACCTCATCAGGGTCGTCTATGCTATGCCACTGCCCACTAGGAAGTGAGTAGCAGTAGAGCTATATACTAGTGCAGTCGAAGGAATCACATGCCACTGCACTGCTCGTTTTGCTTTGACGAGCGAGGTGTAGGGAATTGAACAAGCAGTAGCCATCCCAATTTCCTTTTGCTGCGTAGGAGTACGACTAGATATGATAGGGGAGCTAGCGTCTTCTCTGCACAAATTCTGATGTGGATTCCCCCCTGCAACTACAATGCAAATGCTGCTCCTCCTCCTACAGATTACAGTAATCTGCTACTGACGAAAAAGAAAAGGGCACGTAGCCAAAAGCACGCTCGGAATCGGAAAGGGCAACAGCAGGTAGCAGGCGGCAGCGTAGGCATAGCACTCCACTGAGAAGGCCACGGATGGACACAGTACCGATTATATTCTCCGTCCCCAACCCAAAAGCACAGGGGGCGTTGGGCGCAGCGGCAGCATTTTCCTCTTTCTGAAAGAAAGGTGCTGCCGCTGTGTTCTATGTTATCTTGCTCTGCTCATTCGTAATGATGGTATATATACAGCAAGTAGTAGATAGATAATCATGTAAGTAGCTGTCTGTCACCAGATACCCCGGTCTCGGTCTCCCGCCCCCGAACTCGATCCATCTGCCCACTTAATTAAACAACCAAATCCTTCTTCTCGTTTGGTCTGATGGGGCTCTAGCCTCACGCCTCTCGGTCTCCGTTGGTGGGGGCTCCAGACGACTAGTTTGGGGCTTCAGCTCCTCCTCACTTTGCATTCGGATATGCTATTATTTGGCCATTTCATATACTCCTAGCTGCTTAACTTTGGGAGTCGATCGCATCACTTTGACCAGGACCGGAGATAGTAGTACATGTCAGCATCGATTATTGTAGCAGTAGAAATTCCCAGTCTCAACATGGCAATTTTGGCAATGGATAATGCATGATGACGATGAAAGTTGTGAATTTTTTTCTCCATATATATATATATATATATATATATATATATATATATATATATATATATATATATATATATATATATATATTTTATATACTAAAATTAGTTATAATGTCAATACATATTTATGATATAATTTTATATATATATTTATGGAGATATTATCAATAATATTTATGATAAACCACTTAGAATGGAGTTTAATAATCTCGAAATTTATATAACAATTATCGTAACTTAAAGATAAACCACTTAGAATAAGTTATTTTGTAATCTAAAAAATATATATATATATAATATATATATATATATATATATATAATATATATATATATATATATATATATATATATATTATATATATATATATATATATATATATATATATATATATATAAGTTACTCATCATCAGATGGCTTTGAACGCGCTGGGACTTCATAGTTCATACAAACCCCGCACGGATCGGAGTATCTGCTACGACAAGCGTCGCATGAATCCCGCGATCGAGTTCGTTTGCATTCATTCACAGGATCCGCTGCCCAGGGATCCAGATCCACGGGCTGAATTCCGGACCAAGAAAAGCTCCATTGGTGGGCGGCCGCATGATCACAGCTCAAAAGCATGCATCTCACGAAACGAAACAGTTTGGCTAAAACAAAGAATAATCATTTCCCTTTGCCTTCTGTCCGTTGCTCCTCGCGTCCTAGCAGCCCACGAGATCGTTGGCCCTGGCTCTCGTCGCTTGCCTTAGAGGATCTTCAGCAGCTATTCAATAATCAATACGCCAATACAACTCTCTTGATAAGGTGATAATGAAGTGACCTAAAATTTCTTTTAATTATTGATAAAGATGTTAAAACTGAACGCCAATAATTTTCTCCAATACATGGAAAACATACGTATTATATTAAACATTTTTTTAAAAAAAAATCTCTCTCTCTCTCTCTCTCTTCTCCCGGTCCATAACATCGTCCCGCACCACGCCCCACCTCCCTATACCTCCATGCACTACTCCTCAACTCCCCGCCTCACTCCACTGTCTCTGGGCACTCCTACTCGCCTCACTGCCACTATCTCCACACATTACCACCTTGCATCAATGTCCACCTGCAGCGCGGCCAGCCTCCCGGCACTATCATCCACCTCTCCGTGGCCTCCCCGCAGCGCCACTCAACCCAGCCCTCACCTCATCGTCTCTATACCTAGCCCCCGTCGCGTCGACCCTAGCCTCAATGAAATCGGACTCGTCTTCGTCCCAAGCACCGACTGCATCCGAGCCAGGGCATGGGTAGAGCACGAGCTTAGGTTCGCATCCCGCTGGAGCTTGGATGGGATGCTACCAACAGGCGCGGGCATCATAAGCTTGGGGCGCGCGTGAGCTCGGCATCTCTAGCCAACGGCAGGAGATTTCCAACTAGGTTTAGGTAGGCAGCATAGGAAGGATAAGCAGTAGTAAGAGTAGGCCCAATCCTATTGGGAAGATACAACGGCAGGAGATAATAGATATTGTTGGACACTCTGCTAGCAACTACTACCTCTGTCCCAAAAAGGATGCAACTATGGGTTGCGTGTTAGTTAAAGTACTTCATATTTGACTAAATTTCTAATAAATAGTATTCACATTTATGACTCTAAATCAATTTTTTTATAAAAATACATTTCGATAATTAATCTAATGGTATTTATTTGATATTATAAATATTTATACTTTTTTATCTATAATTGATCAGTCTTGATATATATTAAAACATGGCACTGTTTTAGAACTGTATTCTTTTAGGACGGAGGGAGCATCTCACTAGCATCTCCATGATCCTTTTTGTGTCCCGCCCTGAGCCCTTTCTTCAGTTGGAGGGAAAGTTGGAATTTTGGTATTGTAGCACTTTCGTTTTTATTTGGCAATCAGTGTTCAATCATGGAGTAATTAGGCTCAAACGTTCGTCTCGTAATTTCCAACAAAACTGTGTAATTAGTTTTTTTCATCTACATTTAATGTTCCATGTACGTATCGTAAAATTCGATGTGATAGGTACTGTAGCACTTTTTGACAAAAGTTTTCAAAACTAAACGCGCTGAGTCCGTGAAGGACATTAAAGGCAACCAGCGCGGGATCCAACCCAGAACCTTTCACTTTGGGCTTCACAGCGTTAACCAGTCTACTAGCAAGGAGAGTTTTCTGCAAGGGAGAAACCTCAAATCCTATTCAATAGCACCAAATAAAGAAAAAAATACCATAATTAATTACTCCTTGATATTCTAAATCATGTTAAAAAACAACTTGAATTTTGAGTGTGATTGTAGTGTAGTAGTAGTAGTAAAATTTAGACAAGCCAAAAGGATTTATAATTAGCTGGCGCCACTTGGTGCCAGCGAGCCTAACCAACGTAGATCGGACAGCGAGCCAGGCAGCAATGGAAGCGCGCCATCCACGGCGAGCACGCCGCTTTTCCCGTCAGTGCGACGCGATGCCAGATGCGGACGGACACTCTCCCTTCCCCGCCTCATCAGAATCTCCTTTGTTTGTTTTGTTTAATGGACTTAGCGGTTGTTTGATTGCTCCTCCTAAATTTTAGTTGTTATTCTATCGAATATTTAGACACATGTATGGAGTATTAAATATAAACTAATTACGAAACTAAGGGCGTGTTTAGCATAGCTCCACTCCGGAACTCCAGCAACTCCACCAAAAAATCCAGCCAAACACCCTAGCTCCAAAACTCCATGGAGCAGCCAACTCCATGGAGCATAGTACAAATGAAACTGGAGTTTTGAAGCATCTCTTTAGCTGCTCCAAAACAACCTCTTTTGAACCTTCTCGTGGAGTTGGTGGGTAATTATCCACCAATGCCACTGGTTACACAAAAAAAAACGTTTCAATCTATTCTTCCCGAGCCCCCACCCACGCCTCCTTTCCTTAGCCCCGCCGCCCGTCGCTGCCCAGCCCCGCCTCTCTCTCCTCCTCTCTCGCAGGACGGCGGCGCCGCTGCAGTGGGTGGGTGCCCAGGAGAGCGCCGCGAGCTTGGGGCGGCATCGGCACCCATCGGTCCACCACGCGGCTCGCGACACCCGCCCCCACCCGGCTGGCGAGCGGCTGGAATGCTATTGGTACAGCGCGCGATGGTCCAGGGCCAAACCACCAAAGCTCCATCGCCCGCATCGGAGAGGTCCACCAGATGACGATTGGGTCGACGTCACGGAGGTGCTCGTCACGCCGGCGGCCGAGGGTGGCCTCACTAACGGCGCGTTCCTCGGCGTGCGGTCCACGCCCACCGGCAGACACAGCATCTTCCCCGTCGGGAAGCTCTGGTCTGCATGCGATGTGCGAATTCTTCAGATTTGTTCCTCTGTTCTGTCAACGATGTTTTTTTTATTTGTTTTCCCGTTCCCGGATAAGGTAATCAGTTCAATTTGTACGTGATGGTTCAGTAATCTGCTCGATTGATTCTGTGCACGCTCCTGCGCTGCCACCGCCGGATCCACGCTCGGCCGCCTCCCAGATACGCGTAGTGTGAAAACTATCCAGTCCGAAAACTATCTAGGCGAAGAAGATGATGGGATAGGGAGGATGACAAGTGGGGCCTAAATCGAAGGGCAATAATGACAATCCACACTGAAATCGGTTTTTTTTTAGCTGAGAGCACCTATCCAGCCAAACACCCCATTTTTGTTCTAGAGTTCTGGAGTGGAGCTGGCTCCACTTGGAGTTCTAGAGTGGAGCAGCTCTACCCGGAGTTGGAGCCATACCAAATAAGGCCTAATTGCATAGTTTTCGACTAATTTACGAGACGAATCTTTTAAGCCTAATTAGTCCATGATTTGACAATGTTTGCTACAGTAAACATGTGTTAATGCCGGATTAATTAGGCTTAAAAAATCATCTCGTGGAGTATTAACGGATTATGTAATTTGTTTTTTTATTAGTATCCGAATACCACATACAATATTCTCCCGACATACCTCCTAAATTTTAGTCACTTATCCAAATACCCCTTAATCTTTCAAGCAGCACCGTACCCCACGCGATTAGATTAGTGCTCCCTACTGTACGTCAAGCGGCAAGCATCGCCGTCATGTCCCGCACCGATCGTAGGGACCAATCTTGACTCCACAGCAGGCGCCAGGAGGGCTAGCTAGACGGCGACATTAGTGCCATGGAGACGACCGAACCGTGGTGGGTGGTAATAATGGAGCTGCTGCGTGCACAGCACAGCAAGCCAAAGCAGTGCCGCTTTGCTCGCACCTTAGGTGCCATTCATGGAGGGAGAGAGCCAGAGAGGTGCCGGGCCACCAGGCAATAACGAAGGGATCGGTGAGGGCGGCGAGGCGAGCCGGGGGTACCGGGCCGGGGCTCCTTTATTTATGCTTTGGGGGTATTTGGTTACAGGGACTAATTTTTAGTCCTTATCACATCGGATGTTTGGACACTAATTTGGAGTACTAAATATATTCTAATTACAAAACTAATTACACAGATGGAGACTAATTTATGCTAATTAATCCATCATTAGAGTATATTTACTTGTAGCACCACATTGTCAAATCTGCTCCCGCAAATTAGTCTCCATCTATGTAATTAGTTTTGTAATTAAAATATATTTAATACTCCGGCTGCCCCCAAACATCCGATGGGTACTACGTACAGACGTACAGCAACACCCCCTTATTGCTTTACGGAGGGGTGGGGGAGACGACAGCACAGTAGGAGGGGTGGGGGGAGGAGAGAAGGAGAAGCAAACAACATAGCAGTCCGGTCAAGTCGTGCATGCCTGATGATGCCTGGCCGTAATAATAATAGGGTACCCATAATAATAATGGTGAGTGGTGATCAGGCGGGTCTTCCTCGCGGCTCAGATCTGCTCACCAATCCGGTCAAAAGCGGGGGCGCAGGAGGGAGTGCTAGAGGATGGGAGGGACGGCCGGAGGGGGATGTGATAATTTCATGGCAACAACATTCCATTCTGCAGAAGCATCCTGCAGGCTGCAGGACCGGGGCGCCCCACCTCTCACCGCGCCACCGGCCAAGCTCTGTTCCCGCTGCCCAGCCCAGCTTTCAATGCCCGCAATCTCCCCAACCCTCTCGCTGCTTCGCCTGTACTTTCACTGACCCAAAAACCCGCACGCGCGCCTGGGGCTGGGCCAAGTGCCAAAAACTAAAAAACAAACATTTTCTTTTGCCATCCGACCGACGACCCAATTAGTTGGCCAAACAATACCCAGTGGAGGAAAACGAGCGAATGCCATGTTAAGAATCGGTGCCTTGGCTGCTTACAGTAGCTATTACACCTACTGTTGATCGATCGAGAATCACGAATCCATCCTCCCTGCCTGCCAACATTACGTACGTACAAAACTGGAAACAATTTTAGAGAGAAATTCTCCGTCCTGGTCCCGGCATACATACACGCCGCCGGCGCCGGCCAGCGCCCCACGGACGCTGGGTTGCAAGCAAGGCCATACAAGCCGCCGGCAGCTTCTGCGCTTGGCCTACCCCTGAGTGAAGTGAAGGATCTTTCCGCCTTGGGGAACAGATCGAAGAACACTAGGGGCCCGGCAATCATGGCCAATTAATGATGATGATGATGATGATCAGATCAGTAGTGTTGGAGGAAGTCGTCGGAGTTGGCGATGCAGTCGGTGTTCGGCCAGGCGGAGCGGAGCAGCTTCAGCAGGTGCTGCGCCTTGCGCTTGGCGCGCTCCGAGCACCCGCCCTGCACCAACATCAGCAGCTGGCTCATGGCGCCCGCCCGGACCGCCTCCACCTGCAGCGCCTCGCACCCGCCCACCACGGCCACCAGCGCGCCCGCCGCGTGCTCCGCCGCGCGCCCGGACATGGCGCGCACCAGCGCCGCCACGGCCGCGGCCCCGCCCCCGGCCCCCGCGACCACGGCGTCGCGCCCGCCCTCGGCGCGGCACAGGCGCTCCACGGCCGCCAGCGCGCGCTCGGGCTCCCCGGCGCCGCCCTCCGCCACGCGCCGCGCCAGCGCCGACGCGGCGCCCGCCGCCACGGCGCGCGGGCGGTTCTCCTTGGCCAGGCACAGCGCGAACAGGGCCCGGATCCCGACGCGCACGGCGCGGGCGTTGGCCTTCTCCTCCACCAGCGCCACCAGGCCGTCCATGACGCCCTCGGCGGCGCCCAGCACGGCGCGGGCCTCCGCGCCCGACGCCGACGCCGCGGCCTCCGCCACGGCGCCCGCGTTCACCGTCGCCTCCAGTGGGACGCCGGCGCCGCCGCCGAGGACCTTGCCGAGCCTGGCCACCCTCTCCTCCCTCCCGACCACCTCCGCGGCCTCCGCCTCCCCGAGGCCCACCAGCGCGAGCACCGCCATGGCCTCCGCCTCCAGCTCCTCGCTGCTAGCCGCCCCGGAGCCGAAGGCGGCCTCCACCAGCGCGGCCCTGGTCTCGTGCGTGGCCATGACGAGCCTGTTCTTGTCGGACTCCCTGGCGAGCGCCCTGAGCCTCCGCAGCGCGGGGAGGCCCGGGCCCTGCGCGACGAGGGAGCGCACCAGGTCCGGGTCCGCGGGCTGCTTCGGCGTCGGGATGCGCTCCACGCCCATGGACCGGTGCGCCACGCACCACTCCTGGATGAGCCGGCGGAGGGTGTGGTTGGGGATGAGTGTGAAGTCCGCCAGCGGCGCGCGAGTGACCGGGCAGGTGGTGTTGCCGGTGGCCACCCACGACTCGATGCTGGCGCGGTCGTAGGTCTGCCCCGTCGACACCGTCACGGGGTCGCGCATCAGCTCCAGGGAGATGGGGCACCGGAAGTACCACGGCACCTGCAGCCCCGCCGTGTCCAGGCCCAGAGCCAGCGGCACGCTCCCCGGCATTACAACCAACCCCTCCCCCCCGTACGTGCGCTGGTGGTGGTGCTGCTGCTGCAGTCTGAGCAAGCGCGATTGGGATGGATCTTGGCCGAGAGAGCTAGGTAGCTAGCTCGCTCGCGCTGGAGATGGATGGAGACGTGGTGCGCGTGAGGGGGAAGGAGAGAGACGAGAGGTGGTTGGGCGAGTGGTGGCCGAGAGAGGAGGCTGCTGACTGCAGGTGCGGTGAGGACTGAGAGTGGTGGAGGAAGGAGACCGGCCGATTCGATTCGATCTGGAGGACGACGAATGGCGCCGAGTATAAGTAGGCGGGAGGTGGCCAGCACGTGTGCGGGGTGGGGATCACTGCCGGAGCCGGGAGTGGGAATCCTTGGAGTACCATTACGGCATTATCACTTCTACCGCGGCGGGAAGGGAGTCCGTGCCGGCATTCCCGGTCCGACGGCCGTGCCGTGCGGCTCCACCGGTCGGGACGTCCCTGCCGGTTGGCGGATGCCGATTGGGCGCAGTGCGGGCGCCAATGCGACGGCGTCTGAGGCCGAGTCAGGCCCAATTGACTGGGCCGAGGCGACACACGCTTCCACCTGGTCCTGACACGGCGGGGGCCCACAGCGCAGCGGGCCAGACAAATCTGGGAATATTTGTTGAGATTATTACTCGCTGACGACGATCCTCTAGCGCTGTTCTGCGCAGCTCAGGCGATGATGATGGAGCAAAAACTTGAAGGCTTGTTGCCATCCCCTGCAGGCTCTGCCCTAGTATTTAGGGGGTGTTTGAATCCGATAACTAAAATTTAGTAGGTGTTATATGAGGATGTCGTATGTGATGTTCGGATACTAATAAAAAATAAATTATAGAATCCGTTAGTACTTCACGAGATGAATTTATTAAGACTAATTAATCTATCATTAGCACATGTTTACTGTAGCATCATATTTTCAAATCATGAACTAATTAGGCTTAAAAGATTCGTATCGCAAATTAGTCGCAAACTGTACAATTAGTTTCATAATCAATCTATATTTAATACTTCATATATGTGTTCAAATATCCAATAGGACAACGACTAAACACCCCCTTACTAACTCCCTCTCTCGCAAGCAATAATATATATATATACACACTACAACCCACACGGGCGTACGCAACGCGATCTGCGGCCAGCTCGATCGTAAATTTTTAGCCAGAATAGTATTTTTCTCTCACACAAACCAGTCAATCGTACTTCTTCATGAACCAACAACGTACTTCTTCACGAACCAGCAACGATATGAACCCAGCCAACCCAACAGTCTCAATAGTTTTTCCCAGCTGCGCATGCACGCGGAGACGACGCAAGCTGGGATCGATCGGGGTCTCTGCCCACCAGCTACATAACACGGCACACTGCATGGTCACATGCGCCTTGTTCGCTAGCAAGGCCACACAGGCTTCTCCTTCTCCTCCCCTTACGCTTGCCACTAGAAAAAACGATCGTGCCCTGCTGCTTTGGGTGGTTCTACAGAAACAGAGCACAGCAAGGAAGGAAGAGGACGGGAAACAGGATAGCCTACGGGCTTAGCCTGTTTGGGCATCGTCTCGTTGGCCCTCCTCCTAAATAACAGGATAGCCTACGGGCTTAAACCAGTATCTCTTTTATGTGACTAACAAAAGGATGTGTTTGGTTGTCCTTCCTAAATTTTAGTCGTTGTCACATCGGATGTTTGGACACATGCATGGAATATTAAATATAGACTAATTACGAAACTAATTATATAGTTTGCGACTAATTTGCGAGACGAATCTTTTGAGCCTAATTAGTCCATGATTGACAATGTTTTGCTACAGTAAACATGTGCTAATGATGGATTAATTTGTCTTAAAAATTTCGTCTCGTGGAATACTGACGGATTATGTAATTTGTTTTTTATTAGTATCCGAACACCCCATGCAACATCCTCCCGACACACCTTCTTAATTTTAGTAACCGGGTCAAATATCCCCTTAAACTAGAGTGGTCACTAGTCAGCTAGCTAGGTACTAGTCCACTCCACACCCATACACATCAGGTAGATGCCGATCCATGGCAAATGGCGGAGTACCTTGAAATGTACCACAGCCCACAGTGCCGTCTCTTCGATTTCGTCTCCGACTGCAGTAGCAAGGTACGCTGCTCATGATATATGACCCGTACGTGTACCGGTTTATGTGGGCGGATTATGCTCCTACGTACATTAACCATGCACGAGTCAATTAGAATCAACGGCATGTTCCGGCATCGCATCACATCCACTTGATCGATATTTCTTCAGTCAATGGAAAAGTGTCGGTCGCCGCCTTGCCCGGTTCACATTGGGCGCCTACGAGCTACTCCCTTAATTTTGATTTCCGACTGAGGCCTCAATCGATAGGTAGTGCCAATTACTGATCAAGCAACAACTATTTGGTGCATTGGTGGTGCTGGACGGATCGGAGCAGCATTGCCTGCAGTAGCTTCTGCACATTTTATGCATGTATTTGTGGACAGATTAACGCACGAATTTGAGTTGCTGCTTGCTACTCCAATCGTCAAATTAACACACGAATTTGAGTTACTACTCAATCATCAGACTATTATAAGAGCAGCTCTAGCAGCAGGAGCTGCAAATCAGGGGGTCATACTTTTCATTTTAGGGCTTTACTTTTAGGTGTTTTATTTTTATAAGCTCAACTCCATCAATAACACTTAAACCAGTATCTCTTTTATGCGATCCATTTGTTAGTCGCATATATTTTCTTTACACCCCGTTTGAATATCGACATTGGAGCCTATAATTGGGAATTGGAATTATATTTCTTCAATGTTGCTGTTTGGGTATACACAAAATAGAGATTTGGCATTGGAGACATATTTCTTTGGTATTGGACTGTAACTAGAATGGGCCTATCCCAATACCGAGCCTAACCCCTCGTATTGAGTGAAATTGGACCCTGGCGCTCAGCACCTCCACTTATGCTAAGGATTTACACTCAACTTCTACTAAAGTTATGACAATTATCTTCATGTAATTTCTAGGTAGTAACTAAAAACTCGAGTGTGGGTACGAATATTTTACAAAATTATTATAAGACACCTTTAATATGGTGTGAAAGTCCTCTAAAACACTTTATTTTTTTCTTGTAACATACTCATAAAATTCGGATGCTTGAGAAAAGTATTTCACTTGGACATGATATAGCAAAACCAAAAAAAGACTAAAAAACAAAAACTAGAATTCGACACATACTCCCTCCATTCTGAAATACAAGGGATCCAAGTAATTTTAAAGCTAAATAAGGATTCTAGTAAAAGACTAACTTGTCCATCACCAGTTAGTTAGTTTGGTTGTTAATGCGCTTGATTTTCTAGTAAGGCATAGTTTAAAAAGGCAGGCATGCATGACATTGATTTCGGCTACCAATTACATGAGTCTTTTGTGTACAAGATGATGTCTAAACGGTATGTATGGAACTATTGAAAGCTCTAGTTTGGTTTTGGTAAATTGATGAAACTCTAAGTGCTAATATAGTTTATCAAAGTGATTATGAGATAGGTAGCACTACTCCAAGTGGTGAAGCAACTGAAGATCATGACATGATGATGGTGATGATCAAGTGCTTGGACTTAAAAAGAAGAAAGAGAAAAACAAAAGGCTCAAGAAAAAAGTATAAGTGGTAGGAGCCATTTTGTTTCAGTGATCAAGACACTTAGCGAGTGTGATCACATTTAGGTTCGATTGTCGTACTATTAAGAAGGGTGAAACTCGTATCAAAATACGGTTATCAAAGTGCCACTAGATGCTCTAACTCATTGCATATCCATTTATGATCTAGTGGAGTGCTAACACCCTTAAAAATATTTATGAAAATATGCTAACACACATGCACAAATGTGATACACATTGTGTTTAGCACTTGGGAGCAAGGGTTCGAAACTTCACCAGCGGAGTGTCCGCCCGTAGAGTGCGGACAGTACAGAAAAGATAGGGTTTCATAGAGTGCACCGAACGCTGTCCTCGTGGGACTGGACGCGTTCGGTGGCTAAACCTAGGCGTCGGTCAGACAGCAGAGACTGATCGGACTCTAGGCGAGTCCGGTCACTCAGGGAGCTCTCTAGACTCTCTCTGAGTTGCACAGGACGTTGGCCGGTAAAACCGGCCGGACGCTACTCTAGTGAATCCGGTGCTAATGACGTGGCGCTCGGGGGTTTGGTCTGTGTGTTGACCGGATGCTGGGTGAGTCCGGTCAGGGATGATCGGACGTGTCCGATCACGAAAAATTGTCTCTGGATGCTTACTGGAAGTGACCAGACTCCAGGTAGGGTGTGTCCGGTCATCTCTGAGCAGCGTGTCCGATCACCACTTAATCGTGAAAGACACTGTGATTCGACCGTTGAGATCGCGCGGTGGAAAATCAAAGGAGGGGACATGTGGTAGACATCCACGGACTGGACGCTGGGTCCTGAGTCCGATCAGTATGACCGGCGCGTCCGATTGGTGCATAGTGGGCTGCTCTGTGAGCCCAACGGCTCTATTGT
The DNA here is from genome assembly GCA_904845875.1 of Miscanthus lutarioriparius. Lineage (NCBI taxonomy): Eukaryota > Viridiplantae > Streptophyta > Magnoliopsida > Poales > Poaceae > Miscanthus > Miscanthus lutarioriparius. The sequence continues at coordinate 37,973,987 of CAJGYO010000008.1, read as the reverse complement.
TTGGGGTGTGTCTATAAATACCAGTTGGCCGACTCTAGCTCACTCTCTTGGCCATTTGCATGGACATAGCAACCTTATGAGCTTAACCAAAGCCCTCTCACTCATCTCCATCATTGATTCATCATCTTTGTGAGATTGGGAGTGAATACAAGTGCATTGCTTAAGTGTTTGCATCTAGAGGCACTTGGTGTTCGTGTTTCGCTGTAGGATTTGCTTGTTACTTTTGGTGGTTGCCGCCACCTAGATGGCTTGGAGCAGCAATCATTGTCGAGCGGAGGTTGGTGATTGTCTCCGGCTCAGATCGTGGTGATTGTGAGGGGTTCTTGACCTTACCCCGGCGGAGAGCCAAAAGGTACTCTAGTAAATTGCTCGTGGCTTGTGTGATCCTCATTTTATGTTGGTTATGCGGCACCCTATTGAGGGTTTAGCGTGTGATGCCAATTAGCGCGTGAACCTCCAAGTGAGTGAATCGTCACAACGAGGACTAGCTTGCCGGCAAGCAAGTGAACCTCGGTAAAAAATCATTGTGTCAACATTTGATTCCGAGGTGATTGGTATTCATTGGTATTCACTCTTGTGATTGATTGGTTCATTCCTCGACTCGACGGTATAACCATCTTGCTCTCTCTCTTTACAATACCGTAAACTAGTTGTTAAGCTCTTTAGTGTAGCTAGTCGTGAGAGCTTGTTAGTTTGGTTAGTGTGGCTCTTTAGTTAGCATTTGAGAGCATACCAACATAGTGTAGTCACATAGCCATTGTGTGGATAGAGACTATAGAAACTAGAATTGTGGTAGGTATGGCAGAACCGCCCGAAATAACGCAATTATGGAGGTGCTTGTCTTCTACTAGACACTAAGCACCCCGAGAGCGAGCTACATCGGGCGGATTCCGTCGAGCACACCCCAAGGGAGAGCCCGAATAATCCACCTTTTTCCCTCATGATCCAATAATGAGAACGAGTTTACATTACTTAGTCCATTTTATACATCCAGAGTTCTTAGAAATATATTATTACAGTACCAAATTCAGAGCGCAGAAATTTAACAGCGGAATGAAAAGAAACATCTATCGATAATATACAAGGATCCGTCTGTGCCCACCAGAAGAATCCTTCACACAATGGCTACTCCTCAAGCAGTACCTGCGACAGGGGTAAATAAACCCTGAGTACATAATGTACTCGCAAGACTTATCCAACTAATGGGAATAATTTCCCAACTCCAAGGGATATGATAAGCTTTATGGTTTGCTGGGTTCCTTTTTGCAGAAAACAATACTAATAGTGAATCCTTATTTATGTAAATTATTAGCATTCATGATTAGTTTATTATCTAACCATTCTATGTAAGCACCTGTTCTACTTTCAAGCAAAAGTTGAGCAAACGGTTCCATTTCACCACCTTTCCTCTTTCAATTCTTACTACGGTGCTAGAGTGTAGACAAGCCGTACCGGATCGCCCAGTGATTCGTGAATCAATGTACCTAGCTGGGTACCCTGAAACACATACCCCGCTTGTACCCCAGGCACAAGTAGGACCAACCCGCCACTTTGCTATCACGAGGTCCAAGACCCCGTCCAAACTTGGACTCCAAGCCCCCGCTCCTGAATTCTGGACTCAGTGCGGTGCTTAGACCTCCACTATCCTCGCCTCCAATCAGTCGGTCCAAAAAGAGCCGAAACCCATGACAAGATAGCAACAAGCCTTCCCTGCGCACATACACAAGTATGTGCTCAGGATAATAAGTCTGTGACTTGCCTAGAGTCCAATGCAACGGCCGGTCCTTAACCGACATAGACAGAGAAAAAGTGTAACCAGGCTATGCCCCATTGGCCGTAGGACACAACCTCTTACACCCACCAATACCCGAACTATATTCCTGCCTGGTCTCCATTTTTCCTTTCCACCATTTTATCATGAGTGATCTTAATAATCACCTATTGTGTGTAACGGCAGGTTACTCACGCTACCAAAATCCTGAGCATAGCAGCTACTCGACCTATACTAGTAGGACTCATAGGTAGGTATATTTATGCATGTAGTTTCCATAAAATGCCTGGAATGTAAATGCACATCACATATATATATATATATATATATATTCAGATATCATTCAAAATAAGGGTTATGCACTGGGGCTTACCTTGGACAGGCGGGGTGTCAACAAAGTTAGCAACTGAAGGCTCTGGGGCTCCCTCCTGTACGAGAATGTCCTCCTCATACTCTTCAATGATCTCCTTGTACTCATGTTTGCACGTAGGCACGAACTCTACCAACTCGTTATCTAAATGCATGAAATGATGATGCAACATTTAGTAATATGATAATAGCAACTCTTAAAATAAAATACATATATCAAGTTACTAATCTAGCTCTACCGACCAAGACGCTAAGTTGCCTATCATTTCCACTAAACAGGTATGAAACATTTCATGTATTAACTTAGTAACTAAAGGCATTCTTACTCTTAATATCGATTTACTCTATACATGATAAAACAAGGAGTACTAGCTACTCTATTTATCATCCTATTCTAAGGCTACAAAAATTACAGTGAGCATATAATAATCTAATGGACCTACTGTAAAACTTTTATATCCAAAGCTATTACCAATTTGCCACAAGAATTCCTACGATTATTAATCTAAATGATATTAGCACTTCCAAATGATTTAATAGACCTTAGCATCAACAAAGACATACATAAACTAATCATACTATCAGGTAGACCACATTTTTAGGAACTCAACAAAATTTATTTCATAATTTTTGGCTACTTATGTGAATTGATATTAATTTCCAAAGTTCAACTTATAATGTAAATTATAAAGCTAATTCTATCCTTTATAAAATGGAAAACGAAATCTAACGCGCGTGGTCCACGAGCAAGCGGCGCGGGCCACTCCCGCGCAGCGCGCGCGCACGCGCGACTCACTGATGCGGCCCACGCGGGGGCAGCCCAACCGCGCGATGACGGCCCGCGACGGGGAGGCCCACGCGCGCCGGTCTATTTGTGAAAACGACCTTGAGCTATTTGTGATTCCCTCCAAGGTTCGCAACACTATTCTTACAAATCAAGCTTAAACAAAGCACTGGCCTCTTTACAACGGCCAGAAGGCCACCTGCGACGGACGGCCATGTGCGACGGACATGGCCAGCCAACCGAGACCTGCTTCGCCCAAGATAGGGAGCCGAACAGCACCTACAACCCTAGAGCCTACCCTAGCCGAGTTTACAGGGGTGACGGAGCTCACGGAAGCGGCGGCCACGGCACGTGGCCATGCGCGACGGCGACACGACCACGCCAACCACCCTAAGCCACCGCGAGGAGAGCTGGCTAACTCTAAAGCTTCACTAACGTACCCTGGTTGCTACTGTGGTGATGGTTTGGCCGGAGATTCCCCGAATCGAGCTGGCCACGTGCGACGGTGGGATGTGGTGGCGCACTGTGGTGACACCATCGCGTCAGCGACAAAGAGCGGTGAGCGGCAAGGCTGAGCATGTGGGTGGAGGAAGACCCTGGCGAAGGTAATGGTGAATCTAATTGAGGTGACGAGCGACAAGCGAAGCAAGCTGTCGCCGACGACGCCAAGCGCGCGCCAAATTGGCGCCCGATTGGCCATCATCAAGGCTGCGGGTGGCACAGGTAGTGAGAGGACAAGAGAGCGCAGGTGTGGACAAGGCGAATTGAAGAGAGGTGACTTTTTTTGGCGCGCTCGTGGGCGCAAGGCGACGACGACGGCAGAGAGAGAAGCAGGGGCACACGGGCGGACGGGACGGCTGCGGGACCCGTCAGACGTCAACTGGGGCGCGTCTTGGTGGGCTGCGGGTGCCGTGGATCGAGGGATCCTCGCCCCAATTGCATTGGACGAGCGAGCGCGTCGGCGACAGGCCGTGGCCCACGCGCTGCGGCGCCATTAATGGCATCGCGACGGCGTGCATGGCCACACGAACGGCACCCACCCGGTCAGAGAGGAACAGCAGCACAGCGCAGACATGACGCGACGCGCGCGTAAAGGCAACGACACAACGAAGCAGAGCGGACATGCGACAGTGGACCGGCCAGGACGTCGGGCCCACGACGACAACAGCAGGGGCGCGACGGGGCAGAGCGGCTAGGCAAAACAAACCCCAGCATCCCGCCGAGCGCGGCGGTGCGCGTGTGTGCGTGCGTGCGTGCGCGTGTGCATTGGATGGCCGATGCTGCGACGCCGAGTGTTCGAGGCACGGTGATCGCGCCCACGCGATGAAACTGGCCAGGAACGTTATGCACATGATTTTTAAAGCGTTCGAAAAACCCTAAAACGTTGATCGAATCGTCAAGCCACCTTATGCAATTCTTAAGAGGGCATAATAAGCTACTAAAACAAGCCATGAAACCACACCACTACTTAATCCAATTCTCCTACAAAAACTATCAAACAAGGCTTTGTCAAACCATTTTCTAGACTTATGAAATCGGCTAAGTCCCGATCGGATTCGCGTCAAATTCGATTTCCAAGCTATTCGGTATGCTAGCTAGTGAATTCCTTTCTCGACCGTAGGTATTTCATCGTCATCTACAAAGTTCATACTTCCAACTTTACTAAAGTTCCGTATATACGTTCTGTAATGTTTTCGTTCAATAAAAATTCGTGAACATTTGTACTTGATAATTTCATGCATCACAAACAACCTTTCGTTAGGCATTTCCGTTGGTCGTTCTAAGTTACGTACATTGATTTACACCCTATATTACATACATTTACACATAAATATAATGCTCATGCAGTGTTTTAGCAAAAGATTGCACAGTGTAACACCAAGGGTGTTACAGTAGGTGGCTTGCATTTTGAGTAGGCTAGCGCAGCACTCGTTTTGTCTCATATTTGTCTAACCGGTTTGCTAAATGTTGTTGTAGAAATTTTAATATGCTATTCATCCCCCTCTAGCCATTAGCACATTTCAACTATGTATGGATAGGGTTTAAAAGGAAAGCCCACATGGGTGAGGTTTAGCAGTTCAAAATACTACTCCCTCCATCCCAAATTGTAAGACGTTTGACTTTTTTGGCCCCAAGTTTGACCACTCGTCTTATTCAAAAAATTTGTACAAATATAGTCAAATTTAAGTCATTCTTCAAGAATTTTTATTAATAAACCAAACCACGACGAAAGAAGTGATATTTTACACAAATTTTTGAATAAGACGAGTGGTCAAACTTGGTATCAAAAAAGTCAAACGTCTTATAATTTGGGATGGATTGAGTACCTTATAATTTGGGACAAATTTTAAACGTTCGATAGCTTAATTTCACGATGGAGTATGGTTTTTCATTTAATTACTCTCTGTGAACCAAAATAAAAGGTTATTTGAACTTGATCATAAGAATGCATATTGCCTATTAATCATTGATAGTAGAGTTAAGATCCTGCTATATGTGGTAAGTGTATTAATTTGACTACTGTTATGCATTTAATTAGGGTTATAAATGAAAGGAGCAAAAGGATTCTTTGAAGTTATTATAGACGTATATTTGGCTTGTCTAGGACTAGATCATCTTCTGTTTTGTACTAGAGAGAATAGAAGGCATGATTTTGACATAAAAAAACTAGTCTCGTTGTGCGCTTCGATATCCTGCCTTGAACTATGAATGTTTATTAATATTTTTTTGGAACAATTATATCTGTCTAAAAATGCAAGTGCATTTAGAAAATTCAATCTTTGCTTTAATTTCAATATTTAGTCAAATAATGGTATAAGTATCTTCAGTGTCTAAAAGTTATATAACTCTGTCCAACTACCAAAATGGATTTATTCTATGTTGGTTTGCACATCTATAATTGTTACCATTTGAGAAAAAAAATGTTCAAAGTCGACCTTAAAAGATTGAACCAACAAAAATACAAGATGTACCTTTGAACCGGTTGGAGGTGGGGTTGCTAGGGTCGCCTTCCCAGGTAGGGATGAAAATTGTACAAGAACAGACGTGAAATCCCCTTAACCATTTTCATTTCCGCATTTGATAAAAAAAACAAAGACTTGGACTTAGAGTGCCGAGAATGAGAACAGAAACAGAATCTACGAAAATATGGAAACGGACAAACATAGAAGAGAGCTGGGAAATTGAACTAGATGATAAGGCTTTGAGTGGCTATGTGGCAGTTAGGTTTCCTTAAAAGTTTTGTCTTAATTCTTAAATTAATATTTGTCATGAAAACCTGAATGTTCATTTTAGAAAGATATAGTACACGATAAGATATACTATTGTTCCTTTTAAAGTAATTTTGAATAGTTAATGTAGTTAAAGTAATCTGTTATCGATACGGGTGTATTTTTTGTAAACTTAAATAACAATAGATAAATCGGTCATTTAGTATAAAACTAAAATAAAATACTCATTCTGTTATAAAATATCATGTATTTTTAGTTGACCTAAGTTATACTACCTTAACTTTAACAAGGACTTAAAAAGTTTTAACATCTACTATATAAACAAATAAGTAACGAAAATACATTTCATATTATATCTAATGAGTTTGATTTAATATTATAAATATTATTATTTGTTTTTACAATTCTAGTAAAGTTAGTGAAATTTTAACTTGGAACAACTAAAATTCCCTAATATTTTTAGGATATACTGTACACCTTAAAACCAATGGAGTACCACCTTGCACCTTTACTAGCATTTGGTCTATCCTTAGACTTGTACCTTAATTGTACTGTTCCTCTATTTATTCTAAATATAAATAATACTGTAAGATGTTTTAATTTTTCTAGATATATTGTTTTTCTATATATTTGGATATAGTTTATATCTAAGCGTGTAGTAGACTAGAAAAATAAAAACGTCTCGTAATTTAGAATGAATGGAGTAGTATTCAGTTTTTTATTTGTCCGCTTCAATCGGTTTCCCTCAGATTTTCTCTCGTTCGTTGTTGTTGAGCATGCTAGTACAGTAATCTCCGTTTGAAGTGTGTGCAGTGCAGTGTGCTCAGTTGCAACACAGCGACAGTGTTAAACACAGCTGTCTTTCGGTGGTTCAGGATCGTAAAAAGGGATCCTGTTTGTGTTTGACCAAGCTACTTTAACATTGCAGGTTCAACGCACCAATCGAGTCGAGCGAGCACGCAGTGAATGTCTATCACAGCATCTCCTACTAGGACTGCATAAATAAATAACGGTTGTCAGAGCCGTCGGCTCGGCCCATTGTCCTAGCGGTGCCCAAGATTAGGCCCCGTTTAGATACGAGAAATTTTGGTTTTTGGCTACCGTAGTATTTTCGTTTGTATTTGATAAAAATTATTCAATTATGGACTATTTAGGTTTAAAAGATTCGTCTCGTTAATTACGAGCAAGCTGTGCAATAGTTATTTTTTTTACCTACATTTAATGCTATATGTATATGCCGTAATATTTGATATGACGGAAAATCTTGAAATTTTTTGGATTTTGGGTAGAATCCCGGGCCTTATCCAAATGGCAACATCTCCCGGCCCGGCCGCCCCCCTCGGTCCCGGACAGGACAGCCGCACGGGCGTGGGTTTCCGCGCGCCTCCCCACCGAACAGCCATCCGACGTCGGTCCTCCGGCCTCGCCGCCGCGGGCCCCGCGCTCCTCATCCGTAGCCGCGGCCGGGGGCAACGTGTCGACAGGAGGTCGCGCGCTCGGGCGTGCGTGCGGGGCCTGGGGCGCCTATGAGTGGGGCTCGGGTTGTCCCCGGTCAACCGGGCAGCGCGCCGGGTCGGAGCGTCTCTCTCCGCACGTGGGGTGCGGTCGGAGGAAGGGCTGGGCTGGGGCGCACGTGTGGGACAGCTGGCGCGGGTGCTTCGAGTTTTGACCGCGTGGGGGGCTCGCCGGTACGGAATCATCGGCTCGGCCGGGCCCGCTTGGACTTGAATTGGTGGTCGTACGTACCGCTGCACAATGGGCCGAGTGCGGGCTACTCCTACGACTCGTTTATTGTGTGCTGTGATGGCGATGCTATCTTATCCTTGCATCTCTCTTTTATCCTGTCCTCTCGCCTTGGTATTTACTGAACCAGCTGGACTGGAGATAGTCGGACGCACGACGCGTCAGGTCCTCGTGCTCCAAACTGTAAGGCTAATCCCACGACACTCGCAAACGCCAACCACATGAACGCATGGTTTGTGTGGCTAGACTCGCAGGGGGAGCATATAAGCCGACAACAATAATCATATATATGATGAAACGCATACAAGACAACAGCGTAGATACTATCCAAATAAAAATTTATTTTGCGATATACATAAAAGCTAAAAAAAGCCAGTGCATGTTACAAAGAAGAAGGGAACAACATTTAATTAGCATTGGGTATCTAACTTTCACTCGATCCGTCCAATTCTTAGGCCTAATAACAGAAACAAAAGAGATGAAATTAAAAGGCATAGAAAAGACTAATCCTATATATTACAGAAGAAGAACAAACAATTAAAGCACTACTTAGCATCATTATATTGCTAATTGAATAATTAACTAGCTAATTGAGGAGGAAGCATTATGGAGGCACCGTGTTGGGGGTGCCAGGCCCCCCTCAGCGCCTCCCTCCCTCCGCCACTGGCCAGTAATAAACAACAACAAAAATGTGACATCATCATATTTACTCTACGTTGGTAATATGTCCAAGAGGCAGTCATACCCGTTATAGATTAGATCTGTAAGCGGGCTAAAACATGATAACGATCCCACGCCTGCCACAGAGTAGGCAAGGTTTCATGAGACCGGCCTTACCTTATATAGCCAATAGGCAAGGGTTTACATGAGACCGGCCTCGCGTGCTGACCGGACGGATTAGGGTTGCGTGTCGATGTAGCTGGCCCATTCTCACCACTATGAAAGGATCTTCGGATGCTAAAGGGGGCAAGTAAATAGTAAATAGCCTATAATTTAAAATTTGTGCAAGCACACAAACATCAGGCAAAATGCTTAGATACAAAGGTTTCCCTAATATATCTACCACTAGCTGAATTTTGGCTGAAACTGGCTGAAAAACACTGTTCTGGCTGAATTGTTGTGAGAGGAAAACACTGTTCCGGCTGAAAAAAGAAGCCGAACAAGCCAGCTTCTGGGTAAGCCGAACGGGGACAACAAGCATGAGGTGAGAGCAACCTACACAATTCTTCTATCAAGAATGTAAACTAAACCATGTCACTAGAATTGATTAAATAGGTTTTGTTTCCTAGGATGACAAATGTTAATATCTCTACTATAGGAATTGAAATATCACAAAGTAATGTGCACAAGAGTAGATACCAGTATCACACAAAGGAGAGACACAAAGTTATATCCTCATGAACTGTGGTTCAGAAACTTGTTGGCTACACCTACATCCATGTTGAGGCAAGTCCTAGATCACCACTCCTATATCATAACAACCTCGCAAGGTTGGCTCCATTGTGAGCAATAGATCTTGCACTACTAGAAACTCAAAATTCCCTGTCGGTATAAACGCAACCGATAGAAAATTATCATTATCCTGCCGGGCAGGGAAAACCGACAGAAAAATTAGTAAAACGACAGAAAAATTGTAAATATCCTGTCGGTATATTTGATACACACAGGAAAATTTATATATTTTCTGTCGGTACATATTTTTTCTATCGGTATTTTTCTAACACATAGAAAAATTATGAGAAAAAAACCAACGCGCCAAAATTTGCTGCCAGTCCAAACATCCGGCGCCAAGTGAAAACCCAAAAGGAATCTGGTGTAGCCTCCAGCTCCAAAAGGAAAAAAAAGAGGCCCACATTGATACGTTTTTTTAACAGGGCCCACAGCTAACATCAGTTGACATCACTCCAGATTTCTCCTCCCAACTGATTTTTGAACCAATGTTGTTATCATGCACTTCTAATTACTGCCTAATAATTTTCATAGATCTGATTCCTTGAAAATAGTTAGCAGTGTTTTGTTCTACATGACTTATGATTACTACTACTACCCTGTAGCAATCTAACTAATATTTCTCTTCATATATATATAGGCCACTGGATCTTCTCATGTTGGCTCGTAATTGACAAATGACAATGATGCAGATGGCCACAATGAAGACAATCTCAATGCCGCCAGAGCTGCATTGGAAACACTTAGCGGCCATAGTGGAAACCATGCACGAAGGTGGGAGTCATCACAAATAGATAATGCCATTTTGGGTTCGTAGTAGAAGCTGTTGGTAGTGGCCACTTCTGACCTTTAGATAGTAAAGGTGCAGCCAAGAAGTTGATACCATCTTTTGAGAAAGACAAATTGACTAGTGGATGCTTTTTGTGAAATTATTTATGTAGCTGTGGATGCAAGACCTATTGACATCTTAATTATGTAGGATGCAAACCTATGGACATCTTAATTATGTAGCTGTGGATGCAAGACCTATGGACATCTTAATTTGTGGTTGTTGATGCCAACTGTGGGTATCTAATCTATATGTATGGCATGTGGATGATGACAAATTGATGCAATATATTTGTCTTCTAGTTGAAAACCTTATAGAATCAGATGTTATGTTTGTGCCTGTACTGTTATCATGAATATCGTATGAAATTATAAATAAATGAGGTTCTTCTATGACTTGGTGACTGCAATTATTTCATGTCGATACGTTATAATTATACTATCGGGAGAGGATGACGGGAAAACTATAATTCTCCTGTCGTGGCGGCGCCGTCAACAGAAAAAGCAATATTTCCTGTCGGTACAAATTTATTTTTTTGGCGGTCCAACGCTGACAGGAAATTTTAATCCTTATCGGTACACATATTTTCCCGTCGTCATTTACTGACAGAACTAAATTCTAGACCTGGCGACCCATAATTTTTCTATCGACGCCCCACTCGACAAGAAAAATGGTAAACTGACAGGAAAATAATCCAACCGACAGAAAAAAGTTATTTCCCTATCACTTTAGTTCTGTCAGAATTTTCCTGTCGGTACACCGAAAGAAAATTTATTTTTTATTTTTTCTGTCGGTTTTTTGCTTTTTTCTGTCGGTTTTTTACCGATAGGAAATTTTTGGTTTCAATAGTGTTGAGACGACTCAATCGCAAGGAGCTCTGCAAGGACTTTTTCTACTAGAGTGGTTTATTTGCCTCTTCCGACAAGGATGGACCCAATAACTCCTCACAAATCACTTTCGGAGAATCTCACAATATTCTATTGAGTGCTTTGACGACGAGTCCCGCTGCACCATATCGTCTAGGTATTGACAACCACCAAGAGTAACAAAACAAATCCGCAGCAAACTTGATCTCTAGTGCCACTCAATGTAATCTCTTGAAGCACAAAGCACTAGAATCACTACAATCTCACCAAGAATGCAATCTCAAGTAAGCAAACACGAGTGATTTTTTTTCTTTTTTTAGAACATTTTTCTTTGTTCCCATAACACCTTTTGTGCTAGCATCTCCCTGCAGTTGTGGTGCAAAATAGCAGAACACCCTGGGCGCTTTCCATTCATCCCGAACAATATAGAAAAAACTATTTTGCCATATATTTTCCAAAAAAGGTTATGTTTGGCATGGCTCCACCTTGCTAGTGAAGCCGGGTTTTTTTTGCTTCAGCTCCATGAACAGCTTCATCGATGGAGCTGAAACCGTTTTGATAAACCATTTGATAAAACAGCACCACATGTAAAACTCCTTAAAACATACTCTCAAAGAACCCTATACATGGCCTACCAGGACAAGGTGAATGTCGGTGCAGGACCAACGGGATACCCCGCAAGGGAGAGAGAAGATCTAGTCTAATTAGGATTCTCCCCATGTAATCTTAGTAGTAGTATTATTCTGTAATCCTACTAGAAACTCTCATTATAAACCGACTAGGATTCTGACCTCCTGACTATAAAAAGGAGGGCAGGGTTCCTAGATCAGGACTTTTGTAACAACACAACAACACACAATCAATCCAACGCAAAGGCTAACGCCGACTGGACGTAGGGCTATTACTCGATCAACGATCGAGGGCCCAACCAGGATAAATCGACTGTCTCTTGCGTTCACCGTCGATTTCCGCATATGCTGAAGCCCGAACATACTGTCTCGGGTAACCCCATGACAAGCTATCGGTGGTAAAACATCGACAGCTAGTGCGCCAGGTAGGGGCTTTCGGCGAATTTGCATCCGAGAGCTCGATGGACCTCGACAGCATGATCTTCTCGACGGGATCAACTTTCATTTTTGGCTCATGGATCTATGAGGCGGACGACAATGGTAAGCTCCAAAGCCGTTTCCTCAAAGATTTGAATCACCATAAAGACTATTCTATTTCGGCGACTACGACTGATCAAATCACCGGAAGATTCGCGCAGCTCATGATGTCCGATTCAACTCAGGTTTTGCGGCTTTGCGCATCCGACTCGAACTCAGGCTCCGCATCCGAGATAGAGTCTTATCCGAGTTCTTTCGGGAAACCGAGTTCTTTTCTGGTGGGGCTTAAGAACGCGGCCCTGGCCTATCAAGAATACAACTCGGAGTACACGTAGAATCTTTTCAAGAAGTCGGATCCTTTTCCGCTCGGACTCCACAACATGACAACATCTTATCAGACATAGCCCGAAGGATTCCTCGATCCGGTGCTTAGAATGCCACTGAAGGGAGCTCAGGAAGGTCTTGTACTAACTATAACATCTCAAGACTACATCGTCCACTGGCCGGACTCTGTTCCTGAGGATAGCAGTACCCGACTGGTCGACACGATAACAATGACAATTCTACCCTACCAAGAAGGAGACTCGATCTGCGACCTCGAGGCCTCTACTAAAGTTATCAGCAACTCCGACAGTGTGGAAACTAACACCAATAACAGAATAATTCACGCACGGGAAGTACTCATGGTTCATCATCCTCGATCACCATTGGCCCCCCGAGAAGCGCCCGATGTCAGGTCATCGGATGAATCAGAATCCAACATATCACCCTTTGCCTAGGGCTACGGTGGTGAGACCGAGAATCAGAAACAAGCCAGAGAAAGGAAAAACAAGTTGAAGCAAGGACGCTAACACCGTGCTAGGCAGCGCAAGGAAGCTTGGATCAGATATGAGTCAGAATTGGCTGAGTACGATAGAAGAAAATCACAACGAGAAGTCGAAGAAAGACGCATGGCAAATACACCCTACGATAAGATCCGAGAAGCATTAGAAGAACTCAGAGCGACCTCACATCCCAGTGAAAAACAAGAACAGCTCCGGGATTTTCTCCGGTCAGTAGCCCTGAGGACGCACGAAGAAAGGACCCACTCAAGACTACCCGCTAGATCAACGACCCATAGGCAAGAAGATCAAAATCAAAGAAAGTCCGCTTTCGAGAGACTTGGACCAAGTGGAAGTCATAACAGAGAAAGTAGAAGGGACCATAGTCAGAGCAACCGAGTTGAACAACCAAGAAAGACCAGAAGCAGGGCGCCTGCCCAGACAGCCTCGCAGGATTACTCTCATCAAAACAACAGTTGGCCAGAAGGAGGTGCCGAATCAGAATTCAAAGAAGCCGGAACGCACGATAGATTCCCCTATTTTGCAAATAGACTTGCGTCGATACGACTACCTCACAAGTTCAAACCGTCCAACCACTCTAAATATGATGGCCAGACTGAACCAAGGTAGTGGCTCAAGATATATTCGCAATCGATTGAACTAGCCGGAGGAGACGACGATATCAAGACCCTATTCTTTCCGATGGCCCTAGAAACCATGCCTCTCCAATGGTTCTACAAATTGAATCCAAGATCAATCAGAAATTGGGAGGACTTGCAAAGAGCTTTCTGTGAAAATTTCGCAGGTATCATTACACACCCAATCACCCACGCAGAGTTAAAAGGACTCAAGCAGAAGGGAGGTGAAAGTCTCAGAGATTACTATCGACGATTCAGCGAACTACGAGCTCAAGTACATGACATCACTGAACGAGAAGTAATTGAAGCTTTCTCTTACGGAATCATGGCTAGATGGCAATTTCAAGACTTCTGCAAAGAAAATCCAAGAAACAATGAAGAATTCAGACGAACAGTAGAAAAGTTGATTACTGCAGAAGAGAAAACACAAGAAAGGTTCCCAGATAGAAGCAACTGAGACAACCCAGACAAGCAAAATCATCGAAATAGCAGACATCAGGAAAGAAAACGTGGACCAAACAACACCGTGGCGATGGCTGACAAATCAAAGAAGTTTTACAAACCCAGAAGATATGACGACATTGAAAACATGCATTGCATCTTACACCCTAATGGAAAGCACACCATCGGAAATTGCTACACCTTCAAAGATCGATACACAAGAAAAGATAGTAAGGAGAACACCAAAGAAGACAATCAGAAAAAAGATGAGAACAACCACGAAGACAAGGGATTTCAAAAATCCAGGGGGACGGTAGCAGTGATCTTCGCTAGGGCCCTAGATTCCAGAAGCAAACATCAAGAAAAATTAGCACTACGAACTATCATGGCAGCAGAACCGGCTACTCCAAGATATCTCAATTGGTCACAGTATCCAATCCAATTTTCAAGTAAAGACCAATGGACTAGCGTAGGAAACGCAGGCCATTACCCACTGGTTCTAGATCCAACTATTGCCGGTATGACTGTCACCAAAGTACTAATCGACGGGGGAGCCAAACTCAACATCATCTTTTCAGAAACGCTAAGGAAGATGGGACTACAACTCGCCAGCATAATTACACCAACAAGTACACCTTTTTATGGCATAGTACCTGGCAAGGCAGCCATGCCACTTGGACAAATTACTCTACCGGTTACTTTTGGAACTCCCTCGAACTACCGTACAGAGTTCATCAAGTTTGAGTTTGCGGACTTCGATTCATCATACCATGCAATCCTCGGGCGCCCAGCGCTAGCAAAATTAATGACAATACCGCATTATCCGTACCTACTGCTTAAGATGCCAGGACCTAACGGTGTCCTTTCTCTTCGAAGTGATTTGAAGCGCGCTTTTGACTGCGACGTTCAGGCAATCCAAATCACAGCCAAAGCACAAGTCGACAATGGTAGAAAAGAAATAGCCATTATTACCGCAGAAATAAGCCAAGAAGAACTAGAGATACAGGCTAAAAAACCCAGCATCCTCGCACCACCAAAAGAAGCCGACGTCAAGCAAATCGACCTGGGCACTGGCGATCCCTCCAAGACAGCAACCATCAGCGCCCACCTCTCGACAAAATAGGAACTCACGCTCACCAACTTTCTTCGGGACAGCAAAGATATCTTCGCTTGGAAGCCGACCGATATGTCAGGTGTCCCAGGAAAGTTGGCTGAGCACAGAATTGATATCAATGAAGAATCCAAGCCTGTAAAGCAACGGCTATGATGATTCTCACCTGACAAGAAGGCAGTGATTATAAAAGAAATCACAAAGCTAATGGCAGCCGGATTCATCAGAGAAATCCTTCATCCAGATTGGCTAGCAAATCCAGATCTAGTATAGAAAAAGAACACGGACGAATGGCGCATGTGTGTCGACTACACAGATCTCAACCAGCACTGCCCGAAAGATCCGTTCGGGCTACCACGCATTGATCAGATAGTTGATTCAACAGCAGGATCCACCCTATTATCCTTTCTTGATTGCTATTCAGGGTATCACCAGATCGCATTAAAAGAACAAGACCAGAGCAAGACATCTTTCATCACTCCATTCGGTGCCTACTGCTACAAGACCATGTCGTTTGGACTCAAGAATGCTGGAGCCACTTACCAAAGAGCTATCCAAACGTGCCTTGGTGATCAGATCGGCGAAAACGTAGAAGCATACGTGGATGATGTGGTTGTAAAAACAAAGAACCCGGATACACTGATTGAAGACTTAAAACAAACCTTCGAGAACCTGAAAAGGTGGAGGTGGAAATTGAACCCAAACAAGTGTGTATTCGGAATTCCTTCAGGACAACTACTCGGATTCTTGGTCAGTCATCGTGGGATCGAAGCAAGCACCAAGCAAATTCAAGCCATAACAGAGATGGGCCCACCTCGAAGCGTCAAAGATGTGCAAAAACTAACAGGCTGCATGGCGGCACTCAATCGTTTCATTTCAAGGCTCCACAAAAAAGGGTTACCTTTCTTTAAACTACTAAAGAAGACAGACAAGTTCGAGTGGACGGAAGAAGCCAATGAAGCTTTCAAGAAACTTAAGGCATACCTCACCTCCTCACCAGTTCTCACACCTCCAAAGAAAGACGAAGACATGATGATGTACATTGCGGCAACTTCTACTGTGGTCAGCACGACAATAGTAGTAGAAAGAGAAGAAGAAGGGCACGTGTATAAAGTACAACGCCCAGTATACTACATCAGTGAAGTACTGTCAGAATCAAAAATCCGGTACCCGCATGTGCAAAAACTACTCTACGCCCTACTGGTCACTTCACGCATGCTTCGCCACTATTTTGAAAGCCACAAGATTACCGTGGTGACAGATTTCCCACTCGGAGACATCTTACACAACAGAGACGCAACAGGGCGCATATCTAAGTGGGCGGTTGAACTCGGTGCTCTCAACATCGATTTTACCCCATGGAAAGCAATTAAATCTCAAGCCCTTGCCGATTTTGTTGCCGAGTGGACAGAGATTCAACAACCTATGTCAAATACAATCCTTGACCACTAGAAGATGTACTTTGATGGATCACTCAAGCTAGGCGGAGCCGGTGCGGGCATTCTCCTAATTTCTCCAGACGAAAAACAACTCAAGTATGTCCTTCAGATATTATGGCAAGCTACCAACAATGAAGCAGAGTACGAAGCTCTCATCCACGGGCTACGAGTGGCAATTACCCTCGGAATCAAGCGATTACTCATATACGGTGATTCGGCAGTAGTCATCAACCAAGTCAACAAAGATTGGGACTGCACCAAAGAAAACATGGGTGCTTACTGCGCTGAAATCCAAAAACTTGAAAAACATTTACAAGGATTAGAAATTCTACATGTCCTACGCGATTCCAACATTGCAGCAGATGTCCTCGCCAAGCTCGGATAAGACAGGGCAAAGGTCCCACCCGGCGTATTCATAGAGGAGTTATCAGCTCCTATCAAACAACCCGGTGAGATAGCCCCAGAACTCACAGCCAAAGGCAACCAGATTCTGGTAATCAACACTTCATGGACACAGGCTTTTATTGATTATATCAAAGAGAATAAGTTGCCAGCAGATAAAGAGGAAGCTACCCGAGTTGTTCGTAGATGCAAAAACTACGTCCTAGTGGGGGACAAGCTCTACAGAAGAGCCGCATCATCAGGAGTACTCCTAAAATGCATCTCATTTGAAGAAGGCAAAGAAATCCTAGGTGAAATACACTCAGGTTGCTGTGAAAATCATGCTGCTTCAAGAACACTAGTAGGGAAGGCATTTCGCACCGGATTCTACTGGCCAACCGCTCTGAAAGACGCAGAAGAACTTGTCAGAAAATGCAAAGGTTGTCAAATGTTCGCAAGACAAGCTCATGTGCCAGCTCACAATCTCATATGTATCCCACCCGCTTGGCCTTTCTCCTGCTGGGGGCTGGATCAAGTAGGACCTCTCAAGAAAGCAAAGGGCGGTTTTGAGTACATCTTCGTAGCAATTGACAAGTTCACCAAGTGGATCGAATACAAACCACTCGCAAAATACAGTGCAGCCAAAGCAGTCGAGTTCATCCAAGACATTATGCACCGCTTCAGCATGCCCAATCGAATCATCACAGATTTAGGTTCTCCCTTCACAGCTATAGAATTCAAAAGTTGGGCACAGGATTGTGGCTTCGGCATAGATTACGCATCAGTCGCATATCCAGAAGCCAACGGACAGGTAGAAAGGGCCAATGGACTCATACTAGCCGGATTGAAACTAAGACTGTATGAAGAGCTAGCAGACTATGGATCAAAATGGATTGAAGAATTACCCAAAGTAGTATGGGGGCTACGAACTCAAATAAGCAGAGCCACCGGATACTCACCTTTCTTTGTAGTTTACGGATCAGAAGCCATACTACCTGCCGACTTGATTTGGACGTCACCAAGGATAGAATAGTATGACGAAGGAGAAGCAGAACACACAAGAAGATTAGAACTCGATAGTATAGAAGAAGTCAGAGTAAACGCTACCCTTCAATCAGCAAGATACCTCCAAAGATTAAGACGCCACTACAACAAGAATACCCAGCCTCTATCACTACAAGTCGGAGACCTAGTGCTAAGAAGAATACAAAAAACTGACGGACGCCATAAACTACTCAGTCCATGGAAAGGTCCTTTTATTGTCTCAAAAGTCACTGGACCAGGCATGTACACGTTAATAACTGAAGATGGGAAAGAAGTCAGCAATACATGGCACATCAGCCAACTAAGAAGATTCTACGTATGAAAACAACTCAAGGAAGAATACATGTACAAACCACAAGAGATCAATGTTCACGGCCAATAAAGATGATGTTCCTCGACAACATATGTATTATGGCTTGTCAAACGATCATGATCAATAAAGATGGTTTTCCGGCAACATATGTCTTATGATGGCTATCCCCGAGTTGTTTCCAAAAAGCAAAATGGCTGAAAATTCGCCTGAGCATCCCGGCTGAGAGCAAAATAGCTGAAAAGACGCTTGAGCCCGCCGATGAGGGCAGCTAACAAGCTAACACCCGAAACAAAAAAGCAAAATAGCTGAAAATACGCCTGAGCATCCCGGCCGAGAGCAAAATAGCTGAAAAGACGCTTGAGCTCATCGATGAGGGTAGCTAACAAGCTAACATCCGAAACAAAAAGCAAAATGGCTGAAAATACGCCTGAGCATCCTGACCGAGAGCAAAATAGCTGAAAAGACGCTTGAGCTCGCCGATGAGGGTAGCTAACAAGCTAACACCAAAACAAAAAAGCAAAATGGCTGAAAATATGCTGAGCATCCCGACCGAGAGCAAAATAGTTGAAAAGATGCTTGAGCTCACCGATGAGGGTAGCTAACAAGCTAACACCAACCAAAAAGCAAAATGGATGAAAATACACCGAGCATCCCGCCGAGAGCAAAATAGTTGAAAAGATGCTTGAGCCCATTGATGAGGGTAGCTAACAAGCTAACACCAACCAAAAAGCAAAATGGCTAAAAATACGCTGAGCATCCCGGTAGAGAGCAAAATAGTTTGAAAAGATGCTTGAGCCCACCGATGAGGGTAGCTAACAAGCTAACACCAAACCAAAAAGCAAAATGGTCAAAAATACGCTGAGCATCCCAAACCGAGAGAGCAAAATAGCGTAAAAGATGCTTGAGCCACCGATGAGGGTAGCTAACAAGCTAACACCAACCAAAAAAGCAAAATGGCTTAAAATACGCTGAGAGCATTCCCGCCGAGAGCAAAATAGTTTGAAAAGATGCTTGAGCCCACCGATGAGGGTAGCTAACAAGCTAACACCAACCAAAAAAAATGGTTTAAAATATACCGAGCATCCAAAACTAAGCCTAAAGATGCTAAAGCGATAAACTAAGCTCAAGCATAAATCGAGCAATTTTAAGACAAGACCCTCTAGCTCCTTGTGCCAAGAAGCAAGAGGCTCGGGGGCTACACTCAGATGGATGTACTTTTTCTTTAAAAAAGCACAAACTACTTGAAGACCCCAAGAAGCGCTACATGGTTTTGCTCAGCAAAGCACTCAGACAACGCTTGTACCTCTCGGCAGGACCTGAAGGAGAAAGATGAGGCTTCTAGAAATCAACCATGAAGTGCTCAGGGGCCTACCGATCCTAAGAAGTTTTTGCAACTAAGGAGAGAGACAGATGCTGAACACAGTTCGAGTTAAGCGAAAAAGCTGAAAAGAAGAAGCTGAAGACGCTTGAGATATCTGGTCCTAAGTCCTTTCAGTACTAACAAGAGCCCAAAGTTTGTCAAGACAATGTTCTATACCGAGTTGTTTACATGGTGTAGACGAAGGCCAGACAAGCACTCGACAGATCAAGAAAGGTTGTCAACACAAAGATCTACATATAACGAGTTGTTTACATGGCACAGAAGAAGGATAGAAAAGTACTCGACAAATCAAGAAAGTTTGTCAAGATAACATGAAGAGTTGTTTACATGGCAAAGACGAAAGCAAGACAAAGTACTCGGCAAGTCAAATAACTCTGATCACTTGGACAACTCATCCAAAGAATAAACAAGGCATCCAGGCAAAGAAGACATCAACAAAAAATCTTCATTCAAAAAGAAGTATAATGTCATATTACAAGGCGCGAGCATAAAGGTCAATTACATCAAGCGTCATCATCAGGAGAAGAGATAACAATATTAAGATTATCTACCTACTGGCTAAGTCTTCGACCTCAGGCTCCATCCTCTCAACGGCATCAATGTATTCTTGACTATCGGCTTCCTCTGCTATCTTGGACAAAGGCGCCTCTGGAGCAAGAACCCAGACCTAGGCCAGGACATTCTTGGTACACAGTTGGGCGCACCTCTTCACGAACTCTTGGAAACGAGTCGGAATTCGAGGAATTAACTAAGCCCAAGATTGCCCATCATCCGCTGGAGTTCGAAGAACATCGGCTACTGAATGAAAGGATTTCCACAAAGCTTTCTAGTTTTCAGTAGCCGTCGCCAACTTGCCAGACAAGTCTTCAATAGTTTTTTGGGCCTGCACAAGATCTCTATCAGCTCCACGCCTAATCAACTTAGCAAGCGCGAGTTCTTCCTCAGCATGAGTAATTACCTCCTCAGCCTTGTTGTGACTAGAACGAACAGGAGTCTTCATTTCATCAAAACCCTCCGAGAGCTTCTGCTTTTCAACTCGGAGAGCTAGACAAGGCACCAAACAACAAGTCAGCAGAAAGGAGAGTTTGAATACAGAAGGAAACAAAAAGAACCCGCAATACCATTGCACTCTTTCTTCGCGGCCTCCAAGTTCTTCACGGCCTCTGAATTCTTTAAAGCCTCTTGGATAGCAGCATTCCTCTACTTCTCGGCCTCAACAACCCGGGCACGAAGAGCTTTTTCCTCCTTCTGATGCGTTTGACGCTCAGCCTCCATCTCGGCCTGGCAGAGACCAAGCTTTGTTTTCAGGGCACTCAACTCAGAAGACAACTTCTTCTCGGTTTCCGACGAGAAAAAGAAGCCGGTATGGTCCCGAGAGAAGGACTGAACAAAAAGAAAGAGAGAAAAAAGACATAAGAACAGGAGAAAGATGAACATTCAAAGAAAGAACTTCAGAAAACTTACTTGGAGTTTTTCTCCAAAAGAAGTTGCAAAGGTCGCAAAGTCTCCCCAAGAAGCGGTCAACTCTAACAACCGATGAGTGGCATCAAATTGATGCACCACATCTTCGGTACAAAGAGGAGCGGAGGGAGAAGACGGTCGATGCGGAGAAGGCAAGATCAGGGACACATCATGGGAAGTCCCGGCTACCTTCCTAGATGAATCCACCACCATGGCCACGGTCACCTCTGGGGCAACCAAGTCAGCAGCAGCATCATCACCAGAAAACCTTGTCTCCCCCACAGCCACTTCACCGACCATGCACTCCGAGTCCCGAGGCTCTCAGACTTTGGTGGCACACCAGAGGATCTGCAAGAAGTCGACGGAGGGTCGAGAGAAGATGAAGGCCTGAAAGTTGATAAAGAAACTCGCCAATAAGAACAAGAGAAAAGGAGAACAAAAGCAAAGAGACAAAACCAGATTCACTCACCCAAACTATCTTCTTCTTCATAAAACAAAAAGAAGACCTCATAGGGGAAACAACAACAAGAAGAAAACATCACCACCACCCTCCTGACGACGGGGTGGCGGTCGATAATGGAACCCCGTAAGAACTCGAGCCCAATGACCGCTTGCTACAAAAAAGAGCAAGGGCAAAGTTAGAACAAGAAGAAGTGCTCAACAAAAGAAAGACAAGTAAACAACTCACCGGCGCGTAATAAGGGGCACATTATCGTCCTCATCTTCCTCAGTCTCTAGCAAGACAGCTACAGCGCCATCTAAAAAAAGAGAGAAAAGAACTCAGTCAAAGGCACAAATAAATAATAGAAAGACCAAACATATTAATATGCTCACCTAGGAGCATGCTACCTATAACTAGAGTACCTGGATGAGTACTCGGCCGAGACTTCTTGGAAGCAGGTAAACCAGATGAAGAACCATCCACTCGCCCCCTCTTTGAGACACTACGAGGACCTTGAGGGACTGGACGAGGAACATATTCTTCATATGCATCAACAACTCCGGAAGAAACTTCAGGAAACACTGTGGTGATTTGGAACTTACTGGTTACAGAAGCCCCAGCAAGGTTCTCCCTAGTATTCACCACGGTAGGGAGGACATCAAGGGGGATCAGGTCAACAAAGTTGCGCCCTAATTCCTACGAAAAGAATAAAACAACAAGACAAGGAAAATTAAGCAAAATGGATACATCAAAAGAAATACGTAAAGTACCCACACGAAGAAAAATGACTTACAATTTGGAGGCGGGTTGTTTGCAGAGTACTCGAGAGACAAGAAGTGGGACAACGCTTGCTCTTTTCAAAGATCTTCCGAGACGCCGAGTACCTCCTCGTCGGTCAACTCAAGGGCGGGGACCATGCGTGAAGGATCCTCACCCCAGTAGTACTCGAAGCCAAAGTTCTCTCGCCTTCAGAGGCTAAACACGACGATGAAGAAAGCTCGAGACAATACCGGCCGGTCAAGCCCTCATTGTGCTTTGTGAGTACTTATCCTATCAAGAAATGGCTAGATCGCCTGAACCTCAGCCGTCGTCACAGGGTTCTTATCCCATCGGTCATTAACCAAGGGACCAGATCTAGAGTGAACATCAAGAGGAGGAATCAAATTGGCGGTGTAAAACCAATGCACACCAATCCACGCTAATCCCTCACAAATCAACCAGGTCATAGTCAAAGAACTTGCTCTTAAGACCCTAGCGAATCGAATCCCATCAACACCAAGAACACCGGTGTCTTCACGGAGGGTTGGGGTTTCGAGATGAAAGAAGCGAAGAGAAAGAAGAGAAAGAGAAGGGGAATTCAAGGAAAGTTTCACAAAGATAAACAAAGATAGAAAGGTGAAGGACTGCATTGGGGCAAGATGATTCAAAGCTAATCCCAAAATAGCCGAGAAATTGATGAAGGAAGGCGAAGCAGAAGGCAAAGTCCAAAGACGGATGAAGGAGACGAAAAGAACGATCTCACCAGACCTAGGCGCAGGACCCGATGCTCGCTCTGGAGCTCTCCATTCAAGAATGTCCTTGCTCGATCAAACCATCACGACAAGCTCGCATTGTTTCCTTTGTTCTTGCTAGTTCTTGATTGCTTGCGGGGCAAGGTCCCTTGCAGTTGATCGGGAGCCCTAGTGGCTGGTTGTCGCTCCACAAGATCGTGACAAGCTTTGGAGGTTCGATCCATCATCGAGCCGCCAAGCCTTCACAGAATCAACGGCAGCCCTCATGGCCACGAACTCTTGGTTCTCAATCACGGAAAGTGATGACTCCTCGTCCACAAAGGCTACTTGAGACTTGCTCGCGGTTTTCTTCCTACCCATGTACTAGCGGAAGCAAAAAGGCACTAGGGAAAGACAAGGCTAAGGCGGCGGCGCTCAGGTGACGGCGACAATGGCGACGATGTATTTCTAAAAGCTAGGGTTTCAAGGCAAAAGCGGAACAGTAAAGAAGAAGAAGATGAAAGGCCTTTAAATAGAATTTACAGCAGTAAAACGCGGCCCACCAGGCCCGTTAAAACACGGTGTGGGAACGCAACGGTCCATTTACTGACACAGCTATAATGACGGAAGGAACAAATCCACACAACGGTACAATTCAACGGGCAGATTTCAGACTTATCCACCCAGCACCATGGCGGAGTTATCAGATTACTACAAGAACAACCCGTCAACCATGAAGAAACGAAGGGCTACCTCACAAGGAACATAAGAACCCGGTTCTTACGTTAAGAACTCGAGAATCTCATGAACAACCAGGACTACAACAGAAAGATGAATGACAACTCAGAAGACAAGATTCTTTCTATTATAAGTGACTTCAAAAATAGAAGATTACAAATCTTACAAGACCCAACGAACTCGGTACTACGACAATCAAGGTAGCAAAGAGGAACCCGGACACAGCTAGGCTCTAGAATGACTACGTGCTCCAAATTGCTACTTGGTAGAACAAACCGCACTCGGCTACACTGTTTTCTTCAAAGGACGGACGCAGCACATCCAAGGCGGAGATCAGCGGCACGGTGGGACAACATGGACCAAAGGAGGTCTGCGGGCATCTGTCTACCCAAGCCCGATGTGATGCAGGATTAGGTGTTGATCTGCACCGGACAGTCGCAGGGCGGGTAAGGAGTATCAACCCATAACTGCTGGATGAAGGAACGCATCCCACATCACAAGACTTCCTCCAACTACCACCACGTACTTCCAAGTACAATGCCGCTGCGGGATTAGTCTACCTCTAATCCCTATCACAAGACTTCCTCCAGCTACGACAAGATGCACAGGAACTACAAAATACGCCCGGGGGCTGCTCTACTTCACAAACTACCATATTCATGACAACGAAGGATTCAGAACAAGCAACAAAATGTTCAATGATTGAAAACAGCACTCCGGGAGGATATTTATAGATCGAAGGAGCAGCGCACATGGACTAGGAGCACCAATGAAACAAGCCTAACAAAGGACACAGTGAAAAGACATGACTCAATAATGGAAGACTCAGGCGAGAAGGAACAGTACTCGAAGACGAGCATATTCGGAAGAATATGTCAACGCTGTACAACCCGTGAACAAGCAACATTTACACTCAACTACCACCATACAACCACACCTGACAAACAGCAAACTACTAGAGAATATGCCAAGACAATGCATCCGAGTTCTTTTTGAATCAAAGAACCCGGATAAATGATCAGAGGCTGCAACAGGGGAAGATTTCAGTTCCTTGAACAAATCAGACTCAAGACCCTTCAACTCTTTGTTCCAAACAACAAGAGGCTCGGGGGCTACACTCAGTGAGTGCACTTTTTCTTCAAAAAAGCGCACATCACTTGAAAGGCTTCTTCAAGACAGCAATTTTCAAACAACATAAGATTCAAGACCCTCCAGCTCCTTGTTCCAAATAGCAAGAGGCTCGGGGGCTACACTCAGTAAGTGCACTTTTTTCTTCGAAAAAGCGCACGTCACCAAGAAGACTTCTTCAAGACAAAACTACTTCAAGGACTCATGGCAAAAAGAAATCGGACCGAGCTATATCCGAGTTCTTTTTTATAAAGAACCCGGGTACATGCTCGGGAACATTTCAACAAAGGATCAGAGCGATTTCAAGACAAGACCCTCCCGCTCCTTGTACCAAATAGCAAGAGGCTTGGGGGCTACACCCAAAGGGGAGTATTTTTTTCTTCAAAAAGGTACACAGCACGCGAAGATCTCACAAAGCGCTACACGGTTTCGCTCAAGAAAGCACTCGGACGACGCTTGCTCCTGCTCGGCAAGACCTGAAAGAACAAGACGAGGCTTCTAGAGCTCAACCATGAAGTGCTCGGGGGCTTGTCGGTGCAGGACCCACGGGATACCCCGTAAGGGAGAGAGAAGATCTAGTCTAATTAGGATTCTTCCCATGTAATCTTAGTAGTAGTATTATTCTGAAATCCTACTAGAAACTCTCAATGTAAACCGACTAGGATTCTGACCTCCTGACTATAAAAATGAGGGCAAGGTTCCTAGATCAGGACTTTTGTAACAACACAACAACACACAATCAATCCAACGCAAAGGCTAACGCCGACTGGACGTAGGGCTATTACTCGATCAACGATCGAGGGCCCGAACCAGGATAAATCGACTATCTCTTGCGTTCACCGTCGAGTTCCGCATACGCTGAAGCCCGAACATACTGTCCCGGGTAACTCCGTGACAAGCTATCGGTGGTAAAACATCGACAGTGAAGCCAGGTGGAGCCACTATTTTTGGCTCCATGCCACCTCAAGCCTCTATGAGAGCACGATTTAAGGGGTGTCCTGGGTGAAGCCGTTTTGTTTTACCCCATATGGCTCCAAACGGTTTCTTAAGCTGATAGAGAAGCTGTGGCAAACGGGTCTAAAGTTTCAGCGCTGCTAGAGAAGCTACTTCCTTAAAGAAACTAGATTCGGGGATGTTTGCGAGGAGGAGAAAACCCTGCGAAACTAGCTTTGATCTAGTTATAACACAGAATCAATACTAGATATACACCCTCGACTTGAGTACTCATTCTTTGAGCGAAAGACGTAGTAGGCACGACATATGTGTCATCCCAACTTCGAAGCACACGTACTCCAGTACTATTTAATCACCATCTTCTATACACCTGATAAAAAAGACAAATTCAGCAGTTGTCAGGAGCAGAGCGCTACTGGAGTAGTAAAACTCATTAATTTAGAGAAAGAATTAAGAAAGAAACAGCGTTAGGATAAGCATGTGTCCGCGTATGCCGACCAGCGACCACGGTGTGAACATAGCGCGGGCAACGTAACTATGCTCGTGCAGTGATCAAACTGGAACCTGCGTACCCATCAGGCGTGCGACACATGTTTATCAGCCGTGCCAGCCAGTAGCGTAGTTTTAGCAGCTTGGTCCAACACCGCATTCAAAAAAAAAAAACTTGGTCCAACACCGAGTGCAGGTGGCAGGTGCTAGAAGACGACACGGAGCGATCCAATCCCAAGCAGTGCAGCGTCGTGGACGGACTGGCGAGACTGCTGAGGCCTGGAGCTTTCACAGTTTCACGTCACATGCATGGCACTGGCGCACGGCCTGCATCTGCATGCATGGACGGCCCGGGGTGCCTGGTGCAGATAAATAACCTCTGGGGATTACTTCAGCTTTTGGTACTCATCAGGTCGTCGTCGTCGTACCCCGTCTGGGCTTCTGGCAGTCCGGTCCACGTCCACCCTACTGTATTCTGGGAGATTTTAAAGGCGCCTGGCAAGCTAAGGCTGGCGTTGCATTGCATATATAAATAGACCGACGCCGGCCACCTATCCACCGGGGGCTTGCTGCTGGACGAGCGATCGAGGAAATGGTTTTCTGATGGATACAGTGGTAGCGGCCTGTGAACCTTGACTGCAAGCCTGGGCAGGTTTGGTTTTCCGAGCAATTGTGAGGCAGCGGTGGCTCCAGAGAGCGCGAACTCTGTCGTGTGTGCCCGTGTTGTGGCACGGATGAATAAACACAAAACACTCGGGGGGGCCTGGTGGCTCTCACATCACGGTCGCGCGCGGCATCGACTTGGCCAACAGATCGCCGATCACGTCAGGCCGCGCTGTACCGCACGCGTACGTCTGCGCGCCGATCAGGCTTCAGGCACCAGAGCTCTGCTCTGCCTTTGCCTCTGCGCGGGACCGGGACGGGAGGCAGGCAGCGGAGACCCGTGGCGTGTGGGACCGAGGCGACAGGCGACTAGGCGAGGAGCATCGCCGATCGCCCCTCGCCCCCGGGAAAAAGCAGCGGCGTGGTGGTGGACCTGACCGTGGCATGGCAACGCGGGCACGGCGGAATTGAACAGGCAGCGGGCGTGCCGCCTCCGTTTTGGGCCGGCAGAGGCATGGCATTGCCTGTCACTCAGGCCCAGGCTCGCGGGGCTGCGGAAAGCAAAGAAAGCAAGCGTCCCGGTCCGGCGGTCCCAGCCCCCCCTTCCCTGCCTTTGATGAGGCTTTGACGGTCGTCGCGCTCGCCTGCGGCCGCCGCGGTACTTGCCTGCCGGGGCTCTGAACCGCATGCTTGGCGCTGCCCCCGCGTCCTGTTCGATGCGCGGCCTCTGCTGACTGCTCGCTTTCAGGTGGTTCTGAGCGCTGCTCCGCGGTCTCATCGCGTCTCGTCGTCGTCTGATCGGGACTGCGTTCACGAGCGCATGCGCGCCAGCGTAGTACGTGTCCACTCTCCACCTCCACTCTCCACCAGAGGAGGGGGCTCAACGGCTCAATCGTGTTGGCGCACTGGATCATCGTCTAATGATAGTGAACTAGTCTTCGATCACTAGTCTCCCAGACCACTAGTCTTTTAAATTAGATCACTAATCTCTCAGACCAGACCACTAGTCTCCAGACCACTAGTCTTCCAGATCAGACCACTAGTCTCCCAGTCCAGACCACTAGTCTCCAGACCACTACACCGGTTCTGTCCGTACCCACACACTATGGATCGAGCTAGAAGAAGAAGGGAGAACAGAGCAAGCACGCACAATACAAGACAACAACGTTGGCCGAAGCCATGTCTGTGTGATGGCAAATCTGAGCTCTCTTTACTGAGTTGTCATACATGTCTATTTATACAACTCTAACTATCTAGTCCATGTACAGCGCCCATGCTGGCACAGTAACTAGATAACTGGACAGGTCGACTCTGCTACCGCTTTGCGCTGTTCCTCTGATCTTTCGCAGGTGAGCCGTCATGGCGCTACCACACTGCAGCGCCCTCTTCAGTATCACAAATAGGGGCAAAAGTCGGCGCCGCCTTCTCTTGCTATGTTCACACACAGCAGGCGGCTAAGTCGACGCCGCCTTCCTCTGCTGTGTTCACACAAGGTGGCAGTAGATTAACTAACAATCTTCCCCTAATCCTACTGCTAACCCTTGTATCCCCTCTATGTCGATCATCTCCTTCAGCTCCGTGAGTCAAAGTCGTCCGAGCGGCTTGGTGAGGACGTCTGCGAGCTGCCGAGCAGTTTCGACGAACTCGATGACAATTTGCCCTCCATCAACACAGTCCCTGAGGAAGTGGAACTTTACGTCGATGTGTTTACTCTGGTCGTGCAGAACCGATTCTTCGCGAGGGCGATGGCGGGCTGGTTGTCCACCATCGATCTTTGGTGGGTGAGCTTCCACGCCGGTTAGCTCACCCGAGAGCAGCGTAGCCACACAACAACAACACGCCGCCAGGCCGCCGCTACGTACTCTGCCTCGCATGTAGATAGCGCCACCACCTTCTGTTTCAACGACAGTCATGAAATTGGGGCCGACCCGAGGAAGACGAGTACGCCAGAGGTGCTCCGTCGTCCGTCGATGTCCCCCGCCATGTCTGCATCGCTGAACACCGTGAGTTGCAGCCTACTTCCCTCGGTCTTTGGGAAGATGATTCCATGATTCACCGTCCCCTTAATGTAGCGTAGTAGCCGCTTCACCGCAGCCCAGTGATCCTCTCTGGGATCCTCCATGAAGCGACCGACGTACCCACAATGAAACGCAATGTCCGGCTTTGTGTGGACTAGGTAGCGCAGCGACATCGCCGACGATGCTCCGGTGAGAGTGTTGCATCTACTTTCGCCGCGGTGCTGTCCTTTGTCAGCTTCAGCCGCTCCTCCATCAGAGTCACGCATGGCTTGCACTCCACCATGCCGCTCCACTCCAACAGCTTGGAGGCATACGCGCTTTGCCCAAGCGTGAGTTCCTCCTTCCCCTGTCTCACCTCGATGTCGAAGTAGTAGGAGAGAGCGCCGAGATCGCTCATTCG
This sequence comes from Miscanthus lutarioriparius, assembly GCA_904845875.1. Lineage (NCBI taxonomy): Eukaryota > Viridiplantae > Streptophyta > Magnoliopsida > Poales > Poaceae > Miscanthus > Miscanthus lutarioriparius. The sequence continues at coordinate 37,944,548 of CAJGYO010000008.1, read as the reverse complement.
AAAAGGAGCTGCCATCTCTCGCTTGAAGCTGTTGATATCATCCGTGCGCGCGCCGGTGACGATTAAGTCATCCACATACACGCCGACCACGAGTTCTTCTTTCCCCCGTCGTCGCGTGTAGAGCGCGTGCTCGGTTGCGCACCTTTGAAACCCAAGTTCGCCCAGTGTGGCGTCAAGCTTGGCGTTCCATGCTCGAGGGCTTGCCACAGCCCGTAGAGCGCTTTGCGCAGTCGGAGCACCCTGTGCTTCTCTCCCTTGACAACGAACCCTGGAGGTTGCCTGACGAAGACCGTTTCCGCCAGCTCACTGTTGAGGAAGGCCAATTTAACGTCCAAGTGATGGACGCGCCAGTCTTTTAATGCCGCCAAAGCAAGTAGCAAACGGACCGACTCCATGCGCGCTACTGGCGCAAAGACCTCCTCGAAGTCGATGCCCTCGCGCTGGACAAAGCCTTGGGCGACGAGGCGTGCCTTGTGCTTGACAATGGTGCCGAGCTTGTCCCTTTTGACTTTGTACACCCACTTTAGGCTGATCGGACGGCATCCTGGAGGTGGATCGATGAGCTGCTAAGTCTCGTTTTCCTCGATCGCCTTCATCTCCTCCAGCATCGCCCGTCGCCAGTTTCCATCGCGCTCGGCTAGCGCTAACGTGGGTGGTTCCTCTACACTGACGAGTAGCAGCTCTACGTCGTTGAGCAGCCTACCCGCCAGACCTGAGGGACCTGTGCCGCCGACGATGTCGTCCAGACTGCGGAACCTCAACTCCTCACCTTCGTGGTAGGCGTCCACAAACTCAGTGATGTCACTTGGAGGTGAGGCGAACTCGATTGGGGGTGATGGAGTTCCTTCTTCCGTCGGAGTGCCCTGCATAGCACCTGAAGTGCTCGACACTGCTTCTGGACTGCTCGTCATAACTCCTGCAGTGTTCGGCCACACTATAGGAGTGCCCAGCCTCAGTCTTGGAGTGGTCGGAACCACAGTAAGACGTCTTGGCTCTACCATGGGAGTGCTCGGCACCCATCCTAAAGTGGTCGCCACCACTGCAGAACCTCCTAGCTCCACTCCTGGTGTGCTCGGCATCCCTCCAGAAGTGCTCGACACTCTTCCCGGAGTGCTCGGCATCCCTCTTGAAGTGCTCGGCACTGCCCCAGAAGTGCTCGACTCTACCGCCGGAGTGCTCGGCGCTCCTCCCGGAGTGCGTGACACCTGTTCCGCACCGTCTCCACCGCTGTGGATGACCAAGTGCTTGACGACGAAGGTGTTGGTGAAGCCTCCCGCTTCCCCCGTGCTCGGACTGTGCCAGTCCCAAGCTGCCTCCTCGTTGAACACAATGTCGCGCGAGACAGTCACCTTGTCTCCGCGTGGGTCATAGAGCCGGTACGCCTTGGTACCCTCCGCGTAGCCCAGGAACACCATGGGTGTGCTCCTATCCTCCAGCTTGGTGAGGTTCGGCTTCGTCTTCCTGACGTGGCCGATGCAACCGAATGTCTGGAGGAATGACACGTTCGGCTTGCTCCCGTACCAAGCTTCGAACGGTGTCTTGCCCGTTAGGGCTTTGGTTGGAGCGCGGTTGAGGATGAACACCGCCGTGGTCACCGCCTCTCCCCAGAACTTTGTCGGCATCCCTTTGGCCTTCATCATGGATCGGGCCATGCCGACCACTGTATGGTTCCGTCGCTCCACCACGCTATTCTGTTGTGGTGAATACAGCGCGGTGTGATGTTGCCCCACACCTTGATCCGCGCAGTACGTAGCAAACTCCACCGAAGTGAATTCGCCACCCCGATCAGTCCTCAGTACATGGAGCTTCTTGCCGCTCTCGGCCTCCGCGCGCGTCTTGAACTTCTTGATCGCCACTGCTGCTTCGTCCTTGCTCGTCAGGAGTTGCAGCCACATGTAGCGACTGTAATCATCCACTAGTAGGAGGAAGTACCGCCGACCACCGCATGTAGCAGGCGTGATCGGCCCGTAGAGGTCGCCGTGAACTAGCTCGAGAGCTTCCTTCGCGCGATACTTGGCCACCTTTGGGAAAGGTAGCCTCGTCTGCTTCCCGGCCAGGCAACTGTCACACAGCTCGCCTCCATGTTTGATGTGGGGTAGCCCTCGAACCATCTTCCCCAGCCGACCAAGCGCGTCGAAGCTGAGATGTCCGAACCGGGCATGCCACATCCACGGTTCCTCGGAGTGCCTTGCCGCCAGGCAAACCGACTGCTCTACCTTCAGGTCGAGCGGTACAACCGTTCAGGGACCTCTTCACCTTGGCGAAAGTCGCTGCTCCGGTCTCTCGATCCTCATAACGCCGTCCTTGATCGAACCTTGCTACCGCGCTCATCCAGCTGACCAATGCTGATGATGCTGGAAACGCACGGGATGTAGTATACATCCGTTAGCGCACGGTGCTCCCCTGTTCGACATCTGAAGATGATGGTGCTACGCCCTTGGATAGCCACCCTTGAGCCGTCACCAAACTTCACCGTACCGGTAACATCACCGTCGAGCTCGAGAAGGAGTCCTTGGAGCCCATCATGTGGTTACTTGGCACCGAGTCCGAGATACCACCGCTGGTCCTGGTCGACGCCCACATGCCCAAGATGGACTTGGGCGCGTGGTTCGTCGAGGTTGACGGTCTTCAGCGTGGCCTTGCTAGATCCTTCCACCGTCGTCGCCTCTTCCCTCTCCATGGCCTCGACGTCGTGGCACAGGCACGTAACGTCGCCATAAGGATAGTGGCCTCATCCTCATCATCGGCTTTCGCCAGGTAAGCCTGAGCCTTCTTTTCCTTCTTGTGATTTGGGCACTCCCGTGCCCAATGGCCCATCTTCCCGCAACACCGACAGGCGTTGGAGTCGATTTGCTTCTTCTCCGAAGAAGCCCTATCGCGGTGCTTGCCCTTGCCACCGCGACTGGAGGAGGCTGCCTTCCCAGAGTTTCACCGAGCAGCCCACTCCTCTTCCGTCAGCAGGAGTTTTCCGCTGTCCTTCGTTGCTGTCGCCTGCCCTAGGCGCTCGTCCACCGCCCGTAGACGGCCTGCCACATCCTCAATGGTGAGGGTGGACAAGTCCAGCATCGTCTCTATGGAGAGAGCGATCTGGGTGTACTTTGCCGACACGGAGTGGAGGAACTTGGAGACCGCCTCCTCTTCGTCGATGGTGACGCCATGGCTCTTCAACTTGCTGATGAGCGCTCTGCAGGCGGAGGGAGAAGTCCTCCACCGTTTCACCATCCTTGAACTTGAGGTTTGCGTACTCCTACTTCAGAAGCTAGGCCGTTGCCTTCTTTGCGCGGTCGGAACCAACGCGCATCGCCGCAATGGCCTTCCACGCCTCCTTAGCTGAGCTCTTCGTCTCCAATGGTTCCCTATACTCCGCCGGTACAGCAGCGAGGATAGCCTCCAACGCTGACATGTCGTCTTCTTCCACGTCGGTGCCCTTGTCAACAAGTGATATCAGAGCCGTACATTGTTGGCCCACTGGATCACCGTCCAACGATAGTGAACTAGTCTCCGACCACTAGTCTCCCAGACCAGACCACTAATCTCTCAGTCCAGACCACTAGTCTCCCAGACCACTACACCGGTTCTGTCCGTACCCACACACTACGGATCGAGGTAGAAGAAGAAGGGAGAACAGAGCAAGCGCGCACAATACAAGACAACAATGTTGGCCGAAGCCCTGTCTGTGTGATGGCAAATCTGAGCTCTCTTTACTGAGTTGCCATACATGTCTATTTATACAACTCTAACTATCTAGTCCATGTGTAGCGCCCATGCTGGCACAGTAACTAGATAACTGACAGTGGTCGACTCTGCTGCCACCGCTTGCCTGTTCTCTGATCTTTGCAGGTGAGCCGTGCAAGGCGCCTGCACTGCAGCGCCTCCATCAGATATCCAAAGAGGGGACAAAGTCGGCGCCGTCTTCCCTTGCTGTGTTCATACACACAGGCGCGGCTAAGTCGACACCGCCTTCCTCTGCTGTGTTCACACAAGGTGGCAGTAGATTAGCTAACAAATCGCTCCTCTCAGGAGAGCACACGCGTCTACCATGTGGCCTCGCTTCTCCAATCTACTCTAGGAATACCTACTATTGCAGCTGCTGGAAAATGTGCGTGGCACAGCATAGAGGAGAGGTCCGTACATGGAATCATAGATCAAAATCGAGGCAGGATGATATTGACTCGTTGCACGCACTTATACCTCTAATTTGATTTTCGTGATTAATGACACTGTATGATTTATGACTAGTGGTCACAAATAATGAGCTCTTACGGAATTCTTGGCTTCTTTTTTTTTCTACTTGATTGACCAAGGTAAGCTAATTTTTATACAAAGCAAACTCTCCAAAGCAAAACGGCAAAGTAATAAACAAACAAAAAGTCTCCAACACCAGCTTACAAGGTACTTCCTCCGTTCTAAACTGCAAGTCGTTCTGGTTTTCCTAGGTACATAGTTTTTATTATGCACCTAGATATATATTATGTCTGTATACGTAATAAAAAAACTATGCATTTAGAAAAGTCAGAACGACTTACAATTTGGAATAGAGACATTATCTTACCAGAAAACATTACAAGCTATCACTGCACTCAAACGATTGCTTACCCTACGAACAACCGTCACAAACAACAAAAGACTAGAAACAACCAACGATATAGCTCGTCATTGCACAAAAGACAACCTTACTAGGACAAATTGAAATGGTAAACAAGACATGATGCTTCTGTATCAAATCTAAAGCAACCCACATTTATTTTTTGGCGTGTTGTGTATCATGGGGTTGTTTGGTTGCTAGCTACACTTTTCCACACTTCACCGTAGGCAACTTTAACCAAGTTAGCAAGTGCTTGGTCGACAACTAAACTTGAGTAAATATTCTTTTGGCCCCCATATATCATGAAGTAAAAACATGTAGCGACATTTTCCTTACACATGGCAAAGTGTGGCTCTAAATTTTCTAGTGACACTTTTTATGGCTTGCTATACTTGCCTAAGGTTAGTTGTGGTAAACTATGGCCGGGAACCAAACAACCCTACGTGTTCTAGAATTAAACCACTGATACATATTCTTCATTTGTCTAACAATTGGTGAAAATTACGTGGTACTAAGCACAATCACTTGCTATTGATATAGGAGCCATATATAGCTCTATGTTAATTGGGTAATCTAGCTCACAATTAAGAAATGACTCGGTGTTGATAAATGCTTCTTTTATAAAAAGTCCGAAGCTGAAACTCTTTCCATTATCTAAATTTTTTTTGCCTACAAAGCATGGTTATGCAATTGGAACAAACTTGCATACCATAATAACATGTATCTAGTTGACGCTGCAGACGTGGGTATTAATGTGCATATAAAAGTTTCATTGGCTGCAAACAAATGTTTACAAAATCAAACTCAAAACATGACATTTTGTCATGCTACAAGCCTTGAACTACTTTGGTCTTATATCTTTTGTTACTGTACATCACACGGGCAAACCTGTGTATTAGCTTGGTCTATTTTTCGATGCTGTAGCAACGAATAAGTATAGATATTTGTGCGGACCACTCTACTGCACACAAGCATACTCCATCCGTCCTAAAATAAGTTTGCCACCTAGCAATATGAGAAGCCAACTAATCTCAAATTTAACTAAATTTATAGAAAATAATATCAAACATTTGTATCTTCAATTAAGTTTACTACAAACATATGACGTGATTAATCTAATATTGCTTATTCGTTATTATAAATATTAATATTTTATACATAGTTAGTCAAAGTTGAGATCGTTTGACTTGTTGAGATGTGATATAGAGACTTATTTTTGGCGTGGAGGTAGTAAGTTTTTGAGTTTTTATGACGTGACGTGCAACCTCTCTTTGTGCCATATAGATATAGCCCATAGAATAACACTTGCGGCCACTTCCTGTGCTGGGCCCAGCGGCTCAGGTTGCTGCTCTCAGATCAGCGTCAATGCGCCAGATTGGGCTCTCCACTGCGAACCGCGCGCAGCGCAATCAAGAGCTCTGTGCCTCTCTGTCCACGCCACGCGAACGGGCCGGTCCGGCCCCCGCAGCCCGCAGGTGTGGTGTGCCGCTGTTCGATGCTCGCCTCTGCTCACTTTCGGTTTTAGGTGCTCGCTTCTGATCTGCGGTCTCCTCTCGTCCCGTCCTCTCCTCGATCGGTGCTCGGTCTCAGTAGGTCACAACTCACAAGGACCCGTCTGATCGACCGGGACATCAACAAGGTGCTCACGAGCGCGCCACTCCACCAGTCCCGTCTCTACAATTTTGAGGACCCAAACAACACACTAATAGCCCTATAGCTAGGCTAAAATGATGTAGCATATACTAATAATAATAAAAATTACTCCCTCCATACTCATTTCAAATAATAAGTTTTCTTTTGGGATTTTAAAGGTGTCCTCTCGAGCAAATCGAGAAAACTTATCCCCAAATGTCTCTTCGACATGTGGCTCCATATGTCAGTGAATAAAACCTTGCTCTTCTGTTTTCCCACCTCGTTTCTTTCTCTTGCCGAGTGTCACCGCCTATCCACCCGATGTACCGCCCGTTGCATATGGACCCAAGAAGAAATAGAATACCATTGAGTAGAGCATCTATAAGGCTAAGGCGCCCCCTCCAATTTGTTGTAGCTTCACCGCTGGCTCCACCCCATCCTCCCCTGCTCCCGCGTCGGTACTCCTCCTCAGCAGGCGTCCCATCCTCCTCTGCTTCTGAGTGGTGCTGACGCCTCATAGCCTCCTCGCCACTCCGCTACCCACATACACTTTCCCCTGCTCGCCTTGTTGGCGATAGCTAATCTGCGTCATGGCACTCGGTTTGCTGACGGTTGGCCATGAGGACAAGGAAGCTCAAGGCAGCATGAGCTCAACCACGTCGGTATCTCCCTCTCCCCATCCACAAATCTCTCTCGGTCCCCATTTGTTGCCTTGGAGGAGAGGGCAGCCATGGCACTCAGTTCGTTGACGCATCAATCTGTGGGTGCTAATCTTGATATGCAGTTGGTTGACCTCGATTCGCCACGTAGAGGAGGAGCGGCAAGTGGTAGTTGAAGCAGCCGTGAGAAAAAAAACGGGTGAATTCTGGGAGGAGAGATCTTCCTTCCATTTGAGGCGTGGGATGCTATGATTTGAGGGATTCGAAACTTTTTTTTCTCATTGAGGTGGGTTAGGGGACTTGGAGCTACCAAATCTCCAAGATAACAATGTTTTACTGATTGGTGGTTAGAAAAAGAGGACTACTGGGGATGCTGTTACGAGGCCCCATTTGGCATGGGCCATAAATGATCGAGAAGATTCCTTATATGCCATCAAAGTGTATAACAACTAGGTGGTACACAACGTGTTGTTGTGGGTCCAAAAAATTTTGACACATGGTTGTAAGAAAATTGAGTTGACGGTATTAAATAAGTTGTTCGTCGTTTGCCTAAAAAATGGTTGCAAGAATAAAAAACCAAAAATTTGATTCACAATTGGATCCTAATATATTGATAACCTAGTTTCAAAAACACACTACCGCAGACTGATTTTCTCTCTACGGTTGGGAGCAATCCCCTCGGCCCGCAGCCTTCGTCAGGGGAGCTGAGGCATCCCCTGTGTGTGACCCAATACATGTCCGGGATTGTCTCTCCTGTCGGTGGGGCACCGTCACGGGCCTGCTGCGCCCGTTTCTTGCGAAAGGATTTGGTCGTCCGCGCTGCAGCGGTTCACTGTGGCCCAGCCAACAGAGACATAGACGGAAGAAGAGCGCGGGATCTCGGAAAAATTTCATCTGCGCCCGTGACCTTTTCTCCTCTTCCCCAAATCCTTTCCTCTCCTAGCTGCTGACCACTCAAAGTCGAACCTCTATGCCCCAAGGCCACAGCCAGCAGCGCCGACGGCCTCCTCCACCAGCAGCGCCGCCCGCCGTGCCCCGCCACCACAGCCCCGCCACCCCTACCATCACCGCCGCCTCCCTAGCCATTAGCACCTACCGTCGGCCACCAGATCCGCCTCAATCGCCTCCGGCCCATACCCTAGCCCCGCCGTCCCCATCCACCAGGTTCGGATTTTCCCATTTTTCTTCCCCCTCTCAACTCATCCCCAAAGAAGTGCTTCAGTTCTGAATATCCATGATTATGTAGGGTTTGTTGCCTAGGCTTTTGGTGTGACCACCACGAAATTGGTTGCTACTGGTGTACGCAAGATGATCGATCCGCAACATTGACGGTCTCTGACGAAAGTTGTTCTTTTATGTATGGGAAAATTTTATTTTATTTTTGTTTTTGGTCTAAATCAAATTATATTCTTTAATTTACACCAGTTGGGAGAGGGAAATTATGTCAGAGATAATTTCTTGAGCATCCACCATAACGGTAGTGCAAGCTTCCATCATGCAGTCCTCAAATCCTAAACATTGTACTGGTTAGTTATCTCTCTGAATTTTTTTGCTGTACTCTATGTCCATTGCATCTGGTTAGTTACCTCTCTTAATTTTTTAGTTGTACGCAGCAGGGAAGTAGTATTAATGCTTAATAATGATTTCTTATATTGACTATGCATTACAATTAGGGTTTTGATGACAAATTGTTCATTGATTTGCATCTGAAAAATATCAGTTCCATTCTTTTTACAACACAGTAGATAGAACTTAGTAGTTTAGTATTTTAGTAGGACCGGTTTAGTGTTTCACACGACACTGTATGTAAATGTTAGTTTTTTAGTAGGCCTGCTTGTGGTTCACTGATTAATGGAGGGATGAACATTTAGTTATAATGTGTGCATACAAATCTGATTGATTTCTCTCTATACAAATCTGATGTGCATACAATGTCCCTGCTCAATGCTAACCTTTTTTTCCAGGTTTAGTGCATCATTGCAAACCGAAAGAACTACACTAGGAGCCTTTTGGAGATAAATCTGATAAAATGAAATGTACTTGCTTGATATAGCAATGTATGAGATAGCCTGACATACCACAAGGTACAAGTAGTCATACCACCTGACATGCTTGAGGATAGTTGTCATTGCTACCTGCTATATCTTAATATTGTTGTTTTCTTTAGTTTCTTACTGCAACGATGCTCATTTGTTTATATTTTTTTCTTGAATCCAACATCAAGTATGTATAATTTCAGATTAGTCACTTTTAATCCTGACTTATGATTTGTGAAACTAAACTTTATGAAGGATAGCTGTAAGTGCTCCCACTTAAGTTTTGTGTCAATGCTAATGTTGTGTGACAACTATCTTATTTGTATTGAAAGCTCCTCTTGATTTTTTTTTCTTTATAAATGTGAGGCATGTGGCGTGTTGATTTGTTTATGGCATATGCAAGTGATGTATCTTTCCTGTTTATGGTTGCAGGGTCCAGATGTGCAGTAGAAGGTTGGTTGGTAGCTCCTAGATGTGCTGAGGCAGCATGGCAGCTTCAGGGTCTTCACTAATAGCGCGTGGTGCATCAAGGGTGGTGAGCATCACCCTATACCCTCCCATCCCTGGCTCTTCTTGCTTGTATCTGCAAGTTATAAAACTCTGATTTTACCAACTCAGTGTTCTTGGCACTGATCCTACTAGAAGACAACTAGCGTCAAGCTGTTATTTACAATGAGCAGCTTTCTGATATACTCATGGAGATTAAATCTGAACATATATCTTGGGATTCTTTTTGCCTTATGGTTATGTTTGTTGTGACATGAGTTGTACATTTGGGGCATATGCTACTTTAATGTTTCCTTTCGGTTTTAGGTGCTCGCTTCTGATCTGCGGTCTCCTCTCGTCCCGTCCTCTCCTCGATCGGTGCTAGGTCTCAGTAGGTCACAACTCACAAGGACCCGTCTGATCGACCGGGACATCATCAAGGTGCTCACGAGCGCGCCACTCCACCAGTCCCGTCTCTACAATTTTGAGGACCCAAACAACACACTAATAGCCCTATAGCTAGACTAAAATGATGTAGCATATACTAATAATAATAAAAATTACTCCATCCATACTCATTTCAAATAATAAGTTTTCTTTTGGGATTTTAAAGGTGTCCTCTCGAGCAAATCAAGAAAACTTATCCCCAAATGTCTCTTCGACATGTGGCTCCATATGTCAGTGAATAAAACCTTGCTCTTCTGTTTTCCCACCTCGTTTCTTTCTCTTGCCGAGTGTCACCGCCTATCCACCTGATGTACCGCCCGTTGCATATGGACCCAAGAAGAAATAGAATACCATTGAGTAGAGCATCTATAAGGCTAAGGCGCCCCCTCCAATTTGTTGTAGCTTCACCGCTGGCTCCACCCCATCCTCCCCTGCTCCCGTGTCGGTACTCCTCTACTCATGCGTCCCATCCTCCTCTGCTTACAGTGGTGCTGACGCCTCTCATAGCCTCCTACGCCACTCCGCTACCCACATACACTTTCCCCTGCCTCGCCTTGTTGGCCGATAGCTAATCTGCGTCATGGCACTCGGTTTGCTGACGGTTGGCCATGAGGACAAGGAAGCTCAAGGCAGCATGAGCTCAACCACGTCGGTATCTCCCTCTCCCCATCCACAAATCTCTCTCGGTCCCCATTTGTTGCCTTGGAGGAGAGGGCAGCCATGGCACTCAGTTCGTTGACGCATCAATCTGTGGGTGCTTAATCTTGATATGCAGTTGGTTGACCTCGATTCGCCACGTAGAGGAGGAGCGGCAAGTGGTAGTTGAAGCAGCCGCGAGAAAAAAACGGGTGAATTCTGGGAGGAGAGATCTTCCTTCCATTTGAGGCGTGGGATGCTATGATTTGAGGGATTCAGAAACTTTTTTTTCTCATTGAGGTGGGTTAGGGGACTTGGAGCTACCAAATCTCCAAGATAACAATGTTTTACTGATTGGTGGTTAGAAAAAGAGGACTACTGGGGATGCTGTTACGAGGCCCCATTTGGCATGGGCCATAAATGATCGAGAAGATTCCTTATATGCCATCAAAGTGTATAACAACTAGGTGGTACACAACGTGTTGTTGTGGGTCCAAAAATTTTTGACACATGGTTGTAAGAAAATTGAGTTGACGGTATTAAATAAGTTGTTCGTCGTTTGCCTAAAAAATGGTTGCAAGAATAAAAAACCAAAAATTTGATTCACAATTGGATCCTAATATATTGATAACCTAGTTTCAAAAACACACTACCGCAGACTGATTTTCTCTCTACGGTTGGGAGCAATCCCCTCGGCCCGCAGCCTTCGTCAGGGGAGCTGAGGCATCCCCTGTGTGTGACCCAATACATGTCCGGGATTGTCTCTCCTGTCGGTGGGGCACCGTCACGGGCCTGCTGCACCCGTTTCTTGCGAAAGGATTTGGTCGTCCGCGCTGCAGCGGTTCACTGTGGCCCAGCCAACAGAGACATAGACGGAAGAAGAGCGCGGGATCTCGGAAAAATTTCATCTGCGCCCGTGACCTTTTCTCCTCTTCCCCAAATCCTTTCCTCTCCTAGCTGCTGACCACTCAAAGTCGAACCTCTATGCCCCAAGGCCACAGCCAGCAGCGCCGACGGCCTCCTCCACCAGCAGCGCCGCCCGCCGTGCCCCGCCACCATAGCCCCGCCACCCCTACCATCACCGCCGCCTCCCTAGCCATTAGCACCTACCGTCGGCCACCAGATCCGCCTCAATCGCCTCCGGCCCATACCCTAGCCCCGCCGTCCCCATCCACCAGGTTCGGATTTTCCCATTTTTCTTCCCCCTCTCAACTCATCCCCAAAGAAGTGCTTCAGTTCTGAATATCCATGATTATGTAGGGTTTGTTGCCTAGGCTTTTGGTGTGACCACCACGAAATTGGTTGCTACTGGTGTACGCAAGATGATCGATCCGCAACATTGACGGTCTCTGACGAAAGTTGTTCTTTTATGTATGGGAAAATTTTATTTTATTTTTGTTTTTGGTCTAAATCAAATTATATTCTTTAATTTACACCAGTTGGGAGAGGGAAATTATGTCAGAGATAATTTCTTGAGCATCCACCATAACGGTAGTGCAAGCTTCCATCATGCAGTCCTCAAATCCTAAACATTGTACTGGTTAGTTATCTCTCTGAATTTTTTTGCTGTACTCTATGTCCATTGCATCTGGTTAGTTACCTCTCTGAATTTTTTAGTTGTACGCAGCAGGGAAGTAGTATTAATGCTTAATAATGATTTCTTATATTGACTATGCATTACAATTAGGGTTTTGATGACAAATTGTTCATTGATTTGCATCTGAAAAATATCAGTTCCATTCTTTTTACAACACAGTAGATAGAACTTAGTAGTTTAGTATTTTAGTAGGACCGGTTTAGTGTTTCACACGACACTGTATGTAAATGTTAGTTTTTTAGTAGGCCTGCTTGTGGTTCACTGATTAATGGAGGGATGAACATTTAGTTATAATGTGTGCATACAAATCTGATTGATTTCTCTCTATACAAATCTGATGTGCATACAATGTCCCTGCTCAATGCTAACCTTTTTTTCCAGGTTTAGTGCATCATTGCAAACCGAAAGAACTACACTAGGAGCCTTTTGGAGATAAATCTGATAAAATGAAATGTACTTGCTTGATATAGCAATGTATGAGATAGCCTGACATACCACAAGGTACAAGTAGTCATACCACCTGACATGCTTGAGGATAGTTGTCATTGCTACCTGCTATATCTTAATATTGTTGTTTTCTTTAGTTTCTTACTGCAACGATGCTCATTTGTTTATATTTTTTTCTTGAATCCAACATCAAGTATGTATAATTTCAGATTAGTCACTTTTAATCCTGACTTATGATTTGTGAAACTAAACTTTATGAAGGATACCTGTAAGTGCTCCCACTTAAGTTTTGTGTCAATGCTAATGTTGTGTGACAACTATCTTATTTGTATTGAAAGCTCCTCTTGATTTTTTTTGCTTTATAAATGTGAGGCATGTGGCGTGTTGATTTGTTTATGGCATATGCAAGTGATGTATCTTTCCTGTTTATGGTTGCAGGGTCCAGATGTGCAGTAGAAGGTTGGTTGGTAGCTCCTAGATGTGCTGAGGCAGCATGGCAGCTTCAGGGTCTTCACTAATAGCGCGTGGTGCATCAAGGGTGGTGAGCATCACCCTATACCCTCCCATCCCTGGCTCTTCTTGCTTGTATCTGCAAGTTATAAAACTCTGATTTTACCAACTCAGTGTTCTTGGCACTGATCCTACTAGAAGACAACTAGCGTCAAGCTGTTATTTACAATGAGCAGCTTTCTGATATACTCATGGAGATTAAATCTGAACATATATCTTGGGATTCTTTTTGCCTTATGGTTATGTTTGTTGTGACATGAGTTGTACATTTGGGGCATATGCTACTTTAATGTTTCCTTTCGGTTTTAGGTGCTCGCTTCTGATCTGCGGTCTCCTCTCGTCCTGTCCTCTCCTCGATCGGTGCTCGGTCTCAGTAGGTCACAACTCACAAGGACCCGTCTGATCGACCGGGACATCATCAAGGTGCTCACGAGCGCGCCACTCCACCAGTCCCGTCTCTACAATTTTGAGGACCCAAACAACACACTAATAGCCCTATAGCTAGACTAAAATGATGTAGCATATACTAATAATAATAAAAATTACTCCATCCATACTCATTTCAAATAATAAGTTTTCTTTTGGGATTTTAAAGGTGTCCTCTCGAGCAAATCAAGAAAACTTATCCCCAAATGTCTCTTCGACATGTGGCTCCATATGTCAGTGAATAAAACCTTGCTCTTCTGTTTTCCCACCTCGTTTCTTTCTCTTGCCGAGTGTCACCGCCTATCCACCTGATGTACCGCCCGTTGCATATGGACCCAAGAAGAAATAGAATACAATTGAGTAGAGCATCTATAAGGCTAAGGCGCCCCCTCCAATTTGTTGTAGCTTCACCGCTGGCTCCACCCCATCCTCCCCTGCTCTCGTGTCGGTACTCCTCTACTCATGCGTCCCATCCTCCTCTGCTTACAGTGGTGCTGACGCCTCTCATAGCCTCCTACGCCACTCCGCTACCCACATACACTTTCCCCTGCCTCGCCTTGTTGGCCGATAGCTAATCTGCGTCATGGCACTCGGTTTGCTGACGGTTGGCCATGAGGACAAGGAAGCTCAAGGCAGCATGAGCTCAACCACGTCGGTATCTCCCTCTCCCCATCCACAAATCTCTCTCGGTCCCCATTTGTTGCCTTGGAGGAGAGGGCAGCCATGGCACTCAGTTCGTTGACGCATCAATCTGTGGGTGCTTAATCTTGATATGCAGTTGGTTGACCTCGATTCGCCACGTAGAGGAGGAGCGGCAAGTGGTAGTTGAAGCAGCCGCGAGAAAAAACGGTGAATTCTAGGAGGAGAGTGAAAACATCTAGGCCCCTAAGTGGATTTCGGTGATTAATGTCAATACAAGATTACTATGACTAACGTGTGTTTTGCAGAGGCAATTAAGTTAGGTCATGGTAATGGAGATCGATTGGGCAATTGAGGTTGTCATGCCCCTACGATGGAAATCATTTCGGTTTTCAAAGGATGGACGACAAGGTTGAGGATAACTAGTTCTAAGTGTCAATTGAAGTTGGAGAGACACTTAGAGTAGTTTAGGACTTTGTTTTTCCTTTGGCCGTACTATGAAGGGGGTATGAACGGGTAGCTTGACCTAGTTGAGTCTAGTGAGTTAGGTGTGGTGCACACTTGTTAAAACTAGCTCTAGGTAGCTCCTATGAATGCCTAAGATCCTTTGGAGCTAACTTCATTCACATATGATCGAGAGTTGGAAGTGATTGGAGGGTCAAATACTGACCGGACGCTGGCTCCGGTGCGACTGGACGCTGGCCACAGGGTCCGGTCAGTTCATTTGACTGAGGAGAACAAGTCTGGAGTGACCGGACGCTGGAAGGTCGTGTGACCGGACGCTGAAGGCCAGCGTCCGGTCGACTCTAGTAAGGGTCCAGACTTGAGAAAGTGTGACCGGACGCGTCCGGTCAGGGGTGACCGGACCCTGAGTATCCAGCGTTCGGTCATTTACAGTAAGCATCCAAGATCGACCGGACGCGTCCGGTCAGTGCTGACCGGACCCTGTCAGCGTCCGGTCATCACTTGGAAACTGTTGCGCGGGTTGAACTGACCGGAGCGTTCGGTCAATATGATCGGAGCGTCCGGTCATCCCGCAGAAGCTCATAACGGTTTGTTTTTCAGGCTGCCTTATAAATAGAAGCTCCACTCGAGTGTGGAGTGACTTTTGCTCATTTCAACAGCTGAGAAACACGTTTGTGAGTGCCAAGAAGAGCAAGGTCCTAGTGAGGTGTTTTGTGATTTGAGAATCCAAGAGTGAAACCTCATTAGTGAATCAAGAGTAGACAAGTGTGCATCCATCTTCTCATTAGGCTTCGCGTGGTCAAGTGAGAGTTCGTGCTTGTTACTCTTGGTGATCGCCATCACCTAGACGGCTTGGTGGTGATTGGGAGCTTGGTGATCACCCGGCGGAGCTTGTGGGTGACCCAACTCAAGTTGTGAGCAGTTTTGGGTGATTCACCGCGACGGAGTGTCGAAGAATCAACCAGTAGAGAGCACTTGATCCTTGCGCAGATCAAGGGGGAGCTACACCCTTGCGCGGGTGCTCCAACGAGGACTAGTGGGGAGTGGCGACTCTCTGATACCTCGGCAAAACATCGCCGCGTTCTTTTCTCTCTCTATTTACTTTGAGCACTTACTTTGAGTATTTACTTTGAGCAATTCAATACTTGTTTCACATCCATAGAATTGCTTGCTAGAGTAAGTTTGGAACATAGGTTGCAAGGTTGTTGTGCATTAGTTTGATATAAACACTTTTCTAGGCACAAGGGGTTAATTGGGCTATCCGTAGGATTTGATTATTGCAAGAAAATTTAGAATTAGCCCAATTCACCCCCCCTCTTGGGCATCTTGATCCTTTCAATTGGTATCAGAGCCTCGTGCTCACGTTTTTAAGCCTAACCGCTTAGAGCAAGATGTCTCACGGGGATGGACCTCCTCCTATCTTCGAGGGGGATGATTTTCCATGTTGGAAAATTCGCATGGAGGCTTATCTAGAAGCTCTAGATGTTGGAATTCTTAGAGCCGCCTCTCAAGGGTTCCCAACACCTAAGAATGCCGCACAACTTCAAGGCGATGAAGTAAACTATGAAAAATGGAATGCAAAGGCTCGCAACACCATCTTTAGAGGTCTTTGCAAAGATGTGTTCAATCGTGTAAGGAACCACAAAGACGCCCATGCTCTATGGTCGGACGTTTGTGCGCTCCATGAGGGAACCAAGA
This sequence comes from Miscanthus lutarioriparius, assembly GCA_904845875.1. Taxonomy (NCBI): domain Eukaryota; kingdom Viridiplantae; phylum Streptophyta; class Magnoliopsida; order Poales; family Poaceae; genus Miscanthus; species Miscanthus lutarioriparius. Next base: position 37,928,285 of record CAJGYO010000008.1, on the reverse strand, counting down.
GTGAGCGTGAGGAACGCTATCATCTTGTGATTAAAAAGCTAAATTCTTTTGAGATGCTTCCCAAAGAAAGTGCAAATGAAATGTATTCTCGTTTGAATGTTCTTGTAGAGGAAGTCAATGGGCTTGGACTTACTCAAATGTCACCATCCGACGTTGTGAGAAAGATCTTGAGTGTCCTCCCCATTGACAAATATGGACACATTGTGACCGTGCTACATCAAGGTGATCTTTCCGCCGCTACACCGACACAAATCTTGGGAAAGATCAATATTCATGAGATGTACATGCACATCACGCCACAAGATGGCTCAACCTCTACAAAGAAGAAAGAGAAGGACTTAGCATTCAAAACTAGCCAAGATAAGGGCAAGGCAAGACTTGAGTATGAGAGCTCAAGTGATGAAGATGATGAAGAAAGTCTTGCTCTCATGGTGAAAAAGACCGCCAAGATGCTAAAGAAGCTAAACAAGAGTGGCATCAAGTTTGACGGCAAGAAGAAAAAGTTCTTCACTAGCTCAAGAAGAAAGCCAATCTCCGAGATGGATTGCTACAATTATGGTGAACTTGGCCACCTAGCTCATCAATGCACAAAGCCCAAGAAAGATAAGTTCAAGAACAAGGGCAAGAAAGATGATTCAAGTGATGAAGATGAAAAGAAAAAGAACAAGCCATACAAGAAGAGAGATGGCAAAAAGAGAGACTTCTACAAGAAGAAGAAGAGTGGCAAGGCCTATATTATCGGTGATTGGCTCACGGACATTGATTCATCAAGTGGTTCATCCGATGATGAGAGTGACAATGAGAAGGTGGCCGCCATTGCTATTGATCTTGCATCCTCACATACCATCGCCATCATCCTCTACACACCTATGCCTTATGGCCAAGGGTGAACGCAAGGTAACTAAGAGTGATGATAGTAGTGATGATGAGCAAGCTAGTGATGATGATAGTGATAGCGATGATGATTCACCCACATATGATGATCTTGTCAAAATATTAAGAAAATACACTAAGATCATTAGAAAGAGTAGAGCTACAAATGAAAAGCTTGATGCTAAAATGATTCACTCTTAGCTAAGTGTGATACATTAGAAAAGGCTAATGATGAGCTCAAAGAAACAAATGATTCTATAATATCCAAACTCAAGGAGCTCAAAATCTTCTAAGAAAGAGCTTAAAGATAAACATGATAAACTTGAGTGGGTGCACAATGAGCTTATCATTAGTCACAACAAGCTAAAAGATGAATATACAACTCTAAAGATCAATTATGATACCCTTGTTATTGCACAAGAATTCTTACCAAATGAGCCACATGTTGCTACTAACCATGTTGTTAAGATTGATATAGCTACCTCATGTGATGATTTAATTGATGAGAGCATTAAGCATGGATCTAGTAGCAAAGGCAAGCAAGTGGTTGAGTGCAATGACTATGATGAATATGTCAAGCTCAAGAGTGACCATGAAAAGCTCATGAAAGATCTTGAAGAGATGAAAAGTCACAACACCATTATGCTAGAAACTCTTGATCATGACAAAGAGTTGATCCTTGAGAATGAGAAGCTCAAAGAAGAAAATAAGAAACTCAAGGAAGAGAAGAACAATGATATTCTCAAGGAAGAGAACAAGAAGCTCAAGATGGAGAAAGAGCATCTCAAGGTGGGATTGAGCAAGTTTGCTAGAGGCAAGCATCTCCAAAGTGAGCTACTCATGAATACCGTCATGAAGATGGATAGAAGTGGCATTGGTTATATGGCAAGTGTAGAGAAGAAGAAGGCTCAAGCTCAACACCAACAATCAAAGCCAAAGCTAAAGCCAAAGAGATGTTTTGAGTGTGGACAAGAAGGCCACTTTGCTCATGAGTGTCAAACTCCACCACCACAACCCTTGCCCAAGCATGCTAGACCCTTTGCTTTCAATGCTCACTACATGCTTAGAAAAGATTCTAGTGGAAAGATGAAAGTCATGTTCTTAGGACCCCAACAAGAGTAGGCCTAAGAAGATTTGGTGGCTAAGTCACTTGTTGAGAAGGTGAAGGGCCCTCAACAAGTTTGGATCCATAAAGCTTGAATCTCTTGTGTGTAGGTGAACTACAAGACCGGTGGAAGTCATTGGGTTATTGATAGTGGTTGCACTCAACATATGACCGGTGATCCTCGTATGTTCACCTCACTAGATGAAGAGGTAGATGGACAAGAGAAAATAACATTTGGAGATAATTCAAAGGGCAAGGTTAAAGGATTGGGCAAAGTGGCAATATCAAATGATCATTCCATCTCCAATGTACTCTATGTTGCCTCATTGAGTTTCAACTTGCTATCCGTTGGGCAATTGTGTGATCTTGGCTTCCAATGCTTATTCACCGAGAAGGAAGTTGTTGTATCCAAAGTAGATGACAAACAAGTGATATTCAATGGATTTAGATACAACAATTTATATCTAGTTGACTTCACCTCCGAAGATGCAAACTTGAAGACTTGCCTATTCACCAAAACAACACTTGGGTGGCTATGGCATAGAAGACTTGCTCATGTTGGGATGAGCTCACTCAAGAAGCTTATGAAGAATGATTTGGTGAGAGGGTTGAAGGATGTGAAGTTTGAGAAGGATAAGCTTTGTAGTGCATGTCAAGCCGGCAAGCAAGTTGCAAACACTCATCCAACCAAAGCTTTCATGTCAACCACAAGAGTGCTAGAACTTCTACACATGGATTTATTTGGACCAACTACATACAAGAGTTTGGGAGAAAATCTCTATTGTCTTGTGATTGTGGATGACTACTCAAGGTATACATGGGTGTTCTTTCTTCATGACAAATCCGAAGTTGCATCTTGTTTCAAGAAGTTTGCCAAGAGAGCTCAAAATGAATTTGAAGTGAAGCTCAAGAAGATAAGAAGTGACAATGGCAAAGAATTTGACAACACAAACATAGAAGCTTATTGTGATGAAGTTGGAATCAAACATGAAGTCTCCGCAACCTATACTCCTCAACAAAATGGTGTAGTTGAGAGGAAGAACCGGACTTTGATCACTCTTGCAAGGACAATGCTAGATGAGTACAACACCCCCGAAGCTTTATGGGCGGAAGCAATCAACACCGCATGTTATGCATCCAACCGCCTATGTCTTCAAAAGTTCCTTGTCAAGACACCGTATGAGTTGCTCAATGGGAAGAAGCCGGACGTCTCCTTCTTTAGGGTGTTTGGTTGCAAGTGCTACATCTACAAGAAGCGGCAACACCTAGGGAAGTTTTAAAGACGTTGTGATATAGGTTTTCTTATTGGTTACTCATTGAAGTCCAAAGTATATAGAGTATTTAATCATGCCACCGGCTTGGTTGAAGAAACATATGATGTGGAATTTGATGAATCTAACGGCTCCCAAGGAGCACATGAGAATCTCGATGATGTAGGTGATGAACCATTGAGGGAGGCTATGAAGAACATTCCGGTGGGAGACATCAAGCCAAAAGATGATGAAGATGATGTACAAGTCATTAACCAACCTTCTTCATCAAATGTACCACAAGATGGCGAAAAAGATGGGAGAGTGGAAAATGAAGATACTCATATCTCTCATGAGCAAATGATGGTACAAGCACAAGATGTTGATGCTCCACAACCTCCTCCTCAAGTGGTCAATAGAAGAAACACACCTCTCCTACAAGATCATCCACAAGATCTCATCATAGGGAGTCCATCAAAGGGTGTAATGACTCGATCTCAAAAACTTACTTCATTTATTGCTCATCACTCTTTTGTCTCTTGCTATGAGCCTACCAAGGTAGAAGAAGCTCTTAAAGATCCAGATTGGATCAATGCCATGCATGAAGAGTTGAACAACTTCACTCGCAATGAAGTTTGGAATCTTGAAGAGCGACCAAAAGGTGCAAGAGTCATTGGAACGAAGTGGGTGTTCCGCAACAAGCAAGATGATTAAGGTGTTGTTGTGAGGAACAAGGCAAGACTAGTTGCAAAGGGGTTCTCTCAAGTTGAAGGTTTAGATTTTGGAGAGACCTTTGCACCGGTTGCAAGATTAGAAGCCATCCGTATCCTTCTTGCATATGCATCACATCATGAAATGAAACTATATCAAATGGATGTGAAAAGTGCATTTTTAAATGGCTTTATAAATGAACTAGTCTATGTTGATCAACCTCCCGGGTTTGAAGACCCTAGATATCCTAATCATGTTTATAGGTTGTCCAAGGCATTATATGGGCTTAAGCAAGCCCCAAGAGCTTGGTATGAGCGCCTTCGGGACTTCCTCATTGAGAAGGGCTTCACCATTGGGAAGGTTGACACCACACTATTCACCAAGAAGCTTGATGGGCATATCTTCATTTGTCAAGTATATGTTGATGATATCATCTTTGGATCATCAAATGAAGACTCATGCAAAGAATTTGGTGAATTGATGTCGAAGGAGTTCGAGATGTCAATGATTGGTGAGCTTACATTCTTTCTTGGTTTTCAAGTCAAGCAAATGAAAGAAGGCATCTTCATCTCTCAAGAGAAATACACAAAAGATCTTCTCAAGAGATTCAAGATGGATGAATGTAAGCCAATCAATACACCAATGCCTACAAATGGACATCTCGACCTAGATGAGGGAGGTAACCTGGTTGATCAAACTCTCTACCGTTCTATGATTGGTAGCTTGTTATATTTAACCGCATCTAGGCCCGACATCATGTTTAGTGTGTGTGTATGTGTGCTAGATTTCAAGCTAGTCCTAAGGAAACACATTTAATTGCCGTAAAAAAGAATCCTTAGGTATCTTAAGCACACACGAAAGCATTGGTCTTTGTTATCCCAAAGGAGCTTTATTTGAATTAATTGGCTATTCCGATTCGGATTACGCCGGATGCAAAGTTGATAGAAAAAGCACATCCGGAGGGTGCCATTTGCTTGGTAGATCACTTGTGTCTTGGTCCTCCAAGAAACAAAATAGTGTGGCTTTGTCCACCATGAAGCGAATACATTGCATGGGCTGCAAGTTGTGCACAAATATTATACATGAAACAAACTTTGCTAGACTATGGAGTAGTTCTAGAGAAAGTACCTCTTTGTGCGACAATGAAAGTGCGGTAAAACTTGCAAATAATCCGGTTCAACACTCTCGCACCAAGCATATAGATATCCGCCATCACTTTCTAAGAGATCATGTGGCTAAAAATGATATATCACTAGAAGGTGTAAGATCCGAAGATCAATTAGCGGATATCTTCACAAAACCACTAGATGAGGCTACATTTTGTAGATTGCGGAATGAGCTAAATGTACTTGATTTTAGTAACTTCACTAAAAATTGAGCTTGTGTTGTCCCTTGCATTCATTGTAATATACAACATGTTTAATTTGTGGCAATGCACATAGGGCTTGTCTAACATGGTTAAGATAACCGCCGAAAAGCGTGTGAAGAAGCTTAACCTTGGATCAAACTTGACAAGCAACTAGATTTACTTACAAGTATTGCATATGCATGAATGTTGTTTTGTCGTTTTGTTCCATTTGCCCTCTTGTTGCCTATTTTCTTAAAAAGAATTATAGCCTAAGGCAAAATATTTTGAAAAATATGAGGGTTTGAGAGAGGTCACTCAAATCAGTCCCAATTGGTGTGTTTATTTGGATCTTTTTCAAGTTGGGACTTGATTGGGAACAGGCAGCGCGAAGGAAGGTTGGAGGTTTGCTGGAAAAGGTGCACCGGACGCTGCATCGGACGCTGCTGTCTAGCGTCCGGTCAGTTCACAGGAGGTGAACTGCTGCCGAAGGAGTGACCGGACGCTGCGTCTGTGCGTCCGGTCAGGAAGGATTCTGCGTCCGGTCGATCGAAGTGTGCTCAAGTTGTACTGACCGGACCCTGCCTGCGTCCGGTCATGGACCACCGGACGCGTCCGGTCCCGATTTCAGAGGATTTGGACCTCTCTGGAATCGACCGGACGCTGGGTGGTAGCGTCCGGTCGCTACCACCGGAGCGTCCGGTCAGTGGATCTCGCACGACTTCAGGACTTTTTTTTTTGGTTTCCTTTTCTGTCGCGTTTTGGGGGACTACTTAACCGTACCACCGCAAAAAAAATTTGGATCCCGTCGCAACCTTGCCTCCGAGCCCTAGCCTGCGCCGCCGCCATCTTGCCGCCGCAGCCAAGCGCGCCGCCGTGCTCCTGTCTCGCCACGCCGCCCCACTGCACCCGAGCCTCCCCACGCGCTCCCACGCCAGCACGGCCCACACCTCCCTTGCCCGCGCTCTCCCGGCCTCCTTGCTAGCCGCGCGCCACCCGAGCTCGCCGCGCCGCCGTGACTCCCCGCGCGCCACCGTGCCTCCGGTCTTCTAGGGTCATCAAGTATCATCGTGCCCTAGTCCTACCTCCTACATCGTTGGCTGTTTCACCTAACCCTAGCCGGCTCCGAGTTCCCCGCGCGACAACTTATCTTTTCTCGGTTCGTTGATCGTCAGCGAGTCAGTTCCATTATGGTTCTTGTGGCAGTTGGCAGTCATCTTGGAGCCAAGCTCGCGAGTAAGGATCGAGGCCAAGCCTCGAGAGGTTCAGTTTGTTCGTTGATCCTCATCAGCGTCAGTTCACCATCTTGTCAGTTCAGATGGCCCGCACCAAGAATGTTGGTGGTGGCCCAGGTGATGATGATCGGAGGCCCTCGCCTCCACCCAACCGGATCAAGGGCAAGTCAACCAAGCAGTGACATCCAAGAAGCGGAAAGTACCCGGCGCAGAGAAAATGAGAGCAAGAAATTGCAGCAGAGGCCGCAGAGCGTGCGAGAGAGAGTTGGTGCCCACAGCGGAGTTGTCATTGCAGATCAGCCAGTTTCACCAGCATTCAGAGCTGCGATTGAGGAGGTTGAGCGTCGTCATGGTAGTCCAAATGGGGACTATCATGTTTGCAGGATTTACGGGTTGCCATTGAGGAGGGTCCACAACCACAAAGCCAGCAGCCCCCACAAGCAGAGCCTCAGCAGACCCAGGAGGCCGAGGAGACAGAGCCGGCACCCCAGCTTCGCCGCTCTGGATGGACCCGTGTACCAGTCTCACCGAGGCCGCCGACACAGCGGAGGGGATCACGTCCTCCACCTAGACCACAGGGTCCAACTCCAGTGGTCCACCTCGACTTGAGGGCCTCTACTATTTGTTTGGTTTGTTGAGTTTGAGGTTTGGTTTCCCCCGAGGAGGGATGAGAGAGCAGCTGAGGGTTTCTACACGCCACTGCAGGAGGATTTCTACAATGCTTATCTCAACAGTGGGGCAGTGTTCAGATCTCAGAGAGTCTGTCAGATAGAGTCTATTGTGGCAGCAGCCAGAGAAAGCATTCGGCCATACTTGTCATATTTGCAGGGGCCAGATGATTTGATTGGACGGACGGGGATATATGTACCATCTTGGGTTCGTCAGTTCTATGCTTCACTCTTCATCGATCCACATCACATGTTTATTCACTTTGCTTTCAGAGGCAAAGACTACAGAGTGACGAGTGGCGGTGGTCGAGAGATCACCGAGGCTATAGGAGTAGCTGTCAAGATACATGAGGTCTGTTATGGACAGCAGGAGCCTCCCAGGCGTCCTCACGGAGGTTTGGTGCCTCCTCTGATTTAGTGCGACATTGCTTCAAGGAGCCTTTTGGAGAGGGGTCGAGGAGGAACCCCAAAGTGACTTGACTCCCACAAATGAGAGTGCTAGAGGCTATTATCGGAGGACACTTTGCTTCCCGGTTGGGATATAGAGAGGGCTGACTCGCTTACAGCCTCGGCTTCTTAATGCCCCGATGCAAAGTGAGCAAAGATTTGATATCCGGGACCTCCTTCTTTCGAGATGGAGGACACTATAGCCGAGGGATTCAAGGGTCACAGGCAGCTTCCTTATATGACCGGATCATGTTTCTTATCCACAGAGTAGTGCTTGATAAGCCCCCTGGTATGATGGATGAGTATACAGGTGCCACCATAGAGTTCCTAGCTTACAACATGTCATAGAGGATCGACACACACCACTCCTCGGGCACCCAGACAAAGATAGCCATCGTCCCGGACGTGCGAGTCCGTAGCTCAAAGAAGATGAGATCATCGAGGATTGCGACCACCGAGGAGGAGGAGCTAGAGGCATAGCAGGAGGTGAGCGAGTATAGTGACAGCTCGGCGATGACTACCACCCTATACCTCGAGATGCCTCCACGCAGACCACGATGCACGAGGCGGTAGCTCCAGCTCTGCTCCACTGCCCGCGAGCATGCACCCCGCCTCATTGCTATTCTTGAGCGGATGCAGCAGGATCGAACACACAGAGCATAGGAGACAAACGCCAACTTCAAGACAGCTTTGAGCTCGTCGGGGATTTAGTTCCAGCCAACAACAAGCAGCTCCTTTAGCACCAGCAGTTACTTATGCAGCAGCAGCTCATGGGATTCATGCAGCATGTAGTGACAGCCATTGGGGTTCCACTGCCATAGCCTTCGCCCTAGCTTGCACAGCCTCCTACCACTTCGATGACTCCAGCAGTACAGCCCAGTGGGCTCCAGAGTCAGGGACCGCCTCCAGCTCAATTTGCTTCACCACCTATACAGGTGTCCCAGTGGTTAGCCTCACCCGTGGTAGCCCCGCAGTTCACTCCACTTCAGACGGGCTTCACACCAGAGCAGTCTTCCTCGCTATTCGTACCTGAGATGTCAGTCTCCAGGAGTCTTGGAGCATCCTTCAGCGAGTTGACCGGCATGCCTACTCCGCCTCATATGCATACCGTCGGTCCGTCTTCAAGCAGCTCTCGATCGCGGCGACTACTCAGAGCTCCCCTCATCATCGCCCTCGTCGATCCTACGACAGACATACTAGCAGCTTCACAGCAAAGACTAGCTCCAGCTCGCACCCGAACGCTTGGCTGACACACTTCCCGCCACAGAGGGTCAGTCATTTGAGCTCGAGTCGATGATGATGGTGCCCGGTCCAACTGCCCCACGTTCTTGAAATACCTTTCGTCTGTCTGCGCAGCCTCGTCGTCCGACCCCTAGGTTTTGGTGTTTGACGCCAAAGGGGGAGAGGGTGTTCGAGTATGTAGTCTCAGGGGGAGCTACATTTAGGGGGAGCTAGTTATCTTGTATTAGCCTATTATATACATTTGGAGTTCTATTTGTGTGATACACTATTACTTGTGCATTCGTGTGTTTACTTTCATGCATACTATTATATATATGTGATAGTGCTATCTACGTGATTGTGATATTTGACTTGTGTGATTTCTACTTTGCATTATCTATATGTCATATCACTTGTGTTATGCTCATTTGTTTTTGCTTCCGCGTTTATACTTCGAAGCAAATGAGCTTTGTTACTTGTACTCATGCTTAATTCATATCCTTTGAGTACACTGTGTTGGCTTAGGTCATATAAGCTTGCCTAACTCTTTTGTTCTTAACGACAAAAGCTTATATGAACCAAGCCCTTCAAAAACCTCACTCTTTAATATACTCGAGGTGGTATTGTCATCAATCACCAAAAAGGGGGAGTTTAAAAGCATCTAGGCCCCTAAGTGGATTTCGGTGATTAATGTCAATACAAGATTACTATGACTAACGTGTGTTTTGCAGAGGCAATTAAGTTAGGTCATGGTAATGGAGATCGATTGGGCAATTGAGGTTGTCATGCCCCTACGATGGAAATCATTTCGGTTTTCAAAGGATGGACGACAAGGTTGAGGATAACTAGTTCTAAGTGTCAATTGAAGTTGGAGAGACACTTAGAGTAGTTTAGGACTTTGTTTTTCCTTTGGCCGTATTATGAAGAAGGGGGAATGAACGGGTAGCTTGACCTAGTTGAGTCTAGTGAGTTAGGTGTGGTGCACACTTGTTAAAACTAGCTCTAGGTAGCTCCTATGAATGCCTAAGATCCTTTGGAGCTAACTTCATTCACATATGATCGAGTTGGAAGTGATTGGAGGGTCAAATACTGGCCGGACGGACGCTCTCGGTCGGCATTGAATGGCGCCACGGTCCGGTCATTCATTGACCGAGAAACAAGTCTGGAGTGACCGGACGTGGAAGGTTGAACCAGACGCTGAAGACCAAGCGTCCGGTCGACTCGAAGAGGTCCAACTTGAAAAGTGTGGATCGGACGCGTCCGTCGGTCACCGGACCACAGTATCCAGCGTTCGGTCATCATTTACGATAAAGCTCAAGATCGGTTCGACGCGTCCGGTTTTTGTTGAGGACCACCATCGCCTTCATCACTAGAAGCTCCACTTGAACTGGCCGAGCGCGTTAGGTCAATATGATGTCCGGTCATCCCGCAAGAGTCATAACGGTTTTTTTTCAATTTTTCTCATTCCAGTGACTTTTGCTCATTTCAATAGAAACACGTTTGTGAGTGCCAAGAAGAGCAAGGTCCTAGTGAGGTGTTTTGTGATTTGAGAATCCAAGAGTGAAACCTCATTAGTGAATCAAGAGTAGACAAGTGTGCATCCATCTTCTCATTAGGCTTCGCGTGGTCAAGTGAGAGTTCGTGCTTGTTACTCTTGGTGATCGCCATCACCTAGACGGCTTGGTGGTGATTGGGAGCTTGGTGATCACCCAGCGGAGCTTGTGGGTGACCCAACTCAAGTTGTGATCGGTTTTGGGTGATTCGCCGCGACGGAGTGTCGAAGAATCAACCTGTAGAGAGCACTTGATCCTTGCGCGGATCAAGGGGGAGCTACACCCTTGCGCGAGTGCTCCAACGAGGACTAGTGGGGAGTGGAGACTCTCCGATACCTCGGCAAAACATCACCGCGTTCTTTTCTCTCTCTATTTAGTTTGAGCACTTACTTTGAGTATTTACTTTGAGGAATTCAATACTTGTTTCACATCCATAGAATTGCTTGCTAGAGTAAGTTTGGAACATAGGTTGCAAGGTTGTTGTGCATTAGTTTGATATAAACACTTTTCTAGGCACAAAGGGGTTAATTGGGCTATCCGTAGGATTTGATTATTGCAAGAAAATTTAGAATTAGCCCAATTCACCCCCCCTCTTGGGCATCTTGATCCTTTCAGAGAGATCTTCCTTTCATTTGAGGCATGGGATGTTATGATTTGAGGGATTCAGAAACTTTTTTTCTCATTGAGGTGGGTTAGGGGACTTGGAGCTACCAAATCTCCAAGATAACAATGTTTTACTGATTGGTGGTTAGAAAAAGAGGACTACTGGGGATGCTATTACGAGGCCCCATTTGGCATGGGCCATAAATGATCGAGAAGATTCCTAATATGCCATCAAAGTGTATAACAACTAGGTGGTACACAACGTGTTGTTGTGGGTCCAAAACATTTTGACACATGATTGTAAGAAAATTGAGTTGATGGTATTAAATAAGTTGTTCGTCGTTTGCCTAAAAAATGGTTGCAAGAATAAAAAACCAAAAATTTGATTCACAATTGGATCCTAATAACCTAGTTTCAAAAACATTATATACAACGTTGATACCAAAAACGATAATACTTGGGAGCGGGCGTCCGTCAGCCCGGGCACCGCTTTCTGGGCATGCGCGGCCCAACAGGCCTGCTTCCTTGCGTCTCCCCATCTCTCTCAAACGGCCGGCAAAATATCTCCCACTGCTGTGCTCGCCTATTCACGTGCGGCTGCGCGTGCGCTCGCTGCTCGACTACTGCCGTCTTCCCCGTCGTGCACCCCATCTCACGCCGCGCGGCTCGCCCATCTAGCGCCGCACGTCCTTCGTCACCGCGCCATGCTCCATCCCCCACCCGCCCGCTCCAGCTCACCGCGCGCCACGCCGTGTCTCATCCTACACCCACATCCCACTGGATCTAGCCGGCGGGCTCGAGCAAGCTGTTGGCGCGTGGCCGGCGGGCTCAAGCAAAGCTGCTGACCTTCCCCTACCCCAGCCGGCAACGCCCTCCCTAGATCCGGCAGCGTCTCCTCTCCCTCGACTAACGGCAGGGCGTGGCGGGGGCGTGCAAGCGCGCACCATCCAGCAAGCCTACGCCACCGCAGTTGCCCACCGGGTAGTTCATGGCCGCGCGGCGATGCTGTGTTTCAAGTGTTTCTGGACTCTTTTTCATACATGTTGCAAGTCCATGTTTCAAGTATTTCAGTTGTTTCATATGTTTGTTTCAATTGTTTCATGCAGATGTTGCAAAAGTAGATCGGGGTGTTGCATATGTTGCAATAGTTGTACACGTATGTTGCAAGCGTCTATCTCCAATGTTTCATCTATTTTTTGTACACATATGTTGCAAGTGTTTCATATGCATGTCTCAAGTGTTTCATTTGTCTTCTTCTGTATGTTGCAAGTGTTGCATGTGAATGTTTTAAAGGTAGACCGGGGAATTTTGCACATGTTGAAATGGTGTTTTAACTATATGTTCTAAATTTTTCATCTGTTTTAGACGTATGTTGTAAATGTTTCATCTAGATGTTGCAAAAGTAGATCGAGGTGTTGCACGGAGCGACTTGTGGCTGTCGCTGCTGCTTGGGCGCAGTCGTGGGTTTCCCGTGCGGGGCGTGGGGGTGCGGGTGCTGGGGCGGGGCGCGGGACACGGGGTGTGGGGCGCGATGCGGATGCGGGAGCGACGTGGGTGTCGGAGCCGTGTCCGGGCGCTAGGCGTACCGTTACTAAAGTATAAAACGAAGCATGAAACATGACTGAAAAAGTTTATAGAAACAATAAACTTCACAGTTGGTATGATTTAAAGACTTTAAAACATATAACTAATACAGGTTAGGCATAGCCAGCCATACGAAGAGATTGCTTGGCGGACACACACAAAAAATGGTTGATTTGTTGCCGTAAATAGAATCCATCTGGAAGGCCTGATTGCACTGAAGGATTGCTTCGGAATGATGCTGATATATACACATATTATCTCGCTCGTAGCCTTAGCCGTTCTTCGGCGCTGGAGGCTGGAGCCGAAAGCCCGAAACCATCCACGCGGCCACGCCAAATCTCCTCCGCGGACCGCGGCCACCGGCCAGTTGTGGCGCCTGGTCTCTTCACCCGCCCGACAGTCGGCTCCTCGACGTCCATCATCCCTGCTGGCCACGCCGCTCGTGCAGTCGTGCGTCCCCGTCCCCGTCCATCGCCACTGCCGTCGTCCGCTCCTCGGCGTACGTCCTCCTTTGTCTGCGTCACGCAGTATCCGGCATCCCCTTCCCGGCTTCCCGTGCACTGAGAACCAACGGATGAATCTCCTACGAGCCCATAACCACCTTATACGGGCTTCGATTATTTCCAGCCCATAGAGTCGATGTCCTCCTGTAGACCGGTTTCACCCAATGGCCGGACCGAAGGGACAAAAACTGGGCCCTGGTCAAAGCGGTCCATGGTTGCTCTAAACACCATCGTGTGCCTGCAGCCCTGGAGAGGGAGTTACTGCCGGAGCATGTTTTGGTTGGGACTTGGGAGACTGAGAAGCTGCCTGTTCCAGCCTTCCAGGCAACCTCCGCCGCCCAGGCTCATCAAATCGGTCGCCTGGATAGAGAGGATTTGCGATTGCCGCTGTCCGCTGAAGGAAAAGGATGTCAACGAGACAACGGCCGTGCACTTCTCTATCGACTTTTATGTCCTTGTTGACTTGTTTCATCTGCATGTATGTATATCAGATAGACTACTCATGGAAGGAAATATATACGTATCTTTTACAAAATCCAATTGCCTATACTGCCAACACTACTGGAGGCGCATGCTTTGCCGAGGGCCTCAAGCCCTCAAGCCCTCGGCAAAGGCCCAGAAACCTTTGGCAAAGGCTTTGCCAAGGGCTGCCCTCGGCAAAGACCCCTCGGGGAATTTTTAGACGGCGAAGGGGTCTTTGCCGAAGGCCCTTTATCGGGCACTCGGCAAAGCCTTTACCGAGGGCCAGGACGGCCCTCGGCAAAGAAAAGAGGCCGTCAGGCGCCGGCGCCGTTGGCGGTTTCTTTGCCGAGGGCCCACCCTCGGCAAAGAAATGGTTTTTTTTTTGAATTTGTTTACCGAGGGCCGACCCTCGGCAAATAAATTTTTTATTTTTTAAAAACCTTTGCCGAGGGCCTCCTCCTTGGCCCTCGGCAAAGAAATTTTCAGGATTTTTTAAAAATCCGGCCCTCGGCAAAGTCGGCAAATAATTTTTTTATTTTTTTTAAAACTTTGCCGAGGGCCTCCTCCCTGGCCCTCGGCAAAGAAATTTTCAGGATTTTTTAAAAATTCTTTGCCGAGGGCCGACCCTCGGCAAAGAAATAGTTTTTTTGAATTTTTTTAACCCTTTGCCGAGGGCCTGCTCCCTGGCCCTCGGCAAAGAAATTGTCATGATTTTTTTTCAAAAAAATCTTTGCCGAGGGCTATTGCTTGGGCCCTCGGCAAAGGGTCTTTGTCGAGGGCCTTGGTCATTGCCCTCGGCAAAGAGGCAAAAATTTAAATTTTTGTTTTGTTTTTTGCATTCCATCGACACAAGCATTTCATATATATACATATATATATATCACACAGAACCCATTTTCTCACAATATATCACAACCATAATTGTGAACCACAAATCACAATATATTACAACGACAAGTCACATGTTCATCATCATTCACATGTTTATTACGACAAGTTAATGAAATCTAAGCACAAGTCACAACCATAAATCACAAATCACGCTAAAGTCCAACCACATCACCTAGCACGAGTCCTCATCAAGCTAGCCTATGAGACGATGGTGAAGGAAAAACAGGATCACTCGGTGACGCACTAGCGGGTTGATTGGAACCCGCGGACGGAAGCTGTACAAAGGAGCAGAGATTGCATGTGTGAGTAATCCGGGAAAACAGTTTTGGAACTTTGAGATTGCATCTAGTATTGTAGGAATAAAAAAGATTAGACTCAATTAAAAATTTCGGCAGCACCTCCCCTGCACGGGGAGGTTTCCAAAACCTGCAAGAAACGACGGCACGAACGCCGACATCCACAACGGCACGAACGCCGACATCCACAACGGCACGAAGGCCGACATACATGCAAAGCACAAGCGAAAAGTGAACTTTCATACTTATAGGAGTAGCTGCAGGAGTAGGAGGTGGAGGAGGTGGAGGAGCTGAAAACTGCACAGGTACACCCGATGCTTGCCTAAGACTTTGCATGATCACCATCATCTCCGCCATCTGCTTCTGCGCGGCCTCGAACGCGACCTTCTGGGCCTGCAGCTGTGCGGTCAGCTCCGCGTTCTGCTCTTGACTTTGCCTTTTTGTTTCTTGCAGCTCGGCCTGCAATATTTCACTCCAATGTATCAGTAATGCAAATCTAATTTAGGTGTGTAAATATCTACGTACGATGAGTAAAACAAGAATTACCTGGAGTGCTTGGACCTGCTGCAGTGCTGGAGAAGGCCGTGGACGTATGGGCTGGCTGGAGCTCGTGCTCCGTGCTCGGATAGCGTCGAGGGAGGGAACAGTGGTGGAGTCGATGGCGCCGTCTGCAATCCACAGCCGCCCGTGCTTCTTGCCTCCTCCGAGCCTCATGATCGCCTCTGCATCAATGGGCTCAGTGCGCACATTGTAATCTTCTCCATAGATCTGCCTTACCGTTGACGTGTACTCTTGGACTTTAGTGTACACGTTCAGGTCGGAGTACACCTAGGGCGGGGCAGCCGGGTCGAAGGAGACAGAGGACGACGCCCTGCCCATGTGGGACATAGCCCACGCAGAGAACTCCGAGACCTCCTCGCCCGGGTGCGCAGCCTCTTGCGAGAAAGACGGGAAGATGGTGAGAAATCAAGCAGAATTGAGCGTCAAAATAAATGAAAGAAATCACTTACGTATGCTTGTTTGTATCCGGGAAGGCTACGGCTGCCTTGATGGTGAGTTGGACCTTGCCTCATCAGACGCTGTTCCCGCTGCCTTGATGGGAAGGCTACGGCTGCCTTGATGGTGAGTTGGACCTTGCCTTGATGGCGTGTCAACAAAGTCCTGTGATAACCACTTGTCCACGATCATGGCCCAGCACTCGGGATACGATCGGCACCACCAGGGAATCACCTACAAGTCATCGAGTATTTGACATATAAGAAGATGAAATTGAACCTACTTAATATCAAAATGAATCATTATGAATGTTATTCGCCTACCTCAAGGTACTGGTACTGGGTCAGCGTAATCCGTCTTGCTTGAGGCTTGGAGAGGGACTGCCTAAGTACCGACCTGTAGTAGTCTATGTGGGCCTGGATGCGCCCATGGTGATGCATCTCGGTGACGTACTTCCTACAAGCTGCGGCAGCCGCCCGATCCGCCTGGGCCTCAAGTCCTTCTTCGGCCTTGAAATATTTCTGCATACAAAACCGATGTATCCATTCATTATTTCGATAAAAGATTTAACCAATGAATGCGATGTATTAAGCAATGTTGTGCGAGAGAGACTTACCCAAAACTCTGCCAATACTCGCTCCTGCTTGTTGCGGTAAGTGTCATCCGTGACCAGCGCGTACCTGTCCCAGTTGGAGGCTGGCTCCCGCACCACCGGCTCTTCGGACAGTTGCACAATGCCAGGGTACCATTTCCTGCACAAAACACCAAGGATGCTCGCAGGGGTGCGTGCTGGAGTACCCGACAAAACCAACCAGGCCCTGCACAAGTGATTAAGAAAATTTATCAGTTTCTCTTAAGATTTCCAACATATCTTATGAAGTAGTTGTGATAACATCCATAGTTACTTACCTCTTTGCCATAGGCCGAATCACTGAGCGGTTGTGAGGAAGCGGAACCGGAGGGAGGCTCGCGGGACCTCGCTCGTAGAGAGTCCGAGTAGCGGACCCTCTCCCTCGCCCTCGAGCGCCTCGCCTCCCTCGCCCTCGAGCGCCTCGTCTCCCTCGCCCGTCTGCTGACCCCTCTCGTCCTCTGACAAGGACGAGGCCGTGGTCGTCACGTGCTCCTCCTCCAGCACCTCGTCATGTGTCAAGGGAGGAGACCGCTGCCTCCTGCGGCGGCTGCCCCTGGTCCTCCTTTCGTCACCTCCTGCGGACGCTACCCCGGACGATGACCCCTCACCTCGAAGGAGAGGGCGGTCTCTCCTGTAAACCGAGGGCGTGTCACGGCATGGACGTCTGCTCACCATCTTTGTCCAATCACCTGCAATCACAAAGAATGAACAAGACTAATTAGTACATATATTAGAAATAGATTCAAAATATATAAACAAAACACAAATTAAAAAACCATAGAATTACATGTATTAGGAATAATCTTAATGATTGGGATCATAGGTCTCATCATCACTGTCAAAATTGTGCAAATGGGCAACACTATCCGAAGGTTCTATGTTGTCATCGTCGTCATTGCCTAGAAGTAATCGCTCAAGCATTGCTATGTCCTTGGCATTTACCACCACATCTCCATCGACCTCGTCATCAACCGTTTTGTTGTCTACTTCCATTTCGATTGCTTCGGGTAAGACTATCTCAAACGTGCCTGGTAGCCCATCTTCTTGATAGAACTGACCATCATATGTGTTTGCGTTGAAGTTGTAATCATCATCGTTTGGGGCAGGTAGTTTACCATGTGGAGATACCTGGTGCACAATAGCCCAACCCTTAAGATCCTCTTTGTCTTGGTTGGCGTATCGAGTATAATACACCTGCACGGCCTGTTGAGCCACAATGTAGACATCTTTTCCAGGATAGATGGAATCTTCTCGAATCTCCACTAGCCCAAGATGAGCGGTTCGTCTTGTTGATCGAGGATTAAACCAGTGGCATTTGAACATGACAGGTGTAAGAGGTTCGTCTCCATGAAATGAGAGTTCATAGATTTCCTCAACTCTACCATGATAGTCGAGGCCATCAGTGCCGGGCGTACAAACTCCGCTATTTGTGGTTTTTCGTTTGGGCCGAATCTGCTCGTAACTTGTTGTGTGGAAGCGATATCCGTTCATGTCATAGCCGGTAAATGACTTCACCCTAACATCACAGCCGTTTGCAACCTGTTTCAACTCGTCGCTCATGGACGAATCGGTCTGGGCCTGCAAGGTGAATCATGAAAGATCGTTATATTAATCAAACGTACGATCACCTTGGATGATCAAACGTACGAGCTAAATTGGACATTACCTTTTGTTTGAACCAAGAAATGAAATCAGGCCTCCCCGCTCCCGAACCCCACGAAACAAGGGTGTCTTGTTCATGCGAGGTAGGATCCCTTGATTGATGCCAGAATTCACGAACAAATTCCCTGTCCGAACGAGAATCAATGGGGTTGGATGCAGAATAGTGATGGCATATTGAAATAAGTTCGTTGAGAACTTACTTGATGAACGGCTGCACCTCGGTAAGGTTATTCAACACATATAGCATGATACTGCGCCACTCTTCATTTCCCAATAGCTTTGGGGTTGATCCACTTGCGCTGCCGAGTTGGCCTTGGAAAAGGCTCAGGGTCGATTTATTTTCGCCAGTATTGTAACGAAAGGGTGGATTATGATTGCTAGGAAGGTTCGGCTTGTAGTATAGCGTTGTGAAGTTTGCCACCTCCTCCCAAAGGCATGCCTCTGCAATGGAAGCCTCAATTCTGGCTTTATTTGTACATTTTTTGCGAAGAGTCTTTAGACATCTCTCGATTGCATAGCACCAACGGGCCTGCACGGCCCCCCCCAAATGTGCCTCGGACGGGAGGTGCACAATCAGATGTTGCATCGGCAAGAAGAAGCCGGGTGGAAAGATCTTCTCCAGCTTATAGAGCAACACAGGTGCCGCTTTTTCTAAGTCCTGAGCGACGGTCCGAGATATCTCCTTGGCACAAAGCTGGCGGAAGAAAAAGCTCAACTCTGCCAGCACTTGCCAGACATGCTCAGGGACATAGCCTCGGACCATCGCCGGAAGAAGCCGCTCAATCCATATGTGGTAGTCATGACTCTTCATCCCGTTGACTCGCAGAGTGCCTAAGTTCACTCCCCTGCTAAGATTCGCTGCATATCTATCTGGAAACATTAACATATGCATCCATTTTAGTACCTCCCTCCTTTGATCGGTTTGCAAGACGAAATTGACCTTAGGCCTTTTCCAGTTCTTGTTTCGGCCACTAGGAGGTTGCATCGCTTGATTCGGTCTATCGCACAACGTCGCTAGGTCCACTCTAGCCTTAACGTTGTCCTTAGACTTGTCAGTGTCCATGAGAGTTCCCCGAAGTGCCTCGGTGATATTCTTTTTAGTGTGCATTACATCAATGTTATGTGGCAGAAGAAGGTCATCGAAATAGGGGAGCCTCGTCAAGCCGGATTTATGAGTCCACATATGTTCCTCACCATATCCCACAAAACCACCTTTTTCATTGGGCACGAGAGCATCTATTTGAACACGAACCTCGACACCAGTCCTCAAGTGCAGTTTAGGGTCTGTCACTTTGATACCTTTCGTAAAGCTCTTGATGTCTTCTCTAAATTCATGGTTTAGAGGGAGGAACTGACGATGCTGGTCGAACGACGAATACTTGCCACCCTTCTTCAACCAAATGAACCTCACAGCTTCCTTGCATACTGGGCATGGGAAATCCCATGAACACACCAGGCGGCGAATAACCCATACGCCAGGAAGTCATGCAGGGAGTAGTGGTACCAAACGTGCATTTTAAAGCTTGTCTTTGTAGCTCGATCGTATGTCCATACCCCCTTCTCCCAAGCGTGGATCAATTCATCAATCACAGGCTCCATGAACACACCCATATTACTCCCCGGGTGTCCAGGAATTATCAACGACAAGAATACGTTATACCGTTGAAAGGAGATGCCGGGAGGGAGATTGAGGGGGATAACAAAAATGGGTCAGCATGTGTATGGGGCAGCCATTATTCCATAAGGATTGAACCCATCTGTTGCCAGCGCGACACGTACATTACGAGCCTCAGCTGCTTTGTCACGATGTTTGTCATTGAAATACGTCCATGCTTCAGCATCAGACGGATGTACCATCTTTCTAGGATTGTACCGTTTGCCATCTTTGTGCTATGTCATCTGTTTCGCGGATTCCTCAGTCATGAATAGCCGTTGGATCCTCAGTAGGAAAGGAAGCTGACGTAGCACTCTCGCAGGGATCGGAAGCTGCTTCTTCTGACCATCACCAGAGTCTACCTCCAGGTACCTGGAGGATTTACACTTCGGACAGTAATTTGCATCCTTGTGTTCTTTCCTAAATAGGACGCACCCCTTCGGACAAACATGTATCTTGTCATACGGCATCTTAAGCATACGAAGGAGTTTCTCTGCCTCGTACAAGTTCGTCGGCAAAGTGTGCTTCTCCGGTAGCATGGTGCCAAACACGACCAACATCTTATCGAAGCCTTCTCGACTCAGGTTTAACTCGGCCTTCAACCCCATTACGCGTCCAATCGCATCTAGCTGAGAAATCATTGTACGCTCGTGAAGGGGTTTCTGTGCCGAGTCCAACATTTTGTAGAAGTCCTTTGCGGATTCCTCCATCTCCTCCTTCTCACGTCGTTCAGCGAAGTGAGCTTGGTGGGCGTCATCTAGCATGTCTGCTACCCCGGCATCATCATCAAAAGCCTCGAGGCGTGCTCTCACCACCTCCGCTCTTATACGATCTGCTTCACCATGGTAGATCCACTGCTGGTAGCCAGGCGTATAACCATTGAACACAAGATGTCTACCCATGGTCTTCTCGTCTACTTTTCTCCTGTTGTCACATTTGCTGCAGGGACACCAAACTAGAGAATGTCCTCCTGCCCCTGGGCCAAATGCATGTTTCAAGAAACCATCTGTCCCCTTCACCCATTCATAGTCGTAGTCACTCCCGCTTCTCTAGCCCGTGTACATCCACTGACGGTCCTCCATCCTTTAACATTTACAGCATAGAGTATTGTGACCATCAATTGCATCTACGCGGTGTTCCTACTGTCTAATAGGTGAGGATATGTCCTAATCACACCCGCAGATGTGTAGATGAGGTCAGTTTCCATGCTCCGCTCCTCTTCGAGACAGAATTTCGGCAGCACCTCCCCGTTGTTCTCCCGATACACGTCCTGTAAGGGAGAGTGTGTATCCAGAGAACAACAGGGAGGTGTTGCCGAAACTCCTTCTCGGACCGGAGCGGACCATGGAAACTAACCCATCTACGCATCCACGAGCTGTCCAAAAAACATGGACAATCCGAAACAGATATGCTCGCAGATACGCAAAGATCCGCATACCTACGACCGTATCTCTTTTGGACGGGAGACGCCTAACTGGGTTACGCGCGGGCTACGATAGACATGCGCAAAAAGAGGTTATTTATACCTAGGGTGTCGGTGAAGTAAGGCTAGCGGGGCAGTGGCGAATCGACGTAGTGGCGTGGCGACGTAGTGCAGGCAGAACCGCGACGTACTCTTCTCCTGCATAAAAAGACGATCGGGGTCCTCCGGGTCCCCTCCAACGTACTCTTCTCCTGCATAAAAAGACAATAGGTTATTTTTTGTTCAAAATTTCGGCAGCACCTCCCCTGCACGGGGAGGTTTCCAAAACCTACAAAAAAACGACACGATGGTCGACATTCACAATGGCACGAAGGCCGACAACCACAACGGCACGAAGGCCCTCATATCAAGTTACGGCACGAAGGCCCACACAACCACATACGGCACGAAGGCCGACAACGAGAGTTTTACCTAGGGTTGCGGTGGAGTCGGGCGTCACGGTGCGGGGGTCACTTTCTTCTCCGGCGAGGTCGAGCGGCGTTGGAGTACTCCTCTCCCCCTCTTCCCTTTCTTCTCTCCTTTTCCCCTTCTTCTCCTTCTCTTCCCCTTCCTCCTTCTCCTCTTCTTCTCCTTTTCTTCCCCTTCCTCCTTCTCCTCTTCTCCTTCTCTTCTTCCTCCAACTTCACCCTCTGCCTCCTCCCCTCCAAAAGTAGCCGGCGACGGGGGCGGCCTTGAGGATGGGGTCGGGGCGGAAAGGCCGGCGAGGGGGAGCCACCGGAGGGCCAGCAGGGCTGGTCGACCTCCCCTTGCTCGACGGAGACGAGGAACGGAGGCAGGGCGCGACCTTGACCGCCACTGGGCGTGGTGGGGCGGCGGGGCGCGCTGGTGGGGCGCCGGGGCGAGCTGGGTGGCCGGCCTGGGGGTGGGGTGGGTGGGGGCAGGCTGTGCGTGGCCTTGGCGGCAGGCTGTGTGTGTGTGTGGTGGTGGGCGGCGACCAGGCTACTGGGCTGGGGCGGCCAGGGGTGGTGTGTGTGTGGCGGCGATGGGGCGTGGGGCGTCAGGGAATGGCGTGAAGGTGGGGCGCGCGGGGCGGCCGGGCTCGGGCCAGCCCGTGTGCGTGCAGCAGCAGTGGCCAGCGGTGGCGGTGGGGCCGGGGCACGCCAGCGGGCGCGGGGGGGAGGAGATGGTCGGCGTTTTTTTTACAATTTCCGATCGGGAATTTGGGCTGCCCCGATTTAGGGTTCGTGCTTTGCCGAGGGCCCAGATCCACGACCCTCGGCAAATATTTTTATTTTTTAAAAAATTTTTCTTGAGAGCCACGGGGGCGAGCCCTCGGCAATTTTTTTTTTTGTTTTTAGCCAGTTTTTTGTGGTGCTACAATACATTGTTTTGAACTCAATTTTAAAATTTAGGTCAATTTTGATTTTGTTTTGTATATTTCCTTAATTTATTTCGATTCTTTGATTGTTTTCGAATATGTCAAATTTGAGCTGCAGGTGCATGAAATATTACAATGTAGCATTTGAAAAAATGTTATTCATGTTAATTGGTGCATGTTGAGTCCCTATCCACGACCTCGCATCAAATTTTCCGCATCTTGTTAAGCGTAACATGAGGACCGACTTTCATGATTTAGGAAAAGTGTTTTTTAATTATATAAAATCCATACAAGTTCCTAAAATCACAAAACTTGGCGAGATGTCATGTTATCGCATGTGTAGGCTGTGGTAAAAATTGAGAAGGTTTGAGGGACGAGTTGCGGATGCACCAATTTACATGAATAACATTTTTCAAACACTACATTGCAATATTCCATGCATCAGCTCAAATTTGACATATTCGAAAAAAATCAAAGAATCGAAATAAATTAAGGAAATATACAAAACAAAATCAAAATTGGCCTAAATTTTAAAATTGAGTTCAAAACAATGTATTGTAGCACCACAAAAAAACTGGGCTAAAAAACCAAAAAAAAATACCGAGGGCCTGCCCCATGGCCCTCGGCAAAGAATTTTTTTTAAAAAAATAAAAAATCTTTGCTGAGGGCCTATCCTGGCCCTCGGCAAAGGGCTTCTTTGCCGAGGGCCTAGCCTCGGGCCCTCGGCAAAGGCGATTTATAAAAAAAATTTTGGCCGAAAAACTGGTTTTAAAAAAATCTTTGCCGAGGGCCTGGTCTAGGGCCCTCGGCAAAGACTTAAAAAAATTTGCCGAATAACCTGGTTGCACAGGGAAAAAAAACATTTGCCGAGGGCCTAACGGGTGGCCCTCGGCAAAGCTTGACGGGAAATGGCCGCCGTGACCCAACGGGCCTAATTTGCCGAGGACATCTTTGCCGAGGGCCGCGGCCCTCGGCAAAGATTTGATTTGCCAAGGGCCGTTCTTTGCCGAGGACTCCTGTGGCTGGCCCTCAGCAAAGAGTGTCTTTGCCGAGTGCCCGAGATTTGGCCCTCGGCAAATCCTCAGGCCCTCGGCAAAGCACGCATTTCCAGTAGTGTAAGACGTTCTGGGCCAATGAGCCGATCCTTAATTTGACGGACCCGTCCGGCAATTCTTCTTCTTGGGTTGTTGGATGATCAATATACAATATAACCCTACGAACACATGCACACACTCTAAGCATCCATGAGAAACAGACCCTACATGTTTTGAATTTGGCGGCAGAAGTCATTACATAAGCTTGGTTGTTGTGTTGAGTTAAAAAACTTAGACATGCATGTTCTACCACAACCATAAGAAATATAACTAGTTGAGGGATATTAGTGAAAAGGTTTTGAACATGCATGGAGGACGGGAGTTCTTTGGTATTGGAGTTTAGAGAAGAAAATAAACCAGGAGATGGAAGTATTAGTCTTGTTGCTATTGCGCTCTCTTTCTGGATGTCCACGCTCGTTGTTTCTGGTGCTGGCTCCGTTATAGTCGTCATGCTACGTTAGTCTTCTTGTTTAGTGTGTGATCTTTTGAGTGAGTTGTATTCATTGTTTGATAGGGTGTGCTAGCTGCACTCAGTGTTGTAATCCTGATGGAGCTATTTTACATTACCAGATTAAGCTATGAGTTTGTTGAGCATCAGTTGCCTATCAAATGTGGTTAGTGGATGCTTCAATTCCATCTGGTATAACTAAAATAAGGAGGAGATTAATGAGTTGCTAGACGCAAGCTTCATTAGACCATGTGGATATGCTGATCGGATAATATTGTTTCTATTGAGACCAAATACATCTCCCTTTTACTTTCTCCAAACAAAAACTTTTGCACACCATATTTTCTGTTCTGCAAGCTCCTCGACCTCGATGGTGTTTGTAGGCGTTTTAGGTGGCCCGCATATCCTTGAAAAACCTTAGGTATGCCTCCCTAACAAGTTTCTTGCTGAAAGGTGTTCATAGGTTTTCACAGCAATACGATAAGTTTTGGTTAGGTCAGTTTGGGATTCTGGCCAGGTCGGTTTCCCTCAAGTTTAGCTGCGAGGTGATCTTCGAACGATTTGAGCGCACTAGCTCTTTCGATGTGGGACATTTATTGTGATCGACCTGTGTGGCTATGTTGTACGATAAATGTGATTTTCTAGCTCAAATTTTTTCTTAAGTGCAGTTATTTTTCTTTCTGGCTCAAATTTCCTTAAGTGCAGTCATTCTTCTTTTTCAATTGCGCTTTATTTGGTGCAGTTCACAACAATTCCTTCTAGATTTTTTTTACTCCATTGCTTTCTTAGACAAGGACAAATAGGAGGCATATAATCAAGCAGAAGATATGGCCAATAATTAGCTTCTTTTCTCCCACCAAACACGTTACATGGACAGAGCTCATATAGGAGATAGACCACATATATAAATACTCCTATATTTTAGTGGTTGCCAACCATTCTAATCAGATCACGATGCACAATGATTAATTTCCACTACCGAGTACACTGCCGACGTGATGGATGAAGGCATTTTCACAGACGAAGAGGAACGGCTGTTTGCGGTTTCATTGATGTTTGGTACATGTATGGAGTATTAAATATAAACTAATTATAAAATTAAATATATAAATTGAGATTAATTTACTAGACGAATTTTTTAAGCCTAATTAGTCCATGATTTGACAATGTGATGCTACAGTAAACATGTGCTAATGATGGGTTAATGAGGCTTAATAAATTCGTCTCGTAGATTTCTAACAGATTCTGTAATTTATTTTTTTATTAGTATCCGAACACCCCATGCGACACCCTATGTGACATCCGATGAGACACCTCTTAAACTTTAGTCCCTGCATCAAACACCCCTGAAGTTCCAAGCACTGAATGACGTTACTTCTGAATTTTCTTTCTTTTTTCTATTTTAATACTGATTTTTTTTTTTTTTGGTGTGGCAATAGGCCAGGCCAAGAATGTAGCTCACGTCGTTCCTCGAGAGAGAGATTTTTTGAAGAACATAGCATAGACAAAGATGCTCTCATAGTCATCTCTGTGAAGTATGAACATATACGAGCTACTAGCCTGATAAATTTTAAGATTGATGAAGCCGTCTTGACATACTAAGAAAATATGAACTATATACATGCATTTTTTTTATCTATAAAGTTAACTCCACCAGCATTCTGTGATAACTATCTAAACTGAAAGTAATGGAAGATATTTGTGGATTATGTTGTTGTCGTCTCACCAGTCACCATTGTTCTATTCGTGAGTATTTTTCATGCAACGAAAGTGAAAACATGATATAAAAAAAATCCAAAGAGGCCACATAACCACCGGATCGGATCTAGGTTGACTTTGTTTTTACAAGCTAGTAATGCTAGATCGCTTAATACTAGCAGTAAAAAATAATGAAGTTGGCAAGATGTGAGTGAAGAGATGAGACAACTGCAGTTCCAACCACCATAAACAACATAAATCCCGGCCTACAGGAGCGCAAATCCACCGCAATTGATTATTGGATGGGCATGTTCCACCACCCTTGTTACCACGATTCGTTGGATCCCTAACCTCCAAACCAAGCGACGAACCATACGGCACTGTACTGCCTCTAATCCTTCTCGATCTGTTATCTTACTTTTTAAACAGCTAAACTACTTGCTAGTAATAACCAATCATGTAGCTTAATTAGGTAGCCATCGACAATATTTATTTAGTACTACGCACATTCTATACCTGAAAAAGAACGTGTTTTTTCCTCTAGGCACCCTCAACCTCAATAAAAATGTAGTAAGTTTGTTCTTTACAAATGTCCACATCACTTGTAGGTATATTAATAGATCGTTCATTTAGCAATTTTGCTATTGACGTACTCCCTCTCTCCCTGAATAAATTAGTTCCTAGATTGTCTTAAGTCAAATTTTTCTAAGTTGATCAAATTTATATGTATAGAAATGAGTGTTAAGATTTATGACACCAAATTAGTAGTACACAATAAACTATATTTGCATGATATACTTATTTGGTGTCACTAAGTATTTGTACTTTTTTTATATAAATTTGGTCAAACATAAAAAAGTTTGGCTTAGTACAACTCTAGAAATTGATTTATTCAGTGAACAAGGGAGTATTCTACACTACATGGTGGGCTCCACGTGTCATAATTCTTTATTCATCTCACCCATCCTGTGCTCCGCCCTAGCCATCCGCCTTCGCCCTACCCCGCGCACTAGTGTCCGCGAGTCGTGTGCACACATCAAGTGAACGCATCTAGGCCCCAAATTTAGATATTGGTTTTGGTGATTGATGAACACAAGTGTGTGGGACTAACATGTGTTTTGTAGAGGATTAATCACTTTGAGTTAGTCACGTTGAGGCCACATGGATGTTCTTGTCCCCCAGAGTTGACTTAAAGTATGGCCATAGGGATATTTATGAAGATTAAGGATCTATAGGGTTCGAGTGCAAACTTGGAGTTCAGAAGCACTTGACATAATGTTTACATCTTTGTTTTTTATCTTTGGCCATACTAGGGGGGGCAAGATTAGCAGTTTAATGTGAGTGTGAGTTGAGACCATCTAGATGCACACATGGGGTATACTCTCACCAAGCTAGCTCAAGGGTGACCTCGCTGGCCTGGCTTTAAGTCTAGGATCTCAAAGAAGTTGAATTAGACGACATCAAAATTAAAATGAGTTGGAAATATGCATCAGATTATTGGGACCCTCTCGATCTGGTGGAGTTGTGCACAGGTCAGGTGGGTTGTGGCCACAGTACTAGAGTTCACTGTATGATCCAGTGACCAATTTGCATGTGTGGCACTCAGCGGGTCATTTGATAAGGTTGTGCTTGACTGTGTGTGTTGGGTGGCCATGGCAGTATAGTTCACCGCATGATCCGATGTGCCTATGTGGCACTAGATGTATCATCCTATGATAATGCCCTTGATTGTGTGTCAAGTGGCCAAGCTACTAGAGGTCACTGTATGATCCAGGGGTACTTGTGTGGCCCATGGACTATCATCCAAAAAAGCATATTATAGAATCTTTGTTTCTAACCATTGAAAAATAGCCTGGATAGGGTCATTGTATGATCCGATGTGCCTGGGTGACACCCAATGGATCATCTAGAAATGTTCGTGTCTGCAAACTTTTTCCAACAGCTAGCAGCCCCTTCCCACATTATATATATGTGTTCCAAAGCTCATTTGGATCTCTCTTAAATCCATGGTTATGGTACACATAGAGTGAGTTTGAGAAGGTTTTGAGCACCTCCCAAGTTAAGCTTGTGAGTTGGGATTGTGTACTTACTGTGCATCTATTGTTCGTGGCTTGAATATAATGAAGGGAAGGTTGAATACTTGTTTTTCTTGGTGTCTACCAGCATCTAGATGGGCTGGTGGAGGACTAGGTGATCTTTCTCATGGAGCTACTTTGTGGGGAGGCTACTAGAGGTATATCCGATTTGAAACTGAAACCCCTGAATCTAGGGTGGATAATAGGTATTTACTCAGGTGAGTGTAACCAAGTCTCCAACATGGATTAGGCAGTAGTGGCAATTACTCGACACCATGACAAAAAGTCTGGTAGTCTCTAATTTTGTTGCAAGTGTCAACTAGGTTTTGATCACCATGCTCGTGTGTCGTTAGTCATATGTTTCAATTCCACAATTAATGACTTTTGTTAGTCTGATCATGAATAAGGACTTGTTTAGTATGATAGCCTAAGGACTTGAGCTTAATGTGATCTTTTTAATTGAAGGATTAGAACCATGCAAGTGGTGAGTAGTTTTGCATATATTAAGGTTTGTTGTTTTAATTTTCTAAGTCCAATTCACCACCCCCTCTTAGGCCATATGGTCCTTCCATCAAGACCTTGCAGTTGTTTGAATTAAGAGAAGGCTCAGGGGCTATATCCACTTGGTGCACAATTAGTACACCCATGGAAAAAACAATGTTTGAAGTACTCTGGCACTTGGGCTTAATACTCAGGCACCGAGGTACTTGCACTTGAAGCATTCAGACACCAAAGCATTCAAAGTCTAGCTCAAAACCAGTCTAGTAAGAAGAGCAAGAGAAGGTAACTCGAGTACAAAGAACTCGGTGGATACTAAGATGACATGACCCACATGTAACATTATGGAGTACATAACCGGCTCCCTAGATATAGGGTTGTCGATGTTATGTAAACAGGATATACCAAAGACCGGTCTTAAGAGTCGCTTAGGATAACCCAGCAGGCCATGGCCTAGCTAACATGGCCCACCTCGACCTCTCGCCTCCAAGCCGTACAAGGTCTGCCTTGACCTCTCCCACCTCTTGACCTCGTACCACATGGTGCCCACGACTACCTCCTGCCTTAGCCGCTAAGGAAAGGACGACAGGTGGGTGAGCGCATTCAATACGCCTGCCTAGACAGAACGTGCATGCGCACTCCACCAAGTACAGGAAGGACGATAGCCCCTCTAGTCGTCCAGCTCTGGGGTAGAGCGCCACCTCGGTCAGCCCCCGCTGATAGACAATACAACACTGTGACTCGGCAATGTCACCCCGCATGGCTCAGCACTACCCAAATACCGTCTAACGGACAGGCGTACGATCCCAACCACTACGACATGGGAATCATGATTGGGAGACAGCTCCCTTATTTTGATCGGATCCTATGCCCCCGATCCAACCCTAGGAGGTTGGGGTAGTGGAACCGTGACCCCAAGAGCAGGCAACCTACAATGGGATAGCCACTCTCCCCGTACAGTGACATCATGACTTGTCCCCAAAGAAACAAAGCGCCAGGACAAAGGCCACGACAACAACAAGCAAGCCATACTGAGCGGGGGAGTTGGTAAGTAGCCACCACTCCCATTGCACCGCCATGGTGAAAAGTCCTAATGGCTAGAGGGGGGTGAATAGCCTATAAAATTTTCTACAACAACACTTAAGCCAAGTGGTTAGACAATTATGAAGCGAAGCGAGTGTTGCGCTAGCCTACTCAAAATGCAAGCCTCCTATCCACAACTCTAGTTATCTATGATCTCTAGATCACACAAGAGGCTAAGTCACTACCACTAAGTTAGTGAGCTCTCAGAGGCTAACTAAAGAGCCTCACTATCCACTAGACAAGACACAAGCTAGCTCTCAAAACGAATTACTCTAAAGAGCTTAGATACACTAGAAAAGTAAACACACAAGAGAGGTAGTGAGTTATACCGCCGTGGCAATTGAAGACCAATCAATCATAATGAATACCAAATGAATTCTTTAGAGACAAGATGATACAATGATTTTTCATCGAGGTTTACTTGCTTGCCGACAAGCTAGTCCCCATTGTGGCGATTCACTCACTTAGAGGTTCACACGCTTATTGGAAAAACACGCCTAACTCGCAATCGGGTGCCGCACAACCAACACCAGATGAGGATTCACAAGCCACGAGCAATCCACTAGAGTTGCCTTTGGTGCTCCACCGGGAAAGGCACAAGAACCCCTCACAATCACAACGATTGGAGCCAGAGACAATCACCTTCCCCTGCTCGACGATTCACCAATCACCGGGCTATCTAGGTGTCGGCAAACACTAAGAGTAACAAGATCTTCACCAGCCCAAATCGCCTATGGCAAAACTATCCGAAATAGCATGCTTCCAGAGGCGCTCATTTTCCACTAGACACTAAGCACCCCGAAAGCAAGCTACATCAGATGGTCCCGTCGAGCACACCCTAAGGGAGAACTCGAACAATCCACGTTTTTCCTCCAGGATCCAATAATGAGAACGAGTTTACAATACTTAGTCCATTTCATACATCAAGAGTTCTCAGAAATACATTATTACAATACCAAGTTCAGAGTGTGGAATTTAAACAACGGAATTGAAATAAACATCTAGCGATAAGATACAAGGATCCGTCTATCCCACCAGAAGAATCCTCCACTCAACAGCTACTCCTCAAGCTGCACCTACAATAGGGGTAAATAAACCTTGAGTACACAATATACTCGCAAGACTTACCCGACTAGTGGGAATAATTTGCCGACTCCAAAGGATATGATAAGCTTTATGGTTTGCTGGGTTTCCTTTTTTTTTGCAAAAAACAACACTAGTAGTGAATCCTTATGTATATGTTTTATTAGTAGTCATGATTAGTTCATTAGCTAACCATTCTATGTAAGCACATGTTCTAATTTCAAGCAAGAGTTGAGCAATCAGATCTATTTCACCACCTTTCATCTTCCAGTTCTTACTACGGTGCTAGATCGTAGACAAGTCGTACCGTATTATACGGCGACTCATGAATCAATGTAGCCCAGCTGGGTACCTCGAAACACATGCCCCGCTTGTACCCCAGGCACAAGTAGGACCAACCCACCACTCTCCTGCCAAGGGGTCTAGGTCCCCGTCCAAATTTGGACTCCAAGCCCCTACTCCTAAGTCCTAGACTTAGTGTGGTGCTTAGACCTCTACCATCCCCGCCTCCAATCAGTCGGTCCGAAAAGATCCAAAACCAATGATAAGAGAGAAATGAGCCTTCCCTGCTCCCATAAACAAGTATGTGCTCAGGATAATAGGTCTGTGACCTGACTAGAATCCAATGCAACGGTCGGTCCCTAACCGACACGGACAGGGAAAGCAGTGTAACCAAGCTATGCCCCATTGGTTGCGGGACACAACCTCTTACACCCACCAATACCCATACCATATCCCTGCCCGGTCTCAATTTCCTTTCACCATTTTATCATGAGAGTGATAATAATAATCACCTATTGTGAGTAACGACAGGTTACTCACGCTACGGATAGCCTAAGCATAGCAGCTACTCGACCTATGCTAGTAGGACTCCTGGGTAGGTATATCTATACATATAGTTTCAATATAAATCCTGTAACGTAAATGGACATCATATATATATATATCCAGTGATCATTCAAAATAAGGGTTATGCACCGGGGCTTGCCTTGGGCAGGCACGGTGTCAGCTCAGTTAGTCAGTGGTGGCTTTGAGACCTCCCCCTACACGAGAATCTCCTCCTCATACTCCTTGAGCACCTCCTCGAACTCGTGGTCTCCAATGGTCATGATCTCCGCCAACTCGTTATGTAGATGCATGCGATGATGATGCAACACTTAGTATTTTAGCAACAACAGCTCCTAAATTAAGAATACACATGGTAAACTACTAAGCTAGCTCTAATGACTAAGATACTAAGCTAACTATCATCTTCATCAAGTAAAGTGTTGGGTTCAACTAACAAACACCTAATCTTACAAATGAAGGATATATCTTTATTTCTACTAATAATTTAATGTATATTTGAAACAAAGAGCATTTAACTACACTTATGTTAAGTCTATTCTAAAGCTACAAAAATTACAGTGAGCACATAATAATACCATAAAGTTACTGTAAAAATTTTAAAGCTAAAGCTATCATCATTTTGCCACAAAAATTCCTACAATATTTAACCTAATAATATTAAGCACTCTCAAATGACTTAATAGCTCATAAGGTCAATACATATAAGCATGAACTAAATACACCAACAGATAGAGCATAATTTTAGGAACCTAACAAAATTGGTTTCATAATTTTTTGATACCTATATGATTTTATATGATTTACCAAATTTCAGCTCAGAAATACAAATCAAAAGCTATTTCTATTCTTCACGAAAAAGCTAAACTGATTTCAGCCCACTCAGCCCACGCAACGCAACGCATGCGTGCACGCGAGCGCGTGGCGGCCCATAGGAAGCCCGCGCGCTGGCACTCTTGCAAAAACGCCCCTGGACTATGAGCAAAACAAACCGCAGTCCACGTTACTATTTCTATAGACAACGACTTTGCAATGAAACTCTCGGATCTTTCTCCTCTTTACAACGGCAAGACCCTTGGCCACACCTGCGCGCGCCAGGCACGGTAATGGATGGTCAGGACAGCCAACTAAGGCACGCAGCGGCCCCGCTAGCGGGCCAACCTTCATCTATGATCCTAGCGCCTACACTAGATGAAGTTACTGGAGCAGCGGAGCTTGCAGGAGCGGTGGCCACGGTGAGCGGCCGCGTGCGATGGTGGTACGGCCGTACCGGCCATCCTAGACCGTCGCGTAGCTATTGGCTAGCGCGTGAGCAACCCCAGCTTACCCCGGTCATGGTTGTGGTTATGGTTGAGGGAACGGTCAGCGGATAAGGGCTGGCCACGCGCGACCGGAGGGGTGCGGCGGCGCTCTGAGATGACGCAGCCGTGTCAGCAGCTACGACGAGGTGGTAGAGGTGCAAGCGAGGCGCATGGTGAAGTGGAGGTGGAGACAAAACTCATGAGGCGGGTGGATTGGCGTGGAGTGGTGCGGTGGGTGACTGCCCTCGTCCACTACCGAGTCCGGCCTTAATGGCACGACGGAGGGAAAATTCCAAAATTGGAGCTCGGCGTGCCATGAGTTAAGGTGGGGTAAGGTCAGGCGGCTAGACAACTCACAGGCAGAGCTAGAGAGGTAGTGAATCGACATGAGGTGACATGTATCTGCTGAATTTAAGAAAGTGGCTTAGCCGGCCATGGCGACAGGGAAGAAAAAGCCAATGAGGGAAAAGAGGTAGGTCCGGCTCAGTCCGTCCTCACCTTGGCGGGGTGCAGTCGATGCTACCAGGGCGACACGTGCACAGGAGCCAAAGCCAAAACATGTGCGTGCAGGCGGTGGGGTAGCGTGGCATGCGCAGCCGCAACAAAATTAATGGCAAGGCGACGGCGCGAGACAGCAAGGGACAAACCCACGTGCTTGGAGACACGACGGGCAGCAGCGTCACGACATGAGACAACGAGCGCAGCAGCAATAGTACAGTGCGGTGACATGATGACAACGGCAGCGGCTGTGCTGCGACAGGGCTCAGAGGGCAGCAGCAGCGCAGTCGTGGCGGCATCAAGAGCGGCAACGCGAGTCAGGGCAATGGGCACAGGATGTGGTTAGTGGCCCACTACGACCGGCCTCAGCCAAGCCAAGGCAGCTCGACCGACCCAACATGATGGCGGGGCGCACGAGACGTGAGGCAGCAGTGGTCCACGCAACAGCAGCGCAGCGCGGAACAGGGCAGGCGGCAGCAGCAGCGGCTCTGCGCGGCGGGCCAGCGGCAGCCAAGCCTTGGCCAGGCCGAGGCGGCCACAGCTGGCCACGTGTGGCAGCGCACGCACGCACGACCATGGGCACGACACGGCCAAACTGTTGCTTTAGGACCTAAACCATCTTCACCATGCTCAAGATGGCACATGAGGCTACCAAATCGAGCTATAACACTACACCACTCCTTAACCCAATCTCTCACAATAAATTGCTAAACATAGCAATATCTAACTGTTGGCAGACTTGAAAATTTCTAAGTTTTTTAGTTGAATTTGACTTCCATTTGCGATTTCTAAGCTAGTGAAAATATTAGCTAGTAATATCATTCTTCAACCGCAAGTATTTCATTGTCATCGATAAAGTTTGTACTTGAAACTTTATTTAAGTATCACATACATGTTCTATAGCATTTTTTCTTAATAAAAATTGGTTTTAAACCCTAAGTGATATAATATGACTATCGAATCAACTTTTGTTTCGCAATTCTGTCAATCGTTTTGAGTTACAGAAATTGATCTACACACTTTATTACATGCATTAACATATAAACATGATGCTCATGATATATTTTAGTAAATGACTTACGGTGTAACAGTGAGGGTGTTACATCGCCCAACTAGTGCCACAAGATGCTAAACCACTAAGCAATGCACTAGAGGCTCTCCAATCTCACTCAAGATGATGAAATCAAGTGTGCAAGTGAGTGAAGTGGTGTGCTCAGCTCCCAAAGGGCGTACATAGGTGTGGGAAGTGCCAAAAGAGTGGCCAAGGATGGCCACCACCTCTATTTATAAGCCCACAAGCAAATAGAGTTGTTGCCCCCCTTTGGAGCAGTTTCTGCGAGGGCACCGGACATGTCGGTGTGGCACCGGACATGGGGTGGTGGTGCCCCTCCCTAGCCATTGGAGCACCAGACAGGGTGGCGGTGGCACCGCCCTAGGGGTGGCGATGACCACCTGGCCAACCCTCCAAAAACCCTAGCCTCTATAAAAAAGCGGCGGTGCACCGCCCTAGGGGTGGCGGTGCCCGCGACGGTGACCAACCCCATTTACCCCAATCTTTGGATAATTATGGTGGTGGCACCGCCCCACCAATGGCGGTGACCAGGCGGTGCACCGCCCTCGCCATGGTGGTGAACACCGGACACTCCGATGCCGTCGTCTCTTCTGTAGCTTCTCGGTCGGGGTCAGGTGGGCACCGTCCTAGGGGTGGTGGTGCCACTGGACAGGCTGGCGGTGCCAGCCCAACTTCTCCTCGGCCTCGCCCAGCTGGTCACCATCACAGGGGTGGCGATGCACCGGACAGAGATGGCGGTGCCCCCAGGGCAGTACCCCGAGCTCAGTTTGGCCTCCTTTTCTTCGCCTTTTCACCACCTTTGCAAATGTGCTAACACTCCAAGTGTTTCATCATCACGTGCAAGTGTGTTAACATTTTCACAATCATTTTTCAAAGGTTAATCACTTTCTCACTAAATGTGCACTAGGCCTAAAATGCAATGCGAGTATTCCAACACCTAGTGGCACTAGATGATTGAGTTGTCTGATAAGAGCTCCCCTCTTAATAGTACGACCATCTATCCTAAATGTGATCACACTCTCTATAGTGTCTCGATCACCGAAAACAAAATGGTCCTATAGATATCACCTTTGCCTTGAGCCTATTTTGTTTTTCTCTTTCTTCTTTTTAAATTCCAGAGCTTGATCATCACATGTGTCCACACCATGACCATGATCTTCATTTCATGTGGCCATCTCTATCGATGAGTGCCACTTAGCTCACTTGAGTTGGACCAACCTATCTCACATCCACACTTAGAGCATATGGTTAGTCCAAATAGGTTTCATCAATTATCCAAAACCAAACTAGGGCTTTCACATGGCCAGAACAGTACCGCCATCGTACGCCATGCCTTGGCGTAAGGAGCAAGCTCAAGACGACCATACCATGATGATAAGACCAGACAGACTGCTTTACAAGCATGCTAGCTTCTCCATCCCTCGGTCTCCTAGCCACTCGGGCTAGGAGAACCCTACTCCTCTACATGTAACCTAGCCGCCACGATTATATAAGGGGAGCTAGGCCTTATTCCTTGAACACTTCCTACCAGTAGAACTATAGCTTGCATAGCCCATGTTGTAAGCCTTTTGGAGCACTTTGGCAACACGTACTCATAGGTCTCCGGCACTGGACGTAGGGATTCGTCCCGAACCAGTATAAATCTTTTGTGTCCTGAGTGCTAGCCATCGAATCCCTTGAGCAGTGTGGCGATAAATTTACTAGTCGGTCCTCAAAACACCGACAAGGGTGGACCAATCCGACTACTGGGTGAGTCGATGTCCTACATCTGCATGGGATATATTCACCGGCAAGATGATGTTGTAATCGACTAGGAAATCAATATGTTAACCGACTAGGACTATATAAGGTGGGGGTAAGGAGCCTCTGATTGGTATCTCTCTAATACCCACAACACATATGGCGCACAAGCAATATTTAAGTTATTTTCGTAATGGTGTTTAGTTTGAGGAATCAAACCATTGTAGATGAGGTGGTGCATCATGAGTCCATTCCTTAAATCTGGTAGAATGACTCCATTCCTCATAATAGTACTAGTTATTAACTTGTGAGGAATGAGGTGATGATGTATCAACATATTCCATTTCACAAACCAAATAAAAAGGTGAGTGAGGAGACATGGGGTAACCAAGTCCTCAAACCAAACACCTATAATTGTGAATTGTAGATATTTCTACATATGTATTATGTATTAATGCTCTCGCAATGACATGATAATCTTGGGTATAACACCGAGTTATAAAGCATTGGGAGTGGCGGTGTGGCTGGAAGCTTGCAATCATCCTGCAGGGTGTAGTAGGGTCATCTTGAAAGACAAATTGTGGATTCTAAACGCTATTGCCACGCACAACACAAAAGATACAAGGAGTAACATTCATGGTGAGCGATAGTATTATGTTTATATCATCTCGATGAAATAACTTTGAAAAGTAATAAAACTTTCTTTATTGGAAAAGAAAATGGTGAGCGGCACATCTCAGAAAGACCTCTAGGCCGGACAGGCCTCGCCGTATGATTCTTGTATAAAGAATATCTGATGCGTTTGTGTCATGGTGATGTACTGATGTGGTATTTGATTTTGTTTCGTCGGCAAAAGGGGCGATGATGAACTTAGAGCATCTCCAAGAGTTTGCCAAATCCATTTGCTATCCTTCTTTTTTTTTGCAAAACTAGAAAATTGACCCTCCAACAGTTTGGCAAATGACTTGGCATCTTTTGGCAACTTGGCATCGAGCAGCACCGCACGCGCATATTTGCGCGCGGCCAAGTCACTTGCCATCACGATTTCGGCCTCCGCCGCCTCCTCTCCTGCGCGCGCCAGGACACTTCATGTGCTCGTTCCCGCGCGACCCAGGACTCGTAGCGGCGATAAATCCCCGCGCGCCCCTGGACTCCCAGCGATCAGACGAGGAGCCACGCGCCGCCACCACAGCGCCGCACCGGCAAAGAAGCTTTCCGATACCGCTGCGTGGTGTAGGTATGTTCTTCCTCGACCTAGGGTTATTATTTGGTGGTGATAGCTAGAGCGATTGCCCTTGATCCGAGAGTCAAGGTAGGGTTCATATTATATTGTTTCGTACTATGCCATCAACTATAGTGTTTCGTGAACTTGCACACGACTACCGTCATATCACAACTTTTGATGATCAAGGCATTGTGTTTCGTGAACTTGCACACCACTACCGTCATAGTGTCATGTGAAGTACTAGTAGCGTTATTTTCATTTGTACACGCTTTTCAATCAACAGATGTACCTATGCACTATTTTATTGCCATAGTGTTAAAAACAAATCACCATGTTTGTCATTGTGAAATTACTGTGTTTATTATTTCATTAACCGTGTGGGTCATCAATTTTTTTTAGACTAGTCAAGATGGATGGAGAAGATGGAAATTTCTTGTCGGACATTCTTCTCAATGGAGAAGATGGTACTGTTGCTGGTTTGGACGACATGAACTTTGGATTCACTCAAGACACTCATACTCATGACGAAGTGCAAGCTAGCCGCAATACAAAGGGAGCCAAGAGGACAAAGAATTTTCATTGGAAGGAAGACGAAGTTGTATGCTCGGGCTGGTTGAATGTTAGCAAAGATCCCATTAACGGTGCCAATCAATCTCGTTCAACTTTTTGGGGAAGAGTTCATGCTTACTTTGAGAAGCACAAGAAAACTACAGCTGAGAGGACAGAGAGTTCCATTATGCATAGGTGGCTGACAATTCAGTTTCAAGTGAACAAGTTTTGTTCAGCCTATGAGGCCATTCTACGTAGGAATCAAAGTGGGTTAACTATCGAAGACAAGGTATGTAACATGTGTTGTTTTTACTTTAACTTTGATTATTTGTAAATGATATATAAACTGACAATTTCCCTGTACAGATTAACGAAGCAAAAAAGTTGTATGTGGAATTAGACAAGGACAAAAAAACTTTTGGTCTTCTACATTGTTGGACCATATTGAAGGAGGAAGACAAGTGGAAAGCGAAGATGATAGAACTTGCTGAGCTGGAGAAAGAGAAACAAGCAATCAAGAAAAAACAGAAGGTGTCCAGGCCGAGGGAGGAAGAAGCCACTAATAATGATCAAGTCGTAGAAGTTGATGCTGAAGAAACTGTACCAAGGAAAAGGCTAGAAGGGATAAAGAAGGCAAAAGAAAATTTGAGGCGTGGAGGTGGCGAGGCTTGCATGGAAGCTTTGGACAAGATGATGGCAAAGAAGGAGGTCTTGGACATGGAAAAGGAGAAGGCCAAAGAGGAGAGGTTCATGGCTACACTAGAGCTAGAGAAGGCTGCACTAGAGCTAGAGAAGAAGAGGGTGGCAAATGAAGAAAAAAAAGCAGAAGCGAAGCTACTCAAAGAGGAAAAAGAAATTATGTTAGCGGACATGTCCTCCCTCAACCCGATCCAGCGTGAATGGCTTGAGACGATGCAGAAGAAGATTGTCGAGAGGCAGCGTGAAAATTAAGTTTAGTTCTTATATAAGTTTAGTTATGAAACCTTTAGTTCAAGGTCTTGTTATATGAGTTGTTCACTTATGAAACCTTTAGTTCAAGGTCTTGTTATATCAGTTATATGAGTTGTTGAGTTGTTGAGCAGAATCATTATTTAAGTTGCAGTTCAAGTATGAATTAAATTAGTACATGGCGTGCTAGCTGTGTTGTGCTAGCTCCTGTGTTGTGCTCGTCAGTACATGCAGGCGCTGTTGCTCACGGCAGAATCTGTCGCTGTCCATGCACTGAATCAAAAGATTTGCTGAATATTTAAGTAAAAAAAGATTACATCTGAATATAAGCTAATATAAATCAGGATGATGGTTCCACAGGTGCTCGATGAGGTCTTCTTTCAACTGCAAATGAGTTTCCTTGTCTCTGATCCTTCTGTGTGCATCAATGTATTCATCAAGTGTACGAGTAGGTTGGCCATGAGCAGGTTCTACATTTTCACCACCGTAATCAAAACGCTCGTTAGGGTCAACCACAAATCCTTCATCTTCCACAATCATGTTGTGCATGATCACACAAGCCCTCATGATCTTTGATAATGTCTGTATGTCCCAAATGCGAGCTGGCCCTCGAACAATGGCAAACCTAGATTGAAGAACCCCAAAAGCTCTCTCGGCCATCTTCCTCGCTGCTTCCTGCGCTCTGGCAAAATATTGGCTCTTGTTCCCCATAGGAAGAGTGATCGACTTGACTAAAGTAGCCCATGTGGGGTATATGCCATCTGCAAGATAATAGCCCATTGTGTAATCATGGCCATTAACCGAAAAGTTCACTTCTGGAGCTCTACCTTCTGCCAAGTTATCAAACAAAGGAGACCTATGAAGAACATTGATGTCATTGTGAGACCCGGGCATTCCAAAGAAGGCATGCTATATCCAAAGGTCGTTCGAGGCAACAACCTCCAAAATGATAGTGGGCTTCTCCACGTGCCCCTTGTACTGACCCTGTTTTTCGTATGGACAATTCTTCCACGCCCAATGCATACAATCTATGGACCCTAACATTCCTGGAAAGCCTTTTTGCTCACCGATTGCAAGTAAGCGTGTTGTGTCCGCCTCATTGGGATATCTGAGGTACTCTTCTCCAAACAGTTCATCAACTGCATCAACAAACCTCCGTAGGCTCTCAAGTGCAGTACTTTCGCCAATGCGAACGTACTCATCTGTCGCATCCGCGGGAACCCCATAGCTGAGCATACGCATTGCGACAGTGATTTTTTGGAAGCAACTCAAACCAAGTACATTGGCCGCGTTCCTTTTTTGCACAAAGTAATCATCATGTCCTTCAACAGCTTTCATTATGCGTAAGAAAAGCTCCCTAGACATCCTGTACCTGAACAAAACAAAACTAAAGTTTAACAACTCGACTAATATTTAAACACAGACAACAAGTCAATCCGAAGTGAAAGAACAGTAACCTTCGACGGAATATTTCAGGGCCGTATGTTGGATTTACGGCCAAATAATCTTGAAACATCCTCTTGTGGCCGCCTTCTCTATCACGGTAAAGAACTCTGTGAGCTGGGACAGAGCCACCGTGTTTTTTTTCGCATTGGCAAAGGTGTCCACAGTTACAACAACCGCTAATATCTCAAAATCATCATCATCGGATGATGAATCATCCAACTGTCTTCGAAGAAGGGATCTCTTCCTAGGCATGGTTCTTGACCGACAAATGTTCTGGAATATGAATAACTTAGATCACCTGGAGGCGGATGGGACCTTTCCTCAGTACATTGCAAGAAACAGAAGCATATAGGTGTTGCAATACAACATCGAAAAACTGAATATGAAGATATGAATATCGATGATGGCCACCACTACAATATCGAGAAACAGAAAGAGACTTCGGCAAAACTATGAGCTGCTGAACCGATGGGGAAGATCACCTTGAGGTCTTGGAGGAGATGGGCACCTAGCTTGGTGGATGATGCAGCGATGTTGGGTGCCTAGCTCGATGTAGGAGATCGATGATGGCCACCAGCGATGACGCAGCGCGGAGGAGGAAGAGATGTCAGTCCGTGGAGGCGGCGCCCTTCACGCGCGCGCGGAGTAGGTCGCGCGGCCAGGCGAGGAGTCGCGGCACGTGGCCAGGCGAGGAGTCACGGTGAAAAACAGTTGATCCAGTTTGCAAGTGGGCCTACTTTTTTAATTTTGCCAAGCCCAAATGGCAAACTATTGGAGATACTATCTTTTTTCACTTGCCATATGTTTTAGGCACTTGCCAAATCACAAGATTTGCCAAGTCAATTTTGGCAAACTCTTGGAGATGCTCTTATAAGCTCTCTAATTTCAGTATAATGTCATGGTCAGTCACCGTCGGTCCAAGCAGGTATGATCAAACATCGAAAATCATAGCCCAAAGAAAATGGTGCCTTTTCATGGTAAAATGAAATTGTGTGCACCGAAGGGTGACTTAGGTCATGTTTGGATTTATTAGCTGATACGGTAGTAGTTAGCTAGTTAATAACACATAGCTAATATTAGCCGGCTAACAATTGACTTAGCTACCTGTTAGCTAGAAGGGTGTTTGTATACACAGCTAATTGATGAGATAGTTGTTATTTCTCCATCTATTAGCTACTATTATCTAATTTGGTCTAACTAATGAGATAGTTTGTTATCTAGAGATCCAGCAACAATTAGCTAATTTATTTATCTATACCTGTATAAATCTAAAAAAGATAATTATTAGCAGATAACTATTATCTATGAAATAAAAAAGGCCTTATTTTTATAGGGAATTTTCTCAACCCTAAGACTTCGAAGAAAACACGTGAGATTCGTATCGAGTAGCATAGCAATAAATCTCTTCCTTACGAACATGGCCTTTGTATGTTTATTGTCGCAAGCATCTATGGCACAGAGAGCCTGAGAGGGACAGCTAGGCCTTGTTTAGATTACCTCCAAATTTTAAGTTTTTTTACTCTCTCTTTATCATATCAATTTTTGGATACATGTATGGAACATTAAATGTAGGTAAAAAAAATAACTAATTACACAGTTTGGTTGTAAATCACGAGATGGATCTTTTGAGCCTAGTTAGTCCATGATC
Source organism: Miscanthus lutarioriparius (assembly GCA_904845875.1). Lineage (NCBI taxonomy): Eukaryota > Viridiplantae > Streptophyta > Magnoliopsida > Poales > Poaceae > Miscanthus > Miscanthus lutarioriparius. Next base: position 37,886,542 of record CAJGYO010000008.1, on the reverse strand, counting down.
GGACAAAGTTTGTCAAATACAAACGAAACGTGCTACAGTGTTCATGTTGCAAAAATTTACAATCTAAACCAGGCCCTAATTACACGATACAGTACATTGTAGCTGGGGGCCTCTAGCACTGCAAAAACAAAACATCACATGCACATTTGAAAGAAAGAAAAAAAAAAACAGAATAGAAAACATGCAACATGCTACCTCATGCCAGCTCCTCCAGTAGGCTATCAGTACACGCGCTCCTGACTGTATTCCATCCACCTCATCATCACAAAGAAAAAGATCAGATGCCCTCTTCTTCTACAGTTGAATTATTATCCTCTTTGCTTGCTGGCTTTCTCTTCCACCTCCATGCATGCAGAGGAGCAGCACCCTCATTACTCCACATTACTCTCCCTCCATTCCTCCTCACTACTGTCCTCGCGACTCCTCGTCTGATCCTCTCCGTCTCCGAGAGAGAAGTCGTCACTCTCACTCTGCCACATCTCTGGTACATCGACAGTTCTGCGACCAACGCATCAAGCAACCATTCACTCCTCCCTCTGCGTGTACTGTCTTCTTCGTTTTGCCCCTGGGATCCTCATCACGCCAGCCGCCCACCGCCAGCCACCAGCTACACCATCTCTGGTCTCCAGTCACACCAGAATCCAAAATTTTCATCACACCAAACCATCCACTCCTCACTTTTCCCCCAACCAAGTCCCAATCTTTACAACCACATTGTCGCCAGCAACAGCCCCCTTCCTTTCCTTTCGCACCCGATTACCAACCCAAATTCAGCTATTGTGCACAAAGTTGCGGCATTTGCCATACCACACTGTTCCATCCGCAGAGCCCAATCTTTACCGCCCGATTCTTCGCAAAATCCACCGTGCTTGCCCCCGTTTCAGTCCAGACAATGCTGTTTCCGCCGTGGAATCCGAGCTTTGCCACCTAATTCCGCTCAAGAAACACGAGGAGATCCGCCAATTCGCAACAAGAAGCAACAAGCTCCATCCAAGGCGTCGCCGCCCTGGCGTCTCGCGCTCCGCCAGCAGCTCCCATGTCGGACGCGGAGCTGTCCCAGAGCACGGTGGTGTTTGGGCTCCGCATGTGGGTGCTCGTCGGCATCGGCGTCGGTGCCGCCTTCGTGCTACTGCTCGTCCTCATTTCCGTCCTCTGCCTCCTCGCCTTACGCCGTCGCCGGCGCCAGCGGCCGCCCAACCCCGCCCAGCAGCTCCCAACCACCGCCCCTCCCAAGAGTCCCGCAAATGTCAAGGCGCCCAAGGACATTCAAGAAGTTCCCTCCCACGCCGCCACCGCCGCCGCCGCCCCAGCGAAGACGCCGCTCGCGCAGGTGCTCCAGCTCCCCACGCCACCGGTCTCCGAGCAGATCGTGACCGGCAAGGAGCACCACGTCACGTACCCGGAGCAGGAGCAGCACCCCAGCCACCGGAGCGACGGGCCTTCGCCGCGCGGCAACGGCGAGAGCCGCGGTGGGAGAAGCGGCGGCGTGGACCACGCGCCACCTGTGGTGCCGGAGGTGTCCCATCTGGGGTGGGGCCACTGGTACACGCTCAAGGAGCTGGAGACGGCGACCGGGATGTTCGCCGACGGGAACGTGATCGGCGAGGGCGGGTACGGGATCGTGTACCGTGGCGTGCTCGAGAACGGCACGCAGGTCGCCGTCAAGAACTTGCTAAACAACAGGTACCGAACCAGCTTCCAATAGATGTTAACTTCATGGACCGCAAAACTTGCATTCAATTGGCATTCGCAACTGACTATCCGACATTGCAGCTTAGCCGATTAGTTTAGGAGTACTCTGTACTTTCAGTGGCATGTTAGTGCTGAATTTTAAAATGCTTGCCATTGTGCTGATGGCACATGGCTACTGACTGTTCAAGTACTAAGCTCGCCAATGCTGAATTTATATGTCACGTTCAGCAGGAGGATTTCATTTTGCATATCAAATGGAGAAACTTGTCACTGACAATTCACTTGTGTTTTTATGATAGTAGCTTGAGTTGTTTTTGAGAGGCATAGTTTAACAAGATGACTGAATTCTGTGGAAATTTGACATGACCGACTTTCTTTAGTGTGCTGGTAAAATTTAGAAACTTTGTACCCTTTGAATTTAGGGGGCAGGCAGAGAAGGAATTCAAGGTTGAGGTCGAAGCGATCGGGCGTGTGCGACACAAGAACCTTGTGCGCCTTCTAGGATACTGTGCCGAGGGTAATCAGAGGTATGTCTGGTGTGTGCAGACCAATTGTTTAGCTTATTTGGTTGATACTGTATAATACTAAGATAGATGTTGTTTCTGTGGTTCTTGTTAGGATGCTTGTATATGAGTATGTTGATAACGGGGACTTAGAACAATGGCTGCACGGGGATGTTGGGCCCGTGAGCCCTCTCACCTGGGATGACAGGATGAAAATCATACTGGGAACAGCAAAAGGGTATGTGTGTCGTCAGCTTATTCATGTTGGTCTACTGAGTTTTACTGGCACTCTACTTAATTACCTAAATTTCTACCCCCATGTAGGTTAATGTATTTGCATGAGGGGCTTGAACCAAAAGTGGTTCACCGTGATGTCAAGTCAAGCAACATCCTTCTGGACAAGCATTGGAATGCTAAGCTCTCAGATTTCGGACTTGCAAAGCTTCTAGGTTCAGAAAGGAGTTATGTCACTACAAGAGTTATGGGAACTTTCGGGTTAGACTCTGCAGTGCACTTTTAGGTTTTGAACATCAGGTGGCTGTGCCTGATGGATGCTAATTCCCTTCTCACTCATCACAGGTATGTTGCTCCAGAGTACGCAGGGACTGGAATGTTGAATGAAACAAGCGACATATATAGTTTTGGAATTCTTATTATGGAGATAATATCCGGTAGGGTACCAGTGGATTATAATAGGCCACCAGGAGAGGTTAGCCATGCCTGTACCTCCTTACAGCCAATTCTATTTTATGAGCTTGTTTTAGTGCATTATAAACCTTCAGATCATGCTTTTCAGGTTAATTTAGTTGATTGGCTTAAGACGATTGTAGGCACCCGAAATTCAGATGGGGTTGTGGATCCAAAACTACCCAAGAAACCTTCTTCAAGAGCATTGAAGAAGGCTTTGCTAGTGGCGCTGAGATGTGTAGACCCTGATGCTCTTAAGAGACCAAGGATTGGGCATGTCATTCACATGCTTGAAGTCGATGATTTCCCATACAGAGATGTAAGTCAGTGAAGTCTATTATATATTCTTCAATTACATTTCAGAAAAATTTCTAGTGTGTGTTTTTGAATTGATGTTGCTTCTCTGCCGGTATCAGTTGTGAAGCACCAACATATAGTGTCAACTATCCCTGTGGCCACTTCTGTTGTATGTGATAAAAGTGTTTTGATCATATAATGATACCATGTGAGAATCTGAGTCAATCACTATGCTCTTTATCTGCATCAGTCTCATGTTTCGATGCTAAGTGTACTTTGTTATTGTTCCCACTTTCCAGCAAAAGTTTATTCATATCAACCACTCTGAATTAGGCACATCTTGACAAATACCTCTGAAATATTTCATTTGAAACCATTGTAACTCCTCAAGTACCATTGGCATCTCCTGATCACTTCATCAGTTTGTCTTCTTGTATTCGCATTAACTTATGTATCTATTGTCATTAATGTTAGGATCGCCGAGGTAGTAGAGCACCAGGACAAGCAAGATTACCAGAGACAATGGCAGGCGGATCAGGTCAACCTGAGACTGACAATAGAGGAAACGGTGGTTCCACACAAGCTGAACCCTTTAGATGGAGAAACCCAGAGGCTTAGTATAATAATATCCGTAGTATTCATCGGCCTGCTGAAAGAAAAGCCAAATCCTCTTGATTTGTGAAGCAACAAGCCAACAATGGTATCCACTGAAGTTGTGAACTTCCATCTTGCTGATGAAGGCAGCGAGATTTCCATGGATACCGTTAGATCATCTGTAAATGTAAAAAGAGTAATTTAGCCCCAGTAAATTTTCCTGCTTATATTTATATAGGTGGAGATATCTATGTATGACAAACCTGTTCCATTTAAGGTAAAATATAACTTTATTAAAATCCCTGGGGTACCTCTGGTTAAGAAATGGGCAGTTTTTGCTCAGCATAGCTGAACTTGTCGTGCTGTATTATGTAATGTTTTAACACCAAGTCAGCAACTTCGGTGTAAATATGTGATTTTTTTAGATGGTCCACAGACTCTTTTTGTGAAGTCAGTGCTATCATTTTCACCGTTACACTTTCCCCCTTTTTCAGAGTGTGATTAAACCTTCCCATACCTAGACTCCTGTATATAGATGTAACAAGAAAAATATTTGTTTGTGACTTGTGAACTTTGAATCTCCATGAAGTTACTCTTGAGTCCGTATTAAAGAAGTTTCGTTCCTGAAGTACTGAGAAACACACAATCAGTTATGAATGAATCAACAAATTCATTTGGAGTCACAACTAATAGTTCTACTTCATTTTAAGGAGGATTAAAGTAAAAATGAACAAAACAAACCACTAATTGGGACCCCGATTATGTTACTAAAAAGTAAAAACGTAAGCGGCCAAAATGGATGTCGGCATGTCTGAACACATAATGGAAGTCTGCATAATCATGGATTAACAGAGCTCGTAAGTTGCCAATAACCAATTCCAAACTCAGATCTTAAGGAATGGGACAACATAGATCTTAAGGAATGGGACAACATAACACGCCAATTATACTACAAATCTAGAGAGAATCCTAAGAAGAAAACAAGCAGTTTCGCGTCACCAACTCATCCATTTAAGCGGTTAGAAAAAAATCGGTCCTCAAATAAAGGTGGAGATAGGAGTGGGCTGCACTTAATTTTTTTTGCGGAACAACACTTATTTTATTTAATTATGCCCGCTAGGATTTAAACTCAAAACCTCCATTTATAATAATATATATTGAGTTGCATGCACCGACTAGTTTAACCTAGATGGTAATGCTCTATATAGGGCGTCTGTACGGACGGACCCAGCCCGCTCGCTCTGCGCGCTACGCGCCCCCACTCGCGGGATGGACCCGCCCTTGCCCGTGCCATCCCCGCCTGCGTTGCCCGCTCGCTGCGTGCCCCTGCTCGGGGACGGACCCCGCCCTCGCCCGTGCCGCCCCCACTCGCGCCTCCCGTAGTGGCCGCGCTCCATCCGCCTACCACGGCCCCTGCCGACGTCCGTGCCATCGTCGAGCTCCACACCGGTGACCTCTGCGCCAGCCTGTGCCATCAAGCTCCATGCCAGCGTGGAGCTCCACGTTGAGGAGCCTTCATTTTCATCCGAAAGTAGATGTTGCGCTTGAAAGCGCATGTTGCAAGCGTATGTTCAACTGCTTCAAAGGTATGTTGCAAGTGTTTCTTATGGATGTTGCAAAAGTAGATTGAGATGTTGCATATATTGCAATAGTTGTACACGATATATTGCAAGCTTTTGTTCTTAATGTTTTATCTGTTTTTCAGACGTATGTTACAAATGTGTTTATATAGATGTTGCATATGTTTCACACATATGTTGTAAGTTTTTTATTTGAATGTTGCGTGTGTTTTACGATGGTTTTCAAGTTTTTTTCATGTGTTTTTGCAAGTTTTTAGATGCATGTTTCAAATGTTTTATTATCTACCTTCAGACGTATGTTGCAAGTGATACATCTGGATGTTTTAAAAATAGATCGGGTATTGCATCTCCGCTCTTTTTTTTTTTTTTTTTTCTGCCTCGCCTCAGTCTCGCAGATGCCGTCGATGTCGCAGATCACGCCATCGGGGAACCTAGGAATGGGCTCGTCGGTGGAGGCATCCTCGCCGTCGGTGCTGGAGAACATGGAGGCAGCCTCGAGGGGATGGGCGTCGGAGAGATCGATGTCGCTCCGCGATGTGGGTGGGCTGCCCGAATAGCCCACCCCAGTTGTCGACGACCACCACGGCACCGAACTGCGCCGTAGGGATCTGCTAGGGGATGTCCACGCGGGTCTTGACGGTGGCGACCCGCTGCTCTGGCACGGCAAGGAACTCGGTGATGCGCCGGTCCCAACAAGCATCGGACTCGTTGAATTACCTGTGCATCTCGTCGAGCGTCCTGCGGATCTCGTCGAAGACAGGCTGCAGAGATGGATTCATGGTGCTAGACCGAGAATCAACTGTCTCTTATACCAATTGTTAGCAACCGCACTCGATTGACTAACAGATAACTGGTAGCGGGGTACAAGACCTCAGGGAGAAAGAGGTCTAGAAGCAGAGAAATCGAACAGAGAAGCAGGAACCGGGTAAAGAGGAAGAAGGAAGAGTTGGGGGAAGATGAACAGTGGTAAAGGTAATCTGAAGTTGGATAATTTGTCTAATGATTTGCTTTGGCGTCCTCATCCTCTTGTAGTAGCCGCCAACCGGTCTAGGGCCCACATGGCAGTATACTGACAGTGCGCGCCTGGCGCGCCACAGGTCCGTCGGGGTGGCGAAGCGCTGGTAGTCCGGGAGCAGGCGGTCGGAGAGCGTGGCGAGGATGTGGCCGCGGCACACTGCGTCGTCGCGCGCCCACTTCTTGGCCGCCGCCTGCGCCGCGGCGTCGTCGCCGGCGTCGCCGTCGCCTGTGGGGCGGTCTTCGAAAAGCACGCGGGCGACGCCGAGGGTGTGGACGCGGAGGAGCACCGATTCCTTCCACCGCAGGTAGCCGCAGGGGCCGTCCAGTTGCTTGATGGGGACCAATGCGATCGATCGGAGCAGACGAGCAGGGATACAACAGGCCTGAGTGTTGATTTCTTGGTCCGGCAGTGATGTTTCTGTTGCTTCGAATTTTTTGTGCATTTATTTCTTGGCAGAGGAGGAGCCCGGCCACGAAGACGGAAGAAGACGAGGTGATAGGGGTTTCTAGCCTCAGCATGCGCAACACCAGGTGAATGCTTCAGCAGGCAGTTCATCTTTCGTCGCCAAAACTGGCGGGCATGCAGTCTCACCGTCGTCAGGAAGTACGACAAGTGGCGAACATGGAGGGCATTTGCCGTCCATCTTGGATCTTGTTATTGTTGGTAAAACTAAATTAGAGCCGCTCCAGGAGACTCTCTATATTATTTATAATTGTGAGAAATAGAGATTTTGATAAAAAAACGCTTCAACAGCTTCTTTAATTGGTTATCCAAATCTAGTCATATTCCATTCCGGATTTCTCGTTAGCTAAAAATAGCAAACGAAAATGCAACATATCAGGTGCAAACCAACCAACCTGTGCAAACTTGGAAACTACCAATCAGTACCACTAGATGTTGATCCAATGGATAGAGTGATGAGGCTTAAGCGCAAAAAAAAAAGGCTAGCGGGTGGGGGGCTTAAGCGCAAAAAATCCCACCTCTTACCCCATCTATTGGATCAGCATCTAGTGGTCCTGATAGGTAGTTTTTAAGTTTGCACAGGTTGCTTGGTTTGCACCTAATACGTTGCCAACGAAAATGGCTCTCTAGAGTGCACACAAAATTTAGAAAAGTTATTGGAGAGTGAAAAGATAAAGAAAGCGATTTTATGCAAATAGCTTTCCAAATGATTTAGAGAGTGGGTTTTAGAAAAACTCTTGGAGATGTTCTTAAAGGAAAATTTTATCACACACAAAATAAGTGGTCAACTAAGGGTATGTTTGGGGCTCAGCTTCAATAGTGAGGTAGCTTTTTTATTTGGTCCATAAAACAGCTTCACCAGTAAAGAAGCTTCTCTTGGTAGATAGTAAAAAAAAAGCTAAGAGAAGCTAGTATTTTTAGTTTCACCTATCTCACTCTAGGAAAATATGCATGTAAGAGGACTTGAAAAAAGCTTCTAGAGAGAAGTTGTTTTATCTAGACCTGTTTGATGAGACAAGTTAAATAACAGCTTTGTAAAGTTAGAGTAAAAAAATCATACCAAATACACCTTAGACCTTACTCGGATGTTCATGTATTTATCTCAATTCATATACATTAGAGTGGGTTGCGTAAATTCCACCCCAACATACCTGAATTAAAATATGGATACATGTACGTATAAATAAGCCCTTAATCTTTTCTCAATCCGTCGATTATGTGATCAACTCACTTCTCTTGCCGCCGCCGCCTCCGCCGTTTGATCTTCCATTCCATGGACAAATAAAGATATCTCACGCGCCATCCACTGACCCACTCATGAATTAATAATTTTCCCCTTCTCAAAGTTTTTTTTCTGACCGAGGACCCAAAGTAGCCCATTGTCTCTTCATCATTTCTCTGCCCTCTTTAATTTATTTTTTGAACAGTATTTATATATGTGGGACAATTATTTATACTGCCACTACTACCAAAATCCCCAGTTACCTTGGTGGCAAAAAAAAAACACCAAGGAAATAAGTAAACCACTAGAGAAATGATTCTTGACGGCTGACAGCTAAGCAAAATTGGCCGAGGGCCCGAGGTTCAAGTGTCATATAAGTGTAAAAATTGAACTTACCAAGAGACATAAACACTTAACTTTACCTAGACATATATATTTAAGTTGTTTATAACTGAGCTGAACAAGTTGGAGTGCCATATGTGCTAGTGAACTTGCTTAATAATAAGACAAACACTTAAACATATAATATAGCATATATGCCTAAATGAAAGCAAGTATGTCATATGAGTGTAAGTGCAATATTTGTTTAACTTACCTTATTAACAAATTTAAGTGTCGCATGTATGTGTGTTAATAAATTTAGAAAGACTTCGCCGCCTACGCTTTCGCTTACGCCTCCGCGCACGCGGAGCCCTCGGGACACCACCAACGATTCGCCCTCGACTTCTCCACCACAATCTCGACCCACACCCACACTGAATCCTCGGAGGAGGACGAGGCATGGGCCGGAGCGGACTTCTCCGGGCTTCGTGACCCCGAGGCTATGCGCCACTTCTTGGCCGCAAGCGACTACTCCTTCAGCCACTCCGACTCCGATGACGAAAGCACTTACGATCCCACTCGAGAGTGTTTCCACGTCGGGCTCGGAATGCCAGGGGCAAGTGACGAGGGTGAGAGGGCAGGCAACCGGTCCCCACTCCGCCAAGGGGCGGGCGACGCCACACCCCCGCTCGTCGAGTTCCGGGCGGCGCGGAACGTGAACATCGCCCCTGGGGATATCCGACGCCTAGACCTGGAGCAGCTCCGTGAGCTCCAGGCAAAAGTCGTCCAAGATCGACTCCTGCTGCAGCAGCTCCGAGACACTCTCGAGCAGGAGCAGCAAGGCCGTGGTGACGGCGGAGGGGCCCGGTAGAGGGCCCACGACGTACACCGCCGCATCAACAACGACGAAGGAAGTGAGCAACCCCCAATCTTCAATCGCGCTAGCCAGAACGTCGCCGCGGCGGCGATGCTAGTCCAAGCGATGCCCGAGCCCTCTACCACGGAGGGGCGACGGGTCTGTGGCGGGCTCTGAGACCTTCTCGAGACCGCCGCAGTACAGCAGGCCGAGAGCTCTACGTCTCGGTGACATGAGAACATCTTGAAGCGGCCCTCGGTGCACGATCACCTCAAGGCCCCCTCAGTCCACGACCGCCTCAGCGACCGACGCGAGGCGCAAGAGGACCACGACGTGGTCAGTAGGCGACGGCGCCACGACAACGATGGGCTCATCCGAGGTTACCACCCACACCGAGGTGGCCGCTACGACAGCGGGGAGGACCGTAGTCCTTCTCCTGGGCCGCCTGGCCCTAGAGTCTTCAGCAAGGCCATCCGCGGCGCTCCATTCCCTGCCCGGTTCCGGCAACCGGCCAATCTCGCGAAGTATAGTGGCGAGACCAACCCCGAGCTGTGGCTGGCCGATTACCACCTGGCTTGTCAGCTAGGTGGCGCGAACGATGACCTGCTCATCATCCGTAACCTCCCCTTGTTCCTGTCAGACTCAGCGCGAGACTGGCTCGAACACCTCCCTCCCTCATAAATTCACAACTGGCGCGACTTGGTCAAGGTCTTCGTCGGGAATTTCCAGGGCACATACGTGCGCCCTGGGAACTCCTGGGACCTCAAGAGTTGTCGCCAGAAGCCGAACGAGTCTCTTTGAGACTTCATCCGGCGCTTTTCCAAGCAGCGCACCGAGTTGCCCAGCGTCGGGGACTCGCAAGTTGTCCAGGCTTTTCTCTCTGGCACCTCCTGCCGAGACCTGGTCCGAGAGTTAGGCCGGAACGTACCAACTTCGGCGGCCGCGCTCCTCGACGTCGCCACCAACTTCGCCTCGGGCGAAGAAGCTGTCGGGGCCATCTTCCCCGATGGCGAAGCAAAGGGGAAGCGGAGGGACGAGACCTCTGGGGCCTCGCCCTCCCATTTCTTCAAGAAAAAGAAAAAGGGGCGCCAGGGGAAGCAAGAGGCCCTCGAGGCCGATTTTGTCGCAGCCGCGGATCGCAGGAATCCCTGAGGCCCCGCTAGAGGCCCTGGACTTTTCGACGACATGCTCAAGAAGCCGTGCCCTTACCATCAGGGCCCGGTAAAGCACACCCTCGAAGAGTGCACCATGCTCCGGCGCTACTACGCCAAGCTCGGACTTCCCGACGACGACGCCAGGAAGAAGGGCGTCGGCGACAGAGACAACGACAAGGACGACGGGTTCCCTGAGGTGCACAATGCCTTCATGATCTTTGGCGGGCCTTCAGCGTGCCTCACGGCGCGTCAATGAAAGAGGGAACGCTGGGAAGTCTTCTCGGTTGAGGTAGCTACTCCCCAGTACCTTAATTGGTCTCGGAAGGCGATCACCTTCGATCGGGAGGACTACCCCAACTATGTCCCAAACCCCGGGCAATACCCGCTCGTCGTCGACCCGATTATCGGCAGCACCCGGCTCACCAAAGTGCTGATGGACGAAGGTAGCGGCCTCAACATCCTCTACGCCAACACCGTGGAGCTCCTAGAGCTCGACCAGTCGATGCTCTGAGGGGGTGCCGCACCTTTCCACGGCATCATGCCAGGGAAGCGCGCCCGACCCCTTGGACGCATTGATTTGCTGGTCTGCTTCGGCACTCCCTCCAACTACCGCAAAGAGATCCTCACCTTCGAAGTAGTTGGGTTCAAGGGAACCTACCACGCCATTCTGGGGCGCCCATGCTACGCCAAGTTCATGGCAGTCCCAAACTACACCTACCTCAAGCTCAAAATGCCCGGCCCCAACGGTGTCATCACCGTTGAGTCAACGTACGAGCATGCATACGACTGCGACGTCGAATGCATCGAATACGTAGGGGCTATCATGGAGGCCGAGGCACTCATCGTCAACCTCGACCAACTCGGTAGCGAAGTACCCAACTCCAAGCGCCGCGCCGGGACTTTCGATCCCACAGAGACTGTTAAGCTCGTCCCGGTCGACCCCAACTGCTCCAACGGCCGAACGTTGAGGGTCAGCGCCACCCTCGACAGCAAATAGGAAGCCGTGCTCGTCGACTTCCTCCGCGCGAATGCCGATATGTTCGCATGGAGCCCATCGGACATACCGGGCATACCGAGGGAGGTCGCCGAGCACGCCTTGGACGTCCAGGCCGGCTCCAGACCAGTGAAGCAGCGCCTGCGCCGATTCGACGAGGAGAAGTGCAGGGCCATCAACGAGGAGGTGCAGAAGCTCTTGGTGGCCGGGTTCATCAAGGAAGTATCCCATCCAGAGTGGTTAGCCAATCCTGTATTAGTAAGGAAGAAAAACAGAAAATGGAGGATGTGCGTAGACTACACCGGGTTAAATAAAGCATGTCCAAAGGTTCCATTCCCGTTGCCTCGGATCGATCAAATCGTTGACTCCACTGCAGGATGCGAGACCTTATCCTTCCTTGATGCGTATTCTGGTTACCATCAAATCAAGATGAAAGAGTCCGACCAGCTCGCGACTTCTTTCATCACCCCATTTAGCATGTACTACTATAGAACTATGCCATTTGGTCTCAGAAACGTGGGGGCCACGTACCAACGGTGCATGACCTAGGTCTTCGGCAAGCACATCGGGCAAACTGTCGAGGCCTACGTGGACGGCATCGTAGTCAAGTCCAGAAAGGCCAGTAACCTCGTCGATGACCTGGAGATCGCCTTCAAATGCCTCAGGGAGAAGGGCATCAAGCTTAACCCCGAGAAGTGCGTCTTCGGGGTCCCCCGAGGCATGCTCTTGGGATTCATAATCTCAAAACGCGGCATCGAGGCCAACCCAGAGAAGGTCTCGGCCGTAACCAACATGGGGCCGATCCGAGACCTCAAGGGAGTATAGAGAGTTATGGGATGTCTTGTGGCCCTGAGTCGCTTCATCTCACGCCTTGGCGAAAAAGGTTTACCTCTATACCGTCTCTTGAGAAAATCCGAACGCTTTTCCTGGACCCCCGAGGCCAAGAGAGGCACTCACCAAGCTCAAGGCATTACTCACCAAACCCCCCCGTCCCGGTACCGCCAACCGAGGGCGAGGCCCTCTTGCTCTCGTCGCCGCCGCACGACCTGGTGGTCGGTCATGCAATGAGTAGTCGAGAGGCAAGAGGAGGGCATGCTCTATCTGTCCAACGACCCGTTTACTTCATTAGCGAAGTACTCTCGAAACTAAGACACGCTACCCCCATATCCGTGTCTGGTCTTCACCATAGTCTTGGCTCGGCGCAAGCTGCGTCACTACTTCGAATCCCACCCGGTGACCGTGGTGTCATCCTTCCCTCTGGGGGAGATAATCCAGAACCGGGAGGCCTCGGATAGAATAGCCAAGTGGGCTGTCGAACTCATGGGGGAGGCCCTGTCTTTTGCGCCTCGAAAAACAATTAAATCCCAGGTCTTAGTCGATTTTGTGGCTGAGTGGACCGACACCCAGCTGCCACCTGCTCCAATCCAATCAGAATGCTAGACCATGTACTTTGACGGGTCTCTGATGAAGACCAGGGCAGGCACGGGCCTACTTTTCATCTCCCCCCTCGGAGTGCATGTGCATTACATAATTTGGCTCCACTTCGCCGCCTCCAACAACGTAGCCGAGTACGAAGCTCTCGTCAACGGCTTGCAGATCGCTATCGAGCTTGGAGTGCGGCGTCTCGACGTGCGGGGCGATTCACAGCTCGTCATTGACCAAGTCATGAAGGACTCAAATTGTCACGACCCCAAAATGGAGGCGTACTGCAAACTGGTACGTCGCCTTGAAGATAAATTTGACGGTCTCGAACTCAATCACATTGCGCGGAAGTTCAACGAGGCCGCGGACGAACTGGCAAAGATGGCATCAGCATGGGCCTCGGTCCCCCAAACATATTCGCCAGAGACCTGCACAAGCCCTCGGTGGACTACGTCTCGGCAACACAAGAAGGCCCACTGGCCGGGCCACCCATAGGGCCCGAGGCCCCCTCTGTTACCGAGACCCCAGCGGCCGAGCCTGAGACCATGGAAGTCGATGCAGGGCCTCCCGAGGTCGACCGAGGGGCGGACTGGCGAGTCCCCCTCCTTGATCGCCTCACTCGAGGAGTGCTTCCCGCAGACAGAACCGAGGCCCAATGGCTGGCGCGACGAGCCAAAACTTACGTCGTCAACAACGGCGAGTTATACAAATGAAGTCCATCTGGCGTCCTCCAACGATGCATCACCACCGGGGAAGGCAAGCCCTGCTTTGGGACTTGCACGTAGGAGCCTGCGGACACCATGCTGCGCCTCGGACGCTCATTAGAAACGCTTTCCGCCAAGGGTTCTACTAGCCAACGGCGGTTGCCGACGCCACCAAGCTGGTACGCTCCTGCGAATGATGTCAGTACTATGCGCGACAGACACACCTCCCGGCTCAAGCCCTCCAAACCATCCCCATCACATGGCCGTTCGCCGTATGGGGACTGGACATGGTTGGGCCTCTGCAGAAAGCCCCCGGGGGCTATACCCACTTGTTGGTAGCTATTGACAAGTTCTCCGAGTGGATCGAGGCTCGATCGATCACTCAAATCAAATCCGAGCAAGCAGTATTGTTCTTCATGGACATCGTCCACAGGTTCGGAGTTCCAAACACCATCATCACCGATAATGGGACACAATTCACCGGACATAAATTTCTGACGTTCTGTGACGACCACCACATCCACATGGTCTGGTCGGCCGTAGGACACCCTAGGATGAACGGCCAAGTAGAACATGCCAACAGCATGATTCTTCAGGGCCTCAAGCCAAGGATATACAGCCGGCTGAAGAAATTCGGCAAGAAATGGCTAGTCAAACTCCCGTCGATCATCTGGAACCTAAGGAATACACCAAGCCGAGCCACGGGGTTCACGCCGTTCTTCCTGGTCTATGGAGCCGAGGCCATCCTCCCCACTGACTTGGAGTACGGCTCCCCAAGGCTGCAGGCTTACAACGAGCAAAGCAACCGCACTACCCGTGAGGACGCTCTCGACCAACTGGAGGAAGCCCGAGACGTTGCGCTGCTACATTCAGCCAAGTATCAGCAAGCCCTACGACGCTATCAAGCCCGGCACATACGAAGCCGAGACCTGAAGGTGGGCGACTTGGTGCTGAGACTGAGGCAGAGCAACAAGGGCCGCCACAAGCTGACCCCGCCATGGGAAGGACCGTACATCATCGCCCAAGTACTAAAACCCGGGACCTACAAGCTGGCCAACGAGAAAGGCAAAATCTTCACCAACGCTTGGAACATAGAACAACTACATCGTTTCTACCCTTAGAATTTCCAAGCATTGTACAAACTATTTCTCGAAATACAATTAAGAGGCGTTCTTTAGTTGTTCTAAATTTTCTAGAAACCCTCCGAGCCCATCGCGGGGCTCGGCATTACGATAACACCACAAGGAAGGCTCTGCTCTGTCTCTGCAGAACCGAGCCTCCCTCGGGGGGCTAGAAGGGGGGACTCCCCCCTAAGTCCCACGCACCGTTCTTAAGTCGTTTTTCGAAAAAATTCCTACGCCGAACTCTCTAGCGTGCTCTGACAAATCGATTGTGAAAGAACCTAAGGACCAAAAGACTATCTCAAGATCAGAAGGCTGGCTGAGTCGCGAGACGGCCTACGCCTCCGGGCTATGGCACTCCCTCACCACCTTCTGCCCAAGGGGCAACTTAGGCTTCGAGGAAGTTTTTTACAAGAGATACGTTCAGAAACAAGACAGAGGGCAGAGGCTCGGAAATACAATAAGCAAAAACGATTGAAAAAGCATCGGTGCACGATCACTTTAAAAAGGCCTCAACAGACGCCAATGTTATGATAGGGCAACATAATCCCTAATCTAATTACACGGCCTCTTGGGCCCAGGTCACGGCGCAGGGTCTCCAGCATCGACGGACGGTGGAGGAGGGACAACCTCCTCTTCGAACAGCCCAGCCAGCGCCACGCCAGGACCCTTCGCCGCTTCCATCAGCTTTGTCACCGCCTCGTCGGCCTCCTCGTCATCATCGGGCAGGACGTAGCCATCGCTGATGGCTTGGAGGTCAACACCGATGCGTAGTGCGAGGCGATGATGGCCAGTGCGCGCTTGACGCCCGTATGCAGCGCCCCTTGGAGACGCTCGCGCATCCGGCCGCTCAACGCAACCAGGCGGCTCCCGAGAGAGCTTCCTAACTGGACCCCCTCGACTTCCAGGGCCTCACAGGCAGTATGGGCGGCGCTCTTCAGCGCATCATGCTCCCTGATCTCGGTTTCAAGCACCGCCTGCACTGCGGCGGAGGCCTCGGCTACCTGGGTGACCTCTTTCTCTAGCTCCGCGCCAAACGCAACGGAACAAGGTTGAGCGCAAAAAAGTACAAGCCAGAGCAAGGGCGGAAAGTCTCACGAACTCACCCATGCCTTCGCCTCAGCTGGCTCCGGGCCTCGACCTGAGAGGCCTCGGCTTTCTCCTTCCAACACTGGGCCTCGACCCGAGACGCCTCGGCTAACTCCTTCAGTCTTGAGCCTCGACCAGAAAGCAGCCTCGGCCGCCCTAGAAACCTCCCCCCCACTCTCAGATCGCACCAAGGAGTTAGGGGCCGAACATAAGAAAAACGAATTAAATAAAGGGAACAAGACTCACCTTCGGCATTTCCCCGAGATCACAAATTGGTCCAGAGGCCTCACCCACCATAAGGGCCTCATCCAAGGTGCCTTTCACACCAATTATTGCGCACTTTGCTCACTTCCACCGCTTGCTCAGCAAGGACCTTGCCCAAGGTCATGGCTTCTCCAGCCCAGGACCTGAAGGTGTCCCGCTCACCGACCACGCGGATTAGCTCCTCCTCCAACTCCTTGACCCACGCCGCCAGAGGGACGACCCGCTCCCGGGCCGTAACCGCCTCGACCGTCGCATCGGCACAACGAAGGCGGAGGTCCTCCACCTCTGCGCTCCGTGCCGACAGGAGCTCGTTGGCACCGGCAAGAAGCCCCTTTTGCCGTTGAAGCTGGTCCCAGACGTCCCTCTCCCCTCGGAGAAAGACTGACTTCCCGAGGGACCGGGTCTCGAGCTCCTAGGGGAAACAGAACAGGGGTCAATCCCTACAAAGAAAACTTGGAAGAAGACCACCGCGTAAGGAAAGAAAGTGCAAACCTGGGCGACTCCGGGCAGATCGTCGGCCACCACGGACAGCGCCGTCCGAAGTGACCGCTCCGCCAGCCGGTGGTACTGCTCGAACGTGTCCCAGCGCCCGCCCTCGGCCACGTCCTCGAGGGCAAACAGAGGCTCCGCTTTAGGGTCGTCTCGGCTCTGTCACACCACACGCGGGTGGTCCCACCCGTGGGGCTCAGGTCATACCCGCGCGAGGGCCGAGCTTCCCTCGCCCGGGGTCAGAACCGGCTATTCCACGGCACCAGCCACCTCGCCGTCGGCCATCTCCCGCGCCCGGGAAACATCGTCGGAGGAGATCGGAAGGACCTCTACCTCCCGGACGCTCCCCGGTAGCAACGGCGGGCCTTGAACCAGGGGTGCCACCAAGGCTTCCGCCGCCTTCATCTCCACTTCCTGGGCCTCGGTGGTCCCATGGGCTCCGGCCCCCACCATCGTGGCCTCGATGGGCGCGGGGGCTTCGACCTCCGCTGCTGCGAACTCGTCGGTTGCCTCGGCCTCGGAGACCCTGCGGGCCTCGACCTCGGTGGCCTCGGCAACCGAGGACACCCCGGCTGCATCCGCCTCACGGCCCTCGCCTTCGTGGGGCGGAGGCGCCCCCTCCCCCGTCGGTGTCGGGGTAGCCTCGACAGCCCCTCCTTGGGAGACCGACTCCGTTAGGCTGGCTCTCGTCGATGCCACGCCGCGTCGTATGGCGGCTTGTGCCCCCGCCACCCAATGGGCGGTGGAACCAGGGGTCACCTTGAGCGCCTTAAGCGGCGCCAAGGAAGGCACCTCCACAGGTCGCTTCCGGCTAAAAACATAATACTTACAGGGTCAGCACGAGACGAAGGAACAAACAAAAAATGCTACGGCGCCACCTAAAGTACGCTTACCTCGACCGGGGCAGCAACCGCTTCGGCACGGCGACCCTCGTCTGCAAAGGCGGCGGCGGTGGCTGAAGCACGACCACCGTATCCGTCGGCGCCGGCCGGTCCTCGATGGACCCCGGCGCCCTCTCGGTGCTCTGTGGGAGCAGTTGCGTCAGCTCCGCTGCCACTTGCACCACCGCTGCCGTCGAGCCCACCGGGCTGACGGCACGCTTGCCCAATGCCCTCTCCTCGGGTGTGTCGGCCTCAGCCCCGAGGCGGGCAATCGCCGACCCCGAGGCGGCTCCTCCTCCTCCTCCTAGGAGCGCCGGGCTACTTGCCAACGCCCCGGACGCCATCTCCTCAACATCAGGAAGATGGTCCAGGGGATCCCGCCCCCTCTCGCCCTCATCATCTCCGTCCGAGGCGTCCGTCGATAGTGACGGTGACAGGGACTCCTCCAGCGGAAGGTCGTCCCTCCTTTGCTGTCGACGACGCTCATCTAGCTTCTTGCGCGCAAGAATTTGCTTCGTGCGCTTGGCCGCCTTGGCGTCCTTCCATTTTTTCTGCGCCTCGACGTGCGCCCGGTTGATCGCACGCCGCCTTGCGTCCTTGGGAACGGGCGGCGGGGAGGCTCGCACGTCCCTCATCCCCTGCAGGAATGGCGAACTCGCATAAGGGAACGAGAAATAATGAGAAACAGAGAGAGCTCGGGGGTTGCAGCGGCGCGCGACTTACCAGCGAGAGATACCCTCACGACGAACGCATCGCGAGGGTGGTCAGACCACCGCTCCGCAGCTTCGCGTCCACCGCCTCCCTCACCCGGCGAAGAATTTCCTCGTCAGAGAGGGCGGAGGCAGACAGCCGGATGCCCACGATCGAATCGTCCGGCCTCATCTCGAACAGGCGCCGCCGCCGAGCCATCAGCGGCAGCACCCTCCGGCTGTGGAAGGCGGCCACGACCACAGCTGCAGTAAGGTGGCCGTCCCGTAGCCTCTGCAGCCCCTCCAGGAGCGGCTACAACTTGGGCTGATCCTCCCTTGGGACACCATACTTCCACCGCTCCGGGCTGCTCCCCACAATCCGCCAAGTGTAGGGGGGAAGTCCGTCGTCGTCGTTGCAAAGGTAGAACCTACTCGTGTACCATCGACGGTTGGATGACGCGAGCTGGGCCAGGATGTAGAGGTGCTGACGATCCTGGCGCACTTGGAGAGTGCAGCCGCCGGCCCTCACCGCCTTCCTCGTGCCCGACGTGCCCGCGGGCTTGGTGGCATGCCCCGCCCGGAAGAGATGGAGCCACAACTCCCAGTGGGGAGCAATCCCCACCCCTCGCAGACAGTGACGATGATAGCCGCCTACGCGATAGAATTGGGGTTGAAGTTGTGGAGCTCCACGCCATAGTAGTGCGAGAGCGCCCGCATGAATCGGTCCGCAGGAACACCGATGCCGCGCTCGTGAAAGGACACGAAGCTCACGACATAACCATCGTGAGGCCTCGGCTCCGGCTCGCCCAACGGAGCGATCCACTCCGGCCTGTTGGGGTCGGTCACCGGGCGAAGGAGCCCACCGTCGACGAGCAACTGAAGCATCTCCATGGTGATGTCGGATGGATCCCAAGGGTCCGCCTCGATGACAACAATGTCGCCGGCCATGAGTGCGGTGGAGGGCTCGACTACGACGGTGAGTCTCTCTCTCTCTGCCTCGCCTCCTTCCTTTCTTCCTCCTGGGGCTCTCTGCTCTGGCGACGGCTCAAAGACGGCAAAGCTAATACGGGCAAGGTAAGGAGGGGAGGAGCGAGGCTCGTTGCGTATTTATGCAGGGTGAGGGCGAAACGGACGGGCGACAAAATCGGGGAAGTTTCCCTCAGATCCGACGTGGTTAATCCTGATCCGATTTTACCGCCCATGTGCCCACCTTTTCCTCATTAATCGCGGGAATAGTTACGTCCCATCCGCTGATGCCACGTCACATCCGACCGCTGCAGCAGCAGGCGTCGTTCCGCCTCCCCCAGGAAATCACCTATAAAGGCGCGCCGGCCGTTGTCGAACCGATGGGGGAAATATCCCCCCACCTTATTCCTTTCAGGTGAAGGAACCGGGCGCTAAGCCCATTACGGTCCAGGGTTCAAGGTCAGGCCCTGAGGGTTTCGGCAACCGCCCAGGCAACAGAAGTCAGGGCATCATGCAGCGAGCCCGTACATGGCCGAGACCCAAGCAAAGCGAAACGCTTGGGACACCCAAAGTCGCGTCCGAGAACAGCAGGGAGTTCTCCGAATGGGATCCCACCGTAGGGAGGCACCGAGCCCCTGGGGCCAATCGAACGGCCCTGGGACCCAATAGAGAAGCCCTCTGGTACTTTTGGAGTGCGTCTCCGGACCGCTAGCCGACCCTTATCGAATGGGGCATGGGCCTCCACTCGGACTTACCCGATAGCAGCTCCCCGGAAGTGTCACCGCTCGCGCCCACCAAGGGTAGCCTGGCATATTCCACCCCTCCTTCCGAACGAAAAAGAAATGCGCGGGTCGTATAAAAAAGCCAGGGGGAACCCCTGACGAACCTCCCCACAGAGGCTAAGGGGCTCTCCCTGCAACTTTGCCGAGACCCAGCGACCCAGGTTCGCACTCGAGGGGGCTTGGCAAACGAACCCCTCCTTCCGAACGAAAAGGTTGCGCGAGGGTCGTACAAAAAGCCAGGGGTACTCCTGACGGCCCTCCCCGCTCAGGCGAGGCTAGGAGCTCTTCCTCTGAGATATGCTTTGAGGCCCATGACCCAGTGCTCGCACCCGAGGGGGTCTCAGCCAACAAACCCTCACACGCGAGAGGCGTCTAAAAAGCCAGGAGAGCACCTGACGGCCCTCTCGCTCCGTGCAGAGGCTAGGAGGCTCTTCCTGTAGGTTTGCCGAGACCTAGCGACCTAGGTTCGCACACGAGTGGGCTCGGCAAACAACACCCCCCCCCCGTCCGAACGAAAAGGATGCACGAGGGCTGAACAAAAAAGTCAAGGGGACCCCTGACCGCCCTCTCGCTTCGTGCAGAGGCTCGGGGGCTCCTTCTGCACCCAAGACAAGGACAAGCGACCCAAGCCCGCACTCATACATTCGGAAAAAAGCAACAAAAAGGGCGCCGAGCCCGTTACGGTCCAAGGGTTCGAAGGCTAGACCACCGAGGGTTTCGACAGTCGCCCCAGGACAACAGAGTCAGGGACAACTATGGGCGAGCCCGTACATGGTTGTGGCCCGAGCAAGCGATCGCTCGGGATGCCCTAAGTCGTGTCCGAGACCTAGCAGGGAGTTCTCGGAATGGGATCCCACCGTAGGGAGGCGCCGAGCCCCCAGGGCCAATCGAACGACCCTAGGACCCAATAGAGAAGCCCTTTGGTACTTTTGGAGTGCGTCTCTGGACCGCTAGCCGACCCTTATCGAATGGGGCACGGGCCTCCACTCGTACTTACCCGATAGCAGCTCACCGGAAGTGTCACCGCTCGCGCCCACCGAGGGTAGCCTGGCATATTCCAACCCTCCTTCCGAACGAAAAGGAAGCGCGAGGGTCGTATAAAAAAGCCAGGGGAACCCCTGACGCACCTCCCCCCAGAGAGGCTAAGGGCTCTCCCCGCAACTTTGCTTGAGACCAAACACCTAGGTTCAGACTCGAGGGGCTCAAGCAAACCCCTCCTTCCGAACGAAAAGGTTGCGCGAGGGTCGTACAAAAAGCTAGGGGTACTCCTGACGGCCCTCTTGCTCCGGGCAGAGGCTAGGGAGCTCTTCCTGCAGAGATATCTTTGAGGCCCCGTGACCTGTGCTCACACCCGAGGGGTCTCAAGAACAAACCCTCACGCATGAGAGGTGTATAAAAAAGCCGAGAGCACTGACGGCCCTCTCGCTCTGCAGGAGGCTAGGGGCTCTTCCCGCAAGTTTGCCGAGACCCAAATGACCAAACTCGCATTCACGGGCCCAAGCAAGCACAATAAAACTCCTTGCTCAACGAAAAAAAAGCCCCCGGAGGAGTAAACCCACTCCTCCAGGGCCTCGGGTTACTACTGCAGCGGGGCTGCTGCTCACACCCACCGGAACCACCAAGTACAAAACACGATCCCGACAGGAGCTGTTGCGAACCAAGTCTCGTCAAAACCTCAGGAGAGTGCCTGCACTCCTCCCGAGGCTCGGGGGCTACTGTTGGATACCACAAGAAGGGGTACCCTAAGTAAGAACCAAAAATATTGCTTAAACCTTGCAAGAAATCAAAGCCAAAAGACTACCGCCAGGTCTCTGTGGAATTCTCCGATTCGCTCGAGGCCTTGCGCCGAGGCCTCATACGAAAGGCCAAAAGCGCCCCGCTGAGGCCCTCTCGCCGAGACCCTCTCGCCGAGGCCTCGCCCCGAAAGGTCTCGGATGGGATGCCAATTCTCCGATTTGCTCGAGGCCGGGCTCGGCAAACATACTCGTAACCGCCGTCCCGACCAAACTCCTCTAACGAAACGTCACGTCCAGATTAATGCGCCCAACTACTCCCGCAAACATCAGCCGCACTCAGGTACAGTACGGGCAGAACGACCGATGGGACAGGGGACCAGGCGCAACAGGGGTTACCTGCCACTGTGCTACCTAGCCCCTGTGCCAAGGACAAAGCAGCATGGAAGGTCAAGACCATGTCCCTGTAGTCTCGGAAACCGCAGGAGAGCCCAACTGCTCGTTCTACGCCTCGTCCGAGACCCCCCGGCAGGGTCTCAGACGTACTATTCCTTCTCCGCCTCGGCCGAGGCCGGACTCGTCCCGCATCGTCGTCGTCTCCGCCTCAACTGCCCCTCTGGCGGGCCGTCCCATCCATGTAAGTACCCCTGGTTGCGCCTACATCAGCCACGATTGGTAGGGCATAGCAACAGGGGTGATGGGACGGCGGTCAAATCTCCTTTTTTACCATTCCCCACTGACGGTGCAGGGACTACCGTGCTTTGCGGACACACGCCCTGCACTTTTCCACCTAAACCGGGTACGACGCTGACCACCGAGACCGCCGCATCATACTCAGGTCACCTCCCAGGCCTCGGCAAATCAGGCCTCAGCGCGGCCGGCCACAAACACCTGTCAGGCCTCGGCGAACCACCAAGTCAAAAATTCACAAGGCACGTCATGTCACCTACAGAGGAGGCCATGCTGACTAAACGTCAACGCGGACCCCTATGACTTCAACAGCCTCAGGCATGGCTGACATGACGCACCAGTGATCAAGTACCAATTGCCATTCCCGACACTGTGCTACTATAGGAATATGCCACAGTACTGGATCTTCCTTCCTCGCTAAGGCTCCACGTGTAGCTCTCTCATGTACTCCTGGCTCCCTCCTTGTGGCTATAAAAGGAAGCAGCCAGGGCCATTTCTAGGGATCGAGACCACGCCGGCCCTCACGCGCAAAACGCACTCACTCAATTCACGCACGCTCCCACGCTGCCTGAGAGCAACGACTCAAGCAGCCCGCACCACTCCACGCCGAGACCTGGGACTAGCTCCCTCTCTCACCCAGCTTGTAACCCCCTACTACAAGCACTTCGGTGCAAAGAATACAAGATCGATCTCCTAGACTGGACGTAGGGCACCGATTACCTGAACCAGTATAAACCTTGTGTCTCTTTGTATCACCATTCGGGATTAGGGGCACGTAGTTCACATTTACTGGTTGGTTGAGGACCCCCCGGTCCGAAACACCGACAGAGTGCAATCAAGCTAACCAACAATCTGATTCAACATGCAAGAACAAAGCACATTGATGTCCGCCACCATTGCATAAGAGATCACCAACAAAAAGGGGACATTTGCATTGAGAGTGTGGGCACCGAGGATCAACTTGCCGATATATTCACTAAGCCATTGGATGAGAAAAGGTTTTGCAAGCTAAGGAATGAGTTGAACATATTCACTAAGCTTGTCCTTGGATCAAACCGAGTTAAATGTCTTTGGCAAAGTATTCTAGATTGAACCAAATTTGAGAAAACTTGACATTGATATTCTCAAACTATCTATATTTTAAATCTTTGTGGTCATTGAAGACAAAGGGGGAGAAAAACAAAGATATTAGTACATTGGAAGAAAAACAAAGATATTAGTATACTAAATTTATGAAAAGACAACAAAGGGGAAAAACTTGACAGAGGGGGAGAAATATGACAAAGGAAAGGGATAAATTAAAATTTTGAGCACACAAGTAGGGGGAACAAGCTCATGAACTTGTATGGTGCACTTAAATGTGCATTTCATATGTTTGCTTGCATGACACAAGTTTTAAATTTCAATATCCATGCTAGTGTGGTGTATGCTAGTTGTAGGTTTGAATGATGAAATGAAAATCTAGCATTCATAGGTTATCTAGTGATTTCATTTCCAAGTGTTTCCAAGTGGTATCGAGCTAACCATGGTGCTAAGGATGGTATAATAGTGCACTCCGATTGGTATCACGCTTCAAAGGTCCATCTTTTATACCTTAGCATCATTTGGTAGACACTGACTCCTATACTTCCTATCTAAGCATATGTGCAAGCTACAATCCAAACTCTTAGCACATATGTAGGGGGAGCAATTGCTACCATATGGGATTCATAAAACTTGTCCATATCCTTTTACACATGGTAAATATGCTTGGACAAGCAACATGGATTTAATTGAATTTCAATTCATCTTTGTGAAAGGGTTGTCATCAATTACAAAAAAGGAAGAGATTGAAAGCTCTAGTTTGGTTTTGGTGAATTGATGAAACCCTAAGTGCTTACCTAGTTTATCAAGTGATCATGAGATAGGTAGCACATTTTAACTGGTGAAGCAAATAAAGATCATGACATGATGGTGATGCCATGGTGATGATCAAGTGCTTGGACTTGAAAAGAAGAAAGAGAAAAACAAAAGGCTCAAGGCAAATGTATAAATAGTAGGAGCCATTTTCTTTTGGTGATTGAGACACTTAGTGAGTGCAATCACATTTAGAATCGATAACCGTACTATTAAGATGGGTGAAACTCGTATCGAAATGCGGTTATCAAAGTGTCACTAGATGCTCTAACTCATTGCATATGCATTTAGGATCTAGTGGAGTGCTAACACCCTTGAAAATGTTTGTGAAAATATGCTAACACATGTGCATAAGGTGATATACTTGGAGGTTGGCACATTTGAGCAAGGGTGAAGAAGATAGAGTTGAAAAGGAGTTAGTCACGCTGGTCACGCAGTGACCGAACGCTGGTCTCAGTGGGACCGATGCGTCCGGTCAATGATACAGCAAAGACGCTGGCGTCGGTCTTCGACCAGACGCTGGGTCACTTGGTAACCGGACGCTGACAGGGTGAGTCTGATTCGGTTGATGTGGCAGCACACAGAAGAGTCACCATGTGACCGGTCGAGCATGATCGGACGCGTCTGGTCGTGAAAAGTCGTCTCTAGATGCTTACTGGAAACTACCGGACGCTAGGGTTTAGCGTCCGATCACTTTGAGCTGCTGCGTCCGGTCGTCACTTGACCGTTGAGATCGGGCGATCAACATTTGAAGAGAGGGGACACGTGGCGCGCATCGCGTGACCGGATGCTGAGGTCCAGCATCCGGTCAATATGATCGGAGCGTCCGGTCACCCCGCGTTGTGCCCAGTGAAGGGGTACAACGGATCTATTTCGTGGGGGCTTCTATTTAAGCCCCATGGCCGGCTCAAGCCATTCTCTTGGCCATTTGCATTGACATAGCAACCTTGTGAGCTTAGCTAAAGCCCTCTCACTCATCTCCATCATTGATTCATCATCTTTGTGAGATTGTGAGAGAATCCAAGTGCATTGCTTGAGTGTTTGCATCTAGAGACACTTGTTGTTCGTGTTTTGTTGCGGGATTCGCTTGGTACTCTTGGTTGTTGCCGCCACCTAGATGGCTTGGAGCAGCGAAGATCGTCGAGCGGAGG
This sequence comes from Miscanthus lutarioriparius, assembly GCA_904845875.1. Taxonomy (NCBI): domain Eukaryota; kingdom Viridiplantae; phylum Streptophyta; class Magnoliopsida; order Poales; family Poaceae; genus Miscanthus; species Miscanthus lutarioriparius. The sequence goes on along the minus strand of CAJGYO010000008.1, from coordinate 37,861,285 downwards.
TCGGTGATTGTCTCTGGCTCCGATCGTAGTGATTGTGAGGGGTTCTTGACCTTTCCTTGACGAAGAGCCAAAAGGTACTCTAGTGGATTGCTCGTGGCTTGTGTGATCCTCATCTTGTGTTGGTTGTGCGACACCCTATTGAGGGTTTGGCGTGTGATGCCAATTAGCGCGTGAACCTCCAAGTGAGTGAATCGCCACAACGAGGACTAGCTTGTCGGCAAGCAAGTGAACCTCGGTAAAAAAATCATTGTCATCATTTGATTCCGAGATGATTGATCTTCATTGTTATTCATTCTTGTGATTGATTGGCTCCTTCCTCGACACGACGGTATAACCTTCTTGCTCACTCTCTTTACATTACCGCAGACTAATTGTAAAGCTCTTTAGTGTAGCTAGTTGTGAGAGCTTGTTAGTTTGGTTAGTGTGGCTCTTTAGTTAGCTTTTGAGAGCACACTGACTTAGTGTAGTATCATAGCTATTGTGTGGATAAAAACTTTATAAACTAGAATTATGGTAGGTGGCTTGCTATTTTAGTAGGCTAGCGCAACACTTGCTTCGCCTCATAATTGTCTAACCGGTTTGTTAAGTGTTGTTGTAGAAATTTTTAATAGGCTATTCACCCCCCTCTAGCCATTAGGACCTTTCACCAAGACGCGTCTAGGTGCCCTAGAAATTTCCCACAAAGATCTCCTCAAGTCCACCCAACTTTGAATCTGGTTGGGCGGAAGGTGCTCCAGCCATGTTCGCGCCGAATCGGTCAGGAACAAGGGGTGTTGTGAATAATGAAGTAATCAATATCTACGCCGCCGGCTTGACAAGCAAGCCGGTAGTCCTCGAGCCACAAGCCAAGGTTTGTCTCCCCAGAGTATTTTAGGATGTTGGTCGGCGGTCGATACCACGGCGGAAAAGCCATTTGAGGATGTGCCGGTCGAAAGCCTAGGGCCCCGGCAGGTCGGAGCTCGGGCTCCGGTCTTCGCCGCTGTCATAGCGTCCGTCGTGACGAGGATGGTAGCCGCGGCTGGCCTCCTCCCTCTTGTCACCCCGTTCGCGACTGCGGGCATCTAGGGTGTTGCGTGCGTCACGGTTGGGGCCGACACGCTCATTCACCAGGACCATGGCAAGTCCGCCGCCGTCGCGTGGCACCTTGTGGATGGATACGTCCTGGCCATGTCGCCCCGAAGACACACGCTGACTGGCATCGAGCTCGCGTCACCAAAATAGTGAGCTTTTCGCCTGTTGCACTGCTGCACGCTCGAGTAGCATGTGGATCTCGCGGTGGGCCCGACGATCTTTGGGTGTCGCGGGCTCCGGGAGCCTTCGAAGTAGGGCCGCCGCGGCAACTATGTTCTAACTTGCTCGGGCGAAGTGTGGGAGGCCTCCGTCGTCCTCGACAATCATCCGGTTTACATCGCGGGCGATGACACATGCACGGCCACCATCCCCGCGACGCTCGTTCTCGCGTTCGAGCTCCGCGCGTTCCTGCTCCAGCTGAAGTCACGCATCCTCAAGCTCCTAATGTCGCGTCCTTAGCTGTTCCACCTGCATGCGGGGAAGGGTCCCCCGTATCTTCTTCGACTTCGTCGTAGAAGCCGCTCGGTGGGGTAGCCTCTCCCTCATGGACGCTTTCGACGCATCCCTCGGGGGTACTTGCCATAAAACATTCACCATAAAATATTCTCGCGAGAGGTGAGGGCTCCCCCTACTGGAGTCAGAGTCAGAGATCGACTCTAAATCTCCTGCGAGATGGTCGTGGAAAGACTCCGTGACGTAATCGACCATTCCCACGAATTCGCCATCCATAGGAGGCGGGTACATGCGTTGTACCGTGAGGTGACCAACGATCCTCACAGCATTGCCCAAACCGAACAGGAACGCTGTCGGGGCATCCCGGATGAGATATTTCGGGGAGAGCGGCTCCCCTTCGGCAAGTTGCGTTATGACGTTGGCGAAGAAGGTGAGGCAGCAAACATCCTCACGGGACAGTCGGGGTCCCAAGAAGGCATCGAGCTGGTGCTACAGCCTCCCGTAGTCGAAGCCGAGGAGGTAGTCGCACCCCAAGACACGGGCCTCCGGTGCGCGCAGCTGCAGCTTCTCGAGGGCTTCGACCGTTGCGTCGAGGCCGGTGGAGCGAAGAAGTTGGACGAGGGCAGAAGCCCGCTCCAGCTCTCCCTCCGCGGTGACGATGAAGTCCAGGCTCCCGAAGCGCACGTGCGCGCCCGGGACCCAGCTAACGCCGTGGCTAGCCATCCGTGGCCTGTTGTGGACGATGAGACGCGCAAAAGGCCCCTACCTGGCCTGCCAACTATCGGTGTTTCAAATCACCAGCTAGTAAATTTCTAGTTTGCACGTCTGACCCGGATGGCTGTGCTCGGAGAACACAAGGATTTATACTGGTTTGGACGAAACATCCCTACGTCCAGTCTACTGCTGCTCGTGTTACCGACACTTGGTTTGTAGGGGTTAGAAATAGGCGAGAGAGGGAGAATGTCCCAAGTCTCTGGTGAAAAAAGTGAGTCTGGTTGAGCTCTCTCTACTATCGAGCACCTAAGCCTTTAGCCGCTCAGACATGTTAGATGTGTGGGAATGCCTACCCTACCCCGCCCGCTTTCCCTTTTATAGATGAAGGGAAAGATGCAGGTTACATCAGAGAGAGAGAGAGACGATGAGAGGAAGACTTCCGGGACTGCGACATCTTCCATCTCCTTTACACGGGCCTCGGCGAACCTGTAGATGACGACGAGGACGGCTCTACATCGCGGCCTTGTTCATCACTGGCGCCATACGCGGGCGTCGTCAGCTGGTCATGGCGCTCCATTCCGTCCCAACAGACGGTATGGCTAGCTGAAGCCTCCGCTGGAGGCCGTACGGGAAGTAAGTAGCACAAATACGCAAGACGCCTGATGTCATGTGACGCGACGGCGTCCTCATCACGTGGGCCTGTCGTGGCTGCATGGTCACATCAAGACGCTACCGCTCCCCTTCTCGCGCGTCCAAGTTTGACCTCAGACTCGTACTTTTAGACCCGTAGTTGTTGGGGGCGGTACGGACCTCCGTCGGGCGAGGCGGAGCCCACGCCCTCGGGGTCGGGCGAGGCAAACCCCTCGCCCGAGGGGTCGAGCGAGGCGAAGCCCACGCCCTTGGGGACCCCTCGGCGGAGCCCGCGCCCGAGGGGTCGAGCGAGGCGAAGCCCACGCCCTCGGGGTCGGGCGAGGCGAAGCCTGCGCTCTCGGGATCGAACGAGGCGGAGTCCACGCCCTTGGGGTCGGACGTGACGGGGCTCTCGCCCGAGGGGTCGGTCGAGACGGATCCCGCGCCCTTAGGGTCGGGTGACCCGGATCCCGTGTTCTTGAGGTCAGGCGAGACGGAGCCCGTGCCCTCGGGGCCGAGCTAGGCCAAGATATGCTCTTGACCATCCGAGGGAGTTAGCGTTCGCGGCCATTAGCTTCTTTCTTCCGGGTATCCCTGATACTGATACCCGACACATCTGCTCCAATGCTCCGAAACGAGTCGCCAAAGAGCTCCCAACCCGGACGAGTACTAGTCCTGCAAGCGAATAGATGCACTTAGAACTTATAGAAAATAGAAACCACCATTGTAGAAAGCATATGCTTCCAAAACATTTACTTGAATTGTTTTCCATTTCCACAGTTACAGTGCCAAGGCAAAATTTGAAGGGTGGACTGTTCACAGTTTAGTTCAGTAAATGTCAATTGCTCAGAAATAGTTTCGACTCAGAAGGTAAAAGGTGAAAAAAAAACTAACATGTTTTTTTTTATTCGAGAGGTGACAACCTTATTGCAGTAAGCACTAATGTAGAAAACACACAAATACACGTCATCAATTTCAGTTCGATCCCAATAGAAGAATAGGCAGAAACCCATTATCACCAAAAGGTTAGTGTACCTGAGCTTAGGCTGATTAGCCAGTATTTTACAGCAAATGTACTCAAAAGACCATCTTTTTGTACACTGACAATGTTGTTTGGGAAAAACTACTATGGTAGCACCACTCAGCTTAGTTGCTTATAATTAGTGACTTTAAACTGCAACCAGGTGACTAGGTGAGCCCATCACAATCACATGTACAAACACTAGAAACAATGAAGTTCCATAAAGTTATGCCAAGTGAACAAGTAAAAGCTTTAGAATATTTGCTTAAATGCTGGAGGCAGGGAGTGAACAGATATAAGGTCCACATTATGGAAACTGAAATCAATAAACACTACCCAGACTAAACACATGTCAACAATGAAACAGCCTCACTGGGATACAAACCCTTCTAAATTTGAAACAATCGTCCAAAAGTTTGTCAATAAATTAGCGCTCGTCTTTTCTATTTCATTCATAATTTGTTGAATACAGTGGGATGCTCCATGAAAAATGGTTTTCAGAGTACAAGGCTCCTACATGGCAACAACTTTACAAAACAGCAAGCAGATCATGAGTGGCTTCCTGACTACGATTTCCCTTTGCTACAGCAAAGAATACTAGCACAAGAAAAATCATGCTACTATGAACAGACTCCAAGTATCTAACGCAGGCAAATTGTCTAATAGCAAGTGCACTATGTGGTGCCATAAAGGTCTAAGACTTGGATGAACCCACAATCATTGTTGTACAAACATAAAGCTATTCCAGCATCACAGTCACATGACAGTAATTTAAAGGCATGTGAGCCACAAAAGTCAAGACTTATAAGGGGAAAAAAGCATACCTCTCCATATCCTTGAATCCTCCTTGGTGGCATAGATGGTGGGAAACCAAAATATGGATGGGCATCCAAGGTTTTACATGTCCTACATACTCTCTCAATATTTAAAGACTTAACCTCGAGAGAGATAAACTCTAAATATGTTGTATCCTGTTCTTTTATAATGTGAGCTAGGAAAACGTATCCTTCAGCATGACGAGTAATAACAAATTTACTAGTACCATGGAGAGGCAGTGGGATGGTACTCTTAAGATGCCACTTATAGGACTTATCAGTGCCATTTTGCAACAAGGTGTAATATTCCAAAGACTTGCCTTCATCAAGTCGACTAAACATCCCAACCTTGCCTTCCCCTGATTCCACAATGACGATATTTTGCTTTTCATGATGAGGAGGGAGGTCATATGTGGATAACTCCATAGTGTTCATGTCAAGCTTGACCAACTTGTTGCTGCAGTTTACTTTCCCAATAGAAGCAACCATAGACGCAATGGCCTGAAATTAGCCTGTCAACTTCTCCATACAAGCCTAGATCAGCCCAACTGATAGATGTAGCAGCATCCCAATGACCAGAGCTTGTAGAGAAGATAAATACCGACAATCTTGTCTCGGATCTTATCTTGGAAATCATCCAGCAGATCACACTGGATGATGTTTCCTCCTCCATGCCTCTAGAAGGGATCAAGGAGACCCCGGAATAGAAGCAGGTATCGCTGGAACAGGGGGTCGCACACCGCGAGGCAGTCCCAGGAGAAGCGGCGCTTCATCCCCTTCTTGATCTTGACGCACACGTTCCTGAGTCCGACGAGAACACGCCCATCGCGGACATCAAACAGACACCAGCGGCACCATCTGGCGGGGCGAGGAAGGAAGTCGAGGGAGAAGTCGGCGGTCCGGGCGACAGCACGGGCGACAGCCGCAGAGGGATGGGTCGCCTCGACAGGGTGGAAGCCAGCTGTGTTGAGGAGGCCGAGAAGTGGCGGCGGGTGGACGGAGCGGTATCGGCGGAGGAAAGACGGGTTGCTGATGAGGCGGCGGAAGGAGACGCACGCGGCGGAGGCGCGGGCGAGATCCGCAGGGGACGCGACGCGGAGGATTTCGAGCGCATTTGGGTAGGGACAGCTTTGAGTGGCGACCAGCAGCGCGAGTCACGGAGAATGGATGGAATGGCTCGTGAAAGCATAATCATGGGCCGGGCCCATCTTATCGAGCCGAGTTCTGGGTTCGGACCAGCTTCAGTTATATTTTTTAAAGAAAAAAATATTTTACTTTCCTAAACTATCCTTAAAGTTTAGTTTTCCTCTCTGAACTCGAAAATCGGTTAAACCATCTCTCTCAACTTTTAAAATCATTCATTTTACCTCCCTGACCCTGTTATAGGTGGTTTTTAAAGACGGTTTTATTTTTTCTTTTTTTATTTATTTTGGTTGAATATTTAAAAAATCATAGTAAATCATAGAAAAATCATAAAATAGAAAATTCAGTTTTGTTGGACTCCACATGAGTAGATCTACACAGTAAATATGTAATATGGTATGCTTTAGTATAAATTTTTTGTTGTAGCTTTAGATCTATGCTTTTCTGTAATTAATTCATAGCTGCAGTTTCTATGGTCTAATTATGGTGACATTTTTATGGTGGTCTAATTATTGTATGCTTTCACTATAATAAAATTTTCATACTCGTTTTTATTTTTACACACTCTTAACTATTTTAAAACTATTTAACAAGCATAAAACTAAATAAATCTATAACTCAGTTATACATGATCCAATGTGTATACAATTTTTACTATAGTTTAATAATATAATAATTAGCCCACTATAAAAATTTCACTACAATTCTACTATAGAAACTTAAGCTTTGAATTAATTACAGAAAATCATAGATCTAAAGCTACAACAAAAACTTTATACTAAAGTATACCATCTTATATATTCAATGTGTAGGTCTACTCATGTGGAGTTTAGAAAAATTAGATTTTCCATTTTATGATTTTTCGTGATTTAATATGATTTTTCAAAAATTTAGCCAAAATAAATAAAAAAGAAAAAGACAAAACCGCTTTTGAAAACCACTTATAACCGGGTCAGGGAGGTAAAATGAACGGTTTTAAAAGTTGTGGGAGGTGGTTTACCCGGTTTTGAAGTTTAGGGAGGAAAACTAGACTTTGAGGATAGTTTAGGGAGGTAAAATGGACTTTTTTTTTCTTTTTTTTAAAGTTTTAGCTGCTTCTCTGGTAGAGCTAATTCTCTGATAAGTTAAAGTTGTTTTAAAAAACTTTTTGGTGAACAACTTCTCTGTCTTGTGGTTAAGAAAGAACAAATATCCAATATGCCTCTTACTATCTGAATTGTTATAACTATTGAATTGTATTGTATGTTTGCATATGCTTTTAAATTCACCAAAATCCATACCAAACAAGCATTCATACCAAAAAGATCTCTACAAGCAACACGGGATGTTCAACTCTATTCCCAAATACGGCGCAACATCATCACGTAAGTGCCATGGGTGATTACTAATTTTATTTACATCTAAAGCACTGTTCCAAAGTACTTCGTTTGAGGAAAACTACCGAGGGAGGAGCGGTTTTACATTTACTCTATCACAACAACAGGGATTTTTATCTATGTTTATATATCTAATATTAAATTAAATTGGCTAGTAAGAGGAAAACTCATTCCCTCAGTCTCATTAGGATTTCTGTGTGGAGCCAAAGTGGGCCTTCTGCTCTGGGTAATCGAGCTCAAATGGCCCTTTTAGTCTAGACCTGTTCTGATGCAGTTGCAGTTTCTTATTTATACCTAAAATAAAATAAAAAAGCTAGCTGACTGTTATGGACAGAAAACATTACACAGTTGCACACCCTTAAGAGCCAGAGATAGCTAGGATTCCGAGGGTGCAATCAAATGTAGGAACTCGAAAGAGTCTTCACAGTGGTACTATAGACAAGAAGATGATTCATTGCTCTGATGCTGCACGGTGCAAACACGATTCAGTGCTTAAAGTGATTATTTTGTTTGGACGCTGTAAAGCAACACTCTACCGCTTTGCTAATCTCTCAAGCCATCGTCAGTTGTCACAAAGACAATTATTGCATTCATGTTCCTAGGGGACTTGGAATCGCCAGTGCAAGAAAAGGGTGTACCTTGGTACGCTTTGTTTTGTCTTGATGCTGCTCTAGCTCTACGCTGTTTGGTTGGGGTTTCCTGGCCCGTTTTACCAGCTCACGACGCAATCTGACTGCGCTTCTTCCAGTTTGGTCTGCTCACGGTATACACGTCTATAGTGCTTCTATTCAACTATACAAATATACATTGTAGCAAAATTGGAGATTCAAACTTAATCTAGAAAAATTCATTTGAAAATGACAATTTTTGTCCTCTAGTGTATATGCATAAAAAATATTTTCATATTATTTTTTTTACAAAACAAGTTTGAATCTCAAATTTTACTACAATGTACATCTATATATGCACTATGGATGTGCATAGTTTAATCTGTTTTGGAAAACTCCTAAGGGTATGTTTGGAGCGTGGGAAAAATTCTCTGTTTCTGTGTTTTTGCAGTAAATCTGAATTGATTCCTATGAATTTTTTGTAGAATTCCTATGAAATTTTTGCGTTTCAAACTGGGCCTAAATATATTTTTCTAAAGAGTTTTCACGATTCCACCTATGACAGGATTTGTACTGAACAAGATGTCTTGCGTCATATGGTTTCGTTACCCTACATGAGTAGTACATGACACGCACTAGTCAGTGTACGATGTGCACCGATGACATAATCTAATGCTTGCTTGCAGGTTTCAAAGGCAGAAGCTGGAGTTGAGGGATTTGTTCTAAGCTGACACAACACTTCAATGAACTGTTATCAGCAAGATTTTAAGAAAGACATACCAGCCGCAACTGCAAGCAACTGTTTCCGATTCCATTACTCTCGCCGTGTTTAAGGGGGTAAAAAAACGGGACAAAACAACTGGAATTCAGATCGCTGCCAGTGAATCTGAAATCTGAATGTCTCGCAAAGCCTGAAGACTTCTTCTCTTGCTTTGGGCTGCAGGTAGTAAGATCCTGGAGAACATACGCTTGATCATTTATATGGCTTATAAGCCGTCCGATGCTGTTTCGTTGTGAGAGAAAAACACTATGTCATGACTGATAAGTATGGCTGATACGATCAAACGAATAGGGTGAGAGCACTCAGCACTGTTACATTGTAAAGCGTAGTATAATAATGATTCGTTAAATATACACTGCAGCTACATTCACCATTCACCAAGCTACAGTGTCTGATTCGGAATGGTAAGACGCAAAGTGCAACACAGAAGCCATGGGAGCATCTTTGGCTTGCAGTGGCGTGCATGTCGAAAGCTACGTCGATGGAGAAAGCAAGAGCAAGGAATCAGGAAAGCTGACACGCTCAAGCTAGGAATTGCACGCGTCAGCTATAAATCCGGCCAGCATCGTCTTGCTCTTGCTCCCAATTGCATTGCCTGCTGCTCCTATCACAGCCTCAAACCTCCTCCGGCCTCCAGCCTCGAGACAGAGACAGCCAATCAGCCATGGCGGAGCCCGGCAAAGAAACTGCTGCTACACCCCATCCACTGCCGCAAGAAACGGTTCCCCATGCGCCTGCCGCCATGGCGGAGCCCCGCTTGGAAGCTGACACGCAGATTTCAGCCTCACAAGACGCCGAAACCACCGGCGGTGGTGCTGCTACACTCGACTCTGCTCAGACTAAAGCAGAGCCGGCCCACCAGCCGCCTCCGCAGCAAGAGACCGTAGACATGGCTGCGGTTGGCGCGCCGGAGCAAACCACGACGGAGGCAGACGCTCAGCCACCTGTGGCAACCATGTCACAGAAAATTGCCGCATTGCCTCCGCCAGCTGAAACACCGGCGCAAGAGAGGGCGGCGGCCGCCGCACCTACGCCGCCGCAGAAGCAAGAAGGCGGCGACCCGAAACTAGCCTCCTCGGTCCACGAGGAGGACAAGGGCGCGTCAAAGGCAAGGGTGGAGGAAGGAGAAGAGAAGCCCGCGCGTCGTCGCTGGCGATGCCTCCGCGCCGCCGTGTGCTTGCTCTTCCTCCGCCCCAAAAGCGGAGAGACGAAGCCGGCGACACCACCGGGCGACAAGGAGGCGGTGTCAGGGCTGGAGGAGAAGAAGCCGATGCCAGGGGAGATGCCGCCGCCGCCCCAGAAGGACAGTGGCAGCACTGTCCGTGTTCCATCCAAGCCTGAAGCGGGGAAGGGCGAAGGCGAGACGAAGCCGGCGGCGCTGGACGGCAAGCGGCCGGAGCCAGGGCAGGAGCAAGTGGCCACATTGCCTCCGCCAGCTGAGACATCGTCACAGGAGACGACGGCGACGGCGGCTGAGGCTGAGGCTGAGAAGCAACTTGCTGCACCAGCGCCACAGCAGCCACCGCGGAAGCAAGAAGGCGGCGCTCCGGAACAAGCCCCCTCGGTCCAGGAGGAGATGGACGCCGCACCGGCAGCGGCAAGGCCGCAGGAGGGAGAAGAGAAGCCAGCGCGTCGCCGGTGGCGATGCCTCCAGGCTGCCGTGGGCTTGCTATTCCTCCGCCCCAAGGGCGAAGAGACGAAGCCGCCGACGCCGGGGGAGATGCCGCTCCCGGTGGACAGCGCTGTCAAGGCTGCAGTAGAGAAGGGCGAAGGCGAGATGAAGCCGTCGGCGCAGGATGGCAAGAAGCCGGTGTCAGGGCAGGAAGAAAAGAAGCCAGCGGCGAAGAAGAAGCCGAGCCGGAAGTACAGCCCTGGCGCTGCAAGGAAGGAGAAAGACCAAGGCGAAGAGAGCAAGGGCCGCCGTGATGAAACCCAAGCGGGGAAGACAACACCGCAGCTCGAAGGGGAGCACCCTTCGCTGAAGAAGTTTCGGAAGGCGGCCAGGCTGGTTCAGTTCCTCATGTCCTGGCTCAAGAAGGTGCGCTCCCAGAAGAAGCCAGTGGAAGTGCGCCTGGAGCACATCCTCGAGGAAGCCTTCACAAGGCTTCTCGCGACGGAGTACAAGGAGCTGAGCGGCGTGAGGCAGAAGTGCCTCCTCACCTTCTCCGTCTTCGAGCTCGACTCCGAGGTGAAGAAGCAGGCCATGATCTACTGGTGGGTGGCAGAGTTCAACCTGCGGCACCGGAGCGATCCACCAGCGAATGCAGCGCGGGCTCCTCCTGCTACTGCAGGTGGCGGCGGAAGAAGTGATAAGCCGGTGGCGGCGCCGCAGGGTAAAGGCGCGGACGCCGACAGAAGGAATGACGACGCCGAAGGCATCTTCTTCATGCTTTCTGATCATGGCTTCCTGGTGCCGATAAAGAACTGGTGCAGCAAGGTGATCCATGGCTGCCAGGTGAACCCCCTGGTGCACTGGATGCTGAAGCGGCAGGCGAGGGGTGATCGCTTCGCCGAGCTGGACGACAAGGGCAGCCCCGCGGACCGGCAACTCAACTCCAGCATCCTTTGCCTGACAGCAGGCAATCGTCCCGTGCTGCAGAGGATGCGCATGGAAGATGAGTCACAGCCACATCAGGCCAGGAAGAAAGACGAGTCACAGGCCGGGAGAAAAAGCAAGAAGGTAACAAAGGAGCCTTCCCTGCAGGGCAAGGGCAGCCGTGACCAGGACCAGGACCAGCAGCAACCGACGACGAAAGATGAGGCACAGGTCGGGAGCAAATCCATGGCAGCAGCAGATAAGGCACCTTCCCACAAGGACGAAGACTCGACCCAAGCTAAGGAGGACCAGCTAATCAAGGTACAATTCATCAACACTTTATTATCGAATCTATTAGTTTAGTCCATGACAACATTGCAATTGCACGTCCACATTTCTTAAGATAAGAAATATGGTTGCTCGTCTTGTATATTTTAAACTTCTATATTAATAATACATTACAAGGGTTGGATTCTATAGACACGGTTATATATCACTAGTCCAGTAACTCAAGCGTACAGCAATGAGAAACTCCAATCCGTTCCAAAATTAGAACTTTGTCAAATGCATATGATGTGGATTTTATAAGTGTATGATTTCTTATGTGCATATAGTGACTTCTGCAAAATTGTTTTTCTAGTTCTAACTAACATTCTTGATATTATTATGATATTTCTTCACAAAAAATCATTTTCTTTTTTTTTCTTGTCTGCTCATAAGACTCTGCCACATAGTAGTGATCAGAGAAAAATCAAATAATTTCTCTTACAATATATTGCCATTTCCTAAAGAATCAACATAATCTCATAGGCGCTTTGAACACAAATCTATTGATGCAAGTTTTATGTCCTATAAACTTGTATATAATTTGAAAAACTATTTTTCAAAATTTGCGAATTTTCACTTTTCCCGTGCAAATATGATTACCATTCTAGGATGGAGGGGTACTATTTAGGTGAAAAGCACAGAAACAGTCCAAGGGACAATGATACTTTTAGGTCAAGAGATGCGGATAACTTAGAAATAGGTGTAAGGGGTACCTTATATGATTTTTTTGGAGGGGGCACTTTGGTTTATATTTGGCAGAATAGCTATTTTGGTCCCTCAACTATTACTCGGGGCTCTGTTTCGTCCCTGAACTTTTAAAACGGCCGTTTTAGTCCTCAAACTCTACTTTTAGGCTCAACTTCATCTTAGAACTATGAAGATGATCATTTTAGTTCTCAAACTTTGCATTTTAGGCTCAATTTCATTTATAAACTATCAAAATGTATTTTGTTCTTTAAACTTTTATTTTCAACTCAAATTTATCTACGTTCTATGTGGAACGCTGCATTGTACCTGGTCAGCTCCAATACCATCGACGATTGGAGATAGAAACATAATATTCATCAAAAACTCTTTGATGGCCATTAATAATTTTAAGTTGTTATTTTTAGTGTTACCTTATAATGGTACCATTTATATATATACGACTAAATGATATTTGTGGGAGCAATTACAGTTGCATTGAACACTATTTATTCTTTAAGAATACATAGATATATTGAAACAATAGTAGATCTATAATTTTGATAATTTATGGATGAAATTGTGCCTAAAATATAAAGTTTTCTTTTTGAATAGACAAAATTGAGTTGAAAATAAAAGTTAAATGCACTTTGATAGTTTATGGATGAAATTGAGCCCAAAATGCAAAATTTGAGGACTGAAACAATCATCTTCATAGTTATAGGATGAAATTGATCTAAAACTAAAATTTGAGGACCTAAACGGCCATTTTAAAAGTTTAAGGATAAATTAAGCATCGAGTAATACTTGAGGGACCAAAATGGCTATTGTGCCTTTATATTTTATCGGAAGCAATATAATGAGAACCTAGCAACAAATAAAGAGTAAATTATGTTTGTCAAAAAAAGAGAGTAAATTATGCGTGTGTGGCTAAATTATTACTATATTGTTATTCAGGTCTGTGTATTATCGAACAGCATATTAAGATCTCTAATCTTATCTAAATGACTCGGTCACTTAGATAAGATTATATACCCTTATATGCAACTTGATAGCGCTGGGTTATGAAAATCTAGTAATAGTCCAGATATCATCCATATATCAACATATTAGTCCTTCTGATAATAAAATTGTATGGGTATGTATATTTTCCTTTCATTTGGTCCAGTTCATTTTCTCAATTTAAGGCAACCAGTGCCTGCAACGCACTATATTAGTAGATGCCTAATGTGTTATAGGCGAATGAACTTAATTCTAATTTTGTTGTGCAAGCTATGTACTACTGCATTGCAACGATATATATGTACTTACTAATGTGCACAAGTACACATAAATGATGTTCTTGACACATATACTTTGTTGTAGGGAGCACAAAACATCAAGCCCAGCTCTGAACTCGAACATGATGATGATATTCCACCATTATTTGAAGGGAAGCGAGTGATCCTCAATGTCAATGCACATGTGTACCCCATATCCAAGTTCGCATTCTTGAACCTTGCCGAATGCTTGGTTGTGCTGCAGCTTGGCCGGTGGAATAATCTTGACGACAAGACATACATGGAGGTGGATGGACTGGATTCACGGAATGCCATCGGCTCGCTCAAGAACCTCCGATACCTTGGTCTCCGTGGGCTATCACGGCTAACAAAGCTCCCAAAAGGGATCGAGAGCCTTAAGAAACTTGTAATCCTAGACATGCGAGGCTGCCAAAACCTAGTCAAAGTCACGGCAAGTGTCATCACACAATTGAAACAGCTTACCCATTTGGATCTCACTGAGTGCTACATGTTGGAGCACATTGATCGAGGAATCACATTCCTCACAGAGTTGCAGGTGTTCAAGGGCTTCGTGTTCGCAATTGGAACACAAGGGAAGAAGGCATGCCGAATACAAGACCTCAAAAAGTTGAAGAAGCTCCAAAAGCTCACTGTTAGCATCACCACTGATGCTAATGTAGGCAAAGGTGAGATGGCAGATCTTAAGTACCTCACCAGCCTTCGAAAACTCACAATTACGTGGAGTGAGATACCAAGCATATTGAAGGGTGACACGAAAAAGGTGAAAAAGCTGGAGGATCTTTTGGAGAGATGGACCAGCTTTCAGTTGCCAAAAGACCTCATGAAACTAGACATTCGGTGCTACCCCAAGGAAAAGCTAGAACTTGAATTGCATGAGAAGCTCGAGAAGCTATACTTGAGAGGTGGAGACATGGAAAGGTTTTCCACAAAGAAATCAACCTCCATCAAGACATTGCGTCTGAGGTATCTCCAGAATTTCAAAATGGGATGGGATGATATCCGTTTAGAATTGGAAAAAATTGAATATGTGGAAATTGTGGTTAATAAGGATGCAACACAAGAAAAGGATAAGGATGATGTTGTGAAGCATATAGATGAGGAAGTGGTCAAGAGTCTGATGAAGATACCAGATTTTACATTGGATAGGCATGGAGTATGGACGAAGGATGAGAAGGAAGAGCGTAACCAAAAGTTTCATGCAACTAACAAAGATGTTGCTGGGATGGATAAAGGTCAGGACGATGCCATTGGGAAGAACAAAGGTGCACTATCTAACTTTCATTCTTCACATTTGTATAACAATGTAATCATTATTACTAAACATATCATAACTAATTCTCAAGGGTTCCTAGTTCATTCTTTGATCATGTTTTTCTTTCAGCTGGACCATCAGAACCAACTAAAGATTCTAGTACTGAAACTGCTAGTGGCATCACAAATGTTAATAAGGACGGAGACAAAGCTACTACCAAAGAACAAGTAGGTCCTATCTTCTCCAAAGATATATAAACCTAGATTCAATTTTTAAACTGTCATTATACTTTAAATTGACAATAACATTCCTTATTCAATTTAACAGCAAAAGAAGAAAGAGTAGCAACCCAAGAGGGGTCGTAATAGTTGAAGATAGATCCAATCTCCATTAAGTAGAGAGTGTGGTTAAGCTGACATAGGTATAGCACAACAATGCTAGCTATGTCGTATCGAAGCATCAACAATGAATGTATTTGTACATTATTTTAGTGCAAGCTAATATATGTGGCCAAATAATGTAGACATTTATAACTATAATAGGGGTGGAGAGTTTGTCTCAAATGCAAGCATGCAGCACATATGAGATGTCCATACCCTTAGGGGCTTCAAGATGTAACATTCTATATATGACACAAAGAAGATTCTTGTGTTTGTAACCTTAAACAAGAGGCTCAAAAAGATGTCTTTACTTAACAAACATTTTACATGTGTTGACAAAGCTAGCGATAATAAACTCTAAAAAAACTAGTGTTGACAAAGCTACAATGAAGCCTCAAGAAAACTAGTGGTAGTAATTGATCAACTAATGTAGTGTACCTAATACATAATGAATATATAGGGGAACAAGTTATGTGTGGAGTGACTCCATCCTCGAGCATAGAAATTCTGGTTTTCATGAGTGAGAAACATGAATGTTTTACCAATAGTACTCTTGTAAGCATGAAACATAATAAGCACACTTTATATATATATATATATATATATATGGTGTAGCTGTATAAGTGTACCTTATGCTCATAATCGTAGAAAAACTGTTAAATAAATAATCTTATAAATTATGTTGTGTTATTTCCAGACACTACTAGAAATGTACTTTCAGAGACGGTCATTTTCTATTAAAAGAGGTGGCGTCCCGACCACCTTTGCGAATCATTTTTAGACAGGCAGGCAGGACATCTCTATGACTATTAACAGAGGCAACACACTTAGGTTCGCTGCCTCTATAAACCATTAACAGAGGCGCCCAACCTAAGATTGTTGTCTTTGTTAATAATTTTCAATTATTTAAAATTTCCTGCTCTTTTTGAGTTTATTTTCGTGTTTGTGTTTGTTTTCATATAAAAAATACATGTCTCGACAATTGAATACAATATTTGACCATCAATATATAGATCACATGTCTCGTTTGGCGTAGCATGAATATTACAAACTAAACTAGGTATATATAAGGTAAGTAAAGTCAATATTTCATGTGTGTGTACATTCATAACATTATTAAACGAATCTAGGTTTAGTTTCAAGCTCTTTGTAGTATCCTTAAGTGCTAGATTCTCCCACGCTCGAAGGTTGTGGTACTTGTGATTTGGCTAAGAGTCTATGAGATGAATGCTCGTAGAGCGAGCATCAACTCGAACTATTGATCACCTTCTACGAGATAACATTGAAGAAATGATATTTGTCTGATGACCACCTTCATGTACCATAGAAATGATAAATCTTTCATCTAGACTAGGCTATTGACGTTGGATGAGAAACTTGTTGACACTCCCCCCACACTGGTAGAGAACAGAGCTTTACTCCCGGTGGGGAACCCCCTCTAGTCCCGGTTCCCCACCCGGGAGCAAGCATCCGGGACTAAAGGGGGGTCCTTTAGTCCCAGGTCAGGAACCGGGACTAAAGAGGACCTTTAGTCCCGGTGGGTAACACCAACCGGGACTAAAGGTGTCTCCTGATATGCCACGATGGCCGGCACCTTTAGTCCCGGTTGGTAATACGAACCGGCACTAAAGTTTTTTTTTCTTTTTTCTTTTCTTTTCATTTTTTTGTTTTCTTTTCAAAATAGGTTTTCGTAGTTGTATTGTACGCTGCTAATTATACATTTATACGCGCGTATAGTATGTTTCGGTTCAAGCACAATGAACGTATTAAATCACATAATTCAAGCATAGAAATATATATATATATATGCATGCATGCATCATATATATATTTACATGCATGCATGCATATGTGTATTTTATATTATATTATTTCATGTGCATATATTACAAAAGATTGTATTACAGTTGTTGTGATATATAACAAGTTTCCTCTCATCCTCTAGCTTGGCTTCCATGGCAGTGTTGGGTCGAAGTAGAACTCGCCCTTGGAATCGATGACCTGCTCATTAAAAAATCCGGCTATAGACTCTTGAATTGCTTTGATTTGGTCTTGCCGTTATGACCTTTTCCTCCAACCATCGAGCCTACAGTTTGAATTAAAGGAAAATAAATTAATATATGTACATATATATATATATAAAGACATAGTAACACAATCAATAATAATAATTAAATAAATATATAGTATATTTTTAACGTACTTTTGAGTCTTTCATAGGAGTTCTTTGGGAGACCACCTTGATAAACTTGCAAACATAGTAACCACGATGAGTTGTTCCCTGTTCTGCCTCTCGCACACCACTTTACGAGAAAAAGATTTGTCATTCAATCTAGTGATCCGGTGAAAGCTATATGTTTAATTAATAAAGATGATGCGATTTAGGGGACTTACTTTCAAAGGGATTACATTCAGTGGCACTTTGCATTTTCCCATGTGTTGCTTCTCAATAAAGGTTTTCCAAACACTGTCCAATAAAAATTTTGCCACGTCATCAGATATAGTTAATCATCATGTTTGTGTGTATATATAGTTGCTAGAGATACCGAAATTACCTCTGGATAATATCTATCATATCTTGATAGTCTTGTTGTGGTTTTCTCATCGAGTCATAGATTATCAAGTGACTTTTCACCAGATCGATGTCCATCAATATCCAGTGATTGCTACATGTGTTTATAGGATATAACGATAACACTCATTAATTAACTAGAATCAACATATGAGCCATTAAGGATGATCGACATTATTAACACTCACTTAAAGTTGTAGGAAAGAGTATATCCTTCTTGTGGCGTTGGTTCACTAAGAAGTTCATGAGGTTACTCTCACTCGGACTTCCAATTAGTCTTTGGAGTAACTGGGTCTTTGAATACTATATGGGGATCAACAAAACCAATTTCATTGCACCCTACCCTTTACGAGCTCTCATCATTGTAAATCTGCATATATATAGTACTTATTAGGATAATTTATATGCATATACACACATATGATGAGTTTAATAATAGATCGAAAGAATTATTACTTACAGGCAATAGCGACTAATGATAACTTTGTCCGGAGAGGTCAAAAGTGCCATAGTTGATGAAATTATGCAAAGTCAACATACATAACATCATCGCCACTTTAACCAATGTTCGCCTCTAATTACGACACCAACACAAAGAAGTCTCCACCGTAGAGCGCCTTTGCATGTACCACTTGTTTAGCGGGTACATTTGCGTCCCCCAGATCGAGATAAGGCTTGAGGGTTGTATAGACTCGGCCTAGTACAAATTTTTCTTCCAAATATCAACCTTCGCCGCACTCTCAATGTTTCCATCACCAAACATCTGGTAAAGGTCAAGACCAGTCTCATTAATAAATTCACCAAGGTGATCCAAATCAACATCCGGAGGTATGTTTGCCTGATGCATTAATCCTAAATTCGAACCATATTCATTACCAACAACTAGCGGGGGACTAATTGGTGCGATTGTTGTCCGAGTTGGGCAACTCCTTTCCCTGCCCGCTTCTTTTTCTATGCCGCCTCAATTGACTTGGTGAGAGTGCGGTCATAGTCCGTTAACGTTGATTTGGACGGCTTACGAGATTCCCACTGTTGTTGCTGGTAAGAAGCCACCTTTTTTCTTAGAATATCTGGAGCTATGAAGAAGTACGGTTTCTCCGGGTTTCTCCTTGCTTCTTGATTCTTTTTAAGTTTGTCATAGAATCTGGACAAATCTTTTTTATATGCATCAGTTCCTTCTTTCTTCTCTTTAGATATTATTTTGGGAATAGCCCTTGGTTTCATGGTGGCTTTCTTTGCCGGCGGGGACTGGTTCTTTGTTTGCGGGGCTGGCCTCTTGCTAGCACTTGGCTTCTTGGTAGGCGGGGGCGGGGGAGGCGTTGGAGACCTCCTTGGAGGTGGTGGTAGCGGTGTTGGAGACCTCCTTGGAGGTGGCGTCTGCGGCGTTGGAGACCTCCTTGGAGATGGTGTGGATGCAGCCTTGCCTTCCAACACAATGTCATCGTACTGAGCACTATGATGATCTGGCGATTGAACAATTGGATTTAGGTTGGGGGAGGATCTCCTACAAAAAAAGGAATGACATATTATTATGAGCAGATTGTTAATTATTTAAGCCAATATAAATTAATGATGTAGTGTTTTCATCCGCACGTATGGTGAGGTAGTTCAGGAGGAGGTGGAGCCGACATCCCAGGAATGATGATGTAGCGCTTGCGCCATAGAATGAATGTCTTCTCTGCTTCTCCTAGAGTCTTCTCGCGATCACCTCCAGGAATGTCAAGAGGCAAATCACTAAAACCTTTTTCAGCTTTATCTACCGAGATGGTAGCATATCCTTCTTGGATTATATTCCTATGAATCCTTGGTGTCTTGGTTCGGTCGATAGGATTAACAAGACCAATAGCCACCTTGATTGTGGAATTCCCCTTCGGAATGTGTAGCTCACACTATGTACAAGGTTCAGTGACGTCATCCATAGGGAAGCGCAGTCCTATGTCCCCTTGATTTGGTATCTCCGTGGAAGCGCAGTTGCTTTTCAACTAAACAGATTGGCTAATGTTGATTCCTGGCTCTGATGCCTGCTTGCTTGCACTCACTGCTATTTGCACTTGCCTTCTGATTTCCTCCTGCATTCGCTTCAAGGTTTTTTTCCCGCTCCTGTGCTTCACGCACCGCTTCCTCCAACCTCTGGAGCCGCTGTGCCTCTTCTTCCTTCTTTCTCTGGCGGCTTCTATAGGAAGGTCTGTCCTGAGGGAATCCATGCTCCCACGAGACACTTCCTTTGCCTCTAGTTTGGCCACCATGTTCAATAGTCCCGATGGCGTATGTCAGCTCATCCTTCTCTCTGTTGGGCCTGAATGCACCACTAGCAGTAGCTCTCTGAGCATAAAACAATCTTTCTGCTGCTTCTTGCAGTCTTGCACCATAAACGCACTTCCCTGTCTCCTGGTCCAGTGTTCCCCCATGAGCAAAAACCAATTCTTTGCACGCTCTCCCCACTCGAGTGATTCGGGTGTGATACCCTTGGTAAGAAGGTCTGCTTCCATTTTGTTCCACTTCTTAATGGCAGTCGGGTAGCCACCTGATCCTAAGTTATGGTGGCATGTCTTCTGTTGGGCATTACGTTGGTTCTTTATCACCCGACTCACACCCTCTTCTGACGTCTTGTACTGTACAAACTCATCCCAATAGGGCCTCTGCTTTGAGATCGGGCCTAGGACAGTAAAATCTGGTGCTATGTTCTTCTTGACATACGTCGTGTATAGGTGTTTCTTCCAAGTCTGAAACTGGGTGGTCATCTTCTTCATTGCCCAATCCCTATCTCGCTCCTTCAATTCATCACCATCTATTATATCATCATAACCATCTATTTGGAGCGTGAAATGTACCAAGACATCTTTCCAAATTAACGTCTTATCACGATCGGAGACAAAAGCGATATGAGGAGCATTGGTCTTCTTCTTCCATTCATGGTAATTGATCGGGAGCTGGTCTCGTACAAGGTAACCACAGAGTGGTGCACGAATTTCATTTTATTTCCCCGGTTCGCTTGTATCCACATTGAACTCCGAGATGATGAAGCGGCCCTCCAATGGCTTTTTGGGACCTCGAACATTTTTACTCTTCGTTGTAGTTGTTGATGTCGATCCGAGGGCTACAAAACATAAATATTATTTTTAATGTCATGAGCACACATAAGACATATGATAATTATATAGCTAATAATAAAAAATATATACTTGGCCAATATGTTGTTGCTCATTTTGTTTAAGAGCTAAGTACTGACTCCCGCCATCTGCATCCTCTTGCACGTTATTTTAGCACCATCATCGCTTCGCAACTTGAGTGCTAGTGTTGATCAAATTCATCATCAACTCCTCCTCATCCATGTTTCTGGGTTGCCATCCGGCTTCAAAAACAAAACCAATATATAGTACGTCAAATCTTTGCTTACATGCGTAAAATCTACGAACAATATGCATTATTAAATCTTGCCCCTCGGTCACGGACGCAATTCTAGGGCGGCGGTGCTCACCAGATAAAACCCTAAACCCTAAACGAGTAGGTTTTGATGGGTGAGGGTTGGTTTGTATGATAAGAAGAATCGAAGCGAGTAGGTTTTGGCGGCGGTCCCTTTGAAACAAAAGGGGGAGCGTCGCTACGCGATTAGTTTTATTAAATGTAAAAAGCGAGCCTCACCTGAAAGAAAGGGGGCATCGTTGCGCGTCAAGTTTCTGAGAACAATAAACGATGAGCCTCGCCTAAAAGAAAAGGGGGCTTTGCTGCAAACCAAAGTGACAACAAAATCGCACTGCATCCTGACTCGTCGAGTAAATAGCTCCAAATAATGTTTACAATGATTGGAACCCTCGAAGAGGTTCACAACAACACGCCAAAAATGATCGAACGAGGGCAGCGGAACCGGCCTAAACCCTAGGGCGAACGAGGGCGGCGGTGCTCCGCCGTATAAACCCTAAACCCTAGGGCGAACGAGGGCGGCGGTGCTCCGCCGTATAAACCCTAGGGCGAACGAGGGCGGCGGTGCTCCGCCATATACATAGAAACGCAATAATGATAAACTAACATATATGCAATAATGTACCCCATTGGCTAAAAAGTACCTTATATTGTTTAGTCAAAATTAAATTGTTTTAAGTTTGATCAAATTTATAAAAAAATACTTTGCTATTTATGATATCAAATTAGTATCATTCAGTTTATTATCATGTAATATAATTTCATAGTATAATCTATTTAGTGTGATAAGTGATGATATTTTTCTCTATATGAACTTGGTCAAAATTATCATAGTTTTTTTAACTGAAATCATAGAGCATTGCTTCCCAGCACTTTATTAACCATAAACAAAATACAAGAAAGTTAGCGAAGTGCTAACTATTTCGACCAAACCTATAAGATCTTTCTTTTTATGATGGACATCACTGTTGTTTTTTATGTTCATTGAAGTGAAATCTTCAATGATCAACTGCAGTCTGATCAAATGTTTGATCGGCGGATCCGAGATCGAGCAAGCTAGCACAGCGTGCTCCTCATCATGATCGATCTGTTGGTCACGGTGTAGCCTGGAGATGGAACGGAGCAAGCAGCGTACCTTGGGAATGGAGGAGAGGAAGCCGCACGCGCGCGTTGGCGGCCTCGTCGTTGCGCCGTGTCAACGCGGCGAGGGTACGTACGGTACCGGTGTGCCCGCGCGTCTGGCGGGGGCGGCCGGGCAGCAGTGGCGCCACGAGGTCGTCGGCGCGCGGGGTGGCATGGGGACTGTGGACGCGCGTGAGGCGGTGGCGACGACTGACGTCGGGCGGGGTGGTGGCGGCGTCCTCAGTGTGGCGGGCCGAGTGGCGTGGGCGCAGGGGGAGAGGAATCGGCGAAGAACGCAAGGAAGAAGATGGCAGTGGTATATATATGCCACGCCCTTTACTCCCGGTGCCATCCCCCCACCGGGAGTAAAGGTCCTTTACTCCCGGCGCGTGTTACCAACCGGGAGTAAAGGTTTACCTTTACTCCCGGTTGGTAACACGCACCGGGAGTAAAGATTTTTTTTGGCAGGCCACGAAACTGCAGCCCACTTTTACTCCCGGGGGGCTTCCAACCCGGGACTAAAGGTGGGCTGCAGTTTCGTTTCCCACGTGTTTTAAGTAAATTTTTTTAATAGAAATGCAATAGTCTTGTTAAATACATAGTAACTTAAATAAAAGGCATAAAATTATTTTGTTAAAAATATGGATTTTCTTTTTCTTTATTGCACATAGGAAAAATCTATAACCTAACTTTTTTTATTTTTTATTACAATTATAAAACATAATGTAACTAATATTTATTATTTCGTTAATGCAAAAATGTAGTGTTTAATTAAAATTATTAAAACTATTGGTTTTGGATATAAAATTTGTTTTCACATCATTTTAACGTTAATATTTTAATTTTTCATCACTCGATATCCTAATTTACCTTTTTGAGAGAGAAATCCCACCAACAAATCAAACATTGATTTAATTTGAAACATGACATAATAAACATCTGAATTCACAATTATTACATAATATCTCAAACACACACTACATTAAATCACTATATCATCAAGTGGGCACAGCAGTGAACTTCTTCTTTACGTATGTCCCTTAGTTATGATCGCGTCGTAACCATGGTGTGTCATCATCATTTACTAAGATGCTAGGGTCTTTGTTTACTTTGAAGGGCGGAATTCGGTCATCCTTTTCATAATCTTCTGACATGTCCGACTTGTCATCAATTCCCACGATGACTCTTTTCCCTGAAAGAACTATGTGGCGCTTTGGCTCTTTGGTTGAGTCATTATCGTTTTTCCCTCTTTTTGGTTTGGTAGACATATCATTGACATAGAACACCTGATTCACATCCTTGGCAAGGACGAATGGTTCGTCTTTGTACCCAATATTACTAAGGTCTACTGCTGTCATTCCATACTCGTTGTCTACTATTACCCCGCCTCCGGTCACCTTGACCCATTGGCACTTGAACAATGGGATCTTCAAAGTAGGTGCATATTCTAATTCCCATATTTCATCTATGCGTCCATAATATGTCTGCTTATTCCCATTCGGGTCTGTGGCATCTATGCGGATACCACTGTTTTAGTTGGTACTCTTTTATCTTGGGCTACTGTGTAGAATATGTTCCCATTTATCTCGTACCCTTTATATGTGACGATATGCCATGATGGTTGCATAGCCAATAAATACAGTTGCTCATGGATGCTCTCATCACCTTGATATTTTTTTCGCAACCAACCGCCGAAAGTTTCCATGTGCTTACGCGTAATCCAAGCTTCAGTCTTCCCTAGAAACTCGGATCATAAGAGATCCTTGTGTGTCTCAATATACGGATCTACCAATGAGGAGTTCTGTAGAACTGTGTAGTGCGCTTTATTGAAATAATCATCATCCGTACCACTATATGTTTTCCTCCCTAGTGTCCCCTTTCCGCTTAGTCTCCCCTCATGTCTCGATTCAGGAACACCAATCGAGTCAAGGTCGGGAATAAAGTCAACATAGAACTCAATGACCTCTTCTGTTCCATAGCCCTTGGCGATGCTTCCTTCTGGGCGAGCACGGTTGTGAACATATTTCTTCAGGACTCCCATGAATCTCTCTAAGGGGAACATGTTGTGTAGGAACACAGGACCGAGAATGAAAATCTTCTTGACTAGGTGAACTAGGAGGTATGTCATGATATCAAAGAAGGAAGGAGGGAACACCAACTCAAAGCTGACGAGACATTGAACCACATCATTCTGTAGTTTAGCTAGATCAGTTGGATCAATTGCCTTCTGAGAAATTGCATTGAGGAATGCACATAGCTTCACGGTGGCTAGACGTACATTTGGAGGTAGAATTCCTCTTAATGCAACTGGAAGTAATTGCGTCATGAGAAAGTGACAATCATGGGACTTTAAGTTATAGAATTTCTTCTCTGGCACATTTATAATACCCTTTATATTCGAGGAGAATCCAGATGGTACCTTGATGTTGTTTAAGCATTCAAACATGATTTCCTTCTCCTCTTTGCTTAGAGTGTAGCTGGCAGGACGTAAGTAATGGTGTCCATCATCTGTCTTCTCTGGATGCAGGTTGTCTCTTTCTCTCAAACAACGCAGGTCATGTCGTGCTTCAAATGTGTCCTTAGGCTTTCCATACACATCCATGAAGCCTAGTAGGTTCACACAAAGATTCTTTGTCAGGTGCATCACATCGATCGAGCTATAGACTTCTAGGACTTGCCAATAGGGTAGGTCCCAAAATATGGACTTCTTCTTCCATATGGGTGCGTGACCGTTAGCGTCGTTCGGAACAGGTTGACTTCCATGTCCTTTTCCAAAGATGACTTTCACATCATTGACCATATCGAGTACATCCTCACCGGTTCGGTTGCGAGGCTTGGTCAGGTGGTCTGCCTTCCCTTTAAAATGCTTGTCTTTCTTTCTTACGGGGTGATTTGCAGGAAGAAATCGACGATGGCCAAGGTACACGACCTTTCGACATTTTTTCAAGAATACACTTCTAATATCACCGAAGCAGTGTGTGCATGCATTATATCCCTTGTTTGACTATCCTGAAAGATTACTTAGAGCAGGCCAATCATTGATTGTTACGAACAACAATGCTCGCAGATCAAAGTGTTCCTATTTGTACTCATTCCACACACGTACACCTTCTTTATTCCATAAAATGAGAAGTTCATCAATAAGTGGTCTCAGGTACACATCGATGTCATTGCCAGGTTGCTTCGGGCCTTGGATGAGCACAGGCATCATAATGAACTTTCGCTTCATGCATAACCAAGGAGGAATGTTGTAGATACTTAGAGTAACAGTGCCAAGTGCTATGACTACTCGCTTACGCTCTCCAAAAGGATTGATACCATCTGTATTTTTAAAGCAAACCTTAAGTTTCTTGCGTCATTTGCAAACTCCGGGAATTCTCTCGTCGATTGCTCTCCACCGGGATCCATCGCCAGGTGTCTCAACATATTATCTACCTTACGGTCTTCTTTGTGCCATCGCAACAATTTTGCATGTTCTTTGTTTCGAACGAGACATTTCAAGCGTGGTATTATAGGAGCATACCACATAACCTTGGCGAGATTTTCTTCCACGACGTTCGCCCTCAACATCACCGTGGTCATCTCGCTTTGATCTTATACCGTGATGCATGGCATACCGCATGCATCTAATTTCTCGTACTCTTTGCCACGCATGCAGATGCGATCATTAGGACATGCATGTATCTTCTCGATTTCTAGCCCCATAGGACGGATAAACTTGTTTTGCTTCGTAGGTAGTGGCGGGCAATTCATTGTCTTTCGGAGCAGCATCTTCTTTTGGATTTTTAGTAACTCTCCAAATCTCTTGTCGATACACCATTCTTTGTCTTCCATTGCAAAGAATTCTAGTGTGGTTCCCAACTTTTTCTCGCCTGCATCACAAGTTGGGTACAATAATTTGTTGTGATCTTCTAGCATCCGCTCGAACTTGATCTTCTCCTTTTCACTTTCATATTCTCTTTGTGCGTCACGAATGACCGACAAAGATCATCAATGAGCTCATCTTCTGTGGCTACCTCTTCTTGACTTTCTCCCATTGCAAGATCATTGAAGCACGCACCATCGGAATAATATCATTATCGTCCCATTATTCTTCTTCACCTTCTTCCATTACAACGCCGGTTTCTCCGTGCTTCGTCCAACAAATATAGTTTGGTATGAAACCCGACTTGAACAAGTGTGAATGAAGAGTCCTTGAACAAGGATATTCCACCGTATTCTTACATATGACACATGGGCAAAGACATGAAACCGTCGCGTTTGTTTGCCTCGGCCACGACGTAACAAAGAATGCACGCCATCAATGAACTCTTGGGAGCGGCGATCAAGATTGTACATCCAATGCCGGCTCATCTCGCATTAGATGACATAAATACCATATTAAAACCTAGATCATAATTAATTATTTATACAACATGTGTGCCACCATAAAAGGTACAAATTTATGAAAGCATCGCTACAATGTAGACAATCCCAACTACTACTAAAAGAACTAAAGCTAAAATACATTTCAGGAGCACAAGGATTTCACACCAATCTCAACTAAAAACAGATGTATCCAATGATTGTGCAACATCTTTGGGCTTCTTCTACCGGATCACCGCCTCATTAGCCGCCATATCTCGCTTGTTGTGCAAGATATTTTTTGCACGAGTTCAACATACTCTTCCTCCCAAAGAGAAGCCCGAACATCGCCCACTTTGCCATCCCACCCAAATTAAAACAAAAAATTAGAACTTTAATCACAACCATCATAAAAATAGGTATAAATTAACCATAATCATTAAATACGATAAAATAACTCACATTGCGATCCGGACACTTGTAGAACATACGATCCTTGTTGAGACCCTCCTTCTTCACTCGGTACTCCATCACAATCTTCGTCTCATCACGACACTTGCCGCATGGAATGAGAGGGAGGCCCGGCCTAAGTCGCTTTAGAAACCCATGAGAGGCCGAGGACCCAGAAGCAGTTGCCATCTACTCTCTATACTCATTTTTAATACAATATAAATTTCTCATTTTATAAACAAATAAAATTAAGAAACTATAAAATTATTTATATCTCAAAAACATGTTTTAATAAATAACCATCCGTACTAGTTGACCTTGCTTACGTGATCATCTCAACGAGCATTTCTCCACCGGACGGCACCGTACTTGGTCAAGGAAGAGCTCTGATTCTACGAGGAAGGAAACACGGTCTTTCACGACCGTTGCCGCTCTCCCTCGTAGAATCAAATCTCCTCCTTGACGTCCGTTACCACTCGGCAGAGAACATGCTCGCCGAGATGAACACGGTCCGCAAGTTCAACTAGCTACTTTAACCTTCTTTCATGTAAATATGCAAGCTTGAAGTGATTTTGAGCTCAAATTGCTTACAAATGAAAAAAACCACAATAAAGAACGATATATATATAGTGAACAAAATGAGATAAGACAATTGTGAAAAATGAGAGTATGAGATTGATAACCTTTACAACTGAAGAATTGACAGAGGAATCGAAGAAATCGACGGAGGAATCGAAGAATGGATGGAGGAACAATGGAGGGAGAGAGGAAGCAAGAACACTAGTGCAGTGAGCTTCAAAATGTGCTGAGCTCGGGCTCGGGGAGGAAGAAGAAGACAGCCGGGATATAAATGGGGACCTTTAGTCCCGGTTGGTGGCTTCAACTGGGACTAAAGGTAACTTTCCAACCCCGGACGCAACCACGGTCCGGGGTAGACCTTTACTCCCGGTTGGAGCCACCAACCGGGAGTAAAAGTATACCTTTAGTCCCGTCTGGTGGCTTCAACCGGGACTAAAGGTCCCTGCCACCTCTGTCTGGCACAGTAACCGTTGGACAGGGACCTTTAGTCCCGGTTAGAGCCACCAACCGGGACTAAAGATATCTCTAGTACCAGGCGCAAAAAATACCGGGACTAGAGCCCATTTTTATCGAGGATCAAAGATCTGTTCTCTAGTGCCACCCCCACTCGCTCGACCACTTGCACAGCACCGTCTTCTCATCTGCAATCACATATTCTCCATGTAGATCCTTCTTCCTCATCATGGCAAACCACGACACTCTTCTTCCCAATGTCCTTAATTTGCTTCTTCTTCGCCGCCATCGAGGCTCTTGCATCGTTCGTATCAGCATGATAGCTAGTGTTCCTATTGTACCAACTCACGCCATTCCAACTTTCATAACTGGTGCTGTGGTTAGGGCACATGTGATAAGGACATGCTATGATGTCTAAATAAATTTTATAATCTTTCACGGTACAAGATAACAAGATTTTTTTTGATTTTTTATTGCAGTAGCAATCGCAAAAGTAAACTAATACCCCTTTATTGTGCAATAATAAAATATCACACGGCCAGCCGGAGATATATGTGATTCATGTTTCTAAATTTAGAAGTCACATATATAAGATCCTTAGCAATGGTGGCGGAGCCACTGCCCAGCTAGCATCAACGAGATTCAAAAGAAAATTTTCTTTGTATCAAAGAAAAACACTGTAACACTATAATTTATTTGGTAAATATTTTTGTATGATGGGGATCCTCCAGGCTCCTAAAAGTTCGGACTCCGCTACTGTTTTAGCAACACATATAGGCATGCAGTGCCGGGGCTAGAATGACGTGTTTAGGTCTTGCTAATTCCTTTGTTCTATTATTCTCACTCTTTCTCCTCTTTATCTTATCTTTCTCATTTTTTTCTCCTACATCATCTTCATCCTCCTCCACGCCGTATCTACCTCTACACACAGACATGTTGGATGGTTAAAAAAACTTCTTTCAAAGTTCATTTAAATATTGCTAACGTTCCGAAACTTCATAAAATTCTTTATGAAGTATGTAATTCCTTGGTGGATACTCTTTTGCTATGTGTAATTATAATCTAGAGCAGTTCCATCAAAGAAAAAACTACTATGAGCGCACGGCCCACATGGCAGACACGGTCTGATGCGCTATATCTCTCCACTGCTTCCAAACAACCACTTCCGAACCGTCTCTTACCAAATGACATCCGGGACCCACCAGTCATCCCCATACGCCCGACCCAAGCAGCAGATAGAGGCATTGGATCCACGTGCGCATCCAAAACTGATACTCCGACCCACCAAAAGCAGCGACCATTAATTTTCCCCCTCCTTTTATTTAATTCCTTGGATTAAACCAAGCAGCAAATTCTTGCCGTAGAAAATAGAATTCCCAGCAGAAATAGGTGCATCATCGCGTTCTTGTAATCTACTAAAATTCTTCCATTTTTTCAGTAATCCTTTTCCCTTCTCCCGCATCGATCGGACCAGGAACAGAGGGTAGAATCACAGGTAGAAAGAAACAAGAACTGAATTAGCCAGTGGTAATTCCGGCCTCCATTCGGTGGATTTATCCAATACGATGCCAAGATTGGCCGCTGAATCGTGACTCGTGAGTTCTTGCCCTCCTTTTAGGGTTTCTGATTCCTCGCCGCGAGATAAGTTGCGGCAATCGTAACACCCCTTTTCTTTTTGGTCTTTGCCTCAGAATTCTCTGACGAATTTCTCGTGGATTCCGTGGACGTGGAGAAAGGTGTGACCTTTGCGATGCAGTACAACCACCGCAGCCGCTTGCCTCCGCCGCCGTTCGGCCGCGGCGGGTATCCCCGCGGCCACAAGCAGCCGTACTACGCTCCTCCTCCTCCTCCGCCGTTTCCTCCGGCGCCGCCGCCGCCGCCACTAGAGCGCAAGTACGAGGTGCTGATGGAGGCCGGTCGCCTCGCCGCCGAGTATCTGGTCGCCCAGGGCGTGCTCCCGCCGGATGCCCTGCAGCGCGGCGCCGGCGTCTCAGGCGCGTGGCCCGCTCATCCTCTTCCTCCGCCCCCGCAGCTGCCACCGCAGGAACCCCCTGGGTTTTATGGCCGGAGGAGGTATGAAGATGAATACAACAATAACCCTAGCGGCCGGCCTAGGCGAGCCAATGGCACTACTAGTAGCATCAGTAGCAGAGATGATTGCAGCCGTGGCAGCTACAATGGAAGAGGGAAGAGGAAGTATGGGGAATACAGGAGGGGGTATCTGGATTCAGGGAGGGACAGGGAGAAGGAGAGGGGAAGGCCATTTCCAAATGGCCGGCGCTATGAGGATGGGGATGAAGATGGGGCACCTGGGTTTCGGAGGGAGCGACGCGGCAATCGGGGGAGTGATGAGGTGAGAACTAGTGTTACAGAGGCAGTGAGGGAGGGGACACCATTGACAGCGAAGGCTGTAGCAGGGTTATGCATGGAGGATACAACGTCGAAGATTATGAGCTCTGTCAAAGATACTAGTAAGGATGCTACTGATGCGCCAAAGGTGCTGGAGGAGACTGAGGAAGGTGAGGTGGAGGATGACAGTGAGACGCAGAATTCAGAAACTGAAGTGATCAAGCAAGGGATAGACACCGATGTAAATCATGCTTCTTGTCGTGTTGTTACAGAGTCAGATGCCAACCAGTTACCAGATGGTAAAATTCAAGATGAGATTCTTGATGAGGAAGCTGAATATGACAAAAAAGTTATGGACGAGGCTACTTTGGATCACAACACTTCTGATGGTGAGGTGACAAATATGGAAGTTGAGATGCACGTTGGTAAGAAGAGTTTGATTGACTATTGTAACTTCACAAGAACCCCAACAAGGCCCAGGTCTGTGCGTGCACAGAGAAATGCAGCGTCTATCCCAGGAGAAACTGCAGTAGTTGAAACAGTTGATCTAGTTTCTTCTGGTCAAGCTTCACAGATGGTAATCGGTGAATCTGCTGAGAGATCTTTGACTAGCAGTGCGTCAGAAAACAGAGAAGATAAAATTTACCAAGAAAACACTAGCTGTGGTGATGTCTGTGCTCCACCAAAAGAGTCGATGCTTCTTCAAGAAAATGGAATACCAGCTGTGACTGAAGACATGGCAGAAGAGAAGGTTGATGCACAACCACATGTGGTCGTCCAGCAATATAAGGAAGAAAGTAACTTATCTCCGTTAACGGATGCCCTTGAGAAGAGCTCGATGCAGGAAACCACCTTATCTCCATTTGCATCTTCTCACAAGGATAAGTTGACGCAAGAGGATGGCTTGATGCAAGAAGCTGATTTATCTCCATTGACAGCTAATCACAGGGATAGCTTGATTGAAGAAACCGAATTGCCTCCATCAACAGCTTCTCACAAGGACAGCTTGATTGAGGAAACTAACTTAACTCAGACAATATCTTCTTATGAGAATAACTTGAAGTTACAATTTAAGGAAGGAACACAGATTTGTGATATTGATATGCTGCCACAAGATGTGCACCTGATTGAGTTGCCCGATCAAAGGAAAATCATTGATCGTGATGTTGGTGCTGAATCTGTCATCGAAATGGAAGAAGGAAAGCTGCATCAATCTAGCTCACTAAATCTATTGGATCTTGACCTAGTTGGCAGTACAGAGGTTGCCGCTATACACAATAATCCAGTGTTGGTCCAGCCGTCTGCAGCTGGATCTTCCGCAGAGTCAAATAATAAACAGCAAGAAGATCCTGAAACTTTTACAGGTGCCAATTCCAGTCCTACAGATGATTTATGCCAGCTTCCATTAGACAATAAGGATGTTCAGGTAATTGATATAGAACGTGGCACACCAGTTGAAGTTGGTGGATTTGATTTGTCGAGGTCAATACACAATAATCCAGTGTTGGTCCAGCCATCTGCAGCTGGATCTTCCACAGAGTCAAATAATAAACAGCAAGAAGATCCTGAAACTTTTACAGGTGCCAATGCCAGTCCTACAGATGATTTATGCCAGCTTCCATTAGACAATAAGGATGTTCAAGTAATTGATATAGAATGTGGCACACCAGTTGATGTTAGTGGATTTGATTTGTCAAAGTCAAAGTGAGTTTCTTCAACTTCAATTATTTCCTAGTCTATGCTGATTCAATAAATTTCAATTTTTTTGTAGCGAAATGTTTGCATCATATAGGAATTCTTGGTAGTCTTGAACATGGTCTCCATAGTCCTTCATGTCTCTCTGGCCTTTTCCCTGTGTGTCAAGAGACCAGTCAGATAGATGGTTCATGACAGTGTTTGTTTCGTTAGCACACCAATATATTGTTTGTTTTCAGTGTCATGGTATTTCTGCTAAAAGTTATACAATTTGATTCAACCAGGAATGAGATGGTGTGCTCTAGCATGGATAGCATCATGGACCCTGGCAATGGAATACATACGGATGTTCTTCCTGGTATTCAAGATGGCTACAGCCTTGCATTTTCCGATTTTCTCGGTTCTGATATACCATGCTACCCATCAATGCAATCAGATCTTCATGCTGGAATAGGTGCCAATGACCCAGAGGTGAGGACGGGAGGCTGCCTGGTACTTTTATGTAGCTTTTCTTTCCTACTTGCAGGCAATTAGTGAAGTTCCAGGAAATAATTACTGTATTTCTTGCATGAATAACATATTGAAGTATATGATTTTCCCTTCTTTCAGGGTATTACTGTCATGGATGATCCAATATATGGGTCTCTCACTGATTTTGGTAAGTTGATGATTTTCTTCTATTCCCTTAATATACTATGTCTAATACGTTCCTGCTTTAGCTCTCCATGCCCACTTGTCTGTTTTTTGTGTACTCCCAGTTTCAGATGCATATACTTACAAAATTTGCAGTCTCTCCATAACCTATGATCAAAGCCATAGATAGCTCAACAGTTCTGAATTTGTTTTTATTCCAAAATCACTTGTCAGTGTTGGTAGCATGTATCGTTGGATCATGTTTGGCCTTTCCTTTTTAGTGGGGCAATGTGGTTCCTTGACCTGTGTTGACCAAAATGTGTTTTAGATGGCCCTTCCTCTTTTGGTTTGCCTTATGCGAGAATAGCTGGACTGACCTTTATTGAGTATTGACCATACTCAGGCACTGCTGGATGCAGCCTCTTTTGTTTTATTAGGAATGGAACAAGACATGATTTATAACTTCACTTACATGACGTTTGCCATATTTCTATTGACTTAATTGGAAATGATATTGCCAAATAATGATAGTAGCTGTACCTCCAGTGAACTTATAAATTGATAAAAAAATTGCCCTGAAAGAATCTTAGGTTTCACGAAAATTTCAAATACATGATGCAGTCATTACTCATTAGCCAGCAAGTTAGTCCGTACAGTGCAAAGGGTAAATCTCAGGCTAGAGTGATAATAATGAACTTAAAATCACTTTTTGGTCCTAGTCGCCCTGGTATTTATAGATTGTGGAACTTTGAAGAACACGTTTAGGTTAGGATTGCTACTTGTGTCCATGAACCTAGAAATTTTGGCCAAAGGGATGATTCTTGGATCACTAATTTCATCTAAGCAACTTTCCAGTACTTGAGCAAACACCATCAACCACGATGAGATGAGATCCTCATCGCCCTGTGAAACCTAGCTGGTACAGCCTTCACATACCTTCTACAGTGCGAAAGCCACACTACTCTCTTGCGTAACCCCTTATTTGTTATTTTGGGCTCCCATTTGTTTGAGGCATACAGACCTTACCCCGGTATTCAAACTTAGTGACTACTTGGAATTTTAACCTGTGACCCAAAAGCTTTGTGTGTCACTACTGGCCAGGCCAACTTGCACAAACAATCTACATCAATGCGGCAGTTAGTTAGCAAGTGGCCGCACTAACACGTTTATACATAGAGATCGGTTGCACTACACCTTTCCTGTGCAACTTCCAAACTAGAATACTGCAAGTGCTAGCCCCGCGTGTTCTGTGCTGGCTTTGCTCATACTGCTAGTCAAATATTTTTGCATGTACAATGGAATAGTAAAAGGATCTTGCAGTCTTATTAGATTATAATAAAAACATGAAGCTGTTGAGTCAACATTGAGATGCTAGTGAAACTGGCCTCATATTCAACACCCTTGCAAGTAGAGATTCAGTAGCAGACTGATTGGACTTGCTTGTTGAATGGACTGGCAACATTTCTTGTTCCTCTTTCAGATTAGTAGTAACATGTGTGCTCAGTTTTTTTTTTGGTTTCTCACTATTGTTTTGCATTGTACTTTTTGTTTAGATAATGGTTTTGCATTGTACTGTACTTGAAAAGAGTTTGCTGGATGATATATTGTTGGATGATACCTAAGTAAGTTAATTCCAAAAGCTCAAGCGATTTCTTTGTTCATATGGTTTCAGGTTTCATGGACGTGTGGGGGCAGCCCACTCATGACTATGACAAATTCTTCTAGGCTGCTGCCGAAGGCCGAAGTTCAGGAATCTGACAGGAAAAATTAGTTGAGTTAGCTCAGTACAGGCGAGAATAAATAGATCGAGTTATTTCAGAAAAATGTTGTATTCATCCCTAATTGTAGAGATAGAGAAACTGTTTTTTTTTCTTTCGATACCCATTTCGACGAGTTGCTGATCCAAAGACTGGTCTTATGCGTTCGAGTTGAATGATTTGGCTGCGGTTTTTTTCTTTCTTTCTTTATTAGTGATATAATAAAAAGACTCAGCAACTTCTTCCTTAACTAGTGGCTAGTGCTACTGTGCTAGTAGTCTGCAACTGCTCCCTCGCCTAATTGGACCGTCCCATAAGCAGCAAGATCGACCGGCTTCGCGTGTGTGAGAATAAGACCACATCGCTAGAGAAAAACTAGATAAATTTCTAAATAGTTTAGGCCTCGTTCGTTTAGTGTGGACTGAGGGCTGGAAATAATCTAACTGGTCATTACTATTATAAATAAACCTGTCATTCCATTTGGAACTGTTCCAAGCATCCATTCCCCAGTAAACGAATGGGCCCTCAGGGTTCCAATAATAAAGTGTTTATTAGATTTTTCTAATTTTTTATATTTTCTAAAAATATATAGTAATAAATCACACAAGTACTAATTAAAAGTGAAACCAATTTTGTTAGGTTTTTATAAACTAGATCTACACGATATATGTAATAAAGATCATGAAATATGCTTTATGTAATTAGATTAGTAGATTTCTTAATATGTCTATCTAAACCACAAGCAACATGCATCGTCGTAGACATGGATGAAATTTCGTTGCCTTCTACAATGCACAGACATATATCTAGTAACCTATAAATAAGAAATAATAAAACCATACATCTAGCTGGCAAATGCAGCCTTGACAGCTACTTATTACTACTTGATGCTAATGCAACGTCATCGTCTATGATCATCGGACCCGCCAACCCATTGAGCAAAAACGAGTTCAGGAGCAATAGTGAGTCCTGCTGGACCATCAACATGTCATCACCAAAGGCAACGTCGTTAGTGATTTGTTGAAGAGTGATAATTGGTTATAAATGGAACATTTGCGAACATCTTCTTCAAATAACTTTTTTTATAATAATACATGTTTAAATTTAAAATTATGGTGATATTGTTTGTTACCTTGACAGTTACACATTTCTAATTGGATGCTAATGTGTATCGTCTATGATCATCAAACCCATATGAAGCTCCACAAAAAAGACCCAACCAGTAATAGCACCTGCTGCTTAATCAATCAAAGCAAAATCCAAACCATTTATTTTTGATTTCTTGAATAGTGATTTGGTCTCACAACAAATGGAACATTTGATCAACATCTTCTTCAAAAACTTTTTAGGGTAGTCCATGGCTGAAAAACACCATTCCATGGCTGAAATGTAGTACTAATTTTGGCTGATAAGCTCAAGTGAACAGGTAGTGGCAAACCATTAGGGTCCTTTGGAATCTACTGGAAACTTCAATCCCAATGCCCCCTTTGGATTGCAGGATTTTTTCTCTATTCCTATATTTTTCCTGTGAAAATAAACTGAATCCTATGAAATTCCTGCACAGTTCCTATGAAATCCCTACGTTACAAAGGGCCCTAAACCATCAGGGCCGCGTTTGGAACGAAGGAAAATCGTAGGAAAAGTAGAGGATTCGGTTCCAGAGGAAAGGAACTGCGTCCGCGCGTTTGGAACAAAGGAATTCAGCAAAACCTTTCCAGAGGAACGGTGACAAGGCGTGTACTTTTGGAGGAAAAAAAGAATGCGGTCAGACCTCTTGGAAAACTTTCCTGCCATGCTTGTGCGCTAACCAAGCTCGTCGCAACGTTTTTCCTGTGTTTTGGATTCCTGCGTTTCAAACACTCCTTCTAGTTATTTCCCGCGTTTTTCCTTTCATCTGTTTTACCACTACACACTCACCCTATTCCTACGTTTTTTTTTTCTATTCCCGTGTTTTTGATTCTTGCGTTCCAAACATGCCCCAACTATTCTAGTGCAAACCATTAGGCTCCTATGGAATCTAAAGAAAATTTTAATCCTACGTTTTGTATGTGAAATCAATACTGAATGTTGCACAATTCTAACTCCAAGTTCGTCCAAAGGGACCTTAGCAGGCCTACCGATAGGCGCGGGTACATCGGCCTTAAGGCCCATAGCATAAGTCTGTCTTGAGAATCTTCATTGCGTAAAACCCTAACCTCGCTAGCCACCCCGCCAGACCATCTACGCCCTCAAACCCTAGCTTCTCCTCAGACGAATCTCATATCCGGTCGCCACCACCTTCTTTTTCTATATCGCCACCAATATCTCGTCCACCGCGTCCTCCGTCAGCTACATCTTCTGGTTCACAGCGTCCTCCGCCAGCTATGCCTCCGCTGCCGATGCCTCGCCCACAGGGTCCTCCGCTCGCCTACGCCTCCACCGCCGATGCCTCGCCTATCGCGTCCTTCGTCGGCTCCATCGCGTCCTTCGTTGGCTACATCGCCTACGCCGCTGATGCCTCCCATCCAGCGTCCTCTATCTACTACATCATCTGCGCAGCCGCCACCGGCACTTTCGCCACCTACATCATATCCGCCGACGATTGCTCCTGTCTCGGTCCTCTCGCTCTCGGCGTCCATCTATGTCTT
Organism: Miscanthus lutarioriparius; assembly: GCA_904845875.1. NCBI lineage: Eukaryota > Viridiplantae > Streptophyta > Magnoliopsida > Poales > Poaceae > Miscanthus > Miscanthus lutarioriparius. The sequence continues at coordinate 37,824,192 of CAJGYO010000008.1, read as the reverse complement.
TACATGTCTTTTGTGCAGCTAGGATCATCGTCCGCTCGTCCGCGGCATTAGATTTCTTTCTTTAGTTAGTCCTTGCCTTGCCGCACCATCTGCCCCCATTTCGCATTGTTCTTCCTTGTCCCAACGTGATTTTTAGGTTTCTGTTTTTAGATTCAAACATTCATGTTTGAGGTAGGTTTGTTCCCCGTCCCCGGCGAGATTTTTAGGTTCTATTTGAGGTAGGTTTATGTTCTTGTTTGAGCTTTGTTTTTGGTGCTGGGTCTAGGGAGGTTGGAGATGTGTTGCCTGTAGGTTGGGTGGTGTTCTTGGGAAACCGTGTCAACTGACCTATCTGGCTGTTGCTGTGATTGATGGGGTGGTGTTCTTGGGAGACCGTGTCAAGTTTCTATGAATGATGTTGGTGGGCTGAGGGCGAGGCAGAGGGAGATGATGAATGGCTGGTTACAGGGCTGGTCGGACTAGGGCTTAAGGCCTACTTGGTTTGGTATGCCATTTTTTTGTAATGAACGCTAATTGCCTTAACTTAGGTTGCTTTGGAGAAAAGGTTAGGTAGGACATTGCAATTGTAAGTGAACTAGAAGAATATTAAGTTTATTTTTGGCAGAGCTTTAGACTTTTAGTTGTGAAATTATTGGTGTGAATCTGTGTTGTATTTAATTTCTTTAGCAGTTATGTCCTTAAGCTTGTGATTTTCATCTATAAGGCAAGATCTGTATTACAGTTGTTACATTCCTAATTAAAACTTGCATATTTTCTCGTTAATCGGTTGAGTCTCATCTCTCAATTTTTAATCCAAAGGATGGATCTGAGTGGTAGACAAGAATTTGCCCGAATCACTAAGAATGTTCCCTAAAGGTCCTAGCACATATCCATCCACTTAAACTATGCTCAAAATCGCAGAAAGGCGAAAGCCACCAAAAGAGAAAGAGAGGGAGACCGGGAGAAGAAAAACCAAATCTATTCGTAACACAAGATCTTGGAGACTTGATTCAGAGGAATGATTTCTTTATTCCTAGATGAACAAGGTCTAGTCTTACAAAGGAAAGATTAACACAACTGAGGAATGATACTCCACACCGTGGATCTCAACATCAGTCTTAGAAAACTACACATGAAAACTAAAGCCTAACTCTAGAAAATGAAAACCGAAGAGTTGAGCTGGTTAGGAGCAGTCATTCTCTTATTTATAGAGCTATTACACAATCCCTAATATGTCCTTAGATATTTTGCCGAACCACTTAACCCTAGAGGCAAAATGGTCCAACTTGAGATCTAAGCATCTGATGTCCATGTGCTCTTCATGACTTTGATTCACCTCGACACAAGCTTCACGATGATGCCATGTGCCTCCTCTCGTTCCTGCGGGAACTCCCAACATGTTTTGAGGTCCAAACCCGAAAACCGTCCGCCGGTGGTTTTAAGGCCCAAACCACCAAACCCCTCTAGAGAAGCTTATCCTCTACGCCTCCACGATCTCGACACGTGTCACCGTAGTCGACGCGCGATCACCATGTACTCTTGCGAACCTTCGCTTGACTTGGTCAACCACCATCTTGATTTGCTCAACACGGTCTACTCCTCCATATGTACACTTGCTTGTCGATGTCCCCAAGTGTCAGCAACCCACAGTCAGTCTTCTGACCATCTTGATCTCTCGATCCAAGCCTCATGCCCGTCCTTTGCCGCTCCGTGTAACATCCTAGGTTTTTGTGTAATACAAAAATGCGAACTTTTTAAAATTTTTGCTTGATGTTGTGTTGCATGTAGTTCATAGGTCAAAGAAACTCAACCCTCAAACCTCTTATCTTGCTTTCCAAAAACAAATCCTAAAAAAATTATTTGGAAATCCAATAAACCCTTTACTAGTGTTGGTCAACTCCAGTCAACACATGTATAATCCTCTCTCATTCAAAATACAATGGAGTCTAATGAAAACATTTAAACCTTTTACAACTCAAATTGTGCTAGCTCCCTCTCACCCTATTCTATTTTATGAAATCTCAATTCCAAAATTTTAATAACATTATCATAGCTCGACATGGGTCAAGTCATGCCAACGCTTTTGTTTCAAAACTAAAAATTGTATTTCTTAAAAATGAAGCTAGGTTGGATCCGAGTTCACACTCGAATGCAATGTAAACATATCTTAAATATTTTCTAAAATATAATTATGATGCGTTCATATAGTATATTGTGCATAATGCAGTGTAGGTGTGATTCGGGTTTTGCTCGATTTAATTGATTGGGGGGACAAATGATTACGAACCTTTTCTAATTCATTTGGAAAAACTAATTTTCAAGCCATCTCTTAGCATGGGTTCTTTCAGTTTGTGATCTCCGACCTCGGCTCACTCAAAGTATGATTCTTCCCGTTCTTGATCTCGGACCTCGTCTCACTCGAGTATGATTGTACTCATAGTAAACACTTCAACAATATTTTTTAGCGAACGAACAGTGTTTTCCTCTCACAACAAATCAGCATAAACATCAACATAAGCCAAATTTCATAGAAACGAACAGGGCCGCCCTTCAAAAGATATTTAAGATTATGTACGATATGGGAGATATCCTCATTTCTCTCTCATGTTAACCTCTCAACTATTGTAAATATTTATTTTTGTAATGGCATGGGAACATGCCTCTCTCGCTAATCTGGCATTCTGGCAGATCCATATAGTTCACTACTATGCTTGATGTTTAATGTCAGTATAAGAGATGGTAAATGGTATGAGTATGGCAATGCTAATAATACCACCTTAGACTATCTCCAACAGCAAAGACCCAAACAGGAGACCCATTCCATGGTTTGGGTCATGCACATTAAAAGAGTTGTATACCCAAAACTTGGCTTCTCCAACAACCCCTCTATATTTGCAAATAACCCAACCCACCATGAGCGGATCCCGCCTCCCTCCTGCCGAGCCAGCCGAGGTCGCCTAGGCGACTGCGTCAGCGCTGCAGCGCGCAACCGCCACGCGCGCCAATGACCTGTTGGTGATCTGCCTCGCCGTCGTCGTCATGAGCAGCCGGACCTCCTCCTCATTTAATCCACACTGCCTTGGACCTCCTCGACTTGCTCCTCCTCTCTCCTCCTCCGAGCCTCCGAGGAGAGGCTGGTAGACGACCTGCATCTGTCCGGTAGCGCTGCGTGGCGAGGGGTCCGTACTTGTCTTATATGCTTGGTTGAAATTAGAAATAGATGTGCAAATTTGACTCCCGGCCATAATTGCCGCCCGCCTCGTGGATGTTCTCCTCCATTGGCGGCGATTCTTCATGACCGTCGTGTCGAAAGAGGCAAGAACCTCTTGTGCAATTCAAGCGGTGAGGCGCCGGGAGGCAGGCAGAGGAGGTGGGAACCGGCAGTGCGGCCGGCGGATGGTAGAGGGAGGGTGGGAGTGGGAGAAGAGGAGGAGAGGAGGAGGAGGACCCAATATTAGACGGCCGCTCCACCGGAGATTTGCGTCGTGGAGAGAGGCGACGCTTATTTGCGTTCTGGTTCGTCTGCTACGCAAAATGGGTGCCCTGTTTGCATCTTCTGTTGGCGCGTGTTTCTTTTAGCTAAAACACTGTGGAGGACGCATTTTGCGTTTGCATCGCGTTTTGCCAACTCTGTTGGAGACAGTCTTAGGAAATGTGTAAGTGTTAAATCGATTTGTAGCCAAAGTTTATCATGAAATTGGGTCTAGCCTAATCGTCTGGATTGTTAACATGAGCATCTTTTAAGGTGGGTATGAGTGTAAATCCTTGTGAGTTGTGACTGTTAAGGTTGAGTACCACTAGCAAAGAAAAACCGGGATTCTTCGCAGGTATGATCACAACAGCATGTTTGCTACAATTCACTCTTTTGTTTTCAACCATGTATACCATCATGTCACGATTTCCATTCGTACCTAAAGAAATTGGTTGAATTGAAATAACACTGTAACAGCCGTAATCGTCCAATGTCCCAATGCTGAATTGCAATAGGCAGTACCTACTACTCCTACATGCGCGTGCAGGAGGTGTCGAAGCCGTCGGGCGCAACCCTGGCGATCCACTCAGCAAGGCTCCTCTTGACCTCGCCGTGGTTGACGAAGGCGAGCTCGTACATGCTGCACAGGTTGACCACCACCGTCTCGTTAAGCGCCGCCGTGGGAACCCTCTCGAGCGCGCCTTCCAGCACCTTGATGGCGTCGCCGAGGTCCCGCGAGTACATGAGGCACAGCGCCTTGTTGTTGAGCGCCACGGCGTCCGCGGGGTCCGCCTCGATGCAGCGCTCGTACTCCCGCACCGCCGCCGCGTAATCCTTGGCCACGATGCACTCCAGCGCGCGATTTCGGGCTAGGAGGTTGGCATGCCGCGTGGGGTCCTCGGACGCGGCAGCCACGGACTCCACGTAGCGGAACGCGGCTGAGGCCGCGCCGAGGTTGCCGATCTGGAGGTGCGCGTAGGCGAGGCGCGAGAGGAGCACCGGGTCGCCCGGCTCGCGGGCGGCGATGTCGGCGAGGAGCGCGAGCGCGACGTCGAACTCGCGGTGGGCGAGGTGGTCGGCGGCGAGGACGGACGCGACGAGCGCGTCGCGGCGGCGCCACTCGGGGTGCCCGGCGTCGGGGCGGCCGCGGACGGAGGAGAGGAGCGTGTAGAGGCGGTCGAGCGCGAGGGGGCGGTCGGGGAGGAAGAGTGGGAGGAGAGCGTGGAGGAGGCGGATGAGGAAGGGCGGCGGCGGGCAGGCCGGGTCAGGGTGGAGGGAGGCGAGCAGCGCGGCGGCGTCGGGGAAGCGTCGGAGCTTGGCCAGGGAGAGGGCGGAGAGAGCGGAGAGGAGGAGGCGGTGGTGCGGATGGGGCGTGTGGGCCGGGTGGGAGAGGTGGGAGAAGAGCGCCTGCCACTGCCCGCGAGTGGCCAGGTCGTAGGGGATCGAGAGATCGGGGAGGCCTGGAGCGGCGACGTCGGTCGCCGGCGGCGGAGGCGGGGAGGTTGGGGAGGAGGCAGCAGCCATGGGGCGGCGGGGGATCGAGATTGCCGAGATCTGGAAGACGAAAAGGTCTGGTCGACCGTCGACAGGTGGTGGAGGTGGAGTGGGCTGGAAATGAACTATCTTATGCAGGTAGTGGGCTTCTTCGTTTGTCTGCTTGGGCCCCGTTTGGTATGGATTCCTATGGATCCGGCTCCTACTAACACAGCCGCTCTAGATCCACTGCTGATGAATCTATTTTTCTCTCTCATCTACTCTCTCACTGACACAAGAAGCTGTTGGAGCCAAAATTTTTAGCTTCACTTCACCCTAGAACAAAATACCGAGAATCGAGAAATGACCGAAAATATCGAGAACCGAACTTAAAATACCGAAACCGAATTTTTCAGTACCCTGTTCGATTCATAATTCCCAGAAACCGAATTTACCGAGGTAAATTTGGTACTTTATCTTAGGGATCCGAATTTATCAAACTGTGCTCAGTTTGAGTATTGTTATATTATTGATAGCACTATTTTAGTCTATTATATTACGTATTTATGGTACTTTACTCTTATAGTATTGTGGAACAGTAGCACTACAGTGAACAAACGAAAATTGCAATGGGACTTTGGGCCTACAGTGAAAATTGCAATGGGAGCCGGAGCTGCTAGAATCTATACCAAAGAGGGCCTTATATGTTTGACTTTGGGCCTGCAATAGAATTTTAATTGCTTTTGATAATAAGCCAGTAAGTTTGATAGCGCCTGGACGTTCGGCCGCAGGACACGTCCAGACACCGCTCCCATTCAAGTGCACCACCACGTCCAGTCCTGTCCTCGCGTAAAGGAGAGCGCTCACCGCGTCCACGTCACCTACGACATTGAAAGTGTAATCAAGCCGTAATTGTGAATTTTGGTGATAATGACCACGCAATTAGAGAACTAATAAGATTTATCGAGATGACAAGCAGGAATTTATATTTGATGATGCTACACGAAACGGAGGAGCCCCCAATTACAAATATTAATGGCTTTAAACTCAAAGGAGGTTTCAATTCTTTTATATTTTGAATTTGAGTATAGGAAAAGCCATACTATAAAGGAGGACACAATGCTTAAGCTAACATGTGCTACCAAGTGCTCAAACAAACACATGCATCCTCAAATTCACAGCCAAGATAGCCTAAACTTCACTCTTACCCTTACTGTCTTGACTGGTGTGGCACTGCCACACTTGAAGAGAGGCACTGCCTCACTTACGTCGTGGCACTGCCACGATTTAAGTGACCGTTGGGGTTAAGGGGGTATTTATACCCATCCTCTTCCTCCCCAACAACTATCTTCTTCCTTCTATTCATTCCAGCTCGTTCAAAACAGAAAAGGAGCTCTCTCTCTCTCCCTCCACTGGTGACCTTGAGCTCTTAAGCAAATACATTGATTTTCCCATCAATCTTTAAGAGAAAAGGGTCTAAAACTCGATTAGAAAGCAGCTCCATTGATTCCTCAACTCAAAAGAGCACTTGGTTCACGTTTTGGCCAGTGATTGTGTTTGTTACTCTTGGAGCTTGGCTCCTAGCCGGCTAGAGCATCGCCCGTGGAGCTTGCCAACTTATGTGGCAGCCCCGGGAGGTTTGTAACCATCTCTTGAAGCTAGTAAACTCACCCCTCATCTCAAGAGTTAAGTCTCTTGACTTGAGAACGAGGAAGGATTGGAAAGCCCTAAGCCTTAGTGGCTAACCTCAACAACGTGGACGTAGGTAAGCCTTTGTGGCGAGCCGAACCACGGGATAAATCATTGTGTCTCTTGTGCTTTATTTACATTACTTGCATGTCATATTATTGTTAAGATGATTTCTAGGGTTTCTAGAAGATCTACTTATGTGTGGTGTTCCTACTACTTCTAGCTCTTGATCTGTGACTATCATACCTACAGTAAGCTGAGAAATTTCTCCGATCTAAGTTTTCGTTCACTAATTTTGAACTGTGGCTCGAAGTTGTCTGCAGGTGCGGCAGTGCCGCTGTTCTGGCCCGGCAGTGCCGCCCATTAGAGCGGCAGTGCCGCATGGGTGAAATTGATAAAAGTTTGAGTGTTATTTTGATAGGCCTATTCACGCACCTTTAGGTCAACCAGAGGTCCTACAAATGGTATCAGAGCGGGTTACCTCATATACGCTTTACCGCATGAGGTATAGAGCCTGGAGGAGGAACTAGTGGCATGAAGTCGGTGGATGTCGACACGGACAGCAGCGAGCTGAGCGCGTCGATAGCAAGCAACACCACACTACCATATCTTGAGGCTATCGATGCTGAAAGAGCTCTCAATGATAATGAGAGAAGAAGGAAGGATGCAAGAAAGCTAAAATGAGAAGCAAGAGAGAATAAGAAGGAGGTGCAGCGGTTAGAGGAGAAGAAGCAAAGGAAACCTCTACTTCCTCCACTAGTCAAGGTTGTGGAAAATGTTTTAATCTTGATTTGAATACCTATTCCACTAACCTTGCAAACATGGAGGCTATGAGAAAGAAGATTGCTAGGCTTAATGAAATCATTGGAAAAGGATGGATGGGTGAGACCCAATCAAATGACAAGAAGGTTGACGAATCAAAAGGGCCACAATTCAAGTAAGAAAGGCATCCCTCAATCAAGCATGGGCTCGGCCACACAAAAGGAGCCAAGACAAATGGAAGAAGGATAGTGAATGGCTTTGAGTGTGTGTAGTTTGAGAGGAAGGATAAAATTGGTATAGATTAGCCTGCACAGACCGCGGTAGTGTAGCGTCCTAGAGCGGCAGTGCCGTGCCCCACAAAAATGGGAAGGCTACTAATTCTGTTTCTGATCAAACTAAGCCCAAGAAGGTGTACCAGCAGAAACAGGTTTTTCAGAAGCCTAAGGAATCATTGTGCGCCACCAAGAACAAGTATTCCTATCAATCAAAGACTTATGCACTTTGACAAAGCTTGACATCTTGCTTTGTTTTGAAGAACAACAGCAGTGGGAAAGTGGTTGCAAAGTATGTTGGAAAGGAGACCAACATATATAGGAATACTTCTATTTGTGTTCCTAAGATTCTTGTGACTAACATGCAAGGCCCTAAGTTAAATTAGGGACCTAAATCTAGCAACTAAACTTGTTTTGTAGGCATACTCATCCGATGGATCAAGTTGGGTGCTTGATAGTGGATGTACAAGTTATATGACTGGAGAAAGGAGTATGTTCTCATCATATTCACCGATGACGCACTCCAATGTTTTTGAGGCGTCGCCTAGGCGACAAGGCATGGCAGAGGTGCTGGGTGTCGGGGGCGCCACAACCTACAGTGGTATGGCGTCCGCCTAATCATATTAGGCGTCGCCTAGGCGTATAAAGGCGTCGAGCGGACGCCTACAGCCACGCCGCGGATGCCGTATGCCTACTCAAGGGGAAGAACACCAAAAGACCGTGGCCCTATAGGAAATCATCTGCGCGCCCGCACGAAAAGCAACAAACGCGGAAAATCGACCGCGCGGCTACCCAGATAGGACCTACACGCGGGAAATCGATCGCTTGTCGCGAGTGCCGGTGAGGGGAGAGGAAGAGAGAAGGCGGCGGACTTACCTCGAGCTCCACTTAGCTGCTCCTCTGCTCCAGTCCACCGGCTGTCCGCCCCTACCACGGAGCCAGCCCTGCATCGCACATCACTGCTTGCCTCTACCTCTGCCTTCGTCCGCACCTTTGTTGACTCTGCCTCCATCCGCCCCGTCTGTAGTCTCTAGTCCGCACCTCCATTGACTCTGCCTCTGCCTCGAGTCTGCATCTTTGTCCGGGGTCTGACTCTGCCTCGACTCTACGCCTCCATCGACCATCGACACTCGGCAGCTGCTCGCCCACCTAGCCTATTGTCTATAGTCTGCACCTCCATTAGGTACTTCCCCTTCCACCTGGCATGCCCCCTACCTCCTCTCTGCTTTCCCAAATATTTAAGGCATGTACTCTGCTGTCTACTCTAAATATGCCGTGTGCTCTGCTTTCCCAAACATAAGGCTCTTGCTTTGATTAGTTACTTATTAGTAATGCTCTTGCTTTCTTTTATGTAGCATCTAGCGACATGGCAAGCTCAAGTGAAGCACTTGATTATGATCCCAAGACTAATCCAGCAAGGAAAGCGAAGTCCAATGATCTAGGCTAGAAATATGCCTACTGGCAGGACCCTACTAGGAGAGACTAGGTGACATGCATCCTGTGTGGAAATGAGTCTTCAGGAGGCATAAAAAGGTTCAAGCAACATTTGGCTGGTGGAAATGGAGATATTGTCCTTTGTCCAAAAGTTACCACTAAAATCATGAAAGAGATGGAAGCTTACTTGCAAAAGAAGAGAAGATGGCCTTTGTTCTTGGATGGTATTGAGGAGGAAGATGGGGAAGATGAAGTTGTGGAGGTGGCAGCAGCAGATGTACAAGCAGGAGCAGATGGGGGTGCAACACCAAAACCGGCTGCAAAAAAACCAAGTTATGGGACAGCCGCCAAGAGAAGGCATGCTACCTATCAATTCAAGGCTTCAAGACCTAGCAATGTCAATTCAACACCAAAGACACCAAAGACAACAAAGTTTGTTGTTGCTATGCTTAGAAGAACACCTGAACAGATAGTAGATCAAAGGCGTGCAAAGGACTTTCAACCCACCATTGAGTCCAGCACAAAGACTAAGGAGGAGAAGCAATATGTGGATTTGCAATGGGCACTATGGTTCATGGAGTGTGGTGTATCCTTTAATGCAGCAAATTCAAGGCAATTTGAGATTGCCTGTGAGGCAACAACCCAATATGGTTCAGGGTACAAGCCTCCAACTAACCAATAGCTTAGTGAACCTTTGCTTCAAGAATGTGTTAAGGTGACAAGTGCCATGAGGAAGGACCATGAGCAGGCCTGGAAGCAATATGGTTGTACACTAATGTCAGACAGATGGATTGATATGAGAGGGCACCACTTGATTAATTTTCTTATGAACAGCCCTGAGGGAACGTAGTTTTTGGAGTCAGTTGATGCATCAAGTCAAGTTCATAGTGCAACAATGTTAGCTGATTTGTTACAGGAGAAGATTGAGGACATTGGAAAGGACAATGTTGTTCAAGTTGTGACCAACAATGGTGCTAACTACAAGGCTGCTGGTAAGATTTTGATGGATAGTTTTCCCACACTATTTTGGAGTCCTTGTGCTGCACATTGCTTGGATCTGATGTTGGAAGAAATTGGGAACTTGAAGGCATTTAAGAAACCTATTGCACGTTCTAGGCATGTCACCACATTCATTTATAGGCATGGGAGGCTTCTTAGTGCAATGAGGGCTCAAACAGGTGGGACTGATCTTGTTAGGGCAGCAAAGACTCGATTTGCCACATCATTTCTGACATTGAAGAGTTTGTACAAGAATAAGGATGCCTTGAAGAGCTTGTTTGTTAGTGAAGCATTGATTGGGAACATCTTGTGTACAACTACAGCAGGTCAACAAGTGTAAGACATTGTGCTATCTACTGAGTTTTGGAACTCAGTAGAAGATTGCCTAAGAGCTTCAGCGCCACTCTTAATTGCTTTGAGGGCTGTTGATGGTGATGAGAAGCCTGCAATGCCTGAGGTCACGGCTCTAATGAATCATGCAAAAGATAGGATAAAGCTCAGCTTCAATATATCAACCAAGCAGGGCCTGCTCAAGCGTATCATGGACATTATTGAGAAGCGTTGGGTGAACCAAATGGAGCATCCATTGTATGGGGCTGCACTATATTTGAACCTAGGAAAATTTTATCCTCTTGTAAAAGCTAATGATGATGCCACTGTTGGGCAGCTAAGAGGTTGTTTTATTGAAGTGCTTGGAAGAATGATACCAGATGTGGAAACACAAATGAAGATTAATAGGTAGGCCATTGAGTATGAAGAGCAACGTGGAGATGCCTTCTCAAACAAAATGGCAAAGGGAAGCTATGACAAAATGAGTCCTCGTAAGTGTTATTAATCTTAGCTTGCAAATTTCAGCAATTTAATTGCATTACAAACTCCTAATATGTGATGTACTTTTCATCCAGTTGATTGGTGATGTTCTTATGGTGGCCGAGCCATTGAACTACAAAGACTTGCTAAGCGTATAGTTAGTCTTTGTGCTTCATCATCTGGTTGTGAGAGATGCTGGAGTACCTTCAATTTTGTGAGTATCCTTGTGATTAACAATTTCTATTTAGATGCATACAATCTGATTTTTTGTTTTGCTTCCCATCTGATTTTTTGTTTGTAGATGCATACAAAGAAAAGGAATAGGTTGCTACACAAGAGATTGAATGATATTGTTTTTGTTTCATGCAATCGGAAGATGAGAACAAGGTTTCAGCTTATGCGTGAGAAGCAGACAAGAAATATGACCCTTTGGTCATTGAGGAGTTTGATTGGGACAATGAATGGGCTAATTCATTGCATGTGCCCATTCCGGGTGCTCGAGGGTCTGATGCTGTTAATGAGCTCACATGGCAGCATGTTGATGAAGCCACCGGTGCATCACAAGCACTGCAGGATCATAATCTTCCTAGGAGAGCTACTACTACTTAACATTATAGTCATTCAAGAAATGTTCCTGTTCCTGCTACTGAAGATGGAGAAGAGGAAGATGAAGTTGAAGACCCACATGATGATGCGGAAGTGAGCGAGTGTGAAGAAGATGGCAATGTTCCTGCTACTGAAGAAGACAAGGCTGCTGATCCTGATGAGTTTGATGATGGATTTTGAGTGTTGAAATAGAGATTTGCACTCCTGCTGATGGATTATTTTGTGTCCTGCACCCTTGCTGTACTTTTGTGTTGTCCTGCACTCCTGTTGTATGGCTTTGGTGTAGTTGACTTAATTAGTATGCTTTAGAGTTCAGTACTTCATTCTAAGTTTGTGGACTATTTGAGACAGACAATGATGTCATTTGTCATGCTCATGCATGCACTAATGCTTGCTAATTTGTTATCTTGCCTCTTGTGTATTGTTTTCTATTTAATTCTCAGCAACTGATAACATGTTTGATTGTTGAATTCTGTAATTGTCATGCAGTTTCCTTCAAGGGTGATGGATGCTACATGGGAGAAGAGCTTTTGGAAAGGAAAGAAAGGAACATGGGCTCAAGAATTGGCAACAAATGAGGTATGTATGTGCTGCACTAGTATATAAAATTCTAGCTTGCAACTCCTTACAATGTGTGTATGGCGTCGCCTAGGCATCCTCCACAAACGCCTAGGCGTTGTGAAGGGGGTCGGGCACCGTGGCGCCTCAAAAACATTGACGCACTCAAATAAAAATAGTCTTTGGAGACAATTCAAAGGGGGGTGTGATTGGTCTTGGAAAAGTTGCTATAACTCTTGAGCATTCAATTACAAATGTATTACAAGTTGATTCGTTGAGTTACAATTTATTGTCCGTTTCTCAATTGTGTGAGATGGGCTACAATTGTCTCTTTACGGATAAGGGCGTGGAACTCTTTAGAAGAGAGGATTCCTCTATTGTATTTACGGGTCAATTAAAGAACAAGCTTTACTTAGTTGATTTCAACAAAAGTAAAGCTAAGCTTGAGACTTGTTTAGTGACAAAATCTAGCATGGGTTGGCTTTGGCATCGCCGACTAGCCCATGATGCGATGAGGAACTTGGCCAAACTTCTAAAAGATGAACACATCCTTGGACTAAGAAATGTTCACTTTGAGAAAGATAGGATTTGTAGCGCTTGTCAAGACAGAAAGCAAGTTGGCGTACCTCACCCACCAAAGAGCATCATGACCACCAAGCAACCATTGGAGCTAATGCATATGGATCTCTTTGGACCGGTTGCCTACCTAAGTATCGGGGGTAGCAAATATGGTCTTGTTATTGTTGATGACTATTCCTGTTTCACTTGGGTATTTTTCTTGCATGACAAGTGCCAAGTTCAAGGGAAGGTGAAGATATTTGTTAGAAGAGCTCAAAAGGAGTTCAGTCTTCCCATCAAAAAAGTGAGAAGTGATAATGTGACCGAATTCAAGAATACTCTAGTTGAGGAGTTTCTTGATGAAGAGGGCATCAAGCATGAGTTTTCAACTCCATACACCCCTCAACAAAATGGTGTAGTAGAGAGGAAGAACCATACACTTATTGACTTGGCAAGGACAATGCTAGATGAGTACAAGACGTCGGCATCTTTTGGTGTGACGCCGTCAACACTGCTTGCCATGCCATCAACCGCCTCTACCTACACAAGAAGTTGAAGAAAACTTCATATGAGCTTCTAACCAGTAACAAGCCTAAGGTGTCTTACTTTAGAGTGTTTGGGTGCAAATGTTTCATACTTAACAAGAAACTCAAAACCTCTAAGTTTGCATCCAAAGTTGATGAAGGTTTTCTTCTTGGTTATGGATCAAATGAACATGCTTACCGTGTCTTCAACAAAACCTCCGGGAGAGTTGAGATTGCGTTAGATATGACATTTGATGAATCTAATGGCTCTTAAGTGGAGCAAGTTGATTCAAGTGTTGTAGGAAAGGAGGATCCACCATGTGAAGCAATCAAGCAATTGACTATTGGTGATATTAGACCACAAGAAGATGAAGTCATTGAAGTGGTGGTTCCTCAAGTTGCTGTTGCACCTATTTTCGCTGACGTACCTGATGCTACACTACAGCAAACACCTGCAGCAACTCCTACACGTGGCAGTGTCGCACTTGAGGGTGACAGTGCCACACCTACACAGTCAGCAGCAGCTGATTCGACTCTAGCTCGTGGACAAAACCTACAACCCATATTTGAGCAAGATAATGATAAAGATCCAGAAGATGAACAAGAGGCCATTGAGTATCCAAGGCTAAGGCAAACAATACAACGGGATCATCCCGTTGATAACATTCTTGGTAGTCTTCGAAAGGGGGTAACAACTCGTTCATATTTAGCAAACTTTTGTCAATAGTACTCGTTTCTTTCCTCTTTGGAGCCTCTTAAGGTAGAACAAGCACTTGGAGATCCAGATTGGGTGATGGACATGCAAGAAGAGCTCAATAACTTCGAAAGAAACCAAATGTGGACTTTGGTGAAATGACCCAATACCAATGTCATTAGCACCAAGTGGGTCTTCCGCAACAAGCAAGATGAGAATGGAGTGGTGACAAGGAACAATGCAAGGTTGATTGCTCAAGGTTTCACTTAAGTTGAGGGCTTGGACTTTGAAGAAACATATATACCGGTGGCAAGACTTGAAGCAATTCGAATGCTTCTAGCCTATGCCACTCATCACGACTTCAAGCTATTTTAAATGGATGTGAAGAGTGCATTTCTCAATGGTCCTATTTAAGAACTTGTCTATGTTGAGCAACCACCGGGCTTTGAAGATCACAAGTTTCCCAACCATGTCTATAAACTCCAAAAGGCTCTCTATGGGCTTAAGCGAGCACCAAGAGCATGGTATGAATGCCTTAAGGAATTCTTGCTTAAACAAAGCTTTGAAATAGGCAAAGTTGATCCTACCCTTTTCACTCACAAAGTTGGCAAAGATATATTTGTGTACCAAATATATGTTGATGACATAATATTTGGTAGTACTAATCATTCTTTTTGTGAGGAATTTAGTAGGATTATGACCAAGAGATTTGAGATGTCCATGATGGGTGAATTGAAGTTCTTCCTTAGATTTCAAATCAAGCAAGTGAAGGATGGAACTTTTATTAGCCAAACGAAGTACACCCATGATATGCTCAAGAAGTTTGACATGGTGAATGCCAAGCCTATCAAAACTCCCATGCCAACCAATGGACATCTAGATCTCAATGATGAAGGAAAAGCCATGGATACTAAGGTATATCGCTCCATGATCGGCTCTCTACTTTATTTATGCGCATCTAGGCCCAATAGTATGCTTAGTGTGTGCATGTGTGCTAGATTTTAAGCTAACTCGAATGAGTGTGACTTTGTGGCCGGTAAGAGAATCTTAGGATATTTAGTACACACTCCTAACATTGGCTTGTGGTATCCTAAGGGCTTTAGGTTTGATCTACTTGGGTATTTGGATTCCGATTACGCCGGTTGCAAAGTAGATCAAAAAAACACTTTAGGGACATGTCAATTCATTGGACGGTCCCTAGTGTCTTAGAGTTCTAAAAAGCAAAATTATGTAGCTCTTTCCATCGCCGAGTCCAAGTATGTTGCAGTCGGTGCATGTTGTGCTCAAGTACTTTGGATGAGGCAAACCCTTCAAGATTTTGGATGTCACTTCACTAAAATCCCACTCTTGTGTGACAACGAAAGTGCCATAAAGTTAGCCAACAATCCCATAAGCCACTCAAGAACTAAGCACATAGACATCCGACATCATTTATTGAGAGACCATGAAGCCAAAGGAGATATCAAGATTCGCCATGTGAGCACCGAAAAGCAACTAGCCGATATCTTCACTAAGCCTCTTGATGAGTCAAGGTTTTGTCCTTTGTGTAGTGAGCTAAATATACTTGATTCTCGTAACATGGTTTGAACTATAGCACACCTTGATTGATGAACTAGCATGGATAGAAGAAATGAATTGCAAAAGTTTAAATATTGTGCTTAAAATATTTTTCATAAGAAACAAGTGCATTATGATCATTGTTTGTATTGATTATTTGTTGCTGATCATAGTGTGCTTGAGATATGTGTCCATATCCTATATATATATAGGTATTTAGTTAGTAGCTAAATTTGCTGTACTGGGGAATGCGGCTGTGTCGTGCCTGCCCTGCGGCAGTGCCGCACTGAGGCAGTGCCACGTGTGGTGAGCGGCAGTGCTGCACTTTGAATTCCAACTGGAATTCGGCCTAAAAACTATAGTTACTGTGGGGGCCCATCTTACCTCTCTACTTCACCTGGCCCCTAGGGTAACTTCTCTTCTCCCTTATTCAACACCGTAGCCGCCGCCTCTTCTTTCCCGCACGCACGCAGCAGCCACCGTCGCAGCTCTATCCAGCACCGCGCCGCCACCTCTAGCACTGTCGCGGCCTGCTGGTGCTCTTCCTCAGCAGCAGCTGAAGTTCGTGGATAGAGCCATTCTCTTCATTTCCTCCTCAATTCGTGTAAATCAAGGTGAAGCCCTAACCTAGTCTCGATCTATGCCATGGAGCTCTATCTTTGTTGAATGATGGTTTTTAGTGACTGCATGATTTGGGTAGAAACTAGTTTGATGAATGAATTGAATCAAAACAAAGATTCATTGGTTGAGCCTCATATGTACCCGCGATAGTGTCGCGTGTTGGGTACGGCAATGCTGCACTCAACAGAATGAATATGTAAATACAGATGTTATTCCATCGATGACTCTCTGTTTTGGTTGGATTTGTGCACCAGATGTATTTCTATCTTAAACATGTAGCTACTTTACCTACATTGTAGACAACTCCATATATCTGTTTAGGTCTACTCATTCTGAGATTGTCTAGTGGTTTAGGAGAATGGTTGAGAAATAGTCTGAATAGTTGAGAAGAAATGAATCGTGGGAGAGGTGAAGCACTAGGTGCGGC
Organism: Miscanthus lutarioriparius; assembly: GCA_904845875.1. NCBI lineage: Eukaryota > Viridiplantae > Streptophyta > Magnoliopsida > Poales > Poaceae > Miscanthus > Miscanthus lutarioriparius. The sequence goes on along the minus strand of CAJGYO010000008.1, from coordinate 37,807,757 downwards.
AATGCCGCTCCTAGGGTGCGGTAGTGTCATACCCTCTGACCAGATTGGTTCAGGGTGCTTTCCTAACCCGTGATTTGAATCATCTCATCTATCCAGAGTGTTTTACAAGTGTTCTTCTATACCCCTTATGTATAGTTTCTCATTTGGACCTATATTTGTTTGCACAGATGGTATCTGGAGGTGATGATGACCAGAGGGGGAAGAGGAAGATAACCGAGCCTCGAGATAAGTAGATGCCTCGTCATGATCGTGCAGGACCACAGGGGGCAGCAGCAGTGCAGCAGACAGAGATGTTGCCAGAGACAGGGGGAGGAGAGATAAGATGATCCAGGATGACGACAACCTGGAGAGGACTGGCTACACCATTCCTCCAGGTGCTTGCCTAGATACTCCACCTCATCTTGAGGAGTTTGATAGGAGCTACATCAGAGAGTATTATTGGGATGTAGTTATGAGGCGTCCTGTTGACACACGTCATCATCCCGTGCTCAATTATGCGGGAAAGCTAAAGATGGTGGAAGAAGCACGGGAAAACAATCCCTATGAGCAGCCAAAGGATTTGGGGATTGACTACAGGTTTTGGAATGAGTTTCTTTCCAACTTCTATGCATCTGTGAACTTCAACTCCAAGAAATCCAAGGTTGTCAAGATGCAGTATGTTGATTGGGAGGAGATGAAGGGAAAGAATGAGCCTGAGTTCAATAAGGTGATCAAGGATTATGAGTTGTTTGGCCTCACTAATATTATGAGCTTCATATATAATTGGAATGAAGACGTGCTAGCCCAGTTCCATGCCACTTTCTACTGAGGGACGATATTATAGAGTTGATTTTGTGACTTTTAGCCGGATCCTTGGTTTTAGAGAGGAGGAGTGGGGTTTCACTTACATTCATGATGAGGCTAGAGCTGAGATCCATGATATTGCCTATATGTGGATTGACAGAAGAAGTGGAGATGGGAAGGTTAGTGGCTTGAAGAGCTATTATTACATTCTGAACAATTTGATCAGGCACACTATCAATCCTAAGGATGGAACAACTTCTGATCTTAATGGATATGTGAGGAATGTGCTTGCTAGATTTGCTCCTGGAGGTGACAGGTTTAATGTCCCTTGCTTCATGTGGCATGACCTGAGGAATGCCATGGTGGATGGGAGAAAGGGGATACCCTATGCCCCCTATCTCATATTTCTGATTGAGAGGGTCACTGGCTATAGATTTGAGAAAGATGGTCATCACACCGTCTACAAGATTGAGAAGACCCGAGAAGTAGGTGCTAGCAGGGTAGTGAGATGCTCTCCATCAGTTGTGGACGTGTCTGAGTCGTCCCACTCTAGGCCTTGCAAGGAAAAGAAGATGGAGAAGTTTGGGAAGTGGATCAAGTCTATTTTCACCACATGCACCTATGCCGCGAGGACCGCATATCAGGACCGGTTGGAGAACCGTGAAGCCAACCGAGAGGCTAGAGAGCGTGCAAGGCTACCACCTCTTTCTCTAGTTCAGTCACTACCGATGTTTGATGACCTCCCTAGCCTTTCTGAGATAGATTCAGTGGATGAGGAGGAGGAGGGAGCAGGAGCAGCCAGAGCTTGATCCTCACATGAGTTTGAGGTCCACCTTGCAGTCCATGAGGAGGAGCACCAGGCATGAGCGCCACACTTCGACCACTCATCGCCAAGGGAGGGCGGTGGTGTCTTATTCTTCCTCCTCTAACGACGACGATGATGATGATGGTGGAGAGGAGGACGTTGAAGGTGCTAGTGGAGCTACTGGTGGGGATGATGTCGATTGGGACACCATCCAAGAGGATGAGGAGTGAGTGTTGGTCTTTCTTCTTTTCTTCTCTTTTTGGTGCTTTATGCCAAAGGGGGAGAAAATTGGAGGGGTCAACAACTTTTTCGACGCCATGGAGAGAAGGTTGCTGCAGCTACAGTCATGTTCGTATCCATTTAGAGTAGTCTTCGTTTGGTGAGAGTTTGAGAGTCCATTAGAAACTCTATTTATGTAACAATGCTACTTAAGTACTTTATATATGTGTAGGATATGGACATATATTAATCTATGATGTTGCTTGTGATACAATTATGCTAGAATGTATATCTTTCTATGTATCACATGATGTGTGGTGTTTGTTCTGATATGTGCTGTTACAGCAAGTGTGGCAGTGCCGCACTCTGGTGTGGCAGTGCTGCACCCAGCTATAACAACAAAACATGTTGTGCATAAATTATCATTCGCATCATATTTTACATACCTAACACAGTATGTAGCACCCCACAGGAGCATGGATGTAGGAGGAGCCCCGTCACTTTTACTAAAATGTGAATCTTGGCTTCTTATACCAATTTGAGAATTTAATTCTCTATTCACACATTTTGGGGGAGGCTCTACACCCATGGCTCAAAAAATCTCAGTATTTATTTCATATCTTTCATAAGCTCTAATTGAGTTGTCATCAATCACCAAAGGGGGAGATTGGAAGTGCAATCAAGCCCTAATTATGGGTTTTGGTGATAATGACCACGCAATTAGAGAACTAATAAGATTTATCGAGATGACAAGCAGGGAATTTATATTCGAGGATGCTACATGAAACGGAGGAGCCTCAAATTACAAATGTTGATGGCTTCAAACTCAAAGGAGGTTTAAATTCTTTTATATTTTGAATTTGAGTATAGGAAAAGCCGTACTATAAAGGGGGACACAATACTTAAGCTAACATGTGCTACCAAGTGCTCAAACATACATATGCATCCTTAGATTCACAGCCAAGACAGCCTAAACTTCACTCTTACCCTTGCTGTCTTGACTGGCGCGACACTGCCGCACTTGAAGAGAGGCACTGCCACACTTAAGTGACTGTTGGGACTGAGGGGGTATTTATACCCATCATCTTCCTCCCCAATGGCTATCTTCTTCCTTCTGCTCAGTCCAGCTCATCCAAAACAGAAAAGGAGCTCTCTCTCTCTCCCTCCATTAGTGACCTTAAGCCCTCAAGCAAATCCATTGATTTCCCCATCAATTATTGAGAGAAAAGGGTCCAAAACTCAATTAGAGAGCAGCTCCATTGATTCCTCAACTCAAAAGAGCACTTGGTTCATGTTTTGGCTGACGGTTGTGTTTGTTACTCTTGGAGTTTGGCTCCTAGCCAGCTAGAGCGTCGTCCATGGAGCTTGCCAACTTGTGTGGCAGCCCCGGGAGATTTGTAACCATCTCTTGAAGCTAGTAAACTCACCCCTCATCTCAAGAGTTAAGTCTCTTGACTTGAGAACGAGGAAGGGTTGAAAAGCCCTAAGCCTTAGTGGCTAACCTCAACAACATGGACGTAGGCAAGCCTTGGTGGCGAGCTAAACCACGGAATAAATCATTGTGTCTCTTGTGCTTGATTTACATTACTTGTATGTCATATTATTGTTGAGATGATTTCTAGGGTTTCTAGTCGATCTACTTGTGTGTGGTGTTCCTACTACTTCTAGCTCTCGATCTGTGACTATTATACTCGCAGTAAGCTGAGAAATTTCTCAATCTAAGTTTTCGTTCACTGATTTTGAAATGTGACTCGAAATTATCTGCAGGTGCGGCAGTGCCGCTATTCTGGCCCAGCAGTGCCGCATTTCGGTAGTGTCGCAGGGTGAAATTGATAAAAGTTTGAGTGTTTATTTTGACAAACCTATTCACCCCCCCCTCTAGGCCAACCAGAGATCCTACAGACATCCTCATCCCGACTGCGCCTACGCCCAGCCACGCCCCCTTTCCCCATCGTGCCGCCATCCCCATGTCGCGCCCTGTCGCCAAGCTCAAACTACCACGGCGAGATGGAGGAAAGGGAAGGTAAGGGAGGGAAGGGAGAGGACGAGGTGCGCCGTGCGAGGTAGGAGCCGAAGCCCTATGGTAGGCCGATGTCCGCCAGTCACTGAAGCCATTGCAACATGTGGAACACCCGATCTACTTTTGAAACATCCAGATGAAACATTTACATCGTATGTCTGAAGACAGATGAAACACTTGAAACATGCGTCTGAAACACTTGCAAAACACACCTAAAAAACTTGAAAACCATTGCAAAACATACGCAACATCCAAATAAAACACTTGCAAGATATTATGATACATATGCAACATCCAGATAAAACACACTTACAACATACATCGAAAAAACAAACGAAATATTGGAAACAGACGTTTGCAACATATGTGTACAACCATTGCAACATATGCAACATCCCGCTCTACTTTTGCAACATCCATACGAAACACTTGCAACATACCACTGAAACATCTAAAACACTTGAAACATATGTTTGCAACATGTGGTGTCAGCGCAACATCGTCTTACTGCTTGGGAGATGGAGGATCGTCGGCGTGTGGAGTTCACCGGTGTAGAGCTCGCCGATAGTGCGGAGATCACCGCCCCAATAGAGAAGGTTGTGGCAACCTCCGGTGGAGAGAGAGAGGGCCGGGGGAAGGCCTACTAGTCACTGCTCCTGGCACGAGTGTCGCCGGAAAGGTACAGAAGCGACCGGGTGGGCGCGATGCAGAGTGGAAGCCGTGCGACTGACGATGAGAGCGATGGAGAGGGAGGAAGGCGGGCGACAGCACTCGAGCGTGGTGGAGAGGAAAGATGGTGGTCGGGCGGGCATAGAGGAGAGCGAGTGGAGGAGCACAGCGGCGATTCGAGAGGAAAGTGAAGAGAGGAGTTTTTTCATTAAGCAACGCGAGATGGCGTTCGGGCGAGTGGCAGTCTTGGGCCGTTCTGGCGGCGTCGAGGTCCACCAACGCAAGCGTCTGGATGACCAGACGCCCTATAAAATATCTAATATATATCTAATATTAAAAATATATAATTTTACTTTTTTATCTCTCACTTTTCTTCATGTTGGTTCTCTCACTCTTATCCTTCTCGCTATGAGAAATTTAGGCATTTTCATTATCAGTTTAATCCAGAAATATAACATCAGCAGGTTTGTGACATCATATATGTACATGTGTATATTTCTTATGAACGCTACAGAATGCATAGATGCCATACTGATTGATACAGTAAGAATACAAAATACAGTAATCACAGAGATTAGATTGTACCCAGCGGAGGGTCCCATGCCGAGGGCATCGGAGGCTCCATTCGCACTAGTCGACATAGTGCGTTGCTCAAAGTCGCGGACCACAATCGATGCAGGAAGATGTTCGCAGTGCAGTGCCACGAACGGATCACTGGAAGAAGACGCCTTGACGTTCCAGGAAGAAGACGGATGCAAGAGCGATCTCCAGCAGGAAGAAGATGGACGAGCAGTCGCCGATCGCTCCCCAAAAACCTAATCGCCGCTCACCCCATGCAGGATTCTCAGGCAGCCGAGGGTTCCGGAGGCACCTGCTCTCTCACTCCTCTATGCGCACAGAGGTTCGAGATGAGGAAGTCAGAAGGCTGCTGATCTATGGTTCTCTCATTTGGGGAGACGGGGTGTGGACTGATGGAAGACAGGAGATATATGGCTGCTGTGGGGAAGGGAGAGAGGTAGCAGAGAATTCTAGGAGACGGGAAGCAGAAGGGACGGTAACTGACGCAGTCAGTACGCCTCCACAATCAAAGGGAGTAACTCCCGTGATTATATGGATTAAGTGGCTAAAGACTGGTCACGCCCGCCCGCTCGCCGCCCGCCTGCGTGCCTCGCCTCGCCTCGCCACGGCCACGGCCACAGCTTCGGCCTCGGCCCGGCCCATGCCCGCGCCCACGCCCACGCCCACGGCCACACCCGGCCCGGCCAGCGGCGGCGGCGGCGCACACGCGCGCATGTGGCACGCCTTTATCCTTTTCTCAGCTTCTCAATTTAGATGAATAAATTCCAACCATATAAGCTGACTCAGCGTTCAGTCAAAATCCCGTATGGTATTAAATCATACAACACTTAATGTTACGTACCATAGAGTTTTATTTGATTTATTAAATATTATATGGGCCAGGACCATATTATATCCAACAATCCCCACCAAACTCTAGGGTTTGTAATAAAGTAGTTTTAGAACCACATTTCTTTTATATACTAGTGTTTCGATGGAGACTGTTAAGTTGAACATCCATCAAGAACAATAGTTTCACTCAGTCACAACTGAACAATGGACTAAGCCTTGAATTGACAGTTTTGTGTGAGTTGAATGTCACTAAAGTTCTTAGCTAATGCTGGGCAGCAAAAGACATCCCCTCTATTTGAAGCATATAAGTCATACTTCAGTGCCTTTCATGAGCATTTAGAGATCACCCAAATCTCATAGACTGTGACCAGCAGTCTGACTCATATAGGTGTGTTCCTCAAAGATGTTCTATAGGACAACATCTTTGCTTTGACAAGCCACTTAGAGCACATTAAGGTAAAAACCAGCCTGCCTTACAGAAAGGAAAGATATGCATCAGAAATGAGTCTTACTAAGGATCTTTCCTCACAATTTACTACTAGCTTGTTTCACCGTCCTACTTCACGGGATCTCCGATCACATAGAACAGGTTACCACTATAGTAAATTTCAAGCGGGTCTCAAACCCGTCTCTCTCGATGCACTTTCTATCACATTGCGTGACAGACCCTTAGTGAACTGATCTGCCAGATTGTTAGACGTGTGAACATAGTCCAACGCTATTACTCGGAGTTTCTCAATTTTCTGATAGATTTTAGTCGTCTCTTAACATGCCTTGTGGACTTCATGTTATCCTTAGAACTGTTAACCTTTGTAATCACAGTCTGGTTATCGCAGTTCATAGAAATAGCCAGTATGGGTTTTTCAACAACCGGTAAATCCATAAGGAGATCATGAAGCCACTCAGCCTCAGATCCAGCAGTGTCTAGTGCTATGAGTTCTGCTTCCATTATAGACTTCGTTAAGATAGTCTGCTTGCAAGACTTCTAGGAAACAGCGCCACCTCCAAGCGAAAACACATATCCACTTGTGGCATAAAGCTCATTAGCATCAGAAATCCAGTTGGCATCACAGTAGCCTTCCAGCACTTTTGGATGTCCGGTATAACAAATACCATAACTCATGGTACCTTTTAGGTAGCGCATTACTCTCTCAAGAGCACACCAGTGATCATCTCCCGGGTTTGACACAAACCGGCTTAGCTTGCACACAACAAATAAGATGTCAGGCCTTGTTGCACTAACAAGATACATGAGCGAACCAATGATCTGGGAATATCTCAACTAATCCCTTGCTATTCTCCGATTTGTCCTCAATAGCACACTAGGGTCATAAGGTGTGGGAGCAGGTGTACAGTTACTAAACCCAAAGCGACTCAACACATTTTCCACATAGTGGGATTGTAATAGAGTTACCCCACCATCACCTTCTCTTTGAAGCTTGATATTAAGAATAACATCAGCCTCTCCCAAATCTTTCATCTCAAAATTTTTAGATAGAAATTCCTTCACCTCCTCGATCACTTTGAGGCTGGATCCAAAGATCAGTATGCCATCAACATATAAGCACAAAATGACTCATTCACCCCCACCATACGGATAGTACACATTTGTCAGCTTGATTCACAACAAAGCCAGCAGATGTTAAAGTTCTGTCGAACTTCTCATGCCACTGCTTAGGAGCTTGTTTCAGGCCATATAAAGATTTTAATAATTTACACACCTTGCCTTCTTGACCATTTGCTACAAACCCATCCGGCTGATCCATATAGATCTCCTCCTCCAACTCTCCGTTTAGGAAAGCTGTCTTAACGTCCATTTGATGAACGATGAGACCATAAGAGGCTGCCAGGGAAAACAAAACTCAAATTATGGTCAATCGAGCAACCGGTGAATAAGTATCAAAGAAATCATCACATTCCTTTTGGGTATAGCCCTTGGCCACAAGCCTTGCCTTGTACCTCTCAATAGTACCATCAGGCCTAAGCTTTTTCTTGAACATCCATTTGCACCCTATAGGTTTGCACCCATAGGGACGATCAACAATTTCCCAAGTTCCATTAGACATAACAAAATCCATCTCACTCCGTACTGCTTCCTTCCATAAGTCAGCATCAGGAGAGGAATATGCCTCTTCAATGGTCGTTGGTGTGTCATCCACAAGGTACACAATATAGTCATCACCAAAAGACTTTGTAGTCCTCTGTCTCTTACTTTTTCTAGTGACTATAGTGTTATCCTCCTCAGGATTTTACACATAGGGTTCCTCAACTTGTTCTATCGGAATAAAGTTTTTATGCTCATAGGGAATTATAAATTCATGACCAGTTGTGCTAGGTGCATTTTTTATGGGAAACTCATTCTCAAAAAATGTAGCGTCTCTAGATTCCATGATTGTATCAACAGCCATCTCAGGAACACTAGAGTTTATAATTAAAAATCTATAACCCACGCTGTGAATAGCATAACCAAGAAAGACACCATCAACAGTCTTTGGTCCAAGCTTTCGCTTTTTGTTTATTGGCACATTCACCTTAGCCAAATAACCCCAAGTTCGCAGGTAAGAGAGATTTAATCTCTTCTTCTCCTATTCCTCGAATGGTGTAATTTCTTTGTTCTTTGTGGGCACTCTATTCAGGACATGACATGCTGTCAAAATAGCCTCACCCCACCATTTCTTAGATAATCCCGCAGTCTCCAACATGGCATTAACCAAATCAGTTAGAGTGCGGTTCTTTCTCTCTGCAATCCCATTGGACTGTGGTGAGTATGGTGGCGTCCTTTCATGAATAATTCCATGCACCGTGCAAAACATAGAGAATTTATTTGAGAAATATTATCCCCCGTGATCGGACCGCAAACGTTTGATTTTCTTCTCAAGTTGTTTTTCTACCCCAGCTTTATAGACTTTAAAATAATGCAACGCTTCATCTTTAGTATTCAATAAATACACATAGCAAAATCTAGTACAATCATCTATAAATGTCATGAAGTATCGTCTACTGCCTTTAGTCAATTCGCCATTCATTTCGCATAAATCAGAATGAACGAGTTCTAATGGTGCCAAGTTCCTCGCCTCAGCAGCCTTGTGAGGCTTGCGCGGTTGCTTCGATTGCACACACACCTGACACTTAGAATCTTTGACTAAGTTAAATTTCGGGATTAAATTCAGATTTGCAAGCCGCGTGAGACAGCCAAAATTAATGTGACAAAGTCGTGAATGCCATATATTCGACTCATCCGAAACAATAACATTGTTCACTACTTTATTACACACATCATCAAGCAAAGATAAACGGAACAAGCCTCCGCAATCATAACATTTTTCAACAAATGTTCCATGTCTCGACACAACACATTTATTGAACTCAAGCACAATTTTAAAGCCACCGCGACACATCTGAGAAGCGCTAACAAGATTCTTCTTGATGGAGGGGACATGCTGCACGTTCTTTAGTAGCAACGCCTTTTTCGAAGTAAACTTCAGAACGACTATACCAGCACCAAGAACACGCACATGCGAACCATTTCCCATCAGCAAGGCTCCACTTCTGCCGGCCTGATAGGAAATAAACAGGGAAACATCAGCACACACATGAATATTAGCACCACTGTCCATCCACCACTAAGGTGAAAGACAAACTGAAAGAACAAAGGGTAAAGAATTACCATACCCAGATGTTCCTCCTCCAGTCTCGCTAATTACCACATTTGCTGATTTCTTTTCTTGCTTATATTTGCGGTCTGGGCACGCACTTGCCCAATGCTCATCACTCCCGCAAATAAAGCATCCTCCACCTTTCTTGTTGTTTTTCTTCTTAAACTGTGCAGTCTGCTTAGGCTTTGCATTGTTGTTCTCTTGCATGTTCTTCTTCTTTTTATTACGAGATGTAAATGAGTTTTTCTTCTGCACCATATTGGCAGCGGAAGACTCAACTCCTTTTCTATGGTTGTCTTTTGCTCTCGCCCTCTCCTCAACATCAAGAGAACCAATAAGCTCAGCCACGCTAAACTCTTGTCTCTTGTGTTTTAGAGAAGTAGCAAAATCCCTCTAAGAAGGTGGCAGCTTAGCGATTATACCGCCGGCCACAAATTTGTCGGGCAACAGACATAGAAAATGTTCTAGTTCATTCGCTAGCGCCTGTATCTCATGAGCCTGTTCGACCACAGAACGGTTTTCAACCATTTTGTAGTCATACAATTTGCTCCATGAGGTACTCACACTTGACATCGAAACCCCAAACTTGGCCTCAAGAGCATCCCATAACTCTTTGCACGATGTGCAAGATATGTAGTTTTTCTCATATTTGGGATGAAGTACACTAATCACGGCGCCTCGAAAGCAGTTATCGGCAGCAAGAACTTTCGCTCCTCCTCGAGGAGAAGCACTGAGCTTCCCCTGTGCGGCGTGATAGCGATTCATCGCATCAACCACAATACCATCTTTGCACACCATATCATAAAATTCTTGCCATCAAAATTATTCGAAACTTCAAGCGGCGGCAAATCCTTCCACGACAAAAAATTGCCTATTATTAGGTTTTTGGATTGTGAGAAATTTAGGCATTTTCATTATCGGTTTTAATCCGAAATATAACATCAAGCGTTTTGTGACAACATATATGTGCATGTGTATATTTCTTATGAACGCTTCTGACATACATAGATGACATAATGATTGATCTGATGAAGAATACAAAATCTGATAATCACAGAGATTAGGCTATACCCAGCGGAGGGTCCCATGCCGAGGGCATCGGAGGCTCCATTCGCACTAGTCGACATAGTGCGTTGCTCGAAGTCGTGGACCACAGTCGATGCAGGAAGATGTTCGCAGTGCAGTCCCACGAACGGATCACCAGGAAGAAGACGCCTTGATGTTCTAGGAAGAAGACGGATGCAAGAGCGATCTCTAGCAGAAAGAAGATGGACGAGCAGTCGTCGATCGCTTCCCAAAAACCTAATCGCCGTTCACCCCGTGCAGGATTCTCAGGCGGCCGAGGGTTCCGGAGGCACCTGCTCTCCCGCTCCTCCGTACGCGCAGAGGTATGAGACGGGGAAGTCAGAAGGCTGCTGATCTGTGATTCTCTCGTTCGGAGAGACGGGGTCTAGACTGACGGAAGACAGGAGATATATGGCTGCTGTGGGGAAGGGAGAGAGACAGTGGAGAATTCCGGAGGAGGAAAAAAACGGAAGGGACGATAACTGACACAGTCAGTTACGCCTCCACAAGCAAAGGGAGTAACTTCCGTGATTATATGGATTAACTCCCGTGATTATATGGATTAAGTGGCAAAAGAGTGGCCACGCCCGCCTGCCTCGCCACGGCTCGGCCGGCGATGGCGGCGGCGCGCGCGCGGCACGCCTTTATCATTTTCTCAGCTTCTCAATTTAGATGAATAAATTCCAACCATATAAGCTAAGTTAGCGTTCAGTCAAAATCTTGTATGGTATTAAACCATACAACACTTAATATTACCTAACATAGAGTTTTATTTGATTTATTAAATATTATATGGGCCAGGCCCATATTATATCCAACACTCGCTTTGAGTTACATTAGCACTGCATCACTCGTGTCATGGCCTGATTCCTTGTGTCACGGCTTGTGTAGTTTGCCTCTCCCCTTTTTTGAACTCTCTGAGTTTGGAGCTATATTACCTTAATGTGACGTGATCCTTTGATATATAATAGGGGTGGGTGATTTTATCTCAACAGAAAAACCTTTTCTAAATAAGATTTGCAAGTTTGGCACAAGATTGGACGAATTCCCATCGATCTAAAGATGTATCGAACTCGGACGGTCAGAATAGGCTCAAGCTGGTTTACACGGCCTGCGGCTCCAATCTAGCCAAAATCGGTCTAGGCTAGACTGGAAAACCAGTCTTTCTCCGTTGTTGCACAGTACTCTCTCTGTCTCTTTATCTATCGTTCTCGTTTCTCGAGAAATTAAATATACTTAACTTTAATTAAATATATGAAATAAAATATTAATATTTATAATATATAATTAGTATCAATAGATAGATAGTTGAATCTATTTTTATAATAAATTTATTTGGAGATATAAATATTGTTTATATTTTCTAGAAACTTAGTTAATTTGAGAAAGTTTGACTCCAACGGTGACACTTAAATAGGGATGAATGGACGGATGGAGTAAGGCCTAAATCGGCCCAATCATATTTTGTTGTCAACGGACTCAAACGTCTCTATAGAGGCTCATAAAGAAATCAAGAACTATATAAAATCATATAGGGCTATCTAGTCTAAAATGTGTCCAGGTTTAGGGCTTATTTGAAAGCAGGAATTTTACAGGATTTGTGTAGGAATTTTACAAGAATTAGTTTAATTTTATAGAAAAAAACACATAAACAGAGAAAAAAATCATGTGTTCCAAACCGCGCCTCAGGACTTTGAGCATGTTTGGTTCCCAGCCATCACGCACCAGCACCACCGCCACCCCAAGGCTTACACTTTTGTTCTTGCTGTTGTTTGGTTGGTGATTCAGCTTAGGGCTTTTATAGTGTATAATTTCCGCTCGGCTGTGGCGCCTAATTTTGCCGCCATAGACGAAGTATGGCACAATGCGGCCAGGAAACAAGCATGCCCTTTGTCACACAAGTAGCAAATCTGCTACATAAGAAATATATAGAGGGAACAGGGATGGCTGGATCAGAATTGTTTTCTTTCCTTGAACACAAGTACAACCACGAAGCTCTGGGAGACAAAAGGAGGAAGAGACACACAAGGCACACTTTCTATGACTTGTCATCACAGGACAGGCAGACAGGCAGTCAAGTAAACGCAATACGAACACAGGCATGCAGCAACGCAGAGAAAGGAGCTTTATTCATTCGTTAGAAATAGCACTTATGCTTCACAGGGAAGATGGAATCAGCTTACTCATCTGTATAGTCCACTGGTACAACAAAGTTGAGTCTAACCAAAAGGATCCATAACTTATGATGGCCCAAGCAAGAATCAGAGTATCTTCTTACAGAGAGATTGGGAAAGAAAAAAAACGCCCATTTCTGCAGTTGCTTCTTTTTTTCAACTCAGGAAACGAGCTGAGATATTGTACAACCAAGGAAAATCCAGAAGACACAAACCATCCCGGTTTGGAAGTCAAAGGAAGGGGGTCAGCAGACAAGGAGATGCTACCCCAAGAATTCGTGTTTTCAGCTGACTTTGCTTCCCTAAAAATTTTCGTCGCCATCTCAGTTTGTCCATGATGCGGACCGCCTCAAAACAGGCTTCAACATCGCCTTATCCTCTTCCAGGGAGATCATGCCAAGATGTGAAGGGTCTTCCAACATCATCTTGGCGACCAAATACCCCGCGATGGACCAAGTCTGGAATTTCCTTGCCTGCTTGCCGACATAACGACCAAGCTTCCCATCATAGTACTCAGGCCAGCCATCCTTCAACAGCCTCCTCTCTGCTAGGTCAATTGCTCTTCTTGCAATCTGCGGCCGTCCAGTTTTGATGCAGGCTGCAGTCAGCAGCCACAGAAGTACTGCAGAAAGATGAACAAAAATATGAAAACGATGTGTGAAAATAGCTCGTATTGTTCAGGTTCCTTGGACTAAGAACAATGAATAGATACATGTCATGTTATGAATTTCTACTAGAAAGATAAGAAATTAGGAACATCGTTGAACAGATAAGAACCAAAAGTATTCTGCCTTCTGTGGTACAGATTAGGATAATTCCGTAGGCATATGAAATTTGAGCAAAGGTAAGGCATCGGACATTCAATAAAAAAGAGGACATGCTCTTCTTGGCACTAAAAAGGAATCATTTAAACTCAGAATGTAAAATGTCTGGAAATATGAATGTATGGATTATGGAACCAGTATATACTTAATTTATCATCCCCATTGTTTATTGTAGTTCAGTGTCTGCAGAAGAGAACAGAACAATCTAAGTGAAGCTCACTAACCTGGCCACGATCCACCATTGTGATAACTCCATCTAGTATTTTTTGGATCACAGCCTGTCACAATTCGCCATTCATGGTTCTCAATAGCAGGATAACATATCTTCAGAGGCATTTCACCGATAAGCTCTTCCCAACGCTCCTCAATAAGATCCATTATAGCGACAGATTGCTCAGGTGTTGCAAGAGAAGAAAGTATAGCAATCATGTTTCCAAGTGCAAACCATCGGAAGTCCATCCTGGCAGGACTAACATTACCAACGAAAAAACCACCCTGACAAGGCATAAATTCAAATAGCCAGTCCGGAATTGAATCAGGAATAACATTGAATTTGTTGACGGCTGTGTGGGAATATTCTTCTGTCTTGTAACGATAAATGTCATTTAGCTGTTGGAAATCGAGCCAAAAATAACTTCGCATGTGATAACTTAAAGCGTGGAGGCGGGTAGCAATCTTCTCCACAAATTCCTTCCCTTCATTATCATGCTTAAGCATTTGAAGAGCACACCTTAGTGCCATAAAGAAAAGGGCTTGAATCTCAATAGGGTAGCCATATACACCCTACAAGTAAGAATGACAATAAGAACAAACATAAGCTCAGTTAGAAATCAAATAGCATTTCAAACTAAGAAATTTAACAATTACATTCACAAGTAACTAGAGATTGGCATGCATATGTTCAAAGCCAACAACAAAGGAGGATGGATAAGATTAATAGATATTGCTCAAGAAAGATTTGCTGTGGAATGAAAGCTACTCTATTTTCCATATTTCAATTCTTAACTAGCAAGGGAAAAAATACAAACGAGTTGCATATGACAGAATGAGACAAGTAGCAGGATTCAAATACAGTAGTGTTTATGGGGTTGGATGAGGTGATTGTCCACAAAAATGCATAATTGTATAACCATCAACAAATATAGGAGACAGTCTTCATGTATCTCTGCAATGTAAGGTTGAAGATGCGACAGCAGAACGTGGTTCTACCAACAGTTAAAAGTCCGTCATATATTAATCTGAATTTATCATCTGTTGTAGCCAAGTTCACACTCAAAGATAAGTAGAGATATTTGGTGATATTTTCAATAGAAAATTACTAACTTTAGTTATTTTTTGGGAACTCTAGTATGATACATGTTAAACGAAAATAGAAGCAACACCAAGTTGAAATCATTAAAGTATGATGAAGGCTAATCCACAACATGTCATTACTTTATTGGACAACTGAATTACGAGCTCCACTACACAGAACAAACAAACAAACATCAACCTGAACTAGCCATAAAATAGTGTTTCCACAATGTCAGATTTTAGCCATATCCATTGGTTATTTATAGTCTTCTACTTAATATTATGATGCACAGCTCTACAGCGAGTTTGAGAGAAAAAAATGGATATTTATGTTAGGAGCACGGGACACAGGAAGCATGCATATCAGACCTTAAGTTTCAGAAATATCACTAGAGCACTGAATGTAACTACCATTACTTTGGAGACGAATGGGAGATTCTAAGTCCACAAGTTTCATCAGTGATGCTCTAGATACTTATTCTGTAATAAACTCCGTAATAGTAACGCTAAACATAGGCATGAGCATACTGAATGGTCAGAGCTTACCATTCTGCGATCTATCATACAGCAACCATCAGCACATAACAATGTCGGGAAGGTATCAAACCCCTCAGATAAGCACAGGCTGAGTATGAGCCTCATCCCTTTCTGGCACTCCGGTGTCTCTGCCAGCGTCATATCACCGGTGGTTTTTGTGTAGGCCCGGAGGAGTATGATCCACCAGAACCCAGAATCCACAGGCGCAACCCTCCCAATGGCGCTCTCCCCAAAATCAGCATGTAGGGTCTCGACCCCCTTCTTGGCGTCATGCATCACCTTGAAGCTAGCCGGCATGGCTCCCTCCCCAAGCTTGAACCGGTCGACTTTCTTCTCCCAGCCCTGCAGCAGCAGGGTCTTCAGAAGGAAGTTCTTGACGATATCGGGCTCGCCATTCATCAGAAACGCCAGCGCGCTCGGCACGAAATCCCTCACAAACACCTGCCCACCAAGTTACCCCAGATAAGATATATATAAGCGTCCGAATGACAAGCTCGGAATCAAAGCAATTTTCAGCTTCTGTCAAGAAAACAATAATCAATAATTTTCAGTAGAGGGAGCTATAAAATTGAAATGGAGTGACAGCCCACTTGGTCGTAGTTGAGGACTTCCTCGGACGCGTGGTCAACGGCGGCGACGGTGCCAAGGGGCTGGCCGCGGAAGAAGACGAGGGAGCGGCGGAGCGCCTCCCAGGCGTCGCCGACGATGGGGTGGGGCTCGAAGGAGTGCAGCGCGGAGGAGGCCGGCGTGCCGACGAGGGAGCGCAGGCCGCCCCCCGGCGAGTACATGCCGTCGAAGCCTCCCCTGCCGTAGCCGCCCGAGTGCGAGACGTCGCTGAGCGAGAGGTCGTCGAAGGAGCGCTGGCGCTCGACGTTGATCCGCGGCTTGCTGAGCAGCCGCGTGAGCTCGAAGTCGTCCGACTCCGACAGCGAGGTGTGCGACGCCGACCGCCGCAACCCGCCGCCGACAGCCAGCTCCATGGCGTGTGTCCGCGCGTCTTCCCTCGCCTCCTCCTCCTCCTCCTCCCCTTTGGGTCTCACCAAACTTGCGCCCGGCCGGCTCCGCCTCCGAGCTCCCGCCCAGATCTGGCCCGGGCGCCGGCGAGCGAGCGAGCGAGAGATCTGGGCGCTGACGCGACCGGGAGGAGGGAAGGGCGACCAAGCAGAGCAGCAGGCGTGAGCAAGACACGGCCGCGCGAATCTCGATGCGAGTAGCGACGACGACGACGGCAGGGTGGGGACTGTGAGGCGGAAAGAGGAAAAAAAAAAATATAAGATGGCTGGGAAGGCGTATTTATAGCAAACCGAGCGGAGGCGTCGCCGGCACCGGAGCCGTGCGGCACCACGGCGTCTTATAGCGGACCACGGTGGGTGGGGGGCCCTCGCGTCGGCGATGGTGGGTGCACGGTAGCTGCGTTCCTGGCGGGTTTTGGTGCGTCCAACCAAGCAGCTAGCGGGTGCAGCTGTGCTGTGCCTGTGCTGCACGGGGGGTTGGTGGGAGGGTGGGGAGGACGTGGCGCCGACGTGGCGCGGTCATCGCGGTTGAGTGCCTGCCCCCCACGGGTTGGTGCCAAAAGGAAACGGGGGAGGACGGGCAGGGCGACCGGCCAACGGTGGCGAGCTGCCCGGCGATTTGGGGGAAGCCGGCGAGGCCGCCGCGGCAGCCGCCGTCGGGACCTCGTGGGATCTGCTTGGGTCATTTTTGGCTAGTGATCAGCCTAATCCTCGCTCCTCTTCAGCCTGATTGAGACATTGATCGATTGATGTGCCTATGGATATGCTTAACTTTGGAGTGTTTTTGGTGGTACACGTGGCCTCGATGGCAAGCCTATCGTTTCCTTGGAGTAGGGTCCTGTTCATCATCATCGAATCTTCCATTTAGAACTTATTCCGATAAGCAATATTTTTTTTCCAAAGATATCAACGACTATAGAGGAGACATTTCATATTCTTACGAAATACTTATAAGCATAAAGCACCTATATGTATGTATAGATTTAGTTCAATCTCATTTAAAATCATAGTCCCTCCATCTAATGAAGATCAACATGTAACCAACAAATGGAATAGGATTGATCAGCACGTATCGGTTCAAAATGTGTCGTATGTCTTAAAAAAATGTCTCATCAATTCGTGTGGTAATGCAAAGTAAATGTGTCGTTACATATCACATCTCTTCTATACTCCAACTTATCCACCACGAACAATTTGGATGGCACATGTTAGGATGCTGAGAGACGAATGGCTTACGAAAATGATAGTTTTTTTTTGCTACATAAAGATGTGGCTATGATTAATTTATAATGGAGGGCTATTTTTGAAACTAATATGGATTCAAAAATCAAGATTGTAAAATTGATAGCACTAGTCAAAGATTTAGCTTTTGTCTAAGCCAAAACTATGGCGATGATTAATTTAAAATATAATGGAGGGGTATTTTTGAAACTAATATGGATTCAAAAATCAAGATTGTAAAATTGATAGCACTAGTCAAAAGATTTAGCTTTTGTCTAAGCCAAAACTAAAGCATTTTGCGATTGGTGATGGATGAAGGGCACCCGCGTCACGACCATGCGCCGTTAAATCCTAAAATAAATCTAGAAAAACACGAGCACCCGTGCTAAGTGGAGGACTACTGATATATGATCAATTCACAATAGGTGGTCTAAAGTTAGCTCTAAACTTTAGCCCATCTCATATTAAAGTTTTAGACCTCAAAAATGAGCTAAAGTGCTCTAAAACTTTTAGAGCTCAGTTTGGAGGAAGGAATCCAAACATGCTCTAAAACATTTTGTGATTGGTGATGAATAAAGGGCACGCGGCGCGACAATGTGGTTGGGACACATCACACACGGATGGTGGACGTTGGGACGCTAAGATGTAAATGGCTACATGAATGATATGATAGTTTCTTATTTGTGCCATGGCGATGATCAATTTTAGATGGAGGGGTATTTTTAGAGATTAATAATGGTGGCTTCAAAAAATTCAGATAGTAAAATTGATAGTTGCAGTCAAAGATTTGGCTTTTGTCTAAAGTATATAAAAATAAAGCAATTTGCATAACGTAACTTTCAGATGACGGGGGGTCACGGAAGCAAAGATCCTTAAGCAATCGTCCATGTGGTGATAGTCTCCCGGGAACATGCACGATGCCTTGAAATGCTGTAGTCCTGTAGCTATCAGTAACCGCTATGACAGCTACGCATGGAATTCACCATGACATGGGTACACTCACCAGAAAAGAAAACGTACTTGTGTTGTAATATAACAATAATAATGTAATAATAGTGTATACAATTTAAAAGGGAAGTTGGATTAGGTAACAATCAATTCATTTGGTACAACGGTGTCGGTACTTGATTACAAGTTTCATGAGTGCGCAACTGTACATTTTTTTCTTTTCTGTTAAAATCACATCTCCTTTTGACTTTTATGGCATGTTCGCTTCTCTTATAATCCGTTTTTTTTTTTGTTTTTTCAGCCGGAACAATATTTTTTTCTCACAATAAATCAGTCGGAACAGTGTTTCATCTTGTTTTTTCAGCGAAGCGAATGGGGCCACCAGTCTACCACAGGAAGCCACCAAAAGTAATATTCTTTTTTTTCAAATAAAAAGTAATTATTCAAGTAAGATTAACACACTAGCTATTTCATGGAAAAGGTGTATGTCCTTGCTTAAAAGAA
Organism: Miscanthus lutarioriparius; assembly: GCA_904845875.1. NCBI lineage: Eukaryota > Viridiplantae > Streptophyta > Magnoliopsida > Poales > Poaceae > Miscanthus > Miscanthus lutarioriparius. The sequence goes on along the minus strand of CAJGYO010000008.1, from coordinate 37,788,616 downwards.
CAATGGTATTCACGTTGGGTTCCTTACTGTGGAATATGTCCACATTAGTTAAGCCTTTAGAGGGCTTTGTATTTTCCTAAATTTATTTTAGGATTTAACGACCATATTCTTTTAGTGACATGTGATATGTCCGTCGATAGTGAAGCACTTGTACTTGTAGTGACTTCATAAGATTTATCGGTCCAGCTAATAAGTCTCTTGGAGGTGCTCATAGGAATAGGTTTGCGGGGACGTCTTCATAGGGGTGAGTGCTCATACGTATATGGGAGCGTCGGGAGGATTTTGTAAAAAAGAACAATAATTCAACAAGTATCAGATAAGTAACCCATCTAACAAAGTTTGTACTTTGCTTGTACATGGTGTCATGAATTTTGTAATTAATGCAATGATGAGACTCACAAGTAATTATAACTTAATAAACCTTTAAGTAAACATGACTCAATTATGATGGCGCAAACAACTTGCATTGTGAGTACTCCTCCGTCCCAAAATAGATGTCATTCTCACTTTTCGAGAAGTCAAACACTTTTAGCTTTGACCAAATATATATTAAAAAATATTAATATTTATAATACATAATTAGTATCATTAGGTAGATCGTTGAATATATTTTCATAATAAATTTATTTGGAGATATAAATGTTGTACGCATTTTTTACAAACCTTGTCAACGTTGAGAAAGTTTGACCTACATACATTCCATAGCGCCTTTTATTTTAGAACAAAGGGAGTACTTATTATGATTTCATACAATTGGCTTGCAAATTCACCTTGAAAATAGAGATAGCCTTAGCGCAAAAAAACGCAATCATATCCTCACTATAGGGAGAGAACAAAACACTTTGGCTATTTGAGTGTTATAATTGTTGCCTCTTCAAATATATAATATAATATGTTATAACATTATATTATAATAGATAGTCATATCCATAAATAGAAGACTTAGATATTTGACAGCTAGAGTTGTAGCCTCTTTAGATCGACTCTCACCATCCAAAAAAAAAAATGTCACCCTGGGATCCAGAATTTATTAAAAAAAACAAGTCATTATAGCTTATGGAGAGGCAATGAGGCCATCAACACTAATTCCCTTCCTGATGCAATCTTCTTATTATCATATTGTAACACCCTAAAATTTGCTCTTTTTGAAATAGATGTAAATTGAGGTAATTTTGATTTTTTGTGCTCATGAAAACATAGGGAAATAACGATTTTTCATTAAATTGAAATTATTCATAAGGAGTAGTAACATGGATGTGCATACATGCCGGTGCATTTGATCTATTGTAATGAGTGGTTGAATCCAAAATTCACAATGAATTAAAAATGCTTTTGAAATTGGCTTTGAAGTAAAAGAAAAGAAAATTAGAAAATGAAAGCATTTAAAAAGTTGTAAAAAATTATTTTTGATAACTTATCAAAATTTCTCATTTTTATTTGAGTTGAAAAGTATATTTGAAACTATATTTGAATTGATTTGACTTTGGATTTGAAAATTGCTTTGGAAAATTTGAAAAAAAAGAAAGAAAAGGGATTCTTTCTCTATTCCCCTTCCTCCCTGGCCCGAAGGCTCATCACCGCAGCTGCTCTCCTTTTTCCCACCAGGCCCCAGCCCTCTTCTCCCTCTCTCTTGGCTTCGGCCCAGCCACAGCAGCGCCGGCCTGTTCTCCTCTCACATGCAGGCCAAGCAAGCAGCCCAACAAAGCCTCGACCCAACTCGGGCAGGCCGACCCAGCCACGGAGCCGCGCCGACGCGTCCGCCCTCCCTTTCTCTTACGCCCATTGGTGGGACCCGTCTGTCAGTTTTCTCCCTCCTCGCGTCACTGGACTCTGCTCCACCAACAGGAGTCCGCGCTGCCTCTGCCTCGCGTCGTTGCCGTGTGTCCTACGCCGCTGCCCTCTTAAATACCGAGCCCTGAGCCACGCCGCACCCTTACCCGCAACCATAGCATGCCCAGCCGCTCTCGCTTGAGCTCACACTACTGTCGCCGAGCCGGGAGTCCACCGCTGCTCCAACTCCGCCCCGTATCCACCCGATTTGGCGTGACCTCCACGCCAAGCTCCCTATAAAGCTCTGCGACCCCCTCCGCATCCATCTGCTCCGCCGCTCTAGCCTTGGCTTCACGTTGCCGCCGCGTTTTGGATCTCGTCAAGCTCGTGTTCACCCACCGCCTTTGGTTTCCACCTCGGCAGCCCCTCCGACATCGGGAACCCCCTTGGTGAGTTCGCCTCGTCCTCCTCTTTCCGTGATTTTCCCACGTCCAATGATGCCCGGAGTCGTCACCTAGACAAACTCCGGCAAGGAGCAGAGCTCCCAACCATGGCGCCGCCGCCTGGAAGCAGCACGCCGACGACCTCATCTCCCCCTTTCGCTCACAGTCGTCCATCTTTGATCCAATGGCCCAGAATGAAGATACCCTTTCGCTTGTCATTTTATAAAAAGGCCCTTATAATTATTTGGATCTCAACCCGTTGTCCCTGGTTTCTTTCAAAAGAGCCCATGTCTTTCTTCAAAATAGGATCCGCAGTCCTCGGCCGGATTTAAAAATCAGATTTTATTTATTTTAATTCAAAAAGCAAGTTTTATCTATTTACAAAATTGCCACTATCTTCTTTAGTCCATAAAATCTCTGTTTTAACTCCGATTTGATCCGTTTAACTTGCGTTAGGTCCATAATTCCATAATCTACATGTTTATACTACTGTTAGATATATTTTCAACTTTTAAAATTTGAGGTTAGATTTAATCTATTATTTTAATAAAGAAAATCTTATTTATTTCATATCTTCTACGTTTTAACTCCGAATTGACCCGTTCAAGTTGTGCTAGATTCATTACAATGAGATCTACACGTTACTAACAATGTTTATCATATCACTATTTCTAAAATTTCATGGTTTAACTCCTAACTTGAATAATAATTATGCAACTGGATTTTATAAATAAAATATGATTTGTTTTATTTAATTTTTATAATCTAAATTTGATTTAATTCAATTTGTATAAGCTCTTATATAGTTAAAACACGTGAAGCTTATAGTTTTATATTTTCTCTTCTGAGTAGATCTTTCGCTAGCCGTTTCTTTTAAACCATAGCTTCGATTGGCGTGTCTCTCGCGACTGTGTGTTCGTAGCTATGCGTAGAATCGTGTTTCAAACTCTCTTACTTATTTTTCTATGATTGGTTTACTGTTCTAATTCAGATCCATTGCTTGCTTCGTGTATGAATGCATGGATGCTTATGTAGTGTTCTATGAACAAGTCCAGTCAGTGAGATATACGTGGTGAATCCAGAAGCAATCTTTTGAAGGTTCGGACTAGAAGAAGGATCTAAGTTTAAGGCAAGTATAGCATGGGATCTTTTTTGTTATCCTATACACCTTTAATCATTTAATTCATGCTGCAAGTGTCTACCTTGACTGCTACTAAGGATTTCCTAGTAATTTGTAACTTGTACCTTGATTCCTTTGGGATATTGCATTGGGTAGTATGATGCTAGTGCTCAACTACAACCATGATCTTGTAACTTGACTAATGGAATATGCAATAAACACTAAAATATGCTTTCTAACAACATGGAATTAGGGGGCTAGAGCATTGGGCTATTTTTATGGTGCTCTAAATTCCTCTCCCTAAGGACTTATCTGTAAGTGATCAACCATGACTTACAGTACAGCTATGAGGGCTACATAGCTTTGGCTTTAGCTCAGTACAAGGACATTTTCTAGCTTGTTAGAGGTTACCTTTATGGCGTAAGAGGGGTGTGTTTCGGTTTGGATATAGTGCGGTCTCTGTCCGTCAGTGTATAGGCTACGCGTCATTGTACCTGTCGAAAGGGGAGCCCTACATTCGTAGGGCACAGAAACCTAGCGGCCCTAACTTGTTAGACAAACCTTTGAAAGGCTTCATAGTGAACCCTGCAGAAATCTCTTGTTTGGTTTTGGTTAATTGATGAAACCCTAAGTGCTAACCTAGTTTATCAAAGTTATTATGAGATAGGTAGCACTACTCCAAGTGGTGAAGCAAATGAAGATCATGACATGATGATGGTGATGCCATGGTGATGATCAAGTGCTTGGACTTGAAAAGAAGAAAGAGCAAAACAAAAGGCTCAAGGTAAAGGTATAAATGGTAGAAACCATTTTGTTTCGGTGATCAAGACACTTAGCGAGTATGATGACATTTAGGTTCGATAGTCGTACTATTAAGAGGGGTGAAACTCGTATCGAAATGCAGTTATCAAAGGGCCACTAGATGCTCTAACTCATTGCATATGCATTTAGGATCTAGTAGAGTGCTAACACCCTTGAAAATATTTGTGAAAATATGCTAACACATGTGCACAAGGTGATACACTTGGTGGTTGGCACATTTGAGTAAGGGTTAGAAACTTCACCGGTGGAGTGTCCGCCCGTAGAGTGCGAACAGTCCGACAGTGCCACCGGTGCCCTGTATAGAAAAGGCAGGGTTTCACAGAGTGCATCGGACGCCGGTCTCAACTAGACTGGAGCGTCCGGTCAGTAGAAGCAGTGAAGACGCTGGCGTCGTTCTTCGATCGGACGCTGGGTCACTTCGTGACCGGACGCTGGTGGGGTGCATCCGGTCTCGCTGACATGGCAGCATAGAGGAGACAGTGAGTGACCGGACGCTGGGTGAGTCCGGTCGGGCATAACCGAACTCTTCCGATCACGAGTGGAACCTTACTGGAAACGACCGGACACTGGGGTCCTGTGTCCGGTCACTTTGAGCAACGTGTCCGGTCACTACTTAAATGTACTTATGACCATTGAGATTGGGCGATCAGCGTTTGTAGCCGATGACACATGGCAAGCATCGGGCGATCGAACGCTGGGGTCCTACGTTCGGTCGATCTGACCGAAGCATCCAGTCATCCGGAGCAGTGCCTAGTGAAGGGGTACAATGGCTCTATTTCGTGGGGGCTTCTATTTAAGCCCCATGGCTAGTTCTAGCTCATTCTCTTGGCCATTTGTATTGACATAGCAACCTTGTGAGCTTAGCCAAGGCCTTCCCACTCATCTCCATCATAGATTCATCGTCTTTCTGAGATTGGGAGTGAATCCAAGTGCATTGCTTGAGTGTTTGCATTTAGAGGCACTTGGTGTTCGTGTTTCACTGCGAGATTCACTTGTTACTCTTAGTGGTTGCCGCCACCTAGATGGCTTGGAGCAGCGAGGATCATCGAGCGGAGATTGGTGATTATCTTCGGCTCTGATCGTGGTGATTATGAGGGGTTCTTGACCTTTCCTCGGTGGAAAGCCAAAAGGTACTCTAGTGAATTGTTTGTGGCTTGTGTGATCCTCATCTTGTGTTTGTTGTGCGGCACCCTATTGAGGGTTTGGTATGTGATGCCAATTAGCGCGTGAACCTCCAAGTGAGTGAATCGCCACAACAAGGACTAGCTTGCCGGCAAGCATGTGAACCTCGGTAAAAAATCATTGTGTCATCATTTGATTCCGAGGTGATTGGTCTTCATTGATATTGATTCTTGTGATTGATTGGTTCATTCCTCGACACGGTGGTATAACCATCTTACTCACTCTCTCTATATTACCGCAAACTAGTTGTCAAGCTCTTTAGTGTAGCTAGTTGTGAGAGCTTGTTAGTTTGGTTAGTGTGGCTCTTTAGTTAGCCTTTGAGAGCACACTAACTTAGTGTAGTGACATAGTTATTGTGTGGATAGAAACTACATAAACCAGAATTATGGTAGGTGGCTTGCATTTTTAGTAGGCTAGCGCAACACTCGCTTCGCCTCATAATTATCTAACCGGTTTGTTAAGTGTTGTTGTAGAAATTTTTAATAGGCTATTCTCCCCCTCTAGTCATTAGGACCTTTCAAGTGGTATCAGAGCCAAAGTCACCGTGATTTGAGGCTTAACAACCTTCGGTGTAAAAATGGCTCAAATCAACAACACCAAAAAGCCACCCCAATTTGATGGCTCAAATTATCCCTATTGGAAGGCTAAGATGACAACTTATATCAAGTCAATCAATAGAAAGGTTTGGAAGGTGGTAGAGACAAAGATTGAGATTGATGATGAAGAGGCTCCCACCACGGTCCGAAGAAATGCTATTACAAAATAATGACATTGCTCTTAGTGACATCCATGATGCTTTAGATGGGAGAACTTTTGAGCAAATCAAGAACATTGAGAGAGCTCATGAGGCATGGAAGAAATTGGAGGAATCATTTGAGGGCACTCAAGCCATGAAGGGTGCAAAGGCATACATTCTCAAAGAGAAGTTTACAAGCTTCAAGATGAAGGAGGATGAGAGTGTGCCGAGGATGTTCCATAGGTTTCAAGTGCTTGTCAATGATCTCAAAGCACTTGGAGAAGAAGTGAAGGACAAGGACTTCTCCCACAAGTTCTTGAGATGCTTACCTTCAAGAGTTGGCACATTGGTCACTATTCTAGTGAGGAGTGGTTTGGACACCATGACACCTAACCAAGTCTTGGGAGATATAATAACCGATGATACATATAGAGATGATGATGAGAAGGAAGAAAAGAAGGAGAAGAAAGATAAGAAGAAAGATGAGAAGAAGAAGAGTGTGGCATTCAAGGCCACATCATCCAAGGGCAAGGCAAAGCAAGAAACATCAAGTGAAGATGATGGTTCATGGGATGATGATAATGAGAAGAAGATGGCTCTCTTTGTCAAGAGATTTGGTAAGTTCATGGTGAAGAAGGGCTACCATGCTAGAAGAAAGAAATCTTCATCCAAGAACAAGGAAGAGTCAAGAAGGTGCTTTAATTATGGAAGCAAGGATCATCTTGTTGCTCAATGCCCATATAATAGCGACAAAGATGATGACAAGAAGAACAAGAAGAAGGACAAGAAGGAAAAGAAAGAGAAGAAGGATAAGATGACCTTCAAGAAGAAGAATGGTGGTTCATATGTGGTCAATTGGGATAGTGATGCTTCCTCAAGTGATGATGATGATAGTGACAATGACAAGATCACCAAGAAGAAGGCATTTGCAAGCATTGCTATCAATAAGAAGCATTCTCTTTTTGACACTCCATCATGCTTCATGGCTAAGGCCACTAAGGTATAAATTTGTGATGATGAAAGTGATGAAGAACATGAAAATGAAAATGATAGTGATAGTGATGATGATGAACCTACTAAGGATGAACTATTTGACATGCTAGAAGATGCTAAAGAATACTTTGACATTAAGAGAAGAGAATGCAAAAGCTTGCGTAAGGAACTAAAAGCCCTTAAGCAAGCCTTTGATGAGCTCAATACAACTCATGAGAGGCTAGAGGAAGCCCATGAGAAGCTCGGCAAGGCTCACAAGAGCTTAAAAAAACTCATTCCTCTTTGCTTAATGAACAAAATAAAAAGAAACATGTTGAGACTTGTGATGTAGGCTTAACTTGCTCTCGCTAACCCTTCTTATAGCATTTCTACTTCCACCTCATCTAGTAGTGATGGTTTCACTTGTGATGCCTCACTAATGGTTGAGAATGAGAATCTCAAAAAGAAGGTCAATAAACTCAATCACACCTTGGCTAAGGCCTATGGTGATAAGGACCGCTTGCTTATGTGTTTGGATAGCCAAAAAACTTCTCTCTACAAAGAGAGATTGGGCACCCCCAAGAAAGGCAAGGTGGCCTTTGCTCCTCACAAGACTAGTTTTGTAAAGAACAATGGTCAATTTTGCACTAGTTGCAAGCAAGTTAGTCATAAAGAGCATGAGTGCAATAACAAGAGCAAAAGTGCTAATGTATTCTCCATTAAGCTTGATTCTTTCTATATGCTTACTAAGGGTGCAAATGGTATAAAGGCTAAGTTCATTGGTAAACCATGGATGGGATCAAAGAAGAAAGCCATTTGGGTGCCAAAGAGCTTGGTCACTAACCTTCAAGGACCCAAACAAGTTTGGGTACCTAAAAAGAATTGATCTTCTTTTGTAGGTCAATTACAAAGCCGGAGGAAGGCATTGGGTTCTTGATAGTGGGTGCACTCAATACATGATCGGTGATGCAAGAATGTTCAACTCAATCAACACCAATGGCAATGATGGTTATGATAGTATCATATTTGGTGACAATGGCAAAGGCAAGGTCAAAGGGTTTGATAAGATTGCAATATCCAATGACATAAGCATTTTCAATGTGTTGCTAGTAGAGAGCTTGAACTTTAATTTGTTATATGTGGCTCAATTGTGTGATCTTGGATTCAAATGCATATTTGGGGTAGATGATGTTGAGATCATAAGTGTAGATGGCTCAAATTTGTTCTTCAAAGGCTTTAGATATGAGAATCTATACTTGGTTGATTTCAATGCTAGTGAAGCTAAATTATCTAAATGTTTGTTCACTATGTCTAGCATGGGTTGATTATGACATAGAAGGCTTGGTCATGTTGGAATGAAACAATTGAATAGATTGGTTAAGCATAACTTGGTTGGAGGCTTGAAAGATGTAGTGTTTGAGAAAGATAAGCTTTGTAGCTCTTCTCAAGCCAGCAAACAAATTGGAAACACCCATCCTAAGAAAAGCATGATGAGCACTAGTAAAGCATTTGAGTTATTGCACATGGATTTATTTGGACCAACACAATACACTAGCATCGGTGGTAACAAATATGGCTTTGTGATAGTGGATGATTATACTAGATACACATGGATATTATTTCTAGTGGATAAAAGTGATGTATTTGTAATATTCAAATCATTTGTCAAAGGCATTCACAATGAGTTTGAAACAACCATCAAGAGAGTTAAAAGTGACAATGGTAGTGAGTTCAAGAACACTAGAATTGATGAGTTGTGTGATGAATTTGAAATTAGACATCAATTCTCAGCCAAGTACACTCCACAATCAAATAGCCTTGTTGAGAGGAAGAATAGGACACTCATTGATATGGCAAGGTCTATGCTTAGTGAGTACAATGTGAGTCAATCTTTTTAGGCCAAAACTATCAACACGGCTTGCTATTGTAGCAACCGCCTTTATTGTCACCCATTGAAAGAGAAGACACCATATGAGCTCTTGAATGGTAGAAAGCCCAACATTGCATATTTTTTGGTCTTTGGTTGCAAATGCTATATTTTGAAGAAAGACACTAGATTGGGCAAGTTTGACAAGAAATATGATGAAGGATTTCTACTTGGATACTCAACCACTAGCAAAGCATATAGAGTTTGGAATTTGGATAGTGGTACTCTTGAGGAAGTTCATGATGTTGAATTTGATGAAACCAATGGTTCACAAGAAGAGAATAAGAACTTGGAAGATGTTAGAGGCATTCAACTTTCAAATGCCATGAAGAACATGGATGTTGGTGAATTAAGGCCTAGGCAAGTGAATGATGATGAAGATGATCAAGTGAGAGTGCTCTCTAACTCAAATGTGCAAGATGATACAAATCAAGCTAGTTCAAGTGGATCTCATGATAATGAGCAAGATCAAGTGGCTAGTACATCATCTCAACCCAATGATCAAGCAAGTGCAAGCAATCAAGTTACAATACTACAACCAACAAATATTGCAAGGGATCATCCATTGGAAACTATCATTGGTGATTTTTCTAGAGGTGTACAAATAAGATCAAGATTGGCTTCATTTTATGAGCATTTCTCATTTGTGTCATCTATTGAACCAAAGAAGATAGATGAAGCATTGAAGGATGTTGATTGGGTGAATGCTATGCATGAAGAATTGAATAACTTCACAAGAAATCAAGTATGAGAATTAGTAGAGAGATCAAAGGAACACAATGTGATTGGAACCAAATGGGTCTTTAGAAAATAGCAAGATCAAGATGGGATAGTAGTAAGGAACAAAGCAAGATTGGTAGCACAAGGATATACACAAGTTGAAGGTCTTGACTTTGGAGAAACATATGCCCCGGTTGCTAGATTGGAAGCAATTAGAATCTTACTAGCCTATGCTTGTGCCCACAACATCAAGCTCTATTAAATGGATGTTAAGAGTGCATTTCTCAATGGTTACATCAATGAAGAAGTATATATTGAGCAACCTCCCTGTTTTGAAGATGACAAGAAGCCCGACCATGTGTACAAATTGAAGAAGACATTGTATGGCTTGAAGCAAGCACCTAGAGCGTGGTATGAGAGATTGAGGGACTTCCTACTCTCTAAAGGGTTCATGATGGGCAAGGTGGACACTACTCTTTTTATCAAGAAGATTGGAAAAGATTTATTTATGTTACAGATCTATGTTGATGACATCATATTTGAATCAACCAATCAAGACTTTTGTGATGAGTTTGGAAAGATGATGGCTAATGAGTTTGAGATGTTCATGATTGGAGAGTTGAGTTACTTTCTTGGTCTTCAAATCAAGCAATTGAAGAATGGTACATCTGTGAGTCAAGGCAAGTATATCAAGGACATGATCAAGAAGTTTGACATTAGTGATAGCAAAGCTATTAGTACATCAATGGAAACAAATGACAGCTTGGATAGTGATGCAAGTGGAAATATGGTGGATCAAAAATTATATCGGTCTATGATTCGAAGCCTACTCTATGTGACCATATCAAGGCCGAATGTCATGTTTAGTGTATGTATGTGTGTAAAATTTCAAGCCTCACCAAGAAAAAGTTATTTGAAGGCTACAAAGAGAATATTGAGGTACTTGAAGCATACCCAAAATGTTGGTTTGTGGTATCCCAAAGGAGCAAAGTTTAAGCTAGTTGGTTACTCTAACTCGGATTATGTGGGATGCAAGGTTGAAAGAAAGAGCACCTCGGGCACATGTTAATTGTTGGGAAGATCACTTGTTTCATGGTCATCAAAGAAGCAAAATAGTGTTGCATTATCAACCACCGAAGCCGAATACATATCCGCTGGTAGTTGTTGTACACAAGTACTTTGGATGAAGGCCACTTTGAGTGACTTTGGAATCAAATTCAAAAAAGTGTCATTGCTTTGTGACAATGAGAGTGCAATCAAATTGACCAACAATCCGGTTCAACATGCAAGAACAAAGCACATTAATGTCTGCCACCATTTCATAAGAGATCACCAATAAAAAGGGGACATTTACATTGAGAGTGTAGGCACCGAAGATCAACTTGCTGATATATTCACCAAGCCATTGGATAAGAAAAGGTTTTGCAAGCTAAGGAATGAGTTGAACATATTGGATTTCTCAAATATGTGTTGATGTCACTTATATGACATGCCTCTCCTTAGAGCAATCCAAGGTAAAAGTTGATTGGCATGGCATATATCCTTGCTAAGGACTTGTTTAGTGCATTTAGATATCTTTCATATTTAATAGGCTCATTCATGAAAATCAAATGAATTTGATGATTGTATGGTACCACTATTGCTTCTATGCTTGACTTGATCTAGTGGTAGCATATGACATGTTTATGGGCTTGTAAACCTAGTGTTTGATCTAGAAAATGAGCTCTAAGTGTTTAACTCAACATGGTACAAGATAACCCTTATTTGGAGGTGTGAAGAAGCTTGTCCTTGGATCAAACCGAGTTAAATGTCTTTGACAAGTATTCTAGATTGAACCAAATTTGGGAAAATGATCCTCACCCTATTGATTGACATTGATAATCCTAACCTATCTATAATTTAAGTCTTTATGGTCATTGATGACAAAGGGAGAGAGAAACAAAGATATAAGTGATAGGGGGAGTATTTGATATAAGGGGAGAGATATGACAAAGGAAAGGAATCAATTAAAATTTTGAGCACACAAGTAGGAGGAGCAAGCTCATGAACTTGTATGGTGTATTTGAATGTGCATTTCATATGTTTGCTTGCATGGCACAAGTTTTAAATTTCAATATCCATGCTTGTGTGGTGTATGCTAGTTTTAGGTTTGAATGATGAAATGAAAAACTAGCATGCATAGGTTAAGTAACTAGACTCATGCTCACGTTATGAAAACTAGACCCTTACTTCTAATATTGATCTCACGGGGTATTCTAGTTTTTATGTATGTCTAGTTACTAATGGTGTTAAGGATGGTATATTGGTGCACTCCGATTGGTATCACGCTTTAAAGGTCCATCTCTTATACCTTAGCATCATTTGGAAGACATTGTCTCCTATATTTCCTATCTAAGCATATGTGCAAGCTACAATCTAAACTCTTAGTACATATGTAGGGGGAGCAATTGCTACCATTTAGGGTTCATGAAACTTGTCCATATCCTTTTACACATGGTAAATATGTTTGGGCAAGCAACATTAATTCAATTGAATTTTAATTCATATCTTTGTGAAAGGATTGTCATCAATTACCAAAAAGGGGGAGATTGAAAGCTCTAGTTTGGTTTTGGTTAATTAATGAAACCCTAAGTGCTAACCTAGTTTATCAAAGTTATTATGAGATAGGTAGCACTACTCCAAGTGGTGAAGCAAATGAAGATCATGACATGATGATGGTGATGCCATGGTGATGATCAAGTGCTTAGACTTGAAAAGAAGAAAGAGAAAAACAAAAGGCTCAAGGCAAAGGTATAAGTGGTAGGAGCCATTTTGTTTCGGTGATCAAGACACTTAGCGAGTGTGATCACATTTAGGTTCGATAGCCATACTATTAAGAGGGGTGAAACTCGTATCGAAATGCGGTTATCAAAGCGTCACTAGATGCTCTAACTCATTGCATATGCATTTAGGATCTAGTGGAGTGCTAACACCCTTAAAAACATTTGTGAAAATATGCTAACACATATGCACAAGGTGATACACTTGGTGGTTGGCACATTTGAGTAAGGGTTAGAAACTTCACCGGTGGAGTGTCCATCTATAGAGTGCAGATAGTCCGACAGTGCCACCAGCGCCCTGTACAGAAAAGACAGGGTTTCACGGAGTGCACCAGACGCTGGTCTCAACTAGATCGGAGCGTCCGATCAGTAGAAGCAGTGAAGACGCTGACATCGGTTTTCGATCGGACGCTGGGTCACTTCGTGACTGGACGCTGGCAGGGTGCGTCTAGTCCCGCTGATGTGGCAGCACAGAGGAGACAGTGAGTGACCGGACGCTGGGTGAGTCCGGTCAGGCATGAGTGGAACCTTACTAGAAACGACCGGATGCTAGGGTCCTGCGTCCGATCACTTTGAGCAGCGTGTTCGATCACTACTTAAATGTACTGATGACCATTGAGATAGGGCGATCAGTATTTGTAGCCGAAGACACGTGGTAAGCATCGGGCGACCGGACGCTGGGGTCCTGTGTCCGGTCGATCTGACCAGAGCGTCAGGTCATCCGGAGCAGTGCCTAGTGAAGGGGTACAACGGCTCTATTTTGTGGGGGATTCTATTTAAGCCCCATGGCTGGCTCTAGCTCACTCTCTTGGCCATTTGTATTGATATAGCAATCTTGTGAGCTTAGCCAAAGCCCTCCAACTCATCTCCATCATAGATTCATCATCTTTGTGAGATTTGGAGTGAATCCAAGTGCATTGCTTGAGTGTTTGCATCTAGAGGCACTTGGTGTTCGTGTTTCGCTACGGGATTCGCTTGTTACTCTTGGTGGTTGCCATCACCTAGATGGCTTGGAGCAGCGAGGATCGTCGAGTGGAGGTTGGTGATTGTTTTCGGCTCCGATCATGGTGATTGTGAGGGGTTCTTGACCTTTCCTCGGCGGAGAGCCAAAAGGTACTCTAGTGAATTGCTCGTGGCTTGTGTGATCCTCATCTTGTGTTGGTTGTGCGGCACCCTATCGAGGGTTTGGTGTGTGATGCCAATTAGCGCGTGAACCTCCAAGTGAGTGAATCACCACAACGAGGACTAGCTTGCCGGCAAGCAAGTGAACCTCGGTAAAAAAATTATTGTCATCATTTGATTCCGAGGTGATTGGTCTTCATTGATATTGATTCTTGTGATTGATTGGTTCATTCCTCGACACGGTAGTATAATCATCTTGCTCACTCTCTCTACCTTACCTCAAACTAGTTGTCAAGCTCTTTAGTGTAGTTAGTTGTGAAAGCTTGTTAGTTTGGTTAGTGTGGCTCTTTAGTTAGCCTTTGAGAGCACACTAACTTAGTGTAGTGACATAGTTATTGTGTGGATAGAAACTACATAAACTAGAATTGTGGTAGGTGGCTTGTATTTTTAGTAGACTAGCGCAACACTCGCTTCACCTCATAATTGTCTAACCGGTTTGTTAAGTGTTGTTGTAGAAATTTTTAATATGTTATTCACCCCCCTCTAGGCATTAGGACCTTTCACCTGCCGACCTTCCTAGGTTGTGGGTCAAGAGGCTAATCACCTCGGGCGAAAGGGTAAATCATGACTCACAGTGAAAGTGTACAACCTCTGCAGAGTGTAAAACTGGTATATCAGCCGTGCTCACGGTCAGGAGTGACGTTGGAACCCTTACGGAATAGATGATGAACACTGATGATACAGATGGTAAAGATGCTCACTAATGATTACTTTTATGTTATTCATTATTCATGTTTACCTGATCATGTGTTTATATGGGCTTGTGAATAAACTTGTTGCTACTCCTATGCTAAAATTATGACAATTAAAAGCTAATCGCAGTTAAACTAGTGTCAGCCTTTTGAGCCTCATGAACCCCATGTTATATTTGTTGAGTACGACATGTACTTACGCTTGCTTTACTTTTTAAATCTTTGGAAAAAAATCACTAATGGGTACCAGATTGGTAGAGTTTGGAAGAATTAGGCTTGTGATCAACCAGTCAGTTGTCCCTGTGGAATTAGAGTCTTCACTCGAAGATCGAAGTTGTCTTTCCGATGTTTGCTATCTAAGGTTATATTCTTTATACTAAGTATGTTATATATTAAGCATTGTCTATTGATATTACATTTATTCGTAGCTATATGTGGGATTTGATTTTCTGGGCTCACATATGGTGTGTATCTAATTTTGTCCTTAAAACCGGACGCTACACATATCACCTTTGGCACCAAAAGACCCAAGGTTGACAACTGAAGCCCTATTTGGATCAGCTAAAACTGATAAAAAAACTACTTTTTTTTAGAAACGGTAGAAAAAACTACTAATGAAAGTTATAACTGATCCAAACCGGTTAGCTTATTGCTCGGCCCAATAAAAAAATCAACACCATTACTTGCCTCCTACCAGTTAATAGCAACAAGTCATGTTTGGATAAAGCTAAAATAAATAAAAAGTTTCTATTAAAAGTTATAGCTAATCCAAACAGGTCAACTTATTGCTCAGCTAATGGAAAACTAGTCCCGCCATTCCTGAATAAACCAAATTCTAGAGTTGTCTTAGGTCAAATCTTTTCAAGTTTGACCAAAGAGCAACAAGATTTATGACATCAAACTATAACCATTAAATACCCATAAACTATATTTTCATAATGTGCTCATTTGGTGTAACATATATTTGTATTTTTTTCTAAAAAAAATTTAACTTAAGACAACTTTAGAAATTGATTTATTCATGGAGTGAGGAAGTAACACCATTAGTTGTCTCCTACCAACTAATAGGTGCATAACTAGCCCAAAGCTACCTATAAGCTAAGTGATCCAAATAGCCCGTTTTTGAGTAATCAACTTTTTGATAGCTAGCACAATTTTTAGCCTAACCTGAATAGTTGGATGCAACCTCCTTAATATCTTTATGCCAAAATTATCTAAGCCCAACCACTGAGATTATTAGGGCAATCCTAACCTAGAAACTATAAGATAATTTCTATATTTATAAACACTATACATAGAAACTATAGTCCAATAGATGGTTTGTTTAAAATAAACTTTATCCAATTATGTATCATGTGTATCTCACTCTCCTATTATCTACCTATTATTCCCTGTCCTGTAATATAGTGCACTCTAGGAATTTTAGGACAAATTAAGAGAGAACATAAAAGACGTATATACCATCATTTTATTTCCTAATCAAACGCTATCATCAACATGATTAATGGTGATTGGTCGATAAATGAAAAGTATTTAATATAAAATTGGTTTTTGTCCTCTAGAATGCATTATATTTGAGGACAAAATTTGAATGCTAGAATGCACTATATTACGGGACGGAGGGAGTATATCTCTTCATATTAGTTCCCGTGTACACATAGTTTCTTATCTAAACAATCATTTTCTCCTCTCTCTGTATTAATTATAATATCACATCATTATTTTGCTTAGTTGACTTCCTAATTAATGAATACAGAAACCATCTAGTTTATGGTTTGGGACTGTCCTTAGAGGAAGCCCAATAATAAAGCCAAGTGTTTGGCTATTAGCCAAGTTGAAAGAGCCAAGCTATACAATAGTGGTCTCTTATTTATCTTTAAGAAACTTTTTTTTTTAGTTTTACCCATGTCCCACCTTCTCTTTCATAATCCTACTCATATCCACTTAATATATGGGTTCATCACTGCCTATACTCCCGTGCCCAGCTTGTTGCTTGCATGAGAGCCAAGCTCTCATCTCTTCTCTCCTCCACATCAGTATTTACTTGGCTATATGCCAATTATTGTAGTTACTCTTATGCACGAGTGCCCAAGAGGCCAAGGGACATTGGCCCTTTTATGGAAACTAGCGTTAATAAATATGGGAACTTTGGGTATTTTACCTCCATATAATCTGTATAAAAAATTTAATGTGAAGACATGTCTGTACGATGGAGGGGAATATCTTGAAAAAATAATGGAATTATAGAAGAGTAGATTAGGATGACACGCGCGTGAAGATGACACACACAATCAATGGATGGAATTGTTTCGTATCAAATAATTAAATGATCTTGTGGATAGCACAAATGGACTATCGAGTACATGTTTACTTCAAATGCTATATATCCGAATAGTGACCAATGAGAGATTTGCAAAATCCCCAAGGGAAAGAAGCAATAATCATATCCAAAGAAGAAGAGAACACATCCAACAGAATGGATGGAAACTATGGCACATTCGATGGTTAGATTTGTTGCCTCTTCATATATACTCTCTCTGTTCTAAATTATAAGTCGTTTTGATTTTTTTTACATCAAATTTGATATGTATGTAAACATAACATCTGTCTAGATACATAGCAAATTCGATAATTTTGAATGGAGAGAGTATATAATATCAAGTATCTAATAAAATCAAAGCAATAGATTAGCATGCCATGATTCATGACACTTGAATAACAAGGATGATATATGCACGCATAAGTTGATGGACGATGTCCTCGCAAAAAAAAGTTGATGGACGATGGATATAACCTTTTTTTATATATATAAACTACGTAAATAAAAGATGTTTGATGGATGGATAGGCTTAATGAAGAGGATAATGAAGATAGAGCATTTGGACCCTTTTTTCATTCACACAGAGTCCAAATAGAAAATGGGATCTTTTCCTCTATATTGCATATTATGTCTGTAGTAGAATATAGGCATGATTTCGGCGCGAGCAGCGGCGTGGTGGGTAGAATATGAATATAGCTAGGTGCAAACGAAGCTGCCGGGCTGCATACAATCAAACTTTGCGACCCCCGCACAAAATGGTCGACGAGAAGCCTAAAAACCCGAGGAAGGCATGGAGGTCATCTTCATCGACCACATGTTTTGTCATCGACGAATCGATGGCGCATATAGGACCAAATCGAGAGTGAGTAGCATAGACAAGGATAGATTTGTGAATGAGAAGAAAAAGTTTGCCTATATTCAGATCCAGAATTGGGCGAATGGGGCATGCGTGCGGGGCCGGGGTGGACACTAAAAAATATTATCATCGCTGTGTATGTGATCAAACATGAGCTACCTTCACAAGCAAATACACTATATTAGTACGTACATGATTCATAAATTAATAAATATATTTGTACTGCACATAAGCATATACGTACGCAACATCCCTCTCTCTATCTCCTATATCTAATAAAAAAATCATCGATGTGATTTAGTTAGTGGATAACCTACCTATCGGCTTGCTAGTTGGTGGGCTGTGAACACTGGACAAGTTGTGTGCTGCTGGCGTGCCCACGGTCGTCCTTGTTTCAGAAATGTGTTTCCGTAAGGCGACACGTTTTGTCTGATTGGCCAACTTGGCCTGGCAGCTCGGTAGATTGTGTCGCTGTTGAAGGGGAGGGCGCGCACGTCTCCCCAACTCCCATTTTTGGTGTTGCTGGGACAGGGATACAGCTACTGCTAGCCAGGAATGCTAGCTTCGATGCGCGAACAATACGGCGAAGCCACTCCGTCGTCCGTCCGTCCTCCGGCTCACGATCGAGCTTTCAGTGGCTTGGCTTCTCCTTGCATTCGTTCGTGCTGGTTATGTGTCATCCGGCTGATCGAATGTCCAAGGAAAAATGGAGGCATGGGCACTAGCACTAGCAGCGGCGGATCAGGTAGACGGCGACCGGTGGCGCGTCCGTGCGCACCAACCGATGGGATCCGGCCACCCGATCGTCCAAGATGCCGACGGCCCGACGTACGGCGAGTGGGATGTGCCCGACGCCTCCACGCTCTACCCACACCTCTACGGTTTACGCCCAACTGGCCACGCCAGGCGCACGTGGCCCGCGCCGGTTGGAGTTGGACTGGACCGACGGGGAGTCCTCCTCGGCGCGCGGCGGATGAGGCGGAGCCAGCCGTGAGCTAAGCGTGACCGTTAGTTGTGGTGGGGGTGGCCGCGACGGGACAGGCCAGCCGGCGACCACGCGGGACACGCTATTCCGTATCCACACGCCAACGCCCGCACGTGAACCCCTTCCTTCCCGTATCCGCGCCTATAGCTGGCCATTCGGGCCACCCCGCCCGGCCCGGTAGAGCACGACGGGCCGTGCCGCCCCAGTCCACCGGGCCTAGCCGACGGCCCAAGCATGGCCCGTCGGGCCACTTTCTGTATCGGGCCGGCCCGGAAAGCACGGCCTTTTTAACAGGCCAAGCCGGCCCGAGGCCCGCATCAGCAGGCAGCATGCGCCGCGCGGGGTCAGTCGTGGCTCCTCGTCTTCTCCTCTGCCTGCTGCCCCCACCCCTTGCTGGCGCCTCTCGTCATCTCTTCCGGTCGCCCCACCACGTCGTTGTCGCTCCATCACCTCCTCCAGTGGCCGCCGGCGCCCCTCCACTTCTTTGCCAGCACCATCAATCTTCTCCTCCACCGGTGCATAAGCGGAGGTGGCGCACCCGAGATCTGGCCGCTGATTCCACCGCGCACCCGAGATCTGGCCGCAGATTCCACCGCACGTCCAAGATCTGGCTGTGGACTCCACTGCGCGCCCGAGATCCGGCCGTGGACTCCATCGTCACGGGGCTCGACGAGGACGGGCACGGGTCTCGGCGAGGCAACGGCGACGACGACGACCGACGGGCACACCCCGGTGGCCACACCGGATTCGATGGGAAACGCCAGAAGATAGGAGGGGTGCGGGTGCGGCCGCCAATGAGGGAAGTGGCTGCCGCAACCGCCGCTGTTGATGGGGACGGGGAGCAAATGGAGACGGGGAGATGGGGAGGCGGAGGAGATGGAGACGCGGAGTTAGGGTTCGGGGGTGGGAGGGTGGCTGCGTGGGGCTGCGCGGGGGAGAGCCGCTGTGACCGCGGCGCCGGCGTGCGGGTGCGGCGTATATATGAGGCGGGGACGGTGGGCCGGGATGGGGGAGGCTGGCCAGCTGGGCCGCGCTGGGCCACGGGGAGGGGAGTGGAGTGAGGAGGGGGAGGGGGGGTGTGGCCGACCCGCTGCCGGGCCGGCTGACACAGGCCGGGCCGTGCCGTGCCAGCCCACGGGCCTGAGCAGCGGCCCAGGCACGGCCTGCTCCCTCGGGCCGGGCCAGCCCGGGCCCGCTTGTCACCGGGCCGTGCCGTGCTCGTGTCAGGCTAAAAAAAGGGCTTCATGCCGTGCCGTCGTGCCTCTGGCTGCATGGTCAACTATATCCGCGCCTTCGTTGGTCCTTGCGCGCGCTCCTCGTGTCGTTCGCTGTCACCGCGTCCAGGTTTGTCTTTTGCCTTGTTTAGATTGGGGTTAGGAATCAGTATTTGGCACTGTAGCACTTTCGTTTGTATTTGTCAATTATTGTCCAATCATTGCCTAACTAGGCTCAAAAGATTTGTCTCGTAATTTACAATTAAACTGTATAATTAGTTATTTTTTTATCTACATTTAATATTCCATACATGTGTCCAAAGATTTGATGTGATGGAAAGAAAGTAAAAAAACTTGCAATCTAAACAAGCCTTGGTTTCAAAAAGAATTGTCCAGGTTTGTCTTTTTCTTTTCTTTTATTTTACCAAGAAGAAACTCCTCGAGTTCAGTAAAATCTTGGCGTCAAGCGAACAGGGCCGATCTTGATACTACGGTCAGCGTTGCGAAGTGTGAACCCGCAGACTTTTTTTTATGTTCCTTTGCTTTACCGATCGATTTTTTAGAGTAACTTAACTTTAATTACAGGAGTATTAAAGGTAACGTAATCCGATCGCGGTCGTCCTCGTGCAAGTGGATGGATGATGAGAGAGGTTGGGAGCGACCTGTCAGAGGTCATGTGCAGTAGCAGTAGCGGGTGGCGGGGACGACGACGACGACCTCCGGCGACCTGTCTCGGGGCCACCATCCAGGCTCCAGCCCTGTCTGTCGCTGTGCATCAGCGTGCGCATGTGCCATACTATGCCGCTGCCTGCTGAGTTCGATACACGGTTGCTTTCAAAAACGTGGAAAACAAAAGGCCAAGGCCAGCATTTTTTTAATCCCAAAGTACACAGAGGGCCACACATCAGTTCCATCTATGATCTATCGTCCAAAGACTGCTACAAGATCACGAAACAGCATGTTGCACAACATCACGATGCAACGATTAGTGAGTGCATCACCGTAACCGTAACACTGCTTAACCTGAAAGCAGCAACAATGCTTCTCTGGAAATGGCTGATTAGGCAAGGTCAAGTCCGATAATAAGGATCCAAGTAGCATTATATCCATGAACCCATCATCCTCCGGCGCCCCGTTCGCTTGGCTGAAATTGGCTGAAAAACACTGTTTCGGTTGAAAAAAGAAGGCGAATAAGCCGGATTATAAGGTAAGGCGAACGGGAGAACTGAACAAGCATAGAAAAAAACAGTGCAAGTCAGTCAAAACCTTGGGAAACAAAGTGCAATGGATGGGGCACTGGACAGCACTGCAGTACCGGTCCCCAGATGCCCACGGGATAAGACCAATGGCTTGTTTGTTTGGTCGTATTTGACTTATAAGCCATGACTTATCAGCCAACGAATAGTACTTTTCTCTCACACCAAATCAGTAAACACTACTTTTAGCCATGGCTTATAAGCCAAACCAGCCCAAACGAAATGGAGTGGGCACCCCCAGAATGCACCTGATGACTCATGAAAGACTGGATATACGCTGCAAAAATAAAAAAGAAATTTACCAAAATGTTTTTTCCTCATGTCTCAGCAGTACATGCTAGTGTCAGGCACACGGGCTCCCAGCTTTCTCCATTTCCTTTTTCTGAAGAAAGCGCCGTTATGTTACGGTACATCCAGTTCTGGACCATCCGGGCTCCGGCTCCGGAGCACCCATAGGGCAAGGCCAATGCAAGAAGCATTGATTGTTAGCCCCAGCTAAAAAGTTGCAATCCACGTAGACATCGATAAATGAGGCCTCTATCTTCACAACGTAGGCCTATTGTCCTTGATTCTCGAACCCACCTTTATATGTCATACTAGCAGTCCAAAGCACATAGAAACATAGGACAATCTCCAACGCCCACTTTACTGGTTGCCCCAACCTTTTGTCAGGCAAGGCTACTGTCTCCTCTGCAAGACAATCCAACGCTCTGCAAGGCTACTATCCTAGCTAATCTGGAGCATCGGTGCGGACGTGGAGTCTCGGCCAGTACTCCAGGATGGCAGTGTTGGGTTTGAAGGAACAGGAGGGGCAAAGCCCCTACTGAAATTTATTAAAAGGAAGAAAAAATAAAGAGATTTCAAGAGTTTTTGGAAAAGAACACTAAACTAAGCAGACTAGACTAGAACTAAGAGGTCTCAGAGGACCAGAAAAGAGAGGAAGAAGGGGGGCAAATCCACTCCCAAGACAAAGAGAACCGCGGGAACTTTTAGAATTACATGGACTCTAACCATTGAACAAAAGCAATTTCTGATCTTCTTTCAACTCTGAAACAAAGCAGAGTTAATTCTTTCTTTAAGTTGACTTTGCACTTCATAACACTTGGTTGGAGGCCTTTGAAAATCAAATCATTTCTCTCTGTCCAAATGCTCCAGCAAAGCAAGATGAAAACTTCCATAAAGAACTCTTTGCTAAAGATCAATTTGAAAGATTCAACTATTTGAAATCTTGAAAGAGCATCAATAGAGTGGAAGGCTATGAGATCCCAGCAGCTAGCAGCAAAAGGACAGTGAAAGAAAAGATGTTCCAAGGATTCTTCGACTTGGCTGCTGCAAAGCACACAGTTATAGCTCTCCAGTACCATATTTTTCCTTCTCAAAATGCTTCTTGTACTCAACCTGTCTTGGAGTAGCAAGGAGCAAAAGACTCTGTGTTTTAGCTGGCAGAAAGATTTCCAGAGCCAATTGAAGGCTTGATGTGCTTCTTTCTGTCCTACCAAAGCTTTGTAGGCTTTTGAGGATGAAAAAAGACTTGAACCCTAAATGTAGCTCCAGGAGTCATTGTCTTCAGTCAAGTTTAAATTCTGAATCATATGAACTATCTGATGTAGTTGAGTATAGGCCTCAACGGAGAGTGGTAAATAGAAGAGATTTGAGATCTCATTCTGATGGCAAACTTTTCATAAGGTTGTAGCTTTATTCTTTGCAAAGGAGTGTAATTCTGGAAACTCCAACCTTGGCACTGAGTTATTCCACTGATCTTCCCATAAAAGTACACTTGAGCCATCTTGAACTGAGTTGGGGACAGCCTATGGCACCTGCTATTTACAGGGGCATGAATCTTCATCTTCTTCTCCATCCATAGGCCATACCCATAGGGCATCAACTTGCCATTGCTGACATTGTACTGACAGCAAGCAAAGATGATTCATTGTTTAGTTGTCAGCAAACAAAATGCGCTTACATATTGATTATAAACACAACATTTTATTGAACCAAAAAGATCCCTGTATACATGTACATAACATACAATCTGCTCGTCACCATTCCAAGCATCCATACAGAGGCATATGGCCATATGAGCAACACACAAGCTTTGTTTGGATGAAGCCATCGTCCGGAAACCAGGGCACAAGCATTTTCAAGCTCCCACCGACCGGAGTCAACCATTCAGGCCCAAGTTCTTCCTCGTCTTGCCGACGAAAACATCCCCAGATTTGATCTTGCCTGGCAAGCACCCGCAGAGCGTCAGCAAGGGTAACTGAAGCAGGCCTTCCTTCCTTCCAAGACAGACGAGTGCCAGCGGGTAACTGGTGCTGTAAGTTGCCAGTTTGCTGTTGGGCAAACCCTTGATCAGTAACTTCAGGTTCTTCGCCACTAGCAGGGCGTGCTTGTGGGTGTTGTACGCTTGTTTGATTTCCTGAACATTAATGGATATTAGTGCCAACAACTTCAGTGTTTTTGCGATAACGTTGCTAGTTCCAACATTAAAGATCAATGATGCTCTATGGGGATCCTTTTTTATTTCAACCTAGGGTGCTCCATGGACAGTATAAAAAATTAAGAAACATGAATTGTAATGATCAGTAATCAGTATCCACTAGACAGACAAGTCTTCATCCGGAGCATCATAATGAATGAAAAGGAACACCTTTAATAGTTCATATCATCCAACTGCCAAGAATTAGGTTACTTCAGATTAATCACTACTACATTCAAACTTATCACAAGCGGTTCGTAAAACCCATCACTAGCGCTTTTCGGTCTCAGCAGTAAGCTGTCGGTGGCGATGATATTATCATCACAGGCGGTTTCGAACCGGCGGTGATAATAGTTCATCACAGTCGGTTCGTATTACCAGCCGGCGGTGATTTGAATTTTCAAAATTCTCAAAAACGGGCCAAAAAATAGCAATTTTTTTTGTTTCAATCCTGTAAAGCCCCCCACTAGGTCTAGCTTCATGGTACCAGGAAGCTGCTTCAGCTCTAACTCTACGCTATTTTTCATGGTACGCGGTGCTCGGATTCTGCTCCTCTAACCACTCTGCTCTAACCACCCCACCCCTAGGTTACTTGTGTCCATATAGCATATTCATTCCCTTAATATTCACTTTTCAGGATTTAAAATGAATATTTAGAACCCTAAACAGCTTCAGATGAAAAAGTCATAAACTACAAATTTATTGTTTTAATCGAGATCTATAACTTTGATTTTGATTGTTTTGCCATCCGAGATCGTTTAACAAATTTGAATTTCAAAACGTCAAAACTTCAGTCAGACTTCTGGGACCTCAAATGATTTTAAATGAAAAACTCATCAACAACAAAGTTGTTGTTCTCAACAAGATCTACAACTTTGGTTTTGGTCGATTTTTCATCCAAGGTTGTTTAAAAAAAATTGGTTTTTAAAATTTAAAATTTCATATACAAATTTAAAACTATAAATGATTTCTAATGAAATAGTTATCCATTACAAAGTTGTATATCTCATCGAGACCTACAACTTTAGTTTTGGTCATTTTTTCATCTAAGATCGTTTGTACAATTCGAAAATTTTGAATTTTCAAAATTTGAGTGCTTCGAACAGAAGTCTAGGACTGTAAATGGCTTCAAATGAAAAAGCCATCAACTACAAAGTTGTCAATCTCGTTGAAGTCTACAACTTTTATATAAAGTTTGTTTTCATATGAATTTATTTGGAAAAGTTATGAATTTATTTATACTGCAGCATGATTATCACCGCCGTATCATACAACAAGCTGCCGGTGAAAATGTCTTCACCACTGGTTCATATGGCGAGGCGACGGTGATGAGGAGCACATTGTCACCGCCGGTTGGTAAAACAAAGCGGTGGTGATAGTTATCAACCCACACGTTCTTACGAATCGGCGGTGATACTCTCATCACCAACAGTTTATATTACGAACCATTGGTGATAGCTATCACCATCGTTTTTAATGATACCAGCAGTGATAAATTCGTTGGTGATAGATTAATTTGTAGTAGTGAATCATTTAGATTATTATCTAACCGCCAAGATGACGGAAGGGCATGGGTGCAACTAGGAGATGATTTTCAAATATCAGTGGTCTCCCCTTAACTAAAGTCATGTGAGTGTTCATGTGTCATGATGGTTCAGTACATCGGTGGGTGTGAATGGGACAGTGCCAAAATGGCTGAAGGTTTTAGGAGTAACCATAAATGAAGCGTGTCATCTGCAAAACAATTGAAGTCTATTGTCGACAAAAGATACTCGACAGTCCTCCAAGGGATATTTCACGAAGATAGATTGATCGACAGAGGTGCGCGTGATCAGGAACTAGACGGTGACACAAGGCACAGAGAGAGCGATTTAGACAGGTTCGAGCCGTCTGATCGACGTAATACCCTACGTCCTGTGTCTTTGTTATTTTGTATTAATGAAATGATTTCGAGGGCGGTCCTGGCCGCCTTAGATAGTCCGGGGGCAGGGTTACAAGTCGGTTAGATCTAGATCTATTCGGCAATATGGTAAGTATTTACAAGGAATACGGCATCTATCATATCTAAACAGATCATTCTCTATCTTCAAGATTCTTTTGATTGTCTTGCGGTGCACGCCGACCAGAGCCGAGCACCGTAGGCCTTGATCTTATGGGCTGGACCTCCCCTGGTGGTGCGGCCCATGTCTTGTTCTAAGAATACCGGGGGTCATATTCCCCACAGCTAGTCCCCGAGCGCCTTGTATCCGCTTGACGAAGCCGTGTTGATCAAGTCCGAGCAATTTAACATGAAGCCGATCAGTTTTGCTAACAATCTGGACGGTGAAAGTCAAAGCCGACCAGTTAAACTGGTGACCTAGGCGGTGAAAGTCGTATCCGACCAGTTAATCTGGTGAAAATCGGAGCCGATGATGAACTTAAGCGGCGTGCACTCCCATTATATTATAGACAACAAATGTGTACTATAGTGCTGGAATCTAGCTTAAGTATAGACTGTTGTCAACACCATTCTGCTAGATGGGAGAGGCCTTCCATGGCAACCATAGATTCAATCTCTTCCACGCTCGATCCGTTCCACAAGTAGCGCCAAAGTGAGCAACGTCTTAGCGATACCATCCCAGAGGATGATGCCGAGGCCTCTTATTATATTGCCAGAGATATTCACCTTTATCTAGTAGCCATGATCCCGGGGGCCAGGCCTGCCTGTTATACTGATTAATTAAGCAGGTAATGCACCATTAACATTGATCTTCATCCATTGTGTAAGGTGAAGCTACAATAATTCCTGGGCATTCCTAGGATACCTAGCTTTTGTGCCAAAAAAAAATCAAGTATACAGTACATCTATGTATAGGCCAATATTAGGTTTAATTCTCAATTTTTTACATGATAGTTCTGCTCCGAGCCACCCCATTTTGTCCCTACCATTGTCAAACCAGCCCATTAGGCCGTGTCTCCATGAATTCTCTCCTCTTGTCATCATACACACGCAACGAGATGTGACTACCCCCTCTACTCTCCACTCTTGTTCACCGAAATTGTTGGCTCACCTAAACCTAGACTCGGATGTCTTGCGGCGTTGGGTCACAACAAGGACAAGGGACCCTAAATAAAGAAGGATAATTGTAAATTTCATTGAGAAGTGAAATATACTAGCTGAAAACTTTAAAGCGGTTGCTAAGGCAGTTTTGAACAATAACTCAAAGAATTGTAAGTTGACTGCTCTCGAAATAGAAAGGAGATAGCTTATGCCAAAGAAATAGTTTGGCTTGTTATTGAGGACCTTGGTGGTGAATATTTTTCGGCACTTGCCGATGAATCTAGTAACATGTGTTGGCATTCTATAAGCATAAAATTGTGATTTTTTAAAGCAACTTTCCTTTATCTCATGGATGTCTTAGAGTTGAACAATTTATGCCTTTAGTTATCGGCAATGTACTACTGAACTATATTTTGGACTTTTGCATTAAACTCTTTTTTGTTTGGGAAGTGAGGACACACCAATCTAAAATCCTTTTTTGTTTCTTAAGTTCCACCATAAACTCTTGCTTCTTGCTTTTTTGCTTTAATTAATAAATTCAATCTGTAGGGGCCGCGGCCCCTCCAGTCTCCTAAAAAAAAATCTAAAATCCTGAGTCCACCCCTGCTCTGTCTAAGCTTCATTTTTTTACTCAACTAACTTCGGTTTTGTGCTAAGATCTCTCAATGTCGACAGATGGTATGTTGGCTTCCTCTGATATTTCAAACTGAATGTGCAAGTTAAAACCTTTGAAAGGTAGTAAGAAGCTAGCATGACTATTGTAAATGAACATTGTGTACACAGAAGGTTGATATATAGTTAGACAAACCCCCAATGCCGGAAGAGGAGAGGCAGTAGCACGTATATATAATTAAGTAGGCCAGGTGAGCAGGTTTGCAAAAAAGTTAATATAAATACGGTAGTAGAGAAAGCATCGAGCGAATTAAGTAGGCCAGGTGAGCAGGTTTGCAAAAAAGTTAATATAAATACGGTAGTAGAGAAAGCATCGAGCGAAAAACTGTATGCTTCAGCGGTAGAGGGGAGCGAAGGGAAAACAATTGGCTGTACGCATGCACGCAAAACACATTCAAGAATATGGTCAGGTAGCAATTTAGTCTCGCGTGTCTACACGGTAAAGGCAACGCAAATTAAATTACTTTGGACCACGTTTGAGATGAGCCAACTGTGCAGGTGCTTATTGTTCATTGAATTTTTTTTCAGACGATGAGCACTAAGAATAAACATATTGGAGAACCAGGAATTTAAGTAGCTTTTTCAGGAGTAAGCTTTATGTATCATAACCTGATACACGCAATTACAATGGAGAAAGTAAGAAAAAAAAGGAAGAAATAAAACTCAGGGTCTGTGTACTATAGAAAAGCTATAAGCTGTTTGCTTAAAAAACTATAAAATCTAGCTCATGTCTCTATCTCCCATGAAATAGTTGTGAAAAATCTCTCTATTTCCACCATTTGAAAATGCTGAAAGGCAAAAACAGACAGTGGTTTAAAAGAGCAGCTTTACTTTCCACCCATTTCGTTGATATTCTTCTTTTTGTCAGTAGAAGTACTTTCTACAAGCCGTGTCTATAAAAAAGAATGAAACTCAATGCACTTTAAGCGGGAGGGTTTCTCCTTACAAAACGGTTCTAGCTTTTTAGAATATTCTACACTAAGTTGTTTTCTCTCTCTTTAAGAATAAACTAGGAGTCGATAAAGCTACTATTTCTGGATTCATTGGTTCCGGCTCCTCCGGAGTAGTCAAAGCCAAAAGCGCCCAACTAAAAAAAAAAGCCTAAATATAGGATGTTGGATGGTTCTGAGTTATCCAATCTTTCCATTAAAATCCTATATGCTGCACTAGCGAGTCGACCGAATGATGGCGTTGCTGGTGGCTGAGAATTTTGCTAAACGAGCTCGACTGATGAGGCGGTAGACTGGAGCTATAAAGTCATGTGTCACAACCGGTAGCTGTAATGATTTCTCAGTTTTCCTTGTTTTGTCATCCTTGTTGATATTGGAGAGCAGAAATCATATTTGTTTATGTGTTATCTTAAGTATTCACTACCGGACTCAGGCTCTTTGCCGAGTACCTGTGACACTCGACAAATCCCCATATACACTCGCCAAAGAGCACTCGGCAAAGCCGGTGACGGCAAATGCCTCTTTGCCGAGTGTCTTTTGTCGGGCACTCGGCAAAGGCTTTGCTGAGTGCCCGTAAACCACTCGGCAAAGAAAAGTTGCCTGACGGTGACGATCGCTTTGCCGAGCGTCTGACCGAGGGCACTCGGCAAAGCCCGCCCTCTTTGCCGAGTGCCAGTCCTACTACACTCGGCAAAGGTGGCCACTTTGCTGAGTGCCTAATGGGTGGCACTCGGCAAAGGCAAGGAGGCTTTGCCGAGTGCCTTACTTGTGGCACTCGGCAAAGCCTCCCTGCCTTTGCCGAGTGCAATGGCCATAGCACTCGGCAAAACTGGACACTTGGCAAACTTCCTAGCTTTGCCGAGTGTCTTGGTGATTGCACTCGGCATAGCTGGACCTCGGCGGTGCCTTGTCCATATACAAGTCATGATAACTTTGTGCTAGTTTTGCACTGCTCTCAGCCATTTTAAAAAAAATCCCCATCACTAGAATCATCAGACTCACTTGAAGACATCTGTGAATATTGACATAAATGAAATGTAAGATACAACTGCCATACATAAATGAACCGCAAGAAAATAAAATATAGCATACAACTGCCATACATAAATGAACTGCAAGAAAATAAAATATAGCATACAACTGCCATACATAAATGAACTGCAAGAAAATAAAATGTAGCATACATGCGACAAAAATAAAATGTAGCATGCAACTGCCATACTCTCACTACCATTTCTACTTTTCATATTTATCATTGTACTTCCTCCTAAGTAAATTGAACCTAATCTCATTAGTAGGCAAGGTCATGAACATCTCCCTTTGCTCCTTCTTCACAAACAGTTCAGTTGCAATGTAATGTTCATTGCTATCATAGCCGGCCCCACAAGCAATCACAACCTCCATCACTTCATCAATAGAGTATTTTCCATGTCTCTTCGAAACATATTCATTGGCTGAACTTGCCATACTGTTTACTGCTTCTTGAATTAGGAGTGCATTTCCAGACTTCACCTTCTTGCCACTTCTTTCAACAGGCCTAGCCAATCTCTTGCCACTTGCAGGTGGAGGAGAAATACTAATATCCTCCTCTTGTGTTTCAGGAATGACATCATCATCTTGTGGCTCAAAATTGGTTGCCTCCTCTTATGTCTCATCAACATTTTCAGTTGCTTCAACATTCACAACATGAGGAGACCAATGATCAATACCAATAGTAGTGATGTCAGCAAAACACTTGGCTAAGTCATCTTCATTCTCAAGGCCCTTCTTTATGAACTTTCCACAACCTGAAATGTCCTGAAATAAGCAAAACAACACATATTATTATAAGTATTATCAACAGATTAGACATATGGAAAACAAATATAGCAAAATTTTTGAACAAACTTACAGCTCTAGCTTTTTTCCACCATTCATCATCCATAGCAATAGTCTTCTTTATAGAATCCCAACCAATCCCTGTTTCCCTCAGCATTAGTTTCTTCCATGCCTTGAAATCTTCCTTCAACTTGTCCCATTTGTTCTTTATCTAAACCTTGGTAACCACAATTCCAGTCTGTTCTTTGAATCCTTTCTCAGCCTCAGTATAACCAAGTACATTCAAGTGTGTGTTTGGCCGATTTCCTTTTCCAACTTGTTTGGCAAACAACATACACAGCACTTGAATGTTCTCCGAGTTCCAATCAATTTCAGGCATCTATCGAGCTCACAAATTTCATATATTAGGTTCTCATTATGCTGAGCAATTTCAACTAGAATATACTGAACCGCCAACAGGCTATTTTCAGCAATCTAGAACTACAATAGGTTCTCAGCTGTTGGATTAAGGTACTCAGATTGGTATGCACTTGCAACTCATCAGTTAAGACTAATGTCAAATGCAAATACAACTCAAATTCAAAGAGATTGCCCAGCCGGAGAGCAGCAGATCAACCCCTTTGCTTTTTTTTCATCCGCTCAGAAACAAAGCAACATGAGCCATGACCTTCAAATCTAGGGGCTGGAGCAATGAAGCTACAACCACCATGGTCAGGGGCAGGGATACAGATACAATTAGCCAACTAGCCATGAATGTAATATAGAAATCCAGAAAAGAATCTAAGCATTGAGCACGTGTTGGATAGAGATGGAAGCAGACAGAACTGCATCATAGAATAGTTCATTCATGTAGCAAAATTTTTAGCTAGCAATGCTTCTGATTTCATTCAGAGAATGGATAGTCACTGACTGCAAGGTACTAAAATCAACAAAGCAGGCACCATACCTTGGGGGCCTCTGCGGACGGCTGTTGGCGGGCCTCTGCGGCCGTCAGTGGGGGGCTGCGGCCGGCGGGGGATCTCCGGCGGCGTGGGGCAGCGGCCGACGTCGGGGCTTCTGCGGCAGGCGGCGGGACTCGTGCAGACGTGGATGGAGGCGGAGCTAGGCGGTCGGGTGGGGGATCTCCGGCGTCGGGGCTTCTGCGGCCGGCGTCGGGGCTTCTGCGACAGGCGGCGGTCCTCGCGTAGACGTGGCGGGAGGCGGAGCTTCTGCGGCCGGGCGGGGGATCTCCGGCGTCGGGGCTTCTACGGCCGGCATCGGGGCTACTGCGGCAGGCCTCGTGCAGACGTGGCGGAGCTACGCGGCCTGACGGGGCTAGGAGAACGGCAGCAGGGCTCGGCCGGCCGGCGGTGGGGGTGGACGGCGGCCGCCTGTCTGCCTGGCGGTGGCGGAAACCCTAACGGGCGTTCTCTCGAGAAGAGGACAGAGGGAGGCTCGGTACGGGGAAAATGAGATGCGCCGGGGGGGCGGGGGAGGGGGGACTTGGAGAATAGAAGCGAAACGTTTTTCTGTGTAACCAGTGGCATTGGTAGGTAATTACCCACCAACTCTACGAGGAGGTTCAAAAGAGAGGGTTCTGGAGCAGCAAAAGAGGTGCTCCAAAACTCCACCTCTATTTACACTACAGCTCCATGAAGTTAGCAGCTCCATGGAGTTTTGGAGTTGGGGTGTTTGGCTTGATTTTTTGATGAAGTTACTGGAGTTTAGGAGTTGAGCCATGCCAAACATGACCTATATCAGCCTATCAATGCCTCCTTGGAAACACAGGAATAGAAAACCGTCACTTAGAGCACCCGCAATGGTATAACTAATTACCAACTCTAAGTCAACTTCTTTAATAGTGTTAATTTTTAGCATATAACTCATAACATAGATAGTCCTACATGACACTCTTCCATGATCTTGAAATATGTCTATGAGTGTAGCTCTTGATCAATAGCTAGATTTTCTCTCTCTTCGTTAAAATATAAAAAAACTATTTAGATAGAGCAACTCCAAGAGGCTCTCTAAATCTTTCTTAAATACTAGGAATATAGATTTTTGTGAAAAAATACCCTCTAATAGCTTGTCTAAATGGTTATCTAAATATAGCCATCTTCTATTTTAGATTTCTCGCTAACCAAAAATAGAAGACGAGAATGACTCTGCAGAGTGCGCATGAGATATAGAAAAACTGTTGGAGAGTGAAAAGATATATAAAATGATTTTTCAGCCAATTTTAGCCAAAATTCAACAAGCCGAACGGGGCCATATAAAACGATTTTTATGTAAATGACTCTCTAAATAATCATTTAGAAAGTGCGATTTGAAACTGTTTCTGAATAGCTAGCCAGCTCACCGTTGCTTTTACCAGGGAAAGACGATCGGCCGAAGAGGGAATATCGTGTCACATATGAGAAGTAGGAGGGGATGAAAACTAAACGAGATTTGTTAATAAGTGGGAAACCAAACAAGATTTCTTAACATGAGGGGATGGACCCTAAGATCTTAAAATTCCGTTCTTCCTATCCTTACACAATTCGTGTGTTTTCTGTTCCTTTTATTTTCTCGTGTATTGAAGACTATCGTATAACTCGTACAGGAATTTTATGAAATTAGAATAATTTTATAGGAAAAAACATAGCATCCAGGAGGGAATCTCATGTTCCCAACAATGCCCTAGGGGCAGTCCGTACTCACCTCTCTTAACTTCAGATCCTTCAGTCTGATCAACTTCAGATGACAAGCTAGGGCTATCAAATACTCCAATAACTAATGCAGTAAGAGCATCTCTAGCACAGTCTTGAGTATATGAGTAACCTGACCAAAAACTATGTTCTAGTAGCCCCTTAACTTTGGCTGAGCATCCAAATCCTTCCTCCACCCCTATGTTCCTGGGGCTTAGCTTCAGGCGCCCCCAAACCTGTCACTCTACGCTAGTCGCGTATCAGCTCGGCCTTGCATTCCTCCAGTGGCTTCTCTCTCGAAACCGCCTCCGCCCAACGCCGCCATCCGCCTCCTCCCGAGCGAGGCTGTCCTGGCCGGCTCCCTCTCCTCTCCGGCGAGGTCACCACGACCGACTCCCTTCCCCCTCAGGAGCCTGGGCAGCTCCCTCCTTAGCGTGGTAACCACCGCCCCCGACCATGGCGAAGCCATTGGACGCGGGTCCTCTCATGTATTCTCTCTCCCTCCCCTCCCCTGAAGCCCGGCAGCTCCCTCCCCCACGTGGCAACCATCGCTCTCAACCGCAGCGATTATCTCAGGATGAAGCCACCCGACGCAATACTCACGTATTATCTCGTGACAAAGCCACCTGGCATGGCGACGCAGTTCCTCTCAAAAGTGGAGACTGTCATTTTAGAGCTACGCAATACTCACGTATTATCTCGCGACAAAGCCGCCTGGCACCGCGACGTGGTTCCTCTCAAAAGTGGAGACTGTCATTTTAGAGCTCCTGGTAAAGTTGCTCTAATGAGAGAATATTGATCTGCTTTCGTTTTTATGTCACGGCAACTCAGTTTTAAGTCAAACATTAGTATCTTTGACCATCCATTTAAAAATCCTTATAGTTTCATGACATATTTTTAACTATCCATTTTAAAAAAAACTTATAACTTCAGTACATATTAATTATAATATTATGAAAGTATTCTTTATAGAATCCAATAATATAAATCTTATATCATGAATCTAGATATTTAAAAAAAACTGTGGTCAAAAATATTAATGTTTGACTTAGAACAAAATTAACACTGACATGTAAAAAACGGAAGTACTCTGAAAGGTGTCCAAACTGTTCATGGTCCATCGAGTAAATATTATGGCAATCCTCATAATCGTTTCTAACAATAGAGGATTAACGGTAGTATCGAGTATATAACAATGGAATGTACTGGGGCATCATGCATCACAGAACCCACTGCAAAGTTGACTGAAAGCTTAACTTGACCATTCCTAAAATACAATACAATTCTACAGCTTGTACAAAATTTGCCTGTGGCCACTACTAACATCAGTCACGATTGAAAACACAAAAACCAATGTATGCCACCTCGGATGAAGACCCATCAGTCAGGAGTTCAGATAGGTGCCTGCAGAACAAAATAAGCGTTTATTTTTGGGGAATGCAAAATCATCAATTGTGCAATCATCACGAGAATCAACATAACATTCACCACGCACAAATAGTAGTAAAAACTTATCAATAAGAATGCCCGTACAAAATACATAACAATAGCACAAATAACCACTCACCTGGGGCATAGGAAACTACAGGCTTGCAACTAAACTAACTCTTGTCACTTTTCTTCTTTCTTTTATGCTTTGGTTTGATAGCATCTTTTAGACTCTTTGGCGATCCAATTTCCTGGGACTCATCAGACTCTCCAGCAGCCACAGCACTTGATGTGTTCACCTCAGCATTAGATGATTCAGTCATTGGTTGGGCATCCTCGTGGCTGCTGACCTTGACGATAGTTGGTGGATCTGCATGATGTGAAGCAAATAAGTGAATCCAAACGAGAGAGAACCAATCTTGGCAAAATATTCTTCAAGAAAGATTACAGCAAGTTCCATATGTCAAATCAAAATGACTGAAAACTAAAGGATGACTAGAGACTGGCAGGAGGCAGAATTATAGACATCAGAATTTAGAAGGATTCAGTTTGTGTAATTATTTCTACCAGCCCTATAAAAAGTAGTATGAAAACATGACTAGAAAGTAGAAACAGGGGAAAATGACACGCCATAATGATGATATTTAATCATAAATGAGCATTAAAAATGCCAACCAAAGAATGACTCCAAGTACATCACAGAGAGGTGTTATGGAGAGTTAGCAAGCAAGAAGAAAACCCATAACATGTAAACAAAATTATACCCGGCATATCAGAAATTCTGAGGGAGCTTAATGAAACTCCTTTAGAATATGGATCCCTACATGACAAAAACCAGGACCAGTTGGCAAAAAACTTGTGTCAAGCAAATGTTTATGCTAAATACCTAGAACTTAGGAAACAAAACATCAGACCAACCACTACCAATTTGATGGGCCACCAATGAATGTTGATGTTTGTTTGTGTTTAGCAATTCGGTCCCCAGTCAAGGGTGAATTCCTTTTTATACTTTGATGGTTCTCATCACCTTTGCTTATCTGCTGAACGTCCACAGTTTGCTTTTCCAATTCACCATCACCTTTGTCCTCCATAATTACATCAGTGACACTAATTTTCTGAGGAACCGAGGTTGGTAAACGTTTTACTTTCTTTAAAGCTTTCTCGGTGGTGTATGAGTCTACCTGAAACAGAATACAGCCATACGATTAGTAATGAAATACAAAGCCAACCATGGAATGAAAATCATAATCTGAATAGCTTCACATTCCATGAAACATTCAAAGACATGTAAACTACAATAACTTAGCCATTTAAAAAGTACAGTTAGTAACGGGATTCTCTGTTCTACAACCTCACATCCCTTCTGGCCTTCTCCCTCCTCTCACGAAATAGTCAACCACGACATGTGGGCCCACCAGTACCACCTCATCCAGCACAACCTACGACTAGCTGTTCACCCTCCTCCCACCCAACAAATCAGATTCATCCAGTGCTTGAGGTCAGGATGACTGCCAAGACAATCCCCCAGCCACCACGGTTAGGAATGCAAGAGGCACAGGTTGAGCCAAGTGTCCGCTGGGACAGCGCGCGCTGCAAACCCACCAGAATCCACATTATGGCCGGCATAGTTTTAGCAGTGCTATGCGGCCAGCCCACGTAACCCAGCGGCGCCGCAACCCGCGTCTGCAACCCAATGGTGGAGAACCCTAGCACCAGCCTTCCGACCACTTCGCCATCGGCTCAGCACCCAGTCATCGTCCTCAGCCTTGCCGCCATCGCCGTGCCCTCTGGTTGCGATTGTGCATGATTCATCATCCTCATCCATTCCATCTGGGCACCAAATCTGATTCCTCTTGTTTCTTGCAGTAGCCCTTCAGATCCACTGCAGCCTGAGCTGGAGCTGCTGCGACAACCTCAGCCCCCTGCTGCGGCGACCACAACCGCTACATTTTTTGAGAACCCAATAAGGTTTGCAACAATATCATAATTCAATATTAAGTTGCACTTGTCTAGCCGTTGTGTTAGGCCAGTCTCAGTGGGGAGTTTCATCTCCCAGTTTCCAAGACTCAATGTGTTGGAAACAGTATAGATGAGTTTCATCACCATGAAACTCATTTCATCCCATGAAACTTTTATCATCTCTCTCTTCATCTATTCCATGCCATGTCAGCTCATTTAATGCCATGAAACTCCCATTGAGACTGGCCTTATTGGTTTATTTATTTAATCTAGCACTGTTTTTGTCTCAGCTAGTAGCAGCGGTTCAGTATGAACTATGAAGCTAGCAGAGACTTGGAGCTCTTTTTTTGCATGGTTAGTTGGGTTTGCCCCATATTTTTCCTTACAACTAGGTTTTCTAACTTGCTATTATGTTTTAAATCGGGGGGTGGCTACTTCCAAGAAGACAATGAGATGAAAATGTACATCACTAATGTTGCAGATGCTTAAAATATGTAAATATTGTCTCATTAGATACACAAATAACTTAATAGTTTAATTTATTTTTATTATTGTAATAAATAAGAACATATTTATCACTAGAAATATCATTGTCATGTTTTTTATTTTCTGATTTTTTTAGGATTTTGTTGAAGTATGTAAGATGGAATGTAAATTTGAGCAAGTTTGAGATGAAGTTAATGTGAGTGAATCTGCTAGCTATCTTATTCTGTGTCTTGTGGCTAGTGGTCAGCAAGCAGGTGTTGTTTTAGGTGTGCGCTTTCCAGTCGCGAGCTTTATGGCACTGTGCGAGCTGCCACAAAGCCCGCAAAAGCTAGTCGTGCTGCGCGGGCTGCCGCATATGCCTGTGAGCTCTCTCACGGACACGGGGCAGGCTGACCACCGCCGTCCCCTTGTAACCCTAACCACAGTGGTTCCCTGCCTCTACTCATCATTCTATAGCACCTGGCTTGCCCTGAGAAGGTATGTGCCACTACTGTCAATCTGAGATACACCTCTCTTTCCCCTCAGTTATCTCCACCCAGCTTTCTGCCTTAATTTCTTCACGTCATATTTAAAACACGAACTTGGATGGCATGTTTATATTGATTTAGCTCAGACGAGGCAGCAATATTTATTTGAATCCAGTCTAGCTCAATTTAAGGATGAATCAAGTGACATGTTTATTTTCAAGCCCACAGAAGAATCAATAAAAGAGCCAATAATTGCATATGATATTCATTGCGTTGAAAATGTGAGTGCATTGGTTTTATGTATGGGGATCCAATAATACAGCTATGCATTCTAGGCCTCCAGGCAATGGAATTCAGTCCATGTGGCTGTTCATCGGACTGTTGTTACTTTGTGTGTCTAGCTCTATGTAAACCCAAAAGCTAATTCTAACGTTCTCTCCACAGCTTTCTTTTTTGGTTACACAGGCTCACAGGTCCTGCTAATGTAGAGTAAGATAATGTAGTGCCGCTAACCAGTTGATCATAAGGTAATTTGTGTCCTCCTCTGGAGCATCAACCTTTGCAGTAATTGCTTTGGTAGTTTGCATCACTAAATTTGCATCTGTATCTATAGAGTGGAGAAACTACTGCTATTAGGGAAAATATTTCTATTGTGGTTAAATATGCAAAGCAATCTGCTTCAAATGCTGATGTAGTATAGGCGAACATTTTCCAGCTAAGTAAACATGCAATGGAATCCCTATGTAGGTAGAGAAAGAATCTCTTTATGCAAAAGTCCCAATCAAATTTAACTATAACTTATGTCACATCGTATGCATGATTTGATTTGAACTTTGTTGAGAACCATGTAAACACATTGGCACCTCAGCTAGTCATCAATCTGATGGCGCTTACTTACTGCTTTCTTTATTTTGCTTGTTATATCAGCAGCCTTTACCAAAGCAATTCTTAAACACTGCATGATAACACTTGACATGACACCCTCACCACCAGCTTTCTGGATGGCACAAACATCACCATTTGAGTTAACTGTAGCAGTCATCCTCCCTCCCATTACTGCTTCTTCCTTGTATGTGGGATCAACCTGCACAAAAAGGTCAGTTACTCAGCTGAGGATGCTAATACTTTCATGAAAATTGGTCAAGAACACTTCAATCTTAAATATTGAGACATACCACAATGTTGCCTTCACCAAAATATGCAAATGTTACAGCTATGGGCATATGATGTATTGTAAGAGGAAGCGGATCCCTAACCTGTAAAATACATCAAATCAGAACACAAGATAGTTGCAGTGGTCAACAAAGCAGGACAAAAAAGCAACCATTAGGCCAATACTGCAGTTGCACACTACAGAAAATTATGGGAGTCATACAAATTAGCTCATAAGGACATAGTAAAGTAGTGAATCTACTGATTTATAACGGAGCATGACCTTTGAGGGATATATTAGCAGCACCATATATAATAGAGCACATTGAGAGTGTATGCCTACCTCAGGATCATGCACTGTAACTTGCTGACCATCGTCCCCACCAACCGTGCATTCAGGCCTCCGGAAAGTAGATAAAGCTGCCAATGCAGCGATGTTAGCTGCATCAATGAGATTCCTATAATGGCGATGGAGAAGATTAGAACTGCAAGTGTTTACAAATTAATTACATCAGTAAACAATCTATAACTCGTTAACCCATACCCTCCATTATCCAAGATGTGAAGGTCGACACGCACAGACCAGACATGCTTCCCAGCAACAACACACAAGGACTCCATGTCAACAGCTCGACTCTCCCTGGAAAAGAAATACAAACACACATAAAATCCACATTATAAGGGTCCATGATTAAACCCCTTCTGATAAAGTACAGAAACAAGAATCAGGAGACCTAAGGCCACGGTCGATGACTCGGCCAAGCTCAATTGCTGATTCCCCAGGACGCCCAGGCTCGAAGGCTGGGTCGGCCATGGGTGAGAACTCGGTGAATATGGCCAGCGTCCCCTCGTTCGGCCTGTCACGGTATGGCTGCACCAGCTGAGCAGTCACGTAGCCCATCACGTGCGTCTCCCCGAGCTGCACCTCAGACGAGCCATCCTCCCTGAAGTTAACAACAACACCACCAATAAAGGATGTAAACCTACTCGTCAAATAAACGCCCAAATTGCAACGCGCCAGAGCAAAGCAAAACAAAGCCGCGGCGGCAACGAGATAAAATTGCGGGCTGTCAGCTAGGGACGAGGACGAATCTCAACCCATAGGAGCGGAAGCGAGCTGGGAAAAGCCGAATAGGTACAGTGGCGGAGCTCGGCTGGAAAGTTAGGTGGGGCGGACGCTCCCGGCGCCAGGACCTCCCACATTGCCACGCACACGGCCAGCGTCAGCGCCGCTCACCTGCTCGCCACCACCATCCCCCAATCCGTCCTCCATTACCTGCGGGGCTGCGCCCTGCCCCTACGCTGCGCAGCTCGCAAGCGGCGGTGGCGGTTCCCTGATGCGGAGGGGAGGCACGGCGATGGCGCGATGCGGAAGGGGATCGGGGAACGGGCGCGACCGAGCGAGACAGCTAGGGCCGGCGCCGAATTGGGGACGGGGAGACGGAGCTCCGCCTCTGAATAGGTAAGACGAGGGGAGCGGCGGATGTTACCTGCCAAAGGTTATCTTGAGTTTGCGGAAGTCGAAGGAGTGGCGGCCGTCGACGCGGAGGTCGGACTGGAGCGCGCGCTCGATGAAGTCGCGCTCGTTCACCGTGGGGCGCCACCGGAGGTGCTCCATGGCCATGGCAGGCGGCTGAGAGAGCTAGGGTTTTTCTATTCTTTTTCCTTTTTTTTTAACGGAGAGCTAGTATTTTTCGATCCGCCGTGTTAGCTGGGCGGGCGGGCTGGCTGGCTGGCTGGCTGGCTGGGCTGGGCTGGGCTGGCCAACTCAAAAAATACTGTTTATCTGAAGCAGCCAGCAGTACTTCTCTCTCACATAAACGAACCAGCAACGATACGAACCAGCAGTACTTCAAGTCGACGAAGTCACGTTCAGCCGTCTTCTTTTATTTCCCTTTTCGTTTTGCCGTCCCGTCCCGGAGTCCTGTGGTCCAGATCTGTCCATGGAGGCTTGTGGTTTGAGAAAAGGGCTGGGCTAGAAATTGTGATGTTCTGCCGGGCCAGGATACTCTATGTCGGCCGAGGCTTAGGATGGGCTCATTTGCCCCAATGCCCGGCTCGGAGAGGGGTGGAGGCTGGGCACATTACCCGTTACATGTTACCCAAATCCGAAATACCCGGACTTGGATCCGAAATACCCGATCACTAATTCGGATAGCAACTCTGAAAACCCAAAAATATTTTTGGGTAATTCGGGTTATATGGCTGGGTACCCGAACTACCCGTGTAACCCGAATTTTAGCTTTTTTTTTAGAATCACTCGAATTTTAGCTAAGGCCGTCGCAACTCGCAAACTCCCCCAAGTCTTCACGGGCATGGCCCAGCCCACCACCAAGCCAGTCTTCTAGAAATGTTATCAAAGAATTGTTGTTTGTTGCTTGTATATTTTTCTCTAAGAAATGTTGTCAGAAAACTGTTGTTTATTGCCGTAAAATGCAGCCAAAATTCTACTAAAATTGATGGTTTTTATCATTTCGGGTATAGCAGGTATTACCCGAACCCGAACACAAAATATCGGGTACCCAAAATTCAGGTGATGCTGTTCTAGGACAATCATCGGGTAGTATTTTTGAAAACCCGAATTTCTCAAAACCCGAACTACCTGTCCTGAATTTTTCAGGTAACCCAAATACCAAGGGGTGGAAAAAAACATTTCTAGAAGGGTTACCCGAGCTACCTCCTACCGGGGTGCGTGCGTCCTGCCGAGGAAGAGAGACCGGCGCGGTGGAGGAAGAAAAGAAATAAGGCCCTGTTCGTTTCGCTGAAATTTGGCTTATGCTGATGCTTATGGTGATTTATTGTGAGAGAAAAATATTGTTCGTTCGCTAAAAAAAAGTACTGCTAAAGTAGTGCTGCAGAACAGGCTGCAAGGTGGAGAGAGAAAAAGCAGAGGAGAAAAATAGAAAGAAAAAAAAAGATATTATAGATATTTTATTTTAACGATAAAAAAAGTTATTTTACCAAATATTTTTCTAAAAGAGTAACAGCTTCACTAGAAGAGATGCTCATATGCAACTAAAGCCAACAAAAGCCTATTCACTAGTGAAGCTGCACAAGTGTTTTTTATTGGAAAAAGTCCTTTCGACCTCCCTTAATTTTTGCGGTTGTCTGATTTGCCTCCATTATTTACGAAATCGGTTATTTGATCCGTTTAAATTTAAAAAATGTTTGTTTTTGCAGCTTGACTGGTTTTGATAGTGGTTTTACTAACATGGTGACATGTCAGAGGTAAATCAAACTAGTTAAAAGTCTAAGGAGATAAATCAGACTTAAAATATTTTTAAAAAAACATCAAAAAATTATTCAAATATTTTATATGAAAAATAATATAATTAAAAATCATAAAATTTGGCTAGCTCTCAGAAAATATAGAAATTTTGTTTTAGCTTGGAAAATTATGAAACTGGTTTCAATTTTTTTAAAAAAAAAATATGCTCTATCTTATGGTGCCTAGTTTAAAATTGTTTGAATCTTCATGTACTCATTTTAGTGCATGTTTGTTAGTAGAAGCTTTATGGGTTTTTAGGGTAAGGCCAGTTACATGTTGAGGTTAATACTCAACGAAAAAATTTCAAAACACATCTAAGAAATGAGATTTTTAGTAGAAAGGAGTCTTTTAGGTAGGTAAAAAGTTTACACTAGAGTAATGTTTTGAATTTTTAAACCCAT
This sequence comes from Miscanthus lutarioriparius, assembly GCA_904845875.1. NCBI lineage: Eukaryota > Viridiplantae > Streptophyta > Magnoliopsida > Poales > Poaceae > Miscanthus > Miscanthus lutarioriparius. The sequence goes on along the minus strand of CAJGYO010000008.1, from coordinate 37,746,814 downwards.
GTTAATTATATTCGAAACGATGTAGAAATTGACTTCTCAAAGTTTTCTTTATTTTCTTGTGAATTTTTTTTAAAAGACACGTGCGTGTCGTAGTGCATGTCTACTAGTAATAATAAAAGAACAAACAAACTCACAAGTTCTATGCGTGAAAGCATCTAGGCTTCTACTTATGTTTCGATGATTAATGATGACACAAGATTATTATGACTAACGTGTATTTTACAGAGACAAATTGAGTTATGTTATGATAATAATGATTGATTGGTCAATTATGGTTTTTATGCCCCAGTCGATGGAAATCGTTTTAGTTTTCAAAGGATGGACGATAAGGTTAAGGACGGACTAGTTCTAAGTGTCGTTTGACGTTGAGAGACACTTAGAATAGTTAGGACTTTGTTTTTCCTTTGGCTATACTATTAAGGGGGGTACGAACTAGTAGCTTGACTTAGGTGAGTCTAATATACTAGGTATGGTGGACACTTGTCAAACTTAACACTAGGTAGCTCAGGAATAGCCCAAGGATTGATTGGAGTCAAACTCATTCACAAAGGTTTTTGTTTTGGAAGTGAATGAAGTGTTGATCATCTGACCGGACACTGGTTCAGAGTCCGCTCAGTTCTCTACGTGCAGCAGAGCCTCAGGTATCGACCAGACACTGATGTAGAAGAGGACCGGACGCGCTGCTGGCTGCTACTATAGCAACAAGGCTTCGTTTCCATGCTGATCGGACGCTGGAGAGTTTTGGCCAGATGCAGGTAAGGTGAGTCCGATCAACAACAGAGAAGGGCCAGAGAGGAAAATTCATGACCGAACGCGTCCGGTGGACGCTGACCGGACTCTAGTCAGCATCAGGTCACTCCAACGGCTCTCTCTAACAGGGTTGCGCACTATAGCCGCGATGAACTGACCTGCGCGTCCGGTCACAGTGATCTGTGCGTCTAGTCACTTCGAATTTTGCTGAGTTGTACCCCAATGGTCATGTTCTGTAGTGGGGGTATATATATTTCTCCTGCTCGTTCAACTTAGTTCTTTTGCTCATTTGTTCAGCTGAGAAAACATTTTAGAGTGCAAGGGAGAGTAAGAGTCTAGTTGGGTGATTGAGATTTGAGAATCCAAGATTAAGTACCTCATTAGTGTATAGGGAGTAGCAAGTGTGCATTCATCTTTCTCATTAGGCTTGTCGTGGTTAAGTGAGAGTTTGTGCATGTTACTTTTGGTGATCGCCATCACTCAGACGGCTCGGTGGTGATTGGAAGCTTAGTGATCATCTAGCGGAGCTTGTGGATGAGCCAAGCCATGGTGTGAGCGGTTGTGGGCGATTCACAGTGACTGTGTGTCAAAGAATCAGCCCGTAAAGAGCAATTGATCCTTGTGCGGATCAAGAGGGAGCTACACCCTTACGCGGGTGCTCCAGTGAGGACTAGTGGAGAGTGACGACTCTCCGATACCTCAAAAAAACATCGCTGCGTTCCTCTTTCTCTTTTTACTTTAAGCATTTATATTTGAGCAATTCAATTTATGTCTTTACATTCTTAGATTTGTCATGCTAGAGTAGGATCAGAACATAGGATTTAAAACTTTTGTGCGGTAAAACAATACAAACACTCTTAGACACAAGGGGATGAGACAGACTAAGGGTAGGATTTAATTATTGAAAGAAATTTAAAATTAGCCCAATTCATCCATTCTTTTAAGCATCTTTTCCTTTCGACGTACATCGTTGTCTTTTCACTTAGCCTGGTTAAGAGCCCGGTATAAAAAATAAAAAACACTCGACCAGCCAGGCCGGGCATGGGACACGATCTCTTCTTCAAGGATATTTGCTAATATAAGATAGAAGAATTTTAGTAGCTAACACACTTTCGGACCACAGCTTCTCTAACAGGGGTTTTCTTATAATAACTAACTTCGCTCTCGTGGGGAATCAAACCCACAATTGGTATCAAAGCATTGTAAAGAGGCCAAAACGTTGGTTTCCTTTATCTTCAAAAAAATTAGGCATGTTCGCAAGAGGCTGGATATACTATATTTCAAGAAAAGAAAAAGCGACCAGATATACTATATGGTTTTGCTAAAATAATTTGGTGTGTGTGCGCGCGCGTTCTACGCTAAAGTGTCTCTTTCATTCACAGGTGCAATTTGCATGCTTGCACCACTTGCCACGCAGGGCACGATGCCTGCAGGCGGTCTGCACATCAGCATACACTTGGCACTAGTAGCTCGCGGTTGCAGCACCCGGTCAGAGGTCAACTCGATGCTGACACTTCACTTTGAGCTTTTCTTTAGTCCCTGTTTAGTTTGCAAAATTTTATAAAATTTTTCAAGATTCTCCGTCAAATCGAATCTTTGGACGTATGCATGAAGCATTAAATATAAATAAAAAATAAAATTAATTACACAGTTTAGACGAAATTCACGAGACGAATCTTTTAAGTTTAATTAGACTATGATCGGATACTAATTGCCAAATAACAACGAAAGTGCTACAGTATCATTTTTCAAAAAAATTCGCCAACTAAACAAGGCCTTAGGCTCCACGGATTTTTCGGCGATCTCAAATGTGTTCAGAGAGTGTGGAAGCACCCCTTGAAGAAGATTCATGAGTGTCCACATGGAATCTTTTTGATTTGGGATTCACGGTCACGACACTTCCAAAGTCAAAGTGTGTCGTTTTAATTTACAGCTGAATGCGACGGAAAACAAGCCTAGCACGCACGGAAGAGGCATGGTTTAGTTACTCCTCTAAAATTTACTTCTTATTATATCGGATGTTTAGACATATGTACGAAGTATTAAATATAAAAAACGTACCTAATGCAGAGAGCTCCCGCTCTGTGCGGAGTCTGGGGAAGAATGTTAATGGCAAGCCTTACCCTCGGCTGTGCAGTGCGAGGAGACCGTGACTCAAACCCAAGACATTCCGGTCACATGCGGTAAGACTCTACCGCTTGCACCAGACCCGCCCTTCATAGAGTATTAAATATAGACTAAAAATAACTAATTGCATAGATTGCGACTTATTTACGAGACGAATTTTTTAAGCCTAATTAGTCCATAATTTGACAATGTGGTGTTACAGTAAACATGTGCTAATGATGAATTAATTAGGCTTAATAAATTCGTCTCGTTGATTATTGAGGACTTCTGTAATTTATTTTATTATTACTATCCGAACACTACCGTGTGATACCCAATGCGACACCTGATATGACATCCCTAAACTTTAGTCCCTGGATTTAAATAACACCTTAAAACGCGACGATGAGCAGCCACCCTGGCCGCTGACGGGCAGCGTAGAAACCAGGCATGCTTTCACACACAGTCTTCAGCAACAAATCAGTCCTGTTTGGATGCAAAGTATTTTCGAAGCATCAAAGAAATACTATAGTTTTATAAAATACTTTGGTTTTTAAAAGCTACTGAGTGTTTGAATGCAACAAATCTTTTAGTCTCTAGAACCATAATTTTGTGTCTCTTTAGTTTATAAAACCACAGTTTTGTGGTACTATAGTTTTCAAAAACCGCATCATCCAAACATGCCTAATCTTGAGAAGAGAAGAGCGATGGTGTGTAGTGCCATGTAACAGTAACACACGTATAAACAAGAATGAAGAGAAGACTACCCTTGATGACTCCACTCTTAACTAGAAAACTGCAAAGCAAACGCTGAAAAACTAACATGCCAAACCAAATCAAGATCAAAATAATAATAAAAAAACACACGTAGTTCCAATCCTACACATCACAATATAAATAAAGGTTAGAAAAATACTAATCATGCCGAGATGACACACTAACACCTTTGATTCAGTCGTTTGGAGAAGCACGCGATGTATATAAACAACCTACTCCTAATCTCGGAAGCACTTGTCATCGCTCGATTGCATTCGTTTCTAGGATGGTGATGCCAGTAATCCTAGCTAGACAGGGAATAGTAGGCGACGAAAGTTGCAGCTGCCTACTTCATGCCATGACATCTCAACCGAAGTCATCTCAGACGGAAAACGAAAGTCTACAACACCTACTCGAGGTCAACCAAAATGCCAAACCAAGTCCTTTTCTGTGTTCTGCTTTTAATTTATTCTGCAGGAGAACAACCAGCGTGCAAACTCCCGGTTCCTAACCTTGTTCCTCTTGATGAGTCATCTTCTGATGAGCATTGCGTCGCTGATGGAGCCAAGTCGCCGTTCCAGCTCACAACTAGTACTATCATGTATCATAATGCAAATAGTAGTAGTCTATTCATCAACATGCCCTTACGAAGATTCCTAGGACCAATCGTATGGGAGTAGTAATAAAATCAACTAGTGAGATGATCAACAAGTTCGAGCGATGCAGAGATAGCGATATTCATCAGTGTGCTAATACGAATCTTGCCTGCTTTTCCATGGTTTCAGGCTGTGTGTGACCTTCCAACTTGGGTTTTTGTAGCGAGGTAGGATTCAGAGACAGAGACAAGCCTTAAAAGCTTTTCTGGCGAACTTCAGTGCAGCTCACCTCTTCTTCCTCCTGCTTTGTGCTTTCTGCCCTCTCCACCTACCAATCTTTCGATCGAGTGCCCCAGCCAGACATGGCAGCAGGTGCGGTACCGCTCGCGTACCAGAGCTCGACGTCGTCGCCGGAGTGGCTGAACAAGGGCGACAATGCGTGGCAGATGACCTCGGCGACGCTGGTGGGCCTGCAGAGCATGCCGGGGCTGGTGATCCTGTACGGCAGCATCGTGAAGAAGAAGTGGGCCATCAACTCGGCGTTCATGGCGCTGTACGCCTTCGCCGCCGTGTGGATCTGCTGGGTGGTGTGGGCCTACAACATGTCGTTCGGCGACAGGCTGCTGCCCTTCTGGGGCAAAGCCAGGCCCGCCCTCGGGCAGAGCTTCCTGGTGGCGCGGTCGCAGCTCACGGCCACCGCCGTGCTGTACCGCAACGGGTCCACCGAGGCGGAGATGCTCCGCCCGCTCTACCCGGCCGCCACCATGGTGTACTTCCAGTGCATGTTCGCCAGCATCACCGTCATCATCCTCGCGGGCTCGCTGCTGGCGCGCATGAACATCAAGGCGTGGATGGCGTTCGTGCCGCTCTGGATCACCTTCTCCTACACCGTCTGCGCCTTCTCGCTCTGGGGCGGCGGGTTCCTCTTCCAGTGGGGCGTCATCGATTACTCCGGCGGCTACGTCATCCACCTCTCCTCGGGGATCGCCGGCCTCACCGCCGCGTACTGGGTGGGGCCGAGGTCGGCGTCGGACAGGGAGCGGTTCCCGCCCAACAACATACTGCTGGTGCTGGCGGGGCGGGTCCTGCTGTGGCTTGGATGGACAGGCTTCAACGGCGGCGACCCCTACTCGGCCAACATCGACTCGTCCATGGCGGTGCTCAACACGCATATCTGCGCGTCCACCAGCCTCCTCATGTGGACGCTCCTTGACGTCGTCTTCTTCGGGAAGCCGTCGGTGATCGGTGCTGTGCAGGGCATGATCACCGGCCTTGTATGCATCACCCCTGGTGCAGGTGAGTAGAGTAGCTGCCTTTCGCTTGCATGCTCCATTGGCAGACGCCAGACAGACTCGTTGAGTCAAAACCTAACCAATTAAAGTTTTGCAACTTGTATTGGTTGGTTCCATGGTAATATCCTGGAAAAAGTGGAAAGTAAATAAACTAAGGAAAACAAGTGAAACCACCTTCAGCTATAGGCCAATATCTCACAAATTGTGAGAATCAAAGCATCTGCATTCAGGGCTCTCAGATCCATTCTGCAGCCGCCTAAAGAGACTTTAAGATAACTTGATCCACTAACATGCCACAACTTGTGATGATCTAATTGGGGCGTGCAAGTATTTAATTTGGGACCTTGTCTTCTGTGAGGTGACACTCTTGCTGCTAAGCTAGCAGCAATGGGCGTTGGTTGACCTGGATTTTCAGAACTAATGGCCGGCCCTTCACTTGTTTAAACACATCTAACAGGCTAACACTACATATTGGTATTTTATTAGAAAAACCACCCTATTTTGTCCCAATCAGAATCAGCTTCCCTTCGCCTCCCCATTGGCCTGAAATTTCTTTTCTGTGTCATTTTCTTATCACAAGCATCTCAAAGGAAAATATATTTGACTGACAGAAACAGGTTCTGACAATGGCATGCCCCTCCAAAATATTTTTGCGTCAATAGATGGCAACCTTCCTTGCCTTGCCATGTTAGGAGATATTTTTAGCTTCTGTGTGGAGTGCCCACATTTTAAAAGAAACATTCCAGAACCGAAAATTTATCTGTATGCGAATGACATTTCATGGAAGTGAACAAAAATAAGACCACAAGATAATAGGCAAACTGACAAAAGAAATAGTACATGTTATAATAATGTAGTAAACCAGTCCCAAATAACAAACCAGTACACCAAACAATCTCCATAGTTCATTCTCCATTTTAATTGGTTAACTAGCAAATATCTTTCATTCAATAGGCCTGGTGCAAGGGTGGGCAGCTATTGTGATGGGAATTCTCTCAGGTAGCATCCCCTGGTACACGATGATGGTACTGCACAAGAAATGGTCCTTTATGCAGAGGATCGACGACACCCTTGGCGTATTCCACACCCACGCGGTGGCTGGGTTCCTCGGCGGCGCCACTACGGGACTTTTTGCTGAGCCCGTCCTCTGCAGCCTCTTCCTCTCCATCCCGGACTCCAGAGGTGCATTTTATGGCGGTGATGGTGGATCACAGTTTGGGAAGCAGATTGCTGGCGCACTCTTCGTCATTGCCTGGAACATTGTAATCACTTCCATAATCTGTGTTCTTATTGGCCTAGTCCTGCCCCTCCGAATTTCTGATCAACAGCTGCTTATCGGGGATGATGCTGTACATGGTGAGGAGGCCTATGCTATATGGGCAGAAGGTGAGCTCAGCGACGTAACCCGCCATGATGAGAGCAGACATAGCAGCGTTGCTGTAGGAGTCACACAGAATGTTTGAGCATAGTTCTTGTAAGGTTAAAACACAAAGTGCATTTGTTTGCTAACTGCTATCAATTAATGAGACAAAATTGTATGCAATGAAGCACCTGTTGATGGAGGAAAGTAGGGTGTCAGGTTTTTTTTTGGAATCTGGAATATTTTCTGCTTTCATGATTATCCTTTTTTTTTAGAATACTTTCATGATTATCTATGCTGTACATTTGAAGCTGTAGAAACAAGATATTCTTTGCCACAAGTTGTTGCAGTTGTTCATGCTTGACACATGGAGAAACTTCACTTCAATAACACTCTTTATACAAGTGAAAAGCTGTGTTAGTTGAATTTTATTTTGCTTACCACAATAAAGATAAGCATGCCAGGTGCCCATTTTGCTACACATTAATACATTCATGAAAGAATGAATGTGTGTGCCCAATTTATATGGGTGTGTTAGAACAGAATTCTGAGCCAAATGTGGCATAGCAGAAATGTAGAATCCTTTCCAGTGGGGATTCTCAAACTGGATTAGCACAGGTTGCCTGCCCCAAACTATAAGACGTTTTAGCTTTTTTAGATACATTGCTTCTATTATGTATCTAGACATAGTGTATATATAAGTGCATAGTAAAATCAATGTATCTAGAAAAGCCAAAATGTCTTATAATTTGAAATTTAGGGAGTATATATTTTAGACAAATACTGGGATACCTGTTTTCAGTATGTTATATTATAGGGCCCAATTTTGATTTAGTTATCAGTGTATATAAGCATGTGCCAGCTCCTAGTACTGAGTTCACATATTAAATCAGAGAGAGGTGCATTGGGGGCTAAAGAATTAACAACTTTTTCTGCTGACAACTTGCCAAAAAGAACAGTTATCTTTCTACTTCTAAAAAAAAACTCGACCTGAAGGGGTTAAGACTGCCCCCACAACATTCCAAATAAGAAGAAGACCTTCTCACCAGGCCGAGAAAACCCCCGAACCCCCGCCCCACCCTTACACGGTGGCTTTCCGTCGCCCAAGTGAGAATTGGGCCGGTCGAACCCAAGACCTGAGGAGTGCCGCCGGGTACTCTGACCAACTGGACTAGAGGCCCGGGGCTTTTGGAAATGTAGAATTGTAGATATATCCAAACTACAACAACCTAAACTCACACAGATTCATCTTAAGCTTATATATCACAAAGTGGCAAATCCTTGTAGGATCTAAACTGATCAATTAACCAAGACATATCACACAAAGTAAATACCTAGTAGAAAATACTAGTGCATTTTCATCATATTGCAACAGTTTAACAGATATAATAACTGATTCATAGTCACTGACAAAGATGTGGCACCAAAGACAGGAATATCAGGTAAAATTCAAGGGAATCACAAGAACAATTACTAGGAAAGTTGAAAGCATGAAACTTACTCAAGCTTGTATCATTGAATCCGTTTTCATCTCTTAAGAGTACAGTTTGAGAGACGTTCTGAATGCATCTCCCAAAGAACAAGGAAGTATCTTGTTCATCCTCAGCAGATAAGTCCAGGAGGTTAATTAGTGATTCTTTCAAGTGGCATAAGAAGGTGCATGTTGGGTAACGTTTTCTAGGTATCCCTCCAATTCTTTCTCACCACTCTCAAGAGTCTCCCACAGCACTTTCCTTAATGCCTCCTGCCCTTGGCTCTTCGTGACAAGATCATAAGCATACCTCATAACATAGTTGCAGTATGCAGCTTCATCATTCATACATTCCTGATATGATGATTCATATTGTTTTGGGTTGAAAACCCATTTCTTCGCATCCTTGGTCCACCGCTTCAGTATGTAACTTTCTGGAATTTTGCATATATTCTTGATGCTAAGAGCTTTCAGAGCATGTGGACAGAGTAAACCCATTGTCTCAAACTTACTGCAGCTGCAACTTAATCGCATCGTAGGCATATTGAAATGAACTGTGCAAACTCTTGATCCTCGCCCTTGCATGGTCATCTCAAATTGATATGTGTTGTTATCTTGACAGGGAAGCTCCTTGAATTTTGTGGCGCCACACCCGTCCAGAAAATCTGTCTCAAACAGTTTGTAGATTCTATGTGTATAAACCTTTGCTGCATGATTCAAAATATCACTGTGTTTGATGATACAAGCAGGTGGCTTTTGCAAACACCGTGTATCCTCATCCAATTCTTTTTCCCTCCAATCTTCAGTCTGTTTATCCACAGCAACAGCAATTGCACAAAGAGAAGTCAACTTATCAGTAACATTATTAAATATGTTGCTCATATTGTCACATTGTGGTTCATACTCAATCCCACCATCAAAGGTGCACTTGTTAAGAGCACTAAACCACTTCTGTTTGAGCTTATACAGTTTTTTAAGCCACTTGTTATCCTGCAACTTAAATTCAAAGAGCATTTGAGCCCATGTTTCCTCAAACTCTATTTCTGAGTCACATCCCTGTATGCACTTGGTGAACATCTTATTGAACGGTTTTGAAACATTAAGAGCACCAAGACGAGACTGAGCATTCTTTTGGATGTGCCAATGAGCAATGCGATGACATGCATTTGGGAAAACCTCCTCAACTGCTTTTGACACAACTTGATCCAGATTTGTGAAAATAGATTGTGGATGTCGGTTCCCCATGGACTCCAAGAAAGACTTGAACAGCCACACAAAAGATGAAGTAGACTCGTCAGCTAAGAGCGCGCAACCATACATAGTGGTCTGCCAATGATGGTTGACGCCAACAAAAGGTGCAAATATCAGGTTCTGTTTGCTCAAGCGATAAGTTGAATCAAACACGACCACATCACCGAAACAGTCATAGTCGGTCCTGCTCCTCCCATCACGCCAAAAGAAATTAGTCGTCCGACCACCTCTGTCCAATTGAACATCCCAGTAGAACATGCCATCTTCATTTGCTCTGCTTTTCAGGTGGCTCACAAGGCTCTGCACGTTCCCAGTCCCTACAGTCAGCGTCTTCGCCGTAGCACCATAGCCGAGGAGCAAATCTTGCTTCGGATTCTCCACATTGTTGGTTGCACTAGTACTCCCTGCAGGCAATTGTGGTTGCACCTGATAACCCCCATACAACATCGCCTCCACAGAACTCGACCGGCCTGCTATAAGTGACCTTGCAGAACGCAAAAGGTGTCGTTCCTCAGGCCTTGCCAGGTTGTGGTTATGATCAGATACCAGTCGGATAACCTTCCACTCACCCTGATCATTCACCCTGAACCGCACCATGGCCCTGCAATTGGTCCTGGTGTGGGGGTCGTTGAAATTTGTATCGGTGAGCTTCTCCCCTTCCTTGAGCCCCTCCTTGGAGCAGAAGTAGTCCTTGGTGCGTATCCGCTTGGTGCCGGTGAAGTAGGACTGCTTCCCTTTCCGGATGCTGAACCCCATGCGGTGGCCGTAATCGCAGTAGAGCTTGTAAGCGGCCTCTTCGCTGTACACCACCTTCCGGAGCAGCTCTTCCGTGCCCTCCTTGCTGCCCTGCACCGTTGCGGCCTCCTCTTCCTCGTTCTCTGCATCGTCGCCGTAATCGCCCCGCCTCTCGTCGCCGGAGGTGGAAACAGCAACAACCACTTGCGCTTCCGCGGTGGCCACGTCACCCCCGCTGCCACCGACACCGTCGCCGTGCGGCACGACCGCCCCCTCGCCGGCCTGGTCCGCGCCGACGGCGGTGGGCTCGACATGCGACATGGGGAAGGGGCACCCGAGTCCGGTACTGAACTCTACCAGATCGAAGCATGGGTGGATGGATTGCATCAGTAGGGCACCAAGCGGCGTGGAAGGGATTGAATCCGAGTAAGCTAGGGTTGCTTATACCTTACCACCACAAGGAGAAGGGAACCAGTCTAAGTCTGGATGAGTGGATCTCCGCTCCGCCCCAGTGGTGCCAGCGGAACGGAGGAGGACGACGATGAAGGGGACGACCCTGGACGAGAGAAAACTACGGCGGACGGAGGCTGGGGTCTCGCTTGTTGTGTGCCGGCCGCTAGCGGCGAACGAAATGCGAAGGGGGGAAGGTAAAGTGATCGCCTGATTGGGGACTTGTGAAGGAACGCAATGTGACAGATTTTTGATGCAAAATTGCAGACAACAAAGGGAGTGGACAAAGAACCAGTAGGACAACAAAAACTATTCGTTGACCAAACACCAAAGTTGCGATTTACTCGATCCACCCTAAATCGTAAGATGTTTGATTTTTTTATCAGGTTTGATCACTCGTCTTATTAAAAAAATTATGTAAAATATCACTTCTTTTGTCGTGGTTTGGTTTATTAATAAAAATTCTTTAAGAATGACTTAAATTTGACTATATTTAAATAAATTTTTTGAATAAGACGAATGGTCAAATTTAGGGCTAAAAAAGTTAAACGTCTTACAATTTGGGACGGATGGAGTATCATTTTTGTATGTACATATATGTATAATTTATATGTGCTCTATGCGCTTTCAAATTTGAGTAAAGTCGATTTATCCCTGGACTAGTCGCTGATTTTAAAAGACCCCTCAAACTATAATACCGCATAATATACCTTTTTAACTTTTAAAATCAAACAAAGTACCTCCGACTATTTTAAAGTGGTTATTTTGCTGGAACTCACCTGCCATTTGGTCTTTTTTTCTTTTTTATATATAAAATAAAAGTTCATAACTTTTTATATGAAGTTGTATGAGTAAAAACTTTATATCAAAGTTGTAGGCCTCGACATGATCTACAACTTTATAATTTATAACTTTTCTAAATTTTAAATTTTAAAATAACCTCATACGTTGACAGTCTACCTAATTAAAGTTGTCACTATCAGTATGATCTATAACTTTATAGTTAACAATTTTTTTATGTGAGATTGTTTAGAGTCCGAAATACTTGTTTTAACTTTTAAAATCAAACAAAGTACCTCCGACTATTTTAAAGTGGTTATTTTGTTGGAACTCACCTGCCATTTGGTCTTTTTTTCTTTTTTATATATAAAATAAAAGATCATAACTTTTTATATGAAGTTGTATGAGTAAAAACTTTATATCAAAGTTGTAGGCCTCGACATGATCTACAACTTTATAATTTATAACTTTTCTAAATTTTAAATTTTAAAATGACCTCATACGTTGACAGTTTACCTAATTAAAGTTGTCACTACCAGTATGATCTATAACTTTATAGTTAACAACTTTTTTATCTGAGATTGTTTAGAGTCCAAAATATTTGTTTTAAGTTTTCTAGTTTTGAAATTCATTTTTTTGAATTTTTCAAAGATCTCTGATGTCGACGTAGTCTACACTCAACATATTCTACGACTTTATAGTTAACAGTATTTTTATCTGGGGTCGTTTAGAGGCCCAAATTTCATTTTAAATTCTTATATTTGGAATTTAATTTCTTGGATTTTTTTCAAAAGAGAAAAAATAAGTATCTAAATGAAATCAAATAAATAATTACAAAATTATAGATCACGTTGAAATCAACAACTCTGGTATAGATTATGTCAACATCAGAGGTCGTTTGAAAAATTCAGAAAAAATAAATTTCAAAATTAGATAACTTAAATTGAATATATAGGGCTCTAAATGATCTCAGATAAAAAAAAATTTATCAACTAAAAAGTTGTATATCTTATTGAGAATTACAACTTTGATATAGACTCTGTCAACGTCCAAGATCTTTTGAAAATTTTAAAAATTTGAATTTCAAATTTTGATATCTTTTAATAAATATTTGAGCCTCTAAAATTTATTAAATAGAAAAGTTATCAACTATAAAGTTGTAGATCGTGTCGATCTATACAACTTTAATATAAAGTCTATATTCAAATGACTTTATATGAAAAAGTTATGCCCTTTTATATATAAAAGAGAGAAAAACCAAGTGACAGGTGGGCCTCACTACCAAGTCAACAAAACCACCCAAGAAACCACTTTGGAGTGGTCAAAGGGGATACTTTGTCTGGTTTTAAAAGTTAAAGGAGGTATATTGTCCAGTATTATAGTCAAGGAAAATTAAAAAAAAGTATTATAGTCGAGAAGATCTTTCAAATCAGCGACTAGTCCAGAGGGATGAATACAACTTTACTCTTCAAATTTCCGCTAACATAAATTCCACCGAACATAGCTCTCACTGTGACGTGAAACGTGATCAGCGTGCGTGGGATAGGGCATAGAATTGTATGCCAATAGGCAACAACAAGCAATGGTTTCCATAAAAAGCATTTGTTGTACTGGAAAAACACTAACTTTAAGACCATCTCCATAAGTTTGGTATAATTTACTTGCTAAGAACTTCAATTTTGTCCTTCTCCAATAATTTTTTATAATAGCTTTCTAAACGATTCTAAGAAGCTCTTTTACCAAATTGACAGAGGACACTTTTTTCTCTTTTTACTAAACTCCTATACATGCTCTAAGGCCCAACTACCTTATACGTAATTGAGCTCAACCTCAGCCAGAAAATCATAAGACCAAACCTCAATCTTGAGGCTTGGGCGTCAGCGAATAAACAAATCAAGTTCTTTGATGTTGCTCGCTCTGTTCGCTTGTCTTATAATTCGTACCTTTCAGCTTGTTTTTTCAGCCGAAATAGTATTTTTCTCTCATAACAAATCAATCGGAACAGTGTTTCGGCTTGTTTTTTCAGCGAAGCGAACGGGGCCATCCAGTGGAAAGTTTACTGTCATCAAGGGTCTACTTTGCTGCCTCCTTTGTGTAACACCCCGGTGTTATGCCTACATTTAGGCACTGCAAATCACGCATATCATGCATCATCAAGCATCCAAATCATACATGCTTAATCATGTGAATAACAATTGAAACATTGCCTAGAAACATCTGAAACATGCGTGAAACCTGAATGTTGCATACACCTGTTTAAGAATTGTTTTGCCCTAAATTTTTCTTGCTAGGTTAGTAAAACATGTTTGGCTACTATTGTAAATCATCTAGCAATGTTTAGTTTAATTTTTGGAGCAATGTTTGTATTCAAACTAATTCAAAATTTGGCTTCAAAAATAAATTCCAAAAATTAGGGTTTTGAGCTAAACATGGACTTTGATCTTACAATTCAAAATCTAGAAAGAATTTGGCTGTGGTCCTAAAAGAAAAGTTGTAGAGAATTAAATTCTAAGCAACTTTCATTTTTGGTACATTTTCAAAGGAGGTCATTTTCTTGCTTAAAATAATATTTGAAAGATGGCATTTAAAAATTCTTTGAAAATATATTTGGAAAAAGATTTTCTCCTTCATGGGTCACTTACCTCCTTCCGCCCCGCTGCTAGCCAAGCCAACCAAGCCCCTCACAGACGCGCGCTCGCCATTTCTCGCCTCGGCCCAGCCAGCCACGCTGGCTCTGCCTCATGTGCGTCACCACACACACACACAAGGCAGCGTCCCGACCGTGGCAGAAGCGTGCCACACAGCAGTGGCGGCCATGCGCCCGTCGGCGCCGCCAGCCGCTGCGCCCATGCCGGCCACGCCACGCCACGCCGCCTTCACCGCCGCAGCCCAAAGGTCGCTCACTCACTCCCGCCAGCCCGCCTTCCCTCTCCTCCAGAGCCGAAAGCCCAAGCTCCGCCCCTCGCCACGCGTTTGCACCCGCCGGCGAAATTCGTCGCGAATCCTCCACCTCGGTCAAAAATCGTGCGCCCGCAGCTCCTCCTCGCCCTCCTTCAAGTCACGCTTTCGCTTATAAGTCGCCTTCCGAGCTCAGTTGAGCCTCCCGAAGCCGCCATCGACGGCCATGGCGCGCCGCGTGCTCTCCGCCATGGAAGTCACCTCTCTCTTCTCGGCCCGCCTAGCTACCCTATCGCATTCTCCACCTTCTCGCGCATCCGTCGCGCTCGCCGCTTCGCCTGCAGTGGCCGGAGATGGCCACGCCCTGGTGGTCGAAGTCACGCCGCACACAACATAGCAGCACCGCGAGGCCTTCTGCTCGCCCGACCAGTAGCCAGTAAGGCCGAGCCAGAACCATGGGCCGACGCCGCTCGCGGGCCGTCTTCCCCTCCCTTGCGCTGGCCCGCACAGCAGTCGAACGCAGCCGTGGTGGGCGGCTGATTTCAAATATGTTGCCCCAATGTGAGGGATAAATGGTTTCAATTTATTCTTTATTATTTGAAATTTGAAATGGTTTGAAAAATGTTTGGGTACTCAAAGTTGCTCCAAATTTATTGAAACAAATTTTGCTAGGTTCCTTATCAGCAGGTCTACTTGGGAAAATTATTGCATGTCATTTTAGAGATACTTTGCTGTAGAGTTTTATTTAATCATGAATATCACTGATAACTTGAAAAATATGTAGAAAAATATATAGGCTTCAGAAAAATATGGTTTCAAGTTTGTTAATCTTCTTATGTCATGTACTTCCTAGGAAAAATAGGTTTCATGCATGTGATGTGGGAAAATTTTGAAGTGTAGTTCAAGTGTCTTTAATGGCTAATTTTTGTTATTTTTGTTAGAGAGCAAACTTTGTATAAAACATGTATGTGATAAATTTTGTACAGTCATTGTATGCTATGAAGAACATAGAAAAATACTAATTCTATTGTTTGACACTTTTCATAGTACAAAGTATTTTCATGTTCATGATCATGCCATAGCTTGTCATTTTTGTGTAGACTATTTTACTTATCCAAATGCCATGAAAATTTTATGGTAGTCTACTTAGAGTATTACTATGCTACTGTAATTTTCTTAGATTTTTATAAGCACCAGAAATATAGGTTGCTGTTGTAGCCCTAGTTTCAAATGAAATAAAATAATCCTCTTTAATGCAAGTTAGTTAATAATGTTAGCTTTGGTGTATCTTTGAAGCATTTGATAAGATGTGTTGACTTAACCTATTAGTAGTAGAAGAGAATGCAGTAGATGACATGTGTTTGTGGCATATTTTCTTGGATGATGTGACTACCTTGCATTCGAACATATCCATTGTATTCATCTCATCCGATGTACCGATTGCATAGGCACTTACACGCATTGCATCATACAGGATCGCAAACCGAGAACCCAGTCGTCATTCCCGAGGAGCCCGAGGAGCGATTCGAGGTGCAACCAGCAGAAGTGCCGTGGTTTACGAGAGGAGGACGTTGAGGAACTTCCGAGTGCTCCGATCACCGTCCGAGCTCCTTCGAGAGAGGCAAGCCCCGAGCATCTTTCTCCCGGTTTGCAATGATTTCATTAAATGCTTTACTTTAAATTGATGCATTACGTTCAGGAGTTGTTTGCAACCGTTGTTTGCATTATACCTTGTTTACCTTTGTTATACTATATCCTTGTTACCCGGTATCCGCAATCGAGTCAATGCTTAGTGGCTTAGACCGTAGAAATCGGGTGATTTCTGTCACCGCGAGCTATAGGTGGTTACTGGATCTCGCTTTGATGACTATGAAGTCATGATATAACTAAGTGTTAAATGAAGTTGAGACCGGACGGAGATTTGCGTAGTTTTGGACCGTGTAGTGTTTCCGTCAGTAATCGATTAAGGACCGACCGTTGTTGGGCCTCGAGTCATGTTGAACGATGCCTTACATTTAGCTGGCCGGATAAAGTACCTTCCGACCGCTGGGCCGGGAGATTTTTCGGCCGAGTAGATTGCCGCAACGCATCGTGTCTTGGAAGCGGTGTGGTAGGACACGGGCGGGATGATAAGACCAAAGTGCGATCGATCGGTCGGCCCCGGGTACATGTGGTTCTGGCAAACTCGAGATACCGGAAAGTTGACTCGGTGATCAATATCTCACTTTAGCGGGTGAGTGAGGTTTGTGTAAGGAATAAATCACCAGCTGGTTAGGAATCGATTCGAATCGCCATCGCTCCTGGATAGTGAGCACTTGACTTGAGTGACTTCATCGTAGTAAATGTTTATGGAATACTTGGACAGTTATAGTGAATATGACAGTATGGAAGTTGTTTAATGATCAGTGGTTATCATTATCTGCTTAATCACATGTTTACTCTAGTATAGGTGCAAATCTAGTCGACAGGTTAATAATAATTAACTTGACAATAATGCTTTTAGAAGGGTTCTTGAAATGCTAAAAATGCTTCTTTTCAAATGAGTCAGCTACCCTACTATAAAGCCTTCATAATCCTTGGTGTCATTTATTTTAGGTTATGTCGGGTAAGTCTAGCTGAGTACCTTCTCGTACTCAGGGTTTTATTCCCACTTGTTGCAGATGGGCAGATGTATTACGGCTATTGTATCAACTGCCTTTATCCTGCGATGGGTGATGCTTAGGACCATGGGCATGGTCATTCCTTACGTCTCGTCTAATGCTTTTGTTGGAGATGATCATTCGCTGACACTATATTTGAACTCCGCGTGAGTGTGTGTGGTTGAACAATTGGCTTCCGCTACTTTTATTCGAACTGGTTTTGTGATAACTATGTTTAAACTCTGATGTACCTGAGATTGCGAACTTTTATGTAATATGTGATGGTGACCGCTAAATTTATTACGATCTTGGCTGGAATGGAAGTTGGTTTGAAATCCTTCGTGATTTCACGGACTACCGGGTTATACGGGCTTAAGTTTGCTCAATCGTCTGCTCTGACGGATTATTTTCTTACTTAATTTCGTATAATTGGTCGGTTCTGTTACACTTTGCCTGCGCACTAGGAGACAAAAATAATGTGTCAGAATATCTCAGGACTGTTTGGTCATTGAAATTGAAATTTATTCTAATAATCATAATTTAGACATAGATCAATAAAGTTAACATGGCTATATGCAAAACTTACTTAATAGTTGAATACTGTTGTTGACCACGTGTAGGAGACACTTATAGCGTGTTTTGATTCATCGATGAGGAGAGCCTAGCTCGCATCTGAATCTATGCTCCTGCTGGACAGTCCATGGGGTGCGAGCTATTGGTTTTTTGTTGCTGTTGTCTACATGTATAGAACCCAACTAAGAAGAGGTGGTGTTTGGTTGCCTACATAAAACCGTACCATATGAAATAAAAATACGAAGTCAAAACAACATCAGAATTAAGACTTTGTTTGGATGTTATAGTATTAAGAAAACATAATATTAATAAAGTGCAGGTTTATAACTCATGGATGTGTAAAATCATGATTTAGAAAAAGGTACAGAGTAGAGTTTTTAAAACACCAAAAATACTACAATTGTAACAATACCATGGTGTTTTTAAACCATAAAATTGGTTGCATCCAAACACTTCATGATACTCTAAAACCAAAAAATTTACAAAACCATGATATATGTTTTTTCTAAAACCATAAAAATACCTTGCATCAAACAGAGCCTAACGGTGCAACCACAAGGGGTTACTGTACACTATATTTTTCCTTTTTGTACTTGGGCAGTCACATTAAGTTGACATGGTTGGTTTTTGATTCATAATGGCAACCAAATATAACACATAAATAAATGATCATCTTCTCGTCACAACTCATGTGCACTCACCTAGCTGAGAAAAAACACAGAGAGGTGGTTCACTATAAGAGAGTTGTCGTATCAATATCCTGTAAATAAGGCATTTGTATCTCTATATTGTTTAATGAAAACAAACATCATGTAATTAGTCTGTCTACTACTTAACTATGTATTTTATGTAGTTTCAACATATGAATTTTTTTCGCCATAGGATTAAGATCCAACAGCCTCCACCATTCTTCTACCTTCAGCCTCTAGCCTTCTTCTACCTCCAGCCTTCTTCTACCTCCAGACAATCACAAATCACAAGATCACAGATCCATAGATCACAAGAAATAATTTTCTTTCTATACAAGGACAAATCATAGATCGCAGAGGAGGCCGCAGCCACCACCTCTGCCGCCGCCACTACCATGGCCGGCGCGGGCGCGGGGAGGCGCGCCGGGCGCTTGGGCGAGCTCGCCGGTCGCTGTCTACGGCGCCGGTGGTCGCCGGTGAGAAAGAGAGGGAGAGAGAGAAAGAGTCGGGTGAGAGAGAAACCGGTGAGAGGGAGAGTGTTTATGTGTTCGTTATGACATGTGGGCCCCAGACGTCATAAATAAAAAAAACACATGTGTGTTTTTGGTGTTAAAACACATGTGTGTTGTATAGCATTTTTAAATGAATCTTCTAATATCCTGGTTGAATCCGCAATTCGGAAGCCGCTCCCCAACCTGGCCATGTGCTCTCTGATACCCTATTACAGTACCTTGTTTAGTTACCTCCATTTTCTTACCACCTAACTCGTCGGTTACTCCTCACGGTAACACGCCGTAGCGGCGAACTATAGCGTCCATCGGAACCCAATCTTGCGCCGCACGCCGAACCCTACAAAAATACAACACAGGCGGTGGTCCAACCAAATACCAATACAACACACATGTGTTTTAGCACAAAAAAACACATGGATTTTTTTGTCCCTCTCTCCCTCTCTCTTTTCAACTGTAGTCGACGTGATGGAGCGGGTCGCAGTACCAGTACGTGTTCCAAGGAGCGGGTCGTCGACGTGACGGAGGACACTGCCGATTGGTCGTAGCAGTCGACGTGACGTGACGAAGCGGGTCATAGCTGCAGAGGTAACTGCTGACTGGGAACTTTTTTTTTTGTCCTTGCATAGAAAAAATTGTTTCTTGTGATATGTGGATCTGTAATCTTCTGATCTTCTGATTGTCTGGAGGTAAAAGAAGGCTGGAGGCACTACCGGATATAGGAACTTTGCCGAGTGCCAGGGGCACTCGGCGAAGCCCCAAAAACACTCGGCAAAGGGTTTGTCGAGTGTTACACTCGGCAAACGACACTCGACAAACCCATTTATGGCAAACGCTAGTTTGCCGAGTGTTTTTAGCCGTGCACTCGACAAAGATGTTGCCAAGTGCCCAAAAACACTCGGCAAACATTTTCAGCAAAAAATAAAAAAACAATTGCCGCCACCGGCCGCCGCCCACCACGGCTGCCACCGGCCGCCGCCCACCACCTCGCCCGCGGATCTGACCACCACGGTCGCAGATCCGTCTGGAGAAGCCGCTGGAGGTGCTCCTCGGCCAGATCCATCACCGCTGGAGGTGGTCCTCGGCTAGATCCGTCACCGAGCTCGAGGGAGAGGGAGGATCCGCCGCCGCTGGAGGTGCTCCTTGGCCAGATCCGTCGCAGAGCTCGAGGGAGAGGGAGGATCCGCCGTCGGGGTATGCCGCCGCCCGCACCCGCGAGAGGGAGGCCGCGTCGCCCCACGCGATGCCGCCATGGGTGGGCCACCATACTGAGGATCCACCAGGGCCTGGCCTGGATCCGCGCCGCCCCGCCATGGATCCACCCGGCCTCGGCATGGATCTGCGCCGCCGAGCGCTGTGAGGGCCGCTCCGCCATGATCCGCGCCGGAGGGAGGAGAGAGGACGCCTCTACGGAGGGAGGACGGCGTCATGAAGGAGGGAGGAGAGGGCTAGAGGGAGGGAGGGAGGGCGAAGAGGGCCGAGGGAGGGAGGAGAGCGCCGGAGGGAGTGAGGGAGGGAGGGCGCCGTCGGGAGGAGAGGTGGCACTGGGGGAAGGGAGGAGAGAGAAGGAGTGGGGACGCGAGGCATGGGGGCGCTGGGGACGCGGTTAAGTAAGGAATTTTTTTTGTTGCCGAGTGTTTTCTATGGGGCACTCGGCAAAAAAAAATTCATTTTTTTCTTCTCCTTCTTTTTTTGCCGAATGTTCTAGATCTGAGCACTCGGCAAAAAATTTATTTATTTTTCTTCTTTTTCTTTAAAAAAAGATTTTATTTCTTTGCCGGGTGTTTTTTTAACACTTGGCAAACCACCTCTTTGCCGAGTGTTTTTTTTTTTACACTCGGCAAAACACCCTATTTGCCGAGTGTTTTGTTACGGCACTTGACAAAGAACTGGTTCGCCGAGTGACCGAGGGAATACACTTCAAACATAAGAACACTCGGCAAATTTGATGATTCCGGTAGTGAGGTAGAAGAAGGCTAGAGGTAGAAGGAGGATGGAGGCTGTTGGATCTTAATTCTATGGTGTAAAAAAATCATATGTTAAAACTACATAAAACACATAGTTATTGGGTGGACAGACTCATTGCAAAAATCTCCCCCTCTCCCTTTCTCTCTCTCTCTCGATCGGAATAGCGCAGGCGGAACCGGAGCAATGGTTCATCCTGGGCCGCGTCGTCCTCGAGCAGGCACGGCGCCAATGCCTTGGTTGACCCTAACCTTGACCTCAAGCTACCGCTCGACAGGCCGCCGCCGCGCATCACCAGCCTCACCGCGCTCACGAGGGTTGGCGTCGTCCGCGGCCAGCTCTCCATCGTCGCCACCAGCAACAAGGACCTCCTCCTCCACGAGCTCGAGAGGCCCTCGGAGCCCAACAACCCGAACATCTTCTTCCTGGCGGTCGGGATCGACTTCATGCCTGATGAGCTGGCCGCCGCCGCCGGACGCAGCGTGTTCGACGTCACCGCCACGCGCCTCCTCAACCGCACCCCCGGATTGCCCCACTTCTCCGGCGTCAGGAACGTCGGCTTCCTCAGTCGCCGCGGCGGCAACGGCACGTACGTGGTCGCGGAGCTCCAGGCCACCGATCGCCAACCGGACAACACCGTCCCCTTCATCACCTGCCGCTCTCACCAGGACCCGGAGAACGACACGTTGGAGTGGGAGTGGAACCAGACGTATCTCAACTGGCCCGTCCTCGACGACGAGGCCAACCCGCAGTGGACTACCCACGACGTGATCGCCCACGACAATAAGCTCTGGTGGGTCAACCTCTCGCGGGGTCTCGTCGCCTGCGACCCGGCCCCGGTCCAACAACTACTGCCGACGCTGGAGTTCGTGGCGCTCCCGGTCCTCGCCGGGTTCGAGGACAGGCACGAGCCGCCGGCGCAAATCGACAGGTACCGCATCGTGGGTGTGAGCGCCGGCGGGATGCGGTTCGTGGATGTCGCTCGCAGGCGCAACGATCCCGAGGGAGAGACGCGGGTGGTCGTCTGGACGCTGGACTTGCCACAGTTGGATGAGTTGATCATCAACGCCAGGTGGGAGGGACAACCCCAGGCAGACGACGCTGGCGAACATCTGGAACAGCGCCAACTACGTGCCGATGCCGAGGGGGATCCCCGTGGTCGCGCTTGTGCACCCCAACGAGCCCGCCGTCGTCTACTTCTTCCTGGAGCAGTACGTCTTCTCCGTCGACGTGAATCAAAGCGCCGTCGTGCACTTCGCGGTGATGCCGGAGGACGGCGTGCCACGGCCGATCAACCGGCGAGACGTTCTCGCTTGGAAGCGCCCTCCCTTCAAAACAGTACGGTACTACTATAGCTAGCTTAATTTGTGCTTGGCATTTTCCACGTGTTTTCCATCCGCCTGTCCTAGTCCGAGCTTTACTTGCAATTTGAATTTCACATGAGATGCCTGATGCCTTCGTATGCACGGATGACCTAGCAAAACGTCATGTAGAGTAGTATATCTGTTTGCATCTACGGTATTGGCACTTATCATGATAACGGTCACCTTTGATCCCCTTGTTAGTTACCACTGAGATACGGAATCTTTCAGCAATTGCATGACTACTACTCTACTACATATCAACTGTCCATGTTCATCTTCAGTTGGGAGCAGGGGAAATTAAGGGAGACTAGTTCTGCGCTGATGAAATATGAATGATAATTAGTATAAAAAGTTGTAAAGCATGGAGCCTGTGACGTGTATGTTGCAATTTAATTTATAAACAGGTGAACAGAACTCTCCAATTTGAAACTTGAAACCTTGCCTATCCCGTTTTTAATTTGAGCATGAACAACTTGCTACAACAAATTTGAGCTTAATAACGAAGCCCAAACTAAGAAGTAAACGACTGCATGCAGGTACAGAGAATGTTAGCCCCTCGATCTCCGGCACGGAGTTATCGCTAGTATTGCCGAGCACATATTAGCGATGCCGACCACGAACTGTCGTTGGCTACCACACACTATGGTTAGAGGTAGAAGACGAGAGGGAGAATAGAGCACATACACAGTACAAGCACCAGCGTTGACCGGAGCCCTGCAAAGGAGATGGCGGAACTGAACTCGCTCTCTTTACTGAGTTGCAGTGGTAAACTATATATACAACTCTAACCATTTAATCCTAGTACACAGACATGTCAGGCTAACATGTTGCTACAGTGACTAGATGTGACAGCAGGGCTGACTTTGGCGCTTGCCCTTGCTGTGGCTACAGAGCGGCAGGTGAGCCGTTCGGCGCCTGCCCCTGCAGCGGCTACAGTGTCACAGCAGGGAGTCTTTTCGGCGGCGCCTTCCCCTGCTGTGCGTTCACACAAGGGAGCAGTAGATTAGTTAACAATTTTTCCCTTAATCTTGCTGCTAACTCTTGAACCCCCCTCCTTGTCAATCATCTCCTTCAGCTCCATAAACCGAAGACGGCTGAGTGGCTTGGTGAGGACGTCCGCGAGTTGCCGACCAGTTTCGACGAACTCGATGACGATATGCCCTCCATCGACACAGTCCCTGAGAAAGTGAAACTTGATGTCAATGTGCTTGCTCCGGTCATGGAGGACCGGATTCTTCGCGAGGGCGACGGCGGGTTGGTTGTCCACCATCAGTGCTGGCGGGTGAGCTTTCACCCCGGTCAGCTCACTCAACAGCCAGCGCAGCCACACAGCTTGGCACACCGCTGTGGCCGCCGCCACGCACTCTGCCTCGCATGTGGACAACGCCACCACCTTCTGTTTCAGTGACAGCCATGAAATTGGAGCCGGTCCGAGAAAGACGAGCACGCCAGAGGTGCTCCGTCGTCCATCGATGTCCCCCGCCGTATCTGCATCGCTGAACACAGTGAGCTACAGTATACTTCCGCCGATCTTGGGGAAGACGACTCCCTGATCCATCGTCCCCTTGACGTAGCGCAGTAGCCGCTTTACCTTAGCCCAGTGATCCTCTCTGGGATCCTCCATGAAGCGACTGACGTAGCCTACGGCAAACGCAATGTCCGACCTCGTGTGGACTAGATAGCGTAGACCGTCGACGATGCTCCGATAGAGTGTTGCATCTACCTTCGCCGCGGTACTGGCCTTCGTCAACTTCAGCCCCTCCTCCATCGGAGTCACGCATAGCTTGCACTCAGCCATGCCACTCCGCTCCAACAGCTTCGAGGCGTACGCGCTCTGACCAAGCGTGAGTGCCTCCTCCTCCTGTCTCACCTCAATACCGAGGTAGTAGGAGAGCGCACCGAGATCGCTCATTCGAAAGCGAGCCGCCATCTCGCGCTTGAAGTTGTCGATGTCCTCCGCACGCGCGCCGGTGACGATCAAGTCATCCACATACACGCCGACGACGAGCTCCTCCTTCCCCCATCGCCGCGTGTAGAGCGCGTGCTCGGTTGCGCACCTCGTGAACCCAAGCTCGCCCAGCATGGCATCAAGCTTGGCGTTCCACGCTCACGGGGTCTGCCGCAGCCCGTAGAGCGCCTTGCGCAGTCGGAACACCCTGTGCTCCGCTCCCTTGACGATGAAACCTAGAGGTTGCTTGACGAAGACCGTCTCCGCCAACTCGCCGTTGAGGAAGGCTGATTTTACGTCCAAGTGATGGACGCGCCAGTCCTTTGCTGTTGCCAAAGCCAGTAGCAATCGGACAGACTCCATGCGCGCTACCAGCGCAAAGACTTCCTCGAAGTCGATGCCCTCGCGCTGGACAAAGCCTCTGGCGATGAGGCGCGCCTTGTGCTTAACAATGGTGTCGTGCTTTGTCCCGTTTGACCTTGTACACCCACTTTAGGCCGATCAGACGTCATACTGGAGGTGGATCGACAAGCTTTCAAGTCTCGTTTTCCTCGATCGCCTTCATCTCCTCCAGCATTGCCCGTCACCAATTTCCATCGCGCTCGGCTAGCACGAATGTGGGTGGTTCCTCTGTACTAACGAGAAGTAGCTCTAGGTCATTGAGCGATCGACCCGCCAGTCCTGAGGGTCCTGTGCCGCCGTTGATGTCATCCAGCCTGTGGAACCGCACCTCCTCACCATCGTGGAAGGCATCCACGAATTCAGTGATGTCACTTGGAGGTGAGGCGAACTCGATCAGTGTTGATGGAGTTCTCTATTCCGCCGGAGTGATCGGCACAACACCTGGAGTGCTTGGCACCCCGGATGCAGTGCTCGGCACTACTCCTGGACTGCTCGTCACCACTCCTGCAGTGCTCGGCCCCATTATAGGAGTGCTCAGCCCCAGTCTTGGTGTGGTCGGCACCACTACAAGACCTCTTGGCTCCGCTATGGGAGTGTTCGACACTCGTCCTGAAGTGGTTGCTACCACTGCAGGACCTCCTGGCACCACTCCTAGAGTGCTCGGCACCCCTCCCAGAGTACTTGGCACCTCCCCAGGAGTGCTCGACGCCTCTCCCAGAGTGCTCGGCACCTCTTCCCCAGCGTCTCCATCAGCGTGGATGACCAAGTGCTCGATAACGAAGGTACTGGTGAAGCCGCTAGCTTCCCCCGTGCTCGGACTGTTCTAGTCCCAGGCTGCCTTCTCGTCGAACATGACGTCGCGCGAGACAAGCACCTTGCCTCCGTATGGGTTGTAGAGCCGATACGCCTTGGTACCCTCTGCTTAGCCCAGGAACACCATTGGTGTGCTCTTGTCCTCCAGCTTGGTGAGGATCGGCTTTGTCTTCCTGACGTGGCCAATGTAGCCGAATGTCCGGAGGAAGGACACGCTCGGCTTGCGCCCGTACCAAGCTTCGAACGACGTCTTGCCCTTTAGGGCCTTGGTGGGCGCGCGATTGAGGATGAACACTGTTGTGGTCACCGCCTCACCCTAGAAGCTCGTCGGCATGCCCTTTGCCTTCATCATGGATCGAGCCATGCCGACCACCGTTTGGTTCTGCCTTTCCACCACGCCATTCTGCTATGGCGAGTACGGCGCGGTGTGGTGCCGCAGCACACCCTGATCCACGCAGTACGCAGCGAACTCCACCGAAGTGAATTCGCCGCCGCGATCTGTCCTCAGCACACGCAGCTTCTTGCCGCTCTCGACCTCCGCGCGCATCTTGAACTTCTTGATCACCGTTGCCGCTTCATCCTTGCTCGTTAGGAGTTGTAACCACATGTAGCGTCTGCAATCATCCATGAGCAGGAGGAAGTACCGCCGACCACCATTTGTGGGTGGCATGATTGGCCCGCAGAGATCACCGTAGACGAGCTCGAGAGCGTCCACCGTGTGAAACTTGGCCGCCTTTGGGAATGGCAGCCTCCTCTGCTTCCCGGCCAGACAGCTATCACACGGCTTGCCTCTGTGCTCGATGTGGGGCAGCCCTCGGACCATCTTCTCCAGCCGACCAAGCGCGTTGAAGCTAAGATGGCTGAACCGAGCATGCCACAGCCACGGCTCCTTGGTGTGCCTTGCCGCCAGGCACACCAACTGCTCTACCTTCAAGTCGAGCAGGTATAACCGGTTCTAGGACCTCTTCACCTTGGTAAGAAGGTGCTGCTCCCGGTCCCTGATCCTAAGGACGCCGTCCTTGATCAGTACCTCGCTACCGCGCTCATCCAGCTGGCTAATGTAGATGATGCTGGATTGCAGCTGCGGAATGTAATATACATCCGTTAGTGCGTGGTGCTCGCCGTTCTAGCACCTAAAGATGATGGTGTCGCGCCCTTGGATCGTCATCCTTGAGCCATCACCGAACTTCACCGTGCCGGTCACATCGTCGTCGAGCTTGGAGAAGGCTGCCTTGGAGCCCGTCATGTGGTTGCTGGCGCTAGAGTCCAGATCCAACCGCTGCTCCTGCTCACCGCCCACACGTCCGAGGTGGACTTGGGCGCGCGGTTCATCGAGGTTGACAGCCTTCAGGGCCTTCCCAGACCCTTTCACCGCCATCAACGTCGTGCAGTGCACAGAACATCGTCATTAGGATAGTGGCCTCATCATCATCATCAGCTTGCGCCAGATGAGCCTCAGCTTTCTTCTCCTGCTTGCGATTTGGGCACTCTTGTGCCCAATGGCCTGTCTTCCCAAAGCGCCGGTAGACGTTGAGGTCGACCTTCTTCTTCTCTGAAGAAGCCTTGCCGCGGCGCTTGTCATCGCCACTGAGGGCTGGAGGAGGCGTCCCCGGAGTTCCTCCGAGCAGCCCACTCCTCTTTTATCAGCAGCAACTTACTGTTGTCCTTCGTTGCTGTGGCCTACTCTAGGCGCTCGTCCACCGCCCGTAGATGGCCTGTCACATCCTCAATGGTGAGGGTGGACAAGTCCAGCATCGTCTCTATGGAGAGAGCGATCTGGATGTACTTTGTCGGCACGGAGTGGAGGTACTTGGAGACCGCCTCCTCTTCGTCGATGGTGACGCCGTGGCTTTTCAGCTTGCTGATGAGCGTCTGCAGGCGGAGGGAGAAGTCCTCCATCGATTCACCATCCTTGAACTTGAGGTTGGCGTACTCCTGCTTCAGAAGCTGGGCCGTCGCCTTCTTTACGCGGTCAAAACCGACATGCATCGCCGCAATGGCCTCCCACGCCTCCTTAGCAGAGCTCTTCGCCCCCAACGACTCTTGTACTCCGCTCATACAACAGCGAGGATAGCCTCCAACGCTGACATGTCGTCTTCTTTGTTGTCGGTGCATTTGTCAACAACATTCCAGAGCCGTCGGGCTCTAAGCTTGACATTCATGGTCACCGACCACTCGCCATAGTTGGTGCGAGTTAGCGTCGGCCAACTGGTGCCGCTGACCTTCTGCACCGTGCGCACAACGACCTCCTGTCATGGCTGGGCAGCCACAACAGCACCGCTGCTGTCGTCCATCTCCAAACCGTCTGTCATCGCCAGCGGTTAGTCTGGCGATGGCGCTTGTACGGCTCTGATACCACTTGTTAGCCCCTCGATCTCCGGCACGGAGTTATCCGACCACTCGCTAGTGTTGCCGAGCACACACTAGCGATGCCGACCATGAACTGTCGTTAGCTACCACATGCTATGGTTAAAGGTAGAAGACGGGAGGAAAAAACAGAGCACACACAGTACAAGCATCAGCGTTGGCCGGAGCCCTGCAGAGAAGATGACGGAACTGAACTCGCTCTCTTTACTGAGTTGCAGTGGCAAACTATATATACAACTCTAACCATCTAATCCTAGTACACAGACATGTCAGGCTAACATGTTGCTACAGTGACTAGATGTGACAATAGGGCTGACTTTGACGCCTGCCCCTGCTGTGGCTACAGAGCGGCAGGTGAGTCGTTCGGCGCCTGCCCTTGCACTGCCTTCCCCTGCTGTGCGTTCATACAAGGGAGCAGTAGATTAATTAACAGAGAATGCTGCTACTAAATCGTTTCTGAGGGGATTCATGAACTGAAACATGTTTAGAGAGGCATTCCATCAGTTTGACAGTGTTTTCTGTTCCAGAATTTCATGAACCTGAAATCTATTTAGAGAGGCATTCCTTCAGTGTGACTGAGATTTCTGCTCCAGAATTTCCTCGCACATTTAGCGATTCTTTTAGTATATACTATTATCGTATTCAGTAACTCTTGACTGACACGTGGTGTATTACTTCTTTGAAGGTCCCATTACAGGTCGTATACGAGGAAACGGAACACCTGGCCCAGCATGGATGAGGATCCTGCTGAAGGATGAAATCCCCATTCACGGTGCGGTTATACTTCTCTTGGGTTGACCGCCTAGCTATATATATATATATATACCCGCACTATATATCTTTCAGTAGCAAACATGAAGTACTCCTCTTTTGTGTTGGTCGTGACCAAGTGTGAAGGTCGTGCGCAAAGCCGGCCTTTGTTGTTGTTTCATGTGTTGGCTGTGAGCAGACAAGAGTGTAGACAGGGATTCAAGTCTTTTCTGGTCACAAACTATACAATTCTAACTGTCACAAACTAACTATACAATTATAACTGTCACAAACTATACAATTCTAACTGTCACAAACTATACAATTTTTGTTACCTCTATCCATGCTTTCTACTTCTCAGAAGTATTGTATTCAGTTTTATTGACGCGTTATCAGCTGTCGTTGGATATACTTGTGTGGTTTCAGAGCTTGTTGGATATATTCATATTCATATATAAGGTGTTGATGTTGCCCATATGATTGAATAATTGAATTAACTGTTGCTGGGTGAAAGAATTTTCCAACCCAAACAGGAACAATCCACTGGTGGTTTTGCTGAGTGGCCTCATCTTCTTTCTCCTCCTTTTTTTCTTTTCCAAAGACAATGAATATATTGACAGAGATTCAGGTTGGATCTTGCCATGGCAACTGAACATCAATCCAACATAAATGACAGCAGGATTTACTACGTGATTTCCTGGAGGTGCTACATCTTCAGCGTAGTCACAGCACTCTGCCTGCAATTCAGAAAAGCCCCCAAAAGCTCCAGCTAGTATGATGTAAATCTCGCTCCATAAATCACTTTTTTCACCTTACTAACTCGACATCAGTTCATTACTACAACATTAGGGAAGCCGGTTTTGATAATGTCGTCATTACAGTTACTAAATGGCTTCATCAGTATGCATGTCGTCGCGGGGTGTGCGTGTCCAGTAATTCTCTCTCTCTCTTCTATCTATACTCCTAAAAAGCCTATACAGGAATCGTCAACATCGTCCCTTCGCCCCGCTCGCTCCATCGCCCCCACCTACGATCTGCGTGCCCTGACAAGTGAGGCCCACCTGCTCGACCCCATGCCTCCCAAAAAACCGCGCTTCTTCCTCTCGCCAGCTCAGGCTTCCTCCTCCGGCCGGCGCGGGCGTGGGGGGGCGCGGCCGGCGCAGGGCGCTCGCGACCAGGTCGGCGGTGGGGCGCGGCCGCGAGTGGAGGCGAGCCCGGGGGTGGCGGCGGCCATGGCGCACACGGCCGTAGCCCGGGACGGACGCGGCGGGGCACCGGGCGCTTGCGGCACCGAGGCGAACGGCATCGGGGCGGGGGCGGGCACGCAGCCGCGGCCTGAGAGCGCGCTCGTGGATCCCGCGTGGCCGGAGGCTAGCCGGGCTGGGGCGTCTCGCCGGCCACGGTGGGGGCGAGGGGCGAGGGGCGAGGGGCGAGGCCGGCGACGGTGGGGGCGAGGGGCAAGGCCGGCCACCGGTGATTGCTCGAGTTTAACCATCTAACTCTTGGTGTTCCGGCTAGCCTCTGGCAGTCCCGTCATCCTCGTTGACTCATCTTAGTTGTGCATGCAGCAAGGATGCCGAGCCGTCGGGCAGGGCGGCCTCCCGAGCGGCCTGGGCGCGCGCGGATGGGGCCGACCAATTAAAATGTAAATTTCTTTTTATTTAGTGCACTGTATGAAATATGATGCCATTTATGAAGGACTCCATCCAATAAATTGATATCTTAGATAGGGAGGGCACTGTATTAACTACAGAATTCTCATATGGGTGCTTACACGATGAATGGAGAGAGAAGTTTGCTTCATCATGTCACATTAGCATTATCACTCTAATTTTAGCCTGCTCAATTCCATAGAGATCATTTTTGGATGCTTAATACTGAAACATGTGTGAAAACATGGTCGTATGAGCCATAAAACTTTAGTCATTTAAATATTTAATTATTTATATTTTTCCCTTTGTTCAGCTTGAGTCATTGCACTTACATTGTCTCGAATCATTCATGTTTTCAACTGTCTTAATATATGTGAGCAAGAAGTAGAAAAACTTTTGTGCTTTGAAGACCCTATGGGTAACAGGCTCATAGTGCTGTTACCCTTAGAAACTATCCTGTAACAATGAGATCAAAAGTGCAGTTCTAAAAGTGTTGCTTTGCAACTGGAGAGAAAACCATAGTGGCTAGGTAGCTAGCCAGGACTTGCTAATCATGGATTCTATCAGCCAGTGTTTTTTTGTTCCTGAACTTCCTCCTTCAAATCTCTCTTTATTTTATCATGAGATGAAGGATGTAATAAACAGAAAGTTGATGTAATCCCAAACATCTTCGGTCTGCAGCATGCAGGAAGGATTATGCACTTCTATTGCAGTCTCAACCTCCCTAGGTGTTGCCTGAGTCCCTATCATTAGAGTGACACTTATGATTCTGATGTAATTTGCCTTTATCATTCTGATTCTGCTCACCTAAATATACACATGCATTTAGTATATTCCTGGGTGTATTTTCCTTAATATAGTCAACTACTCATGTTAGAATTGCTTGGATTATTCTTGAGTTAAGTTCGGATTAGTCATTTTTACCAATGATATATGATGTCCATGAACAAGAGTCTAAGGTGCAAATTGGATTATCCGAAGTCATGTTTATACTACACATGTGCCCGTGTCCCCTAAAAATGCAAGTGCTTGCCTGTGAGGCACCAGAATGAGCTCCTGCTTCCTTTCCTACCAGCCATCCCTTTATTGCCATCAAGTATTAGATTGCATCTGAAAGAACCCAATCCCTCCCTCCCTCCCTCCCTCCCTCCCTCATTTAGGTATTGCATTAGTACTAAAAAAGTCAAAAATGCATTGATCATTGATTTAATGATGGCTACAACTGATATAGGAGCTATGTCTTATCTCCTTTTTTTTGTTCAGGCTATCTGATCCAACAGGAATTCTGGAGCCACTTCCAAGCCAGGACTCGGCAGCCACAAACATGAATGCTAATTTGAACTTCAAGCAAATGAAAAGTGCTATACTGGAGCATTTTCCTTTAACTTATTTGTGTAATATTTTAACCTTTAGTGTTATTTTTGCATTATGGGTTCTACCTTTGGCTCTGGACCAGCAAGAGGAAGCTCATTATCCAAGAGGCAGAGGATACTTATTTTGTGAGCTGTTTAAGAGAACCAAATAGCAGAGGGGCTCTACTCGCTAGCATTCACATACATTGATTTCTATTTTTTCTCTACCAAAATTATTGTCTAATTTGAAATAAATATATTTTTTGGTGCTTTCATCATAGCTGTTGATTTAAGGCCTAATATTGTACCGAGTTATTTGTTAGTTAGTCTTCTAAATCATGGGCTGGTGCTAAATGGTTGAGTCGATTATTTGTGCAAGAGTTGTGTTGTCTGTATATGCAATCAAGCAAAAAGACAAGTTTGTACTAATTATTTGTCCGTTGATTTCAACTCACTTTTTTTTCTTATTCTATTGAGTTGAAAACACTTTTTTTTCTTATTCTTGTTGAGTTGAAAACACTTTTGAGGCTCGTAACTACTCTTAATGTGTTTTAAATTTTGAGACTCCCGTAGCGACGTACGGGCCTGCTAGTCCATGGGAAAACCTCCACCGAAACTGCTCCCCATTCCGAGGTGGCTTTGTAATTTTGCCATTTTCAACATGAGCTTCACAAAACAGCCACCTCCGTATTTTGTTTTTGTTTTTCTAATTTCAGCCTTGTGCTCCCGACGGTCTGACTGCTCTGATTGGCTTTCAGAGCTCCTGAGGAAGTTTGTGGTCGCCGAGGGTGGCGACGACGCGGACGCCCCCACCAGCCTGTTCACCTTCCGCTCGGACGCCAACGCGTAGGCGGTGGGTCAATTTGGAGCATGGACTGCGGAGATGTCCGTCTGGACGCTGCTCCAGCAGCTAGCGCCCAAGCTTGCTTGTCGTGGGAACCACGGTGCCTAAAGCCTAGGTGCCATATGGGATGGGAACACCACGCAGCTTCATCGATAAAGATGAGCTTGTTGCAAAGGTTACCCCGAGTTGGCGCTGCTGCACTGAGCCATAGCGAGGTTGTGCATTTCCTCTCCGCGGTGTTGGCCGGCCCTCCTCCATTCAGCTGGCGACACGTTACCCCTTGGATGCTGGCATGCATGCTGCCATATTCGCTTGAGCATGGTATGATATATACCACCTGTTTTCACATATTCTGCGTTTCGTCTACATCATTCCTCTACGAATTTAGCAATTTTCTGGAGCAACGACAATAGGATGTGAGAGGATTAAGATGAAATTTGCCCCTCCTACGTAACACGGGAGATATCTCTGGATCCCTTGGTGTGGTTGGATCAAGAAAGTGTATAGCCATACCAATGTGATTAAAGACTTAATCATGGTGTGACTAAAGAGTTAGTCACAAGTTATAATCCGTAATAAGATCAAGTGAAGTGTTGAACTATCACAAGGGTGGGAATCTTGTCTTGGGTTCAATTGGTATCGTATCACAAAAGGATTGGGACACGTGCATATCAATGTTTAGCCAATTTGATCTTTATATATTTGTGAAGCCCTATTCGCTTGAACTACCTCAGGCCCTGTTCGTTTCGCTGAAATTTGGCTTATACCGATGCTTATGTTGATTTATTATGAGAAGAAAATACTGTTCTTTTGCTGAAAAGTACTGCTGACGTAGTTCAAGTATACTGCTAGGTGCCACTACTAATTAATGATTGAAAAATGGTTTTTGATCGTGGCTGTCTACACATGAACCTAATGGGTCACACACTTAAGGAGTTAGAACAGTTGCTTAGATGATTGACTCTAATGCAGGTGGAAGATTGTTTGTGATGGGTCTAAGAGTCAATCATACCCGTCGTGGATTGGATATGTAAGTGGGCTAAAACATGATAATGATTCATTAATATATTATTACTAATGGGTTTTTAATGAGAGGCAACTTTAACGTTTAAAGCTCCATGAAGGTGGAACGTACAACATCATTTAGTATCATGCTACTGGTTAATGCAGAGATATATAGTTCTCCTCCCTATATGAATGTATCAACACCCCCATGTGAAAGATAACTTGTCTTCTGCTGCTGTTGTTGTGGCCTTGATTAGCGACGAATGGATAAGGCAGGTGGATGTGTTGCTGCTTCCACTACATTGACACATAAATGGTATCTAACGACGTTAGACTAGGCTACTTCAACTCTTTTTTGGCATACGGTAACAATCTATGATCACCTACTCGCACGTTGTATACGGTAACAATCTATGATCACCTACTGGCATGTCTTGATAAAATAAGGTAGATAATTTTTATGCTAGGATAGCATACCCATTACCATTACCCTACAGATAGTGTTCCATAGTTCTTCCAATGTATCAAAGCTGCCGAAGATCGAAGTGTATTCCATAAAAATTATATTTCGCCTTGTAGCTTAATCACTCAACGGTTCATTGCAATTACACAGGCATTGAGGAAGCCAGTTAGTATATTCCATAGAAATTATATTTCGCGTTCTAGCTTAATCACTCAACCGTTCATTGCAATTACACAGGCATTGAGGAAGCCAGTTTGATAATTTACAGAGTATAACACAATACGCGAAAAAAGGTGGATCCAGACAGAAGGAAACTACAAGTAGGCACCGAGGGTGCAGCATCTCAACACCACAAACTACAACAAATCCAAACAGTATCTCATCAGTTGAGAACTTGGCCTTGCCAGGAGCTTCACTTTATCAGGTGTTGAAAATCCCCGGTGGCATGTACTTGCTTCACCTGTTTGTCATACTCGTCCTCTCCATCGTATTCCTCATCCTCCCCATCCTGCTCGTCATCCTCAGGTTTCTTGCCATCTTCCTGCTCTTCTTCCTCAGCCCAACCAAAACCAGCCACCGGAGTAGATGATTGGGGTGGCGTGCGGGCCTCCTCTACAATCTTCATGATCTCTTCGACGGTTTGATCAGAGAAGGTGGGGGCACTGTTGTCCTTCTTGTAGTACTTCGCTTGTGCAGCTTCTGTAAGCTCTCTGGGCAAATTCTTCAGGAACCAGGGGTGATTCCTAATCTCCCTAATTGTTATTCTCTGAAGAAATGAGACAATATGGCATTAAGGTGGTGGTAAACCATAGTAAAATGATCGAGGCTTTGCAGGATTCACTGCCCAACAGTACCTTCGCAGGATTTGAGACGAAGATCCTAGCGAGGAGCTGTCTGCAGTCTTGGGATATGTGGACATACTCTGGTATCTGGTACTGAATTGACACTATTCTCTGAAAAAGGATATGGGTGCATAAAATTTTAGAAGATAATTTCAAGGTGCAAGAGCCCAGGATTTAGGGTGAACTGTTACCCCAATCGTTTTTCTGAAATTCTTGGGATCATCGGGGTCCTCAAAAGGGTATGCACCAACCAGCATCACGTAAAGAGTCACTCCACAAGACCAAACGTCTGCCATCTGCAACACACATTACAAAATGTAATGAACCCCATCATGAGAAGGAGAAGAACGGGGTTTGACTCGGGTCATGGTTTCGACTACTTATGGGAGCGAAAAAATTCCCCTCCGTGCCATGCCAAAGCACAGGTCTAAGACCCATCTCAGATTCTCACATGGACAACGGTGCCATTGTGTGTGGGTGAGGCAAGGGTTAAGGGGGTTTCTCGATCTGCGTGAGAAGGTCTTCTCTTGGGTGTTTGTTCCCCGGACTAAATTTTAGTCCCTGTCACATCGGATGTTTGGACACTAATTAAGAGTATTAAGAATAGACTAATTACAAAACTAATTGCACAGATGGAGACTAATTCGCGAGACGAATCTATTAAACCTAATTAGCCCATGATTTGACAATATGATGCTACAGTAAAATGTGCTAATGATGGATTAATTAGGCTTAATAAATTTGTCTCGTAAATTAGTCTCTATCTGTGTAATTAGTTTTGTAATTAGCTCATGTTTAGTCCTAATTAGCATTCGAACGTCCGATGTGACAGTAGTCCTGGATCCAAACACCCCCGGAGGCTGTCTTGCCCCCTGCAGGTCGAGTTTTCTTTTTGAGAAGGAGAAGATCACGAACGGCAGTTTCAAGGAAGTAGGTGCCCTTACAATAGTATAGATAAAAAAGTGAGCTCAAATATAAAGGAAGCATGCTATAGTCCAACAGGCAAGCACAGAAGCACTTGTATTTTATTGTGCTTAAACAGAACATTTAAAGACAAATTTTCCCAAGCATGTGCTGACATGAGTTAAAAGCATATCCACTGGTGATGAAACTTCTATCAGTTGTTCAAATATAAGAGAAGCAATGAAACAATCACGCATCACTATGGACTGGGCAATAAAAACCTTGAACATATACAATTATATCAATGGATATATTAAACAGTATATGGCTACTTCACAATTTTCTGTCACTTCATAAGACCAATGATGACAAATCATTTATAACAATTTCTCGCCGAAGTAAGCATGGGCTATAGTAAGACTAAGACACTCCAAAGATACAAATGGAATGGAAAATGGATAGGTGAAGATAAAGTGAATTCCACCACAGGAGGTAGAATTCCAGAGTAGCCCCAAAGCAAATGACAGAAGTAGGCACCTTTGAAATTTGGCAACGCTTCTAGAAACCAAGAATGCATAAATATTGAGCAATGTCCATTGCTTAAACTAATCTTGGTGACATCCTAAGGTTTCTCTTTTTCTTCTTTTGAAGGGCGGGCCTAGTGCAAGCGGTAGAGTCTTACCGCCTGTGACCGGAAGGTCCCGGGTTCGAGTCGCGGTCTCCTCGCATTGCACAGGCGAGGGTAAGGCTTGCCACTAACACCCTTCCCCATACCCCGCACAGAGCGGGAGCTCTCTGCACTGGGTACGCCCTTTTTTTTCATCCTAAGGTTTCTCTTTCACACGCACAGGCAACAAATTTTAAATTCTGTAAAGGAAATTTTGCGAGCAGTTTGGTATGACATTCCAAAAAGTGAGAAACAAAGTATAATAATCAAAGGTTAACAGTATCTACATCAGGCAGGAAAGTAAAGAGGATGAAAAGAGAGCAAAGGTAAAGGCAAACAACACTGAAGGACCACAGGCAACCAATGGGATATCCAGTCTAACATGTTTACATCACATGAAAAGATAAGGCATGAGGGGGCAGAGATCATTGCACACATGAACTAGAACAGGAAAAATGCTGGGAAAATGATCATGAAAAGGACATAAAAGTATGACACATGAGAACAAAATAGGACTTATAAACATGCCCACGGGACATCACCACAATAAGGAGTTTATCATGGCGCAAGGATTTCATTTCTTTTTAGTGATTTATCTTTTCATGTATCTAAAGAGATGAAAATGGCATTTTGGAGTTTCTGCGGGGGGTTTAAGAGAAAAGTTTGCTGGGTCAAGGGTTCACCAGAATACAAAGTGCACAAGATCTCTTTTATTAATCCTCACTTTAAGCAGATCATTTAAATTAAGCACGGCAATAAGATTTGCATCAACAGAATCTTGTGCTTTTCTCCACATCACGTAACCCACTGGGGCAAAGTTCAACAATCAGACAAGTTACGTGGAAAAAAAATGGCCCAGTGACACAGAATGAAGATTTCTTTAGACAAGCTGTCCCCCATGCTTATTTGACAAAATTGTCAACACAAATAATTGAAGTACTTGGAAGTTGGAAGTTGGAATTTGGAATCTCTCTACAGAGATAGGGATAACAAGCCAATCCTGGCGTGTGGGGCCAGGCCCACACCCTGCCTACTAGGCCTAAGGACGAAAGTCCAAAAATCCAAAATCACTGATTAGAGAAGGGTTCCAGGAGCCTGGTCCATAAGGCAGAAACTTAGGCCGTACTGGGGCCACATGGCAATGCAAGTGGTGCTGTCATGCACTGGGTCTAGGAACGCAAAGGAGCTGTGGGAGGACTACTACAGTACGGTCAGCGTCACAGAGCAGACGGGCAACGACACACAAGCAGAGGCGATGCAAACAAAAGGTTCAAGAGAGTGCAGGAGGTACCGTAGCTGCAGTGATATATACGTAAGTAAAAAGGATGAATAAATCACAGCACTGACCTTGCCGTCGTATTCCCGGCGAGAGAGCACCTCCGGAGCAATGTAGGCCGGAGTTCCAACCGTGGATTTAGGCTTTGAGTGCAGCAGCGATGACTGGAGCAAAGAAAGGTGTTAGCAGCTGATTACACTGCTACAGTATTTGTTTAAGTATTGACTCATTCTCTTTTTTGAGAGCGATTTTTCCACAGAGCTGGAAAAAAAGGATCAATTTTGCTTCTCTTTGTTTAACAAGGCAATAAAAGGCACGAGTTCAATAAGCAGTGCGAGTGTGAGAAAAGGCAGCACAGTTTCGTGTCAAAATTTTGGTCTTCCCAGCATGGCAGGCTAAGCAAGAAAAGCCTCTTTCAGTATCCCTTGAAAAGGAAATCTCACAAGCAAAAGGAAAACAAAAAAAAAGGGTACCTTGGAGTAGCCAAAGTCGCAGATCTTTAGGCGCGGCGCCGGGCTGCCATCCAACAGCGTGTTCTCCAGCTTCAAGTCCCGGTGACAAATTTGCTGTGAATGAATGAATCCAAACAAAATTTGCAGTCGCACACCTCATCAGCATGAATTTTTCCCCCCTGGGTACCTTTTTGTTGCATAATAAAGAAAACACTTCGCTTTTACTTGGTTGGTGTTCTCACCATGAAGTGGCAGTAGCTGACACCGCAGATGAGCTGCTGGAAGAAATACCTCGCCTAGTAGGATTATTAATAAAGAAAATAGAATAAGGAAGAGAAAATAGCACGTCAAGCCCAACCCAAATGGTTTTGGTTTGGGGGAAAACAGCAGAAGAGGCTCCCGAGTCGGAGCCGCCTAATTGGAGCAAACGAGCGATCACCTCGTCCTCGCTGAACCTCCCGGCGCTGCAGATCCGGTCGAAGAGCTCGCCGCCGGCGGCGTACTCCATGACGATGGCGAGGTGCGTGGGCGTGAGGACGACCTAGAGAGAGAGAAAAACGGGGGCCCTAAATGATGAAACGAACGAGAAATTAAGGAGAGAGAAAAAATTCTCCACCGCCTGCAGCTGCAGCAGGGGAGGTGTGCAGGAAGCACTCCCCGTCCGGGAAATCCGCCCTCCGTTTGGCTCTCACCTCCTTGAAGCGGATGATGTTGGGGTGCCGCAGCGAGCGGTGGTTGATGATCTCCCTCGCCACATTCTCGTCAATCTGCGGTTCCGCAGAGAAAAGAAATTAACCCGTAAATAAGGACCGAAATTTCCGGGGAGAGGGAAGGGAAGGAATCGAACGCGAGGACTGGAATCAGACCTTGAGCCCCCTCGGGATGTACTTCATGGCGACGAGCTCCTTGGTGTCCTTGTTGC
This sequence comes from Miscanthus lutarioriparius, assembly GCA_904845875.1. NCBI lineage: Eukaryota > Viridiplantae > Streptophyta > Magnoliopsida > Poales > Poaceae > Miscanthus > Miscanthus lutarioriparius. The sequence continues at coordinate 37,707,972 of CAJGYO010000008.1, read as the reverse complement.
GCATGAGCCGCGCCACCCCGAAGTTGCCGGAGCCGATGTCCTTGAGCAGCTCGTACCTCTCCATGGATAATCCCTGGGCCGCCGCCGCCGACGCCGGGCTGGCGGGATTGGAGGCCGGCGCGTCGGGAATTCGCTGGAGTTTTGCCGTCGCGAGAGGCGGAGAGCGCGTGGGGAGGGAACGGGGGGACGAGGACTGCAGGAGGTGGGAGGGAGACTGGCCTGGCCTGGCTGGTGGATTCCAAGCTTAACGAGGAGGCTTCTCCTTCTCGTTCGGTTACTACTAGTAGCGCGGCCGGGTCGGGGTTGCTTTTGCTTGTGCGCTTTGTCTCCGCGCTTGGGTTTGCGCGTGGTTGGCTTTAGGAGATGGAGACGAAGGACTAGTTTAGGCGTGCGATCGCGGGGGTCACACTGGTTTATTCGCGGTGATTAGACGATGTGGCACGCCGTGTGTGTGTGCATGCGGCAACAGGGAATGGAGGCATTGACGCTCCTCGGTCCTCGCCCCAGATCTCCTCGGTGTTTCGCTTCTCTGCGACGGGCTTCCGTTTACCAGTTTTTGCGCTTTGGTCCTCATCCTCCTTTCCTCGGGACTCGGGTCATCAACCGAACATGAAATTCCTCCACTTCAGAGAGAAGCCGATGGCAAAAAGGGGGGGAAAAAACGAGAACATTTGATTGGTAGTATCGAAAGGCAATTAGTAAATGGGAAAGTGGAGTAGCAAAACGTTCAAGAGGCTTGACACACCCGTAATACGGCCAAGTGTTGGAAGGAAGCAAATTGCTCAAACAAGGAGTCCCACTTGTGTGGCGACTTTGAGGATTCCAATCCCAGTTGATTCTCTTTTTTTCCTAAAAAAAATCGCTACTACCGCCGTCAATAAGATTTAATATTGTCAGTCGCACAGTTAGATCCCTTGTACATGTATATATCGGAGATAGTATGTGTGATCTATAGGCCGCTTTTCATTTCATCTGCAAAGACTCCAAGGTATAACAGCATGTTCGTTGGCTTGTGCTTGTCGTATACGATCATAAATTTTCAGCCGGAACAGTATTTTTCTCTTACATAAATCAGCCAGCAGTACTTCTTCACGAACCAGCAACGATACGAATCAGCCAACCGAACAGCTAACCGAATAGTTGTACTATCTAGGAGACCGGTAAGGCCGCGTTTAGATGCCAAAATTTTTTGGTTTTGGGTACTGTAGCCCGTTTGTTTGTATTTGATAATCAGTGTCTAATTATGGACTAATTAGGTTCGAAAGTTTCGTCTCGCAATTTCTCACCCAACTGTGCAATTAGTTTTTTTCGTCTACATTTAGTACTCTATGCATATGCCGCAAGATTCGATGTGATGGGTACTGCGTAAAATTTTTTGGAATCTAAACAGGCCCTAAGTAGGCATATTTACTCTGTACCACCATAGTCAATATATATTGACTAATAGCCTGTTCGGGAGGCCGTATCGTATCGTGGATTATTTACTGCTGGCTGGTTTGATGTGAGAGGAAAACACTGTTCCCGGCTGGAAATTTACGATCGTTTACGAGCAAGCGAACATGCTGTAAAGTGTTTGTCAGGCCAAAAGTTGATTTTCTAAGAAATTCTTTAAAAATTTATATACACACAATATTACTAACCTTAAAATACATCTTGCGATGTTCATACGGTAATGCTCTGTCCCGGATGGCCCCATTGATGGGCCGCGATACCCACAAGGCTCTCTTATCCGCTCCCTTTATAGCACCACAATTTCTTTTAAAAAAATTGCCTTAGTGCGGCGACTGCTCCGCTACCGAACTCCGCCGCGCCTCCCGCCCCTCCCCCGCCTTCCTCTCCATCGCCGCGCCCAGCCACATCCCGCGTTGCTCCACGCCCCCACCATGTTCCCATCCACTTCGCTTGTCACAAAGGAGAGGTAGGGAGGCCTGCGTCTACGCCCCCATCCAGCGCGCCCGTCGGTAGGAAGGGGAGGCCTGCGCATGCGCGCCTAGGGTGTACGCTAGATTGTTGCTCTCGACGTCCCCTAACCCGAGATTGCTGGCTACTGGAGTTCTCCACCAGGTAGGTTGTGGCTGCCAGCGACGCTGTGTTTCAAGTGTTTCAGGCGTTTCAAATTTATGTTTCAAGTGTTTCATCTGAATATTACAAATAGATCTAGAATGTTGCATATGTTGCAGGCCTATGTTTCAGTTGTTGTAAACGTATGTTTCAAGTGTTTCATATGGATGTTTCATATGTTACAATGGATCTATACGCATGTTTCAAGCGTTTGTTTCAAGTGTTTCACATGCTTCAGACTCATGTTGCAAGTGTTTCATCTGGATGTTGCAAAAGTAGATCTCGATGTTGCATATGTTTCAATGGTTTCAAACGTATATTGTAAATGTTTTATCTGGACGTTTCAAAAGTAGATCTGGGAGAGCACACATTTCATCTGCCGCAACTGCCCTACTGCTGCTACTGGAGGCGCCGTCGTGGGTCACCGTGCATACGCTTGAGGCTAGCAGACGCCTTCGCAGCACGCATTCGCTAGCGGGGTAGGTGACTAGGACCAACGTGGGGCCTGGGCATGGGCACGGGGTTCGGGGCTCGGGATGGGCTACTAGAGCGCGTGATGCGGCATCCGGACATAGGGGCACCGACGCTAGATGGGATACGGAGTCGAGTTATGGGATGCAGTGCGGGATAACGCACGGGAGTTGTGTCCGGACGCGCTTGAAAGGTCCTTGTTTGGTTTTGGTAATTGAGTGACAACCTAGGTGGACTAATGTATTTAAATTCATAATTAGTTCACAGTAATTACAGAAATGTCATTCAGAGCCCATATTCCTCATATCTTCACCGTTTTAGCTCCAATTTCAGTGATTCTCGCGTCTATGTGTTTGTAGTGTGTAGAATAGTTTTACCAGCTTTTCAACATGTTTTTCCACTATTGGTGTATTGTTCTAATTGTAGTTCTTGTTTGCTTCGTGCATGATTGTCTCTGGATGCTTGTATGTTGCTATATTGATCGAGTATAGATAGTGAGCAGTACTTCGGAGATTAGGAGCGTTATTTTGAAGACCAGGACCAACAGGAGCCTTTTGAGCAAGGCAAGTATAGCATGTGATTATCCTTGTTGTCCTATTCACCTTAATCACTTTTCATTATATGCATATGTCTACCTTGATACCCATATAAAGTTATCCTAGTTTTTGATATCCTGATTTCTTGACACCTTGGAAAGATTGCATATGGGTAGCTAATGCTAGTGCTCAATTAATTATGATCATGAATTGTAACTTGATTAATGGAATATGCAACGAAAAATAAAAGATGTTTTTAGCAACGAGAATTAAAGGGTGAGAGCATTTGATTTTATACATGATGATCTTGTCCTCCCTAAGGACTTATCTCTAAGTGATCACCCGGGACTTATAGTATAACCATGGGTGCTATATGGCTCTGGCTTTAGTCAAGTATGAGGACCTTTTCTAGCTTGTTAGTGGTTACCAAAAGGCGCAAAAGGGGTGTGACACGATGGGTATGGTGCGGCCTCTGTTCCTATGTGTGATGCTGCGCGTGTGTGCCATATCGAAAGGGGGGCTCTATATCTACTATCTACTTGCCACGGAAACCTAGCGACGACTAACTTGTTAGACGAGCATTTAAAAGACTTCATAGTGAACCTTGTCGACCTTCCTTGGAAGTGGGTCAAGAGGCTGATCACCTCGGGTGAAAAGGTAAATCACGGCTCATGGGTAAAGATGTACAACCTCTGTAGAGTGTTAAAAACTATTATAACAGTCTTGCTCATGGACACGAGCGGCCTAGACTCCTTATGGAATAATAACAAATGATCGATGATGTTTTTAAATGCTATCTCTTTATTCATGTTATCAGTTTGATGTGATTAATTGGGGCATTGCTAAACTTGTTGCTACTAATGCTAAAATTTGACTCATTAAAATGCTTAACTCTGTAAACCCGTGTCTTAGCCTTTTTGAGCCTCATGAACCCCATGTTATATTTATTAAGTACGAGATGTACTTATGCTTGTTTATTTTCATTATTTGGACAAAAATCTCAGATGGGTAACAGATTATGGCGGTTGTGATGAGTTTCCAGAGGATTACTAGACTTGTGGTTCACGAGTCAACCATCCCTGTGGTTTTGGAGGCTTTGCCTGAAGTTTAGAATTTGAGTTTCCACTACTTTGATAATTTATTTGTTCCGATGTATGGATTATCATTCGATATGTAATAAACTCTGAGCTTGATACAATGTAATTTGTCATCTTATGTGTGTGATTGGTTCCTAGGCACACATAGGATTCTACATTCGATTTTGTCCTTAAAATTAGGTGTGACAATATTTGAGTTGAAGCTTGCTATGGATGATCGTGAGCTAACCAAGGTATATTTCTAGTTGATCTTATTTATTTGGGTGCATATGAGTTGATTGAATTGGATATATATACATATGTTGCTTGCTATGAGATATTTGAATGAATTTAATGCCTAATTATCAAGTTTGGATTGATTTGATTGGATAAGTTCATAAGATGATCTTTAGTAAGTGGATTGAATAGATATATGTCTTGTGAAAGTATTCAAATAAGTTGATTTTAAGTTTGGTTCAAATTGAAGATATGTAGCTCAATATGTTGAAATCTATCATTTATTGAAAATGTGAGCTAACTGAGATCAAGTCTGAGTTTGAGTGATCAAATCTAGTTGGATTGGCTGGAAATTTGGTATGCATGATCTAGACTTATGGTATAAGTTGCTGTACAAATTTCATTTGAATTGGATAAGAATTGCTTTGGTTTTGGAATGGATTTTGTCTGCTATAGTACAACAGTTTTCAGCATGTAGCAGTGTTGGATGATATGAAATCCGGTAGCAATCTAGAAGTCAAATGAAGTCAAAATTTCTACTGCTGCTAGATGACTTAGTGAAGTACATCTCCACTAAATTTCATGGTAATTAGATTTGTACATTGGGAGATATGGATTTTTCTTTAAAGGGTATAGAATCTGCCAGAAAAGTGACAATTATTGGATTGATCTAGAGTCACTTGTGATAAAAGGTCCTCAAGTTGGAAACATGTCTATAAGTATTTGAGGTATCTAAGTTTGGTTTTGAATTGATCTAGAAGCATGACAAGTGATGAGTACAATGCCATTTGATCGTGGAGTGTATCTGGTACACATTTGGCACTCAAGTTGGAGATCAAGATCAAATTCAAGATGAAGATGAAGTTTGAGTTCTAGTGACATATTGAAGATCCTTTGGCAAAAACAAAAGGACTTAAAGAAGAATTTAAAGTTATACATCAAGTTAAGTCCATCCCATGGATCAATCAAACAAAGTCATTTCAAGTGAGTATTAAGAATTGTTCTTTAGAGAGAGATCACTTCTCCCTACGTGTAGGGGCTTGCCACCTTTTATAGGTAAACCAAGTGTGGCACTTGAAAGGCTAACATAGAAGTGGTGATCTAAGGAACATTTGAGATCATAGTTATCGATTCCATTCCGGTACCGGTCGGAATGGCCGAAACGCCTCGTACCGGCCACCAGAATGGCACAAAACTCACTGCATCCCGTACCGCCTTCCATCCCAAGCGATTCCAGTCGTTCTGAATAATCCCGGTCATTTCGGACAGAATCATGCTTGCCGTTAATCTTGGTACCAGTCAGATACCCATGTGCGAAAATGTTCAGCTTTGAACTAGGAGGAAATTAGGGAGGAAATAAGTAGAAGAAAGCATGAAACAAATAAACATCCTAGGTGGCCAGGTCTCAATCCATCTCAGATACAAAGAACGAAGAACTTTCAACAACAGAGAAGCAACCATAGAAGAAAAGAGGAAGATGCGTGTAGAGGTATCGACCGGTCTGCAACGGCCCAAGCACTCACCAGCAGCGGCGAATCCCAAACTCTCAGCGATGTGGAGGAGGCACATCAAGCGGAGCGGCCCTTGACCCTCGTCTATCGGCGGCGGCGGTGGCCGTAAGCTATGCCAAGCAGGCGAGGGCACTCGATTGGGTTCAATGTCTTTCTTGTGTTTCTACGGATTAGTTTTGATAGGCCAACGTAGCTTGGGCCGCTGTTGGGCCTGTGCCTGTGTCTATGCTTTGATGTTTATTAAATTTATTAGTAATAATTTATATACATATATTACTAAATTATTAAATCCAGAACAGTACACCGAAATGCACCGGTATCGGCACGTTCCATTCCAACGGGTAAACCGGAATGGCCACCGGAATGGAATTGATAACTGTGTTTGAGATGCTTAGTTGAAGAAATTCAATGAGTTGATCTAGCAAGCAAGCAACACCCAAAAGAGAGCAAGTCATTGGAATTCAAGTAGTATTCTCATATTTGGTGCTCTCAAGCAAGCAAAGATGAAGTGAAGATGCAATCCAACCACAACAAGATAGTGCACTTGATCATTAGTGGTTCTCAACTCCTATGGGTGAAGAATGGATTTCAATATTAATGATTGATTTTCACCAAGCTATAAATTGGACTTCATATTGCTATTGGAGAAATGAATTGGAATCTATATGACTATCCTCTTCTCCAACATAGCAAAGGTACCATTGTAATGTGCATGATCATTTTCATCCCTTACTAGTATGCGGTTAGTGCATATAGTTCATGCCCAATAGGATCATGCATAACAAATGAAATTCTAAAATTCATAGCCTACCACTATTACTTGAATGATTAGTTGAATCTAGTGGTAATATATGAGTTTGTTCATGAGCTAATGAACCCAAGTACTTGATCTATATTGGATTGGCAACAAGTGACAAGTACAACCTTGATAAGATAACCGCTAAATACATGTGAAGAAGCTTAGAAAGGGTTCAAACTGGACTTGAAAGCTTAGGCAAATCAATCTAGTTCAAGTCAAACATAGAAGCTCATGAAGATGACAAGTGTTTAAGAAATAGTTATAATTGACAAATCCTACAAGTGGTTCCATGATAGTTCCTACACGTGGTATATCTAGATTATCACATGAGTTACAAGTGTAATTCATATAAGTGGTATCTAGCACATCAAATGATGGTTCCACAAGTGATCCTCAACTCTAAGTGATCATCAAGTGAAGAAAATTCTCTCACATACAAGAACTCAAGATTATCAAATGGATGACCCATGCTATGACATAGGGGAAGGTGCCCCACCGATTGGTATCAAGGTCAAAGATCCTACATGAGTGATCTCAAGGGCTAAAGTGGTGTCATTCCAACATATGTGATGGTGTCCATAAAAAATGCTAGATTCAAGTGTCAACCATCTACCCCAATGCAATCCTTTGTATCAACATGAAGCACACATTTTATGGAAATTAATGACAAAGGAGGAGAAGTTAGAACAAAGATATGTACATGCATCATGGGAAGAAGTAGAAGACATGAACAAAGAGGGAGCAACATTGAAGAATGGAGAAGGATCAAAATTCTTGGACAAAAGAAGCACACAAGTAGGGGGAGCAAGCTCATAAACTTGATTGTTTGCATTTGATATGTGCTTATTCATATGTGCTTGCTTGCATTGCATAAGTTTTAAATTGAATTACATGCTTGTGTGGTGTATGCTAGTTGTAGAATTCGATTGATGAAATGAAAACTAGCATGTATAGGATGTTAGCTAGACACTTGGTATGTTATTCAAGTAATACTAGTACCCTGCTTCTAATGTTGATCTCACAAGGTATTTAGTGTTTTTGTTTCCAAGTGGTATCTAGCTAACCATGATGCTAATGATGAACTTAAAGGTGCAACTCCGATTGATATCACGCTTCAAAGATTTATTCTATACACCTTAGCATCATTTGGTAGTAATTACTCTTCCACATTTCTAATCCATGCATATGTGCGAGCTTCAAACCAAACACTTTAGCACATATGTAGGGGGGCTAATACTACCAATTAGGGTTTGTGGTACTTGTCCAAAATCATTTACACATGGTAAAATGGCTTGGGCAAGCAACATGAATCCAAAAGAGCTTAATTTACATATCTTTGTAGAGTTGTCATTAATTACCAAAAAGGGAGAGATTGAAAGATCCTTATTTGGTTTTTGTAATTGAGTGACAATCTAGGTGGACTAACGTGTTTAAATATGAGATACACATGTGATTAGTCCATAGGTACACTTGTGTGAGCAACTCATGCCATGACGGTGAAGATGGCTTGGATTTATTGCAAGGCTCACACATGTGATGAAGGAGCTCATTTCATATAAGACATGACATTGAGTCATATGACTAAGATGGAGAAGATCAAGATAAGACTTGGCTTGATGGACCGATTGCAAGCGTGAAGGGCAAGTTGGAGGCTTTGGAGCGATGGACCGTGTGGCGGTGAAGCTTGAGCAAGACTTGGCGATGATGGACGAAGGCAACGGTAAAAAGCAAGTGAGGTCAAGATCGATGAACCAACAAGGTCATGTGATGATATGAAGTAAATCATATCATTTGTTGACCAAGGGTGGTGCATGTGTTGCACCAACATTGGAGGAGATAAAATGGAATGCGCAAGGCAAAGGTATATTTGTAGGGCATTTTATTTCACCGATCATATGTGTTTAGAGAAGTTTATGACTGGGTTTAGGATAGATGGCCGTTCAATCAAGAGGGGCAAACTTATTTGCATATCGGTCATCTAGTGCCACTTGAGTGATCTAACTTTGCATCGTTGCTAGGATCAAGTTGCGTGGCGAAGAGAGTGCTAATCCTTTGAAAAATGATTGTGAAAATGCTAACACACTTGCACATGGTGGTGAACAATTGGTGGTGTTAGCACATTTGCAAAGGTAGTAAAAATAGAGAAGAAATAGCACATAAAATGGTGATTTTAGTGGTGCTAACTCTCAAGAAATTCTCATTTGTCAACAAGAAATTCTTGTTGAGCAACTGTGGCGAGGGGACATGTCTGCATGTGTGTCAGTGAGAGAAGTAGCTCAACTAGCAATTCTCATTTCTAACCAAGAAATTCCGGTTGAGGAATAGTGTTCAAAAGAGTGATCGGACCCTGGCTTTCGTGGTGATTGGACACGTCCGGTCAGTGACCGTAGACACAGGTAGCTTGGCTAGGGCGACCGGACGCTGGCCCTTGGGCGTGACCGGACGCGCTTGTGCTACTGTTCCCCACCTGGCACAGTGCGCGTAGTGAGGATCGAACTCTAGGAGAGTCCGTTCAGGGCAGAGCGGACGTGTCCGGTCTCAAAATAGTGGCTTTGGGAGCTCTCTGTTCAGGACCGGACCCTGACTAGGGTGAGTCCAATCATGGTCTGTAGGCGAGTCTGGTCCTGGTTCTTGAGCACGTTGGCTCAGCCGGACTCAAGAGTGGGCGTCTGATCATTTTGACAGGCGCGTCCGGTCCTTAGCTGATCATGCGTGAGCGAAGTAACCGTTGTAGCCCAACAATCGATTTCAAAGGAGCTGGACACATGGAGTTCATCCTGCGACCGGACTCTACTACAGGAGTGTCCGGTCATGTTAAGCAGCGCGTCCAGTCGTCACGCATAGTGCCTAGTGAAGGGGTACAACTGCTCTATTTATTTGGGGGGCTATAAAACCAAGCACTAGCCAGCCTTGGGCTGGTTGCTGAGCACCGTGGCTTGTGTAGGTATGCTTGGGAGCCCTCTAACTCACATACGCTTGATAGTGATCATCCGATTGAGTGTGAGTGCGATTCTAGTGCGATTGCATTGTGAGAGTGCATCGAGTGGCACTAGGTGATCGAGTTGTAAGCCACTGATGCTTGTTACTCTTGGAGGTTGCCACCTCCTAGACGGCTTGATGGTGGTCTCTATCGAAGTATGCAAAGAAGATTGTACGGTGCTTCGGAGAAGTGATTGTAAGGGAGATTGTGCTCACCCCGCGGGAGCCGCGAAGAGCAACTCTAGTAGAGCGAGACGCGTAGGGTGATAAGTGTTCCGACCGGGTCAAGTGCTAGAGCTTGTGGTAAGCACTCCATGTGGGAGAGTGTGACTTGTGGGTCACCACTAGCAAGAGGACTGACAGCAACCTTGGAGCTTGTCGCAACGGAGACTATCATGTTGGCTGTTGGCAAGCACGTGAACCTCGGGATAAAAATCACCGTGTTATCCTTGTCTTCCTGTTGGTTTGCATTCTCGTTACAAAAGATTGTATTTACCTATTTATATATTGTGCTTGTGTAGTTGCTCTTGTAATTAGTTAGCTAGTGTAGCTTGCTAGTTACCTTCTTACTTGTGTAGCATATAAGTAGCTCCCTTGCATGACTAATTCTGTTTGAGTAACCTTGTTAGGCATATTTGCTTAGTTTGTGTAGCTAAGTAATTTGTGCTATATAATTTGGCTTGTGTAGTCTTCTTATTGAGCATTGCTAGTGAGCTTAGGTGGTTTTGTGCTTTTTCTTACTAGTATGTGTATGAGCTCCCTCGTTGTTTGAAGTACTAGTGGCATAGGTTTGTGTGACCTCGCTCCTAGAATTGGTTAGGTGAGCTCTAGCTAGCACGTCACCTTAGTTGCTTGTTTATGATCTTTGTAAGGTGTTAGAGAACTTAGATAGAGGGGCTACAATCTTGGCTAGACCGATAGTTTTAATTTCGTTTTTGTTTCGGTTGGCCGACGCGTTTAATTTTACAAAAGACTATTCACCCCCCTCTAGTCTGCTATCTCGACCCTACAGCGCCGTCCGTCCAGACGCGTCGTTCGTCCACACGTCTGGGCGCTAGTCCTTCCAATGCGCATATGATTTCTTTTACCATGTCAGTCCTAACTTCAAACATTGTACATCAAAATTTCTTTTACCATATCAGTCCTAACTTCAAACATTGTATATAAATCCTCTGCCTCGCTAGACCAACAATCACAAGTAACCACACACATTTCTCTGCCGTAGGGATTTACTACACGACGAAACTCTTAAAGTAAGATATACGAACCCCATATTGAGAAATTGTCCTATTCTCTGCAACACAATGAATGACACATGAGCAGAGCTTTTACAGCATCTTTCAGGGAAACCTTCGTCAAATAATAAGTGATTTTGTTAGCCGCACAAGGCTAAAATATGCAGCAGAGAAGAGTTTGAATGGCAATGTCTACCGGCAAGCAAGTCAACAAGACTGATTTGACGCTCGTTCTTCACTTGAAACATCTACGAACACCTCCTAAAAGGACGAAAGACTCGTTGGGAAGAAGCACAGTACAACCGTGCAAGTGTTCTAGGATTAATAAAGCCACCTATAACAGTGGAAAATCTTGTCAAGATAATGCTAGGCAGCAAGGGGTTGGAAGACCTTAAGGTATAAGATACAAAATAAGGTAGATTGTTTTTTATGACCGGATAGATGGATCACTCAATCGAACTGTGATTTTCTAATATAAATAGATAGAGGGAGTGGCCTTCTCCCAATAAAAAATTTATTCCACACACAATTTACATTTCAAAGAAAAAAGCACGATTTAGGCCTCATACTACCAAAACCGGCTCAGGCCAGGTCCAAAACTGGCCTGGACCTGTTTGATAGTGTCTACGCGAAGAACTAGCCAAAATCAACTTGGATTGGTTTTTACCGCAAGCCGCCGCATCGCTGCCCAAATTGGCTTGGACAGTTTTCTCTGGTTTTTGCCGATTTGCTCCAAATCAATCCAAATGTGATCCTTTTGATTGCATTTGACTTTCTAGTTCAATTTTCAACTCACCAATCACATTTTAGCTGTCAATAGAATTTTTTTACTAAATTCTGCAAAGTAATTAGTTAGGTCGAGAGCATGGAAACCATACAAAAAAATCTCTATAGTATAAATATAATCACTTACACAGAGAATCGCACTAAACTGGCCTGAAAATTGCGGTGCTTAAATTGATTGTGATGTGAACGCACACCGAAAGAGAACAAAAATCGTCCAGTTATAACCAAAGTAGGATTAGCTATTATCAGCGCTTGCCCCGATTGCATCAGATCCGTTGCCGTCCGGCGATGACCAGGCCGCGGCCGCCGCGCTGAGGGCGCCAACCGGCCAGCCCGCATCGCTGCAGACTGACTGCACATGCGCGGCTGCTCTGCTCTGCTCTGTTTTGCAAACGATGTCATGACGCAATCAAAGTGGCGTCATTAGTCTCCTTTTGGTTACATTGATGGTATATAGCCACGCGGTGACTTGATGAGACCTCCTGCAACAAGCTCGGCATGTACCAGGCGCCGGTGACTCGACGCATGGTGGCTGGCGTCCATGCATAGCCACGCGGACGCGAGACATGTGACATCATTGCGACGTCACATTGATGGTATATGTACGCGGTAATAAGCATCAACTCAATGTCTCGTTTAATCCGTGGCTTCGTGCAAAACCGCAAACAAGGTTTTGCGGGAAGATTTGCAACTTTGGTTTTGTTCCGCCTTCCGCCGGAAAGGTAGGGGCAAAGACACCATCAACGACCGAGACCGCGACGAGAAAGAATGAAACTGCAGGCCACAACGGCGCCACAAAGCCCAATTCCCTACCAAAACGAGGGGGCGTTCCGTGATACGGCGACGAGCCGACGGTAAACCGGTGGCGGAAAGTGGGGTCACGTGGCACGGAAGGAACACGTGGGGAGGAGCGCGTCGTCGAGTACGATGTTTACATTGCACCCGCCGCTCGAGGATCGGCAGCTCTGACTTCTCCAGGCCGCTTGGATAGCGACGTCTGCTGGCCCGCCTCTTGTGCGATCGGAGAAAAGAATTTCACATCTTCTTCTGTTCATTCCTCTTTTCCGAGAATCTCGTTTTCCTAACCTCCAGATAACGCAGAGAAGTTTCTGGGCGGCATGGTATTACTGCATCAATTTTTTTTTTTTTTGTTGATGAGAAAGGAAATAAGCTTCTTTCTGGAATCTGCATCAAATATCTGGGCTGGAAACGTTCTTGTCGGCCAAATTACGATAGTGATCTACTGAATCTTGGAGTAGTACAAACATAGGTGAGAAGATATTTTATGTTCTGTTGAAGTTGGAAACACGCTCGTCCAGTCAAAGACAGCGCCACTCGCCCACTCTAGAACACACTAAACCCGGAATTTCAAATCGGACCGAATTTCAGCATTAGTTTTTGCCGTTTGTTATTATATACTACAAGAAGACCACTAGTTTCACGGCAACTTTTTTCCACTTACAATCCATGAAATGAAATGTACCTCCTCTCTCCAAGGCAAATAAAATTGCTGAATGTTGGCATCCAATCATTTGCTTCCACTATAGTATTTTGATCCTCCCGCATTCTGATCTGTTTCTTTTTTTAATCGCAGGGTAAAGTTTCCCGCCACGAACGCAAATGTGACATCTCCATCAAGTCAATTCATATGCAAGCAGACAGGAGAATATTTGGGCAATCAAGTCCCCCCCATGTGTCGCAGTGGCAAGCATGAAAGCTACACAGTCCATGACCTGACAAAACCCCCCAAAAAATGAGAGCGAAAACCTCTCAACTGTGCTGATTCGCTGGGTGACCGAAATGTCAACTGCTCCAGTACACGTGTGTAGACGAGGGTCCAGATTTACAGCCACCGTGCGTGACAGTTGCACCAAACCAAGTCCCGTCCACGGTCCACTGATCTAATCTGATTTGATGCGCCTGGGAGGGTGGTTAGCAAATCGCCTTCATCCATCAGCCGTAGCAGGCAGTCAAATCAGCTCACGCACTAGTAACAGTTAACAACAGGAGAGGAAAACAGTTAACAGGAGAGGAAAACAGTTTACAGGAGAGGAAAAATCTCGGGCCACAACAAGCAACTAAGCTTTCAGAACCATCTATCACGACGATGGAACGGCTTGATGTGCCACCGTCACCGTTTCAACAGGCCTCAGCAGCCAGCACACCGGCATGTCGGCCAATAGTAGCACCAACAAAACAAAGAGATGCAGGAGCCTGCCCAGACAGGCACAAAGATGGCACCATCGTCTCGGGCGCAAGCAAACAAACACAAGCATCACAATTCACACAGAAAATACCAGACAAAAATCAATCCAATCTAGGTGTCTATAGTTCATGGGTGCAACTGCAAATGCAAGGTTTAAAGAATGACATGATCTCTGCCTAATGCCCTATTCACATTTCTAGGTGCAATCGACGCACAGTAAGTCCTACTGGGATTATTACCAAAACTTACTGTATTGTAAGGGCCTGTCTATTGCCTGGCTGCTGCTGGCGGATTCCCCTTGTTAGCAGCACCATCCACGGCTGTGCTAGCCTGGCTGCTGGGTGGTGGATTTGCCACTCTGTTGGCACCGTTAACAGTCGCACCAACCTGGCTGCTGGACAGTTGTACCACAGCCCTGTAAGCGTCGTTCACCGCAACGCTAGCTTGGCTGCTGGACAGTGGATTCACCACCCTGTTAGCACCGTTCACCGCCACACTATTCGGCTTGGCCTGGCTACTGCTGAATGGTGGATTTGCTTTGCTAGCACCTTTCGCAGCCACGCCGGTCTGGCTGCTGGCTGCTACTCCAGAACTGACAACCGTGGCAATGCTGGTTGCTATTTGGTTACCTTTTGTGTTCACGGCATGCTTCAGGGGAGGCGCTTGGCAACCAGCAGGGACAGGGGTGGCTGCCCTCCTTACTAGTGTTTTATTTGGGGCATTGGCATTGACTGTGTCAACAATGCCACGCGGGGTCCCTGCTGCCGAATGTGAGACAGGAATTTTAGTCTTCTTCCCAGTTGCTGCCACTCCAGCAGTTACAGGCTTACCTTTCCCAACCGGAGTTACAGGGTTACCTTTCCCATCCGCGGGAATCAGTTTCAGTGGCTTCTTCTGGCTGCCAACAAGACCTTGGGCTTGGGAAGCACTGTTGGTACAGTTGCTTTTATTCAGATCATCCGTGTTTAAGTGTCCTCCTTGAGAAGCAACAAATTGATCAAACTCTAGCATGTCTTTATCTTTGGGATCTACTATCTCAACCTTCATCTCAACCTCTAATGTATCTGGCTGCTTTGATTTGGGATCCATGGTTTCTTGTTGCATTGCCTTGGGATCTGCGTTTTCTGGCTGCTTTGCCTTGGGACCCATGGTTTCTGGTTGCTTTGCCTTGGTATCCACAGTTTCTGGCTGCTTTGCATCTACAACTCCTGACTGCTTTGCATCGACAACTTCGGGCTGCTTTGCATCTTCAGGAAACAAGTCATCTATCGTAATCGCACAAAATTCAGAGTCATCCTCCTCGTATGGGACAGGTGCTAGTGTGGTACTCAATGCCTTCTTAGTTTCCAACGAACATGCCCCAGCAGGTGGTCCTGATTGATTAACTGCAGTAACTCCTGAAACACCATGAACTGCGCTAGCATTTAGAGGTTCTAGGTGCTGGGAGCCCCCAGGTTGTATTCCATGCTCAACCACAATCGATGCCTTAGAGATTGCAGAAGATTTCAAAGATGTTGCTCCTAGAGATTTTATGTGCACAACATTCTTAGATTGTGCGGCTTTTAAAAAACTTGCGGCAGTTGAGGCTGTGGCAAGTCGCCCACCAGCAGCAATTGCTGCTGCTTGTATTGAGGAAGGACTGATGGTGGGATTTGCCTGAGCTGCTTGCTTCTTCCGTGTCTTATTTGAAGCATTTGACAATTTTGGTGGCGCAACTTGGGCAGGAGCTTGTTGCCCTTGATGAAGCGGAGTCTGCACTTGAGCTGCCACACGCAGAGGCATAGCAACTGGGACAGGGACTGGCAGCGCCAGTGCTGGTGAAGGGGTTGCTGCAGATCTTACTTCTGGCATCTTAGGAGCAAACGCTGTAGACTTATGCTGAATGCTTTGTTGATAAGCTCCTGCATGCACAATTTACGTAAGAACCACAAAGACAGGACAGGGTTACAACAGCTGCGATGCGTAAACAAAGCTACAGAACAATGCTTGAGTTGCTGATAGCTCAGCATAGAAACATTATGCTAAAATATCAGCTTTCATGGCAAAGCATCAAAACTCTATAAATACCTGATCTACGCATAGGACCGACAGCCAATGAAAGTGCCTTGAGAGCTGCTGATCTTTCCTCTGAGCCAACAGAAGCATGTTTAGTGCTAGCAGGCTTGGTTGATCCTCCTGGACGCTTTAGCGCCCATCTCTGAAAGGAATGGTACATATTAACCTTTTTATAAAATATTCTAATGTACGATATCTACATTAGGATAAGAGGAATTCTCAAGGCAACACCAAAATAGTAAATACTACCTCCGTCCCTGAATAAATCAATTCATAGACTTGTCTTAAGTCAAACTTTCCTAGTTTCCTATGCTTCACCAAATTTATAGAAAAAAGCACAATTAATTATGACACCAAATGAGCACATTATGAAAATATATTTTGTGGTGTATCTAATTATACTAATCTGGTGTCATAAATCTTGGCACTCTTTTCAATAAATTCGGTCAAACTTATAAAGGTTGACTTAAGACAACTGGGATGGAGGGAGCAGTATTAAAAACAATAAAACGCATAAAATAAGCCAACCAATTTGACCTAGTAATAAGAACAAACATTGAACTCCAGGATATAAAGGGACGGGGAAAGGTTTGATGGCAGATCTGGGAACCCAGGCGTAAGACATAATTATTCAGTTAAGCAACAAATGCATGCATATGGACACTCTGCGTCTCTGCCATTTAAGTATAATCGAGAAGTATGAGACCATAGGTTAAGATGGCTTCAGGATAATTCCCGACACATGTAAATAAGGATGCAATCATGCAATATGGTAGAACAGTGCATGCTATTACACAATTGATAAGGTGAACACAATATTACCTGAGATAACTGATCAGGCGTTCTTGTACTATCAAAGTTACATTTATGCAAAATATCCTCCCAATTTCCTTCACCATACTTCTGTACACCAGCTGCTAGGTCTGCATCCTCCTCTTTAGACCATGCTTTTGGCTTCTTTCTCTTTTTAGAAGCTCCATTTGGATCCAAATGACCAGGAGAGGGTCCTATATGAGATGACTGTTTTGAATTGGCAACAGGACCTACATTTGTTATACGATGGCTCTGAGCAAGCTGTTTCTCAGATGGAACCCGCACTATCTTTTCATTTTGGGTGTTCAGCACAGGAGGATCCAAGTTAATGCGGTGACCAGAGGCTTGCTCACGTGAAGATCCGGATATTAGCGCCTGCAAAATGTATTATATATTAAGAGTATCTAAGGTATCAATAAATTAGAAATGCATATAACATGATAGAATAGAACAAGACATGATAGCATAATAACACATTACGAAACCACATAGGACTACTGTTAGAGTACGTCAAGGGCCTATTGGGCCTGGGTTGGCTGTATAGCCCATTAGTGTTAGGGTTAATTAGATATAAGGGTCGCTTACTTAAGGGTCAAGTAAGCCTTGCTTGGGAGTCAAGTAAACCTCTCTATATAAGGAGAGAAGATGTATCGATCTAATCAAGCAAAAATTAAGAAGGAAACCCTACCCTCTTGCCCGGCCGTGGGCAAACGCCCCGCGGCCGGCTCTCTCTCACCCTCGCAGCCCTAGCCGTGAACAGTACCCGCGGGTACTGTAGCGCACCAGCCGCCGTCGCTCCCCTCACCTCTTCCTCTCAATCCTCCAGCCACATAACAATCTGGTATCAGAGATCTCCGTTCCGATGTCGACCTCGCTGCCCACCTCCACCACTCGCCGCGCCAGCCACCAACGCCGCCAGCACGCACCGACCCATGGACGTCCCCAGTTACGCGCCAGGAACCACATCGCTCGTTCCCGAGACCTCGCTGTCGATGGCCACGGTGGCGTCTCCCTCCGCCACTGGCGTCATGTCGAACGCCGAATTGACGGCAGCGGTGCCCAACCTCGGCAAGATGGTGGCCAAGATTCATGCGTTCCTTTTGGGACCGCAAGGACCGCAACCGATCCCACCACCGCCCACGCGCGCAGCGAAGAATCGCCGCCGCCACCGCTTCCGCTTGATCGCGGTTTGTCGAAACCCATCTACACGGCGCCCGATGCCAACAAGACCTACCGCCGCCCCGACCATCGGGCTGTCATGGCGCGATGCGCGGCCCGCTCCGGCGTCCTCTGGCGGGGGTGGGCGGACCCCTATTCCTGCGGGCGGCAGATGATGCCGACGCTCTCGCCAGCGTCGCCCTCGGCTGGGCAACCGCACGGGCGCGGCGCCTCGGCCTCCGCCACAGACCCGCCGCCGATTGCACTTAGATGCGGAGGACCTCGATCTCGTCTGCTTGCGTCGGGATCATGGGCATGCGGTTTCCCCACCGCGGCGGGCATGCTATTTTCCTTTGGGCGTTAGATTGGGGCGCGATCCCTCCACCTCGTTCTCCATCGAAAACCCTCCGCTTTTCTCAGTGCGGTGCAGAACCAAAGCAACCGTGTCTGGCGGGGAGAAGGTGTGGGGTCACCGGCGAGCGCACCACAGAAGCGCTGTCGCATGATCGTCGCTGCGACCACTTCTAGATGGCCATACACATGCACCCCTTTCGTCTAGATGGTGTCCATAGGATCCAGGAGGCGGATGGCGTCCACCTTATGTTCAGGAGTCAAAAATAAAGAGTCTCAGTCTATTTTAGGTTGAGAATAATAAAATAAGCAAAGATGTAAAAGGCTTGTTTTTAGGTGTTAGGAGTCGAGTCAGCGTTATAAGTTCGTTAGGTTGCAGTTCGAGGACGAGCTGCATGTCCAGGTGGGGTGTAGTGTTAGAGTACGTCAGGGGCCTATTGGGCCTGTGTTGGCTGTATAGCCCATTAGTGTTAGGGTTAATTAGAGATAAGGGTCGCTTACTTAAGGGTCAAGTAAGTCTTGCTTGGGAGTCAAGTAAACCTCTCTATATAAGGAGAGGAGATGTATCGATCTAATCAAGCAAGAATTAAGAAGGAAACCCTACCCTCTTGCCCGGCCGTGGGCAAACGCCCCGCGGCCGGCTCTCTCTCACCCTCGCAGCCCTAGCCGTGAACAGTACCCGCGGGTACTGTAGCGCGTCAGCCGCCGTCGCTCCCCTTGCCTCTTCCTCTCAATCCTCCAGCCACATAACAACTACTAACGAGTATCAAACTTACATGATTTTTTCCAGTAAGTTGCCATACAAGGATAACATTTATTTTCAATAAACCAAATACAATGGACATTTCATGTCATTCTGCATAGATACTCCCAGTTACAGAGCTGACATAAGCAAGCACTATCAGTCCCTCACTAAAACCCTCCATTTCATCTCCATTTTAGTAGCTAAGTTTTACATTGGCTCGCCAAGCCTGACACAACCCTCCTCCATTATTTTGGGCTGGGGACCTGCTATGCTGAAACACCATAGGCACCCCAACATAGGCGGAGTTCCCTCACTAAAGCCCTCTTTGGATACAAAGTATTTTTTATGGAATTCTGGGAAGATACTATGGTTTTGCAAAATACATTGGTTTTCGAAAGGTAAGAGGTGTTTGGATGAAATAGTACTGTAGTTTTTAAAAGGGTTAATTGGATCTATGCCATTATAAAAAAAAAAACCTCGACCTGCGAGGGGCAAGCCGGCCCTAGGCATTATACGTGAGAAGAAGGCCTTCTCACACAGGCCGAGAAAACCCCCGAACCCCGGCCCCGGCCCGACAGATCTATGCCATTGTAACTTCTTCGTTTCTAAAGAACGCCATTACTATTCGCCTATTTGGAAGTATGCCATTACAATTCTTCGTTTTCCACAAAAATGCCACTGAATACGTATGGACATAGCACAGGTCCAACTTACAGAGCGATATCTGAAGACGATACTTCATCTCCCATCATCAGCGACACGCGGGCCCCACATGTCATCTTCTTCTTCCTCCTCTCCTCATCTCTCTCCATCCCGACGCGGCCACGGCCACGGCGAGCAGCACGCCGGCAGCCCGCGAGCGGCAGCAGCAGCACGCATAGCAGCAGCAGCACGCATGCAGCCCGCGAGCAGCAGCAGCAGCATGCATAGCAGAGGTGGTCGGCGGCCGTCGGGCGCATGCCGGACTTGGTGTTCCGGTCACCGAGGAAGGCCGGCGAGTGGAGGAGGAGGAGCGGTCCACGGCGAACTCGCTGGTGGGGCCCATGACGCCAGGAAGGGTACTGGTCGCGGCTGTTGCTGCGCAGAGCGGAACTTGGCGATGGCGGCGAGATTCGGTGAGGATGGAAGGAGGTGCTCTAGGTGCGGATTGATGCCAAAGAGCTGCTGCTTGGATGCGTCGTCTCCTTGCGATGCCAACGGAGGAAGCGGCGAAGTGAACGGTGGTGTCTTGGGGCTGATCGAAGAGCTCGACCCCGGTGTGGCCATGGCGGCGGCGGCGCTTGGGAGAGCGCGGCAATGGCGCTGTGGGCACGGATCGACGACAAGAAGCAGCGGGGCGGTCTCGTGGTGTCGCTGCGGTGCCAACGGTGGAGCGTATGGAACCGGAGGTGGTCTGTGGTGGGAGGTCGGGGAGCTCGGGCTAGGCCCGACAATGGTGACGCGGCGGCCTGGCGCTCGGGATGGAGAGAGAGAACCGGAGAGAGAGATTCGGAGAAGAGGAGGAAGAAGATGACATGTGGGACCCGCGTGTCAGTGACAGGGAAGATGAAGTATACGTCTTCATATACGCCTACAGCTGGGCCCAGGCTGTGTCCATACGTATTCAGTGGCATTTTTGTGGAAAACGAAGAATTGTAATGGCATACTTCCAAATAGGCGAATAGTAATGGCGTTCTTCAGAAACGAAGAAGTTATAATGGCATAGATCCAATTAACCCTTTTTAAAAACATGGGTATTGCTAAAACTGTAATCTTTTTAGAGTTCTAGAACCTCCAGTCAGAACCCTTTTTTTTTCTAAACCATGATTTTGTGTTACCAAAGTTCTTCAAAACGACCAAGTAATGAACATTGAGCTATCAATGGAATGATGTTTGGGGCATATCATCATCTGAGGGCAGTCGTAGCATCCAACACCTTCACATTACAGAACCTTAAATCAAGACTTTCTTGGGACATTCTATGAGACCCATCTTGTAAATTAATAATTAAATAAAATGGAAGTTCATATTCATAAATACTGAAAAGGAGAAATAAATGTCAGCGAGCGATCGTAAGAACTCAATTTTCATCAAACAAAAACTTGCAAGTTTTCTTTTTTATTTATAAAAAAAATCAACTATATTTCATTGCCATCTGATATCTAGTGGCAAAGTGAAGCTTTATCCTCCAGTTGCTAACAAGGCATCAATCAAACTTTTGAAGAGTCAACACTGTGTATCAACCATAATCAAGAACAGACTCAGACTGAGAGCTATATGCCTATATGTTTGTGTACTATCTAAAATACAAAATGCATACCAGAATAACTATTGACTTACCCAAATCAGGGACCAGGTCAACTGCTATACAGGCTGAGATGTCAGGCCAGCCCATCTGGCCTGTAATAGCCTAATAGTAATAGGTATATGTAATAGCACTATCCTCGCTAGCCCAATCAACATTCCACCCAACACCTGATCACAGTTCTTTTCAGCCCATGGCCATTGACAAGCACACGCCCACATGTGTAGCAAGCATCATCATTCACACCAGCATTTCCCCTCTGGCATCCGGCCCTGCTCCTCACCCAAATCCCAACATGGCAAGCTACCAGCCACCCCAACCTCTTGCCGCCACCAATGAGCAGCCCCTCCAACACTACTGATGCTCCCACCACTGGTTGTCTCTCCAGTAGTTCAGTGTATGCCTAACTGAGCCTGAGGTGTGCCTCAGCTTGTTACTGCCTTTCATGGGCTGTAAAACTGCCATGACTCTTGCTGCCAGGCATCACTGCCACCTACTGGGCGATAGTGACCGGTGCATTCCACCCTTGCTCAACAGACTCCAGTTCTCTCCAACTACCACAAAGCTGCCTCTAGACTTAAGATTTGTTCTTAGTATTTGAATTTCAAAATATTGCATTAAGTTTGATGGAATCAACTCAATCAAGTGGAGCTTCTATAATCATTCTGGATAAGATTGCAGCAAAAGATCTGTTTGAGCAAAGCCAATCACAACAGTGCAACACTTCTGAATACTTTTTTTTTAGATAAAGGAACAACGTTCTGGCCTCTACACTTATGAATAAGTGTATGCAGCCAAAACACTTCTGGATACTTGATCATGGTAAAATAAGGTATTGAAAAATGGCAGAGCAAATGCTACAAAAGCAGTTGCCTCTTGCTCATCCTGGATATTTTAGAGCATCAAAATCAATTCAGTGAAAGAAAAAAAGATGACTAAACAGGATTTGGCATCATGCATTCAAAAATCAAAATGACCATCCTGCTGTATGCTTTCCAAACAAGAAGTGATACCTTGGCTAATGCAGAGGCCTCAGATAAAGCTTCCTTGGTCGGGATGGGATTGGGTTCAAGCTCCAATTCCAGGTCACTGTCATCGCCCTACCATTGTCAAGAAGATTGAACATAAAAAATAGGTATAGCACCAATTACGGAAGGAGCAGCCAACAAAAAAATAAACTGAATTCAGGAATCCCAGCTATTTGACGCCTTGCAAGCCAATCCAAAAGGAGCAGCAAAATCTAGGCTTTGAGGAGTGGGTAGGATTACAAACCAGAGGCTGGTCGCCGGCGTCGACGCTATCCTCTAGGTCGTGGTGATAGGCGAAGTGGCGCCAGAGCATCTGGTACTCGCGGGCGGAGGTGATCCCCGTGGCCGACTTCCCCACCACCGCCCTCCAGTCGATGCGCCGGCCCTCCGCGTGCTGCGCCACCTCCTGCAGCGCCGTCAGGATCGTCCCCGGAGCGTACCTGTGGGGGAGAGAAGGATTGCAAGCGGCGCAGTGAAGTAAAACCCTAGGCGAAAGCGAGCCGCCCGGGGAGAGAGCGGGAGGACGGGCTGAGGAGGCGGAGGCGGAGGAAGGACGGACGGACCTGTGGAGGAGGAGGTAGAGGTCGTCCTCAGAGAGGTGGCGCTTTCGCTTCCCCTTGCCCGCCGCCGGCGCCGCGGCTGCCATCTCCGAACAGGTCGGCGCTTGGTGGGGCAGCTGCTGTTCTGTTCTTACCCTTTCGTTGTTCTCTCTATTCTCTTCTTCTATTTATTTGTTTTTGGATTATTATTTGTGATTTAGCGCAAACAGGGAGAACTGTTAGTGGGAGCATCTCCACCAAATCTCTATATTTTATTTTACATCTACTAACAAATCTACAACGATTCGCTCCCTCGCTGCCAGGCCCGCCCGGCGCTGGCGCTGCCCTCGGACGCTCGCTCGCGCCAATCACGCCCCGCGCAATCACCGCAACCGCAGCCCCGGATCGTTCAATCACGGACAGCTTCGGAAGTGCCGAAGTGGAAACTCAAATCACCGCGCAATAACTGCGACTCTGCCCCTTCTTCCAGTCCGCAGCTGAGGCCGTGGCCGTATGCATCCTGCAACCACTCTCCTCAAGTGGCCGGACCAGAGGAAGTTTCATATGCGGTCTACGGAATCACCGTCGACCGCGCCCGTTCTTCTTCAAGGAATCACCGTCGCCCTGATCTCCATCATCGAGGTCTAGGACCTTGCATCGTTGGGCTGGCGTGAAGGCTGTCCGTCAGGAGTTCGTCGAGGACTGCCGCCGGGAAGCGTCGCGTAGGTCAGCATCTTCTCGAGCTGGACTCCTTCTCGTCTCTCTCGTGCGTGCTAGCAACACCCTCCCGGCCTGTTTTCTGCGTCGCAGACTTGTTTAGGCCTGAACCGTGGTTTCATCCAACCTTAAGGGAAAGCCAACGCCATCATTCTTTACTGCTCTCGTGCGTGCTAGCAACACCCTTAGGCGTGTGGCTACGTGTGCCTGCATATGTCTAAAACAGCCATCCGCCATCAACTTCCAGAGTCAGCATATCTATTCTCAACTTTTGCGAATAAAATCCACTCCATACGTGTATATGGTTAATCCTACATTAGCCATTTTGTACTATGGCTGAGCTAAGTCAGCAGTCAACAAGTTCGATTCTTTTGATACCGGTTCATCCAAATGATAGAGCCCTTCAATACTTCAGTTTGTTTTATATAAATCATAGAGATTAGTATGTATTGCTGTGAATTAATTTGTTTGTTTCAGACGACTTTAATAGATTTCATAGTCTTTGGTACATCCTTTGTTAGTCGACGTTGGCGGTGCTCTCCAAACATTTGAATGCCAACAATCTGAAATTGACCCTTCTTCCTTGTTTCAGCCTTTTGTTCCAGACGACATAAATAGTTTGTTGGTTTCAACGATCTACCACAACGCTGCAGGGGGCCCTAGGGGCAATCCAGGTTTTACCTATCTCCACTGTTCATGATCCGCCAATGAATAGTTAATGATTTGGTACTTATTGTTCACCCGGCCCTAGGGGCAATCCAGGTTTTACCTCTCTCCACTGTTCATGATCCGGCAATGAATAGTTTGTATGGTGACTTTATGGATCAGTTATAAATACATGGAATTTTATTTTATATTGTCATGCCATCTAGGTATTCAGTTTAAACTTTCAACAATATTAATGCTACCTGAAGTTTCAATTCATGTTCCGCAATTTCTAGAGAACAATCCATGGGTAAGAATTGAAACTCTACTAGCAACCAGCCTTGACTGAAAAAGGATGCAACAACACCGTTGCCATATTTTTTTTGATTTTGTTGTGCTTCTTTTACTATCTATTTAATTTCTTTTTCTACCTGTTTAATCAAGATTCACTGCTCACTGTCTGACAATTGATATGCAGAGACAAACAAAACGAAATATAAAGGAGGAAAAGGATCTCAATTCAGTATAGATTTAGGACCACGTGCTCTACTAATGCTTGACTGGAGCAAATAATTATAAAATTGACGAACATCAAAGCTGGTGTTCCACTGTATGCAGTTGCAGGCACATAGTTGCAGTTGCAGGCACATAGTTCCTTCACCTTCAGAAATAGTTTCTGGATATAAAAGAGAAAGTGGAACAACTTTAGAGACCGCATATGAAACTTACTCGGATATGTCTTATTAACAGTCCATTTGGCGAAATTTATTTTGTTAATTAGATTGATCATAGTTGGTTGTGGGTGAATATACATACTAATCTAAGTAGTGATGGGCTACCTTCTCAGTGAGCTTTTTGTTGATTATCAGTAGACTGATGAATTAACTCATCATAGTGGATCGTGTGATTAGTTAACTCTATTTTTTTCTGATATTTCCTTAGGTTGCTGAGAATTCCAATCACTGAGTGAAGGTCCCTGGAAGATTGTGAGCCTTCACTAGTTCTCAGGTAATTATGTACACACTTTTTAGATATGGTGTTTAGCAATGTACTTCCAAGTAATGTAATGAGGATATATTTTTTTAGTTTTTTTACTTGATTCACCTTGGCAAACTAATATACATCCTCATACAGTATGAAGTTGTCTACCTAAGAATTTCAGTACTGGAGTTGGTAGAAATTTTAGATCAATTTCAGTTCTAGAGTTTGTAACTCACTGATGAACCCTGTTTCTTTTTTTTAAAAAAAGAAGTTATCACTGCATTGTTAGGTCTTTTTCAAAACCGCAACATGACATATGCCTTCTGCTGGTTGTGTAATTACTACTGCACTTGGTCTGGTGCAGCATGAATAAAATTCAGAAAATTATAGTGCACTTGGTCTACTGCCACCTCTTTGCTTCTTGCAGCACACAGCCATGCTATAGAAACTAATTATCATCCCATAGATAAAATGCAATGCATTTTCATCTCTTAACCTGCGGTAGTTTCTGTCATACCCTTTTCTGAACTTTGTTTGGGTATAGGGTCAATCTATATACCATGACCTGATGGTTTTGTTATACAGAAGCGTGAATTATGAGAGACAGGTTATGTATGCTGAAGCAAACAAAAATTGTCCTAATGTCCTCTTTATGCTTGATCCTGGACTAAATTTGTTGCAAAGGCATGTCTGACAAAAAATTCACATTTTGTTGGGTTATGTATGTTAATTATTTTTCTTATCTCAGGGATAGTTTTTACACCTCATCCCTTTTGAGGTCCTGAAGAAGAAAAGGCATTAATTATTTTTCCTTTCTTTGAGACATCTTTGATTTCAATACTGATTTTCATTATAGCCTTTAAGTGCTAATTGCATTATGGGCCCAACTGCCACCTTTGAGAGTTATATATACCTCTTGCTCTCTTTTTTGTTCGGTTCATTTTATGTGTGCCAAGAATTCATAATAACTTCGGGATGGCATTTGTGATAAATTCATAGCTTCAGCGACTTTGCAAATTATCCAACGAGGGTGTGTATCAAAGCTCTTGCTTTCAAGTACAATTTCTGTTTGGACGTCCATGTAGTATTTAGGTTGCTTCTGCAGCTTTTATTTATTTTTTGTAAGGCCTCCATTTTTTTTTCTCACATAATAAACTATCAAAATCCAGTTAGGAGCAAGTAATGCTATGCAAATATATGTTTTTTGTGGTAGACGGAAACATGCACGACTGAGACAAATATCTTCAGATATAAAATATGCAAAATTGTTTTGTCAGATGGTGAACAGTGTAGACAAAGGCCTAAAACTAAAGTTACTCTAAAACACAAGACTAAATTGATCATATATATAGTTACAAGAATCAGTAATTACAACTATCAGCATGACAGGTCAAGGATCTAAACCTGTTGTTGGATTTTATTCGGATAAACAAGCAATATATATGCACCTAACCCTGTTTTTTGAATTATAATCGTGGAGTTAAACCAACTTGATAAATCAGCTGCAAGATGAACTGAGAGAGTTGAACCTTGAAACTGAAAATTTCAAGCACAGGGCAAAGGTCATGTCAAAAGCTTTAGAAAAAATCTAGCATAACTAGGCTGAGGCGATTGCTGGGATATGTGTTCTTGAATCTTGAGAGATTAGATTCTTAATTATGAGATTAGATTCTTAATTGTATAGTATATTGTAAAACATGTATTGTGAAACATAAACTTGTTATGATTAAGATGAATGCTCGTGTGTTGCAACGGGAAAAAATGCCAGATAACATGTATTGTAAAACACAAACTTGTAAAAAAAGTATTGCTTATCTCTCTAAAATCTCTATCTCTATCTCTATCACTACAACTAAAACATATTGTCCATCCGACACTCGCCCCACGCGCGATGTCCACCCTGGCTTCGTGTAATCGCCCCCACAATGGCCCACCCAGCGCTATTTCTTCCCTAAAGATGTCGCTCCACATGATACAATCGTTTTAAGTCATCTTCTATCATTTTGACAAAAAATTTCCTGATCCATATTGCATTGGAAATTTTAAGCAGATCATGGTACATGTTATCTAGTAATAATCTTTATATTCCCGGTGCAACGCACGGGCACTTACCTAGTTGCAAATAAAAGATCTCTATTTCCTGTAAAAAATTACGTTATCTAAAGGTAAAAAGCTAAA
Source organism: Miscanthus lutarioriparius (assembly GCA_904845875.1). Classification (NCBI taxonomy): domain Eukaryota; kingdom Viridiplantae; phylum Streptophyta; class Magnoliopsida; order Poales; family Poaceae; genus Miscanthus; species Miscanthus lutarioriparius. The sequence goes on along the minus strand of CAJGYO010000008.1, from coordinate 37,680,581 downwards.
GCTCACTCGTGTGATTTGAGTCTTTCTCTCAGTTGAATTTTTCTGGTCTTCTTCCCCAACTCCGGCGACCTTAGAAAAAGAAGGGGACCGGGGGAGGCAGGTCGGCTAGGCAGTGGGGGCGGGTGGTTTTGGGTCCTAGAGGTGGTGGAGGTGGCCGGGCCAGGTCGGGGGCGGGGGTGTCACATCCGTTCTAGCTGGAGTTGGAGAATATAGTGGCGACGGGAGGGGAGGGGAAGAAGGAGGTCGCCGTGGGCGCAGTAGGGTCCGCGCCGTGGTGGGGCGGCGGTATATATGGCCATCGGGCCGGCCCGGCTCGGCAGCAGACGGCCGAACATCGGCTGCACGCCCGGCTGGTGTCGGTGGCCGGCACGCACGCCGCCCCCCTGCGTTGCCTTACTGGCCTCGTGCCCTGCTGATGCCCAAGCACGGCCCTAAAGTTGAAATTGCCGTGCCTCCCGCCTGACAAAGTTCAAAAAACTTATGGGCCGTGCAAACCCACAACCCAAATTGTAGAAAACCACTCATCGATTCTTAATCAACAAACATTCATAATTTTGACAAGTCATTCACGAATCACAAAACAACTTAACTATTTAACAACTTAACAAAGAAGACTCAAACACAACAAAAGACAGAGATTTAAAGATAGAAATGAGTCGTGTGCAATCTTTGCCTCATTAAAAACCTTTTTGGGTAAAACTCACCCTTATGAGAAACCCCAAAAGGGAAAAAAGTGCAAGCAAAGACAGCTCTTATAATGTTCAAATGTTCACAATACAAATACCAGATACAAGCATTATGTCTCAACTCTCAAGCCTCACAGTGTCTCAATCTCAACTCTCTCAAACCTGAACTCTCAACTCTCAGCTCTCGGTAGCAAAAGGTTGTATAAATGAAGCACTTGCGGATGTGTGTTAGCGGAAGGAGGCCCAGATCCATCTTCAGAACATCAAGATACTGATTCTCAAAGGACTCTGCCCAACTCTTGGTTGTCGGTAGAATGTTGAAGTCTTCTATCACCCAGCTCCAGTCCTTGATGCAAGCAAGCATCTCCACATGTTCAGCAGAAGTCTTGGCGCCGCTCCTCAATAATCCTTCCCGTTAAATCTGAAACATGATTACGAAGAGACAAGAGAAACAGAATGTAGCCATAATATCTCTTGCCATTATAGAAAGAACAGATAGGTTAGTTTGTGGTCACGCCACCGAGAGAAGCAAATCAAAATCATCCTCATATGCAAAGGTGACATTGTCACTATCCGAGATAAGTTGTGAGCTCACAAGCAACAGAGGCGCAGATTGAGTTGAAGTGGAGACAGAGGCGGGGAGGATGACCAACAACGGTGATGATCCAGGCCGCCAAAGATCCTTCCCCATGCTTGTTTCCTCTTACAGAGTTGATTGCAGGATGTACACAGCCTTTGAGACCTTGTAGAATCATACTTGCATCATACTTGGCAAATAACTTGTAAATTTCAGTTTTAACATCAACATAATATTTATTGTAATCAACACCAATGTTCTCTTTAAGTATTACCAAAGACATTAAACAAACCTCTCAACTTAGCTCTAGGATCAAGAATGAAAGCAATAGAATATAACAGAGATATATTTTCCCAATACTTAAGATATTTAAGCTTCATAGGATAGACAACATGACCATTAGATTTTGATCTTTTCACTTTCATGCAAATGATGAGCAATGTCAAGCATATGGTGCGAAATTAGTGGACTAGTTGGATAGTAAACACCAGATAGAACACATGTTGATTCATAAAATAATTCTAGGAACTCCAATATCTTGGCGACAATGAGCCAATGTCTTGGAGTCAACAATGTGCTTGACCAAAATTTGCATTAATGAACACAGAAAAAACCTCCTTGTAAGGTAGCAAGTGTTTAAGCATAAGGTATGTAGCATTCCATCTCACATCCATATCTAAACCAAACTTTCTAGGTCTAACACCCTGAGCATTGCAATAATTCTTAAACATGGCAATTCTGTGATTAGATGAATTTAAGAAGTTAATAGCAGCAGTTCTAAAATCCTCCGTAAGTTTTAAATCTCTTTAAACCAGATTTCACAATTAAATTAATGATATGGCAAGCACAACGCTGATGCATAAGATTATATTTACGCTTATTAGGATCTCGATGAAGTAGGTGTCGGATCGTAACCTAAATAACATGCAAACATGGTGTCAAAAGTCTCCATTGCCTTAGCATTGGAGGAAGCATTGTCTAGGGTAACAGAATAAATCTTGTCAATCATACCAAATTCTGAAACCACACAAGCAATTTTTTCGAAAATATTCTCACCAGTTGTGCTTCACCTCAATCAACCCGAGGCCAATTACCTTTTTTGTAGCTCCCAATCACACTCACATAATGAGCAACTACACTAATGTAGTCCTCCTTAGCATTTCCGCACCATATGTCGGATGTCAAAGCAACAGATGATGCACCGACAAAACATGATTCTTAAGCATATTACGGCGTTCAAAAAATAGAGCACGAAGGTCTCTAGTGGTGGATCGTCTAGACACCCTCTGAAACCTAGGGTTATGAGCACGTTGAATGTACTCCTCAAATGCATCTGTATCACCAATACCCAAAGGCAAATCAAGCCTAGCAATCAATCTGCAGAGTTCAGTTCTAGCTACCTCAGGTTTATAATCCCAGTTATGCACAGAACCATCAGGATTGTAAGATAGCCTAGATTGAACCCTATCACGTTGATCAGTTTTCTGCCTACAAGAGTTCTGGTGCCTCTTCAAGTGACCAGTGCCAGCACTAGATCTAGCAGACAAAGTTGACTTGCACATCTTACATTTAGCTTTAGTGCAAATCAGACTCCATTCACGGGTCTCAAATATCTCTTCAAAATCATCCCGCATGTGAGATTTACGCTTACCAACCTTACCATTACTAGCAAAGAACAACAGATGGAACAGAGCCGTTGGAGTTGGAGCCGACCGGGTTCGCAGACGCCGCCGCCTTCATCATCGTCGCCATCTCCGAGATCGACACCGAACAACGCAGCAGCGTCATCACGGATGTCGTCGTCGTTCTCGCCCTCAGGGGCCATGCCAGGCGGAAGCTCGCCATCGTCTTCAGCCATGGTCGCCTCTCCAGCACCGTACCTCAACGGTGCGGGTGGCCGCCTTGCTCCTCGCTCTATGCCGCAGCTAGAGCTTGAAGCATCGGCTACCGACCTGCGAAGGAGGAAGGAATAGATCAGTTAGAGATCTCATCAAAAAAAGAAGAAAGATGGGGATTAGGGTTAGCCGGTTAGGGTTAGGGTTAGGAGCTTACCTTCGCAACCGGAGCCCGGTGCCGGAGAAGAAGACGACGACGGCCCCGCGGCCAGAGAAGACGACACAAGGTCAGCAAGGACGGCGAGCGGCGGAGGAGGGACAAACGGGGTCAACAAACTCACATAATCACCGAGATCTAGAGGGGAGAAAGGTAGATGGAGAAGGGAGAGGTAGAGAGGGTGAGGAGCACGCCGGCAGCGGCGGTTCGAGGTCACCGGAGTCGGGGTCGACGACGGCACAGTGGATACGGTCATACGGCGAGGCGAGAGAGTCGCGAGCGGCAGCTGCAAGCCAGAAGGATGGGAGGAGAGTGGAGAGCGGGAGAGGAGAGGAGTCAATCGAGTGATTTAGGTTTAGGGTTTGTGAGGCGTGGGTGCGGTTGCTGCACCGCCTCAAGGCTTATATGGCGGGGCGCAGGGGAGGCCAGAGGCCAAAGCGCTGTTGGCCTTGGCCGCTGGGCCGCTAGCAGGCCGCTCGGGAGCCAAGAGCTGCTGCCGGGCTGACCTCGGGCCGACGGCTTATTACCGCAGCTTGGGCGGGCCCAGCCCAGCTGGGCTTACATGAACGGCCAGCACGGCTCAGAACTGCGTCTGCGGGCCAGCCTGGGCCCAGACCTCGTGCCGGGCGGACTCGTGTCGGGTCAAATTAGCGGGCCGTGGGCAGACTCTCGGGGCTCGGGCTGCATAATAATATAAGCGGACAAGGCGTCGAGAGGAGGAAGATGAACAGTGTCGAGAGGAGAAAAAAATCGAGTGATGGATCACATGGGTGACATATAGACAATCCTATCTAAAACCTAAATAGTATAAGTTAAGGTTTTGTCGGATTTTATTTTAAAAGTACCGATGTTCATCTTCAACCTTGATCTTTTCTCTCCTCCTACCACACCTCCGTCTCTCTTGCCTGCCACTAGGCTATAGATGATCTCCCTAATGACCTCCTTATCCGCCGCTTACCCGCTCCTTCCCCGCCCTTCCGTAACATCATCCCAATCAACTACCTTGCCAGTGAACACCTCGACCCGCCGTCAGCTCCGCCGAACTAGTTGTTCCCCACTGCTCACTTGGCAGCGCTCCCTCCACCTCACTCATCACCATTCAATACCACCATCGGCGGGCTGGCCGCCACTGTCGGGTCCCTTCCTCTCTTAAGGTCGCTGGCCATGGAGTCTCCCTAAAACCTAAAATCCTAATACTAAATTCCCCTTAATTTGTTCGCCACCCCGGTCTCGCTGCTAGCCGCTCCACCCACTCCGCTTCCTCCCTCCCTTAATTCTGGTGTAGCACTCTCGCATGTGTGTTGCCTCTAGTAGGGACGCACACGCGTTGAATAAATATTGCGGGTTTCATCGCTCTTAAATTATATTAAGGAACTTAGTGGGAATTTCAGCGGTTTCATTTAACCGGCAAGTTGTTTGTGTAATAAGGTAGTGCATGTGTGGACAAAATAGACATCATAAAATAAACAATCACGCTTAGGACTGAAATGAACTATCCATTTCCCTTTCATTTTGTTTCCTCTTTTTGTAGTTGTGATTTTTCGCTAGGAGGGGACAACATTAGTCAGAAAACATTCATGGATGGTGTTTATAATAATGTAAAACAAAAAAAAGGAAACATTAGGTCTTTGATAGCTGGAGGTGTATCCAGCTCAGGCTGACACATACAAGCCATCAGGGGCGGAGGATAGGCCAGGTGAACCTAGGACATGGCCACCCCTATGATTTTAATTTTTCTTAATAAACATACAATAATCCATGCTAAATTTGATTCATGCCCCCTTCCCCCCTTCCCCCTAATTCATTGATAGCTCCCCTTAAGATATTGTTTAACCCCTGCTGAAAGCCCTAGTTTGGTTTTGGATAATTGATTAAACCTAGGACTAACCTTTGATCTAAGTGTGTAGATTAGAAAATGTAGTCCAATCCAAGTTGTGAAACATGGTGGCACTCAAGTGATGATGTTGATCACATGAAATGATGAGATGGCCACATGTGATGATGATCAAGTGCTCAACTTGGAAAAGAAAAAAGAGAAAAACAAAACCCTATGGAGATCAAGGCAAAGGTATAATTAGGGATTTTGTTTTGGTGATCAAGACACTATAGAGAGTGTGATCATGTTTAGGATAGATGGCCGTACTATTAAGAGGGGTTCTCTACTAGACAATTCGGTCATCTAGTGCCACTAGGTGTTGGACTTCATGCATTGCATTTAGGCCTAGTGCGGAATCAGAGAGCAAGCAAAAAATATCTATTGAAAATATTTTGAGAAATGCTAACGTGGATCTAACATGTTTTGAGAAAACACTTTGAGAGTTAGCATCGCTTGCGGGGAATAGCTCTAGTTGCCATGGATCGAATCATGAAAAAATTTGCAACTTGGTGAGCTAGTGGAGGTGCTTGGGTGGCACCACCACCCCTAGGGCGGTGCCCACCTAGACCTGACATAGAAGAGCAGAGAGAGGGCGGTCATCGGACACGCCGGTGTTCACCGCCAGGTGTAGGGCGATGCATCACCATGGGCACCGCCACCCTTGTTCGATGGCACTGCCACTTTTCACCCGAGGCTGGGGTTATGGACTTGAGCAAGAGAGGTCACCGCCATGGTCATCGCCATGGTGACGGTGGTGTACCGCCCTATTTTTCCAGAGAGGGTCGGTTTCGGGGACTTGGATGGGATGGTCACCGCCACCCCTAGGGCGGTGCCACTGCCATGCCATGTCCGGTGACCACCAGGGGCAGTGTGCCACCGCCGTGTCCGGTACCCCCGCACAGACAGCTCCAAGGGGTACAACGGCTCTATTTACTTGTGTGGCTATAAATAGAGGGTGTGGCCGACCTTGGCCACTCTCTTGGCACTTCATACACTTGTGCACACCCTTTGTGAGCTGAGCAAACACAAACCACTCACTTACACACTTGATTTCATCATTTGAGTGAGATTGGTGAGCCTCTAGTACATTGCATTGAGTTGCATCATCTTGTGGCACTAGTGAGTGATTTGGGCTGGTTGTGAGCTTGTTGCTCTTGGTGTTTGCTGACACCTAGAGGGCTCGGTGATTAGAGGATCATTAAGCAGAGTTGGTGATTATCTCTGGCCTCGATCGGTTGCTTGTGTGAGTTCTTGACCTTCTCCTGACGAAGAGCCATAAGGTACTCTATTGGATTGCGTGTGTCATTGAGTTACCTCACTTGTGGGTAGGTTCTTGCAGTGTCCATTTGTTGGACGAGGTTCATGCAACACCTCTTAGCCGCCGAACCACCAAGTGTTGGTCGACACAATGGGGACTAGCGTGCCGGCAAGCACGTGAACCTCGGGAGAAAAATCATGTGTCATTTTTGTGATTGGAATTCTCCTGGTGATTGGTTATCATCATAATATGATTGGTTCATTCCTCTACACGGTGGTACAATCACCCTACTCACTACATTATTTTCTTGTAAATTAGTTGTAGCAAGCTCTTTAGTGTACCTAAAATTGAGAGCTTGCTTGGTAACTTAGTTTCATCTAGTGGAGCTCTTTAGTGTAGCCTTGTTGAGAGCTTATTGGTATTTCTTAACGCATACAGAAATAATCCACAAGCGCACGGAATTACCGTTGTAGCACTTCACTCGGAAGTATTCAGGGTATCATATTTTCCACAGGGAACGGAGATACTCTTCTAGCTTGTTCGTTCAAGGACAACACAAGGGTAGAATTAGCAGAGGTTGAAATGGATTCCTATGGTTTCACGGTCTAAGGATAGATAAACACAACTCCTACTTGCTCACTTCAAGCGCTGGCTTACACCTGGTCTACCAAGTGATACTGGCCTTCGCTCTACGTCAAAACCGGACGTGGGGGAGTACGAGGGATAGATAGGGCTATCACCACCTGTCGCCTACCCCTCAACCATGGGGAATGAAGCAAACGAAGATAGCTTTTAGACTAGACACCACATCTACGCTATCAACTATTACTCTAGCGTGTATGCAAGGGTTATCCGTCTCTATCAAGGCCCTTCTACTAGAGTACCCACCACAAGGACGGATGACGAACCCGTGAACAAGCTTAACTAGTCAAAGACTTTATACCAAAGGAACCATGAATACCCACTTAGCGGGGAAACCCATTGAGGCACAAGTATCCGTTGAGGTACAAGGCGGGGAGCCACCGACAAGCCCGGCTCTTCCCTGAACTCTCCCTCACATCTCTTCCTTGTAACTCTAGCTAGCTACTAGGGCCTAAGCCCTTTGAAGTGTTGCTCTAACTCAAGTGAAGAGTGCTCTTCTTCCTTGTTGTGTTGTCTATTATGAGGAGGGGGAGGCCTCCTTTTATAGGTGGAGTAAGGCGGTGTGTGCGTCTATATTTGACGTGAAGCTTGGTCTCCACCGCCTTTGCATTGCGCCATGTGACCGCAATTCGAAGGAGCGGCAGAGAGGCATTAGGGAGGGGGCGAGAGGGCCTGGTTAGGGGTGTATAGGCCATGCCCGTAAAGTTTTACCCTAATTGGAGATGATTTGATTTGGGTTTGGGCTTTCTTTCTCCACATGGTTGGGCCCTGATTTGGCTTAGTAGTGGGCCTTCTCCTTATGGGCTCTTTTTGCTTTGCACAATACCATGTCATACTTTGTTTCTTTGCGCATTTTGAATGTATTTCCATGGATTCCATGAATGCCCTCCTACAAATGGTCAAACACCAAAACTTGTGAAGATTGTTAGTTCTAAAACCCTATGTCTAAACTTGGTGTTTATTTTAGCAGTTGTTATATGATAGTTGGCGGTTAGAAATGTGAATTAAGCACCGCCAACAAACTTGTCCACACTTACTCCTTTGCTCGTCCTTGAGCAAAATTAGAGATAAAAGTAATCATGAGCAAAACATTCTAAGATATATGGCTTACATGAAAGCTATTCCAACACATTCTTTACACAAGTGGGATTTTGTGGTGTTAGCTAGCATGTTACCTTGGGTTGTTGAAAAGCGTAATAGTTCTTGAAACAAAGTCATTGTACCAATTTCACATCTTAGCAACTTGGAGTTTTTGGGAGGTTTTGTAACACCCTAAAATTTGCTACTTTGGAAATGTAGTTAAATTGATTTAATTTTGAATATTTGTGCTCATGAAATATAAGAAAAAGAATATTTTTCATTATATTAAAATTCATCATAAGGAGTAGCAACATGGTTGTGCATACATGCCAGTGCATTTGATTTATTTGGTTGAGTGGTTTGAATCAAGATTCAAATTGGATTTGAAATTTCATTTGGGAAAACATTTGAAATAAAAAAAACTTTCTTCCTCTCTTCTGGCCCATAGCGGCCCACCCGTTTCCTTCCTCCTGCGCCCCCTCCTAGCTTGGCCCAGCCGCATGCCCCCGGCCTAGTCGGCCCAGCAGCGCCACGCCTTTCCCTTTCCCTCTCTCTTTCGCTGACTGATGGGCCCCATCCGTCAGGACCTTCTTCAACCCGTCGCTGCACCGGACTCCATGGAGGAGTCCATGTCGATGCCGACCCGACCGTTTTGGCTTGTCCTGCGAGCTCCCTCGCCTCATAAGTAGCAGCGGTACCCCACGCTACTTCCCCCGAACCCTAGAGCAAGCGCCACCCCTGCTCAAGGCCGCAGCAGCCGTAGCCCTAAGCGCCGCACGCCGCTGGAGATCCGCCGCCGTGGGACTTGCTGCTCAGCCTCCCCTCCGCCTCCGAGATTGCCTTGCCAAGCTTCTACGTGAGATAAGAAAGCCTCCGGTACCTGCCTTTTCTTCTCTCTCGCTCTCTTTTCTTCTAGTGCCGCCGTCGTAGGTACGCCGGCGAGCCTAAGCCACTGCTCCGAGTGCCGCTTCGTCACCAAGCCACCATGGTCCCCTCTGACCCCTCCATCATGTGTGCCTTCTTCTCCTCTTGCTTCTCGAGTTTTTCCTGAGCCAAACGATGGCCAGAACGCTTAGAAGGAGGAGCGTCGGTGAGCTCCTCCGCTCTCCGGCCATGGCGCCGCCGCGCACAGTGCCACTCCAACGACCTCCGTTCCCCGATTTGATTTGCACCGCCTGATCTGAGATCAATGGCCTAGATTAGAAGATATCCCTTCGCCGGCCTTTTTGCTAAAGAGACCCCGAGTGTTTATGAAATCAACCCGCCGTCCCTGCTTTTATTCTAAATAGCCCCTATTCTTTTTAGTTATCACGCCCGTAGTCCTTGGCCGGTTTAAAATCAGATTTTATTTATTTTAAATTTCAAAAATCAAGTTCCATCTATTTACAAAATTGCCACTCACTTCATTAGGCCATATCTTCTCTGTTTTAACTCCGATTTGACCCGCTCAAGTTGCGTTAGATTCATAATTGAGTAATCTACATGTTCATCCTACTATTAAATATAGTTTCAACTTTAAAATTTGAGGTTAGATTTAATCTATTATTTTATTAAAGGAAATCTTGTTTAATTCATAACTTTTTCATTTTTGCTCTGATTCGATCCATTCAAGATGTGTTGGATTCGTGACGACGTAAACTACGCATTAGTATTAATGTTATACATGTCAAGAGTTCTGGAAAATCATGGTTTAAATCCTAACTTGATTAACAACTATGCAACTAGACTTATAAATAAAAAATATGATAAATTCCACTTTGGTTTTCAAAACCAAATATAAGTTTAACTTAATTTAACTTAGGTATTTCTCTGAAATATCTTATACATGTTTTTGTATCATAAAATAAATGAAGCTTATGGTTTTCCGTTTTAGAAGCAAACCTTTTGGTAGATGTATCTTTTTCACCGTGGCTCTGATTAGTGTGCTTTTTGTGTCTGTGTGATCGTAGCAACGCATAGATTTGACTTCAAATTCTTTTTCACTGATTGATGTATTGGTCTAATATAGTTATGTTTGAATGCTATGCATGTTTGTTCAGATGCTTGTGTGGTGCTTTATGATGATGTCCAGTCGGTGAGCTACACGTGGTGAATCAAGAAGCAGATCTTTGAAGATTTGGACTAGAAGAAGATCAGAGTTGTAAGGCAAGTATAGCATGTGATCTTCCTTATTGTCCTATACACCTTTAATCATTTAATTCATACTGCATGTGTCTACCTTGACAACCGTAGTAATTGTTCAAGCTATTTAATATCCTGGATTCCTTGTCACCTATGGGGTATTGCATTGGTTAGTATGATGCTAGTGCTTAACTGAAACCATAATCTTGTAACTTGACTAATGGTATATGCAATAAACACTAAAAGATGCTTTTTAGCAATATGGAATCAGGGGCTAGAGCATTGGGCTATTTTTATGGTGCTCTAGATTCCTCTCCCTAAGGACTTATCTGTAAGTGATCATCCGGGACTTATAGTACAGCTGATGAGGGCTACATGGCTCTGGCTTTAGCTCAGTATGAGGACATTTTCTAGCTTATTAGTGGTTACCTTTATTGGCATAAGAATAGCTTGTTGAATCGGGTATAGTGCGGCCTCTGTCCCCTTATGTATAGGATGCACGTCATTGTGCCATTGGGAAGGGGAGCTCTACATCTATTTGCCGAGTGAATCTAATAGCCCTAATTTGTTAGACAAACCTTTGAAAGGCTTCATAGTGAACCCTGCCAACCTTCCTTGGTAGTGGGTCAAGAGGCCGATCACCTCGGGTGAAAGGGTAAATCACGACTCACAGTGAAAGTGTATAACCTCTGCAGAGTGTAAAACTGGTATATCAGCCGTGCTCACGGTCACGAGCAGCCTTGGAACAATTATGAAATAAATGATGAACACTAATGATACAGATGATGAAGATGCTCATTAATGATTACTGTTTATGCTATTCATTATTCATGTTTACCTGATCATGTTTTTATATGGGCTTGTGAATAAACTTGTTGCCACCCAATTGCTAAAAGATGACTCATTAAAAGCTAATTGCTGTTAAACCAGTGTTAGTCTTTTGAGCCTCATAAACCCCATATTATATTTGTTGAGTACGACATGTACTTATGCTTGCTTTATTTTTAAATCTTTGGAAAAATCCTGGATGGGTACCAGATTGCTAGAGTTTGGAGGAATTAGGCTTGTGATCAACCAGTCAGTTGTCCCTGTGGAATTAGAGTCTTCACCCGAAGATCGGAGTTGTCTTTCCACTGTTTGCTATCTAAGGTTATATTCTTTATACTAAGTACGTTATATATTGAGCATTGTCTATTGATATTACCCTTATTTGTAGCTATATGTGAGATTTGACTTACTGGGCTCACATATGGTGTGTATCTAGTTTTGTTCTTAAAATCGGGTGCTATAAAGTGGTATCAGAGCAATGCTGACTATAGGACACAAACCTAGTAGAAACTGGTTGTTCTAAAGTTTAGAAGTTGCTACATAAACCCTTGTTCTATGAACCTTGATATTTTCTTCTCTACTACATCTCTACCCTTGTTATTCATCTCTACCTTGGTGCTTATTTTGAAATCTTTGTTCTCATCTTTACTCCTTGATTTGATATGCTTTTAGAACTGTTCCTCACCATCGTCTTGCATAATCTAAAGATGAGTCTTAGGATTGCTACCCCTATTACAATGAGGACGATAGTATCGCAAGTTGACTCAATAATTAAATTATGCACCTTTAGTGCTTTGTTGAATTGTCATTATGCTTCTGCTTGTTTTGAATCTTTGTAATGATTGTAGTGATCTTGTTGGGTGTTCCCACAATTTCATTTAGTTTATAGGCCTTAGGTATAAGGATTAATGGAATAAATAGTTGGGTTATGGTTTTCTTCTGTTTTCCCTATCCTGTCTTTCGAAGCAGCCTGCACTCTTCGGCTTGTATCTTTGTTTTTGAGGACCAAAAGTCATGAAAAAAATTCTAGACAATAGTAGACTTCAATATCTTTCTCCAACCGCAAGAATCACCCTGATAGCTATGTTGGTTATGGAATTATAAAAATCACAAGATGATGTATCTATGCTGTCAGAAGCCTAGAACAATTTCTGTTGAGCGCTATTTTCGACTACTTTAATTGCAGAATCTAGAAAAAGTGTTCTATAAAGAAGTTGTGGAGGATTTGATAAGCTTTCCAACGGTATAAGTTACAACTTCATTGAATTAACAGAATAGGAGTTATAGCTATTTTACTGTGCTGCTGTTTTCATCCAGCGAGGAATTTTAGATTTCTTGTCCTTGCCCATACACAAGAGTATCATTGGGATGTCAGAACGTCTTGGTACTAGTTCGCTCATCTAGAAGAAAGTGCAAGCTACCCTGTTTGATCTTTTCTTAAGGGGGTTAGCCAAGTTGAAGGATTTGTAAGATGAAGTTTCTTACATTCTAGCGCTTCATTTGGAAGTATCAGTTATCTCTGGGGTTTGGTATTCTCTTGTCTCTATTGCCATCAATCCTATCTTGTCATCTCTTGAAGCTACAATTAAGGATGTTATGAATGACTGTGTTCTAATTGATACATGTTGAAAACGGATGGTTGCTACCATGAGAAGGTGTTTTTGTTGCGTCTGGTCAACTCCAGGGCGTAGCACAAGACTGGTGGGAGTCTTACTAGTATGGACGTCCCAACAATGTTGGACAGATCACTTGGAAGGAGTTTAGCGAGAGCTTCAGGTCGTACCACATTCCCATGGGTGTGATAGAACTCAAGCCAGATGAGTTTTGGGCTCTCAAGTAAGGATCTATGACTGTGTGTGAGTATCGTGATGTGTTCACTCAGTTGTCACGCTATGCTCCAGAAGAAGTGGATAATGATGCTAAGAAGCAGAAACACTTTTTGAAAGGACTGAATGATAGAGTTCAATTGCAGTTGATGACTGTTGTGTATCCTGATTTCAAAACATTGATGGACAGGGCAATTCTAATTGAGAACAAGCATCGAGGGATGGAAAAAAAAGAAGAGAAAGCGTGATCCTCAATGCCAGTTAAGAAACACTCGTCTCCGTTTCGCTACACAAGCAGAATATCAGTCACACCCTATGAATCTGCTTGGAAGTAATGATCAAGATCAGTATCATCAACCTAATGATGAAGTGCAGCATTTTAGCTCTCAAGAGCCATGTCTATCATCTCCCACTATCACCTTGATGAAGATGAATACTTCTACTAGTGAGGAAGATTATGATTGTGATGAAATTGAACACTATAAGAATGATTGTCTTGAGAAGCTTGCTGAGAGTAATCAAAGACAGAGTCAACAGCAGCAGGAGCCAGAACAGAATGCCCATAAGGAGCAGGTGTAAGGCAATAAGTTAAAGCGAAACTACATTAAAGGCAGGTTGAGCAATGTAGATCTGATTACCGCTCATGGAGCTAAGGAGGTTGTTTATGGTTTGATTCCAGTAAACTCTGACACTGCTATGGTGTTGTTTGACCCCAGTGCATTACATTCATTCATCTCTAGGGAATATGTGGAAGAACATAAGATAACTATGCTTCCGATGAGGAAACCAGTGATAGTTAAGTCTCCAGGAAGAGAAAAGAAGGCAAACCGCATATGCCCAAAAGTTAGTCTTAACATAAATGGGAAGAACTTTGGGGCAAACCTTATTGCTTTGGAGTTAATGGACATTGATGATATCCTTGGAAGGGGATGGTTGTCTATTTGTAAAGGAGTGATTAAGTATGCCCAATGTTCGGTGCTTCTAATAACATCGTTAGGAGAAAGAATTGAGTATGAGGGTATTCAACCTGCACTAGAGGAATATGAGAATGACCTATTAGAAGGTGTATACCTAGAGGATGTATATCACTTAAGGGTTTCATCATCAAGAGTAATTATCCTTTGCTCGGTTGATAAGTTATTGGATCATCTATGTGGAGTGGATGCATTTGTCAATATGGCTCCGCAATTTGAGTTATCCTCAGTTGGGAGTCTGATCTTCAACATACCTAGGACAAGTAGGCGTTGATGACATAGGAATTAGATATCTAATAACTATAGTTAGTTCTATGAAGTCTCAGGGAATCCTAATGATATACTAAGCATGACAAGAAGGTTTGGATTGAAGAAAGTTAATGATGTGATAGGAACCCACTCAAAGATGTGAGAGAAATTTAGAGTTTTAATAATGAGGTTTGGTCAGAGGTTCAAGGGAGGTTTATCCAAGACCATCAAGATATTGATAGTGTTACTGGGAAGGTTTAAGTTTGGATCAAGAGACCTCAACTAAGTATTTAAAGGAGTAAAAAAGGAGGTTGAGGTAAAACCTATGTATTAGCTTTGCTAGATTAGGACAAGAGTTTTTATATCTACTATGATGCACATTATCAAGGTGTGGGATGTGTCCTTATGTAAGAAGAAAAAAATAGAGGTTTAAGCAAGAAAACATGAGATGGAACATCTGACGTATGATCTGGAGTTATCCATTGTGGAGCATGGAGTTACTATCTACTTGGGCATGATAAGTGACATCTATGAGGATCATAAGAATCTAAGGAACATCTTCACAAAGTTGGTTTTGAGCATATGACATCATTATTGGTTTGATATTGATCAAGATTATGACTTGGAAAAGTGCTATCACTTGGAGAAGCAAAAGTCGTTGTTGATGTCTTTAGCAAGAGAGAGTTATGCTAAGAATATTCGAACGACACCGTGGACTAAGAATAGTCGTTTGAGAGTTGAGCAACTTGATCTGAGCATCTGAAGTCATTAATGTTTTAAAGTTGGCAATATAATCTACTTTAGACCAAGAAAATAAGGAAGCTCCGTTGGAAGGTGAATATTTTACGAAAGAGAATTGATGTTATGGACTAAAAAGAAAAAAGGTGGCCTAGTGATTAGAGTTACCTGAGTATTGTTTGTAGTATATGTTAGAATCTTGGAATTAGTTTGGCAAGTTACTTGGAGTAAGGTTATCATATGCAAAGCAAGACGGAACCCTTATCAAGAAGATGGAACTACACGAGGAAGTAAAGAAACATCCAAAGAGAAAGTATACCTATCTCCTAGTCAACGTCTTCCGAATCTTGGGGACGAGATTCATCTTAAGGGGGGTAGAATTGTAACACCCTAAAATTTGCTACTTTAGAAATGTAGTTAAATTGATTTAATTTTGAATATTTGTGCTCATGAAATATAAGAAAAATGATATTTTTTATTATATTAAAATTTATCATAAGGAGTAGCAATATGGTTGTGCATACATGCCAGTGCATTTGATTTATTTGGTTGAGTGGTTTGAATCAAGATTCAAACTGGATTTGAAATTTCATTTGGGAAAACATTTGAAATAAAAAAAACTTTCTTCCTCTCTTCTGGCCCACAGCGGCCCACCCATTTCCTTCCTCCCGCACCCCTCCTAGCTCGGCCTAGCCGCACGCCCCTGGCCCAGTCGGCCTAGCAGCGCCGCGCCTTTCCCTTTCCCTCTCTCTTTCGCTGAGCGGTGGGCCTCATCCGTCAGGACCTTCTTCAACCCGTTGCCACACCAGACTCCATGGAGGAGTCTGTGTCGATGCCGACCCAGCTGTTTTGGCTTGTCCTACAAGCTCCCTCGCCTCATATGTGGCAGCGGTACCCTACGCCGCTTCCCCCGAACCATAGAGCAAGCGCCGCCCCTGCTCGAGGCCACAACAGCTGTAGCCCTAAGCGCCGCATGCCGCTGGAGATCCACCACCGTGGGACTCGCTACTCCGCCTCCCCTCCGCCTCCGCGATTGCCTTGCCAAGCTTCTACGCGAGGTAAGAAAGCCTCCGGTACCCGCCTTTTCTTCTCTCTCGCTCTCTTTTCTTCTAGTGTCGCCGCCGTAGGTACGCCAGCGAGCCTGAGCTGCTGCTCCGAGTGCCGCTTCGTCACCAAGCCACCGCGGTCCCCTCTGACGCCTCCATCGCGTACGCCTTCTTCTCTTGCTTCTCGAGTTTTTCCCGAGCCAAACGGTGGTCGAACGCTTAGAACGAGGAGCACAGGCGAGCTCCTCTGCTCTCCGGCCATGGCGCCGCCGCGCATAGCGCCGCTCCGGTGACCTCCATTCCCCAATTTGATCTGCACCGCTCGATCTGAGATCAACGGCCTAGATTAGAAGATACCCCTTCCCCGGCCTTTTTGCTAAAGAGACCCCGAGTTTTTATGAAATCAACCTGACGTCCCTGCTTTTATTCTAAATAGCCCCTATTCTTTTTAGTTATCACACCCATAATCCTTGGATGGTTTAAAATCAGATTTTATTTATTTTAAATTTCCAAAATAAAGTTCCATCTATTTACAAAATTGCCATTGACTTCATTAGGCCATATCTTCTCTGTTTTAACTCCGATTTGACCCGTTCAAGTTGCGTTAGATTCATAATTGAGTAATCTACATATTCATCCTACTGTTAAATATAGTTTCCACTTTTAAAATTTGAGGTTAGATTTAATCTATTATTTTATTAAAGGAAATCTTGTTTAATTCATAACTTTTTCATTTTAGCTCTGATTCAATCCATTCAAGATGTGTTGGATTCGTGATGACATAAACTATGCATTAGTATCAATGTTATCCATGTCAAGAGTTGTAGAAAATCCTGGTTTAAATCCTAACTTGATTAACAACTATGCAACTAGACTTATAAATAAAAAATATGATAAATTCCACTTCGGTTTTCAAAACCAAATATAAGTTAGACTTAATTTAACTTAGGTATTTCTCTAAAATATCTTATACATGTTTTTATATCATAAAATAAATGAAGCTTATGGTTTTCTATTTTAGAAGCAAACCTTTTGATAGATGTATCTTTTTTACCATAGCTCCGATTAGTGTGTTTTTCGTTTCTGTGTGATCGTAGCAACGTGTAGATTTGACTTCAAATTCTTTTTCACTGATTGATGTATTGTTCTAATATAGTTATGTTTGAATGCTATGTATGTTTGTTTGGATGCTTGTGTGGTGCTTTATGATCATGTCCAGTCGGTGAGCTATACGCGGTGAATCAAGAAGCAGATCTTTGAAGATTTGGACTAGAAGAAGATCAGAGTTGTAAGGCAAGTATAGCATGGGATCTTTCTTGTTGTCCTATACACCTTTAATTATTTAATTCATACTGCATGTGTCTATCTTGGCAACTATAGTAATTTTCCTAGCTATTTAATATCCTAGATTCCTTGTCACCTATGGGGTGTTGCATTGGTTAGTATGATGCTAGTGCTTAATTGAAACCATGATCTTATAACTTGACTATGGGTATATGCAATAAACACTAAAAGATGCTTTTTAGCAACATGGAATCAGGGGGCTAGAGCATTGGGCTATTTTTATGGCGCTCTAGATTTCTCTCCCTAAGGACTTACCTATAAGTGATATCCAGGACTTACAGTACAGCTGTGAGGGCTACATGGCTCTAGCTTTAGCTCAGTATGAGGACCTTTTTTAGCTTGCTAGTGGTTACCTTTATTGGCGTAAGAATGGGTTGCCAAATCGGGTATAGTGCGGCCTCTGTCCCCTTATGTATAGGTTTTGCGTCATTGTGCCATCGGGAAGGGGGGCTCTATATCTGTTTGTCGAGTGAATCTAATGGCCCTAACTTGTTAGGCGAACCTTTGAAATGCTTCATAGTAAACTCAGCTGACCTTCCTTAGTAGTGGGTCAAGAGGCTGATCACCTCAGGCAAAAGGGTAAATCATGACTCACAGTGAAAGTGTACAACCTTTACAGAGTGTAAAACTAGTATATCAGTCGTGCTCATGGTCACGAGCGGCCTTGGAATATTTACGAAATAGATGATGAACACTAATGATATGGATGATGAAAGATGCTCATTAATGATTACTGTTTATGCTATTCATTATTCATGTTTACCTGATCATGTGTTTATATGGGCTTGTGAATAAACTTGTTGCCACCCAATTGCTAAAAGATGACTCATTAAAAGCTAATTGCAGTTAAACCAGTGTTAGCCTTTTGAGCCTCATGAACCCCATGTTATATTTGTTGAGTACGACTTGTACTTATGCTTGCTTTATTTTTAAATCTTTGGAAAAATCCTAGATAGGTACCAAATTACTATAGTTTGGAGGAATTAGGCTTGTGATCAACCAGTCAGTTGTCCCTGTGGAATTGGAGTTTTCACCTGAAGATCGGAGTTGTCTTTCCGCTGTTTGCTATCTAAGGTTATATTCTTTATACTAAGTACATTATATATTGAGCATTGTCTATTTGTATTACCCTTATTTGTAGCTATATGTGAGATTTGACTTCCTGGGCTCACATATGGTGTGTATCTGGTTTTGTTCTTAAAACCGGGTGCTACTGGTTTTCTCAAGAAAAAGTGTAGTTCACTTTATACTCCTCAAATGACACTCTCAAATCACTCAATGGTGTATAAATTCTTACCAAGGCATAGCTATGTTTTGCCTTCTTTTGTTTTCTCCTACTTCTAAAAAGGTTTATGTGGATCTTTAGGTAGGGATGAACAATATAGCATACCTGTATTGCATATGTTGTAAAGTCAAATCGAGGATCCGAGGAGAGAAGTGTCATTCTATTAGATCTAGATGTGCATGTGTGTGAAAAAGGGTAAACTAAAACTATACTCCTTTTATAGATATGATCTCTCTTTATAACTTATTATTTGGAAACATGGCTATCTTTCTTCTTTTTTTCAATACATGAGCGTTCATGTGCTCATCATTTTTCTTTTGTGCTTAGACCTTCATGTGTCCATATTTTTTTTACTTGGACCTTTATGTGTCCATATTTTTTAAGCTTTTTGCATAGCCAATGTTTCTTCTTCTAAACCACATATTTGGAGAGGGATCTTTATCTTTTTAGAACATGGAGTGTTTGCCTATCGAACATATTTTTGTCTACCCTCAATGTAGGAGCAGAGTTTCTGGTGGATGGATGCATATTTTTACGTACTCCTAGTGTAGGAGCAGCATGTGTATGTGGAGTGTATGTGATCTTGATCTTGGGAGCATGATAAATCTCTCAACAAGGGTCAACAAGACTTGACCAAACTCAACACAATAACAAGTAGCATATGTGGAAGGCTTGAAACTTGCAAGATATCATATTTAGCTTTGGTAGGAGTATGTGGTACTATGGTTTTATAACATTTTTATCAAAACAAATTCTCTAAGTACTTTGAATAGAAATGGTAAGATTTCTAAGTAAGAACTATATCATACTTCAAAACAACTTAGTCAACATGATTGTCCTATTAGAATATTTTCTCACAAGCATAAATGTATGGAACAAACTTTATGCAAGCTTCTATCTTAAACATGTTATGAACATGTCACTTTTTAAAAAAATAGATGAAGTGTAGTGCATAGGGGAATTGTTCATCAGAAGGAGATAATAGGGGTGAATTGAGTTTAGTTTTAGTGATTAGAATTATGTTTGTTTTTAGTTCAATATTGTAGGGAGTTGAGAGTTGTATTGCACAAACCATCATTTAAGAAGAAGGAGCTAAGTCAGAGGTGGTTTGGCTAAACCAAAGGTTCAGCCAACCTTCTCTGAAGCCCTCTGTTCGTCCTTCTACATGTCGGATCATTTGAAGTTGTGCAACTTGTTGGTGGGAGATCTCGAATGTGTGTTTATTGTGCATGAGAGATCTCCTCCACACTTATTCTTGTACCTATTTATTAAAAAAAAGAAACAAAGGTGGAAACAAATAAGGGCTCTGCTAGTTTGAACATCGGGGAGCCTAAATCATTTTATTATTATTATTATTATTATTATTATTATTATTATTATAGCAAAATTTTTGTTCACCCAACTTTCACCTTTTTAACATAGCTCAAACAAGGCTAAAGCGAAGTTTGCAAAATAATCATAGCCTTGATTCATCTCCATTTTAGACTACTTCCATCATTATGAAAGTTATTACTCAAAGATCATTAATCAAAATTAAACACCACATCCAAATTTTGATTAAAGAAGGCCATTTTAACCTAAGCACCATGCTTAATTTAAAAAGACATATGGATGTACCCTGCAGGATATACCCAAACCAGATCATACCTCATAAACAAGGGAAGCGTGAATTTGTATGAGCAAGTTAATTCTTATGGAGACAAATATGAGTCAGGGAGTTGGTGTGTATTTTTTTGTTTACCTTTGCATACCTGAGTGTTATTACCGGTAGCATATGACGATGGAAACTTTGAGGTTGCTGCAATGGTGGCTTGATTGTGTGAAGTCCAGCTCAGGCGAGCAACAAGGCTAGACCATACACACGGTTAGTGTGTATGGGCCATGGACCTTGGTGGTAAGCAGCAAAGGTATGAAAGAGGAGAGTCCTCCTCTCTCTTCTTCTCTTCTCTTTTTTAATCATATATATATATTGACTCTTTTTTTTAACTTCCCTTTTTAGCAAGGTAGAGCTGACATCATTTTCTTTTCTTTTTAACCAAGATGGTCTTTGGTGTGAACGGAACTTGTGGTGAGACTCTCACCATCCTCCCTCACACTTGGACTTTTGTGTAAAAGTCAAGTGTGTTATGTCGAGGTCTACTTTTCGAGCGTGTTCCATCACCAAAGATCATCAAGGTATGTAGTCGATGTAGCTTCCATGTTTTCAGGCATCATATGTCCCCTGTTCTTCTTGATGTTAACCTAAAAGGGTTAGCACACAAGAATACCCGAAGGTGCATACTATCCTGACAACATGTTCTTGCTTTTATTGAAAAGGAAAGTTGGGTTTTTTTATATATATATATATATTATATATATATATATATTGATAATCCAGGTATCTCTCGACAGTGCTTAATTTATGGTCTTAAGCTTGACCATGGGAACTTCACCTTGCAGCTATGAATGGTGGTATAGTTCCTAACTTCATAACCAATCATTTATCATTTAATGTTCAAGCTGCAAGGTTAGTACCACAATGCCACTATGGGATTTGCAATATTTATGATAAACGTAAGCATCAACAACCATCCTCTTGAAAAGTTTGAAAACGAGGATCGAGAGATGGTTGTGATCCTCGTAGGGGCATGTGGGACTAAACAGGATGTCCATGGCACATAAATTTTTGCTCTAAAGAAATATATCATTAAGGATCAACGTTGAATCTCGACCACCATCGAGAACAACGTTTTGATGGCCAGAGGGACATGGTTTGTATTCGAGCGAGGGTGATGGTGAAATGAATGGGGTTACAAACTTCACCTCCTTGAATGGGTCATGGTTGGGGTAATGCTTCGCCAGTGGAATTTTTGAGTGGGTGGCAAAAGCAGTTTTCCCAAACTTCTCATCAAGGCTCCCATGGGAAGGTTTCTTTTGGAAAAGTTTTTCTAAGGGGTAGCCTATGAGAATTTCAAAGTCGAGGATGGCAAAGATGTGGAAATCTAAGTGAACCTCAGATTCATTAATTTCAATTGGCACATCCCTGACAATTCCACTACACTCAAAGATGAGTCCTGAGGGACTTTTGAAAAGTTTGTTGGTCAGGATTAGTGGCATGTTGCCCAAAAGATTTTTCGCTAGAAATTCTAACATGATGCTAGTCCCGACTATGGGGTATTGCAGGGCTTCTATGTTTGTTCCCCTTAATGAACAAGGCATGATCATGGAAGGTGAAAGAATCCAAATTGTTTTGGAAGAACATTTCACTTCCAATAACCATTCCTTTGATGGTTCTATTTTAGGGGAAACTTCTTTAGAAGGACATGAAAGGTTTTCATGCCCATAGTATTTCGAGGCTTTGCCATAATCTCTAAATTTGATAGGGAACTCTAAAGGATTGAATTAATCTTTCCTTTAGTGTTTGTGGTTCGGGTGAGGGCTCACGAGTTGAATCTAAGGATGGTATAGTTTTGGATTCGACTGGTGAGGACTCCTCAACACTCGACGTAACTTTTGCCTAGCGAGATTTAGTTCTTATGATGAAAGAAGAGTGTTTGTCTATGAAATGCTCAAGGAATTGTACTTGTTCCATCATAGTCTTGTGTGTAAAATGACCTTTGTTAAAGGTCCTAATGGCTAGAAGGGGAGTAAAAAGCCTATAAAATTTTCTACAACAACACTACACAAAGCGCTTAGACAAATATGAGGCGAAGCGAATGTTGCGCTAGCCTACTAAGAATGCATGCCACCTACCACAATTCTAGTTGCTATTGTCTATAAACACTCAAAGGCTATGTCACTACACTAAATTAGTGAGCTCTCAAAGACTAACTAAAGAGCCTCACTAACCACTAGACAAACTCTTGCTTGCCCTCAAAACTAGCTACACTAAAGGGCCAAGCTACACTAAGAAATATAAATATGCGGGAAGGATGGAGTGTTATACCGCCGTGTAAAGGAATGAGCAAATCACCAAAGGAGCCAATCAAACACAAGAATGAATAGCAATGAAGACCAATCACCTCAGAATCAAATGATGACACAATGATTTTTTACCGAGGTTCACTTGCTTACCGTCAAGCTAGTCCTTGTTGTGGCAATTCACTCACTTGGAGGTTCACGCGCTAATTGGCATCACACGGCAAACCCTCAATAGGGTGCCGCACAACCAACACAAGATGAGGATCACACAAGCCATGCTCAATCCACTAGAGTTGCCTTTCGTGAACTCCCATGGGGAAGGCACAAGAACCCCTCACAATGTCGATGATCGGAGCCGGCAATAATCACCAATAACCGCTCAATGATCCACCAATCACCGGGTCATCTAGGT
This sequence comes from Miscanthus lutarioriparius, assembly GCA_904845875.1. Taxonomy (NCBI): domain Eukaryota; kingdom Viridiplantae; phylum Streptophyta; class Magnoliopsida; order Poales; family Poaceae; genus Miscanthus; species Miscanthus lutarioriparius. The sequence goes on along the minus strand of CAJGYO010000008.1, from coordinate 37,657,687 downwards.
GTCGGCAAACACTAAGAGTAACAAGAACTCCACCAGCCCAAATAGCCCAACTAGTGCCACAAGATGCTAGAACACTAAGCAATGCACTAGAGGCTCTCCAATCTCACTCATGATGATGAAATCAAGTGTGCAAGTGAGTGGAGTGGTGTGCTCAGCTCTCAAAGGGTGTATGTAGCTATTAGAAGTGCCAAGAGAGTGGCTAAGGTGGGCCACTTGCTCTATTTATAAGCCCACAAGCAAATAGAGTCGTTACCCCTTTGAGTTAGCTTCTACGGAGTCACCGGACATGTCGGTGTGGCACCGAACATGGGGTGGCAGTGCCCCTTCAACATTCATCCAACATCTAGTTGCGGTGGCATTGGACAGGGGGGTGGCGGTGCCACCCCGGCCAACACCCCAAAAACCATGCTCTCTGGAAAAATGGGGTGGTGCACCGCCATGGGGTGGCGGTGACCGTGGCGGTGCCCAATTCCAGAACCCTCGCTCTTTGTTGAAAAGGGGTGGTGCCACCATACAGGGGTGGTAGTGCCCCCGGCGGTGCACCATCGCACCTGGGGCAGTGTACACCACCACTAGGCGGTGCCAGCCCTAGCTCCAGCCCTTCCCGGCCATGTCTAGGTGGGCACCGCCCTAGGGGTGGTGGTGCCACTAGACAAGGGGTGGTAGTGCCCCCTAGAACACCTCCCTCTTGGCCTCCTCTGCCGGATCACCGCCACCCGACGTGGGCACCACCCTAGGGGTGGTGGTGCCACTAGACAAGGGGTGGCAGTGCCCCCCAGAACACCTCCCTCTTGGCCTCCTCTGACCGGTCACCGCCACAGGGGTGGCGGTGCACCATCACAAGGGTGGTGGTGCACTCAAGGCAGCAACACAAGCCCGGCTATGCCTCCTTTTCATCACTATTTTCACCACCTTTGCAAATGTGCTAACACTCCAAGTGTTTCACCATCACGTGCATGTGTGTTCACATTTTCACAAACATTTTTCAAAGGTTAATCACTTCTGACTGAATGTGCACTAGGCCTAAAATGCAATGCAAGTATTTCAACACCTAGTGGCACTAGATGATCGAGTTGTCCAATAAGAGCTCCCCTCTTAATAGTATGACAATCTATTCCAAATGTGATAACACTTGCTAAGTGTCTCGATCACCAAACCAAAAAGCTCCTATTAAGTTTCACCTTTGCCTTGAGCTTTTTATTTTTCTCTTTCTTCTTTTCCAAGTCCAAGCACTTGATCATCATGGTCACCACACCATCATCATGATCTTCACCATTGCTCCATCACTTGGAATAGTGGTAGCTATCTCATGATCACTTTGATAAAATAGGTTAACACTTAGGGTTTCATCACCAAAACCAAACTAGAACTTTCAATCTTCCCCTTTTTGGTAATTGATGACAACCCTTTTACAAAGATATGAATTAAAATTCAATTGAATTCATGTTGCTTGCCCAAGCATATTTACCATGTGTAAAAGTCTATGGACAAGTTTCATATACCCAAAATGGTAGCATTAGCTCCCCCTACATATGTGCTAAGAGTTTGGATTGAAAGCTTGCATATATGCATGGAATTGAGTTGTGGGAGAGTAATGTCTACCAAATGATGCTAAGAGATGGACCTTCGAAGTGTGATACCAATCAGAGTGCACCAATATACCATCCTTAACACCATTAGTAACTAGACATGCACACAAAAACTAGAATACCCCATGAGATCAACATTAGAAGCAAGGATCTAGTTTTCATAATATAAACACAAGTCTAGTTACTCAACCTATGCATGCTAGTTTTTTATTTCATTGTTCAAATCTACAACTAGCATACACCACACATACATGGAATTTAAAATTTAAAATGTGTGCCATGCAAACAAACATCTGAAATGCACACCCAAATACACCAATCAAGTTTATGAGCTTGCTCCCCCTACTTTGCTCAAAATTTTAATTGATCCCCTTACTTTCTCATATCTCTCCTCCTATGTCAAAGTTCTCCCCCTTTGTCATTTAACCTTATCTTTATGCAATTTCTCCCCCTTTGTCATCAATGACCACAAAGGTTCAATTTTAGATAGGTTAAGATTATCAATGTCAATCAATGGGTGAGGATCATTTTCCCAAAATTGGTCCAATCTAGAACACTTGTCAAAGATATTTAACTCAGTTTGATCTAAGGACAAGCTTCTTCACACCTCTAAATAAGGGTTATCTTGTACCATGTTGAGTTAAACACTTGTAGCTCATTTTCTAGATCAAACACTAGGTTCACAAGCCCACAAATATGTCATATGCTACCACTAGATCAAGTCAAGCATAGAAGCAATAGTGGTACCATAGAAGCATCAAAGTCATTTGATTTTCATGAATGAGCCTAAAAGACATGAGGAATGACTAGATGCACTAAACATGTCCTTAGTAAGTATGTATGCCATGCCAATCAACTTTTACCTTGGTTGCTCAAAGGAGAGGCATGTTATATAAGTGGGGGGTGCATCAACACATATTTGAGAAATCCAAAATGTTCAAGTCATTCCTTAGCTTGCAAAACCTTTTCTCATCCAATGGCTTGGTGAATATATCAGTAATTTGATCTCCGGTTCCTACACTATCAATTGATATGTCCCCTTTTTGTTGGTGATCTCTAATGAAATGATGGCGGACATCAATGTGCTTTGTTCTTGCATGTTGAACTAGATTGTTGGTGAGCTTGATTTCACTCTCATTGTCACAAAGCAATGGCACTTTCTTGAACTTGATTCCAAAGTCATTCAAGGTGGCCTTCATCCAAAGTATTTGTGCACAACAACTACCGGCGGATATGTATTCGGCTTCGGCGATTGATAATACAACACTATTTTGCTTCTTTGATGACCATGAAACAAGTGATATTCCCAATAATTAACATGTGCCCGAGGTGCTCTTCCTTTCAACCTTGTATCCCACATAATCCGAGTCGGAGTAACCAACTAGCTCAAACTTTGCTCCTTTGGGATACCACAAACCAATATTTTGTGTATGCTTCAAGTACCTCAATATTCTCTTTGTGGCCTTCAAATGACTTTCTCTTGGTGAGGCTTGAAATCTTTCATACATGCACACACTAAACATGACATCCGGCCTTAATGCGGTCACATAGAGTAGGCTTCCAATCATAGACCGATACAACTTTTGATCCACCATGTTGCCACTTGCATCACTATCCAAGTTGCCATTTGTTCCCATTGGTGTACTAATGGAATTTGCTTCATTCATGCCAAACTTCTTGAGCATGTGTTTGATGTACTTGCCTTGACTCACCAATGTACCATTTTCTTTGATTGCTTGATTTGAAGACCAAGGAAGTAACTCAACTCTCCAATCATGGACATCTCAAACTCATTAGCCATCATCTTTCCAAACTCTTCACAAAAGTCTTGATTGGTTGATGCAAATATGATGCCATCAACATAGATTTGCAACACAAAAAATCTTTGCCAATCTTCTTAGTGAAAAGAGTGGTGTCAACCTTGCCCATTATGAATCTCTTTGAGAGAAGAAAGTCCCTCAACCTCTCATACCATGCTCTAGTTGCTTGCTTCAAGCCATACAATGCCTTCTTCAACTTGTACACATGGTCGGGCTTCTTGTCATCTTCAAAACCAGGTGGTTGCTCAACATATACTTCTTCATTGATGTAGCCATTGAGAAATACACTCTTGACATCTATTTGATAGAGCTTGATATTGTGGGTATAAGCATAGGCTAGCAAGATTCTAATTGCTTCCAATCTAGTAACGGGGGCATATGTTTCTCCAAAGTCAAGACCTTCAATTTGTGTATAGCCTTGTGCTACCAATCTTACTTTGTTCCTTACTACTATCCTATCTTGTTCTTGCTTGTTTCTATAGACCCATTTAGTTCCAATTACATTGTGTCCCTTTGTCTTTCCACTAATTCCCGTACTTGATTTCTAGTGAAGTTGTTCAATTCTTCTTGCATAGCATTGAACCAATCAACATCCTTCAATACTTCATCTATCTTCTTTGGTTCAATGGATGACATAAATGAGAAATGCTCACAGAATGAAGCCAATCTTGATCTTGTTTGTACACCTCTAGAAATATCTCCAATGATAGTGTCCAATGGATAATCCCTTGCAATATTAGTTGGTTGAAGTATTAGAACATTGCTTGCACTTGCTTGATCATTGGGTTGAGATGATGTACTAGCCACTTGATCTTCCACATTGTCAAGAGAGCCACTTGTACTTGCTTGATTAGTGTCATCTTGCACATTTGAGTTAGAGAGCACTTGCACTTGATCATCTTCATCATCATTCACTTGTCTAGGCCTCAATTCACCAACATCCATGTTCTTCATGGTATTTGAAAGTTAAATGCCTCTTACATCTTTCAAGTTCTTATTCTCATCTTGTGAACCCTTAGTTTCATCAAATTCAACATCATGACCTTTCCTCAAGAGTACCACTTACCCAATTCCAAAGTCTATATGCTTTGCTTGTAGTAGAGTATCCAAGTAGGAATCCTTCATCACACTTATTTTCAAACTTGCCCAATCTAGTGCCTTTCTTCAAGATATAGCATTTGCAACCAAAGACCCAAAATATGCAATGTTTGGCTTTCTACCATTCCAGAGCTCATATGATGTCTTCTCTTTCAAGGGGTGACAATAGAGGCGGTTGCTACAATAGCAAGCCATGTTGATAGCTTCGGCCCAAAAGGATTGAATCATATTGTACTCACTAAGCATAGACCTTGCCATATCAATGAGTGTTCTATTCTTTCTCTCAACAAGGCCATTTGATTGTGGAGTATACTTGGCCGAGAATTGATGTCTAATTCCAAATTCATCACACAACTCATCAATTCTAGTGTTCTTGAACTCACTACCATTGTCACTTCTAACTCTCTTGATGGTTGTTTCAAACTCATTATGAATGCCCTTAACAAATAATTTGAAAGTTGCAAATACATCACTCTTGTCCACTAGAAAGAATACCCAAGTGTATCTTGTATAGTCATCCACTATCACAAAGCCATATTTGTTTTCACCGATACTAGTGTATTGTGTTGGCCCAAACAAATCCATGTGCAATAACTCAAATGCCTTGCTAGTGCTCATTATGCTTTTCTTAGGATGGGTGTTTCCAACTTGTTTTCTGGCTTGACAAGAGCTACAAAGCTTATCCTTCTCAAACACAACATCTTTCAAGCCTCTAACCAAGTCATGCTTAACCAATCTATTCAATTGTTTCATTCCAACATGACCAAGCCTTCTATGCCATAACCAACCCATACTAGACTTAGTGAACAAGCATGTTGTTGACATTTCTTAGCGTCACTACTAAGAACAGAGTTTGAAATCTATCCCCGGCAACGGCGCCAAAAAATGCTTGTTGGTATTTATTAACATGTCACTTGTTTTAAGTAGTCACCTTATTATAAACATATATCTTCTAACATTACTTTACTAGGTTGTCATCCCTAGTGATGATGCCAGAGATGCTTGTTGGTACTACATAGCATAACTACTAGAATAATACTAAGCAGTTCTTTATTAATTTATGTGACTAGATTGAATATATATATAAATGAAAGGAATCTACAAGCGCATAGATAATTATACCATTGTAGCACGGACATGTATTCTAAGTATTGTTATTTATATTTTTACCACAGGGAAGGTCTGGCACAAACATGTATTGATAACTTATACTATTGATGGAGAAATAAACCATAACCAGTGTTCTACTCATAACAAGGGTAAGTCATAGGATAAAATATATGATAAGTATTGATCAATGATAATGATAAATCACTCAGAGTACTCCTTTCTATGACATTAGCTATAACACCCCTGGTGTTACCACCTTCGTTAGCTCAGAGGTCAAGGCCTAATAAATCCCTGTGAATATGTTTTTTTTCAGTGTGTGACTCGCTTCGTGAATAAAGGAACCAATTAAGTATTACCGATCCACTTGTCTTGGGCTTAAAAACTTTTGAATAATCCTATGAGCAAAGGTTGTTTAGGGTTTGTTTTGGAAAAAGCATGAAGAAAGTGCTTGAAAATGCCTGATAGTAATTCTAGCGATTGAATAGCAAATGGCTTTTTTTTTTAAGCCTAGAAATCAATTTTTATATAAAAAATATAACTTGTATTTAGTATTTAAATAAGATTTGAAGTACAAGTTTAGTAGATAAACATGTAACTTTTGTTCTGGTGAATAGATGTTGTTCAATAGTATTTTTGAAAGCCCAAAACATCAAATCCGGAACCTAAACTAGAACTTTTCGTTGAATCGACAAGAAATTGAACTTATGTTCAAATGCCATTTTTGGTGAATTATATTGAGCAGAATAGTTAAAAGGTGCTTAAATATTTTGCTCCTATGGGTTAGTATGAAGTACGGACTATTGTGTGAAATGCTTGTTGGTTGAAATTAATAATGTTTAGACATTTTAAAAATTATGGCAAAAGTGTTAGTGGTTGTTTATTTCTAACTGAACCCTTGCCCTTTTCTAAATTCAAAAAGGATTGTAGACAATGATATTTTAGCAATTGAATTCTAGCTAAAACACTTAAGCACTAGCTCCATGATTTTATATTGTTAGTTGCCTCTAAGTGAGTGTTTTCGCATGGTGTAGTCCACGGTTGAGTTGGAGTTGGCGTGGCGTCACAGAAATTGCCCTAACTTTGTTAGAATGGGCTGTCGGCTTTGTTTCGGGCTTTGGTCATGAACTGGCGTTTAGCGCGACGAGCTCCTATTGGCACCTCTCTATCTCCCTCGATGCTCACTCTCCGGCCATGCTTGTTGCTCAGACGAGAAGCCCTTAGTGCCTACTAGAATCTTGAACTCTTGTTTTAATCTCAACCCGGCTTTAAGCGGTTGGTTTTGACGTTTTAAAATTTGTGCATAGCACATTGTCTGGTTGTTTGGCCTGGAGTGCGCGGTCATCGTGTTCGGTTGTGCGGCGTCGCGCGTGGGTGCTCATGCCATCGCACGCGCGCACCACGCATGACCTTGCCGGTGGTGGTCTCGTCGCCGCCCGTGTTGCGTGTCGGTTTAGCCGAGCCATGCCCTGGCCTCGTGTGCACATGAGAGCTACGCCGGTGTAGCCACTACGCTGTCACGTGGCAAGGCGTCATCGCAATGTAGTTGCTGCGTGTCCCCACTGTCGCTGCATGTGTGCGCCACCTTGTCCGCTGAGCCACGTGCGGGGTCGAGCCGAGGTCGCGGCCATTGTTGCCATGTTGTCGTGGCAGTCGCCCTGCCCTACGTCTCACCTACCACAAGCCCATGCCACTGCCCACCATGTCTAGGTCAACCAACCCCAACATAGGGGTGATGGCGATGCCTCTCTGCTCGTCCTACCTCGCTTGCCCTCGCTAGCCAACGCCGGTGAGACCTGCTTGGGTCTGGCCGCTCTAATTCTAGCGCGTCATGCCAAGCTCTCCCCTGTTTTGTCACCTATGTGCATGTGCTCGTATCGCAGCTATAGAGCGGAGCCGCCCGCATTAATCCGCTCAAGCTCCCACATGTGCCCTCTCCACGACCGCACGGCATAGAGCCTCCGCTCCTTCCCTCCTAGCGCCAGCGAGCTTTGCCGTATAATTCCTCGCCCCAGTGGGTAGCATAGGGAGTTAGCTAGGCGCCCCGTAATCACCAAGCTTAGTCATGGCCTGTGGTGGTTGAATTTGGCTTCTCCTCACCGCTGGGCATGTGCGCCGCCGTGACCATGAATTTGGGGTTAAGGCATGTTGGAGCGATTACAGTTCAATTGCTCGTAACCTTGAGTTTGCCTTGACTCCCTCCATCCGGTGCTCACGCTATTTTGTCCAGGGTGCTTGTCGTCGATGGGGTGACACGCTGGTGTCCATCGTAGAGCGCCGCCACCCCACTTGGTCGCATGTGGCCAGCCCTGTTTAGACCATCTCTGACCGAACCATCACCACGGGCAAGTTCACTATAAGCTCCTCATGCTCACTCGCTCACGCGTTAGTCCTCTGGTGGCTCTAGCTCATCAAAACTGGCACGCTGCTGCCATGGATAGCCGCTTGCCACTGCAGCTCGTTTCAGTACGCCGATGGATCCCTAACCGCCAACCATCCTTGTGGGTTTTGTTGTAGATGGTGGTCGCCCCTTTATTCCTATCGTAGCGGGTTTTGTTTACCCGGTGTAACCGCCGTTGCCGTCGGTGTGCCGCGCCCTCATGCGCGGGCATGCCAAGGACTGCCCCATGGCAAAGGTGACATGTTTCGAGGTCCTTGGTGCAAAACACGAGTCTACGGTAATAGTGCTTCGCTGTTCCGATTAAATGTCTAAAAGCTCGAGCCCCCTTTTGCAAAGAACCACACGCGCACATGGGCTTCTCGACCTTGGGCCGTACTAGGCCACCGCAACACGCGCGTGCGGGGCTATGGGGCCAAATCGATGGCCAGCAGCCCTTTTCTTTTTCTAAAGCGTTTTCTAATTTAGTTTTTAAGGTAAACTTGTAAATTCAATATAAATTTCTATAATTAACCAAAAATTGTGAAACTAAATTGGTTAGGTTTCCTAAAATCATGATCTATCTACTAGTATAATTGGTTCACATAGCTTCATAAGTATTTTCAAGAGCGATCTAATTAATTTTAGGTGCTTAATATTATTAAAATATAAACTTGAAGGAATTGTTGTGATAAAGTGGTGATAGTGTTGTCTCTGAAACTTTCACAGTAAACTCCTAACATTATTAGGTGCTCACGGTAATTTTTGTTGCTCCACAATAATCAGTTTTCTAAAGTGGCGAAATGAGTGCTAGTTCAAATATATATAAGTTTAATCGATAAAATGCCAAAACACCCTGGGATTGTAAAACTAGAACATTTTCTGGGAAATGACGCCTTACTCAACAACATGGATACGTAGCCTAGTATGTTAGTCATTAGAGCTAGCTCGTTAGCTTGTGAGGCGTAATCGTATTTTTAAGAGTATCGGTTGTCGTTGATTAATTACGCCTCTGTGTTGCATCCACGCATATAATAGGAACAACGACGGGTTCCGGAGTCATCTGGAGTAGCAAAAAAGTTGATGCCTTGGTGATCATGTTGCCATGATGGAATGCTAACTTTTAGTTATATCTTACCCAGGCAAGCCCCGGTGCACAACCCCTATTATTATGCACTCTATCTTATTTTTATGCATTAAGTTTTAAGGAGTTGAATGAAACCCACTTGCATATATATATATATATATCCTTATCCTATGAGTCCTACTAGTATGTCAGGATCGTGTAGATTGCTATGCTTAAGGATTCCACTAGAAGTTGAGTGATTTCCTGTCACTCACGAGAGATAGGAAAGATATTATTGTTGTTATTATCATATTACTATCACATGGAATATATATATCAGGATGATAATTGGATACCGGGCGGAATGGTACTTTGGATCGAGGCTTGGTTAGGCATTCAAGCGAGGCTCGGGTTGCATTTGTTCCGCCTGTGTTGATTGAGGACCGTCCATTGTTGTGGATGGTAGTCAGGCCACATACTTATTATCCTAAGCACATACTTGCTTATGGGAGTGGGAAGGCTCGTTATGCTCTTGTCGTGGGTTCCGGCTCTTTCCGGACCGACTAATTGAAGGCAGGGAAAGGTGGAGGTCTAAGCACCATACTGAGACTGGGTCTCAAGTGTGGGGCTTGGAGTCCAAGTTTGGATGGGGACCTGGACCCCTCGATAGGAGTGGAATGGGTTGGTCTCGTTTGTGCCTGGGGTACAAGCGAGGCGTGTGTTTCGGGGTACCTAGCTGGGATACATTGGTTCACGAATCGCCGTTTCCATTAGACGGTATTACTTAACTATGGTTTAGCACCGTAGTAAGAACTGGAAGGTGATAAAATGGTTCTAATTGCTTATCCACATGCTTGAAAGTAGCATAGGTGCTTACCTAGAATGATTAGCTAAGTAACTAAAAACAACAGCTAAAACTTGGAACATAAGGATGAACCATTAGTAATGCTTCCTACAAAGGCAAAAAACCAAGAAGCCAAATAAGCCTTGCATATCCTTGGAGTCTTTTATTTTCCTCTTGTTGGGTAAGTCTTGCTGAGTACAATCAAGTACTTAGGGTTTTATTTCCCTCGTTGTAGATGATAGGTGGATGCTAGATGACTCTCATGTGTGGAAACCTCCTGGTGGGCTCAGAGAGGATTCCTTTCACGCTACGGTCATAGTGTTGTTTATAACCCTCACTAAAGGTTTTATAAGAAAAGATGTAAAATCTGCTAGCGTATCTTGTATATAAATGGCTACTATATTAATCCTTTCCATATCATTAAATAACTTTCTTTTCCGCTAAAACTCTGGTCACATGTTTAATTCCGCTATTGTATTAAGCAATGTAAGAAAAGGCTAAAGATGTTGTAAGCTTTATATTCTCATTTATGATCCTGATGAAGAAAATGTGGAGTTTCGAGTTCCCCCTCAGGGTGTGCTCGACAGAACGACATGGTTTAGTGTCCTCGCTTGAGTACTCAGTGTCTAATGGAAGACAAGTACTCTTGAGAGAGCATTAGATTAGACGGTTCTTCCACAGGTGGTATCAGAGCATAAATGTGGAGATAAAGTTTCAAAACCCTTTTCTAAATTAAAATTTGATAACCTAGTTTTGCAAAAAGGTTAGGGCGTTTGCTTACGAAATATATAAGTAGCCCTATTACTATGGTTAAGTATTCAGAATAGGTTTAACTAGGCTTTCTTCGGTGGACTAGCTCTCGAGAAGTATACGATCGCTAAGTCTGTTGCATGGGTGCTGCCTCTGTCGTCATGCTAGTATTGCTTGCGGGTGCGCCCCTCATAGATGTCACGCGTGTCGCATTGTGCACGATTGACTCATCCTTGCTTAGGAAATTACTGCTGCACTATGGCTTCATGTTTCACGTTAGCTTACGGTTCACCCCTGTTGTGACTCATGTCTTTCCATACTCCTTCTGCGCTCTTGTTGGATCTTTGCCCTGCAGTCCTACTAGTCATTATGGCCTGGACACCGCTCGCCTCGAGCGAGCAAAAATTTCGACCATCTTGTTGTAGTGACCTCACGCCGGAACCAAGGATGGATTGCGCCAGGACCACTGACTGCTCTACCATTACAAAAGGGCCTGGCCTAGCCATCAGTACTGTGACATACGGTCCAGTTTGGAATTTGGCCCATAGTGGCCCATATGCAAGTTAATGAGATATTGTGGAGAGTTTAGTCCCACCTTGGTTGTTAAAGGTGGGATAGACCAACATATAAGGCTTCTAGAGTCCATCTCACCATCCCTGGGTTAATCCTTTTACGCGAAGCGAGGATGAAAGCGTAAGTGGGATGGTGGTAGGTGTGGTTTGCTCAACATACAGAGTGGATTTAAGCCATTTGGACTCTGGGGAGTTACAAATGGTATCAGAGCCGACCTTCACAGCCACAGGCGCGTGCGGGGCAGGTGTGCGGACATGGGGTTCATTGACGCGTAGGGCCCTATGGGGTGCACGGCATGGCACATGTGCCGGCATTGGACGTACGATCGCGTGTGCTAAGAGGGAACGTTCCTGATCATCGTTTGCCTAGTTGTGGGTGTGTTGGGCCGACGAGGACGTCGGTTCCTTTGAGGGGGGTATATGTGACATCCGGGCTAGTTTGGAATTTGGCCCATAGTGGCCCATATGCAAGTTAATGAGATATTGTGGAGAGTTTAGTCTCACCTTGGTTGTTAAAGGTGGGATAGACCAACATATAACACTTCTAGAGTCCATCCCACCATCCCTGGGTTAATCCTTTTACGCGAAGCGAGGACTAAAGCGTAAGTGGGATGGTGGTAGGTGTGGTTCGCTCAACATGCAGAGTGGATCTAAGCCATTTGGACTCTGGGGCGTTACAAGTACCACCACCCGCCGCATCCTAGCTCACCTAGCTTTTCCTTTTGAGAAAGCTTTTTGCTCAACCCTCCCTTGCAGCTACTTGCCTAGGATGGCAAGAGCTTGGGTTAGCAATTACTGCTTGAACACTAAAGGCTTCCCCAAAATCCTGTATGTCACCCTGACAAAACCTCGGTGTCAAGGATCATCCAGAGTATGAGGGCCGTGAGTATGAGAAGCATGGCACTAATTGATGTGAGGTCACCGTCTATATTGGTAAGAGTAAAGAGTTTCCCGATATCACTAAAGCCTAGAATGTGACCGCAATTGGGTTTTGCTTCGTCGACACCTATCAAGTTGTGGCCCGCAAAGCCTTGCGGCATCTTTGCCAGATCTATGAAGAGCCCATTGCTCATACCCCCCATGAGGTTCTTTCCACCTTTGGAAAAGAATCGATGGGTATGGAAGGCTCGCATGGAGGCTTTGCAAGGGCAGGGCGGCAAGAAGAAGACAGCCCTACCATGGTGCACTTGACCATGTACTTGCTTGCTCTAGATGAGTAGTATGACCGGCAAGCCTCAGAGCTGAGGAAGTGTCTCCGATGAGCCGAGGAAGCCGAGATCTTCTCCTGGATGCTTCAAGTGCAGCTCATTGAAGCACATGCCAGTGTGGCAGCCATAGAGAGTCATGAAACTTCCATGTCGGAAGCCCTAAAGGAGGCCAAAGATCGGCATGCCCATCAACTAGAGGAGGTTTACTTTGTCACCAGGGCCAAGCATAGGATGCTTGCTACTAAAAGGAAGGATCCCTTGATCTTGGAAAGAATCCCTGTCCACCCAGCAGAAAGACAGAGAACTGGTGTTGCAGTACCGCCAGTGCCCCACCCTTGGAGGAGTTAGAAGGAGAGCCCTTGCTTCCCCTCACTCAGCCACTACCGAGAGAGGAGGCAGATCCATAGTCGGGTAGTAGAAGAAACCACCGAGCCTAGGAGTGAAGCTGTGTGCTCCGATGAAGTAGATTAGTTGTCCTAGGGGAGATGTAACCGTAGTCAGTAGTGCCTTTCATCGATGTCCTCCAGTATTGTAATCTTTCCATTGTATTCATCCATGGTTATTAAGATCGTCTGGTCATAGGAGGTAGGCAAGGTGTCAGGAGTGGGAGAGTAAGCATTTGTACATTGTACCAGTATAAAGGCATTTGGAACGTGCATGTTGTTTATTCCGTTGTGTTTGATACGTCAATTTACCCTTAGGTCCCATTAGACTTGCTTAGGGTTCTCGAGACGACATCCAGTGGTTACAAAAGAAGCAACCATTCTGATGCAAGCAGAATAGTCAGGATTGGATAACAGAGGACGTTGTATCAACTAATTGTGGATGTCCCAATAGAACACTTGAGTCTCCTTAAAATTAAATCCGTCATGGGATTTGATTTCCTTGTTCTTTGTTGTGAAAGGAACCCTTGTCGCCTGAATCTTCCCTTGCAATACTCCTCTGATTCCATGGTCTACGACCCCACTGCCTTCACTACGTGTAAGTTGGTAAAGTGCCTGGTGAATATCTTATGGAGCCACGACGAAACTGAGGGCTCCGGTGGAAAAGCTGCCACATGGTGATGATGCTCGGCACGTGCTGGTATTGAGGTTGTTGACCAGCACCTTTGCCAAGTTAAACAATTGTACTATTTTTACTATAAAATATTCTCCTTGGAAAATATTCTGGCGTTCGAATGGGAAATCCACAACGTGTTGATGAAAATGGTGATCCTTCAAAGTAACGGAGAGGATGTGATTTTGGAGGAAGTACGTATGTCTTGATCTTAGTTGATATGAAAGACTGACGCATACTGTAGTTAAGGAAGGGAAGGAAAAAGAAGAAGAACAAGGAAAAGTTAGTACTCGAGTAGTTAGGAGTGATTGAAACGCCTGAATTGAATGTTGTTCCTATGTCCGATTTGACCATGCTATGCACGCTGGGTTACTATCGCCGCGTGCCCTGCTGGCGCTGTTAGTACCGGGCCCACTAGCGCCCCCGTTCTTGCATGGCTGTGGCATCATGCCACACTCACCGTCCTCGTGCATTGTGTGTTTCCCTTTTTCCCGGTACCCTGTCGGCACTCGATTCCCGCCCTCGCTTCTGTATCGGACCTCCCCCTTCCCCTCTCCTTTTTCTTCTTTTGGGGACATGGCCGCACACACGCCTCCCCATTGAGTGAATCCCCTCCCCTCTTCCTTATCCTCCCTCCGTTCGAGCTCACGCAGGGAGCGCACCATAGTCGACTTTTTCCCCCGCTTCGTGAACCGCCAGTGTCTCCCTTCCACATCGCCTCCACTTCCCGGTGCGCTACACCACCACCTCCATCCACCCACTATAAGATGACTTGCTCCTCTCCTCCATCTCCATCCCCCTCGAATCTGAATCAGAGCTTATAGAGTAGATCCTCTTTGTCAGTGCACGGGTTGGAGTAGCTCGGGAAGCAACCAAGTCGGGGAAGAAGCAATTGGAGGCAGAACTATGAGATCCCGCCATTGTTCATAGAACTAGGGTCGATAGTCAGAGGTGATTGTGTAATCTGAGAAGAAGAAGGGATCTGGTTTTCGCCAAAGAAGTTCAAGTCCACCTCTGGTTAGTTTAGGTCTTAGGGTTCACGATGATCGATTTCTCACCCTCGTGTTTCTGGATCTGTTGGACATACGCCATGTTTTGGGTGATCATTTTCTTGTTGTTTCTCCATTGTCCCCGTCTAGCCCGACTTCTGGATTAAGATTTTGGTTGTATTAGGTTTGTTCTTAACTATGTATCTCTAAAATCCTCGAGTGGTTTAGTCTTTGGAGTCGTGTAATCTCCCATGTAATATTAGATCCACGAAGGTAGTTGCACTTTCCTTTTCTGATTCTTACTCCGAATCTCAGGATGAGATTCTTTTAAGGGGGAGGTTGTAACACCCCTGGTGTTATCGCCTTCGTTAGCTCAGAGGTCAAGGCCAAATAAATCCCTGTGAATACATTTTTTTTAGTGTGTGACTCGCTTCATGAATAAAGGAACCAATTAAGTGTTACCGATCCACTTATCTTGGGCTTAAAAACTTTTGAATAATCCTATGAACAAAGGTTATTTAGGGTTTGTTTTGGAAAAAGCGTGAAGAAAGTGCTTGAAAATGCCTGATAGTAATTCTAGCGATTGAATAGCGAATGGCTTGTTTTTTTTATTAAGCTTGGAAAGCAATTTTTATAAACAAAAATAAAATATAACTTGTATTTAGTATTTAAATAAGATTTGAAGTACAAGTTTAGTAGATAAAAATGCAACTTTTGTTCTGGTGAATAGATGTTGTTCAATAGTATTTTTGAAAGCCCAAAACATGAAATCTGGAACCTAAACTAGAACTTTTCGTTGAGTCAACAAGAAATTGAACTTATGTTCAAATGCCATTTTTGGTGAATTATATTGAGCAGAATAGTTAAAAGGTGCTTAAATGTTTTGCTCCTATGGGTTAGTATGAAGTATGGACTATTGTGTGAAATGCTTGTTGGTGGAAATTAATAAGGTTTAGACATTTTAAAAATTATGGCAAAAGTGTTAGTGGTTGTTTAGTTCTAACTGAACCCTTGCCCTTTTCTAAATCCAAAAAGGATTGTAGACAATGATATTTTAGCAATTGAATTATAGCTAAAACACTTAAGCACTAGCTCCATGATTTTGTATTGTTGGTTGCCTCTAAGTGAGTGTTTTCGCATGGTGTAGTCCACGGTTGAGTTGGAGTTGGCGTGGTGTCGCAGAAATTGCCCTAACTTTGTTAGAATGGGCTGTCGGCTTTGTTTCGGGCTTCGGTCATGAACTGGCGTTTAGTGCGATGAGTTCCTATTGGCACCTCTCTATCTCCCTCGATGCTCACTCTCTGGTCATGCTTACTGCTTGGACGAGAAGCCCTTAGTGCCTACTAGAATCTTGAACTCCTGTTTTAATCTCAACCGGGCTTTAAGCGGTTGGTTTTGATGTTTTAAAATTCGTGCATAGCACATTGTCTGGCTATTTGGCCTGGAGTGCACGGTCACCATGTTCGGGTGTGCGACGTCGCGCATGGGTGCTCGCGCTGTCGCACGCGTGCACCGCGCGTGACCTTGCCGATGGCGGTCCCATCACCGCCCGTGCTACGCGTCGGTCCGACCGAGCCATGCCCTGGCCTCACATGCACACGAGCTTTATGCTGGTGTAGCTGCTGCGCGGTCATGTGGTGAGGCGTCGTCACAATACGGTTGCTGTGTGTCCCCGTTGTCGCCGCATGCGTGCGCCACGTTGTCCGCTGAGCCACGCGCGGTGTCGAGCCAAGGTCGCGGCCATTGTCGCCATGTCGATGTGGCAGACGCCCTACCTTGCATCTCACCTGCCATGTGCCCGTGCTGCCACCCACCGCATCTGGGTCAACTAACCCCAGTCATAGGGTGACGGCGACGCCTCTCTGCTCATCCTGCCTCACTTGCCCTCGCTAGCCGACGCCAGTGAGACCTGCTCAGGTCTGGCCGCTCTAATTCTAGCGCGTCACATCAAGCCCTCCCCTGTTTCATCACCTGTGCACATGTGCTCGTATCGCAACTATTGAGTGGAGCCACCGGCCTTAATCCGCTCAAGCTCGCACATGTGCCCTCTCCACGACCGCACGATGCAGAGCCTCTGCTCCTTCCCTCCTAGCACCAGCGAGCATCGCCGTATAATTCCTCGCCCCAGTGGGTACATAGGGAGTTAGCTAGGTGCCCCGTACTCACCAAGCTCAGTCATGGCTTATGGTGGTTGAATTTGGCTTCTCCTCGCCGCCGGGCATGTGCGCTGCCGTGACCATGAATTTGGGGGTAAGGCATGTTGGAGCGGCAACAGTTCAATTGCTCGTAACCCTGAGTTTGCATTGACTCCCTCCATCCGGTGCTCACGCTATTTTGGCTAGGGTGCTCATCGTCGGTGGGGTGACGCGCTGGTGTCCATCGTAGAGCGCCACCGCCCCACTCGGTCGCATGTGGCTAGCCCTGTTCAGACCGTCTCTGACCGAACCATCACCATGGGCAAGTTCGCTGTAAGCTCCTCATGCTCACTCGCTCACACATTAGTCCTCTGGCGGCTCTAGCTCATCGGAACTAGCACGCCGCCGCCGTGGATAGCTGCTCGCCGCTGTAGCTCGCGGTAGTACGCTGCTGGATCCCTAACCGCCACCCATCCTTGTGGGTTTAGCCATAGATGGTGGTCGCCCCTTTATTCCTGTCGTAGTAGGTTTTGTTTACCCAGTGTAACTGCCATTGCCGTCGGTGTGCAGCGCCGTCACGTGCGGGCACGCCGAGGACTGCCCCATGGCGAAGGTGACATGTTTCGATGTCCTTGGTGCAAAATGCAAGTCTGCGGTAATAGTGCTTCGTTGTTCCGATTAAATGTCTAAAAGACTGAGCCCTCTTTTGCAAAGAGTCACACGCGCACGGGCTCCCCGGCCTTGGGCCGTACTAGGCGGCCGCAATGTGCGCGCAGCCACGCCCGTGCGGGGCTACTGGGCCAAATCGAAGACCACTGACCCTTTTTTTCTAAAGCGTTTTCTAATTTAGTTTTAAAGGTAAACTTGCAAATTCAATATAAATTTGTGTAGTTAGCCAAAACTTGTGAAACTAAATTTGATAGGTTCCTAAAATCATGGTCTATCTACTAGTATAATTAGTTCACATAGCTTCATAAGTATTTTCAAGAGTGATCTAATTAATTTTAGGTGCTTAATAATTTTAAAATAAAAACTTGTAGGAATGGTTGTGATAAAGTGGTGATAGTGTTGGCTCTAAAACTTTCATAGTAAACTCCTAACATTATTAGGTGCTCACAGTAATTTTTGTAGCTCCACAATAATCAGTTTGCTAAAGTAGCTAAATGAGTTCTAGTTCAAATATATATAAGTTTAATCGATAAAATGCCAAAACACCCTGGGATTGTAAAACTAGAATATTTTTCGGAAAATGACGCCTTACTCAACAACGTGGATATATAGCCTAGTATGTTAGTTATTAGAGCTAGCTCGTTAGCTTGTGAGGCGTAATCGTATTTTTAAGAGTATCGGTTGTCGTTGATTAATTACGCCTCTGCATTGCATCCACATATATAATAGGAACAACGATGGATTCCGAAGTCATCTGGAGTAGCAGAAAAGATGGTGCCTTGGTGATCGTGTTGCCACGATGGAATGCTAACTTTTGGTTATATCTTACCCAGGTAAGCCCCGGTGCACAACCCTATTATTTTGCACTTTATCTTATGTTTGTGCATTAAGTTTTAAGGAGTTGAATGAAACTCACTTGCATATATATATATATATATATATATATATATATATATATATATATCCTATGAGTCCTACTAGTATGTCAGGATCGTGTAGATTGCTATGCTTAAGGATTCCGGTAGAAGTTGAGTGATTACCTGTCACTCGGGAGAGATAGGAAATATATTATTGTTGTTATTATCATATTACTATCACATGAAATATATATATCAGGATGATAATTGGAGACCGGGCGGAATGGTACTTTGGATCTGGACTTGGTTAGGCATTTGAGCGAGGCTCGGGTTGCATTTTTTTCCACCTGTGTCGATTGAGGACCGTCCGTTGTTGTAGATGGTAGTCAAGTCACAGACTTATTAGCCTGAGCACATACTTGCTTATGGGAGCGGAAAGGCTCATTACGCTCTTGTCGTGGGTTCTAGCTCTTTCCGGACCAACTAATTGGAGGCGAGAAAGGTGGAGGTCTAAGCACCATAGTGAGACCGGGTCTCAAGTGTGGGGCCTTGGAGTCCAAGTTTGGATGGGGACCTGGACCACTCGATAGGAGTGGAATGGATTGGTCTCGTTTATGCCTGGGGTATAAGCAAGGCATGTGTTTTGGGGTACCCAACTGGGATACATTGGTTCATGAATCGCCGTTTCTGTGAGACGGTAAGACTTGACTATTGTCTAGCATCGTAGTAAGAACTAGAAGGCGATAAAATGGTTTTGATTGCTTATCCACATGCTTGAAAGTAGCATAGGTGCTTACCTAGAATGATTAGCTAAGTAACTAAAAACAACTACTAAAACTTGGAACATAAGGATGCACCATTAGTAATGCTTCTTGCAAAGGCAAAAAACCAAGCAAGCCAAATAAGCCTTGTATATCCTTGGAGTCTTTTATTTTCCTCCTATCAGGTAAGTCTTGCTGAGTACAATCGAGTACTTAGGGTTTTATTTCCCCGTTGTAGGTGACAGGTGGATGCTAGATGACTCTCATGTGTGGAAACCTCCTGGTGGGCTCAGAGAGGATTCCTTTCGCGCTACGGTCATAGTGTTGTTTATAACCCTCACTAAAGGTTTTATAAGAAAAATGTAAAATCTACTAGCGTATTTTGTATATAAATGGCTACTATATTAATGCTTTCCATATGATTAAATAACTTTCTTTTCCACTGAAACTCTAGTCACATGTTTAATTCCGCTATTGTATTAAGCAATGTAAGAAAGGCCTAAAGATGTTGTAAGCTTTATACTCTCATTTATGATCCTGGTGGAAAAATGTTGAGTTTTGAGTTCTCCCTCGGGGTGTGCTCGACAGAACAGCATGGTTTAGTGTCCTCGCTTGAGTACACAGTGTCTAATGGAAGACAAGTACTCTTGAGAGAGCATTATATTAGACAATGAACATTATAACGAAGAACATGAATAGGATGAATATTAATATTGTCATAACAACTGTATCTAGCATATAAAAATAATGGAGGTACAAAAGAGAGGGGGTACAAAGATTATATTAAACCACGCTCTTAACAAGATTGGGAATCCAAGCGAAGCCTGCTTGCCTCCCTTTAGACTTTGCCTAACTAGCTATGCCCTAGAATATGATGGAGCTCTAAGGATGATTAGGGTTTTTGTCTTCTCAAATGACTTATGATTATCCTCTGGGGTGGCAGGGGCTGATATATATATAGCCCGAGCATCCAACGTGAGCCCTTGGATCAAACCGACATAAAGGATGGTGTAGATGCAACCTAGGAGGCAGAGAGAACCGACATTCGAAGGAGGGGCTGACATGTGGGCCTAGGGGGCTGGGTGGCCTGCAGGTTGGATCGGGCAGCCTCTAGCTCTCTGCCTCAACGCAAAGTCCTCTCGAGTCTTCTAGAGTCTTCTGGTGTCCGTTTCGCTGTGGATAAGTGCGATTAAATCTAACATGTAGGTCCACCTTAACGGTTTTCTAAATAAACCCTGTAGAAAATATAGATTCACCAAAACTCATGGAATTAGTTAGTTTAAACCCCTAAACCTTCTTTGGTGATTATATTTATGCCCTTATACATGTTATATTGATGGTTTATAATGGTTATTTACTACCATCAACACATGCTGACAATTGAACTTCACTAGCATTGAAATCAACCAAGTATAAATTCTCATATCTAAAGCCTTTGAAGATCAAGTTAGAGCCATCTACACTTATAATCTCTACATCATCTACTCCGAATATGCATTTGAATCCAAGATCACACAATTGAGCCACGGATAGCAAATTGAAGTTCAAGCGCTCAACTAGCAACACATTAGAAATGCTCATGTCATTGGATATTGTAATCTTACCAAGCCCTTTGACCTTGTCTTTGCCATTGTCACCAAATGTGATACTATCATAACCATCATTGCCATTGGTATTGATTGAGTTGAACATTCTTGTATCACCGGTCATGTGTTGAGTGCACCCACTATCAAGAACCCAATGCCTTTCTCCAGCTTTATAACTTACCTACAAAAGAAGATTAATTCTTTTTAGGTACCCAAACTTGCTTGGGTCCTTGAAGGTTAGTTACTAAGCCCTTTGGCACTCAAACGGTTTTCTTCTTTGAGCCCATCCATGGTGCACCAATGAACTTAGCCTTCACACCATTAGTACCCTTAGTAAGCACATAGAAAGAATCAAGCTTAATTGAGGATAAATTGGCTTGAGACTTCTTTTTCATGCACTTTTACTTTACATGACCAACTTGCTTGCAACTAGTGCAAAATCGACCATTGTTCTTCACAAAACTAGTCTTGTAAGGAACAAAGGCCGTCTTGCCTTTCTTGGGATATAGCCCAATCCCTCTTTGTAGAGAGAAGCTCTTTGGCTATCCAAGCACATAAGCAAGCGGTCCTCACCACCATAGGCCCTAGCCAAGGTGTGATTGAGCTCTTTTACCTCCTTCTTGAGTGTCTCATTCTCAACCATTAGTGAGGCATCACAAGTGAAACCATCACTACTAGATGAGCTAGAAGTGGATGTGCTACAAGAAGGGTTAGTGGGAGCAACAATGATAGGCTTATAGAATGATTCATCAATTATATCATAAGTTAAGCCTTTGTCACATGTTACAACATGCTCCTTCTCATTTTCCACATTAAGTAGAGAGGAATGAGTTTTTCAAGCTTCTTGTGAGCCTTGCTAGCCTCTCATAAGATACATTGAGCTCATCAAAGGCTTGCTTAATAGATTTTAGTTCCTTTTGCAATTCTTTGCATTCCCTTCTCTTAATATCAAAATGTTCTTTAGCATCTTCTAACATGTCAATTAGTTTATTTTTAGTGGGTTTATCATCATTGTTACTTTCACTTTCACTCTCATTATCATGTTCCTCATCACATCCATCATCACAAGTTTGTACCTTAGTGGCCTTATCCATGAAGCATGATGGAGTGTCGAAAAGAGAAGGCTTCTCATTTATGGCAATGCTTGCAAGAGCCTTCTTCTTGGTGGTCTTTTTCATCATCACTTGAGGAAGCATCACTATCCCAAGTGACCACATATGAACCACCCTTATTCTTGAAGGTCATCTTGTCCTTCTTTTCTTTCTTTTCCTTCTTGTCCTTCTGCTTGCTCTTCTTGTCATCATCATCATTGTTGCTACTATATGGGCCTTGAGTAACAAGATGATCCTTGCTTCCACACTTGAAGCACCTTCTTGATTCTTCTTTGTTCTTAGATGAAGACTTCTTCCTTCTAGCACGGTATCCCTTCTTCACCATGAACTTGCCAAATCTCTTGACAAAGAGAGCCATCTTCTCATCATCATCATCATCATCATCTCATGAACCATCATCTTCACTTGATGTATCTTGCTTGGCCTTGCCCTTGGATGATGAACCGGCTTTGAATGCCACACTCTTCTTCTCATCCTTCTTCTCTTTGTTCTTTTCTTCCTTCTCATCATCATCTCTATAAGCATCATCGGTCATGATATCTTCTAAGATTTGGTTTGGTGTCATTGTGTCTAAACCGGTCCTCACTAGCAAGGTGACCAACATGCCAAATCTTGAGGGTAAGCATCTCAAGAACTTATGGAAGAAGTCCTTGTCCTCCACCTTCTCACCAAGTGTTTTGAGATCATTGACAAGCACTTCCATCCGATGAAACATGTCCGGCACACTCTCATCTTCCTTCATCTTAAAGCTTCATGAGCCATCTCAATGTATGCCTTTGCATCCTTTATTGCTTTGGTGCCCTCAAATGATTCTTCCAACTTCTTCCAAGCTTTATGAGCCATCTTAATGTTCTTGATTTGCTCAAATGTTCTCTCATCAATAGCATCATGAATAGCACTAAGAGCATTACCATTATTTTGGAGAAGCACTTCTTCGGCCGTGATGGGATTCTCTAGATCGACTATCTCAATTTTGATCTCCACCACCTTCCACACTCTTCTATTGATTGACTTGATATGAGTGGTCATCTTTGACTTTCAATATGGATAATTTGTGCTATCAAATTGGGGTGGCTTCTTGGTGTTGTTGATTTGAGCCATTTTGACACCGAAGGTTGTTTAGCCTCAAATCATGGTGACCACAGCTCTGATGCCACTTTAAAGGTCCTAATGGCTAGAGGGGGTGAATAGCCTATAAAAAATTCTACAATAACACTATGCAAAGCGGTTAGACAAATATGAGGCGAAGCGAATGTTATGCTAGCATACTATGAATGCAAGCCACCTACCATAATTCTAGTTGCTATTGTCTATAAGCACTCAAAGGCTATGTCACTACACTAAATTAGTGTGCTCTCAAAGACTAACTAAAGAGTCTCACTAACCACTAGACACAACTCTTGCTTGCCCTTAAAACTAGCTACACTAAAGGGCCAAACTACACTAAGAAATGTAAATGTGCGGGAAGGATGGAGTGTTATACCGCCGTGTAGAGGAATGAGCCAATCACCAAAGGAGCCAATCAATCACAAGAATGAATACCAATGAAGACCAATCACCTTGGAATCAAATGATGACACAATGATTTTTTACCGAGGTTCACTTGCTTGCCGGCAAGCTAGTCCTCGTTGTGGCGATTCACGCACTTGGATGTTCACGCGCTAATTGGCATCACATGCCAAACCCTCAATAAGGTGCCACACAACCAACACAAGATGAGGATCACACAAGCCACGCAGGAATCCACTAGAGTTGCCTTTAGTGATCTCCCACGGGGAAGGCACAAGAACCCTTCACAATGTCGATGATCGGAGACAGCAATAATCACCAATAGCCGCTCAATAATCCACCAATCATCGGGCCATCTAGGTGCCGGCAAACACCAAGAGTAACAAGAACTCCACTAGCCCAAATCACCCAACTAGTGCCACAAGATGCTAGAACACTAATCAATGCACTAGAGGCTCTCCAATCTCACTCAAGATAATGAAATTAGGTGTGCTAGTGAGTGGAGTGGTGTGCTCAGCTCTCAAAGGGTGTATGCAGCTATTAGAAGTGCCAAGAGAGTGGCCAAGGCTGGCCACTAGCTCTATTTATAAGCCCACAAGCAAATAGAGCCGTCACCCCTTTGAGTCAACTTCTGCGGGGTCACCAAACATGTCGGTGTGGCACCAGGCATGGGGTGGTGGTGCCCCCCTGTCCAACACCCCCAAAACCATGCTCTCTAAAAAATAGGGTGGTGCACCACCATAGGGTGGCGGTGACCGTGGCGGTGCCCAATTCTAGAACCCCCACTCTCTATTGAAAAGGGGCGGTGCTACCGGACAGGGGTGGCGGAGCCACCGGCGGTGCACCGTTGCACCTAGGGTAGTGTACATCATCACTAGCGATGCCAGCCCTAGCTCTAGTCCTTGGCCATGTCCAGGTGGCCACCTCCCTCTCGGCCTCCTCTGTCGGTCACCGCCATAGGGGTGGCGGTGCACCGTCATAAGGGTGGCAGTGCCCTCAGGGTAGCAACACAAGCCTAGCTACACCTCCTTTTCATCATCTTTTTCACCACCTTTGCAAATGTGCTAACACTCCAAGTGTTTCACCATCACGTGAAAGTGTGTTAGCATTTTTCACAAATATTTTTCAAAGGTTAATCACTTCTCACCAAATGTGCACTAGGCCTAAAATGCAATGCAAGTATTTCAACACCTAGTGGCACTAGATGATCGAGTTGTACGATAAGAGCTCCGTTCTTAATAGTACGACCATCTATCCTAAATGTGATCACACTCACTAAGTGTCTCGGTCACCAAACCAAAAAGCTCCTATTAAGTTTAACCTTTGCCTTGAGCTTTTTGTTTTTCTCTTTCTTCTTTTCCAAGTCTAAGCACTTGATCATCATGGTCACCACACCATCATCATGATCTTCACCATTGCTCCATCACTTGGAATAGTGCTACCTATCTCATGACCACTTTGATAAACTAGGTTAGCACTTAGGGTTTTATCAATTCACCAAAATCAAACTAGAGCTTTCACTCTGGCAGTCATGTCTAGGCATAGGTTAGCACCCATGTCAATACCCAAACAAAAGAGTCACAATAATTTGTTGTCGGGTAAAGACAAGTCTGGGCCGATGTGTATTAACGCTGAAAACCTGGCCCAGGCTGCACCTATTGACTCCTTGCGCTGCTCAAAGTCGAGGATTGCCCTTGGTAGAGAGTCGATACAGGACATAGGAAAGAATGCAAGGTGAAACTTGTCTTTAAGTTCATCCTAGACCTCATTTGTACTTTCTATGGCATGTGTGTACCATTGCTTCGCCTTCCCCGTGAGAGAGAACTCGTGTAGGTGATGGCAGGGGTTTTCATTATAGTACCCTGAGAAGGGTTGTGCCCGAACCATGGCTATTAAGCCAGGGTAGAGTTCATAGCTAGATGACAGGTTTGATTTTGAAGGTGGCTTAGGGAACTCCCCCTTTGAAGCGGGAAGGGTTGGATTTGGTGTAGGCTTTATGATGAAATATATTTTGTGTTTTTATAAAAATAAAAGATAAAAAATACAAATACGAGGACAAACTAGGTTCGAAGAAAATACGGCAACCGTTCCCCGACAACAGCGCCAAAAATGCTTGTTGGTATTTCTTAATGCATACAGAAATAATCCGTAAGTGCACGGAATTACCGTTGTAGCACTTCACCCGAAAATATTCAGGGTATCGTATTTTTCACAGGGAACAGAGGTACTCTTCTAGCTAGTTCGTCCAATGACAACACAAGCGTAGAATTAGCAGAGGTTGAAATGGATTCCTATGGTTTTATGGTCTAAGGATAGATAAACATGACTCCTACTTGCTCACTTCGGGCGCCAGCTTACATCTGGTCTGCCAAGCGATACCGGCCTTCTCTCTACATTGAACCCAGACATGGGGGAGTATGAGGGACGGATAGGGCTATCACCACCTGCTGCCTACCCCTCAACCACGGGGAACGAAGTAAACGAAGATAGCTTCTAGCCTAGACATCATGTCTACACTATCAACTATTACTCTAGCGTGCATGCAAGGGTTATCCGTCTCTATCAAAGCCCTTCTACTAGAGTACCCACCACAAGGACGGACGACGAACCCGCGAACAAGTAAGAGTATAGCTTAACTAGTCAAAGACTTTATACCAAAGGAACCATGAATACTCACTTAGCAGGAAAACCCGCTGAGGCACAAGTATCCGTTGAGGTACAAGGCGGGGAGACACTGACAAGCCCGTCTCTTCCCCGAACTCTCCCTCACATCTCTCCCTTATAACTCTAGCTAGCTACTAGGGCCTAAGCCCTTTGAAGTGTTGCTCTAACTCAAGTGAGGAGTGCTTTTCTTCCTTGTTGTGTTGTCTGTAATGAGGAGGGGGAGGCCTCCTTTTATAGGTGGAGTAAGGCGATGTGAGCTATATTTGGCGTGAAGCCTGGTCTCCACCGCCTCTGCATGGCGCCATGTGACCGCCATTCAAAGGAGCGACAGAGAGGTGCCAGGGAGGGGGCGGGCGATCCCAGGGGTCGGTCGACCCCTGACCAGGCCCTCTCGCCACTGCCTTCGCGTGGTGGGCCTCTGGGGGTGTATAGGCCATGCCCATGAAGTTTTACGCCAATTGGAGATAATTTGATTTGGGTTTGGGCTCTCTTTTTCCACATGGCTGGGCCCTGATTTGGCTTGGTAGTGGGCCTTCTCCTTCTGGGCTCTTTTTGCTTTGTACAATACCGTGTCATACTTTATTTCTTTACGCAATTTGAATGTATTTTCCATGGATTCTATGAATGTCCTGCTGCAAATGGTCAAACACCAAAACTTGTGGAGATTGTTAGTTCTAAAACCCTATGTCTAAGCTTGGTGTTTATTTTAGCAATTGTTATATGATAGTTGGCGGTTAGAAATGTGAGTTAAGCACCGCCAATAGAGTTCTTAGTGAGTAGTGACTTAGCTCTTGAGTGTGTCTAGTGATCATAGCAACTAGAATTATTGGGATAGGTGGCTTGCAACCCTTGTAGAGCTAGAGCAAATTGCATTACGCCGTTTGTTATACTAATCAATTACTCTAATGCTTTGTAGAGTTTTTAAATAGACTATTCACCCCCTCTAGCCATATTAAGACCTTTCATCTGCCACTGCAAGCCATCTAGTTTAGTCCTATATAGTGCCTGTCAAAACAAATATACATAACAACTGATCACATAAAGTACTTTTATTCTTAGAAAAAATAAAATAATTTTGCACGTATGGTAATCTGGGAGAAAAAAGAGTGATTCTAGTTCAAGCGCTACTGCATTGTTAATTAACGTAATCACATGCCGGAGGGTCTATGTTTTGCCATCCAAAAGCGCTACACAAAGAGCAAAAATAATATTTCTTTATATAAAATGCAAGCATATAAGCCAGAGATGTAATCAATCTTACATGACATGAGGGAGCTTAGTGAAGTGAAATTTCGTTAGTTTCATTTACTGTCTACAAGTCAGTTTGTGTGATAAAAGGCGACATCGCTGGCTTGCTTCTGATGTGGACATAGAACTGAGGAGAGAAGACTAGATAGCGACAAGTAAATCGATGCTACATGCCTACATTTCATGCTTTGCATTTGTGCTGATTGCTTATTATTTTTTTATTGTGATAGGTTTCTAAACCACATTTATATATTATTAGAATGTTTTGGGAATTTTCTAGTTTTTTAGATTTTTTTTTCATTTTGCTATAGCCAAATCTATTTTTTTGGAAGCATCTAGGGATATTTTCATGAGCTCTAAGTATTTTATTTGGATTTTTCATACCCTATTCTATCTTTAGAAAACTTTTCAGAATTTTTAAAACTTGGAGACATTTATGTGGTTTAAAATCTTATCAAGTATTTACTGATTTTTAACTAAAAACGATAAAACCCCTGTGAAGCAGGATAAGAAGGTAATTTAAATGGTTTTGAGTGTTCAAGGAGTAAAAAGTCTAGTTTTGAAGTTCGGACTACAACAAAAGTTCATAGGGGTAGAATGAACTTTTTCCAAAATACAAAAGGGAAACACTGGCTAGTCGGAGACATATCTAGCCCATGTCGGCTCATACGAGCCATCCAGTTTAGGGCCTCTCGAAAAGAAAGATATACATGAATTCTCGATCTTTCTTTCCCTCGTTACAGTACACAAGGGCGAAGGAGAGGTGATTTCGAATCCGGCGTGGATCTCGCCAGCTTCTCTTCGCGTCCGGCAACCACCCGGCAACCCTAGTTAGGTTAGGGTTAGTTTTCTTCGCATCGAGGTCATCGATGTGGAGTCCAGCTGATCCCGGTGGCTCACGGTTGTGGCGTCCGGTTCTTTTGTCCCTCCATAACATCTCTGGCGGCTGCGGTAGTGATGGTGCGTCTTCCAGAGATGGTGCTGCTAGGTATGCTTACTCCTATATGGAGAAATCAGGTTGGTTTATCCCTTTTGGGGTTGCTTTGTCGTTGTGTGATTTGGGATCGCCAGCAGTGCTTGTGGTGTTTGATCTCGTATCTCTCGACGATGATATGGCCGGTGGCCATCATAGTTTGCTCCGGCGTTCAGTGCTCCATGTGCACATCGGCGAGTTCAGTGTGCCAATCATTGCAGCATTAAAACTGTATGTGGCTTCTTTGGACACTTCCTCGTTGAGGTGGGAATCGGCTTCAAGTTGCAAGCTCGGCATTTCTCTCTTCCGGGGGCAGCATTTCAAGTGGTGGCTCCATTTGCCGGTGATGAAGACGACCAGGAGACCTTTGCAAGGACTTGGATGTAATTTTTTTTATCAGTGCTGTCTTTGTTAGGGTGTTTGTGTAATCCATGTTATGAATAAATGAAATGCAACCCGGTTTTCTCAAAAAAAAAAGTTTTTTATGCTTGGAAGGAAAAAAAAACACCAGAATCCTACACGTACGGTACTCTGAGATGAAAACAGAACTGTTTAAGGGCGGATGCGCGGCAATCACATGTGGGAGTGTCTGGTTTCATTTACCACTCACAAGCCATTTGTCGTCCCTTTTCTTCATTTGGAAATTCTCTTCCTGTGACTTTGCATTTCTCAAAAGTTAAAAATTTATATGCATAACTTTATGAATAACCTTTTCTGGACAAACTTCTTAGCTTTACAAATAACTTACATGAGGTTTTCGTTATTCAACCAACATCTAGGACGCCGGGACAAGTTATTACTCATAGGTTATTTGTTTTTCAACATAAACAAACTTGTGTAGAAAATTTTCAGAGAATTCATTTCTTTTTTAAAAAATAATATAACTCTAGCTACTGACTTTCCTAGAAAAACTTATCAAATAACTTCTAAAAAACCCCATATACCTTTTTGAATAAGTTTTTTTTGGTTAAATTAAACTTAAAAAATGTGATGTGGAAAAGGGGAAAAAGAAAAGAACGAAAAGGCAAAGGACACTAGCCACCCCTTAGTAAAACAATATTATGCTCTCTAGTGCTTCTGTCATAAAGGCATTGTTTAGCGTTGGGCGCTTCAAGTAAGAAGCCAAAGAAACCAAAGCTGAAGCCCTTGAAGAAGCACAGCCAAACAAGGTTGAAACTAGATTTCTAGTGCAAGACTGGCCTCTAGTACAGTGGTTAAAGCCTTAACGGCACGTGGGTTTTTGAGGCACCTCTACCCATACACTTGGATTGTAATCTTGCTGATTATTAAGCAATGATGTGCCTAATTCCAAAAAAGAAATAATGTTGCATGTTAATTTTCATTAGCAAGAGAGGAAGGAGATTGAGAATAACCTGAAACTTTCAAAGGAATTTGTAACATGAGGTTTGAATTCCTCCAAAATATGGAGGAAACTCTCTCATAAGTTTCTTCGAAGCAATCCTTCAGTCTAAACATCACGTATGCACGTTTCCCGTAAGATTGATTTCTTTGTGCCAAATACGTCCTACACAAGGGTCTCTGAGCCCAATAAGCTTTCCCACATGCTCTTGCTTCGCATTGGTGTTGATCTTTACTGCGTCGCGAAGTATTGGAGTCATGTTTTCCCGTAAAAGTATGTCAATCACCAATAAGGGAAAATGTCGATTCATGATGCTCCTTCTTGAGTGATACTAGTTAAATATAATCTAAGAATGAATCAAACATAAATGGTTCCATAGTGTAGTGGTTAGCACTCCAGACTTTGAATCTGGCGACCCGGGTTCGAATCCCGGTGGGACCTTTTTTTTTTAATTTATACCCAGCTAAACCTGAGTGCGTAGTCTGTCCTTCGTTTATAGCTCGTTTATTTATAGCGCACAGACAAACTGATTTTAGTTCAGAAGACTGTTTTAGGTGAACGTCCATTTGTGTCATTGTGCTTTAATTCCTGGTGTTCTGTTTCTCTTCCTACTTTGATCCTGTACTAGTTTTGTCATTTTACGAGGATGGAAGTTGTGCGCACGATGCAAACACTTGCGAGTTGCAACTTGCAAGTGGGTCAATTACTAGAATAGCAAGTTTTTTTAGAAAAACTAGAATAGCAGTTAATCGCGTCATCTGCTGATGGCCATTATACGTGTATATATAGCCATACTGAAACAACTCGTATACTCATTCAGTATTGAAAACTATAGCATTTCCTAAGCTCCTTGTGTTTCCCTCTAGAGGAGCAGTGCTGACTTGAAATGCATACAGCGAATCTGCAGTCACGAGCAACAAGTGGCAGCCAAACGACCAGAACCAGTATAAATCTCCTTGCAGCAACAAAGCATCGACAGCTGCATTCTTAACTTGTGTCTCGCAATATGAAACTCTCGTTTTGTACCTTCTCGATCGTTAAACGCACTCGGAAGATAATTATTGGATGACATTAACAGACCCAGCGGCAGCGGGGAACAGGGACGTGACGATGATCGGCTCCACATGCGCTAGCGCCTTCCTGGCCCATCAGGCCATGAGTATCTATTCAATCTCTAGATGTAATTAATATTTTACACATACAAGCTGTTCAATCTCTAGAAATCATTTCTCCAAGGGTCTCAGATATAACACATGAATGTTATGTTACAAAGTGCCGAATAATTACTATGGTATAAGCTTGAGGAAACCCAATTCTCAAGTGCAAGTCCAAAAATTTCAAGGGTGCAAGAGAAATACAGGGAGCTCATGCATAGCTCTGCAACAATATCTAAACCTCGACCCTCGGGCACGTGAAAATGAGGATAAGGAAAATTTTCTCATCAGATGTTATCCCCTCAAAATAACTCTGCAGCCTCAGGATCAACACCTTGAATTCAAGCCAGCTCAGATAGCTGCTATACTGTCAGTCCTCATGGGCTCTTCCTCTTCTTGGCTGATGATCCTCCTCGCCTTGCGCAGAAAAATACATCAAAACAACAAGAACGGCGACCAAGAAAACGAGAATGTATATCGCATTAAGGCCGAGCAGTGTTGGGGAACCACGACCCACTTTCTTCTTTATTGTTCTTCCTTCCCTATATCCATCTAGAAAACGACTAACTTGGGATCCATAGTCACCTTCTCTGAGACTCTCTGAACCCTCAACCTAAAAGGAAAAGCAATTACATTTCAATCTGTAGTAAATAAACAAGCGAGATGGAGATGTCAAGTTTATCTATGGCTAGGCATTTGAGTTGCAACTTGCAAGTGAAGAAAAAAGTGTATAACAGTGTAGCACATGTGATGCGTGTATGAACTGATACATAACAATGTAGCATGTTGAAACATAAATTACTTTTTCTATGTGGGTTCAAATATACAGTAGATAAAAACTAAAAGCAGTAAGAAAAGTCTACTTACCACTTCATACTCCTCTTTTGTGTCCCAGACAATAATCTTCGGCAGCTGCGGAACCTTCACATCAAAAGTCTCGGTGAATTCCTCCCATTGCTTGACTCCCACGTATCCGAACACTAAATCATGGTTTGCATTGGCCGCAGACCTCAACACTTTTATTAGTTGTGGAGAATTTTCATCTGACTCATCCTCCAAAATTGTAAGAACAACTTTCCTCCCATCATCTTTCAATAACTTCACTGTCTCTCTATCTACGGGCACAGTTACAGGCAGTTGGGATTGCCTTATAAAATCTTCCAAAAATGTTCCTGCATCCAAAACAACTATTGATATTACCATCAAGCTGGAAAAGTTATTCACTGCAATTGATGATAGGAAAATCACATAAGTATATACCCTGTGTCACACCAAGTCAATCACACATTTGCATCACTAGAAATATCAAAGAGTATAGGATAAACAGTAGGAATGACAATTGATGATTAAGGAAATAAACGATTTTTTTCCTCTAACCACCCAGTCACCCACACATCAGGAGCACAAAGAGAGTGTTATCCCATACCCTCAAATGGACCATAGAATACACTGTGCTCATTATATTTTGGGTTAACAGAAACCAACGCCGGTGACTTGTCAAAATCATACACAACCATCATATCCTCGGAGAAATCCTTGGCTATTGAAAACCATGCTTTCTTCTTGTACTTTGCTCCATATTCAACAATCAATGACTCATCCATTCCAAACCCAATAAACAATGGAAAATTGATGCCAGCCGCTTCAACAAAGCCTTTAATTGACGAGTCTGACTCAAGCACAGAAACATCAGGTGCAACAAGCTTCTTAAGGTTCTCAACTAGCAAATCAGCCTTCCTTGAACCTGTGTACTCTGAAAGTACTCCATGGTAAAAAAGAATCAAAGTAGGGAACCCACTGCATCCAGAGAAACACAAAGGTAAGACACCCTTTGCACACTCCCGTTTGGTAACTGAAATGCTCAAGTGAATCAGGTGACTTACTCTACCCCGTATTTAGAGCCGAGCTTCCTATATTTGTCGGCATTTACTTTAGCCACAACGACAGGTGTGCTCAGTCCAGCCAGCGCCACAGCGGCCTCATCTAACTGCAGAAGACAACCGTACGAATGGTCATCAGTTCACTTCAATTTCAACAGAAATGACCACAGCCATTGCATTACCCTGTTCCAATTTAACAGAAAGAAGGGGGTAGCAGATGGACGAGCTGATGACTCTGATTTGATCCGCAACCACTGGGGAATTCAGATGGCATTAGGAATCAATCGCTTATTTAGGGCGAACATAGTTCAATGATCTGCGTTTCCCGGCTCTAATCACACCTTGCCAAGATATCCCAAACGTTGCTATCAGCTAGGAAGATTCGGATGGTATTGAGAGACGATTTACATCACTTTGCTACGCTTGGCTAGCGAACCACTAAGTAAGCAGGCCTTGAGTAGAGACGAGGCATCGGTTACCTGCGGGGCGAGGCGCTTGCAGTGGCCGCACCAGGGAGCGTAGAAATCGACGAAGAGGAAGTCGGCTGCGCGCACCGCCGCCTCGAAGTTGCTCTCGTCAAGCTCCAGCACGCTCCCGTCCCGAGGGATCTCGAACTCCGCCGGCTCCCCTCCGCCTCCGTCACTGGCTACGCAGCAGCTCTGCGGCCGCAGAACTAAGATGACGAGGAAGAGGAGGAGAGGAAGCAGCACCCGACGCAGCGCCATCGCCATGGGTACGCTCCGCTCCGCTTGATTCGATCTCGCCGCCTCACCTTTTGAACTCAACTGCGGCCTAACAGTCTATATAACGCAGTTGACTGTGCCACGCAGCAGGCGCTTGCTGCCGGAGAAGACGTAACTTCACGACTTCTAAAGCGCAAAAGCACAGAGAGACGTAATAAAACCATAAAAGAGCATGTTCTCAGGCGTTACAGAAAAAAAAAACAGAATGAAAAGTTTGCAAGAGTGCAAGCTACAAACAATTGTATTTCAACTCCTAGGCAAGGCATTCTCCACCACCGAAACTAAGATTTGAGATCTGAGAGCTCACAGGGAGACTGTCAGCTGTGAGCAACAATATAACTGGCAAAATTAACTGCATACCATGCTGCTGCAGCAGATGTAACACATTCCATACATTCAAGAATGGAAAACCGGGGAATCAAAATTAGAAAGGATAACAATATGCTTTCTGTCAGTTCCACATCTTGGAAAAGTTCAAGACATCGTATTATTAACAGATATATCGGTATTCCTACATCAAAATCCAATTAGCGCTGAGAGCAAACCTGCAGCAAGAGAAAATAGAGAAATGGCCAAGCAAAACTGGAGCTCCAGCCTGAACTTCTCAAAATGCTATGGGGCAAATGGGAAAAGAAATTTCGTGGACAGGTATGTTTTGATTATGCAGATGCAGTCTTCTTCTGCTGGAAAACAATGGCATACACAGGGACTCCAACACCAGTGCCCACCGCAGCCAGCACGGCGAGGGACACCTTAAGCTGCTGGTGCTTCATCCTGTGCAGGTTGTACATGTGCTTGGCGTGGACGTAGTATGGCTCATCATGAGCATGCGCCCCCATCCTCCTTACGCCAGTAGATTGGAATGCACGAGAAGCTGAGAAATACGACATGGTGTGAGAGAAGTAGAAGAATAGGAGCTACAGCACACAGGAAGGCTAGACGTACTGCATGAAAAGTTTTGAGATTGAGAATATGGAAACTCCAGAAATGTAATTATCAAAATGCATGTCACATAAAAGATTTCCATATCCAAAGAGTACACTCATGCTGCAAGTTGCTTTGCCAACTCTAATAATGTCGTACAGAGACAAAGGTAACCATTTCAACTTTCACACTGATAATGTAATGAACCAACGGTACCATATGATTAACATAATGATGGCCATTGCATACGGATTGGTGAACTTTAAAAATTTGTACACAGGTAATATGACTGATACTGCTCATGCATTGAAAGGCTGATGAAGAATCCAGATTAGTTACATGGAGAAGAGATGCAGTTGATCCCAATAACATGGCAAGTGGGCATTGTGACAGAGAAACAAGAATGTTGACAATGAATAGTGCGTTTGAAGTAATGCAAAACTGACAGTATGATTTGAATATTACAAATTTAATGTAATTTTCTTTTCCACATGATCTGGGTCAACACATCCATACAAAATAGGACAGCTATAACTATTCTACACCACATTTGACAACATATAACTAGAACATCCATGGATAACGCATCATTGCAGCTGCTTTGAAGCTGGAGCTTGTGTGTTATATAGGCTCAGAAAAATCTAACCATTATTGGCAAAGGAACCCAATCAAACCTAGAACTATGAACTACCAACACGCAAGAGAATAACAAAATGGTAGCAAGAGAGTTGGCAAAGCAAGACAAATGGTTATACAGGCTGTAGAGCTCCGAACAAATGCAAGACAACACATTCATTTTAATAGTAGCATTTGCCACCATTGTTAACAGGCAAGGACACAAATTAGGCACCCATCCAATGCAACAATGCAAGCAGAAAACATCAGAGTTCGTGCAGTTCGATGCTGACAGAAACGAATTGCAATCTACAGCCATGTCGGGAATTAAACATGAACCACAGAATCATCTCCGCGGCTGGAGCGTTGGAGCAATCTTGCTTTTTGCAAGAGCTCCGTATTTGCTCCAGATCAAAATACATGCTCAATTGCTAACCAAAACGGCTGCACGCTTCGCAAATGCTAGTCATATTTTCCCTGCAAAGTCGAAGCGAGCATCTAAAGCTTTGCCACGCAAATCTAGCACCGCGCGAAATGGATCCTTTCGGATGCGACGAATGCGTCAGATCTAATAGGGCAACGAGGCAATCGGATCGCATGACAGAGAGACCCCGATCGGATCGCGGCGCGGGTGAGCGGAGGGTAAGGGTGCGCGGGTCTTACCGGGTGCTGAGGCGGCCTCGGCGCCTGCGGCGAGGAGTGGGAGGCCGGAGCGCGCGCCGCGGCTGAGCGCCGCCGTCGCCATCGTCGCGTTCCTCTTGGTCGTCGCCGGCGGTGAGGTTCGAGGCCTCGGGAGTCGGGAGACGAGCGCGTGCGCGAGCAAAAGGAAATGGACAAAAGTCAGAGCTGAAAAGTCAGTTTGGGATGTGTATCCTGTTGCGTGTGCTGTGTGGGCTCTCTACCTGGGCCGGGCTAAACGTATTGTCCATGACTTGGGTTTGAGATCGTTTCGTCATATCATGACCATGGTTTATCGAGGTTTTATGTTGAGTGATTTTATCTTCAGAACCTAGTAGGACCTATGAGGCACAATTGTTCTGAAATCTGGTGCTTTTCTTAATTTCTATGGTTGTCAAATCAAAGATATTATATGTATGTTGACGTAGGCATGCTAATTGTTATGAATGTTTATTTCTTGTGGTGGCATGTCTGTGGACATAACTGAATTATATGAGTATGTTTGGCTAGGTGGTTAACTCTTAGACAGGCTCTAAGAAGCCACCTATGGAGTGTTGCCTGTCTATCCCGTTAACCAGGCCTCGATGGGCCACCGATCAGGCTGTTAGAATGGTCGGTTGGCTGGTTCGTTTCGTTGCTGGTTCATAAAGAAATACTGCTGACTGATTTATGTGGGAAAAAAATAATGTTTCGACTGAAAATTTACGATCGTTTACGACAGCCAAACGAACCAGCTGGGTATCCTGTCTAGCTGGGAACGTGGGGAGAGTCCGTTTCCAGCAAGCCTGGCTTCTTGGCCAGCGCCTGGGGTCCGTTCGCGTCACCTCCCAGTTCGTGCTCGAGACGGCGCATGGAGTTCCGGCGAGGGCGCAGGGAGCAGAGGCCGCCACCACGCGAGCTCCGGCGAGGGCGCAGGGAGCACAGGACGCCACCACACGAGCTGCCCGGCGCTGGAACTCCGCGATGGCCTCGAGCGCCGCACGGCGGGCGTCGTCCAGGCCCGAGAGCGCAGACGGGGTGGCGCACCTCGCGCACCCACCGGTGGTGGTGCTCGGGCAGCTGGGGCGCCCATCGGCTGCCCGGCAGCGACGACGACGAGGCCGCTGTGCCCGTGATGTACAGCGCGCGCAGGATGTTCGCGGCGACCGAGTGGCTACGCGAGGAGCTGCAGGAGCGCGACGACCTCGGGCGTGGCCCGCCCGTGCCAAGATCTGGGAGCTGCCGCACCTCCTTTCCCTCGGCGTGGGCAGATGATGCAGGGCTCACTGGTACCCCCGCCCCGGCCTCACCATCGAGCGCGGCGTGGGCAGCTCGACGTCCGCCGGATTTTTAAGATTAGCAAATAGTTTTACCAAGTGTATATGAAATTTGTTATTTGCGGCGTATCCTAAAAATCTTTAGTTCCTTTCTAGTACTGTAATTGTCATCGGATTCTCCCTCGGCCTTTTCTGATCGATGGCTCCATGTGGCCAGGAGATATGGTGGTCGCGCTGATGGTGAGAGGTGGCGCTCACGAAGTGTTTGATAAATTGTCTTAAAGGTGGTAAACTTATCTGCACAAAGAAGAGGCAACTCTATCTAAGCCCAACCAACCAATCACACTAGTTGCTAGCTAGGTTTAAATAGTATAGACAACCAAACAAGTCTATCTTAACTTGTTGCAGACAGTCTTAAGGTAGCCTGGCTTATTCTAGCCAGGCTAGAAGGGAGTCATGTAATCAAGCATACCTTATATAACATTTGTCTTTGTTCTCGCTTCTTGGCGGACATAAAAACTTTTAGAGCTAACACCCCTCATCTAAAACTCTAAACACTCGTTGAAGTCTCTCGCTTTTTCTTGTCAAGTACATAAGAGCATTGTTCTGGATGTCAATTGATATCAACAAACATGATTTATATCTGAATGACAGTTCACACTACTACAGTATTTTTAACCGTGGCGAGTATTTTAGGTTAACCAAGGCGGTTTTTGCAACCGTCTCGACCAAAAGGTCACGGTTAATCATGGCTTAACTAAGGTGGTTGCCCTAACTGTCTTGGTTAATCAATTAACCGTGGCGGTCGGCTTTACACAATTGCCTCGGTTAATATATATTAACCGAGGCGGTTGTCTTAACATGCCCGTCTCGGTTAAGATTTTAACCGAGGCGGTTGGCTAAAGGCGCCCACCTCGGTTAAAGCAATAACCGAGGCGGTTGTCATTAAGTGCCTGCGCTCGGTTAATGGTTTTCATATTTAAAAAATGTCTTTTTAAATTAGAATTAGAATTTGAATTTCGCTAATGAAAACATAGATAAAGCAGAAAATAGATGACAAATATATATTACATCCATTCTTGTTCGAGGAACCAACATTTAAGTTATTACATTAGAGATGTCTTCATCATTACAAACCCACATCATTCATACATGAGCAACTAAGGACAGCCATACATATCAACCTTCCTTGGGAAAGAGGCCCGGTAAAATGTAATCCGAGATTCGTAACTAGTTGCTCCAGTTTCTGATACTCTCGAACTTTGGATCCCGCGCTAAGTCGCCTTCCTTATTGAAGAATGTATTCCCTTCATGCGCGCTCTCTGTGACAAACTTACATATATCTGCTACTGCTTACCTAAAGTTGTGGTCAACCTTCTCCCTTCGCCACCATCCTTGTGCTTTCTTGAGCTGCCGCTGAATTTGCTGCATGTCCTCAGGTACTCGCAAACGTAGAATCCACATAATACTAAGCCATAAGGTTGTTTAGCGCACTGTACGATATATAATACACAATCATTAGAGCATATATAGAGAGCAATAGTAGAAGGACATTATAGTATAGGAGTAGTAGTGAGAGTAGTAGTAGTTATGGGAGTATAGTATAGTAGAGTAGTGTAGAGGAGTTGTAGTAGTATTGGTATAGGAGTAGAGTAGAGTAGAGTAGAGGAGTAGTAGTAGGAGGAGGAGTAGTAGTAGTAGTAGAAGTAGGAGTAGTAGTAGTAGGAGTAGTAAAGTAGTATATCAGCAGGAGTAGTAGAGAGCATGCTTGATATAATAACATAAACGACTTTTGATATACTTACCGGGAACTTGTGCTTGAGTTTCAGTTTCATGCCATTCTTGATTTTTTTTCTCCTTGGATCTTTGGTCATAGGATTCGGGATCTTGCACACACTTCTTATAAGTGTTGTACGAAAAACCAGTAGTGTTAACGACAATTTCAACACGTATGTTAATTGTATATGAATTTTTTTGTCACTTACTATCTCAAACAGCTTTTCAAAGTGCTTGTACCCTGCTTTGTTTGTTTTCTGTAAAGAGTCAAATATACAAACCCTTCTGTCCTAAGGATAGATTATAAATGCAATCTAGTGGCCCATGATGCCCTAACTGCACCATTCACACAATACATATTAGAAATGTACAAATATGAGAAGTCATGATCCCAGTACCTATATATATATATATATGTTCCAAGTATCTTTTGGACTTAGCCGAACTGGTGGGTGGCCATGATGCACCCATTTTCCTGGACCTTCTTCATGGCTTCATAGATGTACATTACTACCCGATACTTATATTCGATTACTAGATCTTCCTTGTATTTCTTTCTCTCCTTCGGGTTCAAGTTCACTAGCTTTTCATGAGTGTCTGGTATATCGTAACCCACGATGGTTCTCTCTGTAATAAGCATCGGAGAGAGATAGATAATACCCTTGTCCAATTCCTTGCTTACATAGGCCTGCATCCTATAAGGAAAAGTCATCATGGCATTATTAGTTTGTTCCTAAAGTGCCTACAGCGATGCAGTGGTGTCAAAGTCGCAAGTAACTTACAGGGCAAATAAGGTGACTTGGGTGACGTCGAGGTCCTTTCGCCGCAAGAGTCTATGCATGTCGTGGAAATC
The DNA here is from genome assembly GCA_904845875.1 of Miscanthus lutarioriparius. Classification (NCBI taxonomy): domain Eukaryota; kingdom Viridiplantae; phylum Streptophyta; class Magnoliopsida; order Poales; family Poaceae; genus Miscanthus; species Miscanthus lutarioriparius. Next base: position 37,618,458 of record CAJGYO010000008.1, on the reverse strand, counting down.
TACAATGACTTGACCATCAGTGGGCGTGTGGAAGTACTCCCCGGAATCTTGATGACGAAGTTTTCTAGGCCCACTTTCACCGCTTCCATGTACCACAGATGGAACCTCCTTACTTCCCACTTTTCTTCAAGGAGGTCGCCCAAGGTCAACATGAACTTCCCATGCACGTAGTTTTTGGGGCAATCATCCGACCGGGGCCAAAACGATGGCGGTGTTTTCGGCCTGCAACACCGACGCTTGAGATGTTAGGGAGTGGAAAAAGCAGATAGCATCTCGAAATGAATTATAGATTGACTATGCTTGCTAGTAGCATACCTTTCAAACGTACTTGAGTATGGGTGCTCGTCAGCTATTTGATAGGCCACCCAACTCGACTTGGTGTGGTTGGGGGGTATGGCCTCCTCTTCATCTACATGCTTCCTTGGCGGGGGAAGACATTGGTTTGAGCCCTGCTTCGAACCACTTGTAGGCAGTGGTGTCACATTGCCTGATGTTGCCCCTATGCTTCCCTATGGATTGCTGTTAACGGGAGGCGGACTGCCTGGAGGACTACTGCTTGGGCCGCCAACATTATCGTTGTCATCACCGCCATCGTCATCATCATCGTCACCTGGGTCATCTGGGGGAGACGACGATGGGTGTGAGGGCTGTGACGCCGGTGTCGGCATGCCCAAGACAATGTCACTCTTGTTCCATAGAACGCGCATGCCAATAGTAGCGCCGATGAACCTGTACCCCTCTTCAGTGGGAATGTCGATTTTATCCTTGTCAAAATCTTTGTTGGTCCACGTCACGTTGACCCGGGCATAGTCGGGCAGGATCGGCTTGCCGTTGTACATGGCACCGCTTTCGGGCGATAGTGCCACTCCCATGGCCACGTCCTTCTTCCTCTAAGCCCTACCAAAGGGCACCTGGAGCGTGCAGCTCGTTGGTTCAATGATGTCATCAACCGGGTACTTAGGGAGTTGTTCGGTCCATGGCACCATCTACCCTTGTACGGTGGCTTGACCTTGTGGCAGCAACACGCCAGCCTGGCAAAACATCTACATCCTTAGCTCCACCATCTTGGGGTCGGTGCTCGTGAAAGCGTCTTGTATCTTCCCCATGATCATGTCCTTGACTGCCTCATCACGGCCTTTCTAGATGAGCCCTTCCTTGTACCTCTGCCTCCTGTGGTTAGAGTTGGCGTCGGATTACCAGGCCTCCACATCCATCCAGCTTTGTGAAAGGTCCTAATAGCTAGAGGAGGGTGAATAGCCAATAAAAATTTCTACAACAACACTAAACAAAATAGTTAGACAATTATGAGGCAAAGCAAATATTGCACTAGCCTACTAAAATACAAGCCACCTACCACAATTCTAGTCTCGATGATCTCTAGGTACACAAAGGCTATGTCACTACACTAAGCTAGTGAGCTCTCAATGATTAACTAAAGAGACTCACTAACCACTAGATACGACACAAGCTAGCTCTCAAAACTAATTACATTAAAGAGCTTTGCTACACTATGAATGTAAATACACAAGTGGTTGAGATGTTTATACCGCCGTGTAGAGAGGTGTTCCAATCACAAGATGAAGCCAATCAATTACGATAGAGTCCCGGTGACAAGAGGTGACACAATGATTTTTCACCGAGGTTCACTTGTTTGTCAGCAAGCTACTCCCCATTGTGGCGATACACTCACTTAGAGGTTCACGCGCTAATTGGCATCACACGCCAAACCCTCAATAGGGTGCCGCACAACCAACACAAGATGAGGATCACACAAGCCACGATCAATCCACTAGAGTACCTTTTGGCTCTCCACCGGGGAAAGGTCAAGAACCCCTCACAATCACCACGATCGGAGCCGGAGACAAGCACCTTCCTCCACTCGACGATCCTTGCTGCACCAAGCTATCTAGGTACCCAAACTTGCTTGGGTTCTTGAAGGTTAGTTACTAAGCTCTTTGGCACCTAAATGGCTTTCTTCTTTGAGCCTATCCATGGTGCACCAATGAACTTAGCCTTCACACTATTTGTACCCTTAGTAAGCACATGGAAAGAATCAAGCTTAATTGAGGATACATTGGCTTGTGGCTTCTTTTTCATGCACTTTTGCTCTACATGACCAACTTGCTTGCAACTAGTACAAAACCGACCATTGTTCTTCACAAAACTAGTCTTGTGAGGAGCAAAGGTCGCCTTGCCTGTCTTGGGGGTATAGCCCAATCCCTCTTTGTAGAGAGAAGCTCTTTGGCTACCCAAGCACATAAGCAAGCGGTCCTCACAACCATAGGCTTTAGCCAAGGTGTGATTGAGCTCTTTTACCTCCTTCTTGAGTGTCTCATTCTCAACCATTAGTGAGGCATCACAAGTGAAACCATCACTACTAGATGAGGTAGAAGTGGATGTGCTACAAGAAGGGTTAGTGGGAACAACAATGATAGGCTTAATGATGATTCTTCAATTATGTCATATGTTAAGCCTACTTCACATGTTACAACATGCCTCTTCTCTTTTTGCTCATTAAGTAGAGAGGAATGGGCTTTTTCAAGCTTCTTGTGGATCTTGCAAAGCTCCTCATGGTCTTCCTTTAGACTCTCATGAGATGCATTGAGCTCATCAAAGGCTTGCTTAAGGGCTTTTAGTTCCTTAGGCAAGCTTTTGCATTCCCTTCTCTTAATGTCAAAATGTTCCTTAGCATCATCTGGCATGTCAAGTAGTTCATCTTTAGTAGGTTCATTATCATCACTATCACTTTCATTTTCATTTTTGTTATCATGTTCCTCATCATCACACTCATCATCGGATTATACCTTAGTGGCCTTATCCATGAAGCATGATGGAGTGTCGAAGAGAGAAGGCTTCTCATTTATAGCAATGCTTGCAAGAGCCTTCTTGTTGGTGGTCTTGTCATCATCACTATCATCATCATCATCACTTGAGGAAGCATCACTATTCCAAGTGACCACATATGAACCACCCTTCTTCTTCTTCTTGAAGGTCATCTTGTCCTTCTCTTTCTTTTTCTTCTTGTCTTTCTTCTTGTTCTTCTTGTCCTCATCATTATTGTCGCTATTGTATGGGCATTGAGCAACAAGATGATCCTTGCTTCCACACTTGAAGCACCTCCTTGACTCTTCTTTGTTCTTAGATGAAGACTTCTTTCTTCTAGCACGGTAGCATTTCTTCACCATGAACTTGCTAAATCTCTTAACAAAGAGAGCCATCTTCTCATCATCATCATCTCTCCCATGAGCCATCATCTTCACTTGATATATCTTGCTTGGCCTTCCCCTTAGATGATGTAGCTTTGAATGCCACACTCTTCTTCTTGTCATGCTTCTTCTCATCTTTCTTCTCTTTCTTTTCTTCATTCTCATCATCATCATCTCTATAAGTGTCATCGGTCATCACATCTCCCAACACTTGGTTTGGTGTCATGGTGTCCAAACCACTCCTCACTAGCAAGGTGACCAACATGCAAAACCTTGCGGGTAAGCATCTCAAGAACTTATGGGAGAAGTCCCTGTCCTTCACTTCTTCTACAAGTGCTTTGAGATCATTGACAAGCACTTGAAGCATATGGAACATTTCCGGCACACTTTCATCATCCTTCATCTTGAAACTAGCAAACTTCTCCTTGAGGATGTATGCCTTGGCACCCTTCACGGCTTGAGTACCCTAAATGATTCTTCCAACTTCTTCCAAGCTTCATGAGCCATCTTAATATTCTTGATTTGCTCAAATGTTCTCTCATCAATAGCATCATGAATGGCACTAAGAGCAATAAAATGGTTAGACAATTATGAGGCGAAGTAAATATTGCGCTAGCCTACTAAAATGCAAGCTACCTACCACAATTCTAGTCTATGATCTCTAGGCACACAAAGGCTATGTCACTACACTAAGAAGCAATGCAACTGGATTCACTCCCAATCTCACAAAGATGATCAATCTATGATAGAGATGAGTGGGAGGGCTTTGGCTAAGCTCACAAGGTTGCTATGTCAATGTCAATGGCTAAGAGGGTGAGCTTGAGCCAGCCATGGGGCTTAAATACAAGCCCCCATGAAATAGTGTCGTTGGGCTCTCACTGTAGCCCAACTCGAGGAGATCGGACGCACCGATCAGATGTGATTGGACGCATGCCAGCCGCGGGATGCCAACGGCTAGTAGCCGTTCTTGTGCTCTTTAAGTCATGATCGGACGCGCCATCGTGTAGACCAGACACGCCGGTGCCAAGTCAGCCATGTGCGCGCGCCACTACTACACCGTGACTGGACGCTTTGATAAGATGATCGGACATATCTACGCCTAGAGTCCAGTCACTTCTAGAGAGGTTCTAGAGCGGCCAAATCATGACCGGATGTGTCCGGTGCATCTCGACCGGACCCTTCATAGCGTCCGATGCAATACCCTAGGTTACACTGCCTTGACCTCTACTGATCGAACTCACAAGCCAGCGTCCGATCACTGCAAGAGTAGCGTCTGGTCACTCAAAATCAGTGATAGTCACCTTATTTACTTCACTAACTTCTCCACCCTTGCTCAAATGTGCCAACCACCAAGTGTATCACCTTGTGCACATGTGTTAGCATATTTTCACAAACATTTTCAAGGGTGTTAGCACTCCACTAGATCTAAATGCATATGCAATGAGTTAGAACATCTAGTGGCACTTTGATAACCGCATTTCGATACAAGTTTCACCCCTCTTAATAGTATGGCTGTCGATCCTAAATGTGATCACACTCACTAAGTGTCTTGATCACTAAACCAAAAAGCTCCTATCAAATTTCACCTTTGCCTTGAGCTTTTTGTTTTTCTCTTTCTTCTTTTCCAAGTCCAAGCACTTGATCATCACCATGGTTACACCATCATCATGATCTTCATCATTGCTCCACCACTTGGAATAGTGCTACCTATCTCATGATCACTTAGATAAATTATGTTAGCACTTAGGGTTTCATCAAATCACCAAAACCAAACTAGAGCTTTCATTCTGCCTCGAGGAAACCCCACGGACACGGCCATGGTGCTCGGGGTTTCCTAGCGCCTCGGTTAGTTCATCCCTCTCTCGGCGAGGTTTGAAGGACCCGCTCTTCTTGGCCACAAAAACCTCCAAGATCCTCTTCTCCACCTCCTCGGTCTCCGGCTTGTTGTACTTGGTCCTGCCCTCCTTCAGCTTTTTTGGCCTACGGGCATAGAGGTAGTTACATGACCTCACATCGATGCCCTATAATGGATTCGGCTGCCGGCCTCAGCTACCTCCCTTTCTTCCTGCCACCACTTCTCCGTCTTAGCGGCGTACCCTATCATGCCTAGGTGGTGGTGGAGCTCGTTCCTCTTTGCAAGCTTAGAGAACTTCTTGCCCTTGGCCTTTGCATCTCTGGTCGATTGTTTCACGATGAACTCTTCCTAGACGTCACGCGTGATGAAGTTGTAGTCTTTGAATGGTGTCCTTCCTTTCTACACGTACTCCCTATTGAGCATGGACCTAAAGTTGTGAAGTGCTTTACCTGCAACAAATAGAGCATGCCCCATGCACTTGTCTTCATTATAGCCCTCCGTTGGATACGTGAACCGCCTCTTCAACTCTCCCCACACATTACCCTTGATGTCCTTGGGAACTTTCCTCCAATCGTCATATGTGATAGGCACCTTCTCCATGACTGTATAGGAACACTAGTTGCTGAAGGTGTCGATGATGGTGGTTGGCTCCAAGGGCTCTCCTTTTGGCCCTAACTTGTGTATCAAATGCACTTTCTTACATATCTGGTGCCTCCTGTGTTGGCCCCTCTTCAAGTCTCACTTCTTCTTGCTACCGATCATTGCATTTGAAGAAGTTCCTAAGGAGGGACCATGTGCTTCTCTCCTCTGCCCCTTCTTCACCGTCGTTGGGGAACTCCAAACGAAGAGGCACCATCGGTATCTGTCGAGGACAAGAACTCACATTAGTTATATACTTGCGCGAGGCCCCTGAACGTTGTGTCAATTAACATGCACTGCTTCATCTATGTACCTCGCGCCTTGAGTCTTCGGTATCATCTTCTTGAGGCACTCATGGTGAGGCGCGAGAACCTCATGCCATGTCCTTCGGATCAAAGTCCAGATCATCTTCTTCCTCTCCACGAGGTCTCTTCACCGGCCTCGGTGTTAGATCCTCGCTCTCGTATGAGGTGCTCCCGTCTGATGATGAGCCTTCATCATCGCTCGCATCAGGAGTAACCTCGCTCCAATTTTTAAGAGCCTCCTTGGTCGACATTGATAGCTATGACAAAGAGAGAGTTATAGGAACACAGTGTTATATTCATCTCAAAACATATATAAACACAATGCTATATTCATCTCAAAACATATATAAAGGAATCATTAATTATATATATTCATTTGAAAACAAGATTACATCCTTTTTCATATACATTGGGTGTAGGGATACAAAAAGTGAAGAAAAGTACAAAATTGTACAAGAAAAGTACAAAATTATACAAGGAAAGTACAAAATTTAAGAATTTGGACAAAAATCATGTAATAGTTGGCTCAGATTTGCCCCATTGTTATCACATTGCTTCTAAACTGGTTGCTTATATACAAGCCATCCTAGTTTATGAGCTTATTACCAGTAGGGGGCATTTGATCATCATAGCCGCTGCCTCAGCATAAAAGGGTTCACATCATTGCAAATGCCATTGCCTCAGCACATTTTTAAAAGTTTAAACAGTTCATCATTGCATATGCCACAGAGAAGCTCAAATTCAATCAAAGCATAGTACAAGAAACTTAACCGAGGTAGTCCCATTAGTAGAGTAGACTAGTAGTAGTAGTAGAGTAGAGGAGTTGTAGTAGTAGAGTAGGAGTAGGAGTAGGAGTAGGAGTAGGAGTAGGAGTAGGAGTAGGAGTAGTAGGAGTAGAGTAGTAGTAGTAGAGTAAGTGTAGTAGTAGTACAACATGAGATAGTAGTTAGGACCAGCAATAATGTTGTAGTACTAGGAGCAGTAGTACAGTAGTAGATAGTAGGAGTAGCAGTCAGCAGCTAGCAGCAGTAATAGTAGGAGCAGCAGTCAGCAGCCAACAGCTGTAAGAGTAGAAGCTAGTGAATTTAGGCATCATAGCTCATGAACCGAGGCGGACAACCCACACCATAATAGGAGTAGAGTAGTAAAATGCAAAAATCATGGGCATCATAGAAGTATAGCAGCCAACACCATAATATGAGTAGAGTAGTAGAATAGTGGTAGTAGTAGTATAGAGCAATGGTATCAAGATAGTGCTAATTGGCACTACTATAGAAAATCTTTTGCACAACGTTTCCATTTGGGGCTCGGAGGTAGTTGGCTTGGTTGCCCGCCTAGTAGTATAGGAGTAGTAGTAGATATAGGATAGCAGAACAAATCCAATGCGATCACGGTCCGGCTGGGAAATGTATTACTTTTAGAAACCATTTTATTTATCAGCCTGAACCGTGATCACATCAGATCCACATCATGCATAGAGTACAGTAGGAGTAGTATCAGTAGTAGTAGAGTAAGTCTTAGGAGTAGAAAGTAGTAGGAGTAGAGAGTAGTAGAGGATAGTAGTAAGAGTAGTAGGAGTAGTAGAGTAGAGAGCAGCATCCAACACCAGCAGCTCTAGAGAGGGAGAGAGGAAGCACAACAAGCACCAGACAGCACCAGCAGCACCAGAGATGGAGAGAGTAGGCACAACAAGCACCAGACAGCACCAGAGAGGGAGAGAGCAAGCACACCAAGCACCAGCCTTGCCCTATGCTAAGTCCTTCGGTTGTTTCAAATCAACCCCGAAGGGCTGCTGAAGCATAAAAGAGTAGCCAAAAAATAGCAGTTCATCAAATTGGAGTAGTATATAGTTGGAGTAGATGAGTAGTAGTAGTAGTATATACCAGTAGCAGTAGTAGTAGTATATACTAGTACCAGTAGTAGTAGTATATACCAGTAGCAGTGTAGATGAGTAGTAGAGAAGTGTAGCATCATGGGTAGTGCATCAAGCATAGCAAGCACAACAAGCACCGAGAGAGGGAGGGAGGAGGTGTGCAAGTATCAACAAGCACTAGTGTTGCTAAAATTGTGTAAGAACAGTGGACAAACAAGCAATAGGAGTAGCCAAATTGCATATAGTTGGTCAAATTTATCTCAATTTAGCCAAATTGCATATATTTGCAAGAACAGTGGACATAAGTAGTAGCCGAGTTGGAGGATAGTAGATCATCGGCAGCAGCAGTAAGTAATAGGAGTAGACAATTTCACTTCAAAATCATCTCAAACCTATCCCAATTCATCTCAATTTAGTCAAATTTGTCCCAAACCATCTCAAATTCATCTCAAATTCATGTCAAGTTCATCTCAAATGAGTGGCAAATGCTTAGTTAACCAATACATTAGGCATCACAGGCACTAGCATTTGCATTGTGACAAAAAAATGCATCACAGCCAGCATTTAATCAAAACCGCAAATTGAAATGAAAAGCGCATCATATTTGATTTTTATTAACAGCCGCATTGTTTCATTAACTAACCATTCTATGTAAGCACATGTGCTACTTTCAAGCAGGTGGTAAGCAATTAGATTTCCTTTTTCTATTTCATCACCTTTCATCATTCTGTTCTTACTACGATGCTAGAGGTAAGACAAGTCATACCGACTCGGCGGCGATTCGTGAACCAATGTGCCTAGCTGGGTTCCCCGAAAACACATGCCCCGCTTGTACCCAAGGCACAAGCAAGACCAATCCATCACCCTCCTGTCCTAGGGTCCTAGGTCCCCGTCCAAACTAGGACTCCGAGCCCCCGCCCCTGAGTTCCGGACTCAGTGCGGTGCAAGGACCTCCTCCACAAAAAAAAAACCCTGGCAGTCGGTCCGGAAAGAGCCGGAACCCACGACAAGAGAGCAATAAGTCTTCCAAGCGCCCATACCTAAGTATGTGCTCGGGATAATAGATCTATGACTTGCCTCGCATCCATTGCAACGGCCGGTCCTTAACCAACTAGATAGGGAAAATAGTGTAACCAAGCCATGCCCCGTATGCGCGGCGACACAACCTCTTACACACACCAATACCCCAAACCATATCACTGCCAACCTCTTACACCCACCAATACCCCAAACCATATCACTGCCCGGTCACCATTTTTCCTTTCCACCATTTATATTTTCCAAGTGATAATAATACAGTAATACATTTCCTATCTCTCGCGAGTGACAGGCAATCACTCGACTTCTACCGGAGTCCTATAGCATAGCAATCTACATGATCCTATCATACTAGAAAGACTCATAGGATATATATATATATATATATGCAAGTGGGTTTCATTCAACTCCTTAAAACTTAATGCACAAATATAATTTAAACTGCAGAAAAGTAGGGGTTACGCACTGGGGCTTGCCTGGGTAAGATTTATATTAAAAAGTTAGTCTCTGCATCTTTAGATCATCCACCATCAACTGAATAGAAAGCCCATTGCAGCATCTCCTGGAGAGAATACCATTACACCATCTTTGGATTCCCAATCATCCTTCAATTGATTCGTTGATCCATCATCGTACCTATATGAAATGCATTGATGCAAATGCTTAGATGTAAATAACCAATAACAGCCGAAATGCTTAGAAATCCGATCACGCCTCACAAGCTAACGAGATAGCTCTAACGCTGGTCTGTGTATCCATGTTGTCGAATAAGGCGTTACTTCCCAACCAATGTTTTAGTTATACAAAACCCAAGGTGTTTCTTTATTTCATTCTATCCATTTAATCTTTATTCAAAATAGGTCATCATTATCTATTTAGCAAACTAATTAGTCTGGAGCTATAAAAATTACAATGAGTACCTAATATTGCTAGGAGTCTACTGTACAAATTTCAGATTCAACAATATTACCAATTTATCACAACAATTCCTACAAGTTTATATTTTTACAATATTAAGTATCTTAAATTAATTATATAACTTCTAAGAATATTATCAAACTATGTGAATAAAATACATTAGCAGATAGATGATGATTTTAGGAGACTAACAAAATTGGTTTCATAATTTTTAGGACTCCTAAATGATTTTCTATTTAAATAACAAAATCAGCTCATAATTTATATTATGAAATTTTCACTAATTCCTAGGAAAATAAACGAGCACTGCGGCCCAAACGGTGCGGCTCCAGGCTGGCCCAAGTGGTGTGCAGCCGACGGCCTAGGCCGTGGCCCATGGCGTGGTGACAGGCCGGCCCAGACGGAAGTCCGCGCACCATGCCCTAGGCGCTGGCGGTAGCCCGGCAGCGGCTCATTTATATAGGTGCGCCATGATCGGCGGCCCAATGAGCAATCGGGCGGTCCAACGACCAACGCGCTTGCGCAGAAGCAAGGCGCGAGCGCAACGCGAGCAACGAGCCGACCCACGATGGGAAGCCCAACGGCGGCGGCATCATTTTGCAAAAACGTCCCTACTCTTCGATCTATTTCGTATCCTACTGTTCATGTGAGTCACAGTCTTCACACCTAACCCTCTAAAAACTACTAATTACACGTTCTCCTTCTCCCCTTCTCCCCTTCATACAAAGTAGAGGAGGGAACGGAACCGGCCACCGACTGCGGCCACCGGGCTCCTTGCCGGGTGAGGACGAGTTGCACGGCCGCACGGCAAGCGGACATCCGGCTGCACCCACGCTAGGCCCTAGTTTGGTAGAGAGAGGGGCAGCGTTGAGAGCCGGCGCACGCTAGTGCGAGGTGGGGGAAAACCAACGACAGCGGGTGGCGCGGCGTGAGGCCACGGCGGGCGCTGCGACTAGGAGGCACGGCGGGAGCAGCAGGGAGCACCGGCACTAGAGGTGGAGAAGCACGAGGAAAAAACCAGGCGGCGCTAGCATGGAGGCGATGGAAGCGGACATGGCGGCTGTGGGGGCGCCATCGCGCGGAGCACGGGAGAGCCATGGAGAAGCGGAGCCATGGACGTCCGCATGCGCTCACGCGGGGGAAGGCCAGCACCGGTGGGCGTGAGACGCGGTGGAGCGGGAGAGGAAGCGAAGAGCTGTGCGCGGCCTCTGGCAGCGGCGACGGCGGGCGCGGCCTAGGTGGTGCTATAGGATAGCGGGCGTGGTGCATTTTGGAGACGGAGGAGACGCTTGAGAAGGACGGCGCCATGGAGCAGGCGAGGCGGAGCCACGCACGGCGCTGCAGCAGAGATGGAGCGGCGCTGCGAGACCATGGGATGCTCTCGCGTGAGATGGGGAAGGAATCGATAGAGAGAGAGTGACCGAGAGAGTGAGCGGGGAGGGCGAGCTGAGCTGGACTCCTCGGCTGCAGAAAAAGAAATGGAGAGTTCATGACAGCAGCAGCAGCTCGACCTCGGCACAGAGGCATACAACAGTGGCAGGGAGATGTCCCGTCGATTAGTTCACTTGCTAGTCCCTAACTCAACCACGACAGCCAGCAGAGGCGGGCAAGACAAGCCATAGAGGCCCGCAAGGCAGGCAAAGGCAGCAGAGGCAAAGCAAGGAGACATGCGTGCGGGTTCGCCACCAATTCATAGACGCGACATTGGGGGACAGAGAAGGACAGCAAGCGTGGCCATCAGTTGCGCGCCTACACGCACACAGAACGTGAAGGGACATGGCGAGGGCAGGGGCAGAACCATGTGTGGCAGCGTGAAAAAATGGCAACAAACGATGAGGCAAGCAGTGAGGGAGGGAAAACAAGGAATAGCTCGGCAAATGCAGACGGAAGCAATCAAGCCAGAGAGAGAAGCAAAAGCAAACGCCAGGGAGCATGGATGCGGATGGATGAGGAGACTTTACAATGTAGAGAAATGCAGAGCCACGATGAGAACGAGACAGTGATCAATAGCAATACTAGGCGAGTACACTGCACGCTGCGCTAGGAAAAAATAAATGAAGCTGCTACTGCTCTCTCTCTCTCTCGTCAGTTTGTGCTTATCAAATTAAACCCATGAGTATGTATATATATATCGTTCTATTTATTAATGGATTTTATTTTATTTATAAAAGTTGCTTCTCATGCTTAATCTAACTAAACAAACCGTTCGCTAGAATCATCGTTGGACATTCCTAAATATTTCTATGCACTGCGTAATTTATCTTGAGCGTTTATTTGAGTCCACGAAACTAAATCACACAGGATTCGCTTATCGCCTCAAGTATGTTTTAAATTAAAAACCGAGAAAACTCGATTAATTTTTTTCTTAGGCCTAAATCGTGGTGCTAAATAAGTTCGTAACACCAGGGGTGTTACAACCAATCCCCCTTAAAAAAGAATCTCATCTCGAGATTCGTAGCAAGAACCAGAAGAGGGGAAAACACGATCACATTCTGTAGATCAGGGATTACACAAAATTTTACACGACTTTGAATACTAAACCACATGGGGATCTAGGGATACATGGTTAAGAGCAACCTGGTACAACCGAGACTTAATCCAGAAGTCAAGATAGACGAGGGCAGTGGAGAAACAATAAGATAATAATTATCCAAAATATGGCGTAACACCAACAGATCCAGAAACAGGACTCCTAGAACTCAAACATTGTGAACCCTAAGACCAAACTATCTAAGGGAACTTGAACTTCTTTGGAAACCAGATCCTTTCTTCTCGGATTACACCATCACCTCAGACTGATGAACCTAGCTTCACAACATCGACTGGATTTCGTAGTTGTGCTGTGAATGCGAGAGGAAAGGGGATCAAGAAGAAGAGCAAAGACCAAGGGTATTTTTATAGAGGCGAACGGAGGTGGGGCGCAACACACCGGAAGCGGATGCGGCGGGGAGGGGATACACAGACGGTTCATGCAGTGGAATTAGACATGGCCATGGTGCGCTCCCTACACAAGTGAGTGGATGGGAAATAAAGGAGGGGAGATAAGAGGGTGCACTCAATGCGGGAGGCATGCGGGCGGTCATGTCCCAAGAAGAAGAAAGAAGGGAGAGGATGGGGGGTCCAGTATGAGGGACGAGTCGTGAGAGTTGAGAGCCGACCGGATGCTGGGAAAAGAAGAAACGCACAGTGCACAAAGATGGCGAGTGTGGCATGATGCCGTGGCCACGCGAGAACGGGGAGCTAAGGGCATGATACAGACAGCGTTCGTAGGGCACGCAACAAAATAACCTGGCATGCGTAGTGCGGTCAACTAAACATAAGGCTTGGGACATGACGTCCACTCAGGCTTTTCCAAGCATTCCTACTACCTGAGACTAACTTTCCTTCCTACCCTTCTTTTCCTTTCCCTTCCTTATCCACAATGTGTACCAACCTGTTGTATGAACTGAGATCATGATATGCACGATTCCTCCCAAAACCACCTCATCTTGCTTACTTAGAGAGAACACCATTTCATCAACCCGTTGTGGATTTCCTGTTTGAACACCTGAACATTTTCAAGGAGAATATTTTGTATCAAAAGTGATATGGCGGTGTAACTTGGTAAAGGTACTTAGTCAACAACCTCGATACGAGCGCGTGCCAAGCCACGTCACCATGTGGCAGTTGTTCCACAGGGAGCCTTTGGTTTCGTCATGGCACCATAAGCTATTAACCAGGCAACTATTACCAACTTTCACGCCATGAAGGCGGTGGGGTCGTAGACCACAGAGTAAGGGGAGTATTGCAAGGGAAGATTCAAACATAAGGATTCCCTTCACAACAAGGGGCAAGGAATTCAAATCCAACGACGGATTTGTTTTAAAGAGATTCAAGTGTTCTGCTGGGACATCCACAATTAGTCAATACAGTGTCCAATGTTCTCCAATCATGGCTGATCTGCTGGTATCGGAATGGTAGCTTCTCTTGTAATCCGCTTAGTATCGCTCTTGAAAACTCTAAACACGTCTCACGAAACTTAAGATAGATGAACGTAATAAACACAGCGAAATAAACAAAATGCACATTCCAACGGTCTTATACGGGTACATCATACAGGCATTTAGACTCCCATTCATGACACATCATTCACCTTCCCTACAGTGGATGATCTTACAACTATGGACGACACAACGGCAAGAGTACAATACCGGAGAACAGCAACGAAAAGCACTACTACTACGAGTACAGCATTATAAGGCAACTAATCTACTCTAGCCACGCATCTTCATTCCTGGGCTTGGCAGATTCTTCTACTGCCCTGGCTATGGATCTGCATCTTCTCTTGGCAGTGGCTGAATGAGAGGAATCAAGGGTTCTGCTTCTAACAATTCCGAAGGTGGAGGTGCTGGAGGTTCTGCATCACTGGTTCTCCTTCTTTCAGGTGGGTGGATAGGGATCCCCTCCAAGATCAGGACTCCTGCCCTTCCGCAACCAACGTCCTCCGCTTGGCCCTGGTGAATAGATAGGCCTCTCCCAATTGATGGACATGTCGATCTTCAGCCTCCTTTAGAGCTTCCGACATGGTAGTCTCCCGACTCTCAGCAGTTGCAGCACTGGCATGTGCTTCGACAAGTTGCACTTGGAGCATCCGGTTGAAAACCTCGGCTTCCTCCGCCCACCGGAGGCAGATCCTCAGTTCCAAGGCTTGCCGATCATACTGCTCATCCAGAGCGAGTAGGTACGTGGTCAAGTGCAGCACGGTAGGACTATCTTCTTGCGACTCCCGCCCTTGCAAGGCCTCCATATGAGCCCTCCATGCCCATCGGTTCTTATCCAAGGGTGGAAAGAACCTCATGGGGGTACGGGCAATGGGCTCTTCATAGATCTGGCAGAGATACTGCAAGGCTTTGTGGGCCACAACCTGGTAGGTGTCGATGAAGCTAAACCCAGTTGTGGTCACACTCCAGGCTTTAGTGATGTCGGGGAACTCTTCACTCTTCTCGATGTAGACGGTAACCTCACACCGATCAGTGCCATGCTTCTCATACTCACGGCCCTCATACTCGGGACGATCTTTGACTCCGAGCTTTTGTAGGGTGGCATGCAGGATTCTAGGAAAACCCTCAACGTTCAGGCAGTAACTACTAACCCAGGCTCCTGCCATCTCTGGCGGTGGTGGAAAGGAAGGCTGAGCGAAAAGCTGGCTCAAAGGAAAAGCTGGACTAGCTAAAGTGTGCCGAGTGGTTGTACCAATGGCTAAGCCATGCTCTACTTATAAAGGCGGAATGTTCTGACACGGTCCACCGGGGTTCCAGCGCAGGGTCACTACGAATGAATCGACCAAATTTTTCGCGCGTTCGAGTCGAGCGAGGTTCGAGGCCATTAATGACTGGTATGACTACAGGGCACGGGTCTGACAAGAGCATAGAAAGGGGTATGGGGAGACATGGGTCATGACAGGCGTGAACCACGGACAAACACGGAGCACGAAGCTACAGTGTAGACCTAACTCACTGACAGGAATGAATCAGTCGTGCACAATACGACACGCGTGACACCTATGGATGGCGTATCTGCCAGCAATATGGCACTATAATGCACAAATAGGATATGCATGAATGCACGTCCTATACGTCCTTTCACTATTGCCAACATATAGGGCAACCGTTCTCAGATTTTTGGCACGCCGTTCTCTCCTTGTAGCTAGTCGACACTATCAGACTATGCTCGGGTCAGTGTACCTGCAGAAAAATTGATTAAGCCTACCTAAGTTAGCAGAGTGCCATCTATCCTAGACACATAACCATAGTAAAAGGGCTACTTATATAACTTCGCATAAAGACGCCCTAACTTTTTGAAAAAATTTGTTGTCAAATTTTATCTTTAGAAAGGTTTTCGAAGCTTGATTACCTCATTTATGCTCTGATACCACCTATGGTAGAACCGCCTAATCTAATGCCTCCCAAGAGTGCTCGTCTTCTATTAGACACTAAGCACTAGAAGGAGAACACCAAATTACTCGGTCCCGTCGGGCACACCCCAGGGAAAAACCCGAAAATCAACATTTTTCATCAGGATCACAAATGAGAGAATAAAGTTTACATTATTCTTCACCATTTCTTACATCACTTTACATGTACATCAGAGTATAACATTTATTATTATAATAGCGGAATGTAATCATATTATCAGAGTTATGAACAATTTAATGTAACAGCGGAATATAAACATGTGATCAGAATTACAGCAGAAATAATTATCTATTTATGGTATGGTGAAACATTGATATGTAAACTATGACAACAAATTATAAAACTTTCTTTTATAAATCATTTAGTGAGAGTTATAAATAAAAACTATGATCGCAGCGTAAAGGAATCCTCTCTGAGTCCAACAGGAGGAATCCACACACAAGGGTTAGCTCTAGCATCCACCTGTCACCTGCAACAGGGGAAAATAAAACCCTGAGTACTCAATTGTACTCAGCAAGACTTACCCGATAGGAGGAAAGAAAAGACTTCAAGGATATGCAAGGCTTTCTGGCTTGTGGGTTTATTGCATCTGCATAAAGCATTACTAAAAGTGCATCCTTATATTCGATTTTTATTAACAGCCGCATTGGTTCATTAACTAACCATTCTATGTAAGCACCTGTGCTACTTTCAAGCAGATGGTAAGCAATCAGATTTCCTTTTTTCATTTCATCACCTTTCATCTTTCTTTTCTTACTACGATGCTAGAGGTAAGACAAGTCGTACTGACTCGACGGCGATTCACGAACCAATGTGCCTAGCTAGGTGCCCCAAAACACATCGCCCGCTTGTACCTAAGGCACAAGCAGGACCAACCCATCACCCTCCTATCCTAGGGTCCTAGGTCCCCATCCAAACTGGGACTCCAAACCCCCGCCCTTGAGTCCCGGACTGGTGCAAGGACGACCTCCACAAAAAAACCCTGATAGTCGGTCCAAAAGAGCTGGAACCCACGACAAGAGAGCAATTAGTCTTCCAAGCGCCCATACCCAAGTATGTGCTCGAGACAATAGATCTGTGACTTGCCTCATGTCCATTGCAATGGCCGATCCTTAACCGATCAGACAGGGAAAACAGTGTAACCAAGCCATGCCCCACATCCGCGGCGACACAACCTCTTACACCCACCAATACCCTAAACCATATCCCTGCCTAGTCACAATTTTTTCTTTCCACCATTTATATTTTCTAAGTGATAATAATACAATAATACATTTTCTATCTCTCACGAGTGACAGGCAATCACTCGACTTTTACCGAGTCCTGTAGCATAGTAATCTACATGATCCTATCATACTAGTAAGACCCATAGGATAAAGATATATATATATATATATGCAATTGGGTTTCATTTAACTCTTTAAAACTTAATGCACAAATATAATTTAAACTGCAGAAAAGTAGGGGTTATGCATCGAGGCTTGCCTGGGTAAGATTTATATTAAAAAGTTAGTATTTGCATCTTCAGATCATCCACCATCAACTAAATAGAAAGCCCATTGCATCATCTCTTGGAGAGAATACCATTACATCATCTTTGGATTCTCAATCATCCTTCAATTGATCTGTTGATCCATCATCGTACCTATATGATATGCATTGATGCAAATGCATAGATGTAAATAACCAATGACAGCCGAAATGCTTAGAAATCCGATCACGCCTTATAAGCTAATGAGATAGATCTAACGCTGATCTACGTATCCATGTTGTCAAATAAGGCGTTACTTCCCAACCAATATTTTAGTTATACAAAACCCAAGGTGTTTCTTTATTTCATTCTATCCATTTAATCTTTATTCAAAATAGATCATCATTATCTATTTAGCAAACTAATTAGTCTGGAGCTACAAAATTACAGTGAGCACCTAATATTACTAGGAGCCTACTGTATAAATTTCAGATTCTATAATATTACCAATTTATCACAACAATTCCTACAAATTTATATTTTTACAATATTAAGTATCTTAAATTAATTATATAGCTTCCAAGAATATTATCAAACTATGTGAATAAACTACATTAGCAGATAGATCATGATTTTAGGAGACTAACAAAATTGGTTTTATAATTTTTTGGACTCCCAAATGATTTTATATTTAAATAACAAAATCAGCTCAGAATTTATATTAGGAAATTTTCACTAATTCCTGGGAAAATAAACAAGCACTGCGGCCCAAACAGTGCGGTTCCAGGCTGGCCCAAGTGGTGCGTAGCCGACGGCCTAGGCCATGGCCCACGGCGTGGTGACAGGCCGGCCCAGACAGAAGTCCACGCACCCGCGGCCTAGGCCCGGCGGCAGCTCGGGCAGCGCGGCTCGCCCATAGGCGTGCGCGTGGCCGGTGGCCTAGTGGAGCAGTCGGCGGCCCAACGACCAACCATGCGTGAAGCAGAACGAGCGTAGGTGGCCCAGCGTGAGCAGGCCGGCCCACGATGGGAAGCCCAGCGGCGGTGGCATCATTTTGCAAAAATGCCCCTACGCTTCGATCTATTTCGTATCCTACTATTCATGTGAGTCACAGTCTTCACACCTAACCCTCCGAAAAACTACTAATTACACGTTCTCACCTTCTCCCCTTCGATACAAAGTAGAGGAGGGAACGAAACCGGCCACCGACTCTGGCCACCGGGCTCCTAGCCGGGTGAGGATGAGTTGCACGGCCGCACGGCAAGCAGACGTCTGGCAGCACCCAAGCCAGGCCCTAGCTCGGCAGAGAGAGGGGCAGCGCTGAGAGTCGGCGTGTGCTCGAGCGAGGTGGGGGAAAACCGACTACGGCGGGTGGCGCGACGTGAGGCCACGGTGGGCGCTGCGACTGGGAGTCATGGATGCTCGGCGACGGGGGCTCGGGCAACTACGGTGACGACCATGGAGCAGCAGGGAGCACCGACGCTGGAGGTGGATGAGCGTGAGGAAAAAAACCGAGCAGCGCTAGCAGGGCGGCGACAGAAGCGGACATGGTGGCTGCGGGGGCATCGGCGCGTGGGGCACGGGGGAGTCGTGGTGAAGCGGAGCCATGGACATCCGTGTGTGTTCGCGCGGGGGAAGGCCAGCACCGGCGGGCGTGAGACGCGGTGGAGTGGGAGAGGAAGCGAAGAGCCGCGCGTGGCCTCCGGCAGAGCGGCGATGGCGGGCGCGGCCTAGGTGGTGCTGCAGCACAGTGGGCGTGGCATAGTTCGGAGATGGAGGAGATGTTTGAGAAGAACGGTGCCATGGAGCAGGCCAGGTGGAGCCGCGCACGGCGCTGCAGCAGAGATGGAGCGGCACTGTGGGACCGTGGGATGCTTTCACGCGAGATGGGGAAGCAACCGACAGAGAGAGAGAGAGGACTGAGAGAGTGAGCGGGGAGGGCGAGCTGAGCTGGACTCCTTGGTTGCAGAATAAGAAATGGAGAGTTCACGACAACAGCAGCAGCTCAACCTCGGCACAGAGGCATACAACAGCGGCAGGGAGACGTCCCATCGATCAGTTCGCTTGCTAGTCCCTAACTCAACCACGACAGCCAGCAGAGGCACGCAAGGTAGGCAAAGGAAGCAGAGGCAAAGCAAGGAGACGCGTGCGGGTTCGCCACCAATTCATAGACGCGACATTGGGGGATAGAGAAGGATGGCGCAGCATGGCCGTCAGTTGCGCGCCTACACACACACGGAACATGAAGGGACATGGTGAGGGCAGGGGCAGAAGCACGTGTGGCAGCGTGAAAAAATGGCAGCAGACGACGAGGCAAGCAGTGAGGGAGGGAAAACAAGGAGCGGCTCGACAAATGCAGACAGGAGCAATCAAGCCAGAGAGAAAAGCAAAAGCAAACACCAGGGAGCATGGATGTGGATGGATGACGTTACTTTGCAATGCAGAGAAATGTAGAGCCACAATGAGGACGAGACAGTGATCAATAGCAATACCAGGCGAGTACGCTGCACGCCGCGCTAGGAAAAAATAAATGAAGCTACTAACCGTTCGCTAGAATCATCGTCGGACATTCCTAAATATTTCTACGCACTGCGTAATTTATCTTGAGCATTTATTTGAGTCCACAAAACTAAATCACATAGGATTCATTTATCGCCTCAAGTATGTTTTAAATTAAAGACCCAAGAAAACTCGATTCAAATTTTTCTTAGGCCTAAATCGTGGTGCTAAACAAGTTTGTAACACCAGGGGTGTTACAGGTAGGTGGCACGGTGGCCAGAGCTAGGGTTTTGCCCTGAGTTTGTGTAGATGGACAGATGGTGAAGATAGAGCTAGGGAAGAAGGCACCGGGGTCACGGACGGACAGGGAGGACGTAGCTAGGGAAGCAGGCCCTGAGGTCGTGGATGGAGCGGATAGCGGCGGGTGGCACGGTGTCCGGAGCTAGGGTTTCACCCTAGGTTCACATTGGTGGCCACAACTAGGGAGCTAGCTCGAGGTCTAGGACAGACGGGGAAGATGGTGTGGGGCACACTCGAGCGCACGAGGTAGGGGGCGGGGGCGGAGGAGCTCGGCGACAGCGATGACTGCGGCGGTGGAAAAATTGGGCAGCCCTTCAGGTTCAATTTGAAACCGACGAAGGACTTAGAAAAATAAAGGGGAAAGGAGGCGGTATATCTAGACAACGATTAACCGAGGCAGGCCACTTAAGGTGCCCGCCACGGTTAATATTTACCGAGGCAGTTGCTTTAGGGTGCCCACCATGGTTAATAATTAACTGAGGCGGGTGACTTAGGATGACCGCCACCATTAAGATTGACCGAGGCGGGCGGCATAGGGTTCCCACCTCGGTTAAGATTTTGCATTTTTAACATTTCATTCAATTTCTCGGTTATTTTGGTTTTAGAACGTTTTAAAATTGAAATTTAATTTGTAATGCTTTTTAAAATTCATAGTAGTAGTAGTGTAGGAGTAATAGAGTAGTGGGAGTAGTGTAGAAGTGTAGGAGTAGTAATAGAGTTGTAGGAGTAATAGTAGTAGTGTAGTAGAGTTGTAGGAGTAGTAGTAGAGTTGTTGTAGTAGTAGTAGTGTAGTACTAGAGTTGTAGGAGGAGGAGTGTGTAGGAGTGTAGTAGTAGAGTTGTAGGAGTAGTAGTAGAGTTGTTGTAGTAGTGTAGTATAGTAGTGTTGTCGGAGTGTAGTAGTAGAGTTGCTTTCAACAAGTATCAAATTATTTTTAAAAATCAAACACTTAACACGTACAGATTTAGATCTCCCATGGTCATATATATATATATATATATAGGGAGAGTATATTCAGTAGCCAGCTACAAAATAAGTTATTCTGTAGCCACCTTCATTTACGATAATTTTATATACTAATTTACAATAATGTCATACATATTTACGATAGTTGGGTTACTATAACACATGGTGATATTTACCATAATGTTATAATAAATCACTCAGTAAGGAGTTACTATAATCTCATAAATTAACATAGTAATTATCGTAACTCAAAGTGGCTACAGAATAAGTTATTCTATAGCTAGCTGCAGAGTAGTAGTTCTATATATATATATATATGATTCCATTACAATAATAATCAGTTACATAAAAGTTC
Source organism: Miscanthus lutarioriparius (assembly GCA_904845875.1). Taxonomy (NCBI): domain Eukaryota; kingdom Viridiplantae; phylum Streptophyta; class Magnoliopsida; order Poales; family Poaceae; genus Miscanthus; species Miscanthus lutarioriparius. The sequence goes on along the minus strand of CAJGYO010000008.1, from coordinate 37,597,079 downwards.
TTATTAATCAATAAATGACTACATTATTACATATATGTGTGGCCCATATATCATTTTTTTGCTGCAAGTGTTCCCACTATGGTGTTCTTCTCATCGTCGGGGAGGAACCAGGGCATCATCTTAGTCTTGTTAACGCGGGTCTTGACCAACTTGATCTTCTTTGGATGATCGGTAAAGAGCGAGAGCTCAGTGTAGTTGTTATATTCTTCGAGGCTCTGGACTCCATCAGCTCCCACAATCCTCTGCTTTCCGAACACAACCATGTGCCTTGCTGTCTTTGGGCACTGGCTAGTAGGCTACTTGTGCGCAGCAGCTTGCTAGTACCCGCTGATCATCTTTGTAGCTGACACTTTGGAGCTCCATGGTGGTTAGCCCATAGTCATCCACGACAACCCCATTTGGTTTGACCCACTGGCATCGGAAGACAGCTAACTGTAGGTCAGCGCCATAGTCAAGTTCCCATATCTCTTCAATTTGCCCAAAGTATGTCTTGGTCCATCCCGTTGACTCATCGATGCCCTCATATCGAACACCATTGTTCTGTGCCACGCTCTTCTTGTCCTTCTCCTTTGTGTGGAACCTATATCCATTGATGTCATACCATTGCCACGTGGTGATTTGGGTGGATGGGCCGGATGCAAGCCTCGCTTCATTGGACTCTCCATGGGGTATGTCCTGCATCTCTTTGATCCACGTCGTGAAACTGATTTTATGCTGTATCTGGACCCATGCCTCTATGCGTTGTCCGTCATGAGCGGCGCGGATCTCCTCTAGGTGCTTTTCAACATATGGTTCCATAACCACTAGCTAATTGAGGATGTTGTGATGAGCTTCTTGCACCATTTCATACTGTACATCGGTGCGTACCTTCCTCCCTATGCAACTCATTCCTGAGGTTCTACCTTCGTGCTGAGGGATAGGCAGGCCAATCTCCCTTCCATCCCGGATGTACCTGGTGTAGCAATTAACGGCCTCCTCGGTTGTGTATGCCTTGATCATAGAGCCCTCCGGATAGGCACGGTTAAGGATGTATCTGTTGAGGGTTGACATAAACCACTCATGCGTCTACTTCTATTGTAGGTACATGGGCCCAGTTCCTATATCTGATCAACCATGTGCATCATGAGGTGTGGCATAATATAAAAAAAAAGATGGTGGGAAGCATATCTCGAGCTAGCAAAGAGTCTCTACGATGAACTATTTTAGGCTAGGTAGCTCAGATTCATCGATGACCTTCTGTGTGATGCAGTTGAAGAAGTAGAACATGCGTGTGATGACCATCTTCACGTATGATGGACCGATAGCCCTAATTATAATTGGAAGGAACACCGTGAGCATGATGTGGCAGTCATGTGCGTTGAAGTTGGTTAGTGTGAGGTCCTTCATCGAGACCAGGATCTTGATGTTGGAAGAGAAATCGGTCGGCACCTTGACACCCCTAAACCATTAGCACACGGCCCTCTTCTCATCTCTCGTTAGGTTGTAGCTAGCACCCGGAAGGTCGACTTTCCCACTCTACATCGCCGATGTCGGGTGAATTTTGGTCCTGATGTCCTAGTTGACAAGATCCATCTGTGACTTTAGACCATCCTTTGTCTTAGTCTTGATGTCTAGCAGTATGCCAATGGTGCTTTCGAAGACATTCTTCTCGAGGTGCATGCAGTCGATAGCATGGGGCGTATCTAGCTTCTTGAAAGGAACGGGGGCGATAGGTGGTTCCTCCATCTTATCCCGCTTCCTCTTCTTCCTTGTCGTGGTCCCATCTTCCTCTTTCTTTTTCTTCCTGAACTCAACGTCTATGCCCTTTACCATGTCAAACACCTTTTGCCCATACCTCGTCCTTTCTGGCTCGTCAAGTTGAGGCTCATCCTGGTTGTCGAAGTACTTATTCATCGTAGCTGCCCGGTATCTGTGCTTTTTGATGAGGAATCGCCTATGCCTCATGTACACCATCTTCTTGGATGCACTAAGGTAAGTGTAGTAGGTATCGTCAATGCAAACTACACAACCTGACTTACCTTTGATCTGCCCTGATAGTGAAAAAAGACTAGGGTAATCGGTGATGGTGACAAAGATGATGGCTTTTAGAGTGAACCCCTTCTTTAGGAACGCATCCATCATCTTGACCCCATCTTCCCATAGTATCTTAATGTCCTCCATGAGCAACTCCAAGAACACATCTACGTCATTGCCTGGCTGCCTAGGTCTAGAAATAATCATGGTTAGTAAAAGATACCTGCACCTCTGACATAGCTAGGGAGGTAGGTTGTAGATGGTGAGGATGACTTGCCAAGTGCTGTGCGAGCTGCTGAGGTCACCGAACGGATTCATCCTGTAAGGAAAATGGACCCTAGGCCCATTTACTTTGGATTTTGGTGTTTGATGACCAACACAACCAAATAGGGTACAAGACATGACTTGGACGAAACTGACATGATGATCCCACGATTAACACCATAAGCAAGACCCTAGAAGCATAAGAGAAGACCCAAGATATCAAGCAAAATCCAAGCACGAAGATGGGAACCAAGCCGAGATGTAAGATCGTGAAGAAACGAGCTCGGCGGAGGTGACCGGAAGCGGCCCTATGAGGACCGAACGCGTCCGATCAGTTGCTCGGCAATAGCAAGCGTCAACGGCAGTGACCAGACGCAGAGCGAGGTAGTGACCGGATGCATGGACTTCACTATTCATCATCAACGGCAACGCTCTTGGCGTGACCGGACGCGACGGCAGGACGACCGGATGCACCAAGAAGTAGCATCCGATCATGTCCAGAAAGGTTATAGAGCGGCGCTAGCGTGACCGGACGCATCCGATCGAGTGAGACCAGACTCGGCCCAGAGTCTGATCAATGCGCGTGCTGCAACGGCGGTCGGGACCAGACATGTTCGATCAGGACGTGATCAGCGTCCGGTCACTAGCAGAAAGTTGGGTCTCGGGTCCAACGGCTAGTTCTCACTTGTGGGGCTATAAATAGACCCCCAACTGGCCATTTATGGTGTGGAGAGCTGAGAAAATATACCAAGGGTGTTGATACACCACTTTAGTGATCTCCACTTGCATGGTGCTTAGTGATACATTTGGTGATTAGCGTAGGTGCTTTGCGAAGTGCTTAGGTTAGTTAGACCACCGCTTATGTGCTTGCTCTAGGTTTAGACCTAGTGTTTAGTGAGGTTTATACACCTCTTACCACTCAGTGCTTGCACGCACCATTGTTGTACATCGGAGGGGCTTGTAGTCTTGCGTGATCACACCAACCGTGTTTGTGGTGTGGCCACCACCATGTACCGAAGGGAACAAGGCCTGCGGTGGTTCGGTCGGAAGCTTGATAGTGAAGACGGTGGGGAGCAATTAAAGAGAGGCTTGCTAGAAGACACACCGGGGACCCACTTGCACGTGGGGAAGGCCTAGGGCTATCCATGGAGTGACCCGACTAGGAGCTTGGCCCTTGCGAGGGATTACTTACGAGGAGCTCCAACGAGGACTAGGGGAAAGCTTGCGCGCTTCTCGATACCTCAGTAAAAATACCAGAGTTGTCGATGGGAGTTTGCATATCTCTACCTTACTCTTTAGTTTCCGTATTTACATTGTTTGCATAACTCCTTTTGCGGTAGAGATAACAACACACTAGCAAAACCTTAGTTGCACATTTAGATAGTCTATCTTTTGCATACATTTTGCTAAAGTTAGAAAAAGAGGCCATAGTTCAGAGTTAGATTTTTAAGTTGCCTAATTCATCCCCCCCCTATTAGGCATCACGGTCCCTTACAAGTGGTATCAGAGCCGATTGGCTCAATTTGGACCTTTGGCTTCACCGCCGTTGAGCCGACGCTATTTAGAGTGGTTGGAATGGATACCTCTAGGCCTCTGCACTTTGATGGCACTAACTTTCCCCACTATAAAGCTAGAATGGCTTGTCACATTGAGGTGGTAGATTTGGGTGTTTGGAGAGTCACTCGTGACGGGATGAAACCCATTAAGAATCCCGATAAACCCACAAAGAGTGAAGAAAAATAAATCCATTTCAATGCTAGAGCTAAAAATTGCTTGTTTGAATCTTTTAGCATGGATGTGTTTAACCAAGTGTTCACTTTAAATACGGCACATGAAATTTGGTTAAAACTCCAAGAGCTCCATGACGGCACAACTAATGTCCGTGAGTAAAAATATTATCTAGCTAAATAAAATTATGATTCATTTAAAATGAATGATGATGAGCTTATTCGTGATATATATTCTTGTTTGAATCTAATTATCAATGAGATCCATTCAATAGGATTAACGAAGCTAGATGATGCGGACATCGTGAGGAAGATCATCTCCGTGCTACCACAAAAAATATGCAAGCATCATCACCATCCTTCACATGGAGGACTTGAGCACCATGACCCCGGCCATAGTCATTGGCAAGATAGTGGCATTTGAAATGTCATGGAAGATGGGTCAAGAAGAAGCCTCATCATCAAGCAAAGGCAAAGCTCTCGCATGTAGTGAGAAAAAAGAAGATGATGGGCAAGCAAGTTGAGACAAGCTCAAGCTCAAGCTCCTCAAGTGAAGATGTAGAAAAAGATGATGATGATGATGATGATGATGATGATGATGATGATGATGATGATTCAAGTGATGATGATCAATCTTCCTCCTCCACCTCTGACCTTGATGAAGAATCAATCAAACTTATCAATAAGATGGAGAAGATGATCCAAAGGCTCAATGTCAAGGGTGTGCCCATCCAAATTCAAGATTTCATCTTCACCAATCAAAGAAATGAGCAAAGAAAGAAAGGATGCTATGGATGCGGCGAGTTGGGGCACTTTGTGGAAGTTTGTCCAAACAAGCCCACACCCAAGACAAATAAGAAGGCGTGCAAGGACAAAGCCCTCACATCAATAAGGTCATGTGATAATTCTTCAAGTGAAGAAGAAGACCATCACAAGAGGCGAGGGTACAAGCACTCATCATCAAACACTTCACGAGTGTGCCTTATGGCACGAGGTAACAAAAAGTATATCCCTAGTGATAGTGATAATAATAGTGATAGTGATGATGAGCTACCTTCTTATGAGCAACTTGTGCAAGAAAATCTTAAATATGCTCAAAGTTGCACTAGTCAACAAAAGAAGTTAAAAATGTTGCAAGAAAAGCTAGATAGTTTACAAGAAGCATATAAAACCTTGCTCGAACAATATGAGACATTTGCTAATCCCAATATTGAACTATCTACTAAAATTGAGCAACTTGAGGCTAGTGCAACAACAAATGCATGCACAATCAATGATGAGCAACTTGTAAAGAAAAATGAAAAATTAAAAGAAAAGTTAGCTAGGTCACAAGATGCTTATAAAAGTTTGCTTGCTAAAATAGAAACCATGTGCAAACATTGTGATGAGCTAACTAATAAAGTTACTAATCTTGAAGCCATCGGTACAACCCTCACCAAGGCACCTAAAAAGAAAAGTTCTATCTTTGACATGCCTAAAAAGATGCTTCTACTTCTTGCAATGATTTATGTTTAGACTCACCCTTGTGCAACCAAGTTTGTGTTGAAAAAATTGTTGTAGATACATGCACACAAGAGGTCGCAATGGAGAATAAGCAACTCAAGCAAGAAATGGCTTGCCTTACCAAGGACTTGACTCAAGTAAAAGGCAAAATGGAGCAAGCCCAACATCATCAAGATAACACCGTTAAGGGAGTGAAGAAGCTTGATGAAGGACAAACCATGGTTTGCTACGTGTGGCACAAGGAAGACCACAAATCCTATGAGTGCAAGGTGAAGAATGGGGAGGAGCTAAGAAGAAAGAGAAAAACAAAAAGGAAACAAGCAAGCTCTTCAACACCTACACCAACAAGGTGGACAAAATGGCCTCCACACCTTATCTCTTGAAGAAGAAGAAAAATGACAATGTGGTGGCCATCAAGGTGAACAAGCAAGCCAACAATGGGGCCAAACGCATTTGGGTGCCAAAGAAGATCATTTCCAACATGAAGAGCACCAAGAAGGTTTGGATCCCGAAAGAGAAGTGAGAAGTCCGATGGACTTTGGGGAATTTAGAGACTTGGCAAAGTATGGGTGCATTTCATGGGGTGCATCATTATGGACAAGGTAATTGCCAAGTGGGTTAGTGAATACTATGGACCCAAATTCTCCTTCCCATGTTAAGTAACTAGATTTAATTTCTTACAATCTCAATTAGCATCTAGTTCTTTTTCATGCCTAGGTTTGCATTTGCATGTTTAATCTTTTATCTTGCATACACTAGGTATATCTTATGGTAGGCTTGCTCGGCCTCACTCTTAACCCTTGGAGCAAACCTACATGGTTTAAATTGTTTAGGAGCACGGCACATAGCTTGTTTTACAATTGTTCATCTAATATGTGCCAAAGTTCAAATTGTAGATAATTTCTCCCGAATATCACATTCAAAAATGATTCTCACATTCATGTGATGTCATCTTTCAAGTGGTATTTTTAATTCTAAAATCAATGTGCAAGTCTCCTACAAGTATTCCATACTTGTGTGCACAAATTTAGGGGGAGGTTACTCTATAAGTTGGATGCTTTGAGACTAACACCTTTTCAAGCTTATCATGTGTGTAGTAGTCTCATTGCAAGAAAAATGGAGTCTCCGGAGTTAAGCATCATACTTCAAATATCCACCACCTATTACGAGTGGTATAAATCAAATTTGTTTCCACATGTGGTATTTCTAAACCGATATCATCATGTTGAATTCAATTTGGTATTTATATGCTTTCTCCATGCATTATATAGATTAAACTCCCTTGAGCATTAATTTGCTAATTATGCATAAACTACATTCTCCATCATTTGTATGCATATATTTAGGGGGATCTTAGTCTATGAAATGTGAGAGTAAAATTTTGTGACCTATTCCACTCCACATACAAAGGATCACAAAGTTTGACCCTCACTTGTGCTACTAATATCTTCCTTTTCGGTGTTTGATTCCAAAGGGGGAGAATTTGTAGGACCAAAAGCAAGCCCGATCATAATAATTTACAAGTGGTAATGGTCCGAGAAAGGGAGGATAGTTGATTATGGAGTTAGGGGGAGGCTTAAATCCATAATGCCACATGGGGACATTTGCAAGGGCAATATAAGTTTTCAAAGATGTTTACATGTGGTATCTTTTAGCATCATATAACCTTGCCCTTTGCATTGCATCCTAGTAAGTAAATAGTTTTTAAATTCCAAAATTTTTATTATTTACTTGCTTTGGTCGTGTTGTCATCAAACGCCAAAAAGGGGGAGATTGTAAGGAAAATGGACCCTAGGCCAATTTACTTTGGATTTTGGTGTTTGATGACCAACACAACCAAATTGGACTAATGAATTTACAAGAAATTGTTTTGTAGTTCAATAGGGTGCAAGACGTGACTTGGACGAAGGCGACATGATGATCCTACGATCAACACCATAAGCAAGAACCTAGAAGCACAAGAGAAGACCCAAGATATCAAGCAAAGTCCAAGCACGAAGATGGGAACCAAACCGAACGCAAGATCACGAAGAAATGAGCTCAGCAAAGGTGACCGGATGCAACCCTATGAGGACCAAACGTGTCCGATCAGTTGCTCGACAACAGCAGCGACCGGATGCTGAGCGAGGCAGTGACCGGACTCACGGACTTCACTGTTCATAGTCAACGGCAACGCTCTCAGTGTGAATCGGACGCGACGGCAGGATGACCGGACACACTAAGAAGTAGCGTCCGATCATGTCCAGAAAGGTTCTAGAGCGGCACTAGCGTGATTGGACGCGTCCGATCGGGACGTGATCAGCATTCGGTCATTAGTAGAAAGTTGGGTCTTGGGTCCAACGGCTAGTTCTCACTTATGGGGCTATAAATAGACCCCCCAACCAGCCATTTGAGGTGTGAAGAGCTGAAAAACATATCAAGTGTGTTGATACACCACTTTAGTGATCTCTACTTGCATAGTGCTTAGTGATACATTCGGTGATTAGCGTAGGTGCTTTGCGAAGTGCTTAGGTTAGTTAGACCACCGCTTATGCGCTTGCTCTAGGTTTAGGCCTAGTGTTTAGTGAGGTTTGCACACCTCTTAGCACTCGGTGCTTGCATGCACCATTGTTGTACATCGGAGGGGCTTGTAGTCTTGCGAGATCACACCAACCGCGTTTGTGGTGTGGCCACCACCGTGTACTGAAGGGAACAAGGCCCATGGCGGTTTGGCGGAAGCTTGATAGTGAAGACGGCAGGGAGCGGTCCAGGAGAGGTTTGCCAGAAGGCACACCGGAGACCCACTTGCGCGTGGGGAAGGCCCCGGGCTATCCAAGGAGTTACCCAACCAGGAGCTTGGCCCTTGCGAGGGATTCCTTGCGAGGGGCTCCAATGAGGACTAGGTGAAGCTTGCGCGCTTCTCGATACCTCGGTAAAAATACCGGAGTCATCAACGGAGTTTGCATATCTCTACCTTACTCTTTAGCTTCTGCATTTACATTGTAATCTTGGTTTGTGCTTTACTTTCCTAGCTTAGTGATAGGCTAGTTGATAGGTTTGGAACCTAGGTTGCATAACTCCTTTTTACGGTAGAGATAGCAACATACTACCAAAACCGTAGTTGCACATTTAGATAGTTTACTTTCCTGCATAGGTTTTGACTAGGTGAAATTAGAGGCCTTAGTTAGAACTAGAATTTTAAGTTGCTTAATTCACCCCCCTCTTAAGCGTCACGGTCCCATACACATCCCATCGGTACTCAGCGCGAACCTTATGTTCCTCGCCTCATCGCCAAACACCGAGAACTTGGCATTGAAATGCTTCCACTGCTTGCCATCGGGAGGATGCCGCAACTTTCCATCATCCTTCGTGCGCTTGGCATCCTCGGGGTTCCCAAATATAGCATGCAGGCGATCGATCACGGACAAGTACCACATCGATAGGGCCAGACTTTTCCTCTGCGTGTAACCCTCTTCTTCCTCGTCCTCAGGAGACAGGATCTGCTTCTTCGCGGTACTCTTCTTGGTCGTCTTCTTCTTCTTTGGCCCTCTCTCATCGTCCGCATCCGCGCAACAACTGGCATTCCTCTTGTACCGACTCGCGCCACAGTGTGGACAGCTCTGCAAGTTCTCATACTTGCCCCAATATAGGATACAATGGTTAGGGCAGGCGTGAAACTTTTGAAGCTTCATTGCCACTGGTCGGATCAGCTTCTTCACTCGGTAGGTATCGGTGGGCACCTTGTTACCCTCTAGGTATGTGTCAGCAAGGATACGTAACAGGTCGTTGAAGTTAGTGTCGGACCAGCCATGGCGAGCCTTCAGCATCAGCATCTGGAGGTTAAAACACAACGTCATCCAGTGCTTCGGACAACCCTTATAGAGGGGATCAATTGCCGCCTGCTTCATCCCTCTGAAATTCTCCAGCCACCTCGGGCTACTAAACAGAACGTCGTCGTGGTCAAGACAGTTAGCGATTGACTCAAAAAGGTCCGCGGTCTCGGGATCCCTCATAGGCTCACCGCCATCCCCATCATCGCCGCCCCTACCGCCGTCGTCGTCAGCCATGTCTTGGAGCAGATCATCTATCGTGATGTAATCACGATCTGCATTATTGTCGTTAGTAGCAACATTGCCATGCCTGCCGACTGTTGCTGATGAGGTTTGTTGTTCTGCATTCACTGCTGTCGTCGTCGTTGTCGATGAGTTTCCTCCAGATGCACCGGCACTCGGATCCTCTGCTTCCCCATGAAACTTCTAGACGGTGTAATCCTTGATGAAACCATACCGGACCAAGTGAGATTTCACCACGTTATCTTCATGCAGTAGAAGGTTCTTGCAGCTCTTACACGGACAGACGGTGTGTTCCCGCTTCAGACCCAGACGATGCCTTTTCGCAGCGGCAATAAACTTTATCACATGTTCCAGGTACGAAGGATCCAGCCTCGATGTCTTGTACATTCATTCCCTGTCCATGACCGCTGCACACACAAACAACAAAAATGGCGCATATAAGTAGAGCATTATGGAAAAAAGCAGCCGGGTAGCTCTAGATCTGATTTTATCTCTCCTCCAAATAGATCTAGATCTAGATCTTGAGAAAAAGCACCCAAATCAAGGAAAATATAGAGGATTGATGGTTTGAGAGCGAGAATCAACCTCTTGCGGTGCCCCCTTCACCAAATCTAAGGGCAAAACCTCTCCCCCTAAAAAATGGCTATTTTTTAGGGTTTTGAGGTAAAACCCCAAAAAAATGGAGGAGAAACCGTGGGGAAGAAGGGTTGGTGAGGCATTATTTATAGCCCAGACTTAACCGAAGTGGTCACTATAAGCAAACTGCCTCGGTTAATCGCTTGTTAACCGAATCGATTAATGAATGAACCGAGACGGTTACCCTAAGCCAACCGCCTAGGTCAACCGCCTCGGTTAATCTGCATTAACCGTGCGTGGTTTCTTTACGGCGCCCGCCTCGGTTAAGGATTAACCGAGGCGGTTGCTGGCCTGGCTGCCCTGCCTCGAATAACTAAGGCGGGCAACCATGCCAACCGCCTCGGAGCCCCATTTTAAAACGCTGTGTAAAAGAATTTGTGTAGTAGTGTCAACTTCCATATAACCATTGATTCATAATTCATTCATCATGAATGGTGAACAAAGGAAGGAGGCTAGCCCTAGCCCTATCTATCTATCTATCTTGTGCTAGCACGCAGCCTTTCGATCGATCGGCACGATTCAATGCCGAGCATTTCGGTTCAGTTCCGTGCGTTGTGAGTTCTTCATGATCTGTGGCTACTACCGTCATGCAGCCTGTTCGGTTGGCTGGTTCGTATCGCTGCTGGTTCGTGAAGATGTACTGCTGGCTGATCTGTGTGAGAGAAAAATACTGTTCTAGATGGAAATTTACGATCATTTACGACAAGCCACAGCCAAACGAACATGCTGATGCAAGGCAAGCATGTACCATGTCCTAACTGCAATTTATGACCAGCGCATCAAGTCCAAAGTGTTGATTGTTGCCTCCGATCCATGCCCATGCTTCAACACTACTCGTACGGAGTTAGTGAGTTACTGTTAGGACTATGTTCCAATTGCATTATTGCATCTGCTGCTAGGAGCAAGAGAGAACTGCTTGCATTCAGCAGTAAAGCATGTCCTTACTCCTTAGGCTTAGCCCTTACCTTATCTTATTAGGAATGTGCCACCTGAAAACCATTATCTCAATGCATGTATCTACTATACTGAAGCAGAAATCGATGGATCGATCAGCAGCAGCAGACTTGCTAGCTGTTGGTCAGAGGACAGAGGCATTTCCAACTTCAACTACTGCATAATAACTTGGGGTGTTTGGTTGTTTAGTCGCTCCTAAAATTCATGTCACATCGAATATTTAGATATTAATAAGGAGTATTACATATAGATTAATTACAAAATCAATTACATAGATGAAGGCTAATTTGTGAGATGATTTTTTTAAGCCTAATTAATCTATCATTAGCACATGTTTACTGTAGCACCACGTTGTCAAATCATGAACTAATTAGGCTTAAAAGATTCATCTCGTAAATTAGTCACAAGTTATGCAATTAGTTTCGTAATTAGTCTATATTTAATATTTCATGCATATGCCCAAACATTTGATGTAACAGAAATTTTAGGAGGGACGGTAGGAACCAAACAGGGCCGGTCGATCTGGAACATATATAGGGTACTTAGGGTCTGTTCGCTTGTCTAAATTCTGGAGTAATCTGGATGGTTTGGAGGAATGCTGGAGGAATTTGTGAAAGAAAAACACTGTTCGGATGAAAAAATAAGCGGATCAAAGTCGGGTTTAAAGGCAAGTGAACGGGGCCTTAATTACGTAGCTAGTACTCATGAGCTAGTGAGGGGACGTCTGAACCTTAGATATTAATAGAGTAAGGTGGTGTTTGGATTCGGTGACTAAAATTTAGAAGGTATGTCGGGAGAATGTTGCATAGAGTGTTCGGATACTAATAAAAAAATAAATTACATAATTTGTCAGTACTCCATGAGACAAATTTTTTAAGCCTAATTAATTTGTCATTAGCAGATGTTTACTATAGCACCACATTATCAAATCATAGACTAATTAGGCTTAAAAGATTCGTCTCGTAAATTAGTCGTAAACTATGCAATTAGTTTCGTAATTAGTCTATATTTAGTACTTTATACATGTGTCCAAAAATTCAATGAGAAACAATTAAAATTTAGGAGGAACAATCAAACACCACCTAATTCCTCGTGTGTGCAGAACCGGTGCATTTATATATAAATGCCTGGGGTGACGATCGACCTGACATCGTCTCCTTTCTTCGTGTATCGTCCTCTTGCTAATAACCTCTAGTATATATCCATCATCTCCTGTTGCTCTATTCACGTCCATATGCCTATTGCTTACACACATACAGTGGATTAATTATAAATTATATATATATATGCCTACGTGATCGATCGACGTACCCAGCAGGTACGTGCAGGATCGCCTATCTATCTCTATCTATCATTGGAAGAAAGGAAGACGTTGTACGTACAAGATCAAGATGTAGCCCATGAACGTGTTTAAAGGCCGCGTATAATCGGATACAAAAAGCTACTACTCTGATGACATCGATCTAGAGTACGTAGTCGCGTCTGAAACTAAACACTAATTTATTGTTCCAACGTGAACGTAGTACTGCTCAGCTCTAAACACTATTTATTAGTTCCTCGTGCCGTGCAGTCGCTAAAACAATGGAGATTTGATTTGCTTCGCTTTTGCTTTTAGGCTTTCAAGACATTAGGGAGGCTGGAGCCCCCTAGCCCCCCTTTGGATCCGCCACTGCTTCCGCTTTTCTTTTGCTTTTCTGCTCCTCGGCTGCTCCTCGTCTAGGAAACCTTTGATTATCTAGAAGTTGAGCCGTTTGTTGTTTAATTTAATGTTGTCTAATTTCTCTTAATAAAATACGTGCTACATGACACGTTCGCTAAAAAAAAATAGCCCAACAACAGACAGGTGCAATTCCAAAGTATGATACTTTGGTCCCGGTCCCATAGGGCAGCCATGCATTTCGTAGCCACACCAGCCTTGCAATTGGGCAAGTAAATAGCAAACTAAATATTTTGGATGCATGTTTTCATCTTCATTACAGAAATAAATAACATTTGGGGCATAACGTCCACTTTCATGTAATCTTTATAGTTAGGGAAGCATTAATTGTTTTGTGTAACAACCACACAAATATTTTGATCTTAACAAGAAGAAACTATTATTTCCTTTCCAGATGGGACAAATTATATTGAGGCGGCTCTCGCTGTGTTTTGTTTTCAGCTCATGTTTTAATCACCTGGCCAGTCGATCGATCGACAGCATCTAGATGAGCTGGCCTGTTTTGTTTGCGATGGACCTGAGTAGTTTAGCTTCGTTGTTTGTTTGAGTTTTGTGATTTTTGTCTTTTGACTTAAAACTGGCTTATATGGCTTTGGTTTCTGGACATTGGCATTTTTTCTATTAATTTTTAAATAAATTTTTAGCTCTCAGGTATCTATCAGCACAATCAAAACCTAGTTTTTTAGTGTTTAACTAGGTTTTCACTATTTCAAAGTTAGTTCAACAACTGGGTTGTTTGTTTGAGCTTCTAGCTAATAGAAGTCAGCACAAAGCTGAAACAAACACGCCCTTAAAGCCTGAGTCACTTGTGCTAGTGATTAAGCATATATAGGCCTGTTTGCATTAGCTAGGACTAGTTATTAGCAATATCTAAAAATTAAACCAAAATAGCTAGAATTAGCCAGATAGTTAGCTAACAACTGGTTAGAGCCTTAGCTAAAAAATTAGCTTATTATATATTAGCTCCCTATTTACAAGAGCTAAGGCTAACGGAGGGTGTGTTTGGCAGGGCCTCAGATTCTCACAGAAATATTTCGGATCTAAATTCTCCCAAGAAATGTTTATGATGATGAATTGGAATTACTTTGTGAAACCGTTTGGCTGGTAGTCCAGATTCTAGTTAAAAATCATATAAATAAAGATATGTTTAAAAAAATCTAAACTTTTTATGGACGGAGAATAGCTTAAACACAAACCATTTTTATGGATGGAGAATAGCTTTGACTCTTTAGCTTAGCAGCCTGTGGGTCTGATGAGGTCGTACAATATAAGGGGACAGGGACTGTTCTATTTTAATTTAATTGGCAAACTGAAGCCGCCACTCTAATTTCTCCTGTCAGTAGATTGTCCTCTAGCCATGTCCCATGTGTACTCGCTTATTATCATTGCCTGACCATGGCTTATTCGCTACCTGAAACCTCTTATAGTAGTACTATATATTTTAATCATCATATCAAGGACTTATTTCACATGGCTTATCCTCCTCTAGAGGGGTTAGAGCACTTTAGGACGAGCCAATGGCTTCGACTTCTCTACTATTCGCCCGTTCTAAACGGATCCTAAAAATTAGATTGCTAGGCCCATACCACTTACTTCTCTAGGGGCCTGTGAAATTGTTGAGACGTGGCCCTACTGGACATACAACTTAGGGCCTTAGGGGGCATGACTCCTCCATTGCTCCTTCGAAAGCTGTTTTTTTTTCAGCCGCTTGAGCAGCTGTGGCTGCAGCTGCAGTAGTTGAAACGAACAGGCCCATTGATCTGCAAAGTGAGATACACGAGTGAATTGTATAAGAGTACATGTGGGCTACTACACCAGGCTTGGAGCCCATATATATCGAGATCATACATAGCATCAACCAAGTAATAATAAAGCAAGATATATAGCATGCAGGTCAACTACTTTTAGGGGCAGTAAAAGCTAATGAGGCCATTGATTTGGGAGAACGGTACGAGTAAAACAGGTGAGGATTATGCAGATTGAATTGCATAAGAATTAAACAGTCTACTCGGCATGCAATTACAACTTACAAGGACCACCTTGCTAATTAGTAGTTCATGATGACTAGCTAGGAGAGGAGGAAAAACTGAGATGCCAAGTAGAAACAATCGGTAAGGCTAGTGCTCAGACGTCCGGCCCCAGGCCCGCGTCCGGACGCAGCTCCCATGCTTAGTGCCGCATCACATCTCACGCACCCCATCTTGTTCCGATCCCATCCAACGCAAGTGTTCGAAAACCGCTCCCGCACCGATCCCGTGCCCACACGGCGGAACCGCGCCCAGTGACAATCCCGCACTCGCATGGCGGAACCGCGACCCCGTGCCCTCCTGCCCTACCTGCAGAGGCGTCGGACGGCCTCAGGCACCAACACGCTAACCAAGGCAGCGCCCTCAACAACAGCAGTAGGTGGACGACGGCCTGCAACATTCGATCTACTTTTGAAACATCTAAATGGAACATTTGCAACATAAGTCCGAGAGATGAAACATTCGCTTGAAACATGCGTGTGAAGCCATTGCAACATGTGCAACACTAAAATCTACTTTTGAAATATCCGGATGAAATATTTGAAACAAACATCTGAAACACATGAAACAATTGAACATAGGCTCACAACATGCGTATATTGCCATTGCAACATATGCAACATCTCAGATCGACTTTTGCAACATCCGGATAAACCACTTCAAACAAAAAGTTTGAAACGCTTGAAACGCAACGTACACCCGCGCGGCCACGGCCTACCTGTGTGGAGAACTGCAGAACCGGCGGCGACCTCCTCCTGGTGGCGCCGGGGTGGTGGTGGCGCGGTGCACGCCATGGCCGCGATAGGTGAGGTGGATAGGGTTGCAGCAAGGGACGCCCGCACGGCGCGACGCGAGATTGGAACGGGCGTGACCTCGGGATGGGGTGCGGCAGGGGATGGCTGCGACAGGCAAGGCAGAGTGGGGCGAGTAGAGGCGTGTCGCGAACGCGGCGGGCAGATGGCGCGTGGACATGGCCGCTACGGGCGGAGGGCGTGGTGGACGCGGCCGCTACGAGTGGATGACAAGGTGAGAGCAGCCTCGATGGTCGGGAGTGGGAAATGTTCTGGACGACGCGTAGTCAGATGAGTTGGGGAGCGGAATCAGTTGAAAACTTGAAGAGGCCGCAGGGATATTGGTGTTGGGCCCCGATGGCTGCTCAGGCATAGAACGGGGCGTCCGAACGGAGATGCTCGGACGGACGCACTGACAGGAGTATTATGGAAAAACAATTGCTGGATTTTGATGGGAAAACTAACTCTGACTGAGCTCTGAAGTAAACACAACCTAAGTACCTAACCGAAGAATTTATGTCCTGCTAGCTTACGAGCCAAAGCTAGCCCAGGTTGGGTCAGGTGTGCAGCATGCAGTGCGCGCCACATGGCTCGTATACAATGGCGAGAAAAATTAATTGCCCTGGAAGTGAGAGCGGAATCACCGCGAATTTCCGCGAAGTACTAGTAGTCGCCTAGCTCCGATCCCCCCCGTCCTCTTTTTCAAGCAAGGCGACGCCAAACGCTACGAAATGTGCCATCGTTTTCAGGGGACTTCCGGACCTTTTGTGATCTTGCCCTTGTCCGTTGCGTCCTGAAAACGCTCGCCTACTGGAAATCGGTGGAAACACATGGCCGTCTGTATGCGGATCGCAGCCGAAGACGCAGGGCAGATTGCGTAGAATGGTGTTGAGATGTGCATGGCAGATTTGAATAGATTAGATTAGATTAGATTAGATTACATTAGTTGTGAGATGACGATGATTCCTGGAAATAAAATAGAAAGACAGCATGTGCACACACACTCCTTAATTAATAATGTACATATTTTATTTGCAGTGACTATCACGCCTTCGTCCATTTCATGACTGCAAAATGTGCTGGAGGCGTGCAAACAAACTTGCATTGTGTGTGCTCGTACGTGCTTTATTTTAAGCATAATTTTTAGTTGGGTAAGAGTGAGGATGTATGTCTAAACCACCTAGGTTTAATTCCTAGCTTGTCGAGGCCACCTGTTTATAATGGGTGGCGCAGAGCCATTCTATCTGTGATGAGAATTCTGTTAAGAGAGAGCAGGACGACACATGCATGCATGGCGTGCTTGTTCACCGATTTATCTTCGACCACTTACACATGCATGCTTGAGTCTATACATAACTAAGGGCGGATAATAATGCAAGTAGAGAGGGAGCAACATGTGTATTAGAGGATTTAATTTGTTGTCGATCTGTTCTAGTAAATCATCTGTGCTATTATGTTCGTATGAAATGGAATCATGTGTCGATCGGCTTGCTTCTGAAGGTAGAGATGTTCGTCATCATTGCCTTAAGCAAGAACAACCAGAGTCTTCCACAATCAGAACAAGCACATCGACACCTGATTACGTTTCATCCGGGTCCGGGAGTGTGTGTTCACTCAGCATGGTAAGTTTCACAAGCTATGTGCAACAATATTGATATCATCATCGAGATATGATCACAGGGAAACACCATAACTCTTGTGAGAATTTCTAAGATTTTTTTCCTAGTGTGTCTTGTGAAGAGCATGGAGGCTCAATTGGGGACGTCTAGTTAGAATATTTAGATTATGTTCTTTTTTGTAGCATGATATAGTTATATATGCTATTTTTTCATCCCTTTCTGTGATCGACAAGATGACTATATATATTAGCTTTGAACTTTTCATCTTATTAGTTCTTGCAATCTTTTTATCCACTTGACACTCTAGTGCTTATTGCATGTTTCAGTATATAGGCTACATTTTTTTATATAATATACAAGGACACTCTTAATTACTGCAATATAAAGGCTACACTCTTAAAAATACTACAATAATGTATAGCATAAGCAATCATTTTAGGCTGTGCTGAATTTGCTATATCTAAGAAATGTGTGTAGTAGTATTGTTTTATAAAAATGTATAGTACTTAAAATTAAATTAACAGTTTTGATATGATATAATGCTTCAATTAAAACATATAAACTTATTTCATAAGCAATCATTTTAGGTTGTGCTGAATTTGCTATATCTAAGAAATGTGTGTAGTAGTAGTATTGCTTTATAAAAATATATAGTACTTAAAAATTAAATTAACGATATTGATATGATGCAATGTTTCAATTAAAATATATAAACTTATTTAAAGTAACAACTAACAAAAATTTGGATTTCTTAGGACGGATGACTTAGTTAACCGTCTTTGGAAATAGTTACCGAGCAAGTAACTTCATGACTTATTCAAACAAAGTCTTACGAAGACATTTATATCAAAATCTAAAACTTTATAGTTGATAGCTTTTTTTATTTAAGATTGTTTAGGGACTTTGTGGGGTCGAGATGGCGGACTACAAGGGTGAATAGTCCTTTCCAAAATTAATCGCGCCGGCTAACCAAAATAAATGCGGAACTAAAACTAATAGTCCAGCTAAGACTACACCCCTCTATCTAAGTTCACAAGCACCTTATAAAGATCCTAATTAGACAACAAAGGTGCTGGGCTAGCTAGAGCTCACCTAATCAATTCTAGAGCAAGGTTACACAAACCTATGCACTAGTACTTTGGCAACCGGGAGAGCTCCTAACATAATCTAGTAAGCAAAAGCACAAAGCTTCTAAGCTCACTAACAAAGCTCAATAACAAAGCTACACAAGCCAAATTATAGAGCACAAAATACTTAGCTACACAAACTAAGCAATGCAACTAACAAGACTACTCAAGCCAAATTAGTTGCGCAAGAGAGCTACTTCTATGCTACACAAGTAAGAAGGTAACTAACAAGCTACACAAGCTAATTAATTACAAGAGCAACTACACAAGCACGATATATAAAAAGTAAGTACAAGCTTGTGTATTGGGGATGCAAACCAACAGGAAGACAATGATGACATGGTGATTTTTATCCCGAGGTTCACTTGGTTGTCACCAAGCTAGTCCCTGTTATGTCGACCGCTCACTTGGTGGTTCAACGGCTAATTGGCATCACCCGTCAAGCCCACACATTAGGCACCGCAAGAACCTACCCCAAAAGTGAGGGTAGCTCAATGACACGCTCAACTAGAGTTGCTCTTTGCGGCTCCCGCAGGGTGAGCACAATACCCCTCACAATCACTTCTCCGGAGCACCGCACAATTTTCTTTGCGTACTTTGACGGAGACCACCACCAAGGCATCTAGGAGGTGGCAACCTCCAAGAGTAACAAGCACCACCGACTTGCAACTCGATCACCTAGTGCCACTCGATGCAACCTCACGATGCAATCGCACTAGAATCACTCACTCGCAATGGATTCGCACTTCTCACAAGCACAAGTAAGTTAGAGGCTTCTCAAACCAAGCATACACAAGGGCAACACATCACCATGGTGCTCAACCTTAGCTAAGTCCGAGCTCCACCTCTATTTATAGTCCCCAAGCCAAATAGAGCCGTTGGAGCTAAGTTGTTGGTTTCTCCCCAACAGTTGAATTCCAATAGCTAGAAACTAGTCGTTGGTCACCGGACAGGGGTGGCGGTGGCACCGCCCTAGGGGTGGCGGTGACCACCTGGCCAACCCCCCGAGAAAACACCCCTCTAGAAAAATAGGGCGGTGCACCGCTGTCACCATGGCGGTGACCCCCTTGCTCAACCATCAAAACAGCCAGCCTCGGGTAAAAAGTGGTGGTGCCACGGCGGTGCATCGGACAACCCCTGGCGGTGCCACCTCCCTCCCCCACAGTGGTGCACACCGGACATGGTGATGACACCTCCACTACTGCTGCTCTGGACCGGGGTCAGGTGGGCACCGCCCTAGGGGTGGCGGTGCCACCGGACAGGGGGTGGCGATGCCCCTAGGGCAGCACCCTGAGCCTGGCTTTGCCTCCTCTCTTCACCTTTCGACTTCACCTTTGCAAATGTGCCAACACCACCAAGTGTTCACCACCTTGTGCATGTGTGTTAGCTTTTCGTAAACATTTTCCAAAGAATTAGCACTCCTTTCACCACGCCACTCGATCCTAACACGTACGCAAAGTCAGATCGCTCGAGTGGCACTAGATGACCGATATGCAAACAAGTTTGCCCCTATTGATAGTACGGCCATCTGTCCTAAACCTGATCATAAACTTATCTACACACCTATGATCGGTGAAATAAAATGCCCTACAAATATACCTTTGCCTTGCGCATTCCATTCCATCTCCTTTGATGTTGATGCAACACATGCATCAACCATATCACAAATGATATGATCCACTTCATATCATCTCATGACCTTGTTGGTTCATCAATCTTGACCTCACTTGCTTTTCATCGTTGCCTTTGTCCATCGGCGCCAAGTCTTGCTCAAGCTTCACCGCCATGTGGTCCATCGCTCCAAAGCCTCCAACTTGCCCTTCACGCTTGCAACCAGTCCATCAAGCCAAGTATTGTCTTGATCTTCTCCACCTTAGTCACATGACTCCATGTCATGTCTCATATGCAATGAGCTCCTTCATCAAATGTGTGAGCCTTGCAACAAGTCTAAGCCATTTCACCTCCATGGCATAGGTTGCTCACACATGATGTACTTATGGACTAATCACCTATGTATCTCACATTTAATCACATTAGTCTACCTAGGTTGTCACTCAATTATCAAAACCAAACTAGAGACCTTTCAGACTTAAATATATACTTTAAGTTCTTAGAATTTCAAATTCAAATTTACAATATTTTGAAACAACCTTTGATGAAAACTCGCCTATAATAAAGTTGTAGTACTCCCTCTATCCAGAAAAACATGCAACTATGGGTTACGTGCCAGATAAAATTGTTTACATTTGACCAAATTTTTAATGAATAATATTCATATTTGTGACTCTAAATTAATTTATTATGAAAATATATTTCATATTTGATCTAATGATATTTATTTGATATTATAAATATTTATTGTTTTTTTATCTATAATTGGTCAAACATGATATACTAAAACATGTTATTGTGGTAGAATTGCATGTTTTTCTAGATGGAGGGAGTACTTCATAAGATCTAAAATTCTGTAGTTTAATTTTCTTTTTTTAAATCATTTAGGAGCTGAAATATTGAATATAAGATTTATAAAACTAATACGAAAGGATTGCATCCTATACTTGATCATAGGCATACATGTGGTGTGTTAGTAGGAGAGCTCATATGAGCTAATTAAGAGGTTGTGAGTTTGAATCCTCGAGATGAAATTGCTTGGGTAAAACAATATTTTTTGACTTCCTAACTTTTGGGAATGGTTTTAGAACCATCACTATGAATATCTTATTTATATAATCAATAACGTAGTAGCGGATTGGAAAACCGCCTGTTGAAAATTGATTTTGATTGTGTTGTGGCGTAACTTGTCGCCAGGAGCTTGTGAGGGGGCACGGTTTTCAAACGATAAACTAATATCGGAGTGACATGACACTAGGGCGCATAGTATTAATACCATACACCGTGATTAATACCAATACACCGTGATCCCAGTGATAAGGACGACGCACACCAAAGTACTGTACGTGACGCGCCGCCATTCTGTAGGAAACACGCTAACACCGAGCTGCAGGCGTCAGGACATTTACCCCCACGACAGTCCCGTACGTCCAGCCGGCGGTCATCACTAAAATAAATTCAGAGACGAGAACGTATCCAGTGCTCCCATTTGGAAAAAAAGGACCTTCTAAATGTATCAAAAAAATTAACAAAAATATGAATAGATCGATGATGAAAAGTCCTATATTCATATAAATTCGAAATGTAACAGAAATCTGTGCAGAAAGACAAAAAAAGTGAAATCACCCCTTGAATAGTTGTGGCACGTTTATCTACCTATGCCAATTGGGTCCGTGCCAAAACAGGTTGTGTCTAATAAATGGGGCCGCCCCGCGCTGCCCATTTTCCTTCCATTATCAAGACATAAATAAACAAAATGGCACTGGAAATAAATGTACGACAATCTAGTTAATGTGTGGTATTCTCTCTAACTAAATTGTAATTTACTTTGACATTATCTTACGTCAAACTTTTGTAGCTTTGATCATGGAACACTACAAAAATATAGTCCATAGAGTATCTAATGAAATTAATTCAAAGTAGTAGATATTGGTGTTTTTCTATAAATTTAGCTATAATCATAGAATTTTGACGATGGCAAAGTTAAAGTGAACTATAATTTAAAATGGAGGGAGAGGGTATATTTGTAATATGAGCCTCATTAATAAATCCTAAATGTTTCGTAAGGGATTTTTCGGTTAGCTCCAATCCCCTTGGGTGGAAGATTGACCGAGCAAGTTCTAAAATAGTTGGCGAGAACGTGACATAATAATATGCGGTGCTAGCTTTTTGCATCACATAGTCGGTTTTAGAAAGCAGGACAAACAATACAGCCTCCACTACAACTGCACGATATCTGTCCAAATCAAAGCATATATATACAACCGAAAGGGCATGCATACGCCGCATATATATGTGCAAAGTGCCATGCATGTACTGATGTACATATGGAAAAAAGGGGAAATTTTTCGTGGATTTTTTAGGTTCAATTCGTAAAGGGGAGCGGGAGTAAGTTCATTATCAGGAGACGATGCACACATATGGACAAATCACACATATATGGAGATGGAGATGATATATATATGTATGCATTTATATTATGCGATTATTATTAATATAATGTACTAGCACGCAGTTAAGATATGCACGCACTGCAGGTGCGCGGTAGAAGAAGAGTTTCTAGCTAGCTAGTGGACGATTAGCTTGCTCGTCCTGACAACCACATACTACTGCGTGATTTGGTGGCTGCATGCTTTGTGCATGTCGCAGCACCAAGCTGTCGGTTAACACAAAGCTAGATCTATATATATGCACACACATCTCTTGTCACAGAAATTCGATCGTTTCCTTCTTGTGCTTCCAGCGCTTGCATTGCGTGATGTAACTAGTAGTGCTTTCTCTAAGGAAAACATGCACTTGTTTTGCGTATAACCAGGCAGCAGATGTAATATATAGCAGCATTACCAAGGGCTCTGATCCGTCCGTCTGTAATTTACTACTCCATTCATTCCAAATTATAAGTTGTGCTGACTTTTTAATGCATAGTTTTTACTACGAATCTATATATACATTATGTCACATTATGTCTAGATACATATTGAAAACATATATATCTAGAAAAACTAAACCAACTTATAATTTGAAATGGAGGGAGTACTTATGATGGATTAAATAGAGCTAGAGCACAGTCGTTGAACTTGACAATATTTTTTGTCTAAAAAGGAACTAGCACTTTGATGATAGTATATTTTATTGGACATTGGTCATGAACAATAATTTTATAGAATAATAATAGTGTCACAAATTTTAACTATCAGCATAAAAAAGTGATACTATTTTCTTAAAAAAACAACCTACAACCCTATATAGGTCTCTACTAGCTATATATTCATTTACATGCATGCCACTCATCCCTGGTGGATAGATTTCATCACAAGTAATCTAACCAATATGCTAGTTATAATAATTTTATAATATATTTTACAGTTAATTATATTTGCAATTATTCTCTGGTCTAGTTTCTAGAACAGTTGGTGCAAAAAGAAAAAAAAATTACAACACATTTATTCCCGATACTTGACACCTATAAAGGACCTTCTTTTATCTAAAATAAGGTTACATAAAATTTAGGCGTTCCTAGAGTAGAAGCCAATTGGGCAGAGAAATCCTTTAAAAAGATTAGGAGTACATAATTAAGTCATGTTGCGTGTACGTAGTATTTCTTACATATGCCAAAAAATAATCTGTATTTCTTCGAAGGCGCGCTGCTTAAAAAAGACCATACAACGTATGTCATGCTTACACACCTTCATCTTTTCACACCATCATCAGCTTTTCAGGATCACACGCTTCGACTTTTGATGTCAGCAGTGGCCACCCAGCTCAATTCAACCACAAGCTTAAAGTTCCCGGTGAACTTTGAACGTAAACCCAATAATGAATGATGAATGCTTACTACACCACCAGCACCAATAGCACCAAAACATTTCATTGACTGCCTGCAATTAATGGTACGGCGGCGCCTCACGAATTATTGGCAACTCTAAATACAACATGTACTCCGTATGTATCAAATGGAATCATATATATAGTCCTATTTACTGTAATATACTAGTAATTCGAGTAATTCGCAGTGAATTATCATCGCACAAAATGCAAACGGCATCACGCACACCAATTAATATTGCTATCGACACAGCACACACACGCGAACTGGGAGTGGGAGATCGAGATGGAGACTGAGAACTGGAAGTTGCAGCAGATTGTGGGCAACAACGACTTATCTCTCGGGCCTCAGTCGCTCAGGCCGCCGGCGACTTGGCCTTTGCGGCGAAGCAGGCGGCGGCGCGCTTGCAGGAGCGGTAGAGGCTGAGCATGGACAGCCACTCGGCGAGGGCGTCGCCGAGCCTGCTGGGCGACCGGCGCCGGGTCCGGCGCACGCGCACCCTCCAGCGGTTCGGCGGCGGGTCCATGGCGGTGGCGTACTCGGCCGGGAAGACGGAGGCGTAGGGGTCGGAGCCGCCGGCGCAGGAGCGGGCGAGCAGCGACGGCGGGAGCGGGAGCGCCTTGCTGTTGTTGCCCTTGGAGTTGGAGCGGTTCCGGGCGGGCGTCTTGGGGATGCCCGGGCGGTGCTCCCACGAGAAGGGCACAGCGGAGGCGCGCAGCGGGGAGGGGAGGAACCGGTGGAACGGCGACGGCGACGTCGGCGGGAACAAGGAGAACGGGGAGGCCGGCGCCGCCTGCAGGGACGGCGACGGCGAGTGGTGGTGGTGGTGGTGGTGGTTGGGTTTCCCTGCCTGGAGGAGGCGCCGGCGCCGGCGAGGCGTGGCTACGGCGGAGGGCGGCGGCGTGGCCGGAGCCGGCGTGGGGCGCGACGGTGAGGCGGGCATCGGGGCCGGCCGGCCTCTGGTGACTGCTGGTGCCGTGGTGGTGGTGGCTGGTTGGGGTGAGCTGGGGTCGGTCTGTTGGTCGGGCTTTTTATGCTGCGCGCGGGGAGGAGCAGCGGCGCGGCGCGGGTTTGGGCGTCGAGGCAAGGAATATTTTAGGACCCCCCGCGTCGGCCACGTGGGCGCTGACGTGCCTGCCCGAGTCGCTCCAGCTTGGTTGCTCCAGTCCAACGTGGTAACTGAGCACTGTGGTGCTTCAACAGGCTTTGAAGATCCATGGTTTTAACTTTTACTGTGAGTATTGTTTTGGTTCAAACAGTAAGTTTTGCTTTTGCCCATTTGGCCGGCCCCACTGGTCTTTATTGTCAAGTAGTGGGTGACTAGATGAAAATCTGATCCTAGGTGATGAAAGAATCTGATCCACTAACGGTCATGAAAGAACTTAGGCACTTTGCCACTAACGCGGCTTCATCTATTTTGATCGATCCCCGTGAAGACTTTTATTACTTGGGTCTGCTTTTAGTTTTTCCTTTGACCGTCGTGAAATCTGAATCAGATGAACCGCCAAATGAGTTTACACTTGGGTCTGCTTTTGGCCTTTGACCGTCGTGTCATCTGAATCAGATGGCCATTGAGTACACGGGGTCTAGCAGCTTCACGTCGTTGAGTGTGTTTGGTTCGTGGTCTTCCGAGCAGTGTGCGGGCGACCGATATCGGACGTCTAGGACTATTGCCTGGGCCAGGCAACTCCGACAAGGAGGAAACCAAATAGACCCTTAGATTCGTATTCTTTTCTGGTTACGGCTCTCTGAACTATCTTTAAACTGTTGTGTTTCTGTTAAATTATTAATGAAGACGAGGAATGTCTCGGTTCGGAAAAAAAATACAGCCACGATCCAAATAGCCAAAAAGAAGTACGTGTTCATGTATCTCTGATTTCGTCTGGCTAACAAGATGTGTGGCGGCAACACGCTACCATCTTTGGTTGTGCCAGAGCCAGACCCCTTGGTCTTGAAACTGACTGCCACCAGATCAGTAGTAGTTGATAAAGTAGTAACTCTGCTTCGGTACGTCAACGTTTGTATAAATCATGTCGTTTCTTTTTATCATGCTTGTTTTTTTTGAAAGTTAATCCTCTTTGCATTGGTTGATGATGATGAAGCAAAAGTGAAAGGAATCGATCTCTACCTTATCGTTTCACCGTCGATAGATGTTGCGGAAAATTCATACTGTTGTTCATGGTATACGAATGCGATGGATGTTCATGATTAATTTGGATGGTTGACGGTGAACAACTGAACATGCAAATAATGTTCATGAACCACACGGCGCCTATCTTTTTATCGGTAGTAGATGGCAGGAAAACAGTACTAATTCAAGTCGTTCTGGACAAAGTTTGAATCAAATATTTAGAATATAAATCATGGATAACTTTAAAGTTATTGAGTTTAGAGACGTGAAAACCATATGGATAGATTTATCTTGAAAAGTACTTTCATAAATATTTTTATAAAAAAAAGAAGTCAAAGTTATGCTTTGAAGATCGTGTCGTTATCAAAATGACTTTAATTACCGGTATGGAGAGAGTACTGTACTGTATTTAGCTGCGTGCTCTGGTTACCGGAGGTCCTTTTCTTACTCGGGAAAAGGAGACAGTGTGGTGTTGTAATAACGTAAGGCACCACCTGATGAACCTTTCAGGCTTTTAATTGGAGAAAGTAAACAAGTGGTTGCCTATTCCATTGCAATTTGAGGTTCAGCTGGTAATACGTCGTGCATCACGTTTGCCTCGAGCTTTGCACGCACTGACGCACACGGCCAGGCCAGTGATCGATGACCTAAGCTAGCTAGTCAGGTAAAAAGAAACCTACTACATAGTACTCTGATTGTTGATCTTAATGATCATGATCCAGTGGAAGGGTACGTCTAGCAATCAAATGCTAACGCATACCAGCTAGCTAGAAGGCACTCCAGTATTTTAGCGCACACGTGTACGCGAGACAAGGACTTACACACGGTTGCTGCAGTTTTAATGCTCGTCTCTACTTACTCTCGAGTAACTTGCTATATAAGTAGGATTAGTATAATAGTACTATGTACTAGCTAGAGTATATAGTAGAAGAGGCTTATTGCTGAACTACGAGCAAGCAAACCCGAGGGGGAGATAATTAGGTGCATCTCAGGGCCTGCTTAGGTCCATTAGCACTAAAAATGAGCTAGCCAATAGGTGTTATTTTTACTGAACTAATTTTTAAAGGGGAGTGTTTGGATTCACCTGCTAACAGGTGGTTGGACAGTGAGTTAAAGGTATATGAACTATTTAGCACCTATTAGCAACTACGAACCTGCTAATAGAACTAATAGTTAGCAAACCCTCAAGCTAATAATTAGCAGGTATGTTTGGATGATCCATCGGTACTAATTTTAGCTGCTAATTTTTAGTACTAACACATCCCAACAGGCCATTGCACAGTTTATTAATAGTAATCCCCTGATTCACCTAGTAAAGAAGGGTTGCAGTACATGCAAGTAAGGAGGGCCTACTGGATCGTGCAACTCCTGCCGTCGTCACCTGAATGTGCTGGACGACCCATCTCCGTATCCTAGCTAATTAACTGACGCATTCTATTACTGTGCTACTGATTATTATGTTATTATATGTGTGTGTGTGTACATAGGTAACACAGTAGCTTCTCTATAGGAATATTAGCACGGGTAAATTACACCCTACGAAAGAAACACCGTAAAAATAAAGAACACGCTGGCTTACGCCAAGCAGGCATGCATCATATTCTTTCTCTGGCGGTCTGCCCGGCCGCGTCTCTTCCCTTCCCTTGGCTTCTCAGTTTTATTTGGGGGAAGTGGCGCACGCACGCAGGTGCAGGCGTGCAGCGCAGTTACTTACACGTACCAACGCGAGCCATCTCCATCTGCTGGCCTGGGCTCTCTCGCTCCCGGTTAACTTGGCGAGGAGAAAGTAGCTAGCTAGACAGGCAGGCAGGCAAGCATCGGCGAGGACGAAAACACCCGGAAAGCAAAGCAACCAGTAGCTCTCCGGAAAAGGAACCCATCGAAAGAGAGCATATACCTGCTAAAGTTAAGTGATGTGTATACGGTGTACCTCTTTGCTCTCTCTCTCTCTCTCTTTTTTCCCCGGTCGATCCCCTTCAAACAACAAACTTGTCGACGCCCGGCCCTGATCGAGCAGTCAGGAGGAAGTGGGCATAGATGTCAGTCGAGATCTAGCACTCAAATCGTGGTGGACCGTGGACCGATGTATGTGAGCAATGCCCACCAGATCAACGCCTAATAATTAAACACACGCGTTGGATCGCCTGGAAGCCTGGAAACTCAACAACGGAGCATGAACGCACGCGCAGACTTGTGCTACGAAATCTAGCAGTGTACACTGTATTATGTTTGTATATTCCTTCTGTTGCAAAATACACGCTTATATAGTTCTATTTCATAGATCTTCGTTGTGAATATACTGCTATGTAAACTAAAAATAGTTGTGCGTACCTACTCTCTCTGTCCATTTTTAAGTATCGCTATTGGTATTTGTACTGGTCAAACTTTTCAAAGTTTGACTAAATTTATAGAAAATATTTGCAATATTTGGATCTCTAAATGAGTTTACTATAAAATAGATTCAACGATTTATCTAATGATATTAATTTATGTACCATAAATGGTAATATTTTATTATATATATTTAGTCCAAGTTGAGTGCGTTTGATGGCGTATCATGAGTTCATCACATGAATTTTGGTGAAATCAACATATTCTCTGTTAGGGTTTTTGGTCTGAAGAATCACCATGCCATATGAGGTGGTGTAAACCAAATCAACAGGAACATTAGCATAAGAAACCACCATTTGAAATGTCTAGGACAGTTATTTTATTATGTCTATGCCTCTAAAAATGGTCAGATTTTCAACTGTAAATCGATTTCTAAGCTATAGTGCAACAAATGAAATAATCTAGAGATGGTTTTCTATATCACGACCCCCCCCACCACCACCCAAAAAAAAAAGGAGTAAGGCGACTAAAAAGAATCATGCGTGTAAATTGTAGGCTCCTTGTGTATACGATCGATCGGATTAGCTTAGCTAGCTTAATTTAATATTTAATACAATAGTTGCGAGCCCCCTGTGGTTTGGTGGTGTAGAGGAAATGGATTCTCTGTTGCTAGTCAATCGGCGGCGTGCCGTCGTCGTCGTCGTTGCTCACCGGCGCACGACATGTTAGATAAAAGCGGCCGCCGGAATTAATCCCACACCTACTAGTTACGTCGGTCGATCGCCGGCTAATTAGGCAGAAGCCAGAATGGAAGCAGCTGATGAGATGAACACGTACGCACTTAATTCTGACACATGCGCTTGCCCACCTCGGCCACATCGGCTCCTCTTGCAGAATGCGTATATGTCCCATCTATTTAAGGACGCCGGGCTCGGGCGTCACTGACCCAGATGTGCATCAACGAACCAGCGGCCATGATCCTCTCCTCCCCTTCCTGTCTCCTCCTGGTGTTATTATTGCATTTATTTTGATGATTCTCCCCGGCCCTCTTGATTCAACTTGCAGGGTTCATAGGGGACAACAACAACAACAACAACAATAACAACAATAATATCCCTCTAAAATACGGGGACACACCCTTTCGCGAAAAATATATAATCCCTCGACCAGAAATAAAATGGAGGCCAGCTAGGGACTAATGAACTGTTCAATACTGTTCATTGCGGTTTGTTCTAATGTGCGCCGCTGTTTGGTACTATCCTTTGTTTATCGCTATATTCAGCCATGTTTGCTACTATTCACTTCTCTATTACTATTTATATGTACTTTGATTTCTTCATGTTTTTTCCTGCTGTTCATTAGTCCACGCAGCGGAGCGCGTGTTATGTGCTAGTAATGTTAACTTTGCCCTGGCCTAGAGATCTGTATGGAAACTTTTTTTTTTCTAAAATAAAGAGAATTATGTTAAGGTCCTCTTTAGGCATCCACCAGCTCTACCAAATTCATGTTAATTGATTTCTTGTTGGATATTTGTAGCTCGAAGAAAATTTTTGGATCCAGAGACCAGAGCTATCGGTGCATCAAGAGCATTTAGACGAATAATTTTGCTTATAGTATAGAGCACATAAACCATTTTTACTCCTGTCGTTCCAAATTATAAGTCCTTTATAAATACGTAGTTTTTACTATACGCTTAGATATACGCTATGTTTATATATACCTAAAAAGCCAAATCGATTTATAGTTTGGAACGTAGAGAGTGATAAAAGTTTGGTCTCTACGGTATATACAAGAGATTTGTACTCCTTCTGTCCCAACATAGATGACGTTTTTGACTTTTAGATATCATGTTTTACCATTTATCTTATTCAGTTTTTTTTGTGTAAATAACAAAATAAATAAGTCATTATTAAAGTATACCTAATGATAAATAAAGTCATAACAAAATAACTAATATTTATAAAAAAATTTAAATAAGAACAGTCAAATAAGATGTCTAAGGCCCTGTTTAGATCCCACCCAAAATCCAAAATTTTCCAAGATTCCCCGTCACATCGAATTTATAAAAAGCATTTAAATAAAAAAGAATAACTAATTGCACAACCCGTAATAAGAAATAGTCCATAATTGGACAATTTTTGCCAAATACAAACGAAAGTGCTACAGTGTCTATTTTTCAAACTGGAAGGGATCTAAATAGGCCCTAAGAGTAAAAAAAACTTCATGTATTTTGGAACGAATGGTACGACACACAGTAATAACAAATCAAGATGCATGTATGGGGCTTTCTTGAAA
Organism: Miscanthus lutarioriparius; assembly: GCA_904845875.1. Classification (NCBI taxonomy): domain Eukaryota; kingdom Viridiplantae; phylum Streptophyta; class Magnoliopsida; order Poales; family Poaceae; genus Miscanthus; species Miscanthus lutarioriparius. The sequence goes on along the minus strand of CAJGYO010000008.1, from coordinate 37,566,455 downwards.
CCCTGGCCCTAGATATGACTTTCATGGTTTTTTTTTTAATTTCTGCAGTTTTTCCCTAGTAGTAGCTATATAAATCAGTAGCTTTTAGCTTCTTTAACCACTATGAGAAACAAATTAAAACTGTACTATATGATAACCAGCTACCTTTGGTTACAAGTCTACTACTAATAAATAAGTAGTACAATTTCCGCGTTACACTCTACAAAGGCTTATTGTCGGTGTTTTCGGACCACCGACGAGTAAATTTGTATTTGCACGTCTGACTCGGATGGTGTGCTCGGAGGACACAAGGGTTTATACTGGTTCAGGCGGAATGTCCCTACGTCTAGTTCACTGCTGCTCGTGTTACCAGCACTTAGTTTGCAGTATGGGTTACGAACAGAGCGAGAGAGGGAGAGGATCCTAAGTCTCTGGTGAAAGGAGTGAATGGGTGCTAGAGCTCGCTTGCCGCTCAGCCGTGTGCTCGTGTCGTGCTCTTGTGTTTTTTTCCCCCGTGTTGAGATCTTTATCCATGGGCGCCCTGCTTCCTCTTTTATAGGCGAAGGGAAAGCGCGGGTTACAGAGGAGAAAAAGGAAAAGAACGAGAGAGAAGAAGGCTTCCAGGGTTGCCGGGTCATTCTCCTTCATGCGGGTCCCACCGATCCTGTAGATGTCAATAGGGATGGCTCCATGTTGTGGCCCTATTCGTCACTGGCGCCAAGCGCAGACGTCATCTGCCGGTCATGGCGTTGAACTCTATCCCGGCGAACATCGTGGTGAACTGATGCGTCTGTCAGCGTCTGTACGAGGATTAGGCAGAACAGCACCGGCACGCCCGACACTATTCTTGATGTGAATCCCTAGGTATGGCCCATCATGGCCACGGGTTACATCAAGGCGGGCCAGCCTCTTCCCTGGCATCAGAGTTTTGACTCAGGCCCATACGTTTGGATCTAGAGTGGTAGGCGACGGTATAGGTTCCCGTCGGACGAGACGGAACCCGCGTCCTCGAGGTCAGGCGAGACGGAGCTCGTGACCTTGGGCGAGATGGAACCCATGTCCTTGGGGTTGGTCGAGACGGAACCCGTGGCCTTGGGCGAAGGCAGAACCCGCGTCCTTGGGGTCGGGCGAGATGGAGCCCGTGTCCTTAAGGTCGGGTGAGACGGAGCCCACGACCTTGGGCAAGACGGAACCCGCGTCCTTGGGGTCGGACGAGACGGAGCCCGCACCCAAGGGGTCGGGCGAGATGGAGCCCATGGCCTTAGATGAGATGGAACCCGCGTCCTTGGGGTCGGGCGAGATGGAGCCCGCACCCAAGGGGTCGGGCGAGATGGAGCCCATGGTCTTGGGGTCGGGAGAGACTTTTTAATACATCTTGAGCCATCTGGGGAAGTCAGTGTGGGTGCTAACTTCCTTGTTTTGGGTATCCCTAATATCGATACCCGACAGTAGCCCCCGAGCCTACGGAGGAGTAGAATACTCCTTTGGAGGCTTTTCCGGACGAGAGGACTATGATGGCCTTGACCTTCTTTTTTAAGCCCACGGCGTATCCTAGTAGGATGACGATTCCCTTTTGTCATGATCGGTCTTCTTGGGGGTATGTGACCGTAGGATTTGGGAGGTCGGAAAGATTTTTCTTAATTCCGGTCCCCTAGGATCCAATCGATCCGTCGTCGTCCTACGACCGCTGTTCGATCTCCTTGTGAGTCCAACTTCCTTCGAGCCCCCACACGTAGCTGGGGTCCGGTCGAGGGTCGGCTCGTCTTTGTGATCGTCATCCCTCAAGCATTTTTTCGATAAAACGGAGGGGCTGAGCCGTGCCACATTTTTCCTCGATGGACGAAAATGGTGCTCGGTGAGCTGTTAATGGGCTAGTCCGAGTGGGGCCCTAGCTTCCTATTCATAGGAGTCCAGCATGGGTCAGCTGGTGACCGACTCCCAACTCTTGGCGGCCAATCCATATAGTTCTTGGGTCTGTTCGGCCGGTCCCAAGGGCTCGTTGCCTTTCTTCGAGGAAAAACTATGGACTGGGAACCGACCAAGACTCAAACATGGGCCGGTATGCCCGCGGTGCTCGTGCACCTAGGTACTAGCCGCTAGTGGGACCATCCCTTTCCACCCTTCGCTCTAAGGGTGCGCTAGAGTGGATGTGAACCCGTCGGCGGGCTAGCCTTTGAACTCCTAGTCCTAAATGGGCCGTAGGAGCATTTTCAGCTCTGTATCCCTCCTTACCTGCGACAATTCTTAGCCCATCAACGGGTAGAACCGTCATCTGGCATGTCCTTCGAGGGCACGACCAGAGATAGCGTGCGCATGATCTTCAAAGGGAGGTGACGTGACGTGGCCCAGCAGGTGCGTGAACCTAGGCGGACGGTTCGCCCTCCTGCCCCGCTCTGTCCTATAAATAGCGACCTCCCCCTTCACATTTCTGCACACCAAAACCACAGCCTTACCTTCTCCGTTTCTCCGCCGTCCCCATTCTGTTCTGCCGTGCTTGCTAATCCGCCACTAGAGCCCTAGATCTGTAACTTCCTCTTCTTCACCGCCGCCTTTGCTTCTTCGTGGCCGCCTCCATCCTCCATGGATTTGTGGTACCGCTCTGATGTTACCCATGCACGCATGGTGGGCCTCATCAAGCGTGGTCTTCTCCATGGGAGGACCGATGTGGTGGAGTGACTTGTGCCCGGCCGTGATGATGCACCGACACCGCCTGATGGCTACGTCGTCTCCTTTGTGCCCTTCCACGAGCGTGGACTCGTGGTTCCTCCCCACCCATTCTTCCAGGGTATGTTGTACCACTATCAGATTGAGCTGCAGCACTTGAACCCCAACAGGATCCATCACATCGTGGCCTTAATCATGATGTGCTAGGGGTACCTAGGGATCGAGCCCCACTTCAAGCTATGGAGATATTTCTTCTCCATCTCCTTGATCAAGAAGAAGGAGAGAGGCCGGGAGACCTTGGTGCTGATGGGATGCGTGGGCATCCACCTCCAAGGGTAGCTGACGGCCGAGTACATGCCCTGCCAGCTCTCTAGATCCAACAAGGGGTGGCACTCGCATTGATTCTACCTAAAGAATGACCCTGCCGCTCCCTTGCCGGTCTTCTCCAGTGCCTTGGTCAAAGAGGTACCATCGTCATGGCCATGGGGGCCACCCATCAAGGAGAAGAAGAGGATGCATGACCTCCTCAAGGCCATCATGTTCCTGAAGACCCATGGCCTCCACAGGGTCGGCATCATCGGGGGTATCACGCGAGGAGGGTGGCGCTGCTGATGGCGTGCCTCCTCCCGCTGTACGGGATGATGCCCAGCGCATAGCTCATCGAGACAACGCGTGCCCAGGGGCTGCTCTACAACAGCGTGGTTGCATGGTGCATTAAGGAGGCCATGGGGGAGGCCGACGCTGTGTTCCTGATCCCGGGCATCCTGTGATGCGGCCGAACACAGGCTTCATCGAGCTGCCGATGGGGTTAGTCTTCCGAGACTCTGTCGTGTCGCTGCCAGAGCATGCGGCCTTGAGGGCGGTGAACTATGCCACGGATGAACAAAGGAAGAAGAAGAAGGATGATGAGAAGAAGAAACAGTGGTCGAAGCAGCGAGCGAAGCAACAATGAGGGAAGCGGCGTCAAGGTTCGTCAAAAGAAGAGGATCAGGAAGAAGAGGAGGAGGATGATGATGGCTCTAGATCACCCATCACATGGGATGATCTGGCCGCTGGAGATGAGGACCTGCCTTCACCATAGGTGGGGCCCTTCTGTGGCATGCCACGGGGCAAGAGGGGGGGGACGCGCCCTCAGAGCTGGCGGAATCAAACTACCCCGCACCGTCCGGATCTTCAACGGTGGCCTCAGAACCAGTGAAATTAGGCCGCTTCGCCTTGTCTAGGCCTTCGACAGTGGCCCCGAAGCTAGTGGAAATAGCTCGCCCCGCTTCGTCTGAGCCCTCGGCGGCGCCTTCGAAGTCAGCGGGAGGCGACCGTTCTGATTCGTTCGAGCCCTCCGAGCCGAGAGAGGGCTTGAAGTGGCAACGTGCCGATGAGGAGTAGCCAGTGTCAAGCAAGCCGTCCCCAAAATATCCTCGCATGATGGCGTCAGGGTGAGTCAAGAGTTTTTTCATCCTTTTGTCCTAACGAATTTTTGCCATGAACTGACCGCCATGTCCCTTGCATTGTCGGAGGACGTGGGACTCTCCTGCAGCTCGGTCCAAAAACATCCTCCTCCGGCAAACGTGCTAGGAGCCGGCTGGTGTTGGGGCAGCCACGGCATCAACCGGGGAGGCGTAGCCGATGGCTATGTCCATGGGAGAGTAGGCAGAGGAGGGCGCATTCGGGGCGCTCATGGCGGGCGCGGCATGGCCAGTCATGTCCTCGATGTCGTAGGCGAAGGCGGTAGGGCCGGAGCCGTCGTCTGTGCTGGTGGCCGTGTCCGCGGTGGGGCAGACGGAAGGGGGCGCACCCAAGGCATCCTTCGTGGATGTGGCAATAGGGCAGGCCTCCGTGTCTGCATCACCTGCCCCCTCTATCGCTAGAGGAGCCGCTCTGGAGGAGCTACCACCGGAAGAGAGGTCGGCGCCACTTGAGGTTGGTGCGGGGATGTCTCGGTCTTTGTTCGGGTGGCTGCCCTCAATGAAGCAATAGAGGAGAGGGAATGGGGGAGCGTCCACATGGAGGTTGGGGACACGGTTTGCGCCTTGACCACCATGTTGAGCTTGATGCGCGACATTGTCGCCCCAGTTGGCCAGGTATGATATGACTGTGCTTCCGACCCTCATGTTCTCTTTCTGTGCCTCTAAGTTTTGTCTTCTTTCATAGATCCTTATGGCCCGCAGCCGGGAGAAGTCCCAGTTCCTTGCTGAGGAGACACGGCGGAGTGAGGGGCTAGCGGCACAGCTCACTGCCGCCTGTCAGGAGGTGGCTGAGCTTGCCCCTGCCACCCAGGAGGTGGCCGACCTCCAAGTCAGGGAGAAGGACGCTCGCGATGATGCCAACGAGGCCGAGGAGAAGCTCGCGGCCCTAATCGAGAGGGTATGCATGGATGCCGTGGAGGCCGAGCGGCTACAGAAGGAGCGGGATGATTTGCTTCAGGCCATAGAAGAGCTCTGCATGGGGATTGACCTAGCTTACCAGGAGAGCGCCGACGCTCAGCAACGGATCGACCACCTCAAGGATGAGCTTCTAGGGGAGAGGGACCTGAAGGTTGCAGCCAAGGGCGTGTCTTCCGGGCTCACCGTGGAGGTCAGTCAGCGCCAAGAAGAGGTCCAGCGCCTGGAGGCCGAGGTGACCCAGCAGCGCGATGACGTGCGTAGGCTTCGGGCAGATGTGAACGGTAAGTCTCCAGTTTCCCTTGTTGTCTTTCTCCCTAGAATTCGTGGTAAGCCTTTTGACACGGTCGGTACATGACTTGGGCAGGTCTCGATGACAAGCTCGGGGTGGAGGTGGTGAAGAGCCACGGCCTAGAGAAGGAGCTCAGTGAGATGAAGGACACCCTCCAGAAGGGGAGCAACAAACACGACAACATGCGCATGACTGTACAGCTGGTCTACGATGAGCTCGAGCTAGCCTCGAAGCAGGAGACAAGCTCGCTTGTGGTTCGCGCCACTCGGATCACGAACGGGGCACGTGATATGGCAAGGGGTGCGCTTCGTTTTGGCATTCACCGATCGTTCATGATCGCCCGTTCTCATTACGAGAACATCGATCTGGCGACGACGAGCCAAGGCTTTGCGCCTGTCTATACCGACGCCGAGCTGGACGACATCGAGAAGGTGGTGGCCCCCTAGCGCATGACCTTTCTGCCAAGATAGAAGATGAAATCATCCCCCCGATGGGTTAGTTTAGTCAGATAGGTCAAGCGGTGCATTTGTAATAAGCGGACAAGTTCCAACCCTCTTGTTTTATTTAAACAAGCTTGTTCTTTTATTTCAGTTGAACAAATTTGTTCTTTCTCCCTTTTTATGTGTAAAATGGTTAATGCGTTCCGACCCTTCCTATTGTTAAGACTATAGAGCTCGAGGTTTGGGCAAAAAACTCTGATCACGCTGGTAAGCAAGAGTGCCGTAGCCGCTGGGGTGTAGGTTTCTTGTAGTCCGACCAATTTTACTTAGCGTTCGTTTCCGCAAACCTTGCCTCTAGATTTTTCACATGAGAAAGGGTTGAGCATGGCGACTATTTTAGAATGGATATATATATACCCTTATTAGCCTCTGAGTGAGGCCTGACCCCTTGCCGTTGTCGGGGTCAGGTTTCACTAAAGATCGAGGAGACAATAGTGAACCTGGTAAGAGAAAGCGTTTTTTGTTTTAGAAACGTTATTCTTAGTTTTTGTACGTATCCCTCCCTAGGATCTGAGCCATCGTCCTGCCACCACGCATTCAGTCTCCTTGCTAGTCCAACTTCTCTCGAGCCCCCACATGTTGTAGGGGTCCGGTCGAGGGGTCCACTCATCTTTGTGATCGTCATCCCTCAAGCATTTTTTCGATAAAACAGAGGGGCTGAGCCGTGCCACATTTTTTCTCGATGGACGAAACATGGTGCTCGATGAGCTGTTAATGGGCTAGTCCAAGTGGGGCCCTGGCTTCCCATTCATGGGGTCTGGTATGGGTTACCTGGTGATCGACTCTAGATTCTTAGTGGCCAATCCATATAGTTCTCAGGTTCATTTGACCGGTCCCAAGGGCTCGTTGCCTTTCTTTGAGGAAAAACCATGGACTGGGAACCGACCAAGACTCGAACGTGGGCCAAGATGCCTGCAACGCTCGTGAGGCTGGGTAATGGCCGCTAGTGGGTCCATCCCTTTCCACCCCTCACTCAAAGGATGCCCCGGAGCGGCTGTGAACCCGTCGGAGGGCCAGCCTTCGAACTCCTAGGCCTGAATGGGCCGTAGGAGCATTTTCAGCTCCGTATCCCTCCTTACCTGTGATGGTTCTCATGCCTATCTACACCTACGCCGAGCTAGACGACATTGAGAAGGAGGTGGCCCTTCTGGCATAGGACTTACCTGTTGAGATAGAGGATGAGATCATCTCCCAAAAAATAGTTAGGTAGATAAGCCAGGCGGCAAACTTGTAATAAGTGGACAAACTCTTAAATTTCGTTATGGCCAAACAAATTTTTAGCTCTTCTCCCCCTTTTGTATAAAAAGGTTAATGCGTTCCGACCCTTTCCGTCGTTAAGGCTGTAAAGCTCAGGTGCGTAGGTTTCTTGCAGTCCGACCAATTTTACTCAGCGTTCATTTCCACAACCCTTGCTTCTAGATCTTAACGTGAGAATGTTTGCGGATAGATATACTCTTTAATGTGTTCTGACTCTTTCCGTAGTTAAGGCTAAAAAGCTCAGGGTGCGGGCAAAAAACTCTAATCACGCTGGTGAGCAAAAACACCATAGCCGCTGGGGCGTAGGTTTCTTGCGGTTCGACCAGTTTTACTTAGCGTTTGTTTCTGTAACCCTTGCTTCTATATCTTAACGTGAGAAAGGGTCGGGCATAGAGAATGTCTACTGGATAGATATGCTCTTATCAACCCCTAAGTGAGGCCCAACCCCTTGCCGTTGTTGGGGTCGGGTGTCACTAAAGATCGAGAAGACGATAGCGAAATCCGATAAGAGAAAGCGTGCATAGATTAAGGGTAAGAGCAATGTAGTTATTCAATGTTCCAGGCATTGATGAAGACTTCACCGTCGATGGTCTTGAGCTTATAGGTGCCCTGTCAGAGCACCTCTGTGACGACATATGGTCCCTCCCACAGCGAAGAGAGCTTGTGGCAATTCCTGTTGTTCTGGACGAGGTGGAGCACTAGGTCCCCGACATTGAAGGCCTGACCCCACACTTGATGACTGTGGTACTAGCGCAATGCTTGCTGGTACTTGGCCGAGCGGAGGAGGGCAACATCATGCGCTTCATCAAGCTGGTCCATGGCATCCTCGAGGGACGCCTCGGCTCCCTGTTCGTCATACGCCCTGACCCTTGGTGCTCCATAATCAAGGTTGGTCAGGAGGATAGCCTCAGAACCGTAGACCATGAAGAATGGTGTGTAGCCGGTGGCCTGGCTGGGGGTCTGAAGGATCAAGATGCCCAAAAAGGGGGGATGAATTGGGCTAATTCTAAATTTCTTTGCAATAATTAAATCCTATGGTTAGCCCAATTAACCCCTTGTGCCTAAAAAGTGTTTCTAGTTGTTCTACCGCATAAATGACTTGCAACCTAAGTTCCAATCCTACTCTAGCATGGCAATTCTATGAATTGTAAAGACAAGAATGGAATTGCTCAATGTAAATACTCAAAGGAAATACTCAAAGTAAATAGAGAAGGAGGAACGCGGCGATGTTTTGCCGAGGTATCGGAGAGTCGCCACTCCCCACTAGTCCTCGTTGGAGCACCCGCACAAGGGTGTAGCTCCCCTTGATCCGCACAAGGATCAAGTGCTCTCTACGGGTTGATTCTTCGACACTCCATCGCGGTGAATCACCCATAATCGCTCACAACTTGAGTTGGGTCATCCACAAGCTCTCCGGATGATCACCAAGCTCTCCAATCACCACCAAGCCATCTAGGTGATGGCGATCACCAAGAGTAACAAGCATGAACTCTCACTTGACCACAACAAGCCTAGGGAGAAGGGTGGATGCACACTTTGTTACTCTTGATCTCACTAATGAGGGCTCTCTTTGGGATTCTCAAATCTCAATCACCTCACTAGGACCTTGCTCTTCTTGGCACTCTCTAAGGCGTGTTTCAGCTGTTGGAATGAGCAAAAGTGACTCCACACACGAGTGGAGCTTCTATTTATAATATGGGCTGAAAAATGAACGGTTATGTGCCTCTGTGGGATGACCAGACGCTCCAGTCATATTGACCGGATGCTCCGGTCAGTACACCCCGAACTCCAGTGTTTACAGTGTGATTGGACGCTGCCAGCGTCCTGTCAGCACTGACCGGACATGTCCGATCGTGATTTTCCCTCTCTAGAACCTTACTGGAGTCGACCGGATGCTGGCTCTCAGCATCTGGTCACTCGACCTTCCAGCGTCCGGTCGCACCGAACAATTTCACCTCGGTCAAATGAACTAACCGGACCCTACGCCAGCGTCCGGTCACACCGAAGCCAGATTTCGGTCAGTATTTGACCCTCCATTCACTTCCAACTCTCGATCATATGTGAATGAAGTTTGCTCCAATGGATCTTAGGCATATGTAGGAGCTACCTAGCGCTAGTTTTAACAAGTGTGCACCACACCTAACTCACTAGACTCACCTAGGTTAAGCTACCCGTCCATACCCCCCTTAATAGTATGGCCAAAGGAGAAACAAAGTCCTAAACTACTCTAAGTGACTCTCCAACTCCAATCGACATTTAGAACTAGTCATCCTTAACCTTGTCGTCCATCCTTTGAAAACCAAAATGATTTCCATCGTAGGGGCATGACCACCATGATTGCCCAATCAATCTCCATTACTATGACCTAACTTAATTGCCTCTGCAAAACACACGTTAGTCATAGTAATCTTGTATTGTCATTAATCACCGAAATCCAACTAGGGGCCTAGATGCTTTCAATCTCCCCCTTTTTGGTGATTGATGACAATACCACCTCGAGTATGTGAAAGAGTTGAGGTTTTTAACATGCTTAGATCATATAAGCTTTTGTCAATAAGAACAAAGGTGTTAGTCAAGCTTATATGAACCAAGCCAACTTGATGTACTCAAAAGATATGAAATAAGCATGGGTACAAGTAATAAAGCTCATTTGCATCGGAGTAAAACACGAAGCAAAGGCAAATGAGCATAATACAAGTGATATGACATATAAATAATTCAAAGTAGAGAGCACACATGTCATATATCACGGTCACGTAGATATCACTATCACATATATATAGTTCAATGCATAAAGGTAAACACACGATGAATGCATAATAGTGTATCACACATAAAAAACTCCAAATGTAATATATAAGCTAATATAATAACTAAGCTCCCCGTGAATACGTCGCTCCCCCTGAATCTATCATACTCAATCCCTCTCCCCCTTTGGCATCAAACACCAAAACCTAAGGGTCGGTCGGCAGGGCTGTAGCAGACGAGCCGGGCACTGAGGTACGAGGAGCGAGCTAGAACTTGTCACCATCGTCATCTAATCCGGAGCTCTGAGCTGTCTGACCCTCTGAAGTAGGAAGTGATGCTGAAGCGGTCTGGGTCGGATCAGGTACTGGAGCTTCCTGTGACTCTAAAAGTACGACTAGAGTAGGCTCTGATGATGCCACTGAGGAAGGGAGCGTCTCTGTAGTCCCGGTGACTGGTGCAACAGAAGAAGGACCTAGGACATATAGATATGGAGGGGTAGGCATCCCTATCAACTCACTAAAGGAAGCACCAAGGCTCCCGGACACTGTGGTCTCTGGCACTAGCAGTGAAGGCATCTCATCTGGTGTAAAACCTGTCTGAAGCGGTGTGAACTGTGGAGCTGGCAGTGACGTAGCAAAATACTGGGACACCTGCTCTGTAGGAGAAGCAAACTGTGCTAGTGGCTGTCCCTGACTCTGAAGCCGACTAGGCTGTAACGCTAGAGTCATCGAGGTAGTGGCAGTCTGACCAAGCTAGGGCGAAGGCTATGATGGTGGAGCCCCAATAGCAGTCACAACATGCTGTATAAATCCAAGAAGCTGCTGCTGCATTAGGATCTGCTGCTGATGCATGGCCTGCTGCTGCTGCTGTAGAGCCTGTGTCTGCTAATATATAGCTAGCTGCTGCTGCTGGATCTGCTGCTGCTAGCGCTGGAACTCATCCTGCCGAGTCTGGAACTGAGCAAATGTAGCAGCTGTCTCCTGAGCTTGGCATGCCTGGTCCTACCTCATCTGCTCAAGTATAGCCAAGAGAGTAGGGTTAGTCTACGGGGTAGGTGGCGCTGAACTGGAGCTGCCGGCCTCATGATCATGTCGCTGAGGAGGCATCCGAGGGACTGGCTGGTAGTCATCGTCAGAACTGTCACTGGGGTCGCTCACGACTACTCCCTCCTGCTGAGCTAGCCCCTCCTCCTCAGTAGCTGCTATGCCCCTGATAATATCGTCCTAGTGGGCTATAGACTCTGGCACCTCAGGACGTCAGCATGGCTGACTAGGTGCTGTAGGTGTACTGTGCCTAATCATCTATGTCATGTTATAGGCTGGAAACTCTGTGGTGGCACCACTATACTCAGCAAGCATCTCTAGCGGCCTCACTGTGACTGCTCTATGGATAAGCCATGTGATCCAATGAGCATAAGGCAGCTGCCTGTGTCCTCTGAAGCCCTCAGTTATAGTGTCCATCTCTGACATAAGAAGATCCCAAATATCAAAAACTGTCGGCTATATCAGAGAGTTGAGAAGCCACAACTATATGCGAGTCAATCCCTCACGATATCCCATCCTTGGTAGCAATGTCCTCCTCATAATGGCCTCAAGTACACGAGCAGTGGGAGTGAGATCACTGGGGTTTCTCCTTTACCCTTCACCAAAAGGCTCCTTGAAGTAGTGGTGGACAAGATCTGTAGGGGGCACATTACCGCCATGAGGGCGTCTAGGAGGCTCTGTCTGTCCATAGCATACCCCATGAAGTCTGACAGGCTGCTCCTGAAGTCTGACTATCTCCCTAGCCCTAGTACTCGTTAACCGTAATCTCTGCCTCTGAATGCAAAGTGTATGAAGTTATGGTGCGGATCAATAAAGAGAGAAGCATAGAACTAACGAACCCAAGATGGAACATATAATCCTGTCTGACCAATCAAATCTGTCAGCCCCGGCAGATATGCAAGGTAGGGGCGAATGTGCTCTCCAGCTGCTGCAACAATAGCGTCATTGTGACACACTCTCTGAGATCTGAAAATTGCTCCACTGTTGAGATAGGCATTATAGAAGTCCTCCTGTAGTGGAGTGTAGAAGTCCTCTGAAGCTCTCTCATCCCTCCTCAGGGGAAACCACACCTCAAAGTCCACGAACCTCAGCTGTTGTACCTGCTTGGCCGTGGCAGCCCTCAAGTCAAGATGGGTCACTGGAGGCGGACCCTGTGGTCTGGGCGGTGGACGAGAACCCCTCCGCTGAGTATCTGCTCTTGGTGTGACTAGGGCACGGGTATGACCAGAGCGGCGTAACTGTGGCTGTGGTGCCTGCTCTACCTGTTGTCCCTCCTAACCCTCCTGAGTCTGCTCTGTCGTCTCTACTGTCTGGGGCTGCTATTGTGGCTCCTGCTGGGGCTGAGGCTCCTCAATAGCAAGATGCCATCCTGCCATCATGACAGTCCCAGCTGAACCACCATGAAGACGCTCAATACGCTCAAGTCGACCTTCGCCTCTAGAGACAGATGATCTGCAATAACAACTCCACTGTGAGTACCTCCTCTCTCAGCACGCTCTGCGGCCTCAGCAACTGCAGCTGGTCTGGCTGTCTCTGCATCAGGGTACTTGCGCTTCTTTGATGCAACCTTCTTCATCGCCTTGCCTTTAGGATCTACAGGCAAGCAAGGTGGATGCCTCGGATCCTCATCTCCTGGACCACCACCGATATTCTTCGTGCGAGCCATCTGATGAATATGAAGAGAATCAACTGCCACTAACAAGAAACAACTACCTCTAACACTTTTGAGGCTTGGCCTTGTTCCATACTCATGAGTTTGGCTCTGAGTTAACTAACAACTGCCACTGACACCTCAACGGCACCGACTCGCTGCACGATGGAATAGATAGGATATACAAATAAATACAGTATATCTAATAGATGCGAACCCTAGGAAGCAAGCAATTTAGGTACGAAATTGAAACGTGGGCATGCTACAAGACGAACCGGTGATCCAAAAAGAAGAGAAGCAACCCATGGGAAACCATCGACTCGGCTAGGGTTAGGGTTCTGACTCGACGAAGATCGGTGATGCAAAGTGATGAATCGACGGCGAGGATTTTTAGTGGAGGAACTGGCGAGGATGCAAGGCACTATAGAGGCTTGCTCGGCGGTGGAACTAGGGCATAATGGTGCTGCTGGAGCAGGGCAAGCATGGTGAGGGCGGCGCTGAAGCACGGTGAGGGCGCGGGCCGAGCTTGCGCGGGATGCGGCAGCTAGGGCACGACGCGGCTCGGGGAGGCGCTGGCGGTGCGGGAGCGTGCTGGCTTGGCACGAGCATGGCTTGGCTGGGAGGCACGCGAGAGAGACGGTGGTGGAGCTGGGCAGCGCGGTGTGGGACTACGGCGGTGGAGGCGAAAATGGCGGCGCTCGGGTTAGGGCACAGGTGAACGGCGATGTCGGCGGTGGTTTAGGTCAAAACCCCGGCGCTTGATTAAATAAGGTGCCCCCACAAGTTAGAAAAGGAAACAAAGAAAAGAAACCTGATGCCACATGATTTCTACTGACCGGACGCTCCGGTGGTAGCGACCGGACGCTACCACCCAGCGTCCAGTCGATTCCAGAGAGGTCCAAAACCTCTGGAATCATGACCGGACGTGTCCGGTGGACACCGACCTGACGCAGCCAGAGTCCGGTCACCTAACCTTGATGCCTTCATGATTGACCAGACGCTAAAGCTCCTCCTGACCGGACTCTAGGAAATCACTATTCCAGCATCTAGTCACTCCTTCGCAGCAAGTTCACCTCCTATGAACTGACCAGACACTGGACATCAGAGTCCGGTGCAGCGTCCGATCACTCCTTCTTCGCGAATCTTCAAAAATCTTCGTGCTGCCTGTTCCCAATCAAGTCCCAACTCAAATAAGATCCAAATAAACACCAATTGGGACTGATGTGAGTGACATCTCTCAAACCCTCAAGTTTTTCAAAATATTTTGCCTTAGGCTATAATTATTTTTAAGAAAATAGGCAAACAAGAGGGCAAAATAAGATAAACGACAAAACAACATTCATGCATATGCAATACTTGAAAGTAAATCTAGTTGCTTGTCAAGTTTGATCCAAGGTTAAGCTTCTTCACACACTTTTCGATGGTTATCTTAACCATGTTAGACAAGCCCTGTGTGCATTGCCACAAAATAAACATGTAGTATATTACAATGCAATGCAAGGGACAACACAAGCTCATCTTTTAGTGAAGTTACTAAAATCAAGCACATTGAGCTTATTCCGCAAACGATAAAACGTTGCCTCATCTAGTGGCTTAGTGAAGATATCCGCCAATTGATCCTCGGTCCTTACACCTTCTAGTGATATATCATTTTTAGCAACATAATCTCTAAGAAAGTGATGACGAATATCTATGTGCTTAGTGCGTGAGTGTTGAACTGGATTATTTGCAAGTTTTACCGCACTTTCATTGTCACACAAAAGAGGTACTTTTTCTAGAACTACACCATAGTCTAGCAAAGTTTGTTTCATATAAAGTATTTGTGCACAATAAGCACCTGCGGCAATGTATTCCGCTTCGGCGGTGGACAAAGCCACACTATTTTGTTTCTTGGAGGACCAAGACACAAGTGATCTACCAAGCAAATGGCACCCTCCGGATATGTTTTTTCTATCAACTTTGCAACCGGCATAATCCGAATCGGAATAGCCAACTAATTCAAATATAGCTCCTTTGGGATACCAAAGGCCAATGCTTGGTGTGTGCTTAAGATACTTAAGGATTCTTTTTATGACAATTAAATATGATTCCATAGGCTTAGCTTGAAACCTAGCACACATACACACACTAAACATGATGTCGGGCCTAGATGCGGTTAAATATAACAAGCTACCAATCATAGAACGGTAGAGAGTTTGATCAACCGTGTTACCTCCCTCATCTAGGTTGAGATGTCTATTAGTTGGTATTGGTGTCTTGATTGGCTTACATTCATCCATCTTGAATCTCTTGAGAAGATCTTTTGTGTATTTCTCTTGAGAGATGAAGATCCCTTCTCTCATTTGCTTGACTTGAAAACCAAGAAAGAATGTAAGCTCACCAATCATGGACATCTCGAACTCCGTCGACATCAATTCACCAAATTCTTTGCAAGAATCTTCATTTGATGACCCAAAGATGATATCATCAACATACACTTGACAAATAAAGATATGTCCATCAAGCTTCTTGATGAATAGTGTGGTATCGACCTTCCCAATGGTGAAGCCCTTCTCAATGAGGAAGTTCCGAAGGTGCTCATACCAAGCTCTTGGGGCTTGCTTAAGCTCATATAACGCCTTGGACAACCTATAAACATGATTAGGATATCTAGGGTCTTCAAACCCGGGAGGTTGATCAACATAGACTAGTTCATTAATAAAGCCATTTAAAAATGCACTTTTCACATCCATTTGATATAATTTCATTTCATGATGCGATGCATATGCAAGGAGGATACGAATGGCTTCTAGCCTTGCAACCGGTGCAAAGGTCTCTCCAAAATCCAAACCTTCAACTTGAGAGAACCCCTTTGCAACTAGTCTTGCCTTGTTCCTCACAACAACACCTTGATCATCTTGCTTGTTTCGAAACACCCACTTTGTTCCAATGACTCTTGCACCTTTTGGTCTTTCTTCAAGAGTCCAAACTTCATTGTGGGTGAAGTTGTTCAACTCTTCATGCATGGCATTGATCCAATCCGGATCTTGAAGAGCTTCTTCTACCTTGATAGGCTCAAAGCAAGAGACAAAAGAGTGAGGAGCAATAAATGAAGCAAGTTTTTGTGAGCGTGTCATCACTCCCTTTGATGGACTCCCTATGATGAGATCTTGTGGATGATCTTGTAGTAGAGGTGTGTTTCTTCTATTGACCACTTGAGGAGGAGGTTGTGGAGCATCAACATCTTGTGCTTTGTATCACCATTTGCTCATGGGAGACATGAGTATCTTCATTTTCTACTCTCCCATCTTTTTCACCATCTTGTGGCACATTTGATGAAGAGGGTGGATCAATCATTTGTGCATCATCTTCATCATCTTTAGGCTTGATGTCTCCAACCGGAATGTTCTTCATAGCCTCCATCAATGGTTCATCACCTACATCATCAAGACTCTCATGTGCTCCTTGGGAGCCGTTAGATTCATCAAATTCCACATCATATGTTTCTTCAACCAAGCCGGTGGCATGATTAAATACTCTATATGCTTTGGACTTTGATGAGTAACCAACAAGAAAACCAATATCACAACGTCTTTAGAACTTCCCTAGGTGTTGCCACTTCTTGTAGATGTAGCATTTGCAACCAAACACCCTAAAGAAGGAGATGTCCGGCTTCTTCCCATTGAGCAACTCATAAGGTGTCTTGCCAAGCAACTTTTGAAAGAATAGGCGGTTTGATGCATAGCATGTGGTGTTGATTGCTTCCACCCATAGAGCTTCGGAGATGTTGTACTCATTAAGCATAGTTCTTGCAAGAGTGATCAATGTCCGGTTCTTCCTCTCAACTACACCATTTTGTTGAGGAGTATATGTTGCGGAGACTTCATGTTTTATTCCAACTTCATCACAATAGGCTTCTATGTTTGTGTTATCAAATTCTATGCCGTTGTCACTTCTTATCTTCTTGAGCTTCACTTCAAATTCATTTTGGGCTCTCTTGGCAAACTTCTTGAAGCAAGATGCAACTTTGGATTTGTCATAAAGAAAGAATACCCATGTATACCTTGAATAGTCATCAATAATCATAAGACAATAAAGATTTTCTCCCAAACTCTTGTATGTTGTTGGTCCAAATAAGTCCATGTGAAGGAGTTCTAGCACTCTTGTGGTTGATATGAAAGCTTTGGTTGGCTAAGTATTTGCAACTTGCTTGCCGGCTTGACATGCACTACAAAGCTTGTCCTTCTCACACTTCACATCCTTTAACCCTCTCACCAAATCATTCTTCATTAGCTTCTTGAGTGAGCTCATCCCAACATGAGCAAGTCTTCTATGCCATAGCCACCCAAGTGTTGTTTTAGTGAATAGGCAAGTCTTCAAGTTTGTAGCTTCGGAGTTGAAGTCCACTAGATATAGGTTGTTGTATCTAAATCCTTTGAATATCACTTGTTCATCATCCTTCTTAGATACAACTTCCTTCTCGGTAAACAAGCATTGGAAGCCAAGGTCATATAATTGTCCAACGGATAGCAAGTTGAAGCTCAATGAAGCAATATATAGCACATTTGAGATTGAATGATCATTTGATATTGCCACTTTGCCCAATCCTTTAACCTTGCCCTTTGAATTATCCCCAAATGTGATTCTTTATTGTCCATCTACTTCTTCATCTAGTGAGGTGAACATACGAGGATCACCGGTCATATGTTGTGTGCAATCACTATCAATAACCCAATGACTTCCACCAGTCTTGTAGTTCACCTTTCGTTCACCTTTAGCCATAAGGCATAGGTGTGTAGAGGATGATGGCGGTGGTGGCGGCAAAGATGATGAAGAGTCAATAACAATAGCAGCCACATTCTCATCGTCACTATCATCATTGGATGATCCACTAGATGAATCAATGTCCGTGAGCCAATCACCGACGATATAAGCATTTCCACTCTTCTTCTTCTTGTGGAAGTCCTTCTTGCCATCTCTTTTCTTGTATGGCTTGTTCTTTTTCTTCTTATCTTCATCTTCATTGCTTGAGTCATCTTTCTTGCCCTTGTTCTTGCTCTTGAACTTGTCCTTCTTGGGCTTTGTGCATTGGTGAGCTAGATGACCAAATTCGCCACAATTGTAGCAATCCATCTCGGAGATTGGCTTTCTTCTTGAGCTAGTGAAGAACTTCTTCTTCTTGCCATCAAATTTGATGCCACTCTTGTTGAGCTTCTTTAGCATCTTGGTGGTCTTCTTCACCATGAGTGCAAGGCTTTCATCATCATCTTCATCATCACTTGAGCTCTCATACTCAAGCCTTGCTTTGCCCTTTTCTTGGCTAGCTTTGAATGCTAAATCTTTTTCTTTCTTCTTTGTAGAGGATGAGCCATCTTGAGGTGTGATGTGCATGTACATCTCATGAGCATTGATCTTTCCCAAGATTTGTGTCGGTGTAGCGGTGGAAAGATCACCTTGATGTAGCACGGTCACAATATGCCCATATTTGTCAATGGGGAGGACACTCAAGATTTTTCTTACAACATCGGATGGTTGCATTTGAGTGAGTCTAAGCCCATTGACTTCCTCTACAAGAACATTCAAACGTGAATACATTTCATTAGCACATTCTTTAGGAAGCATTTCAAAAGAGTTGAGCTTTTTCATGACAAGATGATAGCATTCCTCACGCTCACTCTTTGTTCCCTCATAGCGCGCACAAACGTCCGATCATAGTGCATGGGCGTCTTTGTGGTTCCTCACCCGGTTGAACACATCTTTACAGAGGCCTCTAAATATGGTGTTTCTAGCCTTTTCATTCCATTTTTCCTAGTTCAACTCATCGCCTTGTGGGTGTGCGGCATCCCGAGGTTTTGGGAAACCTTGTGAGGTGGATCTAAGTATTCCAACATCTAGAGCTTCTAGATACGCCTCCATATGAATTTTCCAATAAGGAAAATCGTCCCCCTGAAAGATAGGAGGTGGTCCATCCCCGTGAGACATCTTTCACTAGGCGGTTAAGCCTAAATATGTGAGCACAAGGCTCCGATACCAATTGAAAGGATCAAGATGTCCAAGAGGGGGGTGAATTAGGATAATTCTAAATTTCTTTGCAATAATTAAATCCTACGGTTAGCCCAATTAACCCCTTGTGCCTAAAAAGTGTTTCTAGTTGTTCTACCGCACAAATGACTTGCAACCTAAGTTCCAATCCTACTCTAGCATGGCAATTCTATGAATTGTAAAGACAAGAATTGAATTGCTCAATGTAAAAACTCAAAGTAATTACTCAAAGGAAATACTCAAAGTAAATGCTCAAAGTAAATAGAGAAGGAGGAACACGCGATGTTTTGCTGAGGTATCGGAGAGTCGCCACTCCCCACTAGTCCTCATTGGAGCACCCACGCAAGGGTGTAGCTCCCCCTTGATCCGCACAAGAATCAAGTGCTCTCTACGGGTTGATTCTTCGACACTCCGTCGTGGTGAATCACCCACAACTGCTCACAACTTGAGTTGGGTCATCCACAAGCTCTTCGAATGATCACCAAGCTCTCCAATCACCACCAAGCCGTCTAGGTGATGGCGATCACCAAGAGTAACAAGCATGAACTCTCACTTGACCACGACAAGCCTAGGGAGAAGGGTGGATGCACACTTTGCTACTCTTGATCTCACTAATGAGGGCTCTCTTTGGGATTCTCAAATCTCAATCACCTCTCTAGGACCTTGCTCTTCTTGGCACTCTCTAAGGTGTGTTTCAGTTGTTGGAATGAGCAAAAGTGACTCCACACACGAGTGGAGCTTCTATTTATAACATGGATTGAAAAACGAACCGTTATGTGCCTTTGCGGGGTGATCGGACGCTCCGATCATGTTGACCGGACGCTCCGGTCAGTACACCCTAAACTCTAGTGTTTACAGTGTGATCGGACGCTGCCAACGTCTGATCAGCACTGACCGGACGCGTCCGGTCGTAATTTTCCCTCTCTGGAACCTTACTGGAGTCGACCGGACGCTGGCTCTCAGCGTTCGGTCACTCGACCTTCCAGCGTTCGGTCGCACCGAACAATTTCAGCTCGGTCAAATGAACTAACTGGACCCTGCGCCAGCGTCCGGTCACATCGAAGCCAGCGTCCGGTCAGTATTTGACCCTCCATTCACTTCCAACTCTCGATCATATGTGAATGAAGTTTGCTCCAATGGATCTTAGGCATATGTAGGAGCTACCTAGCGCTAGTTTTAACAAGTGTGCACCACACCTAACTCACTAGACTCACCTAGGTCAAGCTACCCGTCCATACCCCCCTTAATAGTATGGCCAAAGGAGAAACAAAGTCCTAAACTACTCTAAGTGACTCTCCAACTCCAATCGACACTTAGAACTAGTCATCCTTAACCTTGTCGTCCATCCTTTGAAAACCAAAACGATTTCCATCGTAGGGGCATGACCACCATGATTGCCCAATCGATCTCCATTACCATGACCTAACTTAATTGCCTCTGCAAAACACACGTTAGTCATAGTAATCTTGTATTGTCATTAATCACCGAAATCCAACTAGGGGCCTAGATGCTTTCAGGGTCATCCTCAGGCTCCAGAGCACCATGAGAAGCTCCACAACCCATCGTCTACCAAATTTTTTCAACTAGTTGAAGATCCTAGGCTTGAGGCCTTGTAGGACCATGCCATTCGAGTGCTCGACCTGCCCATTCATGCGGGGGTGTGCCACGGCGGCCCAATCGACGTGGATGTGGTATTTATCACAGAATCGGAGGAACTTTTTCTCAGTGAACTGCGTGCCGTTGTCTGTGATAATGGAGTTCGGGACTCCAAAGCAATGGACGATATCAAGGATGAACAGCATGGCTTGCTCGAACTTGATTATGGAGATAGGTCGAGCCTCTATCCACTTTGTAAACTTGTCTACGGTGACAAGCAAGTGCGTATAGCACTCGGGCACCCTCTTGAGAGGTCCGACCAGATCAACCCCCAGACCATGAATGACCACGTGATGGGGATCATTTGGAGTGCTTGGGCCGGCAGGTGGGTATACCGAGCATAGTATTGACACCCTTCATAGGCGTGCACAATCTATTCAGCATCGGCTACTGCGGTCGACCAGTAGAAGCCTTGTTGGAATGCATTTTCGACCAGGGTCCTAGGTGCAACATGGTGCCCACAAACCCCACCGTGGATATCACTTAGCAACTACTTCCCTTGTTTGATGGGGATGTAGCACTGTAGGATCCCGGTGTGGCTTTGCATGTAGAGGTCACCCTCAATAATGACAAAGGACTTGGCGCGACACGTGAGCCGCCGAGCCTCTATTTTGTCCATCATCAGCACCTCACGGAGGAGGTAGTCGAGGTAAGGCATCCTTTAGTTGGCTAGAGGGTCGGGCTTTATCGCTGGATCCTCGTCAAGCTCCATGACTTCGGGGTCGGATGGAGCCGATGGCTGGTTAGCCCTTGAGCCCAGGGCAAGTGGCCCATCACCGGTCTATTTCGGCTCCTCGTAGCGGACCGGGGGCTTGTACTGATCGCTGGTGAAGATGCCCATCGGCACCGGCTCTTGGCCGGACGCCATTTTCACCAGCGTGTCAACCGCCTCTTTGAGATGCCTCGAGATGTGATTGAGCTCGAGACCATCAAACTTGTCCTCCAGCTGGCGGACTTCTCGGCAATACGTAGCCATCTTAGCATTGTGGCAGCTTGAGTCCTTCATGACTTGGTCGATGACCAGCTAGGAGTCGCCCTAGACGTCAAGCCATAGGATACCCAACTCGATTGTGATGCACAGGCCATTGATGAGTGCCTCATACTCGGCCATATTGTTGGAGGAGGGGAAATGGATGCGAACCATGTACCTCATGCGTAACCCGAGGGGCAAAGCAAAGACCAGCCCCATGTCGGCACCTTTCTTCATCAGCGATCCATCAAAGTACATCGTCCATCACTTTGGTCGATCCATCAATTTGGATCTCGATCCATCGTCCAAGACTTGGGACATGATGGTTGATCGAGGGGCATATGAAATGCCTTGACCCATAGTGGCATTTGGATCTCGATCCACTTTTGGACAACCTGAAAAGGACATCATGATCACTTGGGACATGATGGCACAACTCCTCTTGATAAGGATGGCATATGAAATGCCTTGACCCATCACCTCGCTAATGAAGTGCCCACTTTTGAGGGCGTGATTCTTCGCTTACCTGTGACATCCTAGTTTTGGACAACCTCACCGAGGGGGAAGGACATCATGATCGCTTGACCTTGTTAAGTGCCTCCTAGGCCTCGACGTCCATTCAGCGGTGGCACTTCTTGAACTTCCTCTTGGCGTGATAAGGATGGCATACACTGCAGAGTTTTTGGATTTAGTCCCGGTCACGAGAGCAAGCATCCGGAATCCTTTAGTCCCGGGTCAGAACCGGGACTAAAGGGGACAAGACCTCGCTAATGAAGTTTTTAGTCCCGTTGGTAACCCCAACCGGACTAAAGCCGCATTTTTAATTGATGATTCGTTTTGGTTTTGAATACGAGGAATATACGCGCTTATAATGTTCAACATTTTATATAAACTATAGTACGAAAGTACTAAGGACCTTTAGTCAAGGATCAGTCTTACGAGCAAGCGAGGTGGTGCTAATAGGTGGATCTTTCCAAAGATATTATGCGATCTTGCGTCTTCGGGCGCCGCCCTTCGCTCTACCTCCCGACTAAAGACCTTTAGTCTCGGTGATAATACCAAATGGGACTAAAGGTACTAAATGTATGTCCCGCTGGCCAGCACTAAAGGTCTTCGAGTAAATGCAAGCGGGACTAAAGCTCCAAGGTAAATCGGTTGGGGGCAGGTACTAGGATCGGACTAAAAGTTCAAGGCCATCACTCGTAAATGCAAGCAGTTAAAAGTTCGATCTTGGTCATCTCGTAAATGCAAGCGGTACAAGAAAGCACCGGGACTAAAAGTTCAGTTAGTCATCGCCTAAAGCCTAGGCACTAAAACTTAGAGGACGTCCTCCATTCAAAGCGGTTGGTGTCTCCAACCGGGACTTCTCTGAAGATGATGCAAGAGTCATGGGAGGGGTCCCGGTTGAGACACCAACCGGGACTAAAGGCTAGTCCCGGCGCAAAAATGCCGGGACTAAAGCCAAATTTCGAAGTGGATTAAAAGTCGTTTCTCTACTAGTGCACCCTATAACTCATTGTACCCCCTTTATGTTCTAAATCGGGCCCATCCTCATGATGGCCAAGATCTTCTCTGGGTTGGCTTCGATGCTATGCTTGGAGACGATAAAACCCAACAGCATATCCCTTGGGACCCCGAAAACATACTTCTCAAGGTTGAGTTTGATGCCATTTGCTCGGAGTTTCGTGAAGGTCTGCTCTAGGTCGTCTACGAGCTGGTCAACGCGTTTAGACTTGACCACGATGTCGTCGACGTAGGCCTCGATGGTCTACCCGATGAGATCCCCGAAACACTTGAGCATGCAGTGTTGGTACGTAGCCCCTGCGTTCTTCAGGCCAAACAGCATTATGACATAGCAGAATAATCCGAATGGGGTGATGAAACATGTCATGAGTTGGTCGGACTCTTTCGTCGTGATTTGATGGTACCTAGAGTACGCATCAAGGAAGCAAAGGGTTTCACACCCTGAGGTTGAGTTGACTACTTGGTCTATGCGTGGCAAAGGAAATGGATCCTTTGAACACGCTTTGTTGAGACCCGTGTTGTCAACACATATTCTCCATTTCCCACTTTTGTTCGTACAAGAATGGGATTGGCTAACCACTTGGGGTGGTATACTTCCTTGATGAACCTAGCCGCTAAAAGCTTTGCAATCTCCTCGCCGATGGCCCTGCTGTTTCTCCTCATCGAAGCAACATAGGCGCTGCTTCAACGGCCTGGAGCATAGCCTAATCTTCAAGGCATGCTCGATGACTTCTCTCAGAATGCTTGGCATGTCCGAGGGTTTTCACGCAAAGATGTCTCTGTTGGCGCGAGGAAGTCGACGAGCGCGCTTTCCTATTTGGAGGAAAGTGTGGTGCCGATGCGCACCACTTTGTCCTCGGAGCCACTAGGGTCTATGAGGACCTCCTTGGTGCCGTCTATAGGCTTGAAAGACCCAGCCAACCGCTTGGGGTCGGGCGCTTCTTCAATGACCTCCTCCCTGATGGCCTCAAGCTCATTAGAGGTGACAATTGCCGCTGTGTGTTTGCAACACTCGACCTCGCACTCGTAGGAGCGCTAGGAGGTGCCAATGGTGATGACCTCGCATGGACGTGGCATCTTCAACTTCAGATAGGTGTAGTTGGGGACGGCCATGAACTTCGCATAGTATGGACGTCCCAGGATGGCGTGGTAGGTCCTGTGGAACCCGACCACCTCGAAGGTAAGGGTCTTCGTCCTATAATTGGTCGGATTCCTGAAGGTGATGGGCAGATCGATCTGCCCAAGTGGTACGGCCTGCTTTCCAGGCACGATGCCGTGGAAAGGTGCCTCGGTCGGCCGGATGCGCTATTGGTCGATGCCCATGGCGTCGAGCGTTTTAGTGTACATGATGTTGAGGCCGCTGCCTGCATCCATCAGCACCTTGGTGAGCCACTTCGTGCCGATGATCGAGTCGACCACGAGCGGGTATCTTCCCGGCTACGGGATGCTTTTCGGGTGGTCGGTCCGATCAAAGGTTATGGCGGACTCTGACCATTGGAGGAAGGAAGGCGCGGCTGGCTTGGCCGTATAGACATCACGGCGCGCAAGCTTCTGGCGGTGCTTGGAGTTGTAGGCCGCTGACCCTCCGAAGATCATGAGGCAGCCATCCAGCATCGGAAATCCACTGTCCTTCCCTTCGGTGTCGTCTGCGGCCGTCTTGGGCTCCTTCCTATGCTCCCCTTGTTGGAGCCTCCGGACAAGAACCGCTTCATGAGGACACAGTCCTTGTATAGGTTCTTGACGGGGAAAGCATGGTTCAGGCATGGCCCTTCGAGCAGCTTCTCAAAGTGGTTTGGGGTACCCACGGCGGGCTTCCGACCCCCCTTGCGGTCGGCAGTGGCCACGAGCAAGCCCTCAAGCCGCTGCTTGTTCTTCTTCTTGTTGGGGTGGTTGGAGGCGCCTTTGCCGACGTCCTCATCCCGCTTTGCCTTTCCCTTGGGGTGGTCGAAAATCACCCCGACCGCCTCCTCACCCGAGGCATGGCTGGTGGCGATGTCAAGGAGCTTCTTGGTGGTTCGCAGGCCATTACGTCCCAGCTTGTGAACCAAGGACTTGTAGGTGGTCCCAGACAGGAAAGCTCCTATGATGTCGGCGTCGGCGATGTCGGGCAGCTCATTGCACTACCGGGAGAAGCACCGGATGTACCCATAAAAAGTTTCCTTGGAGTTCTATTAGCAGTTTTTTAGATCCCATGGGTTCCCAGGATGCACGTATGTACCCTAGAAGTTTCCCACAAATATCTCTTTTAGGTCCGCCCAACTTTGGATTCAGTTGGGCAGAAGGTGTTCCAACCACGTTCGTGCCGAATCGGTTAGGAACAATGGAAGGTTATGGATAATCAAATTGTCACTATCCGCTCCACCAGCTTGGTAAGCAAGCCAATAATCCTCGAGCCATAGTCCAGGGTTTGTTTCCTCAGAGTATTTCGTGATGTTGGTCGGTGGTCTGTACCGCGGTGGGAAGACATCGTTGAGGATGTGTCGGCCAAAGGCCTAAGGTCCCGGCAAGTCGGGGCTCAGGCTTCGGTCCTCACCGTTGTCGTAGCGTCCGCGTTGATGAGGGTGGTAGCCACTGCTAGCCTCCTCCCTCTCATCGCTGCGGGCACGCCTACGGGCATCCAGGGTGTTCCACGCGTCACGATGGAGGCCGAGACGCTCATTCACCGGGGCCACGGCGTGCGGCCTACTGCCTCGCTGCGCCTGGTGGACTAACACATCGAGTCGCTCTAAGGGCACGCGCTGGCTGGCGTCGAGCTCGCGTCGTCGGAACAGCGAGTAGCGTGCGAATCTCACGATGGGACCGACGATCCTCGGGTGTCGCGGGCCCTAGAACCCATGGAGCAAGGTCGTCATGGCAACGATGTTCTGGCTTGCCCGAGTGAAGTGTGGGAGGGCTTCGTCGTCCTCGATGATCCTTCGATTCACATCGTGGGCCACGACGCGCGCACGCCCACCGTCTCCATGGCGCTCGAGCTCTGCGCGTTCCTGCTCGAGCTGGAGTCATGCTTCTTCGAGCTCTTGGTGTCGTGCCCTTAGCTACTCTACCCATAGGCGAGGCGGGGTCCCTACATCCCCCTCGACCTCGTCATCGAGGTCTTCTGTTGGGGTAGCCCCTCCCTCGTGGATGCTTTCGATGTATCCTTCGAGGGTACCTTCCATGAAACATTCTTCCGAGGGGGGATGGATCCCCTTGCTAGAGTCAGAGTCGTAGGGCAACTTCGATTCTCCCGCGAGAGGTCGTGGAAAGATTCCACGATGTATTGGGGCGTGCGCTGCACCACAAGGTGGCCAACGGTCTCTGCGGCGTTGCGTAGACTGAACGGGAGCGCTGTCGGGGTGCTCTAGATGATGTAATCTGGGGAGAGCGGCTCTCCTCCGGCAAGCTACGTAATGACGTTGGCGAACAAGAAGGTGAGGCGGCGCAGGTCCTACCGAGATGGTCGGGGTCCTAGGAAGGCACCGAGCTGGCGCTCTAGCCTCCCATAATCGAAACCGAGGAGCTGGTCGCTCCAAGGGGCGCGGGCCTCTAGTGCGTGTAGCTGCAGCTCCTCAAGTGCCTCGGCGATCGCATCGAGGCCAGCGGAGTGGAGAGGCTGGACAGTGGTGGGAACCTGCGCCAACTCTCCCTCTGTCGTAACGATGAAGTCCAGGTTCCCGAAGCACACGTGCGCACTAGGAACCTAGCTGACGCCATGACTAGCCATCCGAGGCCTGATGTGGACGTCGAGACGCGTAAAAAGCCCCTACCTGGCGCGCCAACTATCGGTGTTTTCGGACCACCGATGAGTAAATTTGTATTTGCACGTCTGGCTCGGATGGTGTGCTCGGAGGATACAAGGTTTTATACTGGTTCGAGCGGAATGTCCCTACGTCCAGTTCGCTGTTGCTCGTGTTACCGACACTTGGTTTGCAGTAGGGGTTACAAACAGGCGACAGAGGGAGAGGATCCCAAGTCTCTGTGGAATGAGTGAACGGGTGCTGAGAGCTCGCTTGCCGCCCAGTCGTGTGCTCATGTCGTGCTCTTGTGTTTTTTATCCCCCGTGTCGAGATCTCGATCCATGGGGCGCCCTGCTTCTCCTTTTATAGGCGAAGGGAAAGCGCGGGTTACAGAGGAGAAAAAGGAGAAGAACGAGTGAGAGAAGAAGGCTTCCAGGGTTGCCGGGTCCTTCTTCTCCTTCATGCGGGTCCCGCCGATCCTATAGATGTCAATAGGGACGGCTCCATGTCGCGGCCCTGTTCGTCACTGGTGCCATGCGCAAGCATCATCTGCCGGTCATGGCGTTCCACTCTATCCCGGCAGACATCGTGGTGAACTGACGCGTCTATCAGCCTCCGTACGAGGATTAGGCAAAACAGCACCGGCACGTCCGACACTGTTCTTGATGTGAATCTCCAGGTATGACCCGTCATGGCCACGGGTTACATCGAAGCATGCCAACATCTTCCCTGGCGTCAGAGTTTTGACTCAGGCCCACCTAGAGTGGTTGGCGGCGGTATGGGTTCCCGTCAGACGAGACGGAACCCGCGTCCTCGAGGTCGGGTGAAACGGAGCCCGCGACCTTGGGCGAGACAGAACCTGCGACCTTAGGGTCGGGCAAGACGGAGCCCGCACCCAAAGGGGTCGGGCAAGAGACGGAGCCCGTGGCCTCGAGGTAGGGCGAGACAGGGCCCGCGGCCTTGGGCAAGACGACAACCCGCGTCCTTAGAGTCGAGCGAGACGGAGCCAGCACCCAATGGGTCGGGCGAGACGGAGCCCACGACCTTAGAATCGGGCGAGACCTTTTAATACGTCTCGAGCCATCCGAGAAGTCAGCGTGGACGCTAACTTCTTTGCTTTGGATATCCGTAATATCGATAGCCGACACTTATGTTCTTAAACAACACGTTTTAATGCACAGGTACGGTTGCACTTACTAGTTGGTTTTGGTCAGAAATTAAAGTTGCGCGCCAATGGGCGACACACTCTTCCTGTTGTCGTCACTCGACGTTTGCACTTTCGCCTGAAACACGTGGAGTCGTAATAATATATCTGTGCTGACGCGTCCTCATCGCTTTCCGTTAGTTAATCATCGAGCGAGATTACATGAAAGATTTTTGCATGTACACTACTTTATTATTTTGCAATCTCCAGCAAATAAATCGACATCATAGCTTATCTCAAAACTAAATTTAAGATTTTTTTACAGTATTATTCCCATTATTATTGGTTAGGACATCTCTTCTCATATCATCATAGTAATATATTACTTATATATATACACGTACAAAACTATATGTATCTTCTAAATAAAAATAAACAAAACCTTTGATTTTGGAACCGCGGAAGCGTGCTATTCCTGCTCATGTACTTCCACCAATACAATATCTGTACACATCACTCTTTGCCAAAAAGTGAGCGTGCATGCGTGTTGTGGACGTCTACGTTGTGGTGCAGAGCATGTGATTCTTTTTTTTTTTTTGAACGAAAATTGAGTAACTTTGGCAAGGCAGTGGCCGTACGTAGGTATAAATACTGGAATTCTAACGTCTACGTCGTCCAGCATGCATGTGACACGGATACATGGCATGCGCCGCACGTAATGCATGCCCCCCGGCCAGCAGGTCGCAAGGCCATCATCCCGCCTGGCACACGGTCCAGCTTGCCCGCTTCTTTCGGTATGTTGCATTTGGATCAACTTTGATGGAGGCGCCTGTGGACCCTATGGCTGGATTTCCTGCGGGCACCGGGCACGTAACCTAACCTTCATTTGCTCCCAAAAGAAAAACGTAACCTAACATTCACACCATATATACGACGTGTGGAACGGGTGTTGAAGCGGCTGTTTACGAAGGTCAATGTCTATCGAGGACACACCTACGTATGTATGCCATTGCTTGCTTGCTTGTCTCTGAGCCGTCACCCATGTGATGTGATGCAAAGACGAAGGGTCGTCGTCATGGCATTCCACGCTGCGTCACTGCGTCAGCAATGGCGGAAATACTGGATGGAGAATCGCAAGCATGCAACGGCGGGCGCATTGTGAACATCGCCGAGCCGCATGGGTACATACGACAGAGATACAGGCAACAACTCTAGGCGCATATATATGGACCAGCTATAGCTAGCAGGGCAGGGGCTATCGAGCTGGTAGTGCCGTAGTGGTACGCACGGCGAGATCGTCCGCTTCCCATGGCGGTTACCTGGTATGTAGTAGCACACACACAGACACAGACACGGAGCCACCAGTCCACCCCCCCACATCATCCGCGCGCGTCGACGTCCCTCTCTACTCTGCTGACGCAGCATTCGCTCGCTCTTCAGCTGAATTGTCCGTCTCTTGACGCTTCCTCACTGATCTGATCTCTCCGGTGTCCGGGTTCCGGCTATGCGAGCGGTATCGCAAGCACTTCCTGACGCTCACGTTGCTTCAGCATCGCCTTTGCCTCTCAAGGTCATGAGCATGTGCATGTACTACTCTATTGCAGTGCAGTCACCACTCACCAGGCAAGGCATGGTGGCAGGAATAGCCATCCACAAGTTGCTTGCAGCTTTCGTCTCCTGGCCTACAGATCTGTGATCTGGCGATGCATAAACGCCGCAGCAATCTTGGATGGCTTCCCAGCAATGTCAACAAGCCCAAAGCAGGAGCATGCTTTACGGCTTTACTACTCCACTTGCACCGGGAGTGCATGCCTACTGCATTTTCACGACTTGTATGTACAATAATATATACAGTTATTACAGCTTACAAGCAACAGAGTTTGTTTGGCCTGATGATTTGGCACGGTACATATACAAATACTGACCGCCCGAGAGAAAGACAAACAAAAAGGAGAAAAATCTTACCTATGCATGCATGTGTATATATATATGCGCTATCCATCCTGCAGTGTTTCTGCAGGCATTATGTATGCTAATATGCTAGTAATCCACATGATCACTCACGAAATCTTGGTTTCCCATTCCTAAACCTCGCCTACTACACCTCTCCCTTCCTTCCCATCAACACTTCACACTCACAAACATCCACGCCATGCATACTACACTCACACTTCACTGCGTTTCTTGAACGAGACACGCATGCAGTGACCAGCCTCACGGTTGCTTCTGCTGCACATCCACTCTGTCCATCACGTCCAGCGCCAACCTGATCCGGTCGATGTCGAAGCCAACAGCCACGGGCGACGACGAGGCGGGAGACCTGCCCGTCGCCAGGGGGAACACCCTGCCGCCGCCGTGCTCCCGCTCCCGCGACGCCGACGGGCAGCAGTGGCTGCCGCTCTTGCTCAGCCTGTCGTTCCTGCTCAGCGCCAGCCTGTGGCCGCGGCCCGCCGCCGCCGCCGTGGACAGCTCCTGGCTCTTGCTCTTCCCAGTCGTCCCAGCGGACCGTCGCCGGGTGTATGCGTCCTGCAGCATCTCGCGGTCTTCTCGGGTGAGCCCAGGAGCAGCTGGGCCCCTGGACGATGCTGCTGCTGGCACCGCCGGGGCCACGCCCAAGTGCACCGGCGAACGCACGGGGGATCGGCTCGGTGACCTGTTGTTAGGCGGCCTGCTGTAGCTGATCAGGATGTGGAGCCACACCACCAGGTCCAGTATGCACGCGTCGGCCTTCTCCTTGTCCGCGTGATACAGGGTCTCGATCCTCAGCGCGTCAGGTTGACCAGCCTGTTTCCGTGACGGATCATTCCTGCACAAGCACGAATCGGAGAGTTCTTCAGTTTGGGGACACACATTTAGCTTAGTACTTTGAGAATAATAATTACTCTTGAAAAAGAAGAATTGATGAGCGTCTTATCTTACCCTGTGTTCGCCCACTCGCCAACCCATCCGAATCCATGGTGCGCTCTGGTTCATAGCATTACAAACAAGGGTTAACATCAGAGTCGATTCTACTTTTTTTTGGTAGCTAAAGCAATTCAATTTGAAGTACCTGGCCGTATTATTGGCAACCGGGACAATCCATTGCAAAGTTTTCTCCATCGAACTCCTGATTTTAGTGATCGGAACCTAACGCAGCAGGAAATAATGTTTAGAAAAATAAAGCTCCCGTGTGGATGTTATCAATGTGGATAATGGAGCATCATATTCCACAGCATCAGAGTACCTCTTCAGATTCTGTGGAAGTTAGTAGTCTTGTTCGAAGAGCAGACTTGACATTTGGGGGCAGACCTTGATAGAGTGCATCTCTTGTACTTTGAGGGGGGACAGAACTTCGGGAAACCTTAAGCAGCGACGCGAATATCAGTCAGTAAACAGTTCCCCAGGACTGTTCAACAAGTATTTTGTTGAAAGTATGTTCCAATTATGCATTTATGCTCATTGGTAGCATGAGATCTGTAACTATGACAACATTCCTTTTTTTTCCCAGAACAAAAGTTGCAAGATTTCTGTATGATGACTGATTGGCTGTAAAAAATAAAAATAGCACTTCTAAAGCGAAGATCTCGAAGTTTCAGAATGTAGTAACCCAATGGGCTTTTTGAACCTTATCCTATAACATCATTGACCAATATGGCTACAGGTTGTGGACTGTAGAACCAAATATCTAGAGAATATATACAGCATATTTGGTCTGCTAGTTTCAGCATAACCTATTGATAATTTGAATATGAAAAATAGATGTAGCTGACCAATGTGGACACATGCAAAAGAGAAATGAGGTAGCAAAATATATTTGAGTAAACTTGAGACACTTACAATATTGTCAATCTGAGAAATGATATTAGCATAGTGAAGAGAGAGACCAGCAGACCCCAATGTTTGACGGCTCTCTTGCGATTCGTTTGACTCTCCATCTACAAGAACAAAAGAACACAAAACAGGCAAGTTAGTAGTAATTACTAGGTGGTAACCATGACTGGTTTGATGACAAATATAGAGTGGGCGAGCAACCTTACCACAAGGCCCAAAAGTATCTCGAATCTCGACATGTAAGAACTGGACAATATCTACAAGCTTCTCCATGACCTACAAATAGGAGGTACAATTTGCATCATTCATCTTACCCGTTAAAAGCAGAAAATTAGAAAATTTCCATCTGTGTACACTTCATCTTGTGCATGATTTGCATATGAACTACTTACATCATCAAGAGACTTAGACCAAAGAGACTTTTTCTTCAAATTATGTACATGCTTCCTCTGGCTCTTCAGTTCTTGTCTGATAATCTGAACAGTGTCCCCTGTTCATTCATGGCAGTCAGTTATAAGTGTGATGAGGATCAGGGAATTGGACTGGCAGCAAAATAGCATCTGAAACTACAAGGGAGATACATGGATGAACATCGGCATACCCCTTTCAAATGTAACTGATCTTTTCTCTTCCTCCAATTTACGGCGATAATCTTGCTCAAATCTATCTAATGCATGTAATTCATGGTAGAGATCCTATGGGACAAGTAGTGAAATAGCAACCAAATCAGAAAAGGCTAGAGGAATCAAATGGACTGCATGATCTGCAAAGGTTAACAAAAACCAAAGAAATGTAATCAAACACAGTTTGTTTTCTGTAAGAACACTAGAGACTTTGTCAACGTATGTAATACTCACACCAGTGTGTCGAACAAGGGTCATCAGTTGCTGCATATGTGCTTTTGCCGTTTCTTTTAATTCTGGTTGGGGTGTAATTTCTGACCCTAGCCTGGAAACAAACACAAGGACTAGTGAGATCATTACACTAGGAATCAATCATTAAGCCATGTTAACGGTGGGAACCTACTTGGAGAAATAACGATCTAGGTTGTGCCACTGAGGATCTTTGCAACGATTCCCAAATCTTATGACTTCTCGTGAAAATATACTCAGCTCTTGCCTGCAAAGAATATGAAACCTTTTATTATTTAGGAACGTTAAAGTTGGGCTATAACATCCGCTAAACCATCACAGAGTTAAAATGCTAATATATGTGTTGGCAAACCTCTTGTCGGCTGCAGCAATTCTCATCAGATCATCCATGTCGCTTGAAACTAAACGTTGTACACCTTCTGATAGAAGGACCATGTCCTTCAAATAGTTCAGGCTTTCTTTGGACAAAGACTGCATGAGGCTCATGCCCTTAACTATTGTGTTTGCAACCTCGAATGCAAGGATTGATATTTTGTTCCCCTTTGTCGTTGGTCCCGCCACAAAACCACCTCCAGGGCTCAAACTTGACATGCTGCTGCCCAGATTATCTAGAACCTCTACTGCTTTCCCAAGTCCAGAGGTACTCTTTCTACCAAGCGCTATGCCTATGTCTGAAACCTGCAAGAAGAGTTGAGAAAAACAGAAGCATTACGAAACCTGGCAAAACAAGCTTCTTCGAAAGATTGACACAAGGTTCATGCTACAGTGTCAGAACTTAGCTCCTCTCATTACCAATAAGATCACAAAGTAACATTATTTTCAGCAAAATTATTGTCATTACTCATTACATAATGTAAATATGTAATGCAACACCTAAGTCTTAATGCAAGATCCAGCATTTTTTTCCCAACAATGAACTAATCAATTTGGATGCACAATTATACAAGCACATGTAAATCCAGAAGGAAAGACTTGCCTTGCTCGGACCGGCCTTGCCGGAGGTGCTTCTCCTAGGCTTGCCAGCCTTGGCCTTCCGCGATTCGGTATGCGTCAAATGCGGTTCCTTGGAGACCGAGCGACGAGTCTTGGCGCTCGTGGACGGCGGCGAGACCTTCTCCGACAGACGAAATGACTGATCGCTCACCTGGTTAGGATCCACCGCCTCCTCGACGGGCGCGGTCTTGTTATTGCTGGCGGCTGAGAAGGCCCTGAAATCCTGCTCCACCACGAACCCCATCGCTCGGAACGAGAGCTCCGTCGGCGATTTGTCCCCGGCGATCCCCGCCGAACACACGCCGCCCATGATGACCAATGCCGACGCGACAAGTAGCTCCACCAGCCGAGCACCTGTAAGATGCGAAATTGGCCGTGAATATCGCTCAATCCCACCCGACGCCGGCGTCCGTCGCCGGCGATAACAACGAAGTAAATGGACACTGAAAAGATGGAACGAATCTTACCCGCTCGAGTCGTCGCGTTGACGACGCTCCCGCCGAAGAAAAAAAATCAAAGCAGGAAGAAGGTGACGACCTCCAACAAACCAAGAACCAAGTGGGAAATGCGCCCTTTTGAACACCAAACAAGGGAAGGGAATAGAAGGTATCAACCACCAGGCAAGTACCGACGGGGAGGAACAAGACAAGGCAGCCAAACCCAGGCCGCGAAATTCCGCCGCCGATTAGTCAAGAAAGCCGGCTTCCGAGAGACGGGAGGATTATATTTTTTTTGACGGGACCCAACCGCCGTTGAAAACTGCAGAACGAGGGGAGGGAGGGACGCTCCGGGCCGGAGCCAAGAAGCGGCGACAGGCACCTCCCACCGGTGGTGTTGATGGCGGCGGCCGGACGGGTAGGAACCGCGTGCTTTTCAGTGGTTGTTCCGATGTGGATTTGATCGGAGAGGAGACACCGTGACAGTCGCGCTTGCTGGCTTTGCTTGTGTTTTGGTCTTTTCGGTGCCAGAATTTATTTTATAAAAAATAAAATAAAGGGGGCATTGGCAAAGTCCACGGTTCAGAGGGGTTTATTAAATGCAGGGTCTGTCAGCCCACCGCAGCACTGACTTTTGTTTTTGTGTGTGGGATTTGACTTTGCGCTCTTTGTCGACAAATCCACCGGTTTTCAAGTCCCTTATTAACTCTGGATTTCCTTTTGGTGGACATGAAATTTGGAGATAACGTACAGAAGTTTTTAAATATTTGAAATCCCCATACTCATCTTTCCACATTTGTCTTCTTGTGTTGACCATTCATTTGATGTGCGTCACTTTTGTACTCCGTAGTTTAGACATGAATTCAACATGCATTCTAGGCCAAAATTCCTGAATTTGGCACTACGTAAAAAAAAGATTCTCCGGTCACATCAAACTTGCGGTACATGCTTGAAGTACTAAATGTAGACGAAATCAAAAACTAATTGCACAGTTTGATTGTACTTTGCGAGACAAACGTTTTGAGCCTAATTAGTCAATGTTTGGATAATTATTACCAAATACAAACGAATGCTACATTGTGCTACAGTGCGCTGCAGTATATTGTCGGCGCCGAATTGGGGGAACTAAACATGGCCCTATTGTGGGAATTCAGTGGGTGTAGATTGAAATATACTAGTAATCATTAATAAAAATAGAATAATATAACTGAAAGAACAACTAAATATATTCTTTTTGTTCTTTTAAGTATCACTTTGTGGGGGTACGACCTCGGATACCCACGACATACCACATGGGTTATGCCCTCAGGGGCGGCCTAGCCCACAAGATAACGCCTTGCGGGGCACGACTCTGCTCGGCGGCTCCCGAAAGACATCAGAAAGATATCCTGAAGATACTACGACATCTATTAGATATGTATGATCCCAAGATTCTTATAATCAATTATTACTTTTCGATTATCTCTTAGATCTAACCGACTTGTAACCCTGCTCCCCGGACGATATAAGGCGGGCAAGGACCCCCTCCAAACTCACGCAATATCATATGATAGCTAATACAAACTAACAGACCACAGCGAGTAGGGTATTACGTCATACTGACGGCATGAACCTGTCTAACTCGTGTGTCTCTATTGCCTTCTTGTTCTTGATCTCACGCTCCTCTGCCGATCAATCTACCTTCGTGAGATACCCCTCGGAGGACTACCGACGATATTTTGTCGACAGTTGGCGCGCCAGGTAGGGGTTTGCGTGCTGTTTCCTTGTCGAACAAGATGGCTTTTTCCGCAAGCTCTTCGTCCCTCCCGTAGCCCGGCCAGATCTTCATGGTCGGATCGATCTCGTGGATCATCAACGCTGACGGAGTCGGAGAGCTCCTTGAGCCGGTGCAGATCGATTCTGCTCCGATCATCCCCGCACCTACGACTGCAGATCCGATCTCGGAACCACTTCCGAGGTCTCCTTCATCAACAACTCGCCGCTCGCTTCCTCGCTACCAGAGGAGGTAGATCAACAACGACGATCTGATCGAATCCATCGATCGGGTCGGTCTGAAGCTCGCCGATTGTCTCTCCATCGCCGAATCGGCTCTGGACACTTTGGTTCAACGCCGACCATCCTCTGATCCAAATCTATCGAGGCTGCCCGAAAAACTCCAGGAGTTGCGGCTCTGCCCTTCGGGCTCACCAACGTCGCCGCCACTTACCAAGACGCCCTGAGGGGCAAATTCACCGACCAGGTGGGATGCGCCCACCCACTCGCCGACCAGATCGCTGTCCAGTTTCCTCCAGCCGTCAACATTCTACATATAGGCCGGTGCCCCGGAGCGTCCCTCTAGACCATTCCGGAGGAAAATCCGGGCTCCGAGTCTCAGGGCTCTATGGAGACCCTCGCCGAAACCTTCACCGAGCAACTCCTTTTCCCACCCTTCCGGGGTGGCGCGATCTTCAACATCAGCGTCGATAGCCCTCCTCGGAACGGCGAAACCAAGGAGGAGCGTGTCGCTCGTGAGAACCAAAACATCAACCACGCCCAGCATCGAGAAAATGAGGCGGCCATTGCGAGGGCCGAGGCTGCTCACAATAATCGGCTTGATTCACAGGGAAGGCGCTCCCGCTCCACCGCGATCTCGACGAAGAATTTCTCCATGCTGGCAGCCATGACGTCTTCAAGACTCCAAGCACCAATCTGGCAGTAGCCGCCAATGAGCTCGCTCGCCTCCCGCAGACGCCCGAGCCCGCCAAGGTCGCCGCCATGCTTAAAGCGGCACACTGTCAGGTTAATGAGATTCGCGAGGATCAAAGACCTTCGTGCTCTATGAGCATGATTCATCGATCAGCTACGCCGAGATCTAATCGCCGCCCTAGTCAAAGCCATTTCGCCGACCAGTCGCTGCCTCTCCAGGGGGGAGCCATGGGCCACCGCGCCGAACACCATCGCCAACACGACCAGGAGGTCAAACGGGACGCTCGAGTGCACCTCAGCAACCTCCGGGATGCACGACGGCGTATCGAGCAATGTAGCTTCGGTCGCCATGAAGACGAAGTATGTCGCTACCAGGAGTACGAGCAGGAGTATGGCAACCCGGACTCAGCCCTCGAGCCGATCGCTGACGACAACGCTACAGATGACGGCGCCGACAACCCTGAGGGCCCCCAGCTTTCACAAGGGCTCTCTGAACACTTCGGTGGCCCCGTGGTTTCAACATCACTGGGGTCGAGCCCTATGAAGGAAGGATGAACCCGACACAGTGGTTGCAGGCTTACGCCACTACTGTCCACGCCGCCGAAGGAGACACCAGTGTCATGGCGAATTATCTCCCCGTCATGCTCAAGCCACCCGCCATGAGCTGGTTTACCAGCCTTGCCCTAGACTCCATCGGATCCTAGGAAGAGCTGAAGAAAGTCTTCACCGACAACTATATGCCCATGTGTACTCGATCGGGCACCAAGCGTGATCTCAACCGCATCAACTAGAAGCCGTCCGAGCTCCTCCACAGCTACATTCGATGCTTTTTCGAGATGAGGAACCCTATTCCCAACATCACTGAAGCTGAGGTCATCACCACCTTCATCCGAGGACTCCACCATCATGAGCTTCGCTCCAAATTTAGCCGCAAGCCGCCCACAGGCATCGGCGAGATGATCACTACTGCCAACCAGTACGCCGACACCGAGGAAGCCAAGGTGCGCTTCAACGAGGATGCGGGCACTCATCGCCCACCTCGCCGCTACGACGATCGCCCCAACGACCGATGCCATAATGACCGCCATTTCGACGACCGCAGTTATCATCGTGATAGTGGTCATGATCAGCCAGAAGGACCCAAGTTTGGCCAAAATCACCGCCATCGGCCAGACCACATCGTCGCCGCCGTCAGTCAACCTCGCGCTAAGCGCAACTACAACAAACAGTACCAAAAGATCCTCAACGGCCCGTGCCCTCTTCACAAGAATGCCAAACATAAGATGAAGAACTACCTTGGTTTGGCTAAGGAGTTTTAGGACAAGAAGCTGGACGACGACACCAACGATGGAGCTAGGGGTCGCCGACCACCTGTGGGCAACAACAATGCCTTCCAGGACCATGACAAGGTGGTCGCCACCATCTTCGAGGGCCTCGCCTCCACTGAGAGCAAAAGAGAACGGAAGCTCGCCGCACGGCGGGTGCTCTCCGTCACTACGGAAGACGCCACCGCCAACCCCAGCTATCGCCCATGGTCCGAGGTCCCCATCACCTTCAGCAGGGCCGACCAGTGGGCGGATATTCCCTACACAGGGCGTTTCCCCCTCGTCCTCGATGCAACCGTCCAGAAGGTGCTCTTCAGAAAAGTGCTCGTCGACGGTGGGAGCGCTCTAAATCTCCTCTTCGCCAGAGCCCTAAAGGAGCTGGGCCTCGGTTTGTCAGATCTCACACCCTCCGACTCCTCCTTTTGGGGTGTGGTACCTGGCAGGCCCTCCAAACCGCTTGGAGAGATTACCCTACCAGTATAGTTCGGCACGGCAAGCAACTACCGCGTCGAACACATCAATTTCTACGTCGCCGACTTCAACACCGCCTACCATGCCATACTTGGTCGGCCAGCTTTGGCCAAGTTCATGGCCGTACCGTACTATGTGTATCTAGTGCTGAAGATGCCATCGCCTGCAGGAGTTCTAGCCCTGTGGGCCAACCTCTCCATCGCCTATGCCTGCGAGACAGAGAGTCTCACCCTCGCTGAAGCCACCGACCTCTCCATCCAGATGGCCAGTGTGGTCATCGAAGACAAGACGATGTCCGCCGACGACATGGAGATCCCAGAGCTGGAGCCTCCTCGTGCCTCCGCCAAGTCCAAGGAAGTCAAGGAGGTCAGCCACGGCCTCAATGACCCCTCCAAGACCGTGAAGATTGGGGCTCACCTTGACCCCAAATAGGAAAGCGTTCTCGTCTACTTCCTACGTGCCAACGCCGATGTGTTTGCTTGGAAACCTACAGACATGCCGGGGGTACCACGGAGAAGATCGAGCACTCCTTGAACATCTCGCCGACCACTAAACCGATCAAGCAGAAACTCGGCCGATTCATGCCAGACAAGAAGGAGGCTATTAGGGTAGAAATAAAACGGCTCTTAGCTGCCGGATTTATAAAAGAAGTGTATCATCCTGAGTGGTTAGCAAACCCTGTTCTCGTTCAAAAAAGAATAAAGAATGGAGAATGTGCGGTGATTACATTGATCTCAACAAACACTGCCCTAAAGACTCCTTCGGTTTACCTCGGATAGACGAGGTTGTAGACTCCACCGCCGGCTGCGAACTGCTCTCCCTCCTTGACTGTTACTCCGGCTATCACCAGATCTCCCTCAAGGAAGAAGACCAGATCAAGATCTTATTCATCACTCCTTTCGGGCGTACTATTACACCACCATGTCCTTCGGACTAAAGAATGCCAGGGCAACTTATCAAAGGGCTATCCAGATGTGCCTCGATCACCAGATCGGTCGCAACATCGAAGCTTGCATCGATGACGTGGTCGTCAAGTCCAAGACCTCCGATGAGCTTATCGCCAACCTCGAAGAAACATTCGCCAACCTAAAAAAGTACCGATGAAAGTTGAACCCTTCAAAGTGCATCTTTGGAGTTCCATCCAGTATACTGCTGGGCTACATCGTCAGTGCTCATGGCATCGAACCCAACCCTGACATGGTCTCCGCCATCACCAACATGAAATGGCCAACATGCGTCAAGGATATATAGAAACTTACAGGCTGCATGGCTGCTTTAAGCCGCTTCATATCGCGCCTCGGTGAAAAAGGGCTACCGTTCTTCAAACTCCTAAAGGCCTCCGAGCGTTTTTCCTGGTCGAAGGAGGCAGATACAGCTTTTGAGTAGCTCAAGTTGTTCCTAACAAAACCTTCGATCATGACGGCGCCACGACCAGATGAAACTCTACTGATCTACATCGCCGCTACTTCTCGCGTTGTCAGCACAGCCATCGTGGTCGAACGTGAGGAGGCCGGGCACGCCTATAAGGTGCAACGTCCGGTTTATTTCATCAGCGAGGTCCTTAACAAGCCCAAGACTCATTATCCTCAGGTCCAAAAGTTGCTATATGCCATTCTGATTATGACGCGTAAGCTCTGTCACTACTTCAAGTATTACAAGATCGTCGTGGTCACCGAGTTCCCTCTTGAGGACATCCTCTGCAACAAAGAGGCCAATGGTCGTATCATCAAGTGGGTTGTCGACATCGGCACCTACTCAATTGAATTCAGAAGCAGGCCTACGATCAAGTCTCAGACGTTTGCTGATTTCGTCGCTGAGTGGACCGAGATCCAAGAGCCCATCGCCGCCACCTGCCCTAAGCACTGGGTGATGTACTTCAATGGCGCCCTTAACATCAACGGTGCTGGCACGGGCATTCTGTTTATTACGCCGACCAAGGATAAGCTCCAATATGTTCTCCAAATACACTTTCCGGCCTCCAACAACGCCGACGAGTATGAAGCATGTCTCCACGGACTTCGTATAGCCGTTGAGCTCGGTGTCAAATGCCTCATGGTATACGGGGACTCCGCGCTGGTCATCAACCAGCTTAACAAAGACTGGTCTTGCTCCAGCGAGAAGATGGATGCATATTGCGCTGAAATCAGGAAGCTTGAAGGAAAATTCTACGGCATCGAGTACCACCACGTGGTACGCGACCAAAATCAACTTGCCGACCACTTATCTAAGTTGGGCTCTTCTCGCGCCGTGATCCCACCGGGGGTCTTCGTTCAAGATCTCCTGGCACCATCCATCAAAGAAGATAAGGAAGTTCAGGAAGTTCCCCCCGCCGAGCAATTGGTACTTATAGTTCCTTCGTTAGCCGCCAATTGGACGGAGCAATTCATCAAGTACCTCACCAGTGCCGAGGTACCCGCTGACAAGATAGAACCCGAACGCCTAATTCATCGAAGCAAGCATTACGTGCTGGTGGACGACAACTTGACGAGGAAAAGTGCCAAGGAAGGGATACTGCAGAAATGCATCACCCAAGAAGAGGGAGTGAAGCTACTTCTCGAAATTCACTCTGGTTCCTACGGCAACCACGTGGCCTCGAGAACACTGGTCGGCAAGGCTTTTCGAGCTGGTTTCTATTGGCCCACAGCCATCTCCGATGCAGAAGATCCCGTCCGATGTTGTGAAGGATGCCAATTTTTCGCCAAGCAAATACACGTGCCGGTGCAAAGAGCTACAAACCATCCTAGCTTCCTGGCCCTTCGCATGCTGAGGACTGGATATGATTGGGCCTTTCAAGCCAGTGCCAGGTAGTTTCTGGTACGTGTATGTTGCCATCGACAAGTTCTCCAAGTGGATTGAGTATAAACCTCTCATCTCAGCTACTGCAAAGAAAGCAGTCGAGCTCTTCGAAGATATCATCCACAGATTTGGTCTCCTGAACAGCATCATCACCGACCTCGGAACTACATTTTCTAGCCATCACTTCTGGGACTTCTGCGAAGACCATTGCATCTCTATCAAATACGTCTCCGTTGTTCATCCTAGAGCCAACGGCCAGGTCGAACGGGCGAATGGCATGATCCTTGATGCTCTCAAAAAGAGACTATATTAGAAAGAAGAAAAGCACCCGGACAGATGGCTCAAGGAGCTACCAGCTGTAGTCTGGGGACTGCGTATTCAAGCTAGTTGCAGCACCAGTGTGTCTCCATACTTCTTGGTCTACGGCTCAGAAGCCATACAACCAGCGGACATTGCCTTCCGAGCACTTAGGGTGGAAAACTATGATGAAGAGTAGGCCGCATCTGTTCGGACAGAGGACGTCGATAGGGCCAAGGAAGAACGCCTAATCACCTGTGTCCGCACAGCCAAATATCTGGAAGGCTTGCGGAGGTACTACAACCACAATGTCAAAGGTCGTTCATTCACTGTCGGTGATCTCATTCTCCATAGAAAACAAAAAACTAAAGGGATGCACAAGCTCTCCTCCCATTGGGAAGGGCCTTACATCATCAAAGAGGTCACCCGACTAGGGTCTTATCGCCTATGTGACTTAGAAGGAATCGATGTTCCCAACTCGTGGCACATCGAGCACCTCATACGTTTCTATCCTTGAAACACCCCAGATATGTTCTCTTCGCTTTATGATGAACAAAGTTTTGGTCTCCATAAATTATCTCAACCTTTTCTCCATTATGGTCTAATCTCCACTTATGGTCACCGAGCTCCATTGCGAACTCCAATATGAAATCGCCATAACTGCGCCAACCACGTTTCTCCAAATCTCCAGCGTTATCGCCGAATGGTTTTTCTCCAACATCGCCGAACGATTTCTCCTAGTCGCCGACACGTTTTCGCCAAAAATCGCCGAACGGTTTTTCTCCAACATCGCCGAACGATTTCTCCTAGTCGCCGACACGTTTTCACCAAAAATCACCGAACGGTTTTTCTCCAATATTGCCGAACGATTTCTCCAAATCGCCGACACATTTTTCACCAAAAATCACCAAATAAGTCTTCTCCAAATCGCTGAACACGTCTCCTCTAAATCGCCAACGTATTTCGCCACGCGTTCTCTCTAAATCGCCAAACACTTTTCTCCAAATCTCCAAGATATTTCGCCAATCAACGAGCAACATACTTTCTTTTCTGTTCTCTTCGGAGAAGACCTAGTCTCCGATCCCTCCCTACACGTGCCACGGGCTCTGCGCTCTGCGTTATGGGTGGTCAGCTGTGGTTCCTTGGTCACACCTGCTCATCCTACATGTCTACAAACTCTTCGCTCGATGTTATGGACTATGGGCTAGCCAAGGCCAAGAGCTCAGCACATAATTAATTGCTCGGACGCTGCTTATACTACCTATATCTCCAAGTTATTTCGATAACCGCCGGGCAGCACGCGTTCCATTCTTTTCTCTATGGAGAAGACCCAGTCTCTGATGTCTCCCTACACGTGCTATGGGCTCCGCGCTCTGCGTTATGGGTGGTCGGCTATGGTTCCTTGGTCACGCCTGTTCCTCCTACACGTGCATGGGTTCCGCACTCGACGTTATGGACTATGGGTTAGCTGAGGCCATAGGGTTCAGTAGTGAACTAACTGCTCGGACTCTACTTATACCCCGTATAAATTCGTCATGGTCAAAACTACGAAGATTTTTTTGCCGAAAAACAAGCAAACTGCATACACATGCACCTTGTAACATTTATCACATACATAATTGTTTTTTGCGCATCTGCGCGTTCTAACTACACTGTCAAGATATTATAGATAATAATCTCCGAGCAGATCACCGAGCTCTGCCATCACCGTCTGTCTCACCGAATAGGTCTATATCACCGGCAAGCTTCTTCGCTGCGTCCTCCACCTCATCCTCCAGTTGTTGGGTCTCTGCATCGCTCAGTCCTTCGGTGAACCCACCCCCTATCGACTAAAGGTCGATGGTTCAGTAGTGGGACCGAACAACCACAAGGACATGAGTAGCGACAGACACAATGGCGTCACGGTTGAAGCTCTTGAAGTTCTCCCACACCGCCTTGCACCTCTGGATGATGGTGTCTGAACATTGCCGTCTGTCATCAGGCTGAGTAGCCGGTTCCAGGTCGACGCAGTCGAGCACCGGTTTAATTGCGGCGACTATGGCGTCGAAGTTGTCCCTCTGGGTCCAGGCATCCTTTTCCAGCACATCGAACTCTGCCTTAACCCTCCGATGATAATCTACGGGCATTACAAGAATCTATTAAGCCAAGATATTACTCAAGCAACAGCTCCAACCAAGGAGTACTCATCGTTCAGCTCCTCGGCCAGTTTGTCTGCTCGCCCTGACTCTTTCACCTTCTCCTCTCGGAGTTGTTCAATGGTCTGGCATAGTTGGCCGAGCTGCATATCTTGCTCTACAAGCACAACATTTGTCACCAACAATATGGTTATTCAACTATGCAAAGTACTTTCGGGTGGCCGCCATACCTGTTTTCTGCTCGGAAACGATTCTGAGCTGCTTGGACTTCTGCGCCAGCTGTGTGGAAGCACTTGCCAGCTGCTCGGATTGGACCCCTTCTGGTATTCTAGGTCCCGCACGTTCGACTCAGCCAGGTCTGGCTCGCGTCGGCCCTCTGGATGTTTCTCTCCATAAGGTTCAACGCCTCTTTAAGTTTTTCGTTCTCCTCGGCGAGAGGCTCCATCCTTTTTATTAGCTGACGCCGCTGCTTGGTAGTCCGGGTTATCCCCTGCAAATGCATAGTAACAGTAACGAACTCCGATCACCATCGATAAAGACAAGTACTCCAAGCACCGTGCTAACCTTGATCTGTTTCATCACCCCGGCAAGGGCGGTCTCCAGTCTCCTGAGCTCCATGATAGTGTCCTCCTCTTCGAGAATCACCACCTCATCACCGCGCTTTCGGAGGATCCGGATAGTTTGGGTTCGAGGTTCATCACGCTCGATCTCCTCCACCTTGTCTTCCTCTACTGTAGTCGGTGGCACCACCTGGGGGCTCGGTGCCCAGACAGCGGGTCCGACCATCCCCGATGACGCCTCAGGGGGCGCCGTTTGGTCCTCGGCCGCCACCGGCTCCGCCGCCCCAAACTCCAGCACTTCGCCTGCAACTCTGGTTTCAGCTCCCACAGCCCTGGCGGCTTTCGTCGTGGCTCTGGGCAACGTCGCTGACCCATCCG
Organism: Miscanthus lutarioriparius; assembly: GCA_904845875.1. Classification (NCBI taxonomy): domain Eukaryota; kingdom Viridiplantae; phylum Streptophyta; class Magnoliopsida; order Poales; family Poaceae; genus Miscanthus; species Miscanthus lutarioriparius. The sequence goes on along the minus strand of CAJGYO010000008.1, from coordinate 37,522,153 downwards.
CCGAAGACGTCGATCCCTCACCGCCTCCAAGGCCACCAATGGCGGCGGTTGTTTCAACCGCCGGCTGCCGAGCACCTAGGGACTCCGACACGGGAGCCGCTAGTATTGTCCCGCCCCGGGATCACCCCGAGGTGGCTCGTCAGCCTGGATGGGTGGGGTCAGGTCCTCCTCGACATTTGCACTACATCAGATCAGCCCGTTAGTCATCAAAAGCGCCAAAAGCAACATCAATGTAACTCCAAGATAAGGATACTTACGGTTTGGTCTGTTGGTACACTCTCTTGAACTGGCGGTGCCTGCCAGAGCCCTCAGGCATGGCCGTGGGATCGACTCCCATCCCCTAGGGTGGAGGTCCCGCCTCCTCCACGGTCGGCCTCTGCTCTGCCTGTGGTTCTGAGACCTTCTCCACCTGGTGTTCCGGGACTCCCCAGCTCGCTGCTCGGGGACTCTCGCCGCCTGCCCCGCAGGAGCTATCATCGCTCACTGCTTGGGGACTCCTTTGCCTCCCCTTGACTGGTCCTCCGCGCACGCGCTACGTGGAGGTGCCTTCGTGCTCGGCGAAGGAGCAACTAGAATTTCTTCGTCGTCAGACCACTCAATCACCGTGGTCCTCCGTGTTCGAGTGGTCTGGTCACCGCCAAGCGCGATACCGACCGGTTCAAGGGGAGCGGCAGCTACCGTCTTTCTTCTCTTTTGGGCCGGCTCGTCTGTCGCCACCCTCGTCCCTCGGGTTTTCTCCGACACCAGGGGAAGACTCTCCGTCCGACCAGCATCCATGCCTCTGGATTCCGATGAGGCGCTGGCATCATCCTCTTCAGGTTGAGTTGGTAGCCGAGCTCTACTCCCCTCGGCCAGTCACCTCTCAGCACGCTTGAGAAATACACCACTCTTTCCTATGAATGGATCTTTGCATAAGTCAGGCAGTCCCCTGCTCGGCAACCATCAAGGATGCATAGCAACATGAGCAAAGCAAATTGAGATGGTTACCTGAGGAGGCGGGTTCGTACAGTTGAAGGCCCTCGTTTGCCTTGGCCAGCTGAATGAGGCGCTGGAAGTAAATAGCTCTATGGCCCGATCTATTACTTCTTTCTTCGTCAGCCGTTCCGTACTCTCCTGGGTCCCATCGTCATCACCCTTGTAGTCAAAGCCCGGGTGGGCCCTCTCTTTACAGGGCTGGACGCGGCGCACTATGAAGCTTGCTGCCACCAGTTCACCTCTAATCTCCACGCCTTTAATCAAGTTGAGGAGCTCCCTCACTTGCTCCATGTCAGCGTTGTTTGGTCTCTCTGACTAGCTACTCTAGCTCTCCAGGATGTGGTGGACGTCGCACCAGATTACAAGGTGGCTCTGCTTAATGTAGAACCACCTGGCATTCCATCCTTTTAGAGAAGTGTTTAGCGGTACATTGATGTACTCGATGGCCATCCCATCCCTTAGCTGTAGATATACACCGCCGACCACCATGGAACCACTGCCGCCCTTCTTCTTCAACCAGAACAGGTGTCTAAAGAGGTTGAAGTGTGGAAGAATCCCCAGATATGCCTCATAGAAATGGATAAAGACCGAGACGTGCAGTATGGTGTTTGGGTGTAGATTGCATAGGCTAATTGCCCAAAACTCCAGCAGATCCCTTAGGAAAGGGTGAACAGGAAACCCCAATCCTCGCCAGAAATAATCCTCAAACACTACAGCTTCATCAGTGTGAGGTGTCAGGAAGGGCTCACCGCTGGCTGGCCGCCATCCGGCGGTGATGTGGTCTAGAAGAACGCCCGCCGCTACCATTCCGTTGAGCTCCGCCTCCCCCATCTTCGACGGCACCCATTCCTCGTCGTGGCTGGCTCCGACAGCCACCTTCCTTGGCTTTGCAGCTCCCTTTTTTGGCGCCATTCTCCCAGATCTGGTTTGAGATTGGAGGCAGGTGTGTGCGTCGATGCGGAACGGGAAGCGCAAGAGCTGGGAAGGAAGATGAAAGGGCGAAATGCCAAAGATGGGGGGCGTGGGGTGCGGCGGCGCAGTTAAAAACAATACGTCAACTGTTTCACAATCGAGGGTTTTTGGGAAACCGTTCCCGCGATTTGCGCCTCTCTGAATTCTCCGACGCGGCTTATGGGCCGTTACATGGGCTTTCACGCGTCTGCAGCCCACGTCGCTCATTTATCGCCGCTGTAAGTTGTTATTCGCTGAATAATCGCCGATTTCTCCACCATTTATTGAGGCTCAGTAATCGTTACTGTACAGCCATTCCTCCGGTTTTTTCTCCATGGTTGGATTCCTTCGATATCTCCGCTTGCGGCTCAGGGACTGGCTGCCTGCTCGGCTGGTTTTTCACTATTTCTCTGTTTCTGACCCTAGCACCATGTGACTCTGTCACCTACTGTCAGGCTCGGGGACTAAGTGGGCACACTTCACCTTCCGGTGAATGTGCTTTTCGGGTCTACGCCCGGGGACTGGCTGCCTGCTCGGCTGGTCTTCTATTCTTCTACTTTGGACCCTGGCACCAAATGACTACGTCATCTACTGTCAGGCTCGGGGACTAAGTGGGCACACTTCACCTCGCGGTGAATGTGCTTGCTTTTTTCTGGAAGACTCTGTGCCTCTCGAAGCTGAACAAGACTAATTCCTTCTCTCGTGGTCGGACTCTAAGTGGGCACACTTGGTCCACTGTGAAGAAATTTTTGATTCTGGACTTGAGCTCCTTACACCCTTATGGCAAGCCGTGCTTGGGTTATCCTGCTCGGCTATGGTTCGTGCTGCTCGGTAACAGTACACGTTACTCGGTATTTGCTCACAACTGCTCGGCAACTCATCACGGTGGTCGGACCATGAGTTCGACTGCTCAGCTTTGTTCGCACCTGCTCGGACAAGCTCAAGACGGCGTTGCACAACAGGTACAAGGCGCTCGAGGACTAGCTGTGGGGGGTATGACCCCGGATACCCACGGCAGACCACATGGGCTGCGCCCTCAAGGGCGGTCCAGCCCACAAGACGATGCCTTGCGGGGCACGACTCTGCTCGGTGGCTCCCGCAAGACGTCTGGAAGATATTCTGAAGATACTACGAGATCTGTTAGGATATGTATGATTCCAAGATTCCTGTAATCAGTTATTACTTTTCGGTTATCTGTTAGATCTAACCGACTTGTAACCCTGCTCCCCGGACTATATAAGGCGGGCAGGGACCCCCTCCAAACTCACGCAATATCATATGATAGCTAATACAAATCAACAGACCACAGGAGTAGGGTATTACATCATTCTGACGGCTAAACCTGTCTAACTTGTGTGTTTTGTTGCCTTCTTGTTCTTGATCTCACGCTCCTCTGCCGATCAATCTACCTTCGTGGGATACCCCTCGGAGGACTGCCGACGATATTCTGTCGACACACCTAGATTTATGTGTATGTCAAACCTTCTTAACAGGATCTAATAGAAAATATTAGTAACATGTGCATCTCTAAATAAGTGTATTATAAAAAATATTCAATGATTAATTAAATGATACTTATTACGCACCATAAATAGTAATCTCTTATATATATTGGTCAAAGTTGAATATATTTAACTCATGATATGTGAAAACGACACTTAAAAGGACCATAGAAAGTATTTCTTATATTATAGAGTGAACCCTCTATATATATAGTTATATACTCCCTTTGTCATTAAAAGAATAGATTTTTATACAGAAAATTTGTCCTAGAATAAATTAACTTCTAAGCCCTCACATCCAACAGGCCCATTTATTTCCTCAAGCCTCCAGCACTCACAAATATTCATGAATACTCTACAATAAATTTATCTTTTAATGAGCATACTGTGCAATCTTAAAACTATAGGGCGGTGTGGGTTTTGGGTAGGTTTAACCCCATTAGCAGGATCGCAACTGAGCTAGGTTGTAGGCCAAGCATGCAAATTCCACACACTAGGCCATGATACCAAAACTAGACAGCTCCAGCAAGCACTAAAACGGCTTTTTAGGTTGCCACCTTGGCCTAGGGACTGCTTGCTAGACATTCAAGGATCCAACGCATGGGAACATTGCCTAAGCAAACAAACACCGTAAACCAAACAGGTTAATGGACCGTAACTGAATTCTTCAGATTCAAAAACTAACGATTTCATTCTAACCCATCCATTTTCAGAAACACTTCCTGTAGGGCGTCCATCCATGACTGCGTCCGGATGTGGCTCCTCAGGAGCGGGTCCCAAATAAAAAACAAAAGCACATTCCCTTGTGCTTATCCGCTTGTTCCCCCAAGCCCACACACCACTCCTTCGTGCGTATCCGCCCAGCCTCAAAGTAGCGTGGCTGCTCATCCGTCCGCCCCTTCTCCAGCGTGCGCTCGTCAGGCTGCCACGCCGTTTCCTTTTCCCATCGCCGGCAGCGTCGCACACCCTTGCTCACCTACGTCGCCCGCTCCCTCGCAGTTCATCCGTCGCCCATCGCCGTTGAGCGTGCCGCTGATCCCGCCATGGCCGCGGGGGCACACGTGCCATGGCGCCTCAGGTCTTCCCCAGCCAAGCCAAGGGACCCACAAGCATGGCCGGTGCTGGTGGTACTCGCGCGCCGGTTCCCACCCTGACAGCGAGAATCGACTGGCCTGACCTTGCATCCCCTATGTTGCATACTTGAGACGTTTCAGATGTATGTTGCAATTATTTCGTCTTGATGTTGCAAAAGTAGATAGGGGGATGTTGCACATGTTGCAAGTGTTTTAGAGGCATGTTGCATTCATCTGTTTCCAAACGTCTGTTGCAATCTTTTTTTATCTGGATGTTACATATGTTGCAACAGTATGTCCCAAATGTTTTAGCTGTTTCAATCTTATGTTGCAGCAAGTGGTTTCACGTTGCAAGTTGCAAATCTATATGTTTCATGTGTTTCACACACATGTTGCAAGTGCGCGTTGTTGCTTTCAAATGTTTTTCATGTTACATTCAAATGTTTTTCATGTTTCAAATCTATTTTCAAACGACCGCTGGAGGCCGGCAAACGGTGGTGCTACAGTCAGGCGTGCTCGTCCTCAGCTGCATCCTGGCGTGTGTTGCCCACGCGGAGAGAGAGGAGGGGGTCAGATGCGACCAGCAGGCACAGAGACAGGGTTAAGTGCACATGTGGGCAGAGCGAAAGAGGGGTCAAGGCGAAGGCAGATGGGGGTAGGCTGCGCAGGGGTAGCCACGCCCATCCATTTTTTCCAACATGACCAGCCCATTTATAGAAAGATTCACAACTTATGTTTTTGCATAATCCCATATTCTAGGAAAAATCCGATATTCATCCTAAATTTATCCTTGCCGGGATAAGCCCTTGTCCACCCTACTCCCTACCCAAGAGGCCAGTGAGGCAAGGCGGATAGACAATAGTCCATCATGGCGGCTAGCAACCCCAAACGCCGTATGCCAGCGCCCCCTCTAGTATGACAATTATAGCGGTTCACATGATGTCTTCATGTCATAATTTACATGAACAATCAGCTACTCTGAAACCTAAGCAGGACAATGAATAGTGACATCATCTATCCTGTTTGCAATATAAGGAGTTATATACATCTTCACTCAGAGCCTGATGGTCCTAGGCTGAGTCCAACGCAAAACATCCATGGGTCCTATCCTAGCTACAATGCAGCTCGTCCTTGGCCCTTTGGTAGCTTCTTTGTTCCAGCTGTGCAGGAGAAAGGAAGAGGCATTTAAGCCATAGTTCATACAACAAAAACTAGGTTGAGCGATTAATGGCATCACAATCAAGACTTACAGTCTTCCACGTCCTTTAGTTGGTAATAATGTGGTGCTATCTCTACCAGCCATTCAGGCTTCAGTTCCGTCACCTGCAGTGCCACAGTATGTCAATTGTCACATCGATATACAACAAATTCTCCTACAGGTCTTAATGAGATTCTGAATAACAGGGCATACCTGGCGCATAAACTCTTTTGTTGTGAGAACTAATTCGTGGTATACTACCCACCGCGGACGTATCTGCATATAGCATATATAAGCACTTAACACTAACTAAAAGTCGCAGAAGAAAAGGTAGAATTATGAATGCTATGAAAATGAGACGATGTACAATCAAATGAACTTGCCTCCGCTAATCCTGAACTAGGATGGATATGTACGGTCTGAGGGTTCTTGACAGTCTTATATGTACCATCCCTCTGCAACCGTGCAGAATGATGGAAGAAACCTACAGCACACACGAAGCAATTGCATCATTGTTAGAAAGCACTGAAGAATACCCAAAAAGCTCATACCCGATGTAATAGCTTTTTTAATAGCATATAAATCACTGGCATTTGAGCAAATCTCAATCTCAACTCTTTCCATAAGCCCCTCTAGTTGATCCTGAATATCTCTTGCCCTCTTCATGCTGTGCACCTGAATTATCCAATGATAATTTTACCACATAAATTTGCAGAATCAAGGATCAACAGATATTTTTTAACTAATGTGTAAAGATGAATTCTGTTACAAGGCTGATTGCTAAAAACAATAAATGTCCTTTGATATGTACTCCAGTGGATGCTATGTACACTAACCAAGATTATAAAAGTTCAAATATATAACTTAGGTATTAGAACATTACAGCTACAACTACAGGCACAAGCATCTAAAGCGCTATAAAAAACAGAATGTTGATGACTGTTAGTATGTTAGTGTTGTGAAGAAGCCCATAGAAATACTATAGCGTAACAGTAGATGTAGTAGTAATTGAACAACGTATCTAGTGCGTCATGGATCTTGAACCTCTCGGCAGCGTTGAAACACCAAGAAAACTTTATATGTGTAACCCCACTCTAAAACACTCTAATGGAATTGTCTCAAATTCACATCTTCTAGCAGTAGCGAGATCTTTTTGATGAACATTAGCGTAGCTTATGAACCTAAGACACAATAAGATAGTATGCAGCTGGTTGCTGATTCCACTCATATCTAATTAGATATTATAGAATTTTGATTCCACTCACACTTTTAAAGAATTTCACATTGGGTTTTTGGGAATCAAGGTTTTGGAATATAATACTCCTACATGAGTAACAAATATTTCTTTTCACGGTAATTCAATGTTCATGACCCATGATGTGTATTGGGAAGAGGGTATTCAGACAAATATAGTTGAAATTCGCAAGAATGTTACAAGACAGCCTAGTGAAAGTTGAGCCCATAAGCAGAGAATATAAGCAGCACGTACTGTTGAGGTCAAGGAAACAAAAACCATTAACTAACCAGTGGTCACAGGATTTTTTGGGTATAGCAAACATTAAAAGCAAGTTTTTTTCAAGGGACCAACAATCAAATTTCAATAATGCGCTTACAGCAGGTGAGGTCTCCATCCTATTTCATCAATACTTTGTTTACAATATCTAAGTCATCCCCACCATTTTCCATTTCTTATGTACAAATATACCTTCTGAGAAAATATGAAAAATAATAATAAAAGAGGACGTTTACTGGCTGATCAGATAACAAGAGCTTTTTCAGGCCAAGAAATTAACCCTGAGGATAATAAGTACGAGCAAGTAAATACCTGTATATAGTTTTCGTAACACCATTGAGTTGAATTGTCTGTTTCTTTCCAAGAATTATACACCTGCAAGAATAAGTTAGCACTGACCATATAAAAGGTGTGTGCGTGTGTGTGTGCTTACAAAAGTAAACAGGCAGGGAATCATACATTTAGTAGTGCTATATGGTCCCCAACATTGCCAGTGTGGAAGTTCAACCTTGCATTATCTGCATGAACTTGTTTGTCCTTCGGACGATAAAATATAGAATTGCCAATTGACAGCATGGATGCAACGGAGAAGATCTCGTCAGAACACTTGTATTTCTCTGAAGCAACAATCATCTTCGACAACATAGGATCCAGTGGAAATTCTGCCATTCTTCTTCCAGTCTTTGTCAACTCTCCACGACTGTTGAGTGCACTGAGAGCAAAAAGTTGTTCCAGAGCCCTTAATAGGGCTTCTGATGGAGGTGGATCCATGAAGTCAAAATTAACCAAGTCATGAATACCAAGACTCTTGAGTGTAAGCACAACATTCGCAAGATTGGTTCGTTGGATCTCCGGAACAGTATTATCTTCTAGGTCGTGCATGTAGTTATAACTCGTGTATAGACGGAAGCATTTTCCGGGTCCAGTGCGTCCAGATCTTCCTGCCCTCTGGTTTGCTGAAGCTTTTGAGATAGGATTAATAAGTAGAGATTCCATTCCAGTGCGGGGATTGTATGATTTGATCTTACAAAAGCCTGGATCAATAACATATTTTATACCATCAATGGTTAATGAAGTCTATGCTATATTAGTGGCCAGAACCACCTTACGGGCACCCTCGGGGGTTGGCTCAAATATCTTAGCTTGAAGCTCGGTAGGTAGATTTGCATAAATAGGGCATATAATTAATTCTGAAATTTTGGTGCCTAAGCCCCTTGTTCTGTGTTTAAGGATTTCATCAACTGTTTCAATTTCTCCTGACCTGTGAGAAACACCAGGATATCTCCAGGGGGTTGTGTCACATGTATCTGTAAAACAGTGACAATTGCTGCATCTATGTAATCAGCCTCTGGGGCTTTTGTATAATGAATTTCAACCGGGTACCGCCTCCCAGGTATCTTGAAAATAGGAGCTGAATCGAAGTAGTCACTAAATTTTTCTGCATCAAGGGTGGCACTAGAAATGAGCAACTTCAGGTCTGGTGGAAAACAAGAAATATCCTGAAGGCAGGAAAACCATATTAATGTACATGGTAACATTTTGAGTTTGTATCAAATATAGTTGCAATACATCAAGCTAGCTAACCTTCACCAGACCAAATAAGATATCAGTAGAGAGGGTGCGCTCGTGAGCCTCATCAACCATGACAACAATGCAGAAAAAATAAAGAAACAGACATAAGAAAGGTCCGTGATACTTTGGGAGAGGAACAAACACAGCTGCTTTCATAAATGGATACATATGTTAGCTAATCTACTGCCACCTTGTGTGAACATAGGAGAAGAAGACGGCGCCGACTTAGCCGCCTGCTGTGTGTGAACACAGCAAGGGAAGGCGGCGCCGACTTTGCCCCCTGCTGTGATACAGTAGCCGCTGCAGGTGCAGGCGCCGCACGGCTCACCTGCAGCACTGTAGGAACAGGCAGTGGCCGGCGCAGAGTCAGCCCTGTCAGGTTATCTAGTTACTGTGCCAGCATGGGCGCTGCACATGGACTAGATAGTTAGAGTTGTATAAATAGACATGTATGGCAACTCAGTAAAGAGAGCTCAGATTTGCCATCACACAGACAGGACCTCGGCCAACGCTGTTGTCTTGTATTGTGCGTGCTTGCTCTGTTCTCCCTTCTTCTTCTAAGCTCGTCCGTAGTGTGTGGGTATGGACAACGCCGGTACGTGGTCTGCACGGCTAGTGGGTGCTCGGCAACACTAGCGCGTGCTCAGCGAGACCGTCAAGTGCTCCACTCGCCTGAGCCGGTGCTCGGCAAGATCGGCTGGAGTGGTTCACTGTCGTGAGCCGGTGATCCTGTGAGACCAACGGAGTGGTCTGGAGGCCATCTCGGTGGTCGGGAGGCTAACTGTGGGCCAACAAGTGGTATCGGAGCCGTACAAGCGCCGTCGTCATTCTAACCAATGGTGATGACAGGCGGTTCGGAGTTGGGCGACGGCAGTGGCACTGTCGTGGCTGCCCAGCCACTACCGGATGTAGTTGTTCGCACGGTGCGGGAGGTCAGCGGCACCACTTGGCCGACGCTGACTCGCACTAACTATGGAGAGTGGTCGGTGACCATGAAGGTCAAGCTCAGAGCCCGACGGCTCTGGAATGCTGTTGACAAGGGCACCGACGTGGAAGAAGACGATATGTCAGCGTTGGAGGCTATCCTTGCTGCTGTACCGGTGGAGTACAGGGAACCGTTGGGGATGAAAGGCTCAGCTAAGGAGGCGTGGGAGGCCATTGCGGCGATGCGCGTCGGTTTCGACCGCGCAAAGAAGGCGACGGCCCAGCTTCTGAAGCAGGAGTACGCAAACCTCAAGTTCAAGGATGGTGAAACAGTGGAAGACTTTTCCCTTCGCCTGCAGACGCTCATCAGCAAGCTGAAGAGCCACGGCGTCACCATCGATGAAGAGGAGGCGGTCTCCAAGTTCCTCCACTCCGTGCCGGCAAAGTACATCCAGATTGCTCTCTCCATAGAGACGATGCTGGACTTGTCCACCCTCACCATTGAGGATGTGGCAGGCCGTCTGCGGGCGGTGGACGAGCGCCTGGGGCAGGCGACTGCAACGAAGGACAGCGGGAAACTCCTACTGACGGAAGAGGAGTGGGCTGCTCGGCGAAACTCTGGGAAGGCAGCCTCCTCCAGTCGCGGTGGCAAGGGCAAGCACCGAGACAAGGCTTCTTCGGAGAAGAAGCACATCGACTCCAACGTCTGTCGGTGTTGCGGGAAGATAGGCTATTAGGCATGGGAGTGCCCAAATCGCAAGAAGGAAAAGAAGGCTCAGGCTCACCTGGCGAAAGCCGATGATGAGGATGAGGCCACTATCCTTATGGCGACGTTCTATGCACTACACGACGTCGAGGCCATAGAGAGGGAAGAGGCAACGACGATGGAAGGACCTAGGAAGGCCCTGAAGATCGTCAACCTCGACGAACCACGCGCCCAAGTTCACCTCGGGCGTGTGGGCGTCGACCAGGAGCAGCGGTGGTATCTGGACTCTGGTGTCAGTAACCACATGACGGGCTCCAAGGACTCCTTCTTCGAGCTCGACGGCGATGTTACCGATACGGTGAAGTTTGGTGACGGCTCAAGGGTGGCTATCCAAGAGCGCGGCACCATCATCTTCAGATGCCAGAACGGGGAGCACCGCGCGCTAACGGATGTATACTACATCCCGCAGCTGCGTTCCAGCATCATTAGCATTGGTCAGCTGGATGAGCATGGTAGCGAGGTTCTAATCAAGGACGGCGTTCTGAGGATCAGAGACCGGGAGCAGCGACTTCTCGCCAAGGTGAAGAGGTCCCTAAACCGGTTGTACCTGCTCGACCTGGAGGTAGAGCAGCCGGTTTGCCTGGCGGCAAGGCACTCTGAGAAACCGTGGATGTGGCATGCCCGGTTCGGACATCTCCGCTTTGACGCGCTTGGTCGGCTTGGGAAGATGGTTCGAGGGCTACCCCACATCAAACACGGAGGCGAGCTGTGTGACAACTGCCTAGCCGGGAAGCAGAGGAGGCTACCTTTCCCAAAGGCGGCCAAGTATCGCGCGAAGGAAGCTCTCGAGCTAGTTCACGGCGACCTCTGTGGGCCGATCACGCCTGCTACATGCGGTGGTCGGCGGTACTTCCTCCTACTCGTGGATGATTGCAGTCGCTACATGTGGCTGCAACTCCTAACGAGCAAGGACAAAGCGGCAGTGGCGATCAAGAAGTTCAAGACACGCGCGGAGGCCGAGAGCAGCAAGAAGCTCCGCGTACTGAGGACTGATCGGGGTGGTGAATTCACTTTAGTGGAGTTTGCTACGTACTACGCGGATCAGGGTGTGGGACAACATCACACCGCATCGTACTCGCCACAACAGAATGGCGTGGTGGAGCTACGGAACCAGATAGTGGTCGGCATGGCCCAATCCATGATGAAGGCCAAAGGGATGCCGACAAAATTCTGGGGAGAGGCGGTGACCACGGTGGTGTTCATCCTCAACTGCGCTCCAACCAAGGCCCTAACGGGCAAGACGCCGTTCGAAGCTTGGTACGGGAGCAAGCCGAACGTGTCATTCCTCCGGACATTCGGTTGCATCGGCCACGTCAGGAAGACAAAGCCGAACCTCACCAAGCTGGAGGACAGGAGCACACCCCATGGTGTTCCTGGGCTACGCGGAGGGTACCAAGGCGTACCGGCTCTATGACCCATGCGGAGACAAGGTGACTGTCTCGCGCGATGTTGTGTTCAACGAGGAGGTGGCTTGGGACTGGAACAGTCCGAGCACGGGGGAAGCAGGAGGCTTCCCCAACACCTTCGTCATCGAGCACTTGGTCATCCACGGCGGTGAAGACGCTGCGGAACAGGTGCCATGCACTCCGGGAGGAGCACCGAGCACTTCGGCGGTAGAGTCGAGCACTTCTGGGGCAGTGCCGAGCACTTCAGGAGGGATGCCGAGCACTCCGGGAGGAGTGTCGAGTACTTTTGGAGGGATGCCGAGCACGCCAGGAGTGGAGCCAGGAGGTTCTGCAGTGGTGGTGACCACTTCAGGACGGGTGCCGAGCACTCCCGTGGCAGAGCCAAGACATCTTATTGTGGTCCCAACCACTCCAAGACTGAGGCTAGGCACTCCTACAGTGTGGCCGAACACTGCAGGAGTTATGACGAGCAGTCCAGAAGTAGTGCCGAGCACTTCGGGTGCTATGCAGGGCACTCCAGCGAAAGAAGGAACTCCATCACTCCCAATCAAGTTCACCTCACCTCCAAGTGACATCACTGAGTTCGTGGACGCCTACCACGAAGGTGAGGAGTTGAGGTTCCGCAGGCTGGACGACATCATCGGTGGCACAGGTCCCTCAGGTCTGGCGGGTAGGCTGCTCAACGACGCAGAGCTGCTACTCGTCAGCGTAGAGGAACCACCCACGTTCGCACTAGCTGAGCGCAATGGAAACTGGCAACGGGCGATGCTGGAGGAGATGAAGGCGATCGAAGAAAACGAGACTTGGCAGCTCGTCGATCCACCTCTAGGATGCCGTCCGATCAGCCTGAAGTGGGTGTACAAAGTCAAAAGGGACGAGCTCGGCGCCATTGTCAAGCACAAGGCACGCCTCATCGCCCGAGGCTTTGTCCAGCGCGAGGGCATCAACTTCAAGAAGGTCTTTGCGCCAGTAGCGCGCATGGAGTCGGCCCGTTTGCTACTTGCTTTGGCGGCAGCAAAGGACTGGCGCGTCCATCACTTGGACGTTAAATCGGCCTTCCTCAACGGCGAGCTGGCGGAAACGGTCTTCGTCAGGCAACCTCCAGGGTTCGCTGTCAAGGGAGAGGAGCACAGAGTGCTCTGACTACGCAAAGCGCTCTACGGGCTACGGTAAGCCCCTCGAGCATGGAACGCCAAGCTTGACGCCACGATGGGCGAACTTGGGTTTCAAAGGTGCGCAACCGAGCACGCGCTCTACACACGACGATGGGGGAAGGAAGAGCTCGTGGTCGGCGTGTATGTGGATGACTTAATCATCACCGGCGCGCGCACGGAGGATATCAACAGCTTCAAGCGAGAGATGGCAGCTCGTTTCCGAATGAGCGATCTCGGCGCTCTCTTCTACTACCTCGGCATCGAGGTGAGACAGGGGAAGGAGGAACTCACGCTCGAGCAAAGCGCGTATGCCTCCAAGCTGTTGGAGAGGAGCGGTATGGTGGAGTGCAAGCCATGCGTGACTCCGATGGAGGAGCGGCTGAAGCTGACGAAGGCCAACACTGTGGCGAAGGTGGATGCAACACTCTACCGGAGCATCGTCGGCGGTCTGCGCTATCTAGTTCACACGAGGCCGGACATTGCGTTCGCCGTGGGCTACGTCAGTCGCTTCATGGAGGATCCCAGAGAGGATCACTAGGCTGTGGTGAAGCGGCTACTACGCTACGTCAAGGGGACGGTGAATCATGGAATCATCTTCCCAAAGACCGGAGGGAGTAGGCTGCAGCTCACGGTATTCAGCGATGCAGACATGGCGGGGGACATCAACGGACGACGGAGCACCTCTGGCGTGCTCGTCTTCCTCGGGTCAGCCCCAATTTCATGGATGTCGCTTAAACAGAAGATGGTGGCGCTATCTACGTGCGAGGCAGAGTACGTAGCGGCGCGTTGTTGTGTGTACGCTACGCCGCTGCAGCCGGGCGAAGCGACCGGCGTGGAAGCTCACCCACCAGCACTGATGGTGGACAACCAGCCCGCCATCGCCCTCGCGAAGAATCCGGTTCTGCACGACCGGAGTAAACACATCGACGTAAAGTTCCACTTCCTCAGGGACTGTGTTGATGGAGGGCAAATCGTCATCGAGTTAGTCGAAACTGCTCGGCAGCTCGCGGACGTCCTCACCAAGCTGCTCGGATGACTTCGACTCACGGAGCTAAAGGAGATGATCGACATGGAGGAGGTACAAGGGTTAGCAGTAGGATTAGGGGAAGATTGTTAGCTAATCTACTGCCACCTTGTGTGAACACAGCAGAAGAAGGCGGCGCCGATTTAGCCGCCTGCTGTGTGTGAACACAACAAGGGAAGGCGGCGCCGACTTTGCCCCTATTTGTGATCAAGAGTCAGCTGCAGATGCAGCGGTGCCGCACGGCTCACCTGCAACATTGTAGGAACAGAGGCGTTGGCGCAGCAGTCGGCCTCTGTCAGTTATATCTAGTTATCGTGCAAAGATGGGCGCTGCACATGGACTAAATAGTTAGAGTTGTATAAATAGACATGTATGACAACTCAGTAAAAAGAGCTCAGATTTGCCATCACACAGACAGGACCTCGACCAACGCTGTTGTCTTGTATTGTGCGTGCTTGCTCTGTTCTCCCTTCTTCTTCTAAGCTCGTCCGTAGTGTATGGGTACGGACAACGCCGGTACGTGGTCTGCACGGCTAGTGGGTGCTCGACAACACTAGCGCGTGCTCGGCGAGACCGTCAAGTGCTCCACTCGCCTAAGCCGGTGCTCGGCAAAATCGGCTGGAGTGGTTCACTGTCGTGAGCCGGTGATCCTATGAGACCAACGGAGTGGTCTGGAGGCCATCTCGATGGTCGGGAGGCTAACTGTGAGCCAACAACCTATAGCTAGCCAAATCTGATTCACTAAGGAACTCCCTCAGAAGCATTCCATCAGTCATGTACTTAATAATTGTTTTATCTGAAGTGCAATCCTCAAATCTTATAGAGTAACCAACCTGAGCAGTAGTTATTACAAATTTCAGATGATATGCTAGAATATCCATTGAATGAAATTCCTATTATGAACAATGTGACATTAGAATTAAGAAAAAAAATCAAACCTCATGTCCAAGTTTAACACCCATTTCTTGAGATACTCTTGCTGCAACACTCATGGCAGCCACTCGACGAGGTTGAGTACATGCAACCTGCACAAAATTAAGTACCTTTAGTGCACGGCTACTAGAGGCTGTAAATATAGGCAAACAAACATCATGGCGTAAACCTAACCTACTTGCTACTTGCACATTTCATGAAACTGGAGCTCAGAGAGCTACTAGGGAAAAGCCCATACAGATCCTCTTCTATATTCGTGTATAAGACCAACCAAAACATACACAGACAATGCTCGCCATATTCTCAGTAGAGTAATGGAGCTTATGGATATCTTACCTTTCCTTTCGCAGTATACCCAGCCTCATGAAGGTACTGAGGTATTTGTGTTGTTTTACAAAGAGAACCGAGGTTGTCAGAACATCAACTAAAGTCCAAATTCCTATAGCTATGAATCTAGAGTGGACCAGTTTGGTCCTAGATACGATCTGAGTTTGGCAGTTTGTCGACATTGATATGTTACATACATATATTGTATTTAGACTTTAGTATTGAGCTCTGATTTGGGACCCCATAGCATCTACCTCCCCAAGAAAATACATTCAAGATATCCTTTCTTGTGCTGCTCTCACTAATATTTGCACAGCTGATACACCTATAGAGCTTGGTATTCACTTGTGCCCCACTGATGGTGCGCCTCTCAACGATCCCACTCAGTATTGTCATCGTGTTGGGAGTCTTGTCTATCTTGGTATCACTCATCCTGACATTTCTCATTCTATCCACATCTTGAGGCAGCTTGTTTCTTCTCCTACTTAGGTCCACTATGCCCACCTCCTTTTTTTTCCCCACACGAGGCTAGCCCCGTTTCCATTCAGTGAAACGGAAATACATGGGTCTGAAGAACCAAATAAGAAAAAAGATAACAGGCGACAGTCTCCAGCATATCTGAAACTCTGCCTCAGAGTCAGATATAACCCCCAGGATCTAAACTACGATAAACCCGCCATATTACAGTCTAGAACGAAACATAACATGATAATTTGACCTTTCAAGGTCAAGCACCGTCGTCACAAAAGACCTTACAGACTAGCGAAAACCCAAATGTTTTCCTGTTCCTTTAACTTCCACTTCTTCAGCTACTCATTCTGGTCGTCTTCCTCTTGGTGCTCCCTCTGTTCTAGTTGCGCCCATCTACCCCCTCGCGCCACTCTGAGCATAGTGTTGACTCCATTGATGAGCATTTCCCTGTCCACTTCAGCATACAGACCTGTCCAATAACGCATAAAAGCACACGCATGACCAATAATCTCAATGAGATTATTTTTTCCATCAAAGCAGACTTTGTTCCTAGATTTCCAAATGGCCCAGCATATTGCAGCAACCCCCACATTTGAAAGTTCTTGCCCTTAGGCAGCCACAAGTCACACCATATCCAACATTGAGCTAAAGATGTAGGAACATTAGTTGCCCCGATACATTTAGCAATCACAGCCCAAATTACTTTTGCAGTTGGACAAGTAAAAAAGAGATGATCAATAGATTCATCCTGATCACAGAAATGACACATTGGGTTTCCTACCCAACTCCTCTTGATCAGGTTATCCTTAGTTAAGATAGCATCATTTGTCATAAGCCACATAAAGAACTTAATCTTTTGAGGCACTTTCCCTTTCCAAATTCTTTTGTGAAAAGGACTAGCATCATTTATAGCTAAAGCACTATACACAGATTTAACAGAGAAACAATGATTTTTCTCAAGTTTCCAGGTTATGATATCTCAAGTTGAAATCTCTCCACATCAGCCCATATTCTCTCCCAGCAAAGTTTTAGTTCTTCTGTTAACCATCTCCTAAAAGTAATCTGTATCACTCCATTTTCACATCAGCTACAATCACATCTTTTTGTTCACAGATAATAAACAGAGTTGGGGCAATTGTGTAAATAGGTTTTTCATATAGCCAAGGGTCAATCCAGAATCTAGTCTTTCTACCATTACCAATCTGGCAACCTTAATGCTTCTCCCCTGATGAGAAGATCATAGCAAATAGGAGAGTCAGTACTTCTATGATTATGAAAATATTTGGCCTTAATAATATCTTGCCACAACACTTCCTCGTGCTCTAACTTCCATCACCATTCGCAAAGAAAACTGATATTCATTTTCTTTAAATCTTTAATGCCCAAACCCCCTTTCTTTTTGCTCTTACGGATCTTAGTCCATATGACAAGTGATATTTCCTTTTAGTGCCACCCCTTGCCAAAAAAGGTTCTTCTGATTTTATCAATGCTATCAATAGTTGTCTTAGGAAGCAACAAGCAAGTACATAGACGAAAGCCAGGCGGGAGTAAATAGAAACTAGAGTTGTGGCGGCAAACCCTTGAGTCTAAAGCTTTTAGATTAAGTAGAACTAAAACCGAATACATGAGATGTGACTTTGGCGGAGCTACACAAGAGGAGGGAGATGTGAGTTTGGAAGGTCAAGTAGTGCCTTAGAGGGATACCTTTCGTTATCTGGGATCAATGCTATAGAGGGATGAAGATATTGATGCGGACGTTACCCATAGAATCAAAGCAGGGTGGATCAAGTGGCGACAAGCTTCTGGCATTCTTTGTGACAAGAGAGTACCACAAAAGCTAAAAGACAAATTTCATAGAACGGCGATTAGATCAGCTATGTTGTATGGAGCAAAATGTTGGCCTACAAAGATTCAACATGTTCAACAACTGAGTGTTGCAGAAATGCGTATGTTGCGATGGATTTGTGGTCACACAAGAATGGACCGAGTTTGGAACGATGATATATGTAATCGCCTAGGGGTAGCACCAATTGAAGAAAAGCTTGTCCAACATCGGTTGAGGTGGTTTGGCCATGTCCAAAGAAGACCTTCAGAGGCACCAGTGCATTGTGGAGTCCTAAGCCAAGCTAATAATGTGAGGAAAGGTAGAGGAAGACCGAAATTGACATGGAGAGGCAATAAAAAGATATTTGAAAGCTTGGGATATACCTAGAGATCTATGCCTGAACCATTAGGGGCTCTTGGTGGGTTTCAACTCTAGCCTACCCCAACTTGCTTGGGATTGACATGCTATGTTGTTATATTATTAAGACTGGAATATATTAGAGTTGCTCTGCCAGCTATGTCCAGCCTCTTATTACTTTTATCAATCAAAAGTAACCAACTTAGATGTAGCCTACTGGGGCTGACAGGTACTCCCAAATACTTGATGGGAAATTTACCCACTTGGCAATTAAAGATATCAGCATAAGTTGAGTCCCAAGTATTGTCATCATTAATCATCACCACTTCACTCTTATTAAAATTGATCTTCAAACCTGCCATCATTTGCCCACCTCCTTCGTGTTACCTTCGTGGAACCATTTCTCGCCGTCTTTTCTTTCCTCTAGCTTTGGGCTTATTCTGATGCCACTTGGGCTAGTGATCACTCTGACTGTCGCTCTCTTTCAGCTTATTGTGTCTTTCTTGGCTCCTGCTTGATTGCCTAGAAGATCAAAAAGCAGACTGTAGTTCCCCGTTGAGTGTGAGGTTGAGTTGAGTTGCGGGCTATGGCAATTGTGACTGCAGAGGTGACTTGGCTACAATGGCTGCTTGAGGTTTTCATTGTGCCAGTTACTGCACTGACTCCCCTCTCCTCTGATAGCACTAGTGCGATCAATATTGCCAGGGACCCAGTGAAACATGAACTCACCAAAAACATTGGCATTGGTGCTTCCTATACGAGATCGCAAGTGCATGATTATGTTATTACTCTCCACCATGTGCCTTCTGAGGTTCAGCTAGAGGATATTTTCATGAAAGCACAGACTAGGGCACACAGATAGCTATTTTCTCTCCAAACTCAGTGCTGTTGAACTACCATGAGTTTGAGGAGGGTGTTAGATATATGTATATTGTATTTAGACTTTAGTGTAGGGTGCTATCTGCACTTTGTACATCTTCATATGTGGCCCTATGGGCATTGCAATAGAGCTTTGTTGCACATTACATACTTGAATCTTGGCCAGACCGGAAACTCAATTGACAAAAAGTTCTACTTGAATCTACTTATCCCAGTAACATATCATACTCATATATACTTGTGTATGTCTTTTATTAAAAGTGAAGTATCATCTTTGATCCATTACATATTCTACTTTTGAATATTGAAAACACATTACATATGGACTATATTTAGAGGATCCCAGTGTATTATCTATCTTTACCTAAAAAAATTAGAAGCAAACCATTCCGTCAAGCAGCCTGATGACGCATTGACACTGTTGTAGATGTATTCTTTTGCCAGAAAAATGAATTGTTGTAGCTCTGGTTGGTGGATTTGGGGAAGCATGTGCTGGTGCTGAGAGACAAAGGAGAGATTGGATTGCAAAGGAGCTAGAGCTTGGCGATGGATTGCTGCTGATTGGCGTTGCCGCTCCTACGCCGACGTGCTGTACGCCATCGATGGCTGCAATGGCTCGCAGGTTGCAACTGTTCCCACAACGCTCGTGGCTGTGATGGCCATGTAGAGGTTCGCAGAGAAGTCATGTCGCGGCCACGGCATGGAGGTGGCCTCAACATGTCCAGAGGCGCCGCACGCCAACCTCACGGGGTCACTGCAGAGCAGCGCCCCCCAGCTGCCATAACCGTTCGCGAGGACGAAGAAGTGGTGATCAGAAAGACAGGTGGACGGCGTTATCAGCAAATGTGACAGAATGCTAGTTTAGCGTGATGTTTATTCTTGGTGCTATTTTACAGAACTTTTAATGGCATTATTTGAATGTGGAGATCTTTCGACGCTACGTTACTAATTTTCCCTAGATTCTATGATTTAATCTAAGGATGTCATGTGTCATCCAAATAATGATCATCAAGCAATATCATTACACAAAGGTCAAAAGCAACACAAATCTGATACTCTTCTACAGCCTTAAGCAGTTCATCCTTAAATTTGAAAATTGGAAGTGTCTTTCGCTCATCCTAGTTCAGAAAAGGAGAATTGTTAATAAAGAGGATATTAACATAAATCTTTCAGGAATGTATGCTGCTGCCAAGAAAAGTACACATGTTCTATACTTCTATCGCAGCAAAAGAAAAGGCTACACATCACATATGGACTACATGTTCTATGACCAGTAACCACACTCACCTGGAGCTCCCTTTTCAAAATATCTTTTGCTTCAATGTCCTCTTTATCTGAATCGTCTTCAGGCTAGAATAGGAAATTTCAGTAAGATAACAATACCTCTTAAAGACATCACGATAAACAAGGAAACTAAAAGCATGTAACTGATTACCTGGGTTCCTTCTATGACTGATGATTTAACAAAATCAATCGTATCTCCTATACAACTAAAAAGAATAAAGTGTGGACATCGTTTTGGTGCAACAATTGCCTTGGTTCGTCCGTCTGTCACCCCATGCGATCGATCCCACCTCCGTGCAACAATCACGGCAGTTGTTGATTTTTCTTGCATGAGACCCGCGTGCGGTGGTAATCATGGCAGTTTCCTTCCATGCAAAAGGAAGTGCTCCCTCGCGCGACCATCATGCCTGTTGTGATATAACTTTCTTACATGCAAAAGGAAACCACTATCAATCAATCAAATCAAATCAAATAAGAAATTATTCTCATCAAGAGGTTATGATTTTCCTTCATGCAAAACAACCGAATATGATTATCTACCACGTTGCGGTGACGGTCGATCCCTGCGGTGGTGGTCGCGCCGCCGGCTGACGGGAGGTGGCCGTTCACTAGCCTCAGCTAGCAAGAGGACAATCTCGCCCTCGCCCGCGTCGTCCAGGAGCTAGCAAGAGGCCAATCTCGCGGGGTCGATTGCGCCCAGGCCGGGCACTTCGCTGATCGCTGCTGATTCCTCCTGCTTTTTGTAGGAACGGGCATACATGATGCTGCCGGTGGCGAGTACGTGATCTCGAGGCCTTCGCGTGCCCCCTGTAGGACACCGAGGAGCTCGACGTTGCCGACAGGCTGATGGCGCTCGTTGAAATCGGTGATTGTGAGTGTACAGACCAATGTCAAAATTCAGTCAACCTTGATAATCTTTTTTCCTATTTTTGTATGGTGCTTAATCTGCCGCTGTACCATGGCGAGCCATTGAGCAGGATGATGCTGGGGACGATGATGAGGAAGAAGATGATGGGGTTCATACACCGTTAATATTTTCTATCTAATCTTTGCATGACTCGATTGTCATGTGTAATTTTGTACCTTCGGATAGTTTCATAAAAAATACTAAGATTATTGCTGGTAATAATACAATCAGGGACTATTTAAGGTAGTGAAATATCTTACCACATCATTTCTCTTAGCTCTAGAATTAATAAGGTGGTAGTATGTACTACTAAATCATAATCTTGAGCTAGTAGCCATAATTGGCTTCTTGCTAGAAAGAGATAGAATGCTAATCGAATTTACATAATCTTGTGATGATGTTCCCACCTCTGTGAATAAGCAGGCATGACAGTTTGGAAGAAACTAGCAGTGACTTGATATTTATCTTCTGTTGGTAAAGTGAAAGAAGCAACAACTGTTGGATTGTTCAAATAAGCAAGGGAAATGGTTATTTTTGTCTCCCTGTTTTCTTTAGCTCAACAGACTTAATTTATAACTATGGCGCTGGTTATTTATGCATTCCATTAGACATCAATGATTCATTCGTGATTTGTTGCCTATAGATATAAAATAACAATCATACTAATATCCATTGCTTTAATATTTGTCTGATCTTTTTATGTTTAAATGGTGTAAGTTTTGTTCTTTTTTTTGAGATGGATTTTTTCTTTTTTTACTAATAACCCGCAGATGATAAAGCAGTTGAGGGCAGAATCAAGGATGGTAGCACTGTTGAAGGCAGAGCCACCGATGATAAAGCTGTTGAGACAGAGCAAAGAATGATGAGGACATTGAGGACGGAATAAAGGATGATAAGGTCGTTGAAATGTCAAGTCACTAATGATAAACCTATTCAGAGCAAAGTAACTAATGGTAATGTCATTGAGGACAGAGAGATTGAAGGTAAAGCCACTAAAGAGGCAAAGGAGATCGATATTTGGATGAAACTCTAAAATGTGATCAGATTTGTGGCACTGACTATGGAATTGCTAATACTGAAGAAAATCTAGCTGATAATGGCAACTAAGTTTCGTATGAAAATAATGAAGCTGCTCTTGAGGTTTCTCTCTACTCTGTGGTGCTAGAGCATGGTTGTTCATCACATAAGTTTCATATGCTAGCTCCCCATTTATCTAGGATTTACATTCATGCATCAAAATTTTGGTCCTCAGATAGGAAAGCTTCAGTTGCAAAAAATTCAGTTTCTGAGCTTCCGCTTGTTTCAAAATCTTGTGGCAATGATGTTTCAAGGTAAATTATGACTACGCTCTACCGCTTGTTTCCCTTATTGTTGTCAGCATCAATTCTTTCAGATCAAAATTTAAGAAGTAAGAACCTAATTTTGATGTAGGCTGATATTTTAGCTATCGAACACATTTGTCCTGAGAGATCGTTGCACAAACATTTGGTACTTTACGGCACTCAAGTCCATTTAAGGTTTTCAGCACAAATGGTGCAAAGAAGCCTGAGAGGAGTTTCGCTACAACACGATGGAAAAGTAACTACAATGGCAAGCATACCCAATATCATGAAGCTGCTAGATGATTGAAGCGAAACTATCACATTGTAGATGCATTGGAGAAGATGTGGTGGCATATAAAGGTTAACCCTATTACTGTCTTGGCACTTTCCAAAAAGCTGAGTATGGCTCCAGTAAAACAGTGATGAGTAAAACCTACTGCAAACTAATTCATTTTTTAGTTTTCTGAAGGATTTTTATTTCACATGCAATGACACCCCACATGCAAAACCCTGTAGAAGATTTGTTAACTCCAAAGATTGGGAGGTTGTTAGGGCTTTCTGGGTGATCAGCAACATAGGAGTTTTTCTATTGATCTCTGAAAAACTACATTTGATGATGCATTCAGCAGAAGTTGTCCTCTTCGTGCTGGTGGACATGAGTGTGGATGTTTACCAGTGTTGGCAAAATTGGTATGCTTTTCAAATGCTGATTTTTGTTTCTTTGGTAATTGTATCTTTTATGTGAAGTCATGAAATTTTTTATGTTTCTACCAGGTGATGAAGCATTGCGTAGCTCATTTAGATATTGCCATGTTTAATGCCATCCTTCGTGAATCAAAGAATGAGATACCCACGGATACTATATCTGACCCAATTGTGGACTCAAGAGTTCTGCCGATTCTAGCTGGCGACTTAAGCTTTGGATCAGGCACACAGCTTAAGAACTCTGTATGTGCTTAAATTATGAAATGCTTGCAATTGTATGATGAACAAACAAACAACTTAGAATAGGGACTATGCATGACACCTCCCTTGCACTATTGATTGTTAACACATGATATATACTTACATGGGTTGGGAATTGGTCCAAATGGTTGTCCGATCGTTTATAGTTACAAAAAATTATCTTGTTCTAAAAGATATTACATGACAAGTTGCATGCTAGGGCCCTTAAACCGATGGTTTTAGTCAAGTTAGAATGTAAAATACTAGGTTATTGCGTTCTTGCCCTATTTTGAACCTCAATTGTGATTTTACCTCTATTTTCTTCCACTTTGTTTTTACCTCTGTTTTTTCCAAAGCGAAGGTTTTTTACCTCGTGAACTTTAGCGGTGTTAAAAAAGTTCAAAAATATTGCGTTTTTTGCCCTATTTCAAACCCCAATTATGATTTTACCCCACTTTCTTCCACTTTGTGTTTTACCCTTTTTCAAAAGCGAAGGCTCCGTTTACCTCAATTCTTAACTTAGTTATCTACATCCGGATCAAAGCAATTAAAATTAACAAAAGCCACAATGAAAAGACAAACTTACCCTTATCTCTCGTTTGTCTTTCTCGTGGTCGTCCCTCTCAACACTAGCGAGCAGGGCGGCTAGGTCTTGCGGGCGGTGGCGGAAGAAGAGCAGCGGGGGCCGTCGGGCGGGCGCGTCGTGCGCGCGGCGGAGGCGCCCACTCGCCACACACCGCCCGACGGGCCCGGCCATTGGCCTTCCGCCGTCGCCGCCGCACCTAGCCATCCGCTAGAGTTGAGAGAGAGAGAGGCGGGTCTTCGGCTTCATGGTCGGTTGCTTTTGAGAGGCAGCGTGCAACGCCGCCCGCCAAGCCAGCCTGCCACCCAAGCAGCAGCAGCCACAGGCCTAGTCACGCAGCGCCGCCGCTTCTTCTCCGCTTAGTCAAGACGCTGCCCATTCGCCTGCTACCGCCCGACGGCCCGACGCTGCCCTTCCGCCGCCACACCCAGCCGCCCGCTGCCACTAGAGTTGAGAGGGATGACCCTGAGAGAGATGACCAAGAGATAAGGGGTAAGTTTGTCTTTTCACAGGGCTTTTGTTAATTTTTAATTGCTTTGATCCGGATGTAGATAACTGAGTTAAGAATTGGGGTAAACGGAGCCTTCGTTTTGGAAAAGTAGGGGTAAAAACACAAAGTGAAAGAAAGTGGGGTAAAATCACAATTGGGGTTTAAAATAGGGGCAAAAACGCAATATTCAGAATGGCAAACTTGTCATCTGTCAATTTTTTTAACACTGTTACCTGCTGTTCATGGAGTAGGGGTAAACTGAACCTTCGTTTTGGAAAAGCAGGGGTAAAAACACAAAGTGAAAGAAAATGGGGTAAAATCACAATTGGGGTTCAAAATAGGGGCAAGAACGCAATAGCCCCAAAATACTAATGATTTCTTGAACTTTATAATGGTATATACAACATGAAGACTTATGTAATATTGGTGTTCTCGTATATCATACTTATAGGTAATAGTACAATACATGTTCATACATATGTTATCGTAACATTGTTTTTTCCCGTTGCAATGCACGAGCATTTACCTATATTTACATATATATACTTGAACCTATGTACATGATGGTATAGAGATGCGGCGGAACTTATTCGTGGATTTATTGGCGCACGAAAGAAATGAATATCGGAGATTTCTTCCTGCCGATATAAAACATTATCTTAGCCACATCACGGAAAGATCTATACAGTAGAGCCTATGAGCCTGCGACGTCGCGCTCTCCGTGACTGTGTTAAATTCATAAACTTTGCTTTTTGGATTAAATGTCACTTTAACGTTGGTATTTAATTTTTACAGTATTGTTATCTTATCGTGCGATCCGTGTGTTTTTAGTATAAAATGTTAGCTATCCCGTAGCAACGCACGGGCACGCTACCTAGTCTTCAAATACATATCTAAGAAGTTGTAAATGTAATACAAGAAGAAATCAAGTGTCGGACAAAGGCGCAGTCAACATTATTCATCAATGTAATGCAATAGAAATAGTTTAGTTCAAACAAAATTTATGCACAAACTCTTTGCATTACATACAAAATATAGCTTACTGCTGAATGCTGAATTAGGTTAAAAAAATATGTTCTCAAGAAAATTTGGACCCACAAAGATTCCTAGGTAGGTAGCAAATAGCATCAACTAAGTAGCAGAAGTCCCTAAACCAATATAACTTTTATAACTTTATCAGTTACCCAATTCTTGTAGATGCAGAGCTCCAACTGACTCTTCTCGCTCACAACCTCCTCGCCGGCAGACTATCTTCTCATGCTTCCGGATGGTCCTATGGCGGCTTGTGTCTACAGCGGCAGCAGGGCAATCAAGACTCCTGGTCTCCCTTTCTCCTCTATGGACTTTCGTCCCTCCCTCTCCTCCCCCATTTTGGTAGATCGTCACCATGGTGAAGAACTATAACTTTGAGTCTGGACAGGATTCGAGGAATTTCCCACCTCTTAGCCCTTTTGCCGAGCCTAGATTCATCTTTGGTCGAGGTTGAGTTGTGTTTGTACATAGGTGTTAATGCCCTTGGTCTGTGCAAGTGTGTGTTTGTAAGGGGTCTTTTCCCTTTATTTCTTCTTAATATAATGATACATAGCTCTCCTACATGTTTGAGAATAATAAAATGTAGGGCTCCGACATGGGCACCAGGCTCCAATACATGATCCTAGGGTAGCCTCTGAGTTTATAACACAACTCTCTAACATGCATATCATAACCAGCACTGCCTTCAGAGTGTGATCCAAAAGCATCAAGGAACTTCCATTTACAACCCCCCCACACACAAAAAAAAAAAGAGGCAGCCCTTTAGGAGGCAAGATTTTGAATAAATGGATAAAAATACAAATGGTTTTCTTTAGTGGCACAACTAATTAACTTAGCACAAAAAGAGCGACTTACTGATACTCATCTGAAGACGGCTTCTTATCTTTGGATCCAAATCGCAGTTTCAATTTTCCTGGAACAAGTACATAGTGTTCTTCCATGTCAGTCTCTTCGAAATATATAGCGAAAGACCATAGGTAACACTTAAAGAGATCATGCTGAAAGACGTGGGAGTTTGTTTCAGATATGTGGCATTACCTATTTGGTGTTCTTCCCATGCTTCCTGTTCAGCAAAAGGGTTCATTTTATCCTTGGCCTCAGGATCTCTGCTTGTTCATGAAACTATCAGGACGCACGAATAAACTAGAAAATTGCATGCCATCATGCACATAAGAGGTCATAATGTAAACCTTACTTGTACCGCTGCATGGCCACAGAGAATCTCTTCTCTTGATTGACATTTTCACCCATGTCATAAGCTTCAGGCATTTTGTACTAAAATGCATGTACATAAACTCGTTGACATTAAAGATACTAACAAACATGTGTACAACATGTTGTATGGTCATAAGCATGGTTTTTGAGGCACGGCGCCCTAACCCCCACCCGCCCCCCTCCCTCTCACAATGCCTAGGCATTTATGGCGGACACCTAGGTGACGCCATATGCACATTCTAGGCGCATGAAGGCGTTGTGTAAGCTAGAATTTTAGATACTAGTGAGCACATACATACTTGTTTGTTCCCAATTCTGTCCCACACGAAAACACAGGTCTAAGGTCTGGCCCCGGTCGTGGTTGTTCTCATATGGACTATGGTGCCGTTGTGTATGGGTGGGGCAATGTTCAGGGTTTTCTTGACCTGCGTGCGTGAGTTAGTGCAATGCCCGGGGGCTGTCTTACCCCCGCAGGTTGTCTTTTTTTAATAGAGCCACTGAATTTGGAATATTTTAATGCACTTCAAATAACCAAATGTGATCAAACATCCAAACTAACATTTATTAAATGAGCAAATCGATCCGAGAAGAAAACATACCTCACCAACATCATCAGGTGTCTCAACATGTTCCTTGACAAGACCATATAACTTCATCTTGTAACTACACACACAATGACACAAACTAGTTCATGTCAGGGTTTACATGCGAATGCAGAGTCTAGAAATGTATGCACAAAGCTACTCAAAAAGGAAAACATAATTAGCTTCAGAGAATTATCTCCATAGTAGGACTTCATTTAGTTGTTACCTCAACTCCTTTTCTTCTGCCTCTGTTAGTTTCACATCCTGAAAAATGTACTGGTGGTCCAGAATTTCATCACTGCATATATCACAAAAAAAAATGTTAGTACCTGCACAATCAAACATCTAGACACCAAAATCTACAGTAATGAGCCCACATATAAGAAGTATTCTTGTACTCACCGAATTTCCTCAATTTTTTGTCCCGTCGCTTTTGCAGGTATGCTTGCCTTGAGTATTTTCTGCACATTGATTTAAAGAGAAAGACATTACAAAGTGAAGTCATTACAAAGTAATCTCAAAATCTTTTTGTTTTGCAACTTAAATCTTCTTTGTACCTAAGACATGCAACAGTAGCAAAGGGGATAAAGTAAATGTCTAGATTAAAGAAAATAACTATAAGACATGCAA
The DNA here is from genome assembly GCA_904845875.1 of Miscanthus lutarioriparius. Classification (NCBI taxonomy): domain Eukaryota; kingdom Viridiplantae; phylum Streptophyta; class Magnoliopsida; order Poales; family Poaceae; genus Miscanthus; species Miscanthus lutarioriparius. Next base: position 37,494,311 of record CAJGYO010000008.1, on the reverse strand, counting down.
CAGTAGCAAAGGAAATACAATCATCGATTATGGTACCTAAAGAATACAAGAACACTATATAACAAAAGCAGCACAGTAATTATTTGTTAGTGGGCACAAACGACCATTCAATTTCCAAGAGAAAGAATGGGTCCATGTTTCATCTATACTATTAATCTGTTACACCTACTTCTTTCAGCACACCAAACTTACTGAAACACCACCATATCAAATATGTTTCAAACTTAGATGTTACTCAATACCTGGTTCTAGTCACAAATCATAAGCATCAGAAGTAAATAATCAATATTGTGGTTTCTCCATTCTACTATAGAATCTAAAACATTCGGTTGGATGCATGGAATGTATAAACCACCACAAGGTTCATTATATCTGTTGACGCAAATCTGGTCCTACACCCAAAGGGCAAGCATGCTAAGATCGCACGAGGACTGCTCGAGGATCGATTCCCGACGAAGCAGGCAGATCTGCCACCAAGAACCTAGAAATGCCTACCCAGAAGGAGCACGCGTCAGGGAGGCACACCTAGGGTTGTTCTAGGGTCATCAAGGCCACCTAGGACGCTCACAACCACCATCGAGATGCTTGTAGAACAGCATATGGGGGTGGAAGAGATTAGGGCAAAGAGGAAAAGGTAAAAGCCATAAAAGGAAAAAAGATTAAAAAACATAGATTGATTTGATCGACTGGATGCCCTCAATCGGCCATGGCCCTTTATATTTATAGTGGGGTGGACTTATCCCGAGAGGGGTCGAGATCCCCTACAATGGTACCAAAACACAACTCTAACGGATCTGGGCTGGTTTCAAAACTGGCTTATCCTGTTTTGGAAACCAGTTTCCACAGGCTGGATCTTCCCTGGAGCGTAATTTCCTCATCCAGACTCCAAATTTGACCTTCTATATATGCATTTCGATCGTCTCGACGAGAGAAACACAATGAAGTCCAATTTGGGAAACCAATTTTCCCAGTGTTGGAATATAAGTGAATTATCCACCTTTTTCCATTAGCTTATGCTTTTGGGTTGAACTAGTAAGTGCATGCAACTCAAAATGGTATCAAAGCCAGAGGTCTCAAGTTTGAATCCTGGTTAGCGTAATTAAATAAAATAACTGTTGCTCGCTCCTATTCCATGTCTGAGGCCTGAGGGAGCCTCCATGTGAGGGGGAGTGTTGGAATATAAGTGAATTGCCCACCTCTCCCCATCAACTTAAGCTTTTGGGTTAAACTGGTCGGTGCATGCAACTCAATACCCAGAATCAGCCCAGGTTTACCTCTTTTGGCCAATTTTGATTGTCAACAATATCAATAGGATGCAAGTAGCTGACTTTCCAGAACCAACAAGTTGGAACTAATCCTAGCTGTGTGGGAGGTATGGTTGTACACCCCCTACGACCTAGGGTTAAGTCCTCTTCAACTCTAATCGGTGCCTATTGCTTCTAAGATGTAATTACACCTAGTTCCTCCTAGGTTGGTCAAGTTTTTTCGACATGAAACAAGTTCTCTCAGAGTTGAAACTGCCATAAAAATTAGAAAATTTGAACAATTGCACTCACAATTCAACACTTCTACTAAATTACTTCCAGTCATAATTCAATACAATTTCTCTTGAATTATTATTGCATTGTTTGTTCTCTTTTCCTAACTTGAAAGTTCCATTGTTACGTGGCAATTATTTTCAGAAACAAGCTTTTTCAATATTGCAATGAATCAAGTAAATTAAGCTAATTAATTATCAAAGCAATTGGTAAGACAGCAAAAGAAAGTTATGACAATAAGTCAACTGAAAACTAACTGGAGTTGCAAGGTGAAAACCTCAGATCAGATATGTCATTCTTGTCCATTGCTTGAGATCTTCTAGTAAGCTCTTCTGTCAATGACCTTGTATCAATAACATTTTGCGAAGATAATAATTAAGCTGACATGTGAACTATATAGGTTCAAGCATCATACCTTGTTCTTCCTTAGATAATTGTCTCTCCATCAACTAAAGAAAACAAACCAAGTAACAAAGTATCAGTTTAAAACTTCACGTAAAACAATATGTTTAGAAAGAAATAAAATCATGACATTCAGAAGAATGTGTTGTGCAAATATAGTAGGCAAATGATGCACGAATCATGACCAACTATCGGGAGTCAACCTTCCCATAAACCATCTTAAGAAAAGGAACATCACAAAAGTTATCCAGATATATTGACTTGGCACACAGGTGAACTGAACATTTATCCATTTTATTGTCAAGCTCTCATGGTCTATACTTTCTAGAATTCTCAGTCGCACCTAACTTTCCCTGCATATTTAGTGGACTAGATGGAGGTCAAATCATGAAATAACTTGATTAGATTTGTAGCCAGATACATCAAGCACAACACATAAATTAAACTACAAATGGCGAGAGAAAAAAAAATGTACAAGGTTAAGAATCACAGTAGAGCTATCCCCCATGATGCAACAATTGTGTGGTAACTTGGCGTACGTTGAATTCCTGTAATTTCATTGTGTAATAGTAATGAAATTTGGTTTGTCCGTGGTGGAAAAAAAATGAAGCAACAATTGTTAACAGTAGGTCACTATTTGGCTTAATGCATTAAACCAAAAGGCACATCCAAATCTACATTCTAGAAATCATAAAATTTACAAATCAAGTAATTCACAGCACTTGTTATCCAGCTACTCTTTTTATGGGAAGAAAACATTTCAACATGATTTCAAAAAAAGAGAAGCAATGTATGGAATCATCAACAAGATTCCTTTAAAAGAACTTGATGTGTGCTAGTACAGTTTAGTGTGATTTAGAATACACGAAATCCATGACTGGAACATGATTGTGTCCATAGAACATCTGGCGTAAAATAGATAATTAAGAGGAACCAATATCTAGATCCAGCTGCATCGTCACCAAATAGGCTTGGGTAATCCTACAGTCAGTTGGTTTAGTCCAGGTATAGTGCCCAGGAGCCAATATCTTCTATCCAACCAAAATTGGTGTCTCAAGGCAATGCTTTTGGCTAATACTCGTCGGTGCAAGGGTCTTTGGTCGTCGGTAACATGGTTCCTTGGGGAACACGAGTGTTATCAAGCCGTCCGATTAATCGTGATTAGTCGTCCTAGTCGATATCCTGGACTCGACTAGGGGCTACAACTCAATTAGGCTGATTAGTTTTCCGGTCGTCCGATTAGTCGGACAACTAGGTGGTGGACGACCAGAAATAGAATGGAATTCCTGGGCAGCTTAGGACATGGGCTGCATCTGGGATGGCTTAGACCACTTGAGCTCATGTTTTTAGCCCAATTTGCAAGCCTACATGCAGCCACCTCCCTAGAGTTATCTTCATGGTTGATTTGTATTCTAGAACATATAATATATATATATATATATATATATATATATAGAGAGAGAGAGAGAGAGACTAATATATAGGACGACTAGGACCGACCAGGGCTCTGGTCGACGACTAATCGTGACTAGTCACCTGGTCAATCCCATGCGACTTGATAACATTGGGGAACACCATAACGAATATGTTTTTCGAGGAAAAAACCCTAGCATCAGGGGATTTGAGAGGGCTCCACTCGAAGGTGTTCTGTAGGAGGCATTGAGTTCTGTTAGTCCCATACGACTAGGACCGACCAGGGTGCATTTTTATACTCCCGGGAGTAGTTACTCCCCTCCATGATATGGCATTCGATTCTATCCATATGAGCTAATCGGGTTTGTGCGTAGCAGGATCCGATAAGTAACGTGCGACGAGATTTGCGTGCTTCATTGCATCTACTGTGCCTCCGTATGTTCTGTTGCAAGATAAATTATTTAATTATTTGGAAGTATGTATACATACACAGTTGGGAGTATGTATACATACATACATACATCAACGCCGATAGCTTTGTATATTCTGTTACAAACTAAATTATTTAATTATTTGGAGTATGTATACATATGGAGTAAATTATTTAATTATTTGGGAGTATGTACATATACGTACATCGATGCCGAGTAATGAGATTACATTACTTTTTAGAATAGAGTATGTATACATACTTTTTAAAATAGAGTATTTATACATACTGGTTGGAATGGAGTATCTGTACATACTTTTTAGAAATAGAGTATTTATACATACTTTTTGGAATGGAGTATGCATACATATGCCAAGATTAAGGTAGTATAAGTGCATACTTAAACAGTTAAACCACACGATCGGAGTATATGTGCATACATTCACGTGATATACAAAACAATGAGTATGTATTCATATACTCAGTGGTACATTAATTTTTACAACGAAGTATGAGTATGTACATCACACGTGAATTTTTGAACCAAAATCAACCAAACTCATTTGTACTTTGTACAAACAAAATGGATCAGAAAAACAAATCTAGCAGCCGCGCGTTCCTAGGATTTGTACGCACAGATTCACATCTGTGCCAGTCGTGAGCAACAACGCATTTCTTGGGAACGATTTTCACCCGGAGTATATGTGCATACATTCATGTGATATACAAAACAATGAGTATGTCTTCATATACTCAGTGGTACATTAATTTTTACAACGAAGTATGAGTATGTACATCACGCGTGAATTTTTGAACCAAAATCAACCAAACTCATTTGTACTTTGTACAAACAAAATGGATCAGAAAAACAAATCTAGCAGCCGCGCGTTCCTAGGATTTGTACGCACAGATTCACATATGTGCCAGTCATGAGCAACAACGCATTTCTTGGGAACGATTTTCACCACAAAATGCACTAAGAAAATAGAGAGACGAAGCATCGGAATTTAGAAAGAAAAAATAGCCACATTGAGATCCAACAACAGGGGCAGCGCATGTGGTGCCGTTGGTGGTGGGGACGCCGCCGTCGGTGGTGGTGACTTCACCGATGCAGTTCCGACGATGCCGCAGATGAGAGTGGCGAGGGCACCGTTGTTGTAGCCGGGAGGGGTGCGGGAGGCACCGCGGTTGCAGCCGGCCACGAGGAGCCCGCCGTTGGGCACAGGACGCGCCGCCATCGGGGATGCCGTGCGCGTAGAGTGCGTCGCCGCCACTGGGAGCCACCGCCGCCGGGATGGCCACGCCGAGGGGTTCCACCACCACCATCACCACCGGAATGGGAAGGAGAGGATGCGTCATGGTCGAATCCACCAGGGGACGGGGCGCCGCCATCGCCACCATGCATGAGATCCACAAATAGGCAGGAGAGAAATCTGGAGAGAGAGGAGAGGAAAATGCGTGGCGTGGTTTTATAATAAAATATACGGGGTAACACAGGATCCGGATTTTAGGATCGTATACTTCCTAAATGGGGTTGTTTGTTAACCCGCTATGCAATCTGACACCGGTCAAACATGAAGAGGCGGGTGTATTTGTGTGGGGTTAGAGGAGGGAGTAACTACTCTCTAGGAAGGAATTTTTTCCATATATATATATATATATATGGAGTATATTCAGTAGCCAGCTACAAAATAAATTATTTTGTAGCCACCTCTATTTACGATAATTTTATATAATAATTTACGATAATATCAATATATATTTACGATAGTTGGGTTATTATAACAAATGGAGATATTTACCATAACATTATAATAAACCACTTAGTAAGGAGTTACTATAATCTCGTAAATTAACATAGTAATTATCGTAACTCAAAGTGACTATAGAATAAGTTATTTTATATATATATATATATTATATATATATATATATATACCATACGCGCATACGTATACGTACGTACGTGCAGAGGGCTACTGCTGGGCACGGACGGCGGAGCGGCAGGCGTCGCGGATGCGGGCGCGGTACCTGCAGGCGGTGCTCCGGCAGGACGTGGAGTTCTTCGACCTGAAGCCGGGGTCCACGTCGGAGGTGGTCACCAGCGTGTCCAACGACAGCCTGGTGGTGCAGGACGCGCTGAGCGACAAGGTGCCCAACTTCGCCATGTACGTCACCATGTTCGCCGGCAGCTACGCCGTGGGCTTCGCGCTGCTGTGGCGGCTCACGCTGGTGACGCTGCCGTCCGCGCTCCTCCTCCTCCTCATCCCGGGCGTCTCGTACGGCCGCGCCCTCACGGGCCTCGCGCAGAGGATCATGGAACAGTACGCGCTCCCGGGCGCCGTCGCACAGCAGGCCGTCTCGTCGGTGCGCACCGTCTACGCCTTCGTCGCCGAGAAGACCACCATGGCGCGGTTCTCCACCGCGCTCGAGGAGTCGGCGCGCCTCGGCCTCAGGCAGGGGCTCGCCAAGGGCATCGCCCTCGGCACCAACGGCATCGCCTTCGCCATCTACGCTTTCAACATCTGGTACGGCGGCCGCCTCGTCATGTACCACGGCTACCCGGGCGGCACCGTCTTCGTCATCTCCTCCCTTATCGTCATCGGAGGCGTGTACGTGACTACTAACTTACTACTGTCAGATAGGGGATATATACTTAGAGATGACAACGTCACTAATAAGCACATGCAGGTCGCTGGGGTCGGCACTGTCGAACGTCAAGTACTTCTCGGAGGCGACGGCAGCAGCGGACAGGATCCTTAAAATGATAAAGCGGATGCCCAAGATTGACTCCGAGAGTGGCGCCGGCGAGGAGCTGGCCAACGTCGCCGGCGACGTGGAGTTCAAGAACGTCGACTTCTTCTACCCATCGCGGCCAGAGAGCCCCGTCTTGGCCAACTTCAGCCTGCGGGCCGGCTGGGCACACGGTGGCGCTCGTCGGCCCCAGTGGGTCTGGAAAGTCGACGGCGATCGCGCTGCTGGAGCGGTTCTACGACCCGTCGTCCGGGGAGGTAGCGCTGGACGGCGTGGACATCTGCCGGCTCCAGCTCAAGTGGCTGCGCGCACAGATGGGGCTCGTCAGCCAGGAGCCCGCCATGTTCGCCATGTCAGTGCGGGAGAACATACTGTTCGGCGAGGAGGATGCTACAGGGGAGGAGGTCGTCGCCGCAGCAATGGAGGCCAACGCCCACAGCTTCATCTCGCAGCTGCCGCAGGGCTACGACACGCAGGTAACAACCTGTATGATGAATTGATGACAGCTATCTAAACTTGGACTAATAATCACTGACTGAATTCCGATACCGATACTAATCATGTGTGAAACGAAAACAAAAACAGGTGGGTGAGCGTGGTGCACAGATGTCTGGAGGGCAGAAGCAGAGGATCGCAATTGCTAGAGCAATCCTGAGGTCACCCAAGATTTTGCTCCTTGACGAAGCAACGAGCGCACTGGACACCGAGTCCGAGCGCGTCGTGCAGGAGGCGCTTGACGCGGCCTCCGTAGGCCGGACCACCATCCTTGTTGCACATCGCCTCTCCACCGTCCGAAATGCCTACAGCATAGCTGTCATGCAATCTGGCGCAGTCCAGGAGATGGGCTCCCACAGTGAGCTCATTGCCAAGAATGGCATGTACTCATCTCTTGTCCATCTTCAGCATAGTAGAGATTTGAGTGAGGGCACCGCCGAGGTTGGCGGAACTTGTGGTGCATCTCCTAGTGCAGGGCAATGCAGCAGCAGCAACAATAGCAAGATGGTCTCTTCAGCTAGCTGCAGGTCAAGTTCAGCATGCTCCATTATCGGTGATGCAAGAGATGGCGAGAACGCTGATGAGAAGCCAAAGCCTCCTGTGCCATCCTTCGGAAGGTTGCTTCTCCTCAATGCACCGGAGCGGAAGTTTGCACTGGTGGGGAGCTCATGTGCAGTCCTATCTGGGGCAATCCAGCCTATTTTTGCATATGGCATGGGGTGCACATTGTCCATCTACTACGTACGTACTCGACCGATCATGAGGAGATCAAGGACAAAACAAGGATGTATGCTTTCATCTTCCGCGCTCTCGTTGCGCTCTCATTCATGCTCAACATTGGACAGCACTATAGCTTTGCTGCCATGGGAGAATGCCTGACCAAGAGGATCAGGGAGCGAATGCTTGCGAAAATCCTCACTTTTGAGATTGGATATGGTTTGACAACGATGACAACTCCACTGGCAATATATGCTCACAGCTCGCGAAGGACGCCAACATAGTAAGTACTGTACTCAGAAAAATACTATGTACTATAGCTTATGATCATACTTGCAAAAGTATAGTCATACATACATGTTCATATATACATGAACATATATTTGTGTTGCAGGTAAGGTCACTGGTGGGTGACGGAATGGCTCTGTTGATCCAGACGGGTTCCATGGTGGTCATTGCTTTCACCGTGGGTCTTGTCATTTCCTGGCGGTTGGCCCTTGTCATGATAGCACTGCAGCCGTTTATCATTGTTTGCTCCTATGCTCGCCGTGTCTTGCTGAAGAACACGTCCACGAAGTCGATAGAGGCCCAGTCCGAAACTAGCAAGCTAGCTGCTGACGCTGTCTCCAACCTCCGCACCATCACCGCCTTCTCATCCCAGGGCCGCATCCTACGGCTCTTCGGCCAGGCGCAGGATGGGCCACACAAGGAGAGCATCCGGCAGTCGTGGTTCGCAGGTCTAGGCCTCGGCGCCTCTGTGAGCCTCACCATATTCTCATGGGCCCTCAACTACTGGTATAGTGGCAAGCTCATGGCCGAGCGGCTCATTGCTGTGGAGGCGGTCTTCCAAACCAGCATGATTCTGATGGACTTGACAGATCCACTACTCATAAATCTAGCATATATATATTGATATTTGAGATAAATAGCAAGCTCTAGAATATGAAATAGTACGTGATTTAGAGATAGAAGGAGAGAGGTTCAAAGATGCAAACCGTCGGGCTTAGAGGAAGAGGAGGAAGCCATGCCGTCGGTGCAGTGTCCCAACGGCGGTGTCGAACGGCGCGGTGGAGGCACCGTTATAGAGGCGGCGGCGAAGCCGGTGGCGGTACTTCCCGTCGCTGGACAGCGCCCCCTCTCTAAATCGACTAGGGTTAGGAGTGTAGGTGGGGTTTCTGGCGGCGCAGGTGAACCTCGTGCCTTGTGCCCCAGCCTCCACCTCCCTTTTTATGGCGCTGTGCGACGGGGGCCCACCAACCATAGTTAGGGTTGGGCGCCTCCAATTAGGGCGTGGATCAAGGCCCAATTGACCGTTGGGGCAAACTGGTGGGATCAATCTAACATTCCCCCATTGATCTCATCTTATGACTTAAACTTAACTTACTTACTTTATTTTGTTCCCATTCCATCACAGATCAGAGCATAGAGCATACCTCATCATCATGGTCTGTTGCCATTAGATTAAATAGCTACAATGCACCTCTCTGTTTTAAAATAGATTCTCAACTAGGCCCTCATTGTCGACAGAATATCATCGGCAGTCCTCCGAGGGTATCCCACGAAGGTAGATTGATCGGAAGAGGAGCGCGTGATCAAGAACAAGAAGGCAACAGAGACACATGAGTTATACAGATTCAGGCCGTTAGTATGACGTAATACCTTACTCCTGTGATATGTTGGTTTGTATTAGCTATCGTATGATATGCCGTGATTTTGGAGGGGGTCCCTGCCCACCTTATATAGTCCGGGGGGCAAGGTTACAAGTCGGTTAGATCTGAGAAAAACCGAAAAGTAATAACAGATTACAAGAATCATGGGATCGTACGTATCCTAACAGATCTCGTAGTATCTTCAGGATATCTTCCTTATGTCTTCCGGGAGGCGCCGAGCAGAGTCGTGTCCCGCAAGGTTTCGTCTTGTGGGCTGAGCCGCCCCTGGGGGCGCAGCCCATGTAGTCTGTCGTGGGTATCCGGGGTCGTACCCCCCACAGCTAGTCCCCGAGCGCCTTGTACCCATTGTGCAACGCCGTCTTGAGCTCGTCCGAGCAGGTGTGAACCAAAGCCGAGCAGTCCAACTCATGATCCGACCACCATAATGAGTCACCGAGCAGTTGTGAGCAGTTGCCGAGCAGCGTACATCATCGCCGAGCAGCGCGGACCATCGCCGAGCAGCATGTCCCAAGCAAGGCTTGCCATAAGGGTGTAAGGAGCTCAAGTCCAGAATTGAAAATTTCTTCGCAGTGGACCAAGTGTGCCCACTTAGAGTCCGACCATGAGAAAAGGAGATAATCTTCTTTGGCTTCAAGAGGCACGGAGTTCTCCAGAAAAAACATACACATTCACCGCTAGGTGAAGTGTGCCCACTTAGTCCCCGAGCCTGACAGTAGATAACGTAGTCATATGGTGCCAGGGTCAGAAAGTATAAAACCAGCCGAGCAAGCAGCCAATCCCCGGGCGTAGCCTCGAGATGAGAAAAGCGCACATTTACCGCAAGGTGAAGTGTGCCCACTTAGTCCCCGAGCCTGACAGTAGATGACGTAGTCATGTGGTGCCAGGGTCAGAAACAGAGAAGTAATGAAAGAATAGTCGAGCAAGCAGCCAGTCCCCGAGCTTCAGGCGATAATACCGGAGAAATCACACCGTTGAAAGAAAAACGGAGTAACGGCTGTACAGCAACAGTTACTGAGCCTCACCAATTGGCGGAGAAGTCGGCGATTACTCGGTGAGTGGCAACTGACGGCAGCGTAAAATCAGCGCCATGGGCTGCGGTTGCGCAAAGGCCCAGGTAACGGCCCATATACCGCGTCGGAGAATTTGGAGCGGCGCAGATCGCGAGAACGGTTTCCCAAAAACCCTTGAATGCAGGAAGGTGGGGAAAGTGCTTTATAACTGTGCCGCCGCATACTCAGTTCCCACCTTTGCCACTTCATCTTCCTCCTCATATCTCGCATCCCTGAATCCGCAACCCCATTCGCCTCCGCCGCCAAACCCTAACCAAATTTGGGAGATGGCGCCGAAGAGAGGAGCTGTGAAACCAAGAAGGCTAGTCCCAAGAAGGTGAGCGCTGTAGCCTGACGTGATGAGGAGTGGGTGCCATCGCGAACAGGAGAGGCGGAGCTGAACAGATTGGTGGAAGCCGGCGTTCTTCCTGACCGTGCCACCGCCGGATGGCGGCCGGCCCTCGGTGAGCCCTTCCCGACACCTCATACTGACGAGGCAGTGGTATTCGAGGATTATTTCTGGCGCGGGTTGGGATTTCCTGTTCATCCATTTTTGAGGGATGTGTTGAGCTCTGGGTGGTTAGTCTGTGCAACCTCCACCCCAATACCATTTTGCACATCTCCATCTTAATCCATTTCTGTGAGGCATACCTCAGAATCCTCCCCCACTTCAATCTCTTCCGTCACCTATTCTGGCTGAAGAAAAGAGGCGGCGCTGGTTCCAAGGTGGTCGGCGGTGTATACCTTCAACTACGCGACGGGATGGCGAGCGAGTATCTTACTGTGCCGCTGAACACATCAGTGAAAGGGTGGAATGCTAGGTGGTTCTACATGAAACAGAGCCACTCGGCAGTCCGTTGTGATGCCGACCACATCCCAGAAAGCCAGAAGAGTTGGTCGGAGATGCCGAGCAACGACGACATGGAGCAAGTATAGGAACTCCTCAGCTTAATAAAAGGCGTGAGGACCAATGGAGGGTTTATAGCGGCGAGTTTCATAGTGCGCCGCGTTTAGCCCTGTAAGGAGAGGACGCACCCAGGCTTCGAGTTCAAAGGGGAGACCGATGGTACCCGAGAGAGGCCAGAGATACTGTCCAAGAATGTTGTTGAAGAGCGAACTGCCGAGCTGTTCGCTCCACTTTCCTCATTCAGATTGTCAGGGTACACAAAGCCCTTTAACTGCAAGAATCTGCCTCCTCAGGTGACTATCCCCATTGTGTATTTTCTGAGCAGCTTTTTCTTTTATCATTGTCGGGCAGTAGACTGATTCACTCATGTGAAGATCCATTCGCATGATAGAGCCGTGTATTTCTCGGGCGTGCCAAGAGGTGATTGACCACCAGCCATGGATGCACGACCACCGGCTCGGCCTGAAAGAAGTTCCGTCGGTGTTTCTTTAGAATCCGGAAGTATGGATGTTGGTCGGATGGAGAGTCCTCCTCCGGTATCAGAGAAAATCCGGGGGAAGAGGTTGGTGGAAGATGAGCCGGCCTAGAAGAAGAGGAAAATAGGGGCTGCTGCTCCTCGCAAACTAGGCAGCATATCACTTGGTGATGATTAGACCAATCAACCATGAAGGACCGCGGTGTTCGATTGGTCTGACGACGATGAAGTTCTGACGGCTCCTCCACCGAGCACAGCAGAGCCTCCGCGAAGCATGCATGTGGGGGATCAATCAAGGGGAGGCGAAGAAGGGCATGAACCACCGACGAGTGGAGTCCCCGAACAGCGGGTGGAGGAAATTCCTGCGCAGCAGACGACTGAAGTCCCTTCGGGGCGAACAACGGCAGTCCCCGAGCAACCAATAGAGGCGGACCCGGGGCCACAAGCAGAACAGAGGCCATCGAGGAGGAGCCAAGAGTTCCCCACAGAGCACGAGAGTCAACCCTGCAGCTGCACCTGGAGGCTCAGGCAGGCATCGGCGGTTCAAGAAATTGAACCGTCAAACCAAACCGTGAGTGTCCTTGTGTTGAAGGTACTTTACTGTAGTTTTTTTTGCTTCTGTGATCACTAACGAATTGGTTTGACGCACTACTAGGCAAACGACGGATCCAGCCCCGCCCACCCAGACTGAGCAGTAGGCGGGAGCTGGCCCCGGGGCGGGGGAGATGCCAATGGACCCAAACCTAGAGTCCTCGAGTGCTTGGCAACACGTGGGAGAACCAAACGCTGCCCCTGGCGGACTTGGCGGCAGCACCTTCGGCGACGTCGGAGCCTGGGGTGGAGAATCTTATAGCGCCGAGGGAGCAGACGGTGCTCCCTGGTGCTTCAGAGGGCATGGTTGTACCCGCCATCCGGCCACCAAGCCCCCAGGTGGTGCCTCTAGCCGCAGCAAAGGAGGATGAGGTGGAGGAGATCGAGCGTGACAACCTCAAACCCAATCAGTCCGGATCCTCCGAAAGCGCGGCAACGACATAGTAATTGTCGAAGAGGAGGACACCACCAAGGAATTCAGGAGACTGGAGATCTCCATTTCTAGGGTGATGAAACAGATCAAGGCTAGTATTGCTTCTGAAGAGGTCCTGGTTGATGCTTGGAATTGGATGACGCCATTGTCTTTGTGCATTTGTAGGAGATAACTCTGGTTGTCGAGCAGCGCCGCCAGCTGATTAAGCGAATGGAGCCCCTTGCTGAGGAGAATGAAAAACTAAAAGAGGCGAAAAACCTCTCGGAGAAAAATTCCCAGAGGGCCCAACGCGAAAAAGACCTTGCGGAATCCAACGCGCGGGACCTAGAATACCAGAAGGGGGTCCTGACCGAAAAGCTGGCCATTGTCTCTAGCCAACCGAAGAGTGCTTTCGAGCAGATGGAGAAGAAAAACGAGCAGCTGAACAATGTGTCCAAGCAGAAAGCAGGTACGCTATATCAGCGAATGAACTTTTGTATTGCTGAACAGCCACATTTTCGGTGATAACTATTGCATTTGCAGAGCAAGATGCGGAGCTCATCCAACTATGCCAGGCCATCGAACAACTTCGCCAAGAGAAGTCAAAGGAATCAGAGCGAGCGGACAAGATGGCTGAAGAGCTGAAAGGTGAATGCCTCCTGGTCGGAATCGTTGTTGAAATAGCTTCCTTGTATGATGGAACATTGTAACGCTTGCAGGCTATCGTCATAAAGCCAAGGCACAGTGGGACGTGCTGGTGCAGGAGGCCAAGGTCCAAAAGGAGAATTTCGACGTTGTGGTCACCGCAATTAAGCCGGTGCTTGACTACGTCGACCTGGAAACGGCCACCCAGCCCGACGGCAGGCGGCAACGTCTAGACACCATCATCCAAAAGTGCAAGGCGGCATGGGGAAACTTCAAGACCTTCAATCACAACGCCATTACGTCCGTTGCTACTCATGTCCTCACGGTTGTTCGGTCCCATTATCCAACCATCGACCTTCAGTCGATAGGGGGTGGGTTCACCGAAGGACTGAGCGATGCGGAGACCCAGCGACTGGAGGATGAGGTGGAGGACACAACGAAGATGCTAGCTGGCGATATAGACCTATTTGGTGAAACAGATGGCAGTGGCAGAGCTCAGTAGTCTGCTCATATATTATCATCTGTAAAATCTTGACAATTTAGTTAGAACGCGCGAAAGCGCAAGAAACAATTATTTATCGAATGAATGTTACAAGGTGCATGTATATGCAGTTTGCTTGTATTTCAGGGAAAAAAACTTCGAAGTTTCAACCCTGACGCGATCATGTGTAGCTCAAGTAGTGTCCGAGTAGTTGGTTTGCTACTGACCCCTATGGCCTCGGCTAGCCCATAGTCCATAACGTCGAGCGTAGAGCCCGTACACGTGTAGGAGTAACAGGCGTGACCCAGGAACCGCAGCTGACCACCCATGACGCAGAGCGCAGAGCCCATGGCACGTGTAGGGAGAGATCAGAGACTGGGTCTTTTCCATAGAAAACAGCGCGGGACGTGTGCTGCTCGGCGCTTGTTGAAGTAATTTGGAGAAAAAGGTAGTATAAACGGCGACCAAGCAATTAGTTCTGCTCTGAGCTCTCGGCCTTGGATAGCCCATAATCCGTAACGTCGAGCGCGGAGCCTGTACATGTGTAGGAGAAACAAGCGTGACCAAGGAACCACAGCCGATCACCCATAACGCAGAGCGCGGAGCCGGTAGCACGTGTAGGGAGAGATCGGAGACTGGATCTTCTCTGAAGAGAACAGAAAAGAAGGTATGCTACCCGCTGATTGGCGAATTAACTTGGAGGTTTAGAGTAAAGTGTTCGACAATTTGGAGAAACTTGTTTGGCGAGATACGTTGGCGATTTGGAGGAGACGTGTTTGGTGATTTGGAGAAAAACTTATTCGGCGATTCTCGGCGAAAAATGTGTTGGCGTTTTGGAGAAAACGTTCGGCGATTTTTGGAGAAAACCGTTCGGCGTTTTTGGAGATTTGGAGAACTTTATTCGGTGAAATCATGGTCGGTGATTTGGAGAAATCGTTCGGCGATTTTGGAGAAAACCGTTCGGTGTTTGTGGAGATTTGGAGAACTTTATTCGGTGAAATCGTGGTCGGCGATTTGGAGAAATCGTTCGGCGATTTTGTATTCAAACTCGTTATGGAGTATCGTAATGCTAGGCGACCGTATGTGGAGATTGGGTAGTAATGGAGAAAAAATGGAGACAATTTATGGAGACCAAAACTTTATTTATCATAAAGTGGAGAGTACATATCTGGAGCGTTTTAAGGATAGAAACGTATAAGGTGCTTGATGTGCCATGAGTTGGGAATATCGATCCCATCTAAGTCACATAGGCGATAAGAGCCTGGTCGGGTGACCTCTTTGACGACATAAGGCCCTTCCCAAGGGGAGGAGAGCTTGTGCAACCCTTCGGTGTTCTGTTTCCTGCGGAGAATGAGATCGCCGACTGTGAATGAACGACCTTTTACGTTGCGGTTGTAGTACCTCCGCAAGCCTTCTAGATATTTGGCTATGCGGACGTAGGTGATCAGGCGTTCCTCCTCGGCCCTATCGACGTCCTCTGTCCGAACAGCTATGGCTTGCTCTTCATCATAGTTTTCCACCCTAGGTGCTCGGAAGGCAACATCCGCTGGTAGTACGGCCTCCGAGCCGTAAACCAAAAAATACGGAGACACACCGGTGCTGCGACTAGCTTGAGTGCGTAGTCCCTAGACCACAGCTGGTAGTTCCTTGAGCCATCTGCCCGGATGCTTTTCTTCTTTCTGATATAGCCTCTTTTTAAGGGCGTCAAGAATCATGCCGTTCGCCCGTTCGACCTGGCCATTGGCTCTAGGATGGGTAACGGAGATGTATTTAACGGAGATGCACCGGTCTTCGCAGAAGTCCCAAAAATGATGGCCGGTAAACGTGGTTCCGAGGTCGGTGATGATGCTATTGGGGAGACCAAATCTATGGATAATGCCTTCGAAGAGCTCGACTGCTTTCTTTGTGGTAGCAGAGACAAGCGGTTTGTACTCGATCCACTTGGAGAACTTGTCGATGGCGATGTAGACATACCGGAATCCACCTGGCGCTAGCTTGAAAGGCCCGATCATATATAGTCCCCAGCATGCGAAAGGCCAAGAAGCTGGGATGATCTGTAGTTCTTGTGCCAGTACGTGTATTTGCTTGGCGAAAAACTGGCATCCTTCGCATCGTCGAACGAGGTCTTCTGCATCAGAGATGGTCGTGGGCCAGTAAAAACCTACTCGAAAAGCTTTGCCGACCAGCGTTCTCAAAGCCACGTGATTGCCACAGGAACCAGAGTGAATTTCGGAAAGTAGCTTCACTCCCTCGTCGTGGATGATGCATTTCTGCAGTATACCTTCCTTGGCGCTTTTCCCCATCAGGTTACCGTCTACCAGCACATAATGCTTACTCCGGTGAATTAGGCATTCGGTTTCGGTCTTGTTGACGGGTACTTCGGTGCTGGTGAGGTATTTGATGAACTGCTCCCTCCAATCGGCGACCGGCGAAGTTACCGCAAGTACCAATTGCTCGGCAGGAGGAACCTCTTCAACTTCCTTCTCTTCTTTAATGGATGGCGCCAGTAGATCTTGAACGAAGACCCCCGGTGGAACCACGGCGTGAGAAGAACCTATCTTTGAGAGCTGGTCGGCTGGTTGGTTTTGATCTCATACCACATGGTGGTACTCAATACCATAGAATTCCCCTTCAAGCTTCCTGATTTCGGCGCAGTATGCATCCATCTTCTCACTGGAACAAGACTAATCTTTGTTGAGTTGGTTGATAACCAGCGCGGAGTCCCCGTACACCATGAGGCGTTTGACGCCAAGCTCGATGGCTATACGGAGACCATGGAGACATGCTTTGTATTCCGTGGCGTTGTTGGAGGCCGAAAAGTGTATGCGGAGAACATACCGGAGTTTATCCTTGGTCGGCGTAATGAACAGAATTCCCACACCAGCACCGTTGATGTTAAGGGCGCCATCAAAGTACATCACCCAGTGCTCGGGGCAGGTGGCGGCAATGGGTTCTTGGATCTCGGTCCACTTAGCGATGAAGTCAGCAAGCGCCTATGACTTAATGGTAGGTCTGCTTCTAGATTCGATGGAGTAGGTGCCGAGCTCAATAGCCCACTTAATGATGCGTCTGTTGGCCTCTTTGTTGTGGAGAATGTCCCCCAAAGGGAACTCGGTGACCACAGCGATCTTGTAATACTCGAAGTAGTGTTGGAGCTTGCGCGACGTAATCAGAATTGCATATAACAACTTTTGTACCTGAGGATAATGAGTTTTGGGCTCATTAAGTACCTCGCTGATGAAGTTGACTGGACGTTGCACCTTGTAAGCGTGCATGGATTCCTCGTGTTCGACGACAATAGCTGTACTGACGATGCGAGAAGTGATGGCGATGTAGATCAGCAGAGTTTCATTTGGTCGTGGCGCCATCATGATCGGAGGTTTTGTTAAGAACAACTTGAGCTGCTCGAAAGCTGTGTCTGCCTCCTCCGACCAGGAAAAACGCTCGGAGGCCTTGAGGAGCTTGAATAAAGGCAGCCCTTTTTCGCCGAGGCGCTAGATGAAGCGGCTTAAAGCAACCATGCAGCCTGTAAGCTTCTGTATATCCTTGACGCATGTCGGCCGTTTCATGTTGGTGATGGTAGAGACCTTGTCAGGGTTAGGTTCGATGCCTCGAGCACTGACGATGTAGCCCAGCAGTATACCGGATGGAACTCTAAAGATGCACTTTGAAGGGTTCAGCTTCCATCGGTACTTGTTCAGGTTGGAGAAAGTTTCTTCAAAGTCGGCGATAAGGTTGTCAGCGGTCTTGGTCTTGATGACCACGTCATCTATGTAAGCTTTGACATTGCGACCGATCTGTTGAACGAGGCACATCTAGAGGGCCCTTTGATAGGTCGCCCCGGCATTCTTTAGTCCGAATGACATAGTGGTGTAGCAGTACGCTCCGAAAGGCGTGATGAACGATGTCTTGATCTGGTCTTCTTCCTTAAGGGAGATATGATGATAACCGGAGTAACAGTCAAGGAAGGAGAGCAGTTCGTAGCCGGCTATGGAGTCTACGACTTCATCTATCCGAGGCAGGCCAAAGGGGTCTTTAGGGCAGTGTTTGTTAAGATCAGTATAATCAACACACATTCTCCATTCTTTATTATTTTTTCGAACGAGGACAGGGTTTGCTAACCAATCTGGGTGATACACTTCTTTTATAAATCCGGCAGCTAAGAGCCGTTTTATTTCTACCCTAATAGTCTCCTTCTTGTCTGGCGCGAATCGGCGGAGTTTCTGCTTGATCGGTTTAGCGGTCGGCGAGACATTCAAGGAGTGCTCGATCTTCTCCTGTGGTACCCCCAGCATGTCTGCAGGTTTCCAAGCAAACACGTCGGCGTTGGCACGTAGAAAGGAGATGAGCGCGCTTTCCTATTTGGGGTCAAGGTGAGAACCAATCTTCACGGTCTTGGAGGGGTCGTCGAGGCCGAGACCGACCTCCTTGACTTCCTTGGAGTTGGCAGAGGCACGAGGAGGTTCCAGCTCTGGGATCTCCATGTCATCGGCGAATGCTGTCTTGGCTTCGACGACCACGCTAGCCATCTGAATGGAGAGGTCGGTGGCTTGCGAGAGTGAGACTCTCTGTCTCACAGGCGTAGGCAACGGAGAGGTTGGCTCGCAGAGCCAGGACTCCTGTAGGCGAAGGCATCTTCATCACCAGATATACGTAGTGCGGTATGGCCATGAACTTGGCCAGAGCTGGCCGGCCAAGTATGGCATGATACACGGTGTCGAAGTCGGCGACATAGAAATTGATATGCTCGACGCGATAGTTGCTTGCCGTGCCAAACTATACTGGTAGGGTGATCTCTCCAAGTGGCTTGGATGCCCTACCAGGTACCACACCCTAGAAAGAGGAGTCCGAGGGTGTGAGATCTGTCGTCCCAAGGCCCAATTCCTTAAGGGCTCCGGCAAAGAGGAGATTCAGAGCGCTCCCGCCGTCAACGAGCACTTTTCTGAAAAGCACCTTCTGGACAGTTGCATCAAGGACGAGGGGAAAATGCCTTGTGTACAGTATGTCCACCCACTGGTCGTCCCTGCTGAAGGTGATGGGGACCTCGGACCATGGGCGATAGCTTGGATTGGCGGTGGTGTCTTCTAAAGTGATGGCGAGCACTCGTCGGGCGACGAGCTTCCATTCTCTTCTCCTTTCGGTGGAGGTGAGGCCCCCAAAGATGGTGGCGACCACCTTGTCATGATCCTGGAAGGCATTGCCATTGCCCCCAGGTGGTCGGCGGCCTCCGTTCCCACCGTTGGCATCGTCGTCGAGCTTTTTGTCCCGGAATTCCTTGGCCAAGCCGAGGCAATCTTTCATCTTGTGTTTGGCGTCCTTGTGGAGGGGGCACAGGCCATCAAGGATCTTCTTGTACTGCTCGTCATAGTTGCGCTTGGCGCGAGGCTCATTGATGGCAGCGACGAAGTGGTCTAGCCGGCGGCGGTGATTCTGACCGGGCTTGGATCCTTCTGGCCAATCACGGCCGCTGTCTCGGTAAAAATTGCGGTCATCGTAGCGGCGGTCGTTGTGGCGTCTATTGTCGGTGCGGTCGTTGTAGCGGTGAGGCGGGCGATTTGCGCCCATATCTTCGTTGAAACGCATCTCCGCTTCCTCGGCATCGGCGTACTGGTTGGTGGTCATGATCATCTCGCCGATGCCTGTAGGAGGCTTGCGGTTGAACTTGGACCAGAGCTCACGATGGTGAAGTCCTTGAACGAAGGCGGTGATGACCTCAGCTTCTGTGATATTGGGGATAGAGTTCCTCATCTCGGAGAAGCATCGGATGTAGCTGTGGAGGAGCTCGGACGACTTTTGGGTGATGCGGTTGAGATCGTGCTTGGTGCCCGGCCACGTACACGTAGCCATGTAGTTGTCGGTGAAGACCTTCTTCAGCTCTTCCCAAGACCCGATGGAGTCCGGGGCGAGGCTTGTGAACCAACTCATGGCGGGCGGCGTGAGCATGATGGGGAGGTAGTTTGCCATGACGTTGGTATTGCCTTCGGTGCCGCGGACAGCAGTGTCGTAAGCCTACAACCACTAGGTTGGGTTCATCCTTCCTTCATAGGGCTCGACCCCAGTGATTTTAAAGCCACATGACCACTGGAGTGTTCGAAGCGCCCTGGTGAATGCTGGAGGTCCTTTGGGGTTGCCAGCGGCGATCGTCTCTAGAGCTGAGTCCGGGTTATCGTACTCTTGCTCGTACTGCTGGCGGCGGCGTACTTCATCTTCATGGCGACCAAAGCGACGTTGCTCGATATGCCATCGCGCATCCTGGAGATTACTGAGGTGCACTCGAGCGTCCTATTCGACCTCCTGGTCATGCTAGCGATGGTGCTTGGCGCAGTGGCCCCCGGCTCCATCCTGGAGGGGCAGTGACTGGTCGACAAAATGACTTTGGCTAGGGCGGTGATTGGATCTTGGCGCGGCTGATCGATGAATCGTGCTTGTCAAGCACGAAGGTCTTTGATCCTGGCGAATCTCATTGACCTGGCAGTGCGCCACTTTGAGCATGGCGGCGACCTTGGTGACCTTGGGAGTTTGCGGGAGCCGGGCGAGCCCGTTGGTGGCCACGGCCAAGTTAGCGCTCGATGTTTTGTAGACGTCATGGCCATCGACACGGAGGAACTCTTCGTCAAGGTTGCGATGGAGCGGCCTCCCTTGTGAGTCGAATTGGTTGTCACGAGTGGCCTCAGCCATCACAAGGGCACGCTCGTTTTCACGGCGCTGCGCGCGGTTGATGTTCCTGTTTTCACGGGCGGCGCGTTCCTCATCGGTTTCGCCGTTTTGAGGAGGGCTGTCGATGCTGACGTTAAAGATTGCGCCACCCCGAAAAGGAGGGAGAGGTGGTTGCTCGGTGAAGGTTTCGGCGAGGGTCTCCGTGGAGCCCTGAGATTCGGAGTCCAGACTTTCCTCTAAGATGGTTTGGAGGGACGCTCCGGGGCATCGGCTGGCGTGCAGCATGTTGACCGTCGGTGGAAGCTGGTCGGCGATCTGGTCGGCGAGAGGATGGATATCCTCCACCTAGTTGGCGAATTTGCCCCTCAGGGCATCTTGGTATGTAGCAGCGGTGTTGGCGAGCCCAAAAGGCAGGGTCATAACCCTCGGAGCGTGTCGAGCAGCTTCCGATAGATCTAGATCGGAGAGTGGTCGGCCTTGAACGAAAGTGTGCAGAGCCGACTCAGCGACGGAGAGGCAATCGGCGAGCTTTAGACCGACCCGATCGATGGATTCGATTAGATCGTCATTGTTGATGTGCCTCCTCTGGTAACGAGGAAGCAAGCGGCGAGTCGTCGACGAAGGCGACCTCAGAAGTGGATCCGAGATCAGATTTGCAGTTACAGGTGCGGGGGTGGTCGGCACAGAATGGATCTGCACCGGCTCAAGGAGCTCTCCGACTCCATCAGCGTTGATGACCCACGAGATGGATCCGACCGTGAAGATCTGGCCGGGCTGCGGGAGGGACGAAGAGCTTGTGGAAAAAACCATCTTGTTCGACTAGGACATAGCACGTACACCCCTACCTGGCGCGCCAACTGTCGATAGAATATCGTCGGCAGTCCTCTAAGGGGTATCCCACGAAGGTAGATTGATCAGAAGAGGAGCACGTGATCAAGAACAAGAAGGCAACAGAGACACACAAGTTATACAGATTTAGGCTGTCAGTATAATGTAATACCTTACTCCTATGATCTGTTGGTTTGTATTAGCTATCGTATGATATGTCATGATTTTGGAGGGGGTCCCTGCCCGCCTTATATAGTTCGGGGGGCAAGGTTACAAGTCGGTTAGATCTGAGAGATAACCGAAAAGTAATAACGGATTACAAGAATCATGGGATCGTACGTATCCTAACAGATCTCGTAGTATCTTCAGGATATCTTCCTTATGTCTTGCGGGAGGCGCCGAGCAGAGTCGTGCCCCGCAAGGCTTCGTCTTGTGGGCTGAGCCGCCCCTAGGGGCGCAGCCCATGTAGTCTACCGTGGGTATCCGGGGTCGTACCCCCCCACACTCATTGTCCAGGAATCATAGGCTTTTCCTTAAACCCATGCCAGATAAGTGTTCCCTAAACACGCTGGGTGGTAAGCCTTTTGTAAGCGGATCCGCGAGCATCTTTTCTATTCTTATATGTTCAAGACTAATTATATGATCCTGGACTTTATCTTTTATAACATAATACTTTACCATGACCTAACTTTATTGCCTCTATAAAACACACGTTAGTCACAGTAATCACGTACTGTCATTAATCACCGAAACCCAACTAGGGGCCTAGATGCTTTCAATCTCCTCCTTTTTGGTGATTGATGACAATACAACCTTAAGTATGTGAAAGAGTTGAGGTTTTTAACATGCTTGGATCATATAAGCTTTTAGCAATAAGAACAAAGGAGTTAGGTAAGCTTATATTACCCAAGCCAACATGATGTACTCAAAAGATATGAAATAAGCATGAGTACAAGTAATAAAGCTTATTTGCATCGGAGTAAAACGCGGAAGCGAAGCAAATGAGCATAACACAAGTGATATGACATATAAATAATTCATAGTAGAGAGCACACATGTCACATATCACATAATATCACGATCACGTAGATATCACTATCACATAAATATGGTTCGATGCATGAAAGTAAACACACGAATGCATTATAGTGTATCACACATAAAAAACCAAATATAATAGATAAACTCCCCCTAAATAAATCGCTCCCCCTAAGTCTAGCATACTCGATTCCTCTCCTCCTTTGGCGTCAAACACCAAAACCTACGGGTCAGTCGGCGGGGCTGCAGCGGACGAGTCGGTCACTGAGGTACGAGGAGCGAGCTAAAACTGTGTGTCATCATCATCTGATCCTGAGCTCTGAGCAGTCTGACCCTCTGTAGCTGGAAGCAATGCTGAAGCGGCCTGGGTCGGATCTAGAACTAGCGCTGCCTGCTCTGATGATGCAACTGAAGAAGGGAGCATCTTTGTAGTCCCGATAATAAGTGCAACTGTGGAAGGACCTGGGACATGTAGCTCTGGCGGTGTAGGCTGCCCTGTCAACTCACTGAATGAAGCACCAAGGCTCTTGGAAACTGGGGTGAGCACTGACGAACTCTGAGGTAGAGTAAAACCCGTATGAAGAGGAGTGAACTGCGGGGCTGGCACTAGCGAAGCAAACCACTAGGACACCTACTCTGTAGGTGAAGAAAACTGTGGCGTTGGCTGTCCCTGACTCTGAAGCCCACTGGGCTGGAAAACTAGAGTCATAGAAGTGGTGACAGGCTGACCAAGCTGGAGCGAAGGCTATGGCGGTGGAGCCCCAATAGCTGTCACAACATGCTACATAAACCCAAGTAACTGCTGCTGCATGAGAAACTGCTGCTGATGCATGGCCTGCTGCTGCTGTTACTGTATAGCATGCTGCTGCTGCTGGATCGCCTGCTGCTGTCGCTGGAACTCATCCTGCCTAGTCTGAAACTGTGCAAATGTAGCAGCGGTCTCCTATGCCTGGCGAATCTGATCCTGCCTCATCCGCTCAAGTATGGCAAGCAGAGCAGTGTCTGTCTGCGGTGCAGGTGGAGCTAAACTAGAGCTACCGGCCTCATGGTCATGTCGTCGAGGAGCCATAAGAGGGATATCCCGGTAGTCATCATCTGAGCTGTCGCTGGGGTCGCTCTCAACCATCCCCTCATGCTGAGCATCTAACTGCTCCTCCTTAGTAGCTGCAATGACCCTGATGGTCTCATCCTGCTGGGCTACAGTCTCTAGCACCTCTGGACAACGACGCGGCTGGCTGGGTGTCCTCACCGCACTATGGCGGATCATCTGAGTCATGTTGTATGCAAGGAACTCTGTAGTAGCACCACTGTACTCTGCCAGCATCTCAGATGACCTCACAGTAACTGCCCTGTGGATCAGGAATGTAATCTAGTGAGCATATGGCAGCTGCCTGTTACCCCTAAATCCCTCAGCAATAGTATCCTCCATCTCTGATAGAAGGAGATCCCAAATGTCAAACACAGTCTGCTGCATCAGAGAGTTCAGTAGCCATAACTGTATATGAGTCAAGCCCTTGCGATACCCCATCCTCGGAAGCAGGGTCCTCCTCATAATAGCATCAAGCACTCTAGCAGTATGAGTGAGATCACTGGGTGTCCTGCTCGACCCCTCGCCGAAAGGCTCTGTGAAGCAATGGTGGACTAAATCTGTCGGAGGCACCATACCACCATGAGGGCGTCTAGGAGGCGTTGTCTGTCCATAGCAAACCTCATGTAGTCGGACTGGCTGCTCCTGAAGCCTGAGAATCTCCATGACCCTAAAGCTCATCAGCATGTAATCTCTGCCTTTGAAACCAAAGTTAATGAATCTATGATGCGGGTCAATCCATAGTGTAGCATAGAACTCACGGACCCAAGATATAACATATAAGCTGGTCTGTCCGAGTAGATCTGTCAGCCCTGGCAAATAAGATAGGTAAGGGCGAATATGCTTTTCAGTTGCTGCTATAATGGACTCAATGTTGCACACCCTCTGAGACCTGAATACTACCCCACTGTTAAGATATGCATTATAGAAGTCTTCATACAGTGGTGTGTAGAAGCCCTCTGAAGCTCGGTCATCTCTCCTCGGCAAGAACCACTGATCAAAGTCCACAAATCTGAGCTGCTGCACCTGCTTGGCCGTGGCGGCCCTCAAATCTAGATGAGTCACTAGAGGCGGACCCTGTGGTCTAGGAGGCGGACGAGAACCCCTCTGTTGTGTCTCTGGCCTCGGTGTGACTGGAGCACGGGTATGACCAGAGCGGCGTAATTGTGGCTGAGGTGCCTGCTCTATCTCCTCAGCCTGCTCTCCCTCCTGAGTCTGCTCTGCTGGCTGTGGCTGCTGCTATGACTCCCCCTGAGGCTAACTCTCATCAATAGCAACACACCGTCCTCCAACCATGACAGTCCTATTTGGACCACCATGACGGCGCTCAACCTGCTCAAGTGCGGCTCTCTGTTCTGGTGAAAGCTGATCTGCGATCTGGACTCCACTCCTAGCACCTCCTACCTCTGCACGCTCTGCGGCTGCTGCAACTGCGGCTACTCTAGCCGTATCTGCATCTGGATACTTCCGCTTCTTTGTTGCCAACTTCTTCGTCGCCTTGCCTTTTGCATCTGCAGGCTGGCGAGGCGGGGGCCTCGGATCCTCATCACCAGGACCACCTCCGACATTCTTGACACGAGCCATCTGATGAAGCTGAGAAGAACAACTGCCACTGACAAAGATCAACTGTCAACTGTCACTTCCGAGGCTTGGCCTCGATCCGTACTCGCGAGCTTGGCCCTGAGTTGACTGACAACTGCCACTGAGACCTCAGAAACACCGACTCGCTGCACAATAGAGTAGATCGGATATATAAATAATTACAATATATCTAGAGATACGAAACCTTAAGAAGCAAGCAATAGATACGAAATTGGAAACGAGGGCTTGCTACCTGACGAATCGGCGAACCGAAGAACAAGGAACGGATCGGGTGTAACACCTCGGGTGTTTAAAATACTAAAACCTGACATATCATCATATGCATTGCAAAGCATTTGGCATTTGGTGAAAACTTTGAGATGCATACACTAAAACAAGTTTATATTCATGTGGTATGTGTTGAATTGTATTGTTTGACTTAAATTCAAAGTTGTTTGGATTTTGAATTTTTCGAGAAAACCCCGCTTTTCAGCATTTAAATCCTACCCTGAAAATCCATTTCAAAATCTAGACAGAATTAGGAGATGGTTATAGAAGCAAAGTTGTAGAACTTTCAATTTTGAACAACCTTTGTTTTGGAGATTTTTGAGTTGTTATGAAAAATTTGAGAGTAAATTGTGAATTTTTGGCGTATGGCATTTTGTAATTTTTGTGAATGTTGTTCACCGCCTAAGCTACATTGCCGTCGTTCCTTCTTGGCGTTCCAGCGTGTCGTGGCCGTCTTTGATGTCGCTACCGGCGCGGAAATAGCTCCGTCGTGGCTTCCTTGAGCTTCTGCCGCGCTATAAGTACCAAGACGTCGTCATCGTCGCTGCTTTTTCTTCCTTTGTTTTCACCACCGTCGTTGTCATCGCTCCAACAAGCTCGCATCGTCTCCCTAAGCGCTGCTTGCCATCTCGGTAAAGGCCGTCCTAGTTCCGTCTTTTCCTTGCGAATCCAGCCACTAGCCTTGATCGCTTTGAAATTGCCGAGAACTCGCCATCCACGTTTTTCTTCCTCGAGGTCAACAACTTCACCGCTTATGGCGTGTCATCGTGGCGAGTTTTTCGGTGAGCCGTTATCCATGTCGATGTACTTACGGTTTCGCTTTGATCTTCGTAGTCTTTAAATCGATTGTTGTTTACTCATTTTGATCGCTGCGATCGCCGGTTCTCCTTACCGACGATCTTTGCTTCGCATAGTTCACCATAGTGGTCGGATAGTTCACCATAGTGGTCGGATAGTTCACCGTAGTGGTCGGATAGTTCACCGTAGTGGTCTGGATAGTTCACCATAGTGGTCGGATAGTTCACCATAGTGGTCGGATAGTTCACCATAGTGGTCGGAGAGTTCACCAAAGTGATCGGTGCTAGCGTGGTCTCATCGATTCTGAATATGGTTTGGTTAATTTGGTTTGTAATCAGATCACAAGAAAAATTGTATCCAATTTATTTATTTTGTATCCATCATCGAGCATCATGTTTCATATTCCACATCATGTTAAGCATGGCAATGTTACTACGTGTAGTAAACGAAGGTGAGCACGTGGTAGTTAATCAAGTTGCGAGAAGGTTGATCTGTCATTGAGGTCGGATCGAAGACTTGTGAAACGTCGCAGAGCCGCGGACTTTTCCCGTCAACGAAGGCAAGCCCTTGATGCATATAACCCTACCTTGTATTTTACAAATTGATTTCGCTTTTGCTTTTCAATACCGCATTAAGTGATTAGAAGTCAAGTGGAAACCTAATTGTTGCATTATCAACCTTGTTGTTCCATATCTACCTTGTTACCCGCTTAAAATCGTATATGCCTAGTTATGCTTAGCTCTCGCTTAGACCGATCGAGTTGGGTGATTACCCACACCGCGAGTTTTAAATGGAACTTTGGTTACTTATGTTATCATGTGATATGGCAATGTGGAGTAATAAATCTAGACCGGGCGGGACTCGGTGTGTGTGAGCCACAAGACACGGTAATGTCTTGTGAGCGGGTTCTTTCCGCCTATGTCGATTAAGGTCCGTCCGTTGGTGAAGCGCTTATGTGAGACTTTGTAGTACTAACCACATACTCCGTAAGCCTTAACTTGGCTATTCTATTACGAGAATGGCTACTCGCGACTTTGGGAGTGGAGAGATGGCGGAGTAGCGTGTACCCTCGTGGCTGGAATGTGGCCGGATTTGAGGTGTCTTTGTGCTCTTCTCGGGTGGCGCGGACCCGTTCTTGTTTAGAGGATCCAAGGGTAGGTTGGTATATGTAGGTCGTGACCTACATATGTCGTCAATGGTCTGGAAGTCCCAATTTGGGTTAATAATCGATTCAATCGTCGTTGCTCCTCGGTTATGGAGACTCGCTTCTCTGCTCATCATCGTAGTATTAATAACTGGAACTCGAGAATGGTTCGAGAAAGTGTTGGATATGAAGTTTCATGATCTTAATACGGATCGTGTCGACTTTGTATATGATCCGATGAGATTTTAAATATTGATACAAAGAATTTTGTTAAAATGCTTTTAAGCAAAAGAACTTTGATTATTGCTAAAGCCATACCTTGAATCCACGAGCACTGCATTCCCGAGTCTTATCGGTTTTATTTCGGTTAAGTCTTGTTGAGTACTTTCGTACTCGTGGTTTGTTGACCCTTGTTGCGGTGAGGCTCATGAGCGGATCTGTTTTGGATCGTCTTTGCATGACCGTTGTTCAATCATGATGATGATAAGTAATGTGTGGCCCTTAGGCGAGGCGTTGATATTTGTGTGTTTTGTATATATTATAATGCCACTCCACTACTACGTTTTGTAATAATAATCGAACTTAGTTTGTAAGGTTTGAAATAAATGTTTTGTAAACTAAGTTATTGTAAGACTTCCGCTGATTTACTCATGTTGATATTTGGATAAATGTTGTAATCTTAATGACTCAGTAATGTGATCCCTTTCGGAAATCGTGGATGATTCGGGGTTCTCCGAGGACACCCGACGATCTTCTTAAGTTATCGGTAACATATGCATAAATGTCAAAGGTCGTTGGATGATGACAGTGCATGTGGGCCCTATAATTTAGGAGGTTCTCCGCCAGAATGGTATCGGAGCGATCGTTACAAGGTTTTTTGTTGTATTGTTTTACAAAAACTTCAAAATGATTTGGATGACTAATTTTAACTTGATAGTTTGGTCCAAATTGCTTCTGACTTATCTTATTTCTTTCTCACCATTCCTTATTTGATTAAAAGGGTCTTGTGTGGTGGAGTAGTAATCTTACTATGCCCTATATAAAAATAAATGTTGTTTATGTGCATTATAAACTTTGATGTTGTTCGTAAGAACGATTCATGCATCATGAATAATTCACTCGTTACTTCCTTCACCTCTTAGTCTGGAGTTGAGTAATGAGTCTGATTTGAGGAATGTAATCCATCATAGCTGCTCTTTAGACTTTGATCAAGTGGTCTTACTTGGATTAAATTGGTTTCCTTCAGTATGGCTCGTGCCAAGATGACGCCCGTAAGTCCACTGGACCCAAAGGAGTTCCTCGTCACCAACTTGCCCCTAGGAATGATGGTGCTAGCAGTGGCAGCGCTAGGCCTGATCCTCAGGTGGAGATACAGAGGATTTCTGCAGAGTTAGCCCAAGCTACTAGAGATAGGGCTATGGGCGCCATTCAAAAGGCGATTACAGAACAATTAAGGCATCTTACCACAACTCACGAGGACTCTGCGAACGTATGTTAGTTCGTGCAGTGGAAGGAAGGAATGAAGCTTGGCATAGGGAAATGTAGCTAGAGTTAGAACTCATGAGTTAGAATTTTATGTAGAAGACTTAGAAGAGCATAATACATATCTCAAGATGAGGAAGTTCATAGGCTAAGCAATCTCCTAGATCCAAATCATGAACCCCAAGTTGATGCATTGGATCCCGGTGTCATCCTTGCCGATGAAAGTGAATCAGAAGAAGAAGAAGATCCCGAAGAATTAGTAATGATTGATGAAAGTGATAATGAAGGCGGTAATAATTCCGGAATGGATACCGAGCCTGAAGTTTGATGTAATCGCAAAAAGGAGTAGAGTTGTGAAATAATTACTTCTAGTTAAGTTAAGTAGTCTTGTTTAGATGTGGTCTTGTGTTTAAATAAGTGGCACCGATGTAATACGTTGTAGTAAGCTTTAGGATCTTTGAATAAAGGCTTGTGAATAAAGTTTGGTTTGTTATGAGCAGATGCGTCGTACGCGGGGATCGCATATTCCTGGTACTTCACAAGATGATGATGATATCCCCAACCCGCCACCAATGCCGACCAATTTGGCTGATGCTATTCTTGCATTAGTCAATGTGATATGTGGAAAATTCTCGTTTGCTTCATGAGATGGCTCAAAGTAATCAAAATCGATGCATAGAAATCATGGACGCAATCCTAACGGGCATGAGGGGCTACATATGTTGACTTCACGGATACAAAACCCCAAAGTGTTCACTAAGGTGATGAACCATTGGAGGTCGATGACCGCTTAGGACCATGGAATGAAATTTGATCTTATTCATTGCACGGAGTTTCGAAGCCGGTGTTTGCCGCCCAACAACTTAGAGGTGCAAATGGGTGCTTGGTATGCAAACCTTATGGCCATGCAACCCGCAGGTGTTCCATTAACTTGGATAGAGTTTCGTCTTGCTTTTAGAGCCTATTATATCCTCAAGGAGTGATGGCTATGAAGTTAGAAGAGTTCCTTGCCTTGAAGCAAGGAGATCAAACTGTGATGCAAGATGTGTAGGAAGATTCAATCACCGTCACAATATGCACCGAACATGTCAATACGGATGCCAAGAAAAGAAATGGTTCATGAGAGGTCCGAATACCAAATCATAGACAATGATGACAAATTGTGTACCAATATCACTTATCATGAGGCAATAAATATTGCACTTGCTTCAGAGGCAAAAGTATCGGCAACATAAGGAGCTCAAGAAGAAAAAGAATGTGTGCCGTCTGGACCTTTTGGTGGAACCCAAAAGAGGCGAGAGAGTGATTTATCATCCAATGAAACCATTATCGTCCTCCTTATCGTCCGCCCTGAGTTCCCAAGCCGGCAACAGCATCAAATGTCCGTCTGCTATAACCTATCCGAACTCACAGTCAACCAATGTTCCTAGTGGTAATGCTCCAACATCACGGTCACAACTATCCGTGTTACAATTGTGGGAGGACCGGTCATTTCTCTAGGGAATGTCCATATCCTAGGCGGGCTAATCAAAATTATCGAAGGCCCCGCCAATCAACAACAGGGTCAAGCACCAAACAAGAACCACAATCGAGAATGCTCGGAAGGGCAAAGATGAGAGGAAGACAGAAGGGTTTTCTATATTCAAGCCGGGAAATTCACGAAGGAGAGCCAAGGTGATGATGGGTATGTTTCTGCTGCCAATCATCCTGCAGATTATACTTTTTGATTACGGCGCATCGCATTCCTTCATCAATAGAGCATTTGTTGTGAAGTATGAAATTTCAATTGGGACAACAAAGGAAAATTTCTTTATCTACGATGCCTGGGGACGCCTCGTGTACTAAGGAAATGGTATACCAGTACCCATAAACCAGGTGGGCATATTTTTCCCACTACCATGATTATCCTAAAGGACCGTGGATATAGATGTAATTTTGGGAATGAATTGGATGTATCAAGATAAGGTCTGTTATAAATGCTTTGAATAGAACTATAAGGGTAAGTTTGCCACTAGTGCTTCTCAACTTCTTATCCAACTTCCAACCTTAAGAAGATCAAAGGCAAAGTTTGTGCAACTGTAAATCAAAGAGATTAGAGATATCCCGGTAGTATGTGAATTTCCTGATGTGTTTCCTAAAGAATTACCCGGTCTACCACCGGATAGAGATGTCCAGTTTAACATAGAATTGAAACACAGAACAGCTCCTATTTCTCGAGAGAGCTTATAGGATGCCACCTAAGGAGTTAGCCGAGTTGAAGACTTCGGTTGCAAGAATTGATTGATAAGGGATTTATCCAACCTAGTTCATCACCTTGGGGATGTCCGCAATTTTGTGAAAAAAAGAAAGATGAGACCTTGAGGTTATGTGTCCGACTACCGTCCGCTTGAATGAAGTGACCATCAAGAATAAGTATCCATTACCTCGGATAGATTTGCTTTTTGATCAATCGGCCGAGCCAAAGTTTTCTCAAGATAGATTTGAGGTCGGGATATCACCAAATCAAGATAAAGCCCAAGATATTCCCAAAACGGCATTTACCACAAGATATGGATTATATGAATATTTGGTCATGTCTTTTGGTTTGACCAATGCTCCACTCATTTCATGTATTTGATGAATTCAAGTATTCATGCACCGAGCTAGACAAATTCAGTAGTGGTGTTTATTGATGACATTCTAGTATATTCCAAGAGCAAGGGAGAACATGCGGAACATCTCGTAATTGTTCGACTCGTTTGAGAGAACATCAACTATATGCAAAGTTCAAAAAGTGTGAGTTTTGGCTTAAGGAAGTACAATTTCTTGGACATGTCTTGTCGGTGGAAGGAGTTTCATTGATCCAAGCAAAGTGAAGGATGTTCTTGATTGGAAACCGCCAACCACAGTTCATGAAGTTAGGAGTTTTTACGGGATTGGCGGGGGTATTACCGTCGGTTTTATTCCAGATTTCTCTAAAGTGTCAAAGTCCATTCTTGAGTTGTTAAAGAACCAAGTCAAGTTTGTTTGGTCGTCTGACCGTGTGAAAAGGCTTTTCGGACTTTGAAGAGATTGTTGACCATCGCACGATATTATAGCCCAACTCGACATCGAGAAGTCATTTGACGCGTCTATTGTGATCGTCGGGTATTGGTATTGGATGTGTGTTGATGCAAGAAGGCCGAGTCATTGCTTATGCATCTAGGCAACTTAAGCAACATGAAGAGCACTATCCGACTCATGATTTGGAGTTAGCAGCTGTGGTCCATTCTTTGAAGATTTGGCGGCATTACCTACTTGGTAATACATGCCATATATATCTGAACCATAAGAGCTTAAAGTATATCTTTACTCAGTCAGAATTGAATATGCGACAAAGAAGATGGTTAGAGCTGATTAAAGATTATAACTTAGAAGTGCATTATCATCCTAGAAAAGCAAATGTGGTTGCAGATGCTCTAAGTCGCAAAAGTTATTGCAATTGCCTGAAAGTAAGAACAATGGGTTTGACCTTATGTCAAGAGATGGAGAAGTTGAATGTAGATGTAATTCAACAGAGGGCAATTTGACCAACATAATTGTTGAAGCCACTATTCGAGATCAAGTTATTGCTTTCGGAAGGAAAATAAGGGTATAGCCCATATCAAGGAAAAAGTCAAGAATGGAAAAGCGGAATGCTTTAACATAGATGATGAAGATGTGTTATGGTTCAAGGATCGCCTGGTGGTACCAAAAGTTCCTGAGTTACGGCAGTCAATTCTAGATGAGGCACATGCTACTAGGTTATCTATCCATCCGGGAAGCAACAAGATGTACCATGACTTAAAACAAAGGTTTTGGTGGACCAAAATGAAGATAGAAATTGCAAGGTATATAGCAAAGTGTGATACTTGTCGAGAAAGTGAAAGCTATACATTTGAGGTCTCTTTGGAGAATTACAACCATTACCTATTCCAGCTTGGAAGTGGGAGGATATAAGTATGGACTTTATTGTTGGTCTACCCAAGACATCAAAGGATTTGACTCAAGATGGGTGATTGTGGATCGACTAACCAAGTCAAGACATTTTATTCGGTCCGGAATACATATTCTCTTGTTCAATATGCCAAGATATATTTAGCAAGAATTATGAGCCTACATGGAGTACCAAGGACCATAGTGTCGATAGGGGTACAGCTTTGTCTCCGATTTTTGGAAACAATTACATTCTTCGTTGGGAACCAAGCTTACATTTTAGTACTGACCTATCACCCACGTGATCGATGGATGAATCCGAAAGAGTCAATCAAGTACTTGAAGATATGTTAAGGTGTTGTGTCCTTAACTATTCCAAGAAGTGGGATGAGTGTTTGCCTTTGGCTGAGTTCTCATATAACAATAGTTATCGTGAAAGCATTAGAATGGCTCCATTTGAAGCACTCTATGGTCGTGAGATGCGAAACATCGTTGAGTTGGTCTCGAGCCCGGAAAAAGAAGATTCTTTGGAGTTGATCTTGTGAAAGAAAGCAGAAGACAAGGTTAGGCAAATACAAAGTAATTTGAAGATAGCTCAATCCCGACAAAAGAGTTATGCGAGATAAACAGCGTCGACCATTGACGTTTAACAAAGGGGACTTTGTATCTTAAAGTATCACCAATGAAGGGAGTTACTCGTTTTGGTGTTAAAGGCAAGTTAGCACCTCGATATATTGGACCATTTCAAATTTTGGAGAGGTATGGAAAAGTGGCCTATCGCTTGAAATTACGAACATCTCTATCGGCGATTGCATGATGTATTCCATGTTTCTCAATTGAAGAAGTGTCTCCGAGTGCTGAAAGCGAGAATGTTGAGATTGAAGGGGTAGGACTTGAATCAGATTTGACTTATTCGAATATCCTATCCGAGTGTTGGCTCGGAAAGATCGTGTTACTCGAAGGAGGACAATAAAGTTCTATAAAATACAATGGAATCAACATTCAAGAGGAAGCTACACGGGAATCGGAAGATTACTTGTTAGAAAAATTTCCGAGTTTCTAAGCGTCAATATAGAATAGATAATGTTAGTTGAGCTCGGTTTGCTACAAATAGTGTTTTGTAAAGAAACCTCACTTGTTTTATGGAAGAGTTCGGGATGTTTTGGATTAACACATTTCCTTTTCCATTACTTACTCTATGGCTTTGAATCTCGGGCGAGATTTCTTTTAGGAGGAAGGATTGTAACACCTCGGGTGTTTAAAATACTAAAACTCGACATATCATCATATGCATTGCAAAGCATTTGGCATTTGGTGAAAACTTTGAGATGCATACACTAAAACAAGTTTATATTCATGTGGTATGTGTTGAATTGTATTGTTTGACTTAAATTCAAAGTTGTTTGGATTTTGAATTTTTCGAGAAAACCCGCTTTTGACATTTAAATCCTACCACGAAAATCCATTTCAAAATCTAGACGAAATTAGGAGATGGTTATAGAAGCAAAGTTGTAGAACTTTCAATTTTGAACAACCTTTGTTTTTGGAGATTTTGAGTTGTTATGAAAATTTGAGAGTAAATTGTGAATTTTTGGCGTATGGCATTTTGTAATTTTTGTGAACAGTGTTCACCGCCTAAGCTACATTGCCGTCGTTCCTTCTTGGCGTTCCAGCGTGTCGTGGCCGTCTTTGATGTCGCTGTAAGCACGGAAATAGCTCTCGTCGTGGCTTCCTTGAGCTTCTGCGCGCGCTATAAGTACCAAGACGTCGTCGCTCGTTTTCTTCCTTTGTTTTCACCACCGTCGTTGTCATCGCTCCAACAAGCTCGCATCGTCTCCCTAAGCGCTATTGCCATCTCGGTAAAAAGCCGTCCCTAGTTCCGTCTTTTCCTTGCGAATCCAAATGACTAGCCTTGATCGCCTAAAATTGCCGAGAACTCATTGTCCACGTTTTTTTCCTCGAGGTCAAGAACTTCACCGCTTCTGGCGCGTGTCATCGTGGCGAGAGTTTTTCGGTGAGCCGTTATGCATAATCGGTGTACTTACGGTTTCGTTTCGATCTTTGTAGTCTTTAAATCGATTGTTGTTTACTCATTTTGATCGCTGCGATCATTGGTTCTCCCTTACCGACGATCTTTGCTTCGCATAGTTCACCATAGTGGTCGGATAGTTCACCATAGTGGTCGGATAGTTCACCGTAGTGGTCGGATAGTTCACCGTAGTGGTCGGATAGTTCACCATAGTGGTGGATAGTTCACCATAGTGGTCGGATAGTTCACCATAGTGGTCGGGAGAGTTCACCAAAGTGATCGGTGCTAGCGTGGTCTCATCGATTCTGAATATGGTTTGGTTAATTTGGTTTGTATGCTATCTCTGCGAAGAAAAATTGTATCCAATTTATTTATTTTTGTATCCATCATCGAGCATCATGTTTCATATTCCACATCATGTTAAGCATGGCAATGTTACTACGTGTAGTAAACGAAGGTGAGCACGTGGTAGTTAATCAAGTTCGGAGAAGGTTGATCTGTCTGTGAGGTCGGATCGAAGACTTGTGAAACGTCGCGGGAGCCGACTTTTCCGTCAACGAAGGCAAGCCCCGGATGCATATAACCCTACCTTGTATTTTACAAATTGATTTCGCTTTTGCTTTTCAATCTTGCATTAAGTGATTAGAAGTCAAGTGGAAACCTAATTGTTGCATTATCAACCTTGTTGTTCCATATCTACCTTGTTACCCGTTTAAAATCGTATATGCCTAGTTATGCTTAGCTCTGCTTAGACCGATCGAGTTGGGTGATTACCGTCACTGCGAGTTTTAAATAGAACTTTGGTTACTTATGTTATCATGTGATATGGCAATGTGGAGTAATAAATCTAGACCCGGGGCGGACTCGGTGTGTGTGAGCCACAAGACCGGTAATGTCTTGTGAGCGGGTTCTTTCCTTTGTGTCGATTAAGGTCCGTACTGTTGGTGAACCGCTTATGGTGAGACTTTGTAGTACTAACCACATACTCCGGTAAGCCTTAACTTGGCTATTCTATTACGAGAATGGCTACTCGCGCCTTTGGGAGTGGAGAGATGGCGGAGATAGCGTGTACCCTCGTGGCTGGAATGTGGCGGATTTGAGGTGTCTTTGTGCTCTCGGGTGGCGCGGACCCGTTCTTGTTTAGAGGATCCAAGGGTAGGTTGGTATATGTAGGTCGGGGACCTACATATGTCGTGTGGTCTGAAGTCCCAAATTTGGGTTAATAATCGATTCAATCGTCGTTGCTCCTCGGTTATGGAGACTCGCTTCTCTGTTCATCATCGTAGTATTAATAATCGGAACTCGAGAATGGTTCGAGAAAGTGTTGGATATGAAGTTTCATGATCTTAATACGGATCGTGTCGACTTTGTATATGATCGATGAGATTTTAAATATTGATACAAAGAATTTTGTTAAAATGCTTTTAAGCAAAAGAACTTTGATTATTGCTAAAGCCATACCTTGAATCCACGAGCTGCATTCCCGAGTCTTATCGGTTTTTATTTCGGTTAAGTCTTGTTGAGTACTTTCGCACTCTCGGGGTTTGTTGACCCTTGTTGCGGTGAGGCTCATGAGCAGATCTGTTTTGGATCGTGCTGCATGACTGTTGTTCAGTGCGATGATGATAAGTAATGTGTGGCCCTTGGGCAGGGCAGTGATATTTGTGTGTTTTGTATATATTATAATGCCACTCCACTACTACGTTTTGTAATAATAATCGAACTTAGTTTGTAAGGTTTGAAATAAATGTTTTGTAAACTAAGTTATTGTAAGACTTCCGCTGATTTACTCTGTGTTGATATTTGGATAAATGTTGTAATACTGCAATGACTCTGTAATGTGATCCTGCTCGGAAATCGTGGATGATTCGGGGTTCTCCGAGGACACCCGACAGTCTTCTTAAGTTATCGGTAACATATGCATAAATGTCAAAGGTCGTTGGACAGTGACAGGTGCATGTGGGCCCTATAATTTAGGAGGTTCTGCCACATCGGGGAACCACCGGATCGGCACTGTGAAGCTAGGATTCCGGCGAAGTGCTGCGACAGCTGAGAAGATGTACGGCAGTGGATTAGGGCACGGCGTGGAGCAATGTGGCACTGGTGCTTGGCTGTGGTGAGGGTGGCGCTAGGGCACAAGCTCGACGACGTTAGGGCAGGGGCTCGGCCGCGCTAGGGCCTGAGTGAATTTTAGATAAGTACATCCCAAATCGACTTTAATGAAGATTGAGTTTTGTTTATAAATGAGTAGCCTTGTAATGATTACGATACTGAGCAGATTGATTAATTGGCTAAGACTGACACCTACGACATACAGTAGCCAACACTGCAATTTCCACTTGGGAAAAACAACAAACAGGTGAGGAGCATGGTGTGACTTCCCTCACCTTGGGCTGGACGCGTCGGCTCTTGAGCCACACCACCCGCGGCTGCGCGGCGAACAGAAGCTCATCCTCAGGCCCGAGCACACCGAGTAATCTCTGCGCGGCGGCGCGGGGCCAGATCGCTCGACCGTCGCGGCTGCCGCCGCCACCCCTGCATACGCTGAATTGGCTACTCGTATGGGTTGACTCACTGCCCCGTACAAAGTCTGTTGGATTCACAACGACACCGACACCGACACCGACGTGTTGACTATGCGACGCCGACGGTGGCCTTGGGAACTCAGACGCCGCGCCAAACACGAGGCTGCCCGAATCCCGCCCGGCCCTCTCCATCTCGCGGCATCGTCGCCGATCCCGGGGAAGAATTGAAGATTGCGGTGGTTCGAGCTTCCCTGGCTTCACAGGTTGTTTATTGCCAGCTGCCAGTCCACGGCGCGCGTGCCGTGCAGGAGTGAAAAGGGAAAAGCGAGCGGGAGATGCCCTCGTCTGACTTTGGCACTTTTCGCGCTTGGAGCTCCATAGTCCACCCGGTTCGCTTACGCTGAAATTTGGTTCATTCTGTGTTGAAATATCATGAGAGATAAAATACTGTTTTATGTTTGAAAAGTAGCTCGCATAGTTAGATACAAATAGGAGTCCTCGGCTTATAGTTTTTAAGGATTGAGGGTACGGTGGCTCCAATGGGTATACTCCCTCTGTTCTAAATTTTTGGTTTTCGTGCCACAAGTTTAACTTAATTTATAAAAAATACGTGTACATTTGTATCTTCAAATAAATTTATTAAAAAACTAGATTCAAAGATCTTTTCAATAATACCAATTATGTATCATAAATATTAATATTGCAAGCACCCGTGTCAAATCGAGGATCTCAACACGGTGGGTAGGTTTCACCACAAGGACCTAACCATCTGTTCACTATGTGGTTGTTCTCTTATTTAACTTAAAAAAACTAATTAGATAAGGTCGTGTTTGTTGGCGTCCCAACCTCGCCAAAGCGTGTCGTAACTTCCACACCGTAGTATTGATGCGTGTTTTTGGATCATGCCCATGCCAGTTTAGTTTTTGCGCTAGAGCTCGCCAAATGTGTGGGGACCAAATCGAGCATCGTAGTTTTGGCGTTGCCTGTGTTACGGCTCGGCAAGCGGAGGCGTCAACCAAACACACCCTAATTCTTTCGGCCTAATCTCCACTATCGTTTGAATCCCACCTCTGCACAAATTGTGGAAGCTGCGCAACATCCTATTCTCTTGCCTCTGTCCTTAGATGTAAGTTCACGGTTAATTGAGATGTTAATAATAGCATCTGATTAGCATGCGAGATGGGAAAATAATAATGGGTAAAGAAAAGCCAACTTTTAGAATTACTCCCCTACATAAATTTTCAAGCATTGAATCCAAATAAGCACCGTCGCCTCCGTCTCACCGCCGTCTCTCCCGTCCCCACTGCTGGACTTGTCTGTCTGCCTCCCTCGATCCCTTTCTAAGCCTATCGTAGATGGAGAAGAAGAGAGAGGAAAGAGAAGGAAGAAAAATCGAGTGTTCAAACACTCCAGTGAGGTGTAGCTTTTGATAAAACTAGAAGAACGTCACGTGCGTTGCTATAGAAATCACTAGTAAAACTATACTGCTTATATTTACTAAGAATAAATAAATATCATAATACATGTTAGTGGATGTTTTTAGCATCCTGATATGGACAACTAATATATATTAGTAAATGATGTGCTAATATGAATAGCTTACTAATATATGAATGAATAAATACCATAATACGTGTTAGCGGATGATTTTTAGCATTTCAATGTGGATAACTAAATATATATTAGTAAATGATATGGTTTACTAATGTAAATAGCTTGCATGAGGACATAATGGTATGTGTTAATTGATGTGTTAGTGGATGTTGATGCGGGCACTTTGCATAGAGAGATAGTTATATGTTCTAGATAGTGGGAAGTTCTAGTGGAAGCTGATGTGGATGTTTTGCATGGCAAGATAAAATTGCTAGTGAAAAGAAAAATGCCCCGTGCGTTACTACGGGAATCATTAGTGAAATTATACTGCTTATATTTACTAATATATGAATGAATAAATATTATAATATATATTAGCGGATGATTTTTAGCATTCTGATGTGGACAACTAATATACGTTAGTAAATGATGTGATTTGTTAACGTGAATAGTTTACTAATATATATAAATGAATAAATATCATAATACATATTAGTAGATGCTTTTTAGCATTTTAAGGTGGACAACTAAATATATGTCAGTAAATGACGTGGTTGGCTAACGTAAATAGCTTGAATGAAGATATAACGATACGTGTTAGTGGATGTTGATGTGGGCACTTTGTATGTAGAGATAGTTACATGTTCTATAGTGGTATGTTATGGATATTTTGTATGGCAAGATAAATTGCTAGTGGGGTTTGAAAATATAAGGTAGATATAGATATAGAAATATAGATATAGATAAGCAATAAAATGAAATAAATAAAAGTAAAAAAAAAGATCTGACGGTCTCCTTGCAGCCTGCAGTCTGCTCAGCGTGTTGCACCTTTCCTAAAAAAACCTGGGGCTTCCGCTGCCTTCCATGCAGCAGTCCGCCGCCCCACCCCCCCGTCGCACACACACACAAACACAGGGAGAAAAACAGAGAGACGACCACCGCTCCGCGCCGGCCGGCCATTCCATCCGCCAATGGCCTCCGCCGCCGGCGCTGCGTCCGCCGCCATCACCCTCCTCGTCCTCCTACCCTTCGCCGCCGCCTCCGACTCTGACCACAAGGTACCCGACGACTTGCCCCCCATCCTCGCTCCGTCGAAACGAGCACACTACATGGGGTCGGAAAACCAGGTCCCCCTGGTGTCGTTCCTCCCAGCGGCAGCGGTTGGCTCAGCTCGCGCGCTACACTCCGCGCGCCGCTAGATCCGCGCTCGCTTGGGGCCAGATCTGCGTGGCGCCGGCCCGGGCCAGCGGGATCTCTGCGTAGTGCGCGCTGGATCGGAGTTGTCGGGCGGTTGCTAGATCTTACTCGTATTACTGGCCAATTGCGGCTAGGAGTGAAATGGGTGGGGAGAAACAGCAGTGTGGAGGCATTCAGGCCATTGTGTCGATTAGTAATCTTTTGACGTTAGACTGATCGAAGTGCATCTTCTATGACTAATTTTTCTTTGCTGCATTCAGTTCAGGTGCCTATTGCTTGTGATATGTAGTCTAGTTGGTCTGCAATGCCTTGCTTTTGCCTCCATTGTGTAAGTTAGGTGAATTTTGTGCCCATCGCTAGACAGAGGATTTTTTATGTTTTGCCTACAAGTTGTCTAATCTTTCTCATTCTTACGATTGCTTTCTGCTGCTGTTTGTTTATTTTAGTACCAAGCAGAGGAGCCTGTGACGCTCTGGGTGAACAAGGTTGGTCCGTACAACAATCCCCATGAGACATACAACTACTACAACCTCCCATTTTGCCATGCGTCAGAAAACCACGTGAATAAGTGGGGAGGACTTGGCGAGGTCCTTGGTGGGAATGAACTCATTGACAGCCAGATCGACATAAAGTTCAGAAGTAAGTGATCCTTGCTTTTGTCCTGCTTCAGTACTTTAACATTGAAGGGGTAAGGTAGATGTGATGAGTTCGATGACTAAAATTTGGTCATGCTTTGTCTCAGAGAATGTTGATAAGGCCACAATTTGTTCGCTTGACCTGGATCTTGTCAAGGCTAAGCAATTGTCAGATGCGATTGAGAACTCATATTGGTTTGAATTTTTCATTGGTGAGTTATCTGTTTCCTCTTTTGATTAACTCGTGTGCCTGCTCGCCATTTTAGTAACAACTAAATCTGTATGCACTATACACTTGATGTACTGACTTACGATTTCTTTTTCTGGATGCGCTGCCCCCCCTGCTATTGTGCTACAATCAAGATGATTTGCCTTTGTGGGGTATGTATATACTCCTTATTCTTTTCTGTATGTGCTCTCTGTAAGACCTTCTCGAGGCTTACCTTTTTCAAATCTTCAGGTTTTGTTGGAGAGGCAGACAGAAACAATGATAACAAATATTTCCTATTCACCCACAAGAATATCGTCATCAGATACAACGGCAATCAGGTTTGTGTATCACAAGCTTATATCACCTCACATAGCCATTAGTATAGCTTATCATCCTTGCTACTTCCATTCCATGCAGATTATCCATGTTAATCTTACTCAAGAAAGCCCAAAGCTTATTGATGTGAACAAGGCATTGGACATGACATATTCTGTCAAATGGGAACCAACAAACATTACATTTGCTCACCGCTTTGATGTGTATCTGGACTATCCTTTCTTTGAACACCAGGTAATATAGGTATATATTTTTGCAATTAAGGAAATCTTTGCAGCTTGGCTCATAATTACAATACAAAACTTCACTCTAGTTGCTTCCCGTTAACTGTGTCATACATGTTTAAAGGATCTGAAGCATACCTTCTTAATTTCTAGTTATTTCTTGTAATTGCAGATTCACTGGTTCTCAATTTTCAATTCTTTCATGATGGTTATCTTTCTCACTGGACTAGTGTCAATGATACTGATGCGGACTCTAAGAAATGATTATGCAAAGTATGCCCGTGATGATGATGATATTGAAACTCTGGTGAGTTTCTATATAGATGATATTCATATAGTGTTATTCCAGTAGTGTTTTAGTGTTTATGCAGGTTCTAATTTTTAATTATTTTTACCTCTTGTATCCTTTGCTGATATACATTAGCTTGTATTAGGAACGAGATGTCAATGAAGAATCTGGATGGAAGCTTGTACATGGTGATGTTTTCCGGCCTCCTTGCAATCTAGTTCTTCTTTCAGCTCTTGTTGGTATTGGTACACAGTTGGCAGCACAGATTCTACTAGTGATTTTGTTGGCAATCATTGGAATGCTGTACATTGGGTATGTGAATTTATTTTGTTGCTTCATAAAACATCATTCTCTTTACAAGCCACTTGTAGTAATTGGTAAAACCTGCATTTTAATGGAGCTGCCTGACTGACTCTTGTTTTATGATACTTTGCATGCCAAAAGTCAAATACATTTGATATTATAAACATAAAACATACAATTTATTTTTTCTGAAACTAGTACTTTTTAACACTATAGTTTGTGTTGCCTCATCCTAGTGATGTAATGTTTGAAGGCAATGCATCAAGAAACATTTGATTCTTGGAGTTTGTGTATGTAGGGTAGGAATCACATGCAACTGCAAAAACAAAGCATTCTAGTTCTACTTTGCTTTCTTGAAGGATAACTGTACTTTGTTATGCTACTCAAAATGTCACTCACTATGTGTACTTATTCTGCCAGGCGAGGAGCTATTGTCACAACATTCATTGTTTGCTATGCTCTTACTTCATTCATCTCTGGATATGTCAGTGGTGCACTATACTCACGGCATGGAGGTATGGGCTTATTTATCATGTAAAATTGAACTGTGTACCTATAGTTCTATAAGGTGCTCACTTGTTTTAAATCCTTTTGTGGGAGCAGGGAAAAACTGGATCAAGGTGATGGCCATGACAGCATCACTTTTCCCATTTATGTGCTTTGGAATTGGCCTAGTGCTTAACACTATTGCTATTTTCTATGGATCATTAGCTGCCATACCATTTGGTACGATGGTGGTTGTTTTCATCCTGTGGGCCTTCATCTCTTTCCCTCTTGCCCTTCTGGGAACTGTTGTTGGTAGAAACTGGAGTGGCGCCCCAAACAATCCCTGTAGGGTAAAGACTATTCCTCGACCTATTCCTGAGAAGAAATGGTACCTCACACCATCTGTCATTGCACTTATGGGAGGACTGCTTCCTTTTGGTAGTATCTTTATTGAGATGTACTTTGTCTTCACATCCTTCTGGAACTATAAGGTATGGAAGACAAGCCTGTTTCTCCCCCCATCTCTAAGCTTCATTACTAAGGAGGCATTGGAGTTGACATTGATGCCTCTTCTTTTTTCATCAACCACTGACAGGTCTACTATGTTTACGGGTTCATGTTGCTGGTCTTTCTAATCCTCATAATTGTCACCATATGTGTAACAATTGTCGGAACATATTTCTTGCTAAATGCGGAGAACTACCACTGGCAATGGACTTCATTCTTCTCTGCTGCTTCCACTGCTGTGTATGTTTACCTCTACTCCATATATTATTACCACATGAAGACCAAGATGTCAGGATTCTTCCAGACAAGCTTCTACTTCGGCTACACTCTAATGTTCTGCCTAGGTTTAGGAACACTATGCGGTAAGCTCTTCTGCAATCTTGTGGTAGACAAACCATGGTATTGTTAGTTTAATACTGCTTGGTGCTTTTTCTAGGTGCCGTCGGATATCTTGGATCTACATTGTTTGTGAGGAGGATCTACAGGAACATAAAGTGTGACTAAGTGAGGATAATATCGCCCCATTTTGGGTCAGTGCAGAGAAACTGTGTGGCAGAGCCTTATTTGATTGAGCAATCACTGATTCTACAACCAAGAAGCCAGGGCATTGTGTGGAATCTGATCATCGTTTGGTACCGAGCTGAAAGCCATGTTTTTCTATTCTTGTCCTATTTGTTTCTCTCCGATCTCTTCTGGACTTGGGCAGGCAACAAATTTTCATGTTCAATTAGTTATATACAGTAGTAATTGTAGTTGTTGAGTAGTAGGTCTGTAGCATATACCACAATTGTTATCCTTGAACCCAATGATACCTCAGATTGATGGGTATAAACTGTAACATTTACATTACCTGATGTTTGACGATGAACACAGTTCCAAAAGAATCATGTTTGATACTGGAGGGTCGAGATTTTTGAGAGGCAAAGTCATCAAAGAAAAATGCTTCACATTACTGAAGCGGAACATTAGATCATAAATGTCTCATGCATAAATCTGAAATTACCATACAGCTTGACATTACTGAAACGGAACATTAGATCATGATGAATAAAAAAAAATATAAGCCTGCTGGTATTCGCCCTGTTCATTTGGGCTGGTTTGGCTTATAAGCCATGACTGAAAGTATTGTTCGCTGGTTTGGTGTGAGAGAAAAATACTATTCGTTGGTTGACTATGAGATCGTAGGAATGATTATGCCTCGAATGATTTTGTGATGTTATTGGGGAATTACCCTCTGAACCTCAGGGCCGGGCCTTAGAGGGAACGCAGGAATTTCAAAGGAATTGTGCATGAATTTTATAGAAATCAGTTTATTTTTATAGGAAAAACGTAGAAAAAATCCCCGTGTTCGAAACAGGGCCTTTTAACTTGCAAAATCGAATGAGTTTTCGGCACAAATCCTAACGCGCGCAGTAGCTTGTCCGCCCGTTTCCCATGCCCGCCCACCGCCGCCACCTCTGCTTCCTCCGCGCACTCGTTGGGCTCCGCTCCACCTCCACCGGCGCTGCCACCGCCGCCGCTGGCTTCTCCTCGGCTCCTAGCCGCGGGTGCCCACTCCACGCCGCGCTATCGCGCCGCGGCGCACCCGCGGCCGCCGCGCTCGCGCTCTTTTCCCGCATCCGTGCCGCGACCTTGCCGACCCCCTACACCTTCTCCCTCCTCCTCGCCTCCCTCGCCGCCGCCTCCTCCTCCCGCTCCCCCACCCTCTCCGCTGACGTCTGCGATCGACTCGCTGCCGCGGGGCTTGCG
Organism: Miscanthus lutarioriparius; assembly: GCA_904845875.1. NCBI lineage: Eukaryota > Viridiplantae > Streptophyta > Magnoliopsida > Poales > Poaceae > Miscanthus > Miscanthus lutarioriparius. Next base: position 37,449,412 of record CAJGYO010000008.1, on the reverse strand, counting down.
CACGCGCAGGCGCTCAAGTGCGGCGCGCTCGCACACCCCGTCGTCACCAACTGCCTCCTCAAGCTCTACTGCGCGCTCGGCATGCTCCCCGACGCGCGCAGGGTGTTCGACACGAGCGGCCCCACCGCTCTGGACGCTGTCTCCTGGAACACGATGGTGTCTGGGTACGGCAAGTGCGGGAACCTGGAGGCCGCGCGGGAGGTGTTCGTCAGAATGCCCGATAGGGGCCTGGTTTCCTGGAGCGCAATGATCGACGCTTGCGTCCGTGCCGGGGAGTTCAGTGAAGCACTGAGAGTGTTTGATCAGATGAAGGGAAATGGGTTCAGGCCAGACGCCGTGGTGCTGGTGAGCGTGCTCAAGGCTTGCGCGCATCTGGGCGCTCTTGAGAGGGGGCGGTGGGTTCATAGGTTTCTCAAAGCAGAGGGGCTTGGAGGGAGGCCAGGGAATGTCATGCTTGAGACAGCGCTTGTCGATATGTATTGCAAGTGTGGGTGCATGAATGAGTCATGGTGGGTCTTTGATGGAGTTCAGAGCCACGATGTGGTGTTGTGGAATGCAATGATTGGTGGGCTTGCAATGAATGGCCATGGAAAGCGCGCACTTGAGTTGTTCAGAAGGATGCTTGATAAGGGGTTTGTGCCGAATGAGTCAACGTTTGTTGTTGTCTTGTGTGCGTGCACCCACACAGGTCGTGTGGATGAAGGGAAGGATGTTTTCAGGTCCATGCGTGACCATGGCATTGAGCCACGGAGGGAGCACTATGGGTGCTTGGCTGATCTCCTTGGACGTGCAGGGCTCCTGGAAGAAGCTGAGGCTGTGTTACTGGACATGCCGATGGAGCCACAGGCATCACAGTGGGGGGCTCTAATGTCATCATGCCTGTTGCACAATAATGTTGGTGTGGGTGAACGTGTAGGAAAGAAACTTATTGAGCTAGAGCCAGATGATGGTGGACGTTATGTTGTTCTGTTCAATCTATATGCAGTCAGTGGTTTATGGGAAGATGCAAAAGCTCTTCGGAAGATGATGGAAGAGAGGGGAGCCAAGAAGGAGACAGGTTTGAGCTTTATAGAGTGGAATGGTTTGGTCCATGAGTTCAGGTCAGGTGATACAAGACACCCCCAAACAAGGCTGATCTATGCATTATTGGAAGATATGGAGCAGAGATTAGAACTGATTGGCTATGTCAAGGATACCAGCCAAGTGCTAATGGACATGGACGACGAGGAAGATAAGGGAAATACCTTGTCCTACCACAGTGAGAGGCTTGCATTAGCATTTGGTATTCTAAACATTCCCCATGACATGCCTATTCGAATTGTCAAGAATCTTCGAGTGTGCTGCGACTGCCATGTCCATGCCAAACTTGTGTCCAAGCTCTACCAACGTGAGATCATTGTGCGTGACCGCCATCGCTTCCACTTGTTCCGTGGTGGGGTTTGCTCCTGCAATGACTTCTGGTGACAGTGCTACTGACTATTGGGTATGGCATAGTTATGGACATCATTCTGAAAACAGCGACTAGAAAGGATGATCATGACACATGGCTGTTACAACCATGTATTTGGAGGGTGAGACATGAGAGAGAATGTGATAAACTTTCTCTATCCATAATACTTTTCCTAATACCACATCATGGATAGTGTTTTGTTTAAACAATGAGCATTTTGAGGATTTTTTACATGTAAATGGCTTCAATTGTTGCCTTCCTTTTTTCTCCCTCTTCTCTTTTTTTTTTTTCTGAAGGTTTTGTTATATGCTGCTGTATAATTTTTATTCATTTTGATTTGTGAAGGTCACTACTGCACTTAGAAAAGCTGGCCCCACAACGTCAAATCTGCTTCTTGGTATTGACTTCACGAAAATAAATTGATGCTCAGGTGATGGTTACTTCTGTAATCCCATTTCCTTTTACCTCTTGGCTTTGTAACAACTTTACTTAAGGTCATCTTTTTTTCTTCTCTCTCAAAGAAGTTTAAAGAAGTGCTCTTCTGAATTCTGCAGGTAGGCGCTCCTCTAGAAGAAAACTTACTGACACCCTAAATTCATATGAGCAAGTTGTCACCTTTTGGTTATGATAATTTAATACCAGGTATTGGATTTGGCATTGGTAAGCATACAGTCTTTTTTGCCATCTTCTTTGGATGAGTGAATAATAACCTTCAATTTTCTTTACAGAAGACAAGCATGGAATGTGAACCAACTTTATCAATCTGTTCAATGTGCTGTGTGCCAATACAAAAACTGGGGATAGCCTGTACGAGAGGTCGATGGCCTGTGAAGAGGAAGAGGCACATCAGCGAGCCATGCCGGTTAGCAAACGGACGAGCTGCACTGGTGAGCGTGCTGGCCGAGATTGAGGGCGCAGAACCTAGCCGCGCTGGCAAGGAGCCAAGGAGGAAGAGGCACGGGCCGGCGTCGCCGACGGGTCGAACTGCGTGGAGGCGACAACGGAGTCGGAGAGAGAGGAGCGACACGATTGGTGTTTTTTTTTTTTTGTGATGGCATTGAAATTAAACGATTGGTGGGAAGATATAATATATAAATAACATGCTGATACATGGAGTCTACTTGTCGCCAATACTCCTTCAACACCTAATGTTTGTAAAACAAATACAAAACTTGAATGATTTTATCGTGCTAAGAGCATCTTCAAGAGTCTTTCTAAAATTTACTCTCTAACTAAATTATTATTTGGAAAGCCATCTGAGTAAAAGTTGTTTTCTATATTTGTGTACCCTCCAATAGCTTTTATGTATCTTGTGTACTCTAGAGAGCATTATTGTTTTTCTATTTTTGCTAGCGAGAAATCTAGAACAAAGAATGTCTATATTTGGCATCTAACTAAAGAGATTGTGATCCAATAAAAGATGATGTTGGATGATATTTTTCACCAAAATCAATATTCCTATAAATTAGGAAGAAAGCTTATCTTAGAATTACTCTAACCAAAACAAAATAAAAGCAACTCCAATAGGTTCTTTATATCCTTAATTTATATTGGAAAAGAAATTTTGGGAAAAAAACTCACCAATGAGGCAATGACCTCTTTAATTGAATCTTAAAATACAGACACACCCTGTTCTAGATTTCTAGCTACATCAAAATTAAAGAATGAGAATATAGCTCTGTAGAGTACGACGTATAAATATATAGAAAACGATTTATACTTAAATGACTTTATTTATTAGAGAGTAAATTTTATAAAGATCAATGCTCCCGGGGCCATTTCTAGTTGTCTCCAAAGCAAGATGTCAGCAGTCTATGTCTATCCCGTTCTGCTCTTCTGACTTCTCTCTGTTCCGTTATTCTTTTCCAGCCCGACTACACCTCTCCTCTCTCTCTCTGGATTCCGATGGACTACTCGAGTGGCGCGTCGGCGTCGGGGAGGGCGCGGCGCGGGCGCGGTGGTGCTACTGCCGCTGCTTCCGCCGTTGGGGCCGCTGCTTTTGCGGCTGCTACTGCTGCAACTCCTTCCCCGACGAGCCCCACGTCGACCATCGCCCCGCAGCCTACGCCTAGGGTCCTGGACTCTCCACTCGCAGGTGCCGATCCTACCGCCTCCTGTAGATTAACTTCTTCCGTGTCACACGCTCCCTTGGTTCGAACTACGGAGGATGCCGAATTGCTGCAGCCGCCGGCGCGATTAGGGGGTTTGGATTGGATTCATCGTGGTGTGATCGCTTCGATGTTCCAACTGTTGGGACGTATCGACCCGTCTGCAGAGGTTCCTGCACTCCGCACCGATTAGAGCTTCAGGGTTTAGCGCTGCATGTTTTGGCAACTTGCCTGTAATTAGTATAATTAGGATACCTTCAATTCCAGGGAGGTAGGGACCAGGAAAGGGAGGACTTTATACTGTATGCTTCCTTCTGAACTACAGTAATTCCTGTCTAGAACCAGGCCCGGCCTTCAATTGTCACTCTTATGTTGTTACCATTCAAGCTACTATGCTCTGTTTATGTTCTGAAGTACACAGATGTGATGTGTGTGGAGTGGTGAGGACAAATTTGGAAGGGCTATTGAGGTTGGTCAATATGTGGTGATTGATCACACTAGACTGATGGTGCAGTTGATCTCATCGTTATTAGCAATTTAGCATACATGGGTCACTCTACTCTACGCTGCAAATTCACTTGATTGATCATATACAATTTAACCAGTGATTAAAATACTCTGATCGAGGTGATCCAGTATCAATGAGATAAAGGTAATAATCTTGAATCATTTCTATGCCGTTAGGGCCGCGTTTAGTTCGCCGAACTTGGCGCCGCCCGATTTACTGTTCATTCCTGTAGCGCACTGTAGCATTTCGTTTGTATTTGGTAGTAATTGTTCAATCGTTGACTAATTAGGCTCAAAACGTTCGTCTCGCAAAGTATAACCAAACTGTGCAATTAGTTTTTTTATTTTATCAACATTTAGTACTCTATGCATGTACCGCAAGTTTGATGTGGCGGGGAATCTTCTTTTTCATAGTGCCAAAGTTTGGATTTTGGTGGAGCTAAACATGGCCTAGGTATCACTGGGATGTTGTATTCCTGTTCTTGCATGTTTACACTTTACAGTACCAGACAGTTATTTATTGTCTTAGCTTAATGCTTCTGCTGTTTATGCCATATGAATGTGCGAACAAATGCTTTTGTTTTGACCTTTGTTATGTTTCGTTTGATCAGGGAGACTCGCATATATACATATGAGCACTATGAGGGAACTGAATACTGTCGTCATATACACTAGGCAAATGGCTACCTTACTCTTGAAATAGATGTTGAAGATATTACTGCTTCAGAGCTCTCTTTTTGGGTGGTTGCTGGACAATAAATGTACTAATGTGTTACTTGTGAGGAGGTTGTTTGTACTTTGCTTGTAATGTTACCTAGAAGTCCCAATGATGATGTGAATCAGAGTAGCACTTCCTGTGTTGCTAATATGTGTACCATGGTTTGCTAAACTGAGATTGAATGCTTGTAAAATTGAGCTGGTGTTTCTGTAAACACGTCAGACATAAAGAGAATTATATTTTTCTGTTTCTCTCCCAAGATGCTGTATATGTTTGCACATTCTTACATGATCATAATCCAGACTGCAATATCTAAGACACTTGATGAATGTTTGCACATACTTGTGCTGTCATATTCCATATTTCTGCAAGTCTGCTCCTAACCGGGAATGTTTTCCTTGCGGTGAATATCATTTGGGTGTGCCTGGAAATTTATCTTGACTTGTGATTGTAAGTGTTTTACTCGCTGTCTTCATTCTGTTGCATTGTATTGTAGCCAAGGAGAAGACAATTCCCAACCACATGTCTACCCTGTGACATGCTCAAGTAACATTGAGCTGTTTATTTATTACTTTATTATTGGGTACATAACAAAGTGTAGCATGTGGTATGCTGGGGTTCACTATTTTAGAAACTGCAGGATGAATATGAAAACATACAGTATGCACGGTGGACACTCTCACGAGTATCGTGCATACTGTATGTTTCCCTATTTGGCACTTCGGACACGCCTGAACTGTCAGCTGCAGCTGTGCTGTTCCATATTACATGCGTCCTGTAATCGCCACTGAAAGGTTAGAGTCAATAATCAATATGCACTCTCATTGTTGACTATCAGCTACCAAATCTTGTCGGCTTGCCCGCCCATAGGGATTGCTTTTCCTGCAGTACTGAGGACTCAATCTTCCGGATGCTAACTTTTTTCTGGTTATTCACTGCAGCAGCAAATCCTAACTGCAACATCAGCCTAGAAATCAAGCAGCCTGACTGCCTGACCAACCTCTTCTTCCTCAACCACAGCTCAGAGGTAACAGTTACCCACCCTAAAACTTCATATAACTCGGTCCTTTCTCTGAGAGATAACAAATATGCAGCCCAATCCTCTCGAGATGAGAATTACGCGGAACAAGGAAAACGAGGTACCTTTTGTTGACAGAATGGTGTGTCATGTGATAATTATGCATTTTAAGGTCTTCTCCGGCTGCTAAAGTCTCCATCACGGACTACTGACTGACTGGTGAGTGACCCCAAATCGACCAATCCTACCATGAAGGCCATCAGTGCAGATGCAGCGTCCTCCTTTTCCTCTTGCATCTCCTTGGGTCATGGACAGCTCATGAGGTACCTTGCTGGCTTGCTGCCTCGCCTGAATGGAGGCTCCTGGCCCTGAGAATGGCCATATGCCCTCTCCAAGACTCCAACCGCATTGCACAGCCTGTGTATGCTTTGCCTGAACCAGAACCGAGGTACAGTACTACTAGAAGGGTAAGGCAGTTCAACTCTGGTCAGGCTCTCACATGGTCAATGAAAGAGTGAGAGTACTAGAAGAATTCCTTGCAGCTTTGTCCACTTGTGGCCACTGGCCACTGCTTTTACACTTTAGCACCTGCCAAGTTTCTTCTCTCTTCTCTTGGGGATTTGGTGGTCAACTTTGTACGGGACGACTGACCCGAGGGAGATCACAGAGTATCAGATAGAAAGTGTCAGTCCAGATCAAGCTATGGGCTCGTGATGGATGGATGGATGGACTGGCAGTCATGGGATGGATGGGAGAGAAGAGAGAAGCAGAGATCTTCCATGGCAGCCTTACCCCTGTCCCTGTGAAGGTACTGTACTCTACTGCTACTGGCTACAGCAGCTGCTCAGTTCCAGTTCCTACCGCGAGTGGAGTACCTGTCCTGGCCGCCCAGTAGCAGCAGTTGCCCCAAGGTTGGCAAAAAAAAAAAAAAAAAAAAGAGCTTGCACTTGCAGGTGCTCCACAGTCCACACAGGCGCACACTTTCAGTTGGGATTCTGCCGTGCAACAAAACAGATCAGGGAGCGGAGGTCCCTGCTCTACTACCATGGACTAGAGTTCGAATCAAAGTGCTCTAGACTTGGAGTGATCTCCCTCTCTAGCTACCTGCTGCTGCTAGCTAGCTGTCGAAAAGTTTCATTTCCAGCATGGCAGTTGTTTCCTCCGATCTGATAAACGGTATGAAAACATACAGAGGTTTGACTTTGCCTGTTGTGTTTGCCCTTGCTCTCGTCTCGGTGAAACAAGGTACAGTGCTGGTGAGTAGGCAGTCTGTGCAAAGGGGGGGGTGGGTTGTCCTAGACTCATCGGTCCCTACACTACATGGCTGTGATATGTGAACTTGTGATCTCGTTGTCATGCACATCACAGGTCACTATTTGTTTAGCATTTCATGGCATGTCAATATGCAAGCAAAAGCTAACCTTAATCTCTTCATCACAGCCTAGGAGTAGGATTATCAGTTAGTAGCAGTTCCCGTTTGCCTAGGAGTAATCTTCTGACTTCTACCACAACACTGTTTCCCAACTTTTTCTTTGGTTGCAATTGCATTCAGATTCGGAGGTGTTTGGTTTCTCCTCCTAAACTTTAATCGTTCTCCCATCGGATGTTGGACACGTCGATGGACACATACATGGAGTATTAAATATAGACTAATTACGAAACTATTTACGCAGCTTGCGTCTAATTTGAAAGACGAATCTTTTAAGACTAATTAGTCCATGATTTAATAATGTAGTGCTATAGTAAATATATGCTAATGACGGATTAATTAAGCTTAATAAATTGTGGAGTAATGATAAATTCTATAATTTATTTTTTTATTAATATTCGAACACGTTACGCGACACGTTCACGCTAAATTTTAGTCGGCGGATCAAAACAGCCCCTCGGTTGTGCCAGTGCATTTAGTGCATTTATGAATAAGACATCATGCCCGAGTAGAGGACTGTCACGAGAGAGATCGATCGATCTAGAGGGAAGAAGCAAGGAGAAACAGTCGAGGAAGGAAGGACGAACGCAAGGAGTACGTAAAGAACCATGGCCTCTCGCCATTGCAACGCGAACGGAGAAGCAGCTCATTCGTGTGCGCTGGTCAGTCGGTTCAGTTGCCGCCGCCGCTGCAGAGGTCCAGCAGCTTCTTCTTGGCCTCCACCACCTCGTCGAACAGGTCGTCAATGAGCGCCAGCACGTCCTCGCACGCGGCCCGGAGCGCGCCCGCGCGCAGGCCGACCTCCGCCGCGGCCGCCGCCACGTCGCCGCCGCGCTCGACGGCGTCCTTGGCCTCCTCCACCGCCGCCCGCGCGCGCCGGAACTCGTGCATCATCACCCCGGCGGCGGCGCCGGGCGCGGGCGCGGCCACGGACCTACCGGCCTCCGCCGCGGCGCGCTGCTGCGCGCGGGACAGCGCCGACGCGAACGCGGCGCCGAAGTAGGCGGCGCAGTCCCCCGCGGCGCCCGCGTTCGGGGCGGGCCAGTAGTGGAGCACGCCCCACGAGAGAAGCGTGAGCAGGAAGGAGGTGAGCATCCGGGTGGCGCACAGCACGCCGCGGAAGCCGTTGAAACCGCCCAGCTTGGCGTCAGCGGGGACGCCCTCGCTGAGGCACAGCGCCAGCGCCTCCGCGCGCGTCTCCACCAGCGCGCGGTTCTCCTCCTTGAGCGCCATGGCCTCGCGCCTGCACACGCTGATCGCACGCGACACCTGCCATAGCACCATGCCATGCCAGCGTTGGATGCTATTACTTCAACTTGCTCCGTCGTTGCTCGGGAGAAGAAGAGGAAGAAGAATATCACTACTTACCTGTCTCGAGAGGTGGGGGCTCGAGGGCGCCTGCATGAGGAGCGAGGCGAGCTGGGCGGCGCTTCCGGCGTAGCCCTCGACGGCGGCGGCGCCGAGCCGCAGCGCGCGGCACGCGTCGCAGAGCCTGGACGCCTCGTCCATGTATTCGTCCAGCCAGGCCGCGCCCCCCGGGAGGTGGAGCGACGCGACGAGGCGCGCCAGGCCCGCGTGCGCGGCATGAAGCAGCGCCAGCGCGGCCCGGAGCGTGGGAAGCGACAGGAACGCCGACGAGGACGAGGACGCCGCCAGCGCCCGGTCCAGGTCGTCGAGGCCGCGCGCCAGCGTCGCGTAGAAGGCGGCCGCCGTGGATGAGGACGGTGTCTGCTTGACGCTCATGGCCGATCGGCGGACGGCGGGCCTGCTCGCTCGCTTGCTTGGCTTGGCTTGGCTCCGAAGGAGGAGGAGGTGGAGGACCGACAGACAGTGCTAGCTGTGATAGATAATGGTGCGAGCGCGACGGTGCAACCGTGCGGGATGGACGGATGGGTTGCCTGGAGCGACGGCGACGGCGACCTTGTTCTTACTCGATGGGAAGGGAACCGAGAAGCTAGTATAGGCAGTGACAGTGACGGGGCTGTAAGCTAGCTAGCTAGGTGGCTAGGCTAGTCACGAACGACGACGACGACGCGAGGGATCGGCCGGTGCAGTGGACGAAGGAACATGTACGCGTACCATACAACAGGCAGGCAAGCAGTGGCTCTCGATCGGTCGGCGTCGGCCCATCTCTCAGGTGTCAGCTCAAGTGCATGCGTGGTGTGGCCTGCTTGTTGGCGCCATGGTTGCTAGCTAGCTAGGCAGCCGTTGGAGTGTAGGATGGAGATGGGTAGGTGTTTGGATTTGGAGGGCAATCTTTGCTGCGTCTTATATAGCTAGGGCCGGTGGCCACTCGGTGAAGCGCCGCCTGCACTACACGCGCTGCTACCTGCTAGAGCCAGCAGCAGCAGCAGCACGAGGGATGACGATGGATCCATCATGGATGCAGATGCAGATGCAGATGCAGATGCAGATGCAGCAGTGATAGTCTGAGAGAGAACGGAATGGATCGGTCACGGACGGGTTACCACCACCGCGGCACCACCGTTCCGGCGAGGCTAGCTATGATGATGGCCTCATCTCATATGACAGGATTGGAAATTTTGGAATTAAGGTGGAGTGGAGTCGGTTGCCTTGCTTAGCTGCTACTTGCCTTTTGGCTACGTGAGTGTGATCGATCCGGTAAATCTTTCCACCGGCCGGCCGGGTCTCTTTCTCCTTTTGCACTGCTGCTAACTCCTTTTCGCAAGATTAATTATTAGATGGTCTTAATATATTATACTGTATATATGCCGGTGTGAATTTCTTCATTGTACAGCGACGGCACCGGTCGAGTTCAAGAGAAAGGAGAGTCATGTCATTTCCCGCTGACTGATCCCCCGCCCCACACACCCCACACATGAGGAGAAGGGGATTATATTAAAACTCGGTACAGTATATTTTCAAATTGCACATAAAAAATCTGAAATAAAAAATATATAATATTCTATCTAGATTCTTTCATTATCTTCTTTCCCAATACCTTCCTTGAAAGCCAGAGCCAAAGTACCGTCCTTACGCTGAATCTAACGATCAACTTCAAAATATTGGATATGCCGTAAGATCCAACGCTTCAGAACCAATCCAAAATGCATTTGAATCGATGAAAGAATTAATATCGGCAGTTGCATCGTCAGGTATAACACAGGATGTGAATACATTACCTCCAAACCTTGATGTCTTCTTTGCGACCATCGGCGAAGACATCGATGACCCGGAGTAGCTGTTCTCGTTGGGAGCACCCAGAAGCACACCTCCTCTTGGAGATAAAGGCCACAAATTGACTGCCTACCGGTGAAATCAACGCTTGCAACGGCGATCTCGTCCCGACCGAAAATCATCTGATTTCGCCGGAAGATTTATTTGGACTAAACCCTAAACAACTAGAGATGAAACTGCGGAAAAAGGATGGGTCCCCTCTCCTTATTCCCGGCAGATGCACCGAAGAGGAAGAAGGAGAGGGGCCCTAGGCGTAGTGCGGCAGCCACGTGGCGCTCCAAGGTAAAACCAGCTATGGATCCATAGCTTATAATTATTACATGGGTGGTCCCTAAACTATCATGAGATTCTTACATATAGGTCCCAAATTATAAAATTGCACATCTAGGTCCCTTAACTATTAAAGTACTACAATCCCAATCCAAAGCAACCTCTTCACACTCCTTTCATCATCGCATGGATTGCGAGATAGGCTTATGAACCTTTGCTTGTTACTGAACTTCTTGTCGTGTGCTTCTCATTTTTTCTTGGAAAGCAATGTCTTGACGCCATCTGCTAGTATGGTTGGATAGGGGAACGTGTTGGTGGACATTATAGTCAAGTGTGTTCTAAGACATGTCACTCACTCATTGTGACATGGTACAACTGACAAGCATAGCCGCAAAGTTGTTGTTGACCAAGTGTTCCATGTCATCATGAGCGACTAAGGTAGCGTTTAGTTAGAGGGATGAGGTGGGATGGGACGGAACGGACCTAGGACGAGCAGTGTTTGGTTGAGGGGCGAGCAGGGGCGAGGATGTCCCTTGTGCGAATATTCCATGAGATGTGGGACGACCCCTGTCCCCAAAATTTTCACGGACGGGGGCGACCCAGGTGGGATGAGCGGCTCGCTGCGCATAAGAAAGAAGAGGAGGAGCGCCGGTCACCGGTCGCGGATGGGGTCGCAGGTGAGGGCTCCGTCACCGTCGCGGATGAGGAAGGAGCACGCGCATGCCTGCGGAGGAGGGGAGGAAGAACAACACCTGCCTGTGGACGAGATCGATCCATCACACGAGCTCACTGTTGGTTTTGATTAATATGCTACTTGTTATCATTGCCAGAAATGCTTGTTGGCATTTCTTACTTAGAAGAATATATGTAAATGAAAGGGTCTGCAAGCGCAAAGATAATATACCATTGTAGCACTTCACCCGGGAGTATTCAGGTATCGTTATTTATATTTTTACCTCAGGGAAGGACGGACAAAGGGAATATATTGATAACTTATACATGTGATGGAGAGATAAACCATAACCAATCTTCTACTCACAACAGGGGTAAAATCAAGAGATAAATGTGATATGAATGATAAATGATAATTGAACACTCAAAATACTCCTTTAGATGGCACTAGCATGGTTAAGTAGATACAATAGAGAAATAATTCCTAAGTCATTCTTAATTACAAGTCAAAGTATACTATGATTAGTGCAATTATACTTAATAATCATGGCTAAGATCAACTTTATATCTACACATAAGGGATATTACTAAGGAAGATCTAGAACAGAGCCTGACTTCCTTCGCAACTAGATTCTTCTTCAGCTGTATTCGGGGAGTGGACTACAAAGGACTCAACGAGAGTGTCACACTCGCGATCTGCCACATAGCCCGGAATATAGGGTGCATCCGTAGATAAACAACATATAAGCACCACGCTTACACAATGTCGACCACTCACCCCGTGTACTTTAGAGCGAGCGCTATAAGAACTTATGCTTGAACATAAAGATAATCTAGCTATACTGAGCATAGAATCAAAGTAAATGATGAACACGATAACTAAGAACATGAATAATATAAAGAATAATGTCATAACAAATGTAGCAAACATATGAAATATGAATGATACAAGAGAGGATATAGAAGGCTATACCAAGCCACGCTCTTGACAAAATCAGGAATCCAAGCGAAGCTTGCCTCCCTCTAGATCTAACTTAACTAGCTATGCCCTAAATATTTGTGGAGCTATGAGGTTCTTTTCTTGACGATGATAGATGATTATGGAGGAGGATTATGCCAGGGGGTGGTAGGGGCTGATATATATAGGGGAACCATCAATCCTGAGTCCTCGGATCAAACCGACTTAAAGCAACGGCGTAGATTGAACCTAGGAGGTGATGGAGCACCGACATTTGAAGGAGAGGTTGAGAGGTGGACCCAGGGGGCTAGGCGGCCTGTAGGTGGGGCCTGGCAGCCTCCTGCCCTCTACCGCCTTGGTTCATCTTCTAGTGTCTTCTAGAGTCTTCTGGAGTTGGTTTTGCTGTGGATAAGCACGATTAAATCTGACAAGTAGGTCCTCCTTGATGGTTTTCTAGATAAACCCTGCAGAAAATATAGATTCACCAAACCTCGTGCAATTTGTTAGTTTAAACATCTAAACCTATGTTGGTGATCATATTCATGCATTTATACAAGTTATATGGACGGTTTATGTTGGATCAGGGGTTTTAAAATTTTGTAGCAACTCCTTAAAGGGACGACGCTCGCTTTTGACTGAAGGGACGGTTTATGTTGGTGATAGTATTCATGCATTTAAAGGGACGGTTCATTGGCCTGATTTCTTGGCCAATGAAGGGACGACGCTCGCTTTCGGCTCTGACCCACTTCTCCGACCGAGAATACACCAAACCTCTGCTTACTACTCTTCTCCGACCGGCGTGGTCAGAGCTGACTGGGAACGACCGGCCGGGGACGCCCGCTCGGTGAGGACCCAAGAAATTAGGCGGAGCAGATAAGGTAAGGCGCTCAAGTCAACCGCAATACCGTGGACCGAACCCTGCACACCTGCAGGACAGTACTGTTAGGCTATGCCAGAAGGGTACTTTGTAGCCTTCCAGACATGTCAGAACACGAACAGTGCTGTAGGTGCCGACATTTGTCCTACAGTATGGTAGACGCCGACATTCGCCATACCAGAAGAACACGATGAAGCCTGCCACATGCATCTGGGCGTCAACGGTATTGTGGGCGCCGACAAACTATCTTGTACCCGACAACGTGGGCAACAAGACTAGGGAACACTCTCTCTCTCTCTCTCTCTCTCTGTAAGGCCACCCCCTTCACCTATAAAAGGGGATGCGCTCTCTCCCAATGGAGGAGGGTCATTCTGGCTCTCTCTCTGCTAGCTTTAGACATTCTGAGCACTCGAACAGCTCCACGGCTCTAGAACTCTAAAGCTACACAGAGCATACGTTCCAATACTTAGCGCACGTAGGAGCTCCCATCACTTTTGGCCCTTCAGTCCAAAGTCCGACTGGACCTCTAACACCCCCATCTTATTCCCACTCGTTTGTAACCCCACAGCAAACTTCGAGCACCTAGGCTCAGGAATAAAGTCACCGACCGACTGAAACTGGACGTAGGGCACGTTGCCTGAACCAGTATAAACCCTGTGTCATTGAGTGCTAGGACACATCCGATCACAACGTATGGCAAAACTACAAATATTTATGTGTTGGTCACTTTTCGCACCGACAGTTGGCGCCATCCGTGGGGAGGACGCCGTACGTTCATGCTTTTGGTCATCGGATGGCCCACCTTTCCGCCATCTTTGTCATGACGGGCTCAAGCGATATGACTCGCTTTGGCTCGCTGGAGTTTCCCACACTCCCACCTGTTGGGATGTGGGTTCCTCCCGTGTTCGAGCCATCCCAGACCTTCCTCTTCAGAAGCCTGGACTCATCGCCGACCAGCTCGGCGTGCTTCGCCTTCGCGAGGAGGCACTTGTCCCGGCACCGGTCAGAGGAGGATCGCCCTCCGTCGACCCCGGGACACCTGGCGACCTCAATGACGAGACACCTGTGCTTCGCTTCGAGCTCACGCTAGGCTCAAACCCCACTGTGAGTAACGTACATATTGTTCTTTACTCGCTATTTAATATCTTTCGCTAACTCTCTAGAGGGACCCTGTTGTCCCCACTACAACCGCCATGCAACCGGTTCCCCTACGGCCTCACGTCCCCGTGGACATGTATGCATGGGGGCTTCGAAAGGTGAGGACGCCACCCCCTCTCACATCTGAATTCGTGGGAATGACGGGCTACGCTCTTGCCTCTTTCCACGACCTCATGGATGATGAGGTTGAAAGCGATGGCTCCATCATTGGCGACGTTGTGGCACCTAGCCACCCTCTGTCCTAGGAGTGCGCTATGGCAGACGCTCCAGGATAACCACTGGTGGTAACGGAGTCTCTACAGACTCACACCCCTCTGGACCATCACGCGGAGGCCCTCGCACGCGCGTAGGAGCACGGCAAGGAGTTACGACAAAGGCGGTAGAGCCAGCCGCTACCTGCGCCGGCATGCTCGGCGCAGCACACTGCGCCACGCGCGTGTAACCCGATGAGCGATGCCCGGGGTCACGCCTGCCAGGTCCAGCGCAACATCATGGACAGGGGGAATGATCCCCCATAGTTTGCTCGGGCTGGCCAGAACATCACCGCTGTGGTGATGCTTCTGCGCGGCCTTCCAGAGCCTATCGACCCCTAGGAGCAGGCGATCCATCGGAACCTCCGGGCGCTAGTGGAAACCGCCGCCGTTCAATAGGTGGAGAGCTCCGCATTGTGACACCGACTCACGGCCTCTCTCCCCACTAGGGGAATGGGGGCGCACCAGTCGAATCGCTACATCCGCTCACCACTACAGTCGCCGGTCGCGGAACAGAAGGCCGTAGCTACACCATGGCCTGACCCGACGCCCGCTCCACACGGATCACCAATGCGCGAATGACTCAGGCCGAACCGAGATGCCCGCAGCGTCATCAACAACCGGCGTCAAGCTCGGCATGATGATGATGTCCATCAAGGGGTGGGGAGAGCAATCGGCATCGAGGGGAGCGGGGAAACGCACCCTAGGCATGGTCGTCGACCGGACGACCGGTGTCCCAGTCCGGATGGCCCAGGACCACGGGCCTTTGGCCATCGCATCTAGAAAGCGTCGTTCCCACAGCGCTTCTGATCACCTACCAACATCGCCAAATACACCAGGGAAATGAATCCTGGTATGTGGCTCGAAGACTTCCGGCTCGCCTACCGAACCGGAGGAGTGAATGATGACCACTTCATCATTCAATACCTCTCCATCTGCGTGGGGGATCATGTTCGAGCATGGCTTGAATTCCTCCCACCTGACAGCATCCGTGACTACGTGGATCTCAAGAGGATCTTCATCAGGAATTTCCAGGGGACGTATGTCCACCCTAGGAATTCCTAGGACCTCAAGAGCTGCCAGCAGGAGCCCAATGAGTCCCTACAGGATTACATCCATAGGTTCTCAAAACGATGCAACTCCCTTCCTGATGTTGTTGACATGGACGTCATCAGCGCGTTCCTCTCCGGGACAACCTGTGAGTCCTTGATCCACAAGCTCAGCTGTCTGAAGCCCCGTACCACCCGTGACCTGCTCAACGTCGCCACAAACCATGCCTTTGGTGAGGAGGCAGTCGGAGCGGTCTTTAGTGGAGGCCGGGACAAGACCACCATCCACCATCTCCACCATCATCACCTCCATCAACATCAGAATCATCAGAGTCATCTCCATCATCGGGGTCACCAGCTCCCTCCTGGCCACCTTGTTCATGCTCCTCCATAGGATCCTCCTCAGACTCCTCTATCTCAATGGGCTCCTCGAACATGATCCCCTCTTCTATTTCTTCATCCATTGGATCTTCCAGCACGTCCCCCATGGGCACCTCCATAGGTGGTTCCTCTTCCTGGTTCCTCAGAGCTTCCACCAGATGTGCTAGGACACGCTTGCCCAATGTGAACCTGGTCCTCCTGGTGGGCATCACGATGGTCCTCTTGCACGGGGTCTACTTGGTACGGGCCATCTATAAGAATAAAAAGGTTGAGTATTAGAACAAAATAATTTTTGACAATAGATAAAGAATAGAATATAAGCAAAAATTTTATAGCAAATTAAAGGTAGTAAAATAATGATAATGTGATCCTAGAAACATCCATTTCTAACTAGGTTGATCGTCCTACAGTCAGTTATAGCTCTGATACCAATTTGTAGCACCCAATTTTGCATAGCAAAACCGTACTCATATATGTGCGCCCAGGATGTCCAAACACACACATATATCACAAATTGCAATAGTATCAAAGTAAAGTACTTATTACATCGCATATCTCATCATAAAGTTAATACAAAGTTTGCTCAATGGCAATATTATTATAATCATAGCGGAATAACTAGCCCAACTGCCACAGGGACTCCAACTGGTGAACGTCTCCCTAGTAATCCTGGACATCCTCCGGGAACTCTTCATATCCATTATCTGTTACCCATCCAGGATTTTCATTGGATGTAAAGCAAGTGTAAGCTCACCATGCTTAGCAAGTATATTAAAGGGATCTATGAGGCTCAAAAGGCTTGACACTGTTTGATTGCGGTTTGCAATTTTAGTTGATCAAATTTTAGCATCCTGAATCACTACTTTAATGAACAGTCCCAATTCCCAAGTGATATTTAAGTATAGTCATATTTATCTCAATTCCCAACCATGCACCACCCACAGTAACCACTAATCTTGAAGGATCTAGACCGCTCGTATCCGTGAGCACGGCTGTTATAACAGGTTAAATATTTCTACAGAAATTGTACATCTTTACCCACCGAGCCGTGATTCCCAATGCCAGGGTTCGCGAGACCCACTACACCTCTTCCCAGGAAGTGTGGCAGGGTTTCACTATGAAACCCTTAGCTAGTTGCACTAACAAGTCATAGCTACAAAGGAGTGGCACACGTGGGCATCGCAGCACGGTACACACCCTAGCAGAAAAAGGAAAGATACCCTCTTACCCTTACTGGAGCTACAGACGAGCTAGTACAATCTAGTTAACAGGTTAAAGTCAGAGCCATATGACACTCGGGGTTGTACGGACCCTTCTGGGTTGCCGCTTCAGGATTAAGTCCTTATGGAGAGGCACTAGAGTACTCAACCCCGTACCCTAGCCCCCTATTTGTTACTACAAAGCTTCATTTTATCACATTGTATTTAGCATTTAGTCATGTTTAACAATTATTTTATGTTAAGCACTGCAACATCTATCCAAAATGCCTACCCAAAAACCCCAGGTATCAAGGATATGTGGTACAAGTAATCATCTAGGTAAAGTCTTTAAAGGCATTTCAAATTAAACACATGCATGAATATGAATGGTAATAGTTCATAGGTAACAAGGGGCCTTTGGTACACTTGCCTTCCTCAAAGTTGTCCTGGAAGTACTGCTGATCCTGCCGTGGGTCTTCAGTCACCTCAAATGGCTCACCCTCTAATCGTGTTCCAAATCACCAATCAAGCATCATTCCAATCATTACTTGCATACAAGATAGACTTCTATTAGAACAGTACACCAAACAGTAAAAACATAAGTTAAAAAGCTTATAAATTTTTTCTACGTACTGCTACGAACACGTGAGCGAAAGCATCTGATGGGTACATGCCTGATCTTCCGAGAGGTAGCCGGTAAGTTTGATTTGTGGAGATCTCGACGTTGGCGATCCGGCTTCAAATCAAACGTGATTCGAACCCTGCAACCGTTACACCACTGCTCCGTTGGTTATCAACCACGCACAACTTGATTGACCTCGCCAAGAAGGCTTTTCCTGCAAGCGAATCGAAGAGCACAAGCAAGAAGGTAAAACACGCAATCTGATATTGCAAATATGAATGACACGAATATCAATAGAGGGTTCTAGAACTCGGTTCCAAAGGACTAATCGACACAGTGGAGGAGATCAAGAACGGGGGCCCTGGATCACTGTTAAAGGATTTGTCACCACAGTTACAATGAACGATTCAGTTTCTCAATGGAAAACTAAACTCTAAACAAAACCCAATTGTGTAGCAGCGGCGACAGCTGTGTTTATAGTCTAAGACTCGACCTAGGGTTGGGGACGGCCAGGGGTTGGGCGCCCACAACTTGGGCTTAAGGCCCGACACGATACATGGCCAAGTTGGCCCAAATAGGTGACGCAGCACCTTGCCGTGGTCACACAAAATGATCCACGAACCTTCTAGAGCTGGGACCAGATCCAAAACGACGGCGTCGTCGTCCCCTTTCCAACGCATCCAAGAACGGCCCGTTTCGATGTCGTAAGAGAAAGTTATGACCGAAACAGTGACGACGTGTCTGCTGAATCCGAGGGCGACGTGGCAGCTGAGTTGGGAACGAATTGCAACTTGGGGAAGACCATGGCGTCGGTGTGTCCAGCATGGCGATGTCCTCATCAGCATCACTCAAATCGGACTTAAAACGTGAAAGTTATGCATGGAATAAGATGTAATGGCATTTCTGTAAATAAACTGAACCCATTTTTGAATTAAAACAATTAAAAATATGAATATTCACGGTTATAGGACTACGGGTACTAATTCTGGAAAATACAGGGTCTAAAGTGAATAAAAACAGGACTAAAAAAACAATTACTTTGAATTAAACTGGACCGCGGGTTGAATCTACGAAAATAGAAGGTTTTTTTGCAAAAGGGATGTGGCTTACTGCGGGTTTGACCCGACTGTTGACTGGGCGGACGCGTGGCGCACTCTGGTTGGCGCGGTGCACCACGCGTGCGTGGGTGCGCTGACGTGACGCTGTAGACCGAGTCCACGGTACAACCGGTGGACCGGTTATAATCCCCGAAGGGGTATGTGATCTCGGACGTCCATCTAAAAACCGACAGCACTGGTGTGCGCGGGTGAACCTCCAGTGGCAGCACAGTGACACGGTCGGTGAACCTCCATTGCCGACGGTGAGGCAGCACGGCGGCGGATGCCGGAATAGCTCTCGGGACCTCCCCAATCGAAACAAGATGCACAGAAATGATCTACACGAGCGCGTGAACAAGAAGGACGCAAAGCCAAGATGGGGTACCCGCCGAAGCATCTGGTCCGCGGCGGCACCATGGCCGGGATGATTGGGAGCTTCCCTAAGTGGCGCTCTAGGGCACTAAACTCAAGGACGATGGGACAGGAAGGTCGAGGGGCTCACCGCGGGTCCGGTTGAGGCGTTCACGGCGTTTGGGACGGGCTCCGGAAGCGAGGTCGACGATGGCGGTGCTCTGGGAGAGAGAGAGAGCGCGCGAGTGAGGATGAATCCGTTCAAGTTGTGACCAAAACCCCAAATTGACGGTACCTATGGCTGCAGGAGGTCACCGTGGAGCTTGGAGTGGCATCGGCGTCGAGTTGCCAGGCGCGGGTGAGCGTGGATTGCGGCGGCGGCTGCTGGAAAATGAGAGCAGAGGATGGGAGAGGGAGAAGGGAGGGCGCGGAGCTTTATAGGTTGGATGGTGAGGTAAATAAGGAAGGGGAGCGAGGATATCAGGCGGGATTGGCCGCCTGCCAAATGTGGGCGACGGCGGTGGCTTTCCATGCCGGCAGCGCTAACGGTGGCGCCGAAGAAGGAAGGTGCTGGGGGAAGAAGAAAGGAAAGAAGGGGAGGCACTGACACGTGAGGCCAGAGGCATAGTGAGTGAAGGAAGAAAGAGAGTGGGCGAGCGGGCGCATGCGGGCCACGGTGCCAAGCTAGGCCACGCGGTGTGGTTACGGTGCGCGCGCGGGACGTGCCGGTGCGGGCAGGCGCTGGCGTGCGGGGTAGGCCACCGAGTGGGCTGGTGTGGCAAGCCATGCAGGAGGAGGGATGGGAGGAAGGGAAGGCGCGGCTGGGCCGCCAGCGGGCCAGCACGGGAAGGGGGGAGAAAGAGGGGCCGTGCCAGAACCTAGGGTTGGGCCAAAATGGAAGAGAGGTAATTTTTTTTTCAAAAACAAAACCTTTTCCAAATCTATTTTCAATTCTAAGCCAAATTCAAATAGAATTTGAATTCAACTTCAAATCATCTAGCCCTACACTCAACCAAAAACCATATGCTTTGGCATGAATGCAACAACCATGTTTCTAATCCTTATAGTGTATTTTATTTATCCAATATTTATTATTTAGCCTAAGTTAAAAATTCCTAGAAAATTTAATAAATGCTAAGAATTAATTGCTAATTTGTAGAATTTTTTTGGGTGTTATAGGTAAGGCCAAGCGTGAGGACCAAGATGACGGCCCCTTGACACAAAGGGGCAAAAAGAACAAGAAGGATCGGCGTCGATCGGACAACTCGGCTTTGGTCACCGCGGCCAATCGCGCGGGCAACCAGCCCCAGCAGGGCCAGCCCGACCACTTCGACAACCTCATGGAGAGCCCATGCACCAACCACGCCTACCCCGTCAAGCACCTCTACATGGACTGTTGTAACACCTTAGGTGTTTAAAATACTAAAACCTGACATGTCATCATATGCATTGCAAAGCATTTGGCATTTGGTGAAAACTTTGAGATGCATACACTAAAACAAGTTTATATTCATGTGGTATGTGTTGAATTGTATTGGTTGACTCTAGTTCAAAGTTTGTTTGGATTTTGAATTTTTCGAGAAAACCCCGCTTTTCAACATTTTAATCCTACCCTGAAAACCCATTTCAAAATCTAAGCATAATTTGGGGTTGATCCCAAAAGCAAAAGTGTAGAGCTTGGCTAGTTATACAAAGTTTGTTTTTGGAGTTTTTCAAGTTGTTTAGAAAAATTTTGAGTAATTCAAAAAGGCGTAATTCGTTAAATTTCCCTATTCAAATTCAAAAGTTCATTTCAAAATCTAGACCGAATTAGGAGATGGTTATAAAAGCAAAGTTGTAGAACTTTTGATTTTGAACAACTTTTATTTTTGGAGATTTTTGAGTTGTTATGAAAATTTGAGAGTAATTTGTGAATTTTGGCGAATGGCAAACTTGTAAATTTGGTGAACACGTGGTAGTTAATCAAGTTGTTGAGGAGGTTAATCCGTCTGTTGAGGTCGGACCGAATTTTTGTGAAGCGTCGCAAGAGCCGGACTTTTCCGTCAACGCAGGCAAGCCCCGGATGCATACAACCCTACCTTGTGTTTTACAAATTAATTTCGCTTTTGCTTTCCGTTACTGCATTAAGTGATTAAGAGTTAAGTAAGAGCCTAATTGGTGCATTACCACCCTTGTTATTCCATATTTACCATATTACCAGTTTTAAATTCGTATATGCCTAGTTTTGCTTAGCTATGCGTAGAACGATGAAAGTCGGGTGACTATCTGCCACCTGCAAGTTTTAAATGGAACATTGGTTAATTATGTTAGCATGTGATATGGGAATATGGAGTAATAAATCTAGACCGGGCGGACTCGGTGTTTGTGAGCCACAAGACATGGAGGTCTTGTGAGCGGGATCTTTCCGCCTGTGTCGATTAAGGCACGTCCGTTGTTGAATTGCATGAGGTGAGAATTTGTAGTACTAACCACATACTCCGGTAAGCCTGAACCTGGCGATTCTATTACGAGAATGGCTACTCGCGCATTGGGAGTGGAGAGATGGCGGGAATAGCGTGTACCCACGTGGCCATGGGCTGGAGTGTGGAGTATTGTATTCTCGGGTGGCGCAGACCCGTTCTTGTTTTAGAGGATCCAAGGGTAGGTTGGTATATGTAGGTCGGAGACCTGCATATGTCGTGTGGTCTGGAATCCCCAGCTGGGTTTATAATCGGTTTGAATCGTCGTTGCTCCTCGGTTATGGAGACTCAACTCACTGTTCATCATCGTAGTAATTAATAACTGGAACTTGAGGATGATTTGAGAAGGTGTTGGTTATGAAGTTTCATGATATCAATGAGGATCATGCCAGCTTTGTATATGATCTTTATGAAGTTTTAAATGTTGATATATAGATTTTTGTTAAAATGCTTTTACGCAAAAGAACCTTGATTATTGCTAAAACCATACCTTGAATCCCATGAGCCTGCATTCCTGCGTTCTTCTAATTCTTAATTCGGTTAAGTCTTGTTGAGTACTTTTGTACTCAGGGTTCGTTGACCTTGTTGCAGGTGAGTCTCATGAGCAGATCTGTTGTGGATCATGCTGCATGACTGTTGTATCTTGTGATGACGTTGAGAAGTAATTGTGTGGTCCTTGGGCAGGGCAGCCTCATTGTGTGTTTTGTATTATATTATAATGCCGCTCCACTACTTTGGTTTGTTTTAATATTGAACTTAGTTGTATGGTTTGAAACAAATGGTTTGTAAACTATGTTATTGTAAGTCTTCCGCTACTTTTACTCTGATGTATCTATTTGAATAAACTGTTGTAATACTGCAATGACTCTGTAATGTGATCCTGCTCGAAAATCGTGGATGATTCGGGGTTCCCCGAGGACACCCGACAGTCTTCTTAAATTACCAGGAACATATGCATTGATGTCAAAGGTCGTTGGACAGTGACAGGTGCATGTGGGCCCTATAATTTAGGAGGTTCTGCCACAGAATGGTATCAGAGCGATCGTTACAAAGTTTTTGTGGTATTGGTTTACAAAAACTTCAAAATGATTTGGGATGACTAAATTTAACTTGATTAATTTGGTCCAAATTGCTTCTGACTTATCTTATTTCTTTCTCACCATTCCGTATACGATTAAAAAGGTTTTGTGTGGTGGAGTAGTAATATTACTATGCCCTATATAAAAATAAATGTTGTTTATGTGCATTATAAACTTTGATGTTTTTGTTCGTAAGAACG
This sequence comes from Miscanthus lutarioriparius, assembly GCA_904845875.1. Classification (NCBI taxonomy): domain Eukaryota; kingdom Viridiplantae; phylum Streptophyta; class Magnoliopsida; order Poales; family Poaceae; genus Miscanthus; species Miscanthus lutarioriparius. The sequence goes on along the minus strand of CAJGYO010000008.1, from coordinate 37,426,361 downwards.
ATTCATGCATCATGAATAATTCACCCGTTACTTCCTTCACCTCTTAGTCTGGAGTTGAGTAGTGAGTCTAGTTTGAGTAATGTAATCCATCTTAGCTACTTATTGGATTTTGATCAAATGGTCTTATTTGGATTAAATTGGCTTCCTACAGTATGGCTCGTACCAAGATGATGCCCCGTAAGTCCACTGGACCCAAAGGAGTTCCTCGTCACCAACTTGCCCCTAGAAACGATGGTGCTAGCAGTAGCAGTTCTAGGCCTGATCCCCAGGTGGAGATACAGAGGATTTCTACAGAGTTAGCACAAGCTACTAGAGATAGGGCTTTGGATGCTATACAGGTAGGAGAATTACAGGATCAATTGAGGCGTCTCACCACTGCACACAGGAACTGCGAAAGCATGTTAGTTCGTACGGTGGAGGGATGAAATGAAGCCTGGCATAGGGAGAATGTAGCTAGAGCTAGAACTCATGAGCTAGAATTCTATGTAGAAGATTTAGAAGAACATAATACCTATCTACATGAGGAAGTTCATAGGCTTAGCAATCTACTAAACCCGAATCATGAGCCTCAAGCTGATGCCATGGACCCCGGTGTCATCCTTGCCGATGATAGCGAATCGGAAGAGGAAGAAGAAGAAGATCCTGAAGAATTAGTAATGATCAATGAAAGTGATGATGAAGGCGGTAATAATTCCGGAATGGATACCGAGCCTGAAGTTTGAAGTAATCACGGAAAAGAGTAGAGTTGAGTAATAGTTAATCTTGGTTAAGCTATGTATCTTGTTTTGGTACATATAGGGTCTAGTGTTTATAGTAATAAACCCTATGTTATGTGTCTGGAGTAAGCTGTTGTGCAATTCAATAAAGGCTTGTGAATAAAGTTTGGTTTGTTATGAGCAGATGCGTCGTACGCGGGGATCGCATATTCCTGGTACTTCACAAGATGATGATGATATCCCCAACCCGCCACCGATGCCGACCAATCTGGCTGATGCTATCGCTGCATTAGTCAATGTGACTGTGGAAAATTCTCGTTTGCTTCATGAGATGGCTCAAAGTAATCAGAACCAGATGCATGGAAACCGTGGCCGCAATCATAACAGGCATGAGGCTACCTATGTGGATTTCACGGATACAAAACCCCCGGTGTTCACCAAGGCAGATGAACCACTGGAGGCTGATGACTGGCTTAGGACCATGGAGCAGAAATTTGATCTTATTCACTGCACAGAGTTTCAGAAACCGGTGTTTGCTGCCCAGCAACTTAGAGGTGCAGCTGGTGCTTGGTATGCAAATCTGATGGCCATGCAACCCGCAGGCGTTCCGTTAACTTGGACAGAATTTCGCACTGCTTTCAGAGCCCATTATATCCCGGAAGGAGTGATGGCTATGAAGCTGGATGAATTCCTTGCTTTGAGGCAAGGGGATCAAACGGTTATGCAGTATGTGGGAAGATTCAATCATCTGTCGCAGTATGCATCTGAACATGTCAATACGGATGCCAAGAAAAAGAAATGGTTCATGAGAGGTCTGAATACCAAACTGCAGACAATGATGATAGCCTGTACCAATATCACTTATCATGAGGCAAGAATATTGCCATTGCTTCGAGGCAAAGTATCGGCGCAGAAGGAGCTCAAGAAGAAAAAAGAATGTGCATTCGGACCTTTTGGTGGAAACCAAAAGAGGCGAGAGTGATTTATCATCCAATAAACCATAATCGTCCTCCTTATCGTCCCGTAGTAGTTCCAAGTCAAGCAACAGTCAAATGTCCGTCCCCACGATAACCTATCCGAACTCATAGTCAACCAATGCTCCTGGTGGTAATGCTCCAACGTCACAGGGTCACAACTATCCGTGTTACAATTGTGGAAGGACTAGTCATTTCTCCAGGGAATGTCCATATCCTAGGCGGAGTTAATCGAAATTATCGAAGACCCACGCCAATCAACAACGAGGTCAAGCACCAAACAAGAACCACAACCAGAATGCTCAGAAGGGCAAAGATGAGAGGAAGACCGGATGGGTGTTCTACATTCAAGCTAGAGAAATTCTGGAAGGGGAGCCAGTGATGATGGGTATGTTTCCTGTTGCCAATCACCCTGTAGTTATACTTTTTGATTCTGGCGCATCGCATTCATTCATCAATAGAACATTTGTCGTGAAGCATGAAATTTTAATTGGGGCAACAAAGGAAAGTTTCTTTGTGCAATCGCCCGAGGGACGTCTGTGTACTAAGGAAATGGTGTACCAAGTACCCATAAACCTGGGTGGGCATATTTTTCCCACTACCATGATTATCCTTAAGGATCAGGATATAGATGTAATCTTGGGAATGAATTGGATGTATCAAAGATAAGGTCAAGTTATAGATGCTTTGAATAGGACTTTAAGAGTAAGTTTGCACGATAGTAATTCTCAACTTCTCATCCAACTTCCAACCTTAAGAAGATCGATGGACGAGTTTGTGCAACCGCCACAAAGAGATTAGAGATATCCCGTAGTACGTGAATTTCCGATGTGTTTCCCGAGGATTTACCCGGTCTACCACCTGATAGGGATGTACAGTTTAACATAGAGTTACAACCTGGAACAGCTCCGATTTCTTGGAGAGCTTATAGAATGCCACCTAAGGAATTGGTCGAGTTGAAGGCTCAGTTATAAGAATTAATTGAGAAGGGGTTTATCCAACCTAGTTCCTCACCTTGGGGATGTCCGCAATTTTGTGAAAAAAAAAGATGAGACCACGAGGTTATGTGTTGACTATCGTCCGCTTGAATGAAGTGACCATCAAGAATAAGTATCCATTACCTCGGATTGATTTGCTTTTTGATCGGTTGGCGGAGCCAAAGTTTTCTCAAGATAGATTTGAGATCGTGGTATCACCAAATTAAGATAAAGCTGAAGATATTCCCAAAACGGCATTTACCACGAGATACGGATTATATGAATACTTGGTGATGTCTTTTGGTTTGACCAATGCTCCACTCATTTCATGTATCCGATGAACTCAGGTATTCATGCCCGAGCTAGACAAGTTTGTAGTAGTATTTATAGATGATATACTAGTATATTCCAAGAATAAGATGAGAACATGCGAAACACCTCGTAATTGTTCTCGACTCGTTTGAGAGAACATCAATTGTATGTGAAGTTCAAAGCAAGTGTGATTTTTGGCTTAAGGAAGTGCAATTTCTTGGACATGTCTTGTCGGTACGAAGGAGTTGCGATTGATCCCGGCAAAGTGAGGGATGTGCTTGATTGGAAACCGCCAACCACAGCTCATCAAGTTCGGAGTTTTCTTGGATTGGCGGGATATTACCGTCGGTTTATTCCAGATTTCTCTAAAGTATCAAAGTCCATAACTGAATTGTTGAAGAACCAAGTCAAGTTTGTCCGGTCATCGATTGTGAAGAGGCTTTCCGGACTTTAAAAGGCATTGACTCTTGCACTGTGTTAGCTCAACCTGATATCGAGAAGCCGTTTGATGTTTATTGTGATGCTTCAGGTATTGGTATTGGATGTGTGTTGATGCAAGAAGGCCGAGTCATTGCCTATGCATCCAGGCAACTTAAGCAACATGAAGAACACTATCCTACTCATGATTTGGAGTTAGCAGCTGTGGTTCATGCTCTAAAGATTTGGCGGCATTACCTGCTTGGTAATACGTGCCATATAAATATAGATCACAAGAGCTTAAAATATATCTTTACTCAGTCAGAGTTGAACATGCGACAAAGAAGATGGTTAGAACTAATTAAGGATTACGATTTGGAAGTACATTATCACCCTGGTAAAGCCAATGTAGTTGCAGATGCTCTCAGTCGAAAAAGCTATTGTAATTGCCTGACAGTAAGAACAATGGGTTTGACTTTATGTCAAGAAATGGAGAAGCTAAATGTAGAAGTAATTCAACAAGGTAGTTTGACCAACATAATTGTTGAAGCCACTATTCGAGATCAAGTTATTGCTGCTCAGAAGGAAAACAAGGGTATAGCCCATATCAAGGAAAGAGTCCAGAATAGAAAGGCGGAATGTTTCAGTATAGATAATGAAGGTGTGCTATGGTTCAAGGATCGTTTGGTAGTACCAAAAGTTCCTGAGTTGTGACAGTCAATTCTTGAAGAAGCACATGCTACTAGGTTATCTATCCATCCGGGAAGCAACAAGATGTACCATGACTTAAAACAAAGGTTTTGGTGGACAAAAATGAAGATAGAAATTGCGAGATATATAACAAAGTGTGATACTTGTCAAAAGGTGAAAACTATACATTTGAGGTCTGCTGGAGAACTACAACCCTTACCTATTCCAGCTTGGAAGTGGGAGGACATAAGTATGGACTTTATTGTTGGTCTACCCAAGACAGCAAAGGGATTTGACTCAATATGGGTTATTGTAGATCGACTCACTAAGTCAGCACACTTTCTTCCTATCAAGACTATATATCCCACTGTCCAATACGCCAAGATATATTTAGCAAGAATTATGAGTCTCCATGGAATACCAAAGACCATAGTGTCCGATCGGGGTACACAGTTTGTCTCCAGTTTTTGGAAACAATTGCATTCTTCCTTGGATACCAAGCTCCTGTATAGTACAACTTATCATCCGCAGACTGATGGACAGACTAAAAGAGTCAATCAAGTGCTTGAAGATATGTTAAGGTGTTGTGTCCTTAATTATTCCAACAAGTGGGACGAATGCTTACCTTTGGCTGAGTTCTCATATAATAATAGTTATCAGGAAAGCATTAGAATGGCTCCATTTGAAGCACTCTATGGCTGTAGGTGCAGAACATCGCTGAGTTGGTCGGAGCCCAGAGAAAGAAGATTCTTTGGAGTTGACCTTGTGAAAGAAATGGAAGACAAGGTTAGGTAAATACAGAGTAATTTGAAAATAGCTCAGTCCCGCCAAAAGAGTTATGCGGATAGACGACGGAGACCATTGGTGTTTAACAAAGGAGATTTTGTATATCTGAAAGTATCACCAATGAAAGGAGTTAACCGTTTTGGTGTTAAAGGCAAGTTGGCACCTCGATATATTGGACCATTTCAAAATTTGGAGAGATATGGAAAAGTGGCCTATCGCTTGAAATTACCAGAACATTTATCAGCTGTACATGATGTGTTCCATGTGTCTCAGTTGAAGAAGTGTCTCCGAGTGCCTGAGCGGAATGTTGAAGTTGAAGGAGTGGAACTTGAACCAGATCTGACTTATTCAAAATATCCTATCCGAGTGTTGGATAAGAAAGATCGTGTTACTCGGAGGAGAACAATAAAGTTCTACAAGATACAATGGAATCAACATTCAGAAGAGGAAGCTACCTGGGAATCAGAAGATTACTTGTTAGAAAAGTTTCTAGAGTTTCTAGCGTCAATATAGAATAGAATAATGTTAGTGAGCTCGGTTACTTCAAATTGTGTTTTATAAAAGAACCTCAGTTGTTTTATGGAAAAGTTCTAGATGTTTTTGGATTGACACATTTCCTTTTCCATTACTCACTCAATGGCTTTGAATCTCGGGGCGAGATTTCTTTTAGGGGGAAGGATTGTAACACCTCGGGTGTTTAAAATACTAAAACTTGACATGTCATCATATGCATTGCAAAGCATTTGGCATTTGGTGAAAACTTTGAGATGCATACACTAAAACAAGTTTATATTCATGTGGTATGTGTTGAATTGTATTGGTTGACTCTAGTTCAAAGTTTGTTTGGATTTTGAATTTTTCGAGAAAACCCCGCTTTTCAACATTTTAATCCTACCCTGAAAACCCATTTCAAAATCTAAGCATAATTTGGGGTTGATCCCAAAAGCAAAAGTGTAGAGCTTGGCCAGTTATACAAAGTTTGTTTTTGGAGTTTTTCAAGTTGTTTAGAAAAATTTTGAGTAATTCAAAAAGGCGTAATTCGTTAAATTTCCCTATTCAAATTCAAAAGTTCATTTCAAAATCTAGACCGAATTAGGAGATGGTTATAAAAGAAAAGTTGTAGAACTTTTGATTTTGAACAACTTTTATTTTTGGAGATTTTTGAGTTGTTATGAAAATTTGAGAGTAATTTGTGAATTTTGGCGAATGGCAAACTTGTAAATTTGGTGAACACGTGGTAGTTAATCAAGTTGTTGAGCAGGTTAATCCGTCTGTTGAGGTCGGACCGAATTTTTGTGAAGCGTCGCAAGAGCCGGACTTTTCCGTCAACGCAGGCAAGCCCCGGATGCATACAACCCTACCTTGTGTTTTACAAATTAATTTCGCTTTTGCTTTCCGTTACTGCATTAAGTGATTAAGAGTTAAGTAAGAGCCTAATTGGTGCATTACCACCCTTGTTATTCCATATTTACCATATTACCAGTTTTAAATTCGTATATGCCTAGTTTTGCTTAGCTATGCGTAGAACGATGAAAGTCGGGTGACTATCTGCCACCTGCAAGTTTTAAATGGAACATTGGTTAATTATGTTAGCATGTGATATGGGAATATGGAGTAATAAATCTAGACCGGGCGGACTCGGTGTTTGTGAGCCACAAGACATGGAGGTCTTGTGAGCGGGATCTTTCCGCCTGTGTCGATTAAGGCATGTCCGTTGTTGAATTGCATGAGGTGAGAATTTGTAGTACTAACCACATACTCCGGTAAGCCTGAACCTGGCGATTCTATTACGAGAATGGCTACTCGCGCATTGGGAGTGGAGAGATGGCGGGAATAGCGTGTACCCACGTGGCCATGGGCTGGAGTGTGGAGTACTGTATTCTCGGGTGGCGCGGACCCGTTCTTGTTTTAGAGGATCCAAGGGTAGGTTGGTATATGTAGGTCGGAGACCTGCATATGTCGTGTGGTCTGGAATCCCCAGCTGGGTTTATAATCGGTTCGAATCGTCGTTGCTCCTCGGTTATGGAGACTCAACTCACTGTTCATCATCGTAGTAATTAATAACTGGAACTTGAGGATGATTTGAGAAGGTGTTGGTTATGAAGTTTCATGATATCAATGAGGATCATGTCAGCTTTGTATATGATCTTTATGAAGTTTTAAATGTTGATATATAGATTTTTGTTAAAATGCTTTTATGCAAAAGAACCTTGATTATTGCTAAAACCATACCTTGAATCCCATGAGCCTGCATTCCTGCGTTCTTCTAATTCTTAATTCGGTTAAGTCTTGTTGAGTACTTTTGTACTCAGGGTTCGTTGACCTTGTTGCAGGTGAGTCTCATGAGCAGATCTGTTGTGGATCATGCTGCATGACAGTTGTATCTTGTGATGACGTTGAGAAGTAATTGTGTGGTCCTTGGGCAGGGCAGCCTCATTGTGTGTTTTTTATTATATTATAATGCCGCTCCACTACTTTGGTTTGTTTTAATATTGAACTTAGTTGTATGGTTTGAAACAAATGGTTTGTAAACTATGTTATTGTAAGTCTTCCGCTACTTTTACTCTGATGTATCTATTTGAATAAACTGTTGTAATACTGCAATGACTCTGTAATGTGATCCTGCTCAGAAATCGTGGATGATTTGGGGTTCCCCGAGGACACCCGACAGTCTTCTTAAATTACCAGGAACATATGCATTGATGTTAAAGGTCATTGGACAGTGATAGGTGCATGTGGGCCCTATAATTTAGGAGGTTCTGCCACAACTGTGAACTCCTCAAGCGCTTTCTGTGATAGGCCAGCAGACCGAAAGAAGGAAAGGGCAAGGAGGCAGCGGCCAAGAAAGGAGGCATGGCGAGCAAGGATTGGGATGACTTTCCTGATCCTGAGGAATGCCTCATGATCTTCGGGGGATCTGATGCCATCTACTTGAAGCGCCAGCACAAAGTGCGCTACAGAGAGGCATGCGTCGCCGAAACGGCCGTCCCCTCCTTCCTTAGCTGGTTAGAATCTCTGATCACTTTTGATCAGAGGGACCATCCTTCCCACATCGCTAGACCCGGTCACTACCCGCTCATCGTCGACCCCATTGTCCGCAAGAAGCACCTCACCAAGGTGCTGATGGACGGAGGCAGCAGCCTCAACATCCTCTACGTCGACACCCTCGATGCCATGCGCATCCCCCAGTCGGAGCCCACCTAGTGAGATCTCCCTTCCATGGCGTGATCCTAGGAACGCAAGCATACCTGCTCGGGCAGATCGACCTACCCGTTACGTTTGGTGACCGAGCCAACTTCTGCTCGGAGGTCCTCACCTTCGAGGTGGTGGACTTCCCAGGGTCCTACCATGCCATCTTGGGGCAGCCATGCTACACCAAGTTCATGGCGATCCCCAACTACACCTACCTCAAGTTGAAGATGCCAGGACCGAACAACGTCATCACTGTGGGTAGCACCTTTTCGCACACCTACACGTGCGACCGCGAGCATTATGAGCTCGCCACTGCCATTATCAACTCAGCCGAGCTTCCTTGGCTCAGAGAATCATTGACCCTACCAGTTCTGGACTACAACAAGCCAACCTCCTTGACTGCCTTCCACCCACTCGAGGAAACAAAGGTGGTGGGGATCGACCCCACCGACCCAACCAAGATGGTGCGGATTGGGACCCAGCTCCTGACCAAATAGGAATGCGAGCTCGCCGACTTTCTATGCGCCAATCACGATGTCTTTGCATGGAAACCTTCTGACATGCTAGACATACCATGGGAGGTCACCGATCACGCATTATGCCTCGTCCCGGGCTCAAAGCCCACCAAGCAACGCCTGCGTCGCTTTGACGACGAGAGGCGTAGGGCCATTAGCGAAGAGGTCGCCAAACTCCTGGTAGCCGGATTCATCAAGGAGGTATACCACTCCGACTGGCTAGCCAATCCCGTTCTTGTTAAAAAGAAGACCAGGAAATGGATAATGTGCGTTGAATATACTGGCCTCAACAAAGTGTGTCCAAAGGACCATTTTCCTTTGCCACAAATAGACCAGATAGTCGACTCCACCTCAAGATGCAAAATCCTCTTCTTTCTAGATGCCTACTCAGGCTATCACCAGATTAGATGAAAGAGTCTGACCAGCTCACAACTTCATTCATCACCCCATATGGTTCGTACTGCTATGTAACCATGCCTTTCGGTCTGAAGAACGCTGGCGCCACCTATCAACGGTGCATGCAGCAATGCTTCATCGACCAAATTGACCCCTCGACCAACCTAATCAAGTCAAAACGGCCAAAACCAACAATCGCCGTCTATGTAGATGACATAGTGGTCAAAATGGCTCAAGCTTATGACCTGATCGCGAACTTGGCCACAAGGTTCGCAAACCTCCGAAGGTTCAACATAAAATTGAATCCTGAAAAATGTGTTTTCGGGGTTCCAAAGGGGAAGCCGCTTGGATACATCGTGTTCGAACACGGTATCGAGGCCAGCCCTGAAAAAATCATGGCCATCTCCAACATGGGCCCTATACACAACGTCAAGGGCGTACAAAGGCTCATCGGCTGTTTGGCCGCCCTGAGCCGGTTCATCTCCCGGCTAGGCGAGCGGGGGATGCCTCTCTACAAGCTTCTAAAAAAGACAGACATGTTTGTCTAGACTAAGGAAGCACAGCAGGCTTCGGAAAGCCTCAAAACATCACCGACGTTGGCCCCAATCCTCGTTGCTCCCAAATGGGGAGAACGCCTCCTCTATGTTGCGGTAGGCAACCACATAGTAAGCGCCGTCCTAGTCGTTGAAAGGGAGGAGCCGGGACACCACCTAAAGGTCCAGCGACCTGTATACTTCATCGGTGAGGTACTCACCAATGCCAAGGTTCTATACCCCTAGGTGTAGAAACTTCTATACGCCGTGCTGATGGCGACCTAGAAGCTCCTACACTACTTCACCGAGCATGAAGTCATGGTCATCACTTCATTCCCGCTGGGAGACATCGTCCATAACCGCAATGCTGTGGGACGGATCTCCAAGTGGGCACTCGGACTAATGGGCCACGACATCAGGTATATACACCGCACCGCTATTAAGTCTCAGGCTCTCGTGGACTTTGTCGCTAAATGGACGGAGGTCTAGCTCCCCACCCTAGATGTCTCCCATGAGTACTAGACGATGTACTTCAACGAGTCAGTGATGGCGCCTAGCTCGGGGGCTGGAGTGGTTCTGATCTCCCTAAATGGGAGTAGGCTCCGGTACACGATCCATCTCCACTTTTTGGCCTCAAACAATGCCGTGGAATACAAGGCCCTCATCAATGGACTGCGCATCGCCATAGAGCTCGATGCTACACGGCTATATGTCCACGGTGACTCAGAGTTGATCGTCGAACAAGTCATGAAGGAGTCCTCTTGCAAAAGCCCCCTCATGGCAGCATACTACCAGGAGGTGTGCAAGGTCGAGGACAAATTCTAGGGGATCGAACTACATCATGTCCCTCGAAAGGACAACGATGTCATTGATTTTGTCGCAAAATTGGCTGCCAGGCGGGTTCCATCTTGAGATGGGGTCTTCATTAATGACTTTCATGAGCCGTCTGCCTGTGCCCTAGAAGGTCCGATCCAGACACACCCCAACACCAACCTGGGGCTCAGGGGCTCCGACCTCGGTGCCTCCATGACGACATCGCCCACCAACGTCACTGTGGTAGCACTCGATCAAGCCGACTACAGAGCACCGCTACTCGCCTACTTCCTAGAGGAGATTCTCCCACCCGAAAGGACTGAAGCGTGACGGATCGCTCAATGCACCAAGACGTTCGTCACATTTGGTGACAAACTTTACAAGAAAAGTCCATCAGGAATACTCATGAAGTGCATCCCTACCGACCAAGGGAAACAACTCCTCCTCGAGGTCCATGCTAGAATCTCTGAACATCACACGGCCCCGCGGTCGCTGGTCGAAAAAGCCTTTTGATAAGGTTTTTACTGGCCCACTGCGCTGTGAGAGGCAGAGGAGGTCGTCCACAGGTGTGAGGGATGCTAGTTCTATGCTCGGCAAACTCATTTGCTAGCACAGGAGCTTCAAACCATCCCCATCACCTAGCCATTTGCGGTCTAGGGCCTCGATATGGTCGGACCCCTCAAAAAGGGCCTAGGCGGCTTCACTCACCTACTCGTAGCGGTGGAAAAATTCACCAAGTGGATAGAGGCGAAGCCCATCACCAACATTCGCTCGGAAGAGACGGTCAAGTTCTTCCTTGACATCATCTACCGTTTTGGTGTTCCTAACTGTATCATCACTGACCACAAAACTAACTTCATCGGGAAGAAGTTCCAGGACTTCTATGATGGATATGGCATCAGGATTGACTGGGCCTTAGTCGGACATCCACGTACTAATGGTGAGGTCGAGCGGGCCAATGGCATGGTCCTCCAAGGACTTAAGCCACACATCTTTGACCGACTCAATAAGTATGCCAAGCGATGTGTTGCAGAGGTCCCAGTGATCCTCTAGAGCCTAAGAATGACCCGAATCGATCCACAGGGTTCACACCTTTCTTCCTAGCTTATGGAGCTGAAGCAGTGTTGCCCTCCGACCTCGACCACGGTGCCCCAAGAGTGAAGGCCTTCGACCACGACCGAGCCGCGGAGGCTCAGCAGGATGTGGTTGACTTGCTCAAGAAGGCTCATGAGACGACCGTCATCTGCTCCGCTCACTATCAACAAACTCTCCGCAGGTACCATGAAAGAAAAATCAGAGGAAGGATCCTCAAGGTCGAAGACCTCATGCTCCGAAGAACCCAATCAACCAAGGAGAAACATAAACTCTCTCCACCATGGGAAGGACCCTATATGGTGACCGAGGTGATCTGATCAGGCATCTACTGACTGAAGGACGATAATGGCAACGTTCTCACCAACACTTGGAACATCAAACAGTTACGTCATTTCTTCCCCTAAAGCTCGGTCTTACCATTTTTTCATTCAACGTTTGCTCCTACAAGCACCCTAGCCCAAACACTCTCGACCTAGGTCACTCGGGGGCTCCACGAGGGTGCGATACCTCCCCTCTTTTTTTACTATCATATAGTAAATACTTTTCACCCAAACGAAAGGGTAGTCAGTTCCTTTAATTACCCTATGTAACTTATGTTTTAAACTCCCGATTGATCACACCCCGCCACGACCTACGGTTACAAGTAGCTGAGCCTTGCCCGGGTTCTTAAGGTTCCAACCTACGGGTTGAACGGGCAGGTGCGAAAAAGAAAGGATAAAAAATAGAGCTATGCTAGGGTAAGAGCAAAGAACGGATGGGACAAGCTTCCCCTTATGAGTGATTCCATCACAAAATGAAATTGAAGTATTCATGAATACAAAAAACTATTCACACGGGGGCTCCCCCATGAACTTATCTATTACATATACTGACTGCCTCTACTCTAAATCCTATTGTGGCCGCTCGGTGGCATTGGCTAACGGCACGACAGACGAAGATAAGGGCTGCTCACTCTCCGATAGGACGACGTTTGGCTCGGTCGGAGGCGGGACAACGCTCGCTTCTAACCCGGTCTCCACTCTATCCACAGGCTGGATGACATCTTCCTAGCACATACCTTCAGCCACGCTCAAACAATGAGCCTCCATCACCCACTGTGCGGAGACTTGCTCGGCAATCATCTGTGCGTATGGCACCAAGCTCTCCCCGAGCGCATGGATGGCATCCACGCTCTAGCCGTCGGCATACCCTCTGCAGATGGCAGCGAAGTCTAGGTCCATGTGGTGCGTCGCCATTGAGGTCAGCACCCCGACATCCCATAGAACATCCCATCAGACATGAGCGCCCGAACTTCATTCGTATCCTCTGCCAGCTGGACGACGGGCGTGCTGGTGCTCGGCGCTGACCCGAACACCTCTGAAACAACCACCCGGGCGACGTTGCGGATCTGGTCGAGCTCCCCCTCGAGAGCATGTTGCTCTTCAAGGGACTTGACTAGCGCCTCCGCGCTCCGACCGATCACCGCCTTGGCTGTCTCTAGCTCCCGCTCTAGAGATCCAATTTTTTTTGCCCAGCTCTGGAAAAAGGACGACAAGCTCAGAAGCAAAGGAAAGGAAAAACCAAGGCATCAACCAAAGGCAGAATAGGTACATACTGAGGTAGGTGTTCTTGAGGATGGGGAGTCCTTCATCCTGCTGGGTCACCTTCTCGAGCAGTCAAGCGTTTGACTCCTCCACCCTAAGCACCTGCCCCTGGAGCGCGAGCACTTCTCGATCAGCCTTCGACTGGGCCTTCTGCTCTGTCTCCATAGCCTCCAAGGACTTTTGGAATAACGCCTCAGTCTCCGTTGGGTGGACCTTCACTGCATTGAGTCCCCGCTCAGCAGCAGTCGCCTATTCCACCATGAGCAGTTCCGCCGCCCATGCTCCTATCGCCTTGGCCGCTCGATCTTGGGACTCACGGCGGGCGGATTCTAGCTGGCGCTCAAGCTCATCAACCTGCCATGACATCACAGCTTCTCACTCCATCCGACCGTGTTCCTCTCGAAGGAAACAGGACTTATGGATCGATGTCGCCTCTAACTCCTGTAAAGCAAGAAGCAAGCATGCTGGAACAACCAGTGGATGACCAAGGAGTCAAGGACAAACGTAGAAAAAGTAGAAAGCTTACCTCTGCAACATAGGGCAGGTCGACTAATACCATCTGATGGACGAGCTCAACCTGCTCCAAGGCCTCCTTGAGCTTCACCTTGGTTTGGGCGAGATCGGACTCCATCGACAGTCCTCTCTCCTCTAGGAAGTGGAAGAGTGTCACCTCCTCCTCATTGTGAAAGATTAACCGAGCCTTCCTCGGGTCATTGGGGTAGGGCCACACCAGCTTGCGGGTCGCCCCCAACCTGCTGGAAGATCCAGCCATCGCAATATCATGCGATGACCAGACCATCGCCAACTGCTATGACGGCGGGATAGCTGGCGGCTCCACCCTAGTGCCTATCTTGCTGGAGTAGGGGATCACTATCTTGACTCCATGACCCACCGGTGGATGCTCTGCCTCCGGCCTAGCCATGTCACCTCTTGATCCCTCCAACTTCGACCAGGAGGGCGAACCATGTGTTCCTTCGCCGGGCGAGGTAGGGAGCCCGGTCTCCCTCTTCTCTTCCACCGTGGCTGTTGGGGGAGGGATCACAAGGGTCACCTCTGACCCAACTTCCACCGACGCCACGTGGATCGCCGCCATCACCACCGCCACCGCTGCTGTCGTACTCATGACCGGCCGGGAGGATGCAACCTAAGAAGGGAAGGTCGCACCGCCGCCAGTCTGCTTTCCCCGCTGCTCATCGTGACTCACTGTAGGCTGGGCCTCCACTCCTCCTGCATGGGAGGTAGGGCAATGCCCAGACCCGTCAGTCCCTGGCCACTGTCAAATAAGTACAGGTCAGTCATTCTAAAAAACTCAACTGTGAGATAAAAAAGGAACGTAGATGCATACCTGGATGAAAGCTGTAGGGCCCTGAAGCCCCAACCCGCTGGCAATGAGCTTGCCGGACGAGGACCGCTCATGGATCATGACCCATGCCCTCTCACATCGACCGAGGGAGGAGCCGACCCGGCCGGTTCCCAATTGGGCCGTGAGTTGCCGCGACCGCCCGCTTGTGGTGCACCCGTTGGGGCAACTGATGGGGCATCTCCCTGTTGTGGGTCGTGCACACGTACCAACCCTAAGATGCGGGGGTACAAGCACGCTCCTCCAACCGGCTAGTGTGCCCCGCCATGCTCGGAGTAGGGGGGAGGCAAAGCCAACGATGCCTCCGAGGGGCACGGCGCCCGCACCTGCTTCGCCTCTCGCTCGACGGCGGCGTCCGAGCTCGCGGCATGCTTCCTTGACGCGGGAACGTCGCCGTGCCTCTCCGTATCCCACCCACCACCGATGGACACGGCCACAGGCACACAATGATCCATCGAGGTGCTCTTGTCGCCACCCATCTCTGTGGGCTCCTCCAACTCGAGCTCCACCTCCACGTCCCTCTGGTTTTCACCGGCCCATACCCACCGGGCGATCTCCTTCTCGTGCCTGCTCCGGACCTTCTTAGCTCTCTTCTTCTTTTTGGCAACCGCTGCCTCTTTCAGAGCGGCTTGCCAAGCTATGCCCTCTGGCCCCCTTAGAAGATGCGACCGGGACATGTAACCTGTGAGTCCCTATGAAACGGACGACTCAAAGTCGAAATATAGGAGAGGAAATGGGAAAAGGACATGGAATAAGAAGAGGGGAGCATACCAGATTGGAAAGCTTCATGGCATGAAGAGGTCTGGGCTTTCCTTCAAGGGACTCTTTGTCCCTCAGTGCAGCACCCGGTCGAGCTGACTCTAGACTTTGTCCTTCACCAACTCCTCCAACGACGTGAGGTTAGGATCCGTTGGGCCACAGTAGGCCCACATCAGTCACCTCCTCTCCGCTAGTAGGGTGACTCGATGATGAAAGAAGGTGTGGAACACCCGCAGCCTATCGAGGCCGTGCTGCATCAGCTTCTGGAGCTCCACCTCGATGACCTCTAGCTTGTGCTGCCGACTGGAGGAACCCCACGGCTAGCTCTCCCGCCTATCCGGCCTTTTTCTGGTGAACGGTGGGAATGGCGCCTCCGCTGGGTTCCTGATGTAGAACCACTTCCCATGCCACCCCAATTGGAGTCGTAGGGGGAGTATGCGGAGTAGGAGCCTGACAGCCTTGACTTCTTCTGCAAGGTGAAACCCCCAATCGGTGAGGTTCTGGGTGGCTTCCCCTCCGATAAGGCTCGCTCGGTGAAGATCCGCTGGAAGAGGTCCATGTGCGGCTCGATCCCGAGGAAGGCCTCGCAGACGGTGATGAAACTGGCAATGTGCAGCACCCTAGTCGGATTGAGGTGCTGCAGCTCCAGGCACCACTCATTGAGGAGCCCATGCAAGAACTAGTGTGCGGGATATCCTAGCCCGTGCTCATGGAAGGCGAGGAAGGAGAAAACCTCATCGGCCTGAGGTCGCGGAACAGCTTCCCCTGGCGCAGGAGCCCTCTAATGCGCCACCTCCTTCGTTGGAAGCAGCCCCTTCTCGACAAAGGCAGCCAACACTACCTCATCTATGTTGGATGGCCTCCAGTTCGACATCACGCTCTGGACTCACGAATGGATCTGTGAGTTCTCCTCTCCCTCGCTTTACCCTCTTTCTCCAAGGAACTGCCATGGCACATGAACACACTTGGCAAGAAGGAAGAAGGAGGAGAGGCGACAGAAGGAGAAAGGCAAAGGAATGGGACAAAACCCCTCTCCCTTCCCCTATTTAATGTTGATAGGCATGCGGAGGGACGCGTCCTGACTGATGGGACACATCCTGCCCAACGAAACATCACCCGGTTAAAGCGGGACATGGCCTGGGTTGGGCCCACCACTACCACAACCCAGGTGCAGGAAACAAGGCGCAACCGCATGCAAACAACCCTCCACCTTCCTAGGTAGGGTTTGGAAGGGCCCACCAAAAGGATCTCCGTCGAGGGAAGACCAACAGGCTACCTAAGTCGATTGGACAGCTCAGGCGACTACTGAGAGACAGGTAAGGAGCATTGGGATGCCCCAAGCAGTCTACGCTGACTCCGTCATGAATGACATACATGGATCCCATTCGAACATATCCGATAAGAGCTCCTCAAACCTATCACTTGAGTCATCAAGGTAACTTTACCAAACCTTCTTACTTTATTTTTTGATACATGATCATTCATTCATCCTTTCTCATACACACATTCACACATTCATTCATACAATCATTCATTCATCCCATACATCCAAAGCATCGCATATGCAATTAATGCATCACAACGCTTTGTGTTGCGTCACGAAGCGGTAGTTGCCTCATTCAACATGAGCAACGACCGTCCGGGGTTCGAAGGCTGGCCCGCAAAGGGTTCGAGGCCACCTCGCATCAAATAGAGCCAGGGGTGAAAATGTAGATGAGCCCCAGCAGCCCCCACCAGATATGCTCAGAAGCAGACAAGGTCATTTCAACCTTCTTGTTCGATTCGAACCTCGAGCCATGCCCATAGAATCTCCATCGCGGGGTGGCCAGTGGGCCACTTGAGTCAGTCTCCAGAATGACCTAGGCATCTGCTGGGATGCGGGTTAAGGAGTAGTGGAATGCCACATGAGGGCTATGTCGACCCCGTTATGAACGACGGACCCGGATTCCGCTCGAACGTGCCCATTAGTGAGCTCACCAAGCGCGTCACTCGTGCCATCGAGGCAATCGATGTTAGATCAGCCCTTCCGGTTGTTGAAACCATGGACAGGGTAACGCACGAAACTAGACCAACCCCTACCAAACCCAACGGGGCTCAGGGGCTCGGGTTGCCTGACGCTGACTCAGGAAACCAACCGACCACGCAGGTCACGGGCGAGACAAACACGGGCAAACACCCCATCCGATAGAAACACATGAGTCTGCGGCCCCAGGAAAGAGTACCAAGATACTTAGCCTCCAATTGACTCACCAGTTGGATGCAGGCTTGGGGGCTACACCCACCGGGTGCGCTCGTGCGCACCCGCTGGCAAGTCAAAAAATTCCGCAGACGATTCTACCCAAATCGCCCGGGGGCTCAGGGGCTACACCCATCGGGTGCGCTCGCGCGCACCCGCTAGCAAGTCAAAAAATCCTCCAGATGATTTTACCCGAATCGCCCGGGGGCTCAGGGGCTCTTGTCGGGTTCATAAACCGGGGGTCCCTAGTGGGCTCGCTTCCTAACAAAAGCTCGGCCCAGCAGGCGGCATTACGAACGACGCGCAACTCCTGGGTTGGCCCAGATACCTAATGACAGGCTGGAAGAGTGATCCAGTATCTGACCGGAAGGCCTGGCCAAGGAGGGGACAATACTCGCTTCCGACTCCGACCCGTTTTTCTGACCGGAAGGCCTAGCCAAGGAAGGGATGACGCTCGCTTCCGACTCCGACCGGCTTCTTTGACCGGGAATACACCGAACCTCTACTTACGGCTATTCTCCGACCGGCATGGTCGGAGCCAACTAGGAACGACCGATCGGGGACGCCCGCTCGGTGAGGACCCAAGAAATCAGGCGGAGCAGATAAGGTAAGGTGCTCAAGTCAATCGCAATACCAAGGACCGAACCCTGCACACCTACAGGACTGTATTGTCTGGCCATGCCAAAAGGGTACTTTGCAGCCTTCCAGTCATGTCAGAACATGAACAATGTTGTAGGTGCTAACATTTGTCCTATAGTATGGTAGGCGTCGACATTCGCCATACCAGAAGAACACGATGAAGCCTGCCACATGCATCTGGGCGTCAATAGTATTATGGGCGCCGACAAGCTATCTTGTACCTGATGGTGTGGGCAATAAGACTAGGGAACACACACTCTCTCTCTCTTGTAAGGCCATCCCCTTCACCTATAAAAGGGGATGCGCTCTCTCCCAATGGAGGAGGGTCATTCCGGTTCTCTCTCTGCTAGCTTTAGACATTCTGAGCACTCGAATAGCACCATGGCTCTAGAACACTAAAGCTACACAGAGCATACGTTGCAATACTTAGCGCAAGTAGGAGCTCTTGTCACTCTTGGCCCTTTAGTCCAGAGTCCGACCGGACCTCTGACACCCCATCCTATTCCCACTCGTTTGTAATCCCACAGCAAACTTCGAGCACCTAGGCTCAGGAATAAAGTCACCGACCGACTGAAACTGTACATAGGGCACGTTGCCTGAACCAGTATAAACCCTGTGTCATTGAGTGCTAGGCCACATCCGATCAAAACGTACGGCAAAACTACAAATATTTACGTGTTGGTCATTTTTCGCACCGACAACATGCGTTCAAACAAGAATTCTCCTCCGGATAAGAACAAACTATTTTGACTTTCAAAATTATTCATATTACCTTCAACCATGGGGCTTCTTAGCCTTCACTTGGGTCTTGAGCAATTGAAAGACAGAACGATCAACTCAAGCACTGTCTCAAGTTCTTTGCTCAACCATTATTTCGGACTTTTTAGAGGTTTTGAAAATAAAACTCAGAGCTTCCATTGTATGACACTCTCAAGTCTATTAATATATGTGGTATTTGTAGATCCTCACCAAGGCAATGATGATGTTATGCCTTTCTCTTCCTATAACTAAAGCTTATGTAGAGCTCATAGGAGTGGAAATAGCATGAAAGAGCATACTTGCAATACATATATTGTAAAGTTAAATCTTGGATCCAAAGAGAGTTAAGTCATACATTCAAATTAAGATGTGCATGTATGTGGAATATATGGTGGCTAACCTAATTCTACTATGCTCCTTAAAAACATATATCTCTTTTTGAAACATGGAAACACTTTTGCAAGAGAACATGAGCTATCTTATTCATCTCTTTTTTTCCTTTTTTGGGCGGGCATCTGAGTACCCATTGTTTTAGATATCTTGGACACTTGTCCATTTTTTACTCAACTTTTTTACTCTTTTTTGAATAACTTTTGCATAACCCATGCTTCTTTTTTGCAATAAAACTTTTGAGAGATAACAACAAGATCTTGGAGCATTTATTTGGTGGATGAAAAACCTATCAAGCATGTTTTTGTGTTTACTCCTAGTATCGGAGTGAAACATTTTTGAGTGGATCTAAATATAATGGCATGTTTTTGCACCTACCCCCAGTGTAGGAGTAGTGCATATGTGGATGGTGTGTACGTGATCTTGATTTTAAGAGCATGAGAAACCTCTCATAAGGGTCAATAAAGCTTGACTAAACTCAATGCAAAACAAGCAGCATATAAGTGGAAGTTTCCCTAGCCTAAATAACATGTATTGCTCTGGTAGGAATTCAAACTTTGTCATATAGGAACTCATCATGTAGCATTTTTATGTTTTTCAAAAGATAAATCTCCAAAACTTTAGTGTCACTTGGAACAAGATAAACAACAGCTCAGACCTTCTCATATCATATCCGTCAATCACCTAGACTTAGATCAAGCATATGCTACCCACGACTTTCAAATTCAGAGTAGATTCTTATATCAAAACAATCTTATCCAAAACTCGAGAGAATTGAAGGTTGAAAACTAGGTACTTGAAATGAATTACAACAGAGCAACTATTCATCATTTCCATTCAAGAGATTATCTTCAGAGTCCTTTTTATTCATTCAGCTCTTAAAAATCAACCTTGAAGAAAACTAGACACACACTTTTTATTTGGTTTTCATTTTTAGATCACACAAATATATATATCACAAAGATAAATTTTTATTTTATTTTTAGCTATGCATCTTTGTATAAAGCAAACTTAGAAACAAAAAGAAATACTTATCTAGATACATGGGGGATGCCTTTCCACCAAGCTGGTTGTTGGCGTGGTTGAGTGTTGAAGTTGTGTTTCTCAGAGCGAGTTTTGCCAGTGTATGTCCTTCTCATCCAACAGGAAGTTGGGCTCCCTTGTGCAGCGGGTGTAGCGGCAGTTCGGGAAAATGTACTTCTGGTAGAGTGAGATGAAGACGACCGGGTAAACTTGCTCTTGACCATCTCCCGGTGAGGGTTTGGTGTTTTAAGTCCTTCGAACAGGACTTGACTAGAGAAGTCCTTCATTCTTCGGGTACATCAATCGGTCCCGGATATGGAGACCTTGATTGTTGCACCTCTTGTGATGGTGATTCTAATGATGATGCCACCTTTTCCTTCCAAACCTGCTTGGTCTATGGACTTGTTTTAGGTGTAGTAGATTCATCCTTCATAGCTTCTACTTCTTCATTCTTGGGGAGTTGATTCCTCCGGCGTTGGGATGATCGACGTCTCCTCTTGGAGCGGATCTTTTTTGACTGTTCATAAGTTGTATAACTATTGAAATAGAATCGTACCTTTTGTCCTGGGAATTGGAAGTGGATTTGTCTTGATCCAATGTAGATGATCGTGTTTGTAGTGTTGAGGAACGGTCTTCCAAGGATGATAGGTACATCTTCTACTTCTCCCATATCAAGAATTATGAAGTCGGCAGGGACAGTGATCTTGTATTTTCACCATGATGTCTTTTGCTATTCCCTCTAGAAATCGGATTGTTTGGTTCTCCATCTGCAATTGCATATATCTAAGAAACAAAGGTTTATCACCAAACAAATAGTCATATGTTACCTTGGACATTATGTTGACACTTGATCCAATGTCGCAGAAGGTGTTGTGAAAGATTCTTTGTCCAATTGTGCACTTAATTGTTGGTACGCCTGGATCTTCCTTCTTAGTAAGGAATGGTGAAGCGAGGAGGTGGTCGTACTCTGATCGAAGTGTGTTGATCATCTTGACTGATTCTTCTCTTGGCTACCTGGCCCTATTCTTCCTTCTTTGATTGTTTCTCTTCTTGCTTACTGTTGTATCCTCGAGCAGATATGATATCTGAGGATGACTAGGAGAATGCAATATACGATTCTAGAAAGTAAATTTCTCCTTCCTATCCTTGATTGTGAAGCAGATCTTGGCATTGTCCGCGTAGATGATGGCTTTTGCCGTGCTTAGGAAAGGTCCACCCAAGATAGGGTGCCCTCACATCACCACCTGTTTCCAAAACCATAAAGTCTACGGGTACATATGAGGATCCAACTCACACATAGCTGTCTTCAAGAATTCCCTTAGGGTAGCAGAGTGATTGATCTGCAAGCTACAAACACATGGTTGTATATAGCAAAGTATCTCCATGAATTCATAAATTACCTTTGGCATAATGTTAACACTTGCTCCGAAATCGCAAACAACTTCTTCAACACATGTGGTCCAATGTCTATGGGGATGACAGGTCTTCTTGGATCACCTTTCTTTATGGGTAGCAAGCCATCTCGCCATCCTCCACTAGAAGGTTCTCTATAGAATCCTACATTGTGAATATCGATGAGATTTGCAGTTTTTGGGATCCTCTAGCTGCCTAGGAATCTTACCTATGTCAGTCAAAGGAACAACAGTCGTCCCTTGAGCTATTTGTGATTTTATCATTTTATTAAAGCTATGCTGGTTTTTAATGGCTGAGGAGAAGCTATCCATTCTATTGTTTATATTTTCTAACATTTTGTCATTGGAAGCTAGTTTTCTAGATAAGCCCTCCATGATTTTAGCTTGACTAGAGACTAATTCTCTCAAAGATGGTTGATTATTGTAATTATTAGCTTGATAGTTACCTTGGTAATTACCTTGGTAGTTTGGCCTTTGTTGCTGATTCCAACCTTGATTATGTTGAGGACGATAGTTATTGTTGTTAATGAAGTTTACATCCTCGTGGGTTTTAGGACAGTTGTTCCCTGAATGCCCAGTGTTTCCATATTCTTCACACATCATGCGGGAATCATAAAATGTGCATGACTTCTTTCTTTTCATTGGCTCGGTCTTCAAGCCTCTTCATCAGTAGATCCATCTTGGCAGACATCATATCTACCTCCTTGAGTTGATGCATATCTCCACCTCTCTTGCAGGTTTGAAGACGTTCTTCATTCCAACCTTGGTTGGAGGCCATCTTCTCCACAAGAGCTGTTGCTTGTGTGATTGTGAGTGATAAAAATGCACCTCCAGCAGCGGCATCCATATTCTCACGGGTGCTATTTGTTAACCCGTGGTAGAAAGTCTGCATGAGTAGCCAATTCTCCATCCCCTGATGAGGACATTCTGATATGTAGTCTTGGAAGCATTCCCATGCCTCAAGGATAGATTGGTCATGTTGTTGTTGAAAACTTGAGATTCTTCCACGCAGAGCATTGGTTTTGCCCATGGGAAAGAATTTTGCTAGGAAGGCAGTGGAGCAGTTTTCCCATGTAGTATTTCTATCTTTGTTGGCGTAGAACCATTGCTTTGCCTTCCCCAAAAGTTAAAATGGGAAGAGGCGAAGTAAAATGGCATCTCTGGTAACTCCTTCGATGATTAAAGTGCTATAAATCTTCAGAAAGTGTTGGAGATGAGCACTCGCATCTTCATGTGCCTTTCCACAAAACTAGCTAGCTTGCACCATGTTGATGAGAGTTGGCTTGAGCTCAAAAGCATTGTCTCCAATGTTGATCATCGGTCCAGTATGGATGTTGGCCGTAGTTGGAGCAGAGAATTCATGGAGAGTCTCGAAAGGTGGTGTTAAGCTCTGCCTTGTCTGGTTGTCTTCTGATTCTAAAGCTGAAACTTTTTTGAGTTTAGCTTTAGTCCTCCTGAATAGTGCTTCTAGATCTTCAACGTAGTTTGTTGGAAGGTCAAACCAGTCATACATTACCCTGCATAAGATATAGAAGTAGACAGAACAAGGGTAAGCCTATTTGAGCAGAGGTATATGGTTTCCTTGATTACATCTATAAGTAGAAGTTTATCAATATTCCTTTTTGCCTAGCTACCATCCCTGGCAACGGCGCTAGAAATGCTTGTTGGCATTTCTTACTTAGAAGAATATATGTAAATGAAATGGTCTGCAAGCGCACAGATAATATACCATTGTATAACTTCACCCGGGAGTATTCCAGGTATCGTTATTTATATTTTTACGTCAGGGAAGGATGGCAAAGGGAATATATTGATAACTTATACATATGGTGGAGAGATAAACCCTAACCAATCTTGTACTCACAACAGGGGTAAATCAAGAGATAAATGTGATATGAATGATAAATGATAATTGAACACTCATAGTACTCCTTTAGATGACACTAGCGTGGTGTTGGTATTTATTAACTTGTCACTTGTTTTAAATAGCCACCTATTGCTTACCTACATCTCCTAACATTACTTTACTAGGTTGTCATCCCTAGTGATGATGCTAGAGATGCTTGTTGATAATACCTAGCATTACTACTAGAATAATACTAAGCAGTTCTTTATTAATTTATGTGACTAGGAAGAATAGATATGAATATATATGAAATGAATCTACAAGCGTATAGATAATTATACCATTATAGCACTTCACCCCGGGAGTATTCCAGGTATCGTTATTTATATTTTTACCATAGGAAGGTCTGGCACGGACATGTATTGATAACCTATACTATTGATGGAGAAATAAACCATTAACAATGTTCTACTCATAACAGGGGTAAGTCATAGGATAAGATATATGATAAGTATTGACTAATAATAATGATAAATCACTCAGAGCACTCCTTTCTATGGCATTAGCATGGTCAGGTAGAATATTAGAGGAATAATTCCAAGTTATTCTTAATTACAAGTCAAAGCATACATTGATAAGTGCAATTATACCTAGTAGTCATTGCTAAGATCATCTTTATATCTACACATAAGGGATATTACCAAGGAAGATTAAGAACAGAGCTTGTTCTTCCTTCATAACTGGACCCTACGTGTGCCTATATTCGGGGAGTGGACTACAAAGGACTCAATGGGAGTGTCACATCCATGATCTACCACATGACCCAGAATATAGGGTGTATCCACAGGTAAACAATGTATAAGCACGATGCTTACACAATATCGACCACTCACCCATGGTACCTTAGAGTGAGCGCTATATGAACTTATGCATGAACATGATGATAATCCAACTATACTAAGCATATAATGAAAGTAGGCGATGAACATTATAACGAAGAACATGAATAAGATGAATACTAATATTGTCATAACAATTGTATCTAGCATATAAAAACAATGTAGGTACAAAAGAGGGGGGTACAAAGATTATACCAAACCACGCTCTTGACATGATCGGGAATCCAAGCAAAGCCTGCTTGCCTCCCTCTAGACCTAGCCTAACTAGCTATGCCCTGGAATATGATGGAGCTCTGAGGATGATTATGGTTTCTGTCTTCTCAAATGACTTGATGACTAGGGTTATGCCTGGAGGGGTGGCAGGGACTGATATATATAGGCCGGAGCGTCCAACATGAGCCCTTGGATCAAACCGACTTAAAGGACGACGTAGATGCAACCTTGGAGGTGGTGGAGAACCGACATTCAAAGAAGAGGCTGGCATGTGGGCCCAGGGGGTCGGACGGCTTGCAAGTGGGGCTGGCTGGCCCCACCTAGTAGTCTCTGCCTCTCTGCCTCAGCGCGGAATCCTCTCGAGTCTTCTGGTGTCCATTTCACTATGGATAAGCGCAATTAAATCTAACATATAGGTCCACCTTGATGGTTTTCTGGATAAACCCTGCAGAAAATACATATTCACCAAAACTTATGGAATTTGTTAGTTTAAACCCCTATACCTTCGTTGGTGATTATATTTGTGCCCTTATACATGTTATATTGATGGTTTATAATGGTTGTTAACTACCGTCAACACATGGTTTAGTAGATACAATAGAGAAATAATTCCTAAGTCATTCTTAATTACAAGTCAAAGCATACTATGATTAGTGCAGTTATACTTAATAATTGTGGCTAAGATCAACTTCATATCTACACATAAGGGATATTACTAAGGAAGATCAAGAACAGAGCCTGACTTCCTTCGCAACTAGATCCTACTAGACCTGTATTCGGGGAGTGGACTACAAAGGACTCAACGAGAGTGTCACACTCACGATCTGCCACATGGCCCAGAATATAGGGTGCATCCACAGGTAAACAACGTATAAGCACCACACTTACACAATGTCGACCGCTCACCCCGTGTACTTTAGAGCAAGTGCTATACGAACTTATGCTTGAACATAAAGATAATCTAGCTATACTAAGCATATAATCAAAGTAAACGATGAACATGATAACTAAGAACATGAATAATATAAAGAATAATGTCATAACAAATGTAGCAAACATATGAAATATGAAAGATACAAGAGAGGATACAGAAGGCTATACCAAGCCACACTCTTGACAAGATCAGAAATCCAAGTGAAGCTTGCATCCCTCTAGATCTAACTTAACTAGCTATGCCCTAAATATTTGTAGAGCTCTGAAGTTCTTCTCTTGACGATGACAGATGATTATGGAGGAGGATTATGCCAGGGAGTGGTAGGGGCTGATATATATAGGGGGAGCCATCAATCCTGAGCCCAGGGATCAAACCGACTTAAAGCAACGACGTAGATTAAAATTAGGAGGCGGTGGAGCACCGGCATTTGAAGAAGAGGCTGAGGGGTGGACCTAGGGGGGCGGGCAGTCTGCAGGTGGGGCCGGTCAGCCCCACCTGGCAGCCTCCTGCCCTCTACCACTGTGGTTCACCTTTTGGTGTCTTCTAGAGTTGGTTTCGTCATGGATAAGCGCGATTAAATCTGACAAGTTGGTTCCCCTTGACGATTTTCTAGATAAACCTTGCAAAAAATATAGATTTACCAAAACTCATGGAATTTGTTAGTTTAAACCCCTAAACCTATGTTGGTGATCGTATTCATGCGTTTATACAAGTTATATTGATGTTTATGTTGGATGTTAACTACCGTCAACACTCGCTCCGGCCCTAGCTCCGCTCCGCCCCCGCACATGTGGCCGAGCTCCGCTTCATCCCGCCGTTGTACGAGATCTGCTCCGGTCCTCGCTCCTCTCCGATCCGCCGCCACACGAGATGTGGTCCCACTGGTGCATGCACGAGGGCCAGCTTTGGCATAGGCGAGGCCAAGCCCCAGCCCCACCGGCCACTGCCACGAGGGTCTATCTACCCCTATCCCTGCCCTACTGAACTCGCAGTAATGGTGCGTGCGTACGAACAGAGAGACGGAGAGGAGGAAAGAAAAAATATAGGCTGACGAGTGGGCTCCACATGTTAGGTGCCTGATCCCACTTTTTATGTCCCCAAACGAAACAGAAAATGAAGTCATCCCATCCCTTCTTAACTAAACAACAAATGGGATCGTCCCGCCTCAGGAAACTATGTTATGTCCATCCCATTCCACCTTGCCTCCCAACCAAATGCTACCTAAGGTGTCTGAGCACATACTTGAGAGCAATGCCCATCGCAATGCGTCCCTTGGTCCAACACTACTATAGAATGGTCATCACCGCTAGTTTTGGCCCTCGGTAGTGAAATGTCGATGGTGATAGCCATATTCATCACTGTTGGTTCACAACCGGCGGTGATAATATGCTATCACTGCCAGTTTGGAGTTTAATCCGTCTATTATAATGGCACGATCACCGTTGGGTCACAGTCTAATCTAGCGTTGATGATCCTATAATCTCTATTGGTTAACAATATGATCCAACAGTGTTGACCTTTTGATCACACCACCGATTTAGATTTACACACCAACGATATTGATGGTTGCTTCACCACTGGTCAATGATGCAATCTTGTGGTGACTAGGATTTGATCACCACCAGTCAGTGGTCCAATCCGAAGGTGATGAGCAATTGATCAACAATGCGTACCTCAAGTGGTAGGGGCTAGATGGCCACCATTCCTAGACTTCTTCCTCCTCGTTGGAGGAGTCATTGTTAGGTAGCTTGAACTACCTAGCCGTTTGTCACGATTGAAGTTGGAAGAAGAGGATGAAGAAAGAAGACGGGTGATTTCAGAAAATGGGTGGTGTGAAGAATACATAGAGCATTGGGTGCGTCTCTTCGGCTTCTTCTATCATATTTAATGGAGATTAAAGGACGTTGGAACTAGGGCCGTCAACAGTCATGAAGAATTTTCACCATCAGTCCACCAGTGGGCCTTTTGGGCCGGTGGCCATAAGGACTATCACCGTCAGCTATGCATACAAAATGGTAGTGACACAGATGCTAAAGATCTAACGAATAGCTAGCGGTAATAACAATCTTCACCGTCGGTTCATTTGGTTGCCTGCACCCCGACGTCCTTCTAACCGATGGTGAAACAGTTTCACCGCTAGTTATGTAATAAACAGCGGTAATAAAGGTGCTGCGATAGCTCATTCTATAGTAGTGCAACCATACTAGAAGATGGCATCAAGATAATGCTTTGGACTGGGATTGTAATAATTTAATAGATTAGGGACCGAGATGAGTAATTTATAGTTTGGGACCTAGGTGAGAATCTGAAAGCCCTAGTTTGGTTTCGGATAATTGATGAAACCTAGTATACTAAAAGTTGTCATTAAATGTTGTGTATGAGATAGGGTGGTACACACCTAGTGGTGGAGCTAGATGATGGTTATGGTGATGGTGGTGACCAAAAGAGATGATCAAGTGCTCTAACTTGGAAAAGAAGAAATGGAAAAATAAAAACCAAAGTGTTGATCAAGGCAAAGGTATCAAATAGATTTTTGTTTTTACACTCAAGACACCATAAAGGGTGTGAGTGTATTTAGGATAGATAGCCGTACTATTAAGAGGGGTGATCTCGACGCGAATACAGTTATCTATGTGCCACTAGGTGATTTAACACTTGCATTTGCATCAGGACCTAGTGAATGCTAACGTCTCTTGAAAAACTTGTTTGTGAAATACTAACTCACATGCACAAGTGTTGAAACTTGGTGGAGTTAACACATTTGCACAAGGGATAAAGTTTGGAGAAGAGAAGGGGTCACTGGGTGTGATCTGACGCTGGATCCGGGAGGATCGGATGCATCCAGTCAGTGACCCGACGCGTGGCAGTGGTAATAGAAACGATCGAATGCTGGCTTAGGGACGCGACCAGACATGACCCTGCCACTATTCACTTTTAGGCATGTGCAAGGCAGAGCGGCCGGATGCACGGGCGTCAGCAATCGGATACGTCTGGTGTGGATTTGGCTACTCTCTGTCTTTGGAAATAATTCGTCGGACTCAGGGTGAGTCCGGTCATATCTGACCGGATGCGTCTAGTCTTGGAATACAAGCTCTGGGAGCTCTCTATATTGGACCGGATGCTGGACTTGGGTGAGTTCGCTCACTTGATTGTCTTGTCCGATCATGTGACATCTGTACGCGCGAAGCTAACCATTGGGCACCAATGGCTCTATTCGTTTGAACATGACATGTGACGCTGTAACAGCGACCAAACGCTACGACCGGACGCTTCCGGTTGTCCCGAGCAGCGCATCCGGTCATCGCGCAGAAAGTTGGGGTGAGTGGCCAACGACTATTTGAGCTATGGGGGCTCTATAAAATGGCTTGGCTAGCTCTTGCTCACCCTCTTGGCTCTCTAACTCATTGATACATCTTGTGAGCATACTCCAACACCTCCCACTCATCTAACTCTTGATTTGTTCATCCAAGTTGAGATTGGGAGAGATCTTAGTGCATTTGCTTAGTGTTTGAGCATCTAGTGGCACTAGTGATCATGTGAGCTGCGGTATTGCTTGTTACTCTTGGTGGTTGCCACCACCTAGATGGCTTGGAGCAACGGAGGAGCATTGGCATGAGTTGGTGATTGTTTGTAGCCATCTCCTGGTGATTTATGAGGGGTTCTTGACCTTTCCCTAGCGGAGAGCCAAAAGGTACTCTATTGGATTACGTGTGTCATTGAGTTACCCTCACTTGTGGGTAGGTTCTTGCAGCGCCCAGTGTTGGCTAGGTTTGTGAAACACCTATTAGCCGCCGAACCATCAAGAGTGTGGTTGACACAACGGGGACTAGCGTACCGGCAAGCACGTGAACCTCGGGAGAAAAATCATGTGTCTCTTGTCCATTTGGATATCTCCCGGTGTTCATTGGTATTCATATTGATTGATTGATCGCTTCCCTCAGATGATATAATAACTCTACCTCTCTCCCTTGTATTACATTGTTTCACTTGTTGTAGTTTGAGTAGTGTAGCTCTCTTGCTAGTTAGTTGAGTAGTTTGTTTAGCCTCTTGTCTAGTTGCTAGTTAGCTCAACTAGAGTAAGAGTAGTGACCTAGCTTTCGTGTGTGCCTAGAGATTATAAAAGAACTAGAATTGTGGTATAGGTGGCTTGCAACCCTTGTAGAGCTAGAGCAAAATTATATTTCGCCATTTCGGTTACTAACCCTTTTCTCTAGTGAATTTGTAGAGAATTTTTATAGGCTATTCGCCCCCCTCTAGCCATTAAGGGTCTTTCAGAATCTTATCATAGTTTAGGAACCGTCCCTGTATTAATTATGTGGTACAGACCCACATGTTGGTTCCATGCTGGAGCGCCATGTCAGCTAATGGACTATGGCATGGCTGTTTTGGATCGAGATGAGATACTTAAGTAGTTTAGGGACCTAGATATGCAATTTCACTACTACACAAATGATTTTAGGAGGTAGTGCCCAAACATTAACGGAGGCAGGCATAAAATCCATCCACCTCCTAAAATATTGGGCTATTAACGGAGGCGGTCATTTTTATTTACCAAGGCGGTCACATTTGCCCGCCTTGTAAAATCGATTTATGGAGGCAGTCAAAATCCAACCGCCTCCTAAAATCAATTTACGAAGGAGGTCACCTTAAGACAACCACCTCTAAAAACAACCTATTTTCAGAGAAGATTGTCTTAAGGTGCCCGCCTCCATATAAATCTATTTTCGGAGGCGGGCACACTATAAAGCCTACCTTTGAAAAAGGCCGAGGCCCAACAGGCCCGGCAAGGCCCGATAGTCGTCTTCATATAAATAGAGGAAATTAGGGTTTCTTGCTTCAGTCATTGTCTCTTCCTCTCCGTCTCCCTCCTCAGCCGAGAACGGCGCTCTTCCTCCGACTCCCTCCAAACAGGCTGCCCCCTCCGTCTCCTCCATGCCCTCTCCTTCCCCTGTGCCCCTCCCTCTCCCCCGCGCCACTCCCTCTCACATCTCTCAGCACACGGCGGCGCAAGTCCCAGACGACGGAGACGGAGGCCCTGGCGGTGGTCCGCGTGCCCCAGACGACGGAGGCGGAGGCCCTGGCACGGCGAAGGGACCTCCGCGGTGGGCGTGGATGACGATGGAGAGGTCGCGCCGGCGATGGATTTGAAGCGGGCGCTCGTGGGGCCCTTGCGGCGGCAAATTTGAAGCTGGAGCACGGCGTGGAGGTCATGCCGGCAACGGAGGAGGTGAATCTGCGGTGAGGAGGCGGATCCAGCGCGAGGTCTCCCCGTCTTCACTAGATCCGGCTGCAGGGGCTCCACCGACGGTGTGTTCAGGTGCAGATCTGGCGGTGGCGGCGCGTCCAGGTGCGGATCCGGTGGTGGTGGGATCCAGGACGACGGTGGCATGGCTGGGCTCGATGTCGGGCCCGTATGGGCTGGCATTGGGCTCAGCTGCTTTTTTTATTATTTTAATTTCATTTACGGAGGCGGGCAAAGCAACCGCCTTCGTAGGTCATGGATTAACCATGACCTTTGATTGAAGGTGGTTGGATTGCCTGCCTCCATTAATCATTTTTGTCCGCCTCTAATAAGATTTCTATAGTAGTGTTTCGTAGATTGGTAACCTGGATGAGAATCACGTAATAGTTTAGGGACCGCAAGTTTAATTTACTATATTTTTTATAAATCTATTCAAACTTAAAAAAAATTAACCTGCACAAAATTCTAAGCGACACTCCTTTTGAGACAATAGGAGTATATAATTGTGCGGTCGTTGTTATGAGAAGGAGATGGAGATGAGGAAGCAAGCTTAGGGTTTAGGATTTCAGGGTCAGATGGGGCAAGAAGCCCACCATAGTTACAAGGGTTGGCCACA
The DNA here is from genome assembly GCA_904845875.1 of Miscanthus lutarioriparius. Lineage (NCBI taxonomy): Eukaryota > Viridiplantae > Streptophyta > Magnoliopsida > Poales > Poaceae > Miscanthus > Miscanthus lutarioriparius. Next base: position 37,395,034 of record CAJGYO010000008.1, on the reverse strand, counting down.
AGAGAAGGATAGATCATAGCCAGGGCCAAGGGAAACTTTTTTTTTTGAGTTTTCCTTGTAATTAATCAATTCTTATTTATTATATAGTTTCATGTTTTGTTTGAGACATAACTTTACACAGAGCTTGAGGAGTGGAGTCTATGTGTCTAACAATCCAAGCCATGTTTATTTAAGATACGCTAATTTTGTATTAAAAGAAAAATAATAAATCAGAACGATTTTGAAATGAGCCACAAGCTAACTCAACAAACTTTTTGTCAAGTAAGTGTAGTGGCTCTGAAAATTCGACCGTGTCCAATTGCATCATGTGAGGTGAATACACTCAGATTACTCCGTGTAATACTAGCAATTTAGAAGGATAATGATGGAGAATCTTACCCAAATTTGACTAATGACTTGACCCGAATCTTCCCTCCAAAATGGCCACCCACAGTGGCACGATGGGGCCTTGAGGATCATGATCATGACCCTGAATTTGCATGCAGTCACTCCAAAGAACCACCGCGGACCACGGTATCAACCTAGCTAGCTTACTACAAGTACTACTGCATGTAGTAGCAAATAAACAGGGACAGCCTTCATTTCCCAGATCAGAGTACTTGTTGCTGGTAGTTTATTCCGCAGAATAATAGGAGTACCTACCTACTCCTACTCAAATATTCTAGTGTGTGGGGAGTACATACATTCTGCTGTTTATCAATAGTAGCAGTGATGACCTGCTCGTGATCGATGGTATTTTGGCTGCAAAGAATGTTTCTTTAGTTAGTGAACAAGACATCGCCGAACTCGTACAACCGATATGATGCCTCCTTTTTCCATTTTTTTACAAAAAGATTGGATTTCCTTCCTCCTTTTCTCACTTGCATTGGTATATATATAGAAGAGTACATGCTCTTTATTTATCTTGTGATGGGGCATCAACATCTGGTCCATCTCTAATCTCTTCATTAAGATAGTGTGTATATATCATTACTACTACTCTACTACTTGTTAATTACGTATATATACTCAATAAAGTGAGAGTGAGATATGGACTAGTGAAAAAGAAGCTTCTTAATTATAATTTCCTTTTCTCCTGGGCTTTCCATACTAAAGGGTAGGAACATGTGGAAGTTGGAAGTCTATAAAGGTCACATTAATTGTTCATGTGAATCTACTAATAATACAAATACATTTGAGACTTGTTTGCTTTTGTTTTGGAGAAACCTGGACAAGATCTCCCAATCTTGTGAAGTGATTGTATCTCTTTTTTCCGTTTTCTTTTTGAGGAAGGTGATTGTCGGTGGTGCTAAATATATAGATAGTGCTGGTAGGCAAGAAAATCAAAGGCCATTGGTTGGCTCGCTGGATCATGTGACTTTGTGATTTTAGAGCGAGAGAGGCCGGCCGGACCCTCTTGGCGTGAAGGGACATTCCATTTGATATGTGTGATATCCAAATGATTACATGGCGTGCCCACATTATTAGCTTTATGTTCATTTCCTTCCATCTCGTCTCGTCGTCCTCTCACTTTTCTTACTTTATCTGCGTCTAGCATTTCAACCCCATGATGGATGGCCTTGTTGATAATCCGTGTCGCTTACGACGATGACGATGACGGTGGTTAATTTCGCCGTCTGCTCTCACATTACCGAGACTAATCATCTCTTGCATTGCTCGTTTCAAGACCTTGGAATGCCATGTGACCATCAAGGATTCTCACATCTCAAAATCTCATTCGTCGCGACATCTGTTGGAATCAAGTGAGCTAGAGATGATGAATCGGACAGAGCAAGTATTAGGGATACCTCCTTTTCTATGCTTAAGTTGCCTGCTCTAAACCCATCACAAAGGAGAGAGAAAAAAAAGGTTGCCTTTGCTTGCTCAAAAAACTAATTCCCGGGGCCTCTGATCCTTTAACACTCCTAGGGCATGCATTTTGTGTGCATTGCATCAAATCCATATCTTCGAACCACTATGTAGATCTCCTTTTTGGATTCTCGCTTGGCCCAAAGCTCTACTTTTCCTCCGGCAATTGATGCATCTTAATATTTAATTGAAATATACTTCTGTTTTTTTTTTCATTCAAGTGACTAATAGCATCTGTTTTATTGGACAACACAACAAAACCATGTTACGCGTGGATGAACAACAATGACATATAGAAGTGTCGGTTGTAAGAATTCTTAAAATAAAGATTGAACTGGAAACCAGAATATAAATCAGGATAAATTTAAGAACCAGATTAAGCATAGCTTGTATACTAACATGATCTAACAGCATGAACAAAAGAACTAGTGTAAACATATCTCGTACACTAGCCATCATATCAAACAGTATAAACAAAGACATTAGATCACGAGATGTATACCTTTCTAATGGTGTCGTCGGTGATGGAGATGCAGGTGGTGGCGCGAGATCGTCGATGAGCGGTGGAGGAAGAGATCAAAGCAGTTGACGACGGATACGCCGGGACATAGCGCCACCCGACTTGAATGGAAGACGTCCCGTCGTGAAGGTTGAGAGCAGTCGCGCGAAAAGCGCTTCCTGTCGGTGTTTCGAGTTGCCACCGACTAGTAAATTTCTAATATTGCGCGTCTGGCTCGGATGGTGTGCTATGAGGACACAAGATTTAGACTGGTTCGGATAGAATGTCCCTACGTCCAGTTCATTGCTGCTGCTCGTGTTACTAGCACTGAAAGTTCGTAGTAGGGGTTACAAACAGTCGAGAGAGGGACATGTCCCAAGTCTCTGGTGAGAGGAGCGAACGGGTGCCGAGAGCTCGGTTGCTTCCTGGCTGTGTGCTTGTGTGTTCTGATCGGTTCGGGGTTTGATAGGTTCGAGTCCTAATTGATGCAATGTATTGCGATGCCCCTTATGGAACGCCCTCCTTTCCCTTTTATAGGCCAAGAGAAAGCACGGGTTACAGTGGAGGAAAAAGAGGAGAATGAGAAGGAGAAGAAGTCCTCCAGGATCGCTGGGTCCTTCTTTTCCTTCACGCGGATCCCGCCGACCCTGTAGATGTCAACAGGGACAGCTCCACGTCGTGGCCCTGTCCGTCACTAGCGCCATGTGCAGGCGTCGTCTCCCGGTTGTGGCGCTCCACTCCGTCCTGGCAGACATCGTGGTGGACTGACGCGCCTGTCAGTGCTCATATGAGGGTTAGGAGGAACAACACCGGTACGCCCGATGCTGTTCCTGATGTGAATCCCCAGGTATGGCCCATCACGGCCACGTGTTATATCAGGGCATGACGGTCACCTCCCTAGTGTCGGAGCTTTGACCCAGGCCCATTCGCTTGGACCTGGAGTGGTTGGCGGCGGTATGGGTCTCCGTCGGGTGAGACGGATCCCCCGGCCTCGGGGTCAGTCGAGGTGGAGTCCCCCCAGAGGCTGAGTGAGGTGGAGCGCAAACCCAAGGGGCGAGCGAGGCAGAGCCTGCCCCTAGAGGTTGGGTGAGGCGGAGTCCGCCCCTAGAGGCTGGGCGAGGCGGAGCCAGCCCTCAAAGGTCGAGCGAGGCGGAGCCCACGGCCTTAGTGTCGGGCGAGGCAAAGCCCACCCTCAGAGGTCGGGCGAGGCAGAGCGCAAACCCGAGGGTCGAGCGAGGCGGAGCCCGCCCCCAAGAGGTCGGTCGAGGTGGAGCCCATCCTTAGAGGCCGGGTGAGGCAGAGCCAGCCCTCAGAAGTCGGGCAAGGCAGAGCCCACGGCCTCGGTGTCGAGCGAGGCAGAGCCCACCCCCAGAGGTCGGGCGAGGCGGAGCCCGCCCTCAGAGGCCGGGAAAGGCGGTGCCAACCCTCAAAGGTCGGGCGAGGCGAAGCCCGCGGCCTCGGTGTCGGGCGAGGTGGAGCCCGCCCCCAGAGGTCGGGCGAGGCGGAGCCAGTGTTCGGAGGTCGGGCGAGGCGGAGCCCGCCCCCAGAGGCCGGGTGAGGCAAAGCTTGCACACCTGGGGGTCTGTTGGAGATGTAGTCATGGTCTTGACTGCTCAAATGAATCAATGTTGATGGTTATTAGCTCTTCCTCTTTGGGTACCCTAGTATTGGTCACCGATAGTAGCCCCCGAGCCTGCGGAGGAGTAGAATACTCCTTCGGAGGCTTTTCTGAACAGGAGGACTCTAAAGGCATCGGCCTTCTTTTGTTGCCCACAACGTGACCTGGGGGCGGTGATTCCGTTTCCTCGAGCCCCCTCCCATAGTAGGGGCCCGGTCGAGGATCGGTTCGTCTTTGCGATTATCTTCCCTCAAGCATTTTTTTCGATAAAAATGGAGGGGCCGAGCCGTGCCACGATTTTCCTCTAAGGACAAATCATGGCACCCGGTGAGCTGTTAATGGCTAGTTTGAGTGGGGCTCCCGGCATCCCGTTCATGGGGATCTGACTGGTGTCATCTTGGTGACTGACCCTAGATTCTCAGTGTCAATCCATATAGTTATTGGGTCCGTTCGACCGGTCCCGAGGGCTAAGTACCTTTCTTCGAAAAAAACCATGGATCGTAACCGGCTGAGACTCGAATGTGGGCCGGGATTCCCACGGCGCCCGTGCACCTAGGCACTGGCCGCTAGCGGGCCCATCCCTTTCCACCTCTCACCCTAAAGGTGCCTGGAGTAGCTATCGAACCCAACGATGGGCCGACCTACGAACTCCTGGGCCCAGTCGGGCTATAGAGGTGCTTTTAGATCCGTATTCCTCTTACTCATGACGAGTCGTGGCCCATCCAGAGAGGCAAAACATCCGGCGAGTTTTCTAAGGGAATGGATAGAGATTGCGTGCGCACGTCCCGCGGTGGGACGTTATGGTAGATCATGGCAGGCGCGAAGATCTAGGCGGGTGGTTGGTTTCCTCGCATCTATCGCCCCTATAAAACCAAAGGGTTTGCCCCCTGGATTCCATAACTTGCATCCTTGCCTCCGCAGCCACGACCACCGCTGCCAATCGCTCAGGTTTCCTGTCTCTGCATCCCTACCACTATCGAGCTCGCATCCACCTACCTCCATCTCCAATGGATCCATGGTGCCGCTCTGACATCACCTTCCAGCGTATGGAGGGCCTCGTCTATCATGGTCTTCTCCACGCGGGGACCGTGGTCGAGGAGTGGCTATTGCCCTGCGAGGAGGATGTGCTGTCGCCGCCCGACAGCTATGTGGTGTCGTTCGCCCACTTCCACGAGCGTGGGTTTGCGACCCCGCCCACAGATTTCTTCGAGGGCTGCTGCACTACTACAAGATCGAAGTGCAGCATCTCAATCCCAATGGGATCCAGCACTTGGCGGTGTTAATCGCCCTGTGCGAGGGGTTCCTAGGGATCAGCCCTGTCGAGGACCGAATACTGGGGTACCCAAAGAGGAGGAGCTAATAACCATCAAACATTGATGCTTCTGAATAGACAAGAACGCAACTACACTTCTTGCCCAAATGATCGAAGGTTGGCTCTGCCTCGCCTGACCCCTGAGGGCTGGCTCCGCCTCGCCCGACCCCCAAGGGCAAGACTCTACCTCGCTTGACGTCTGGGGGCAGACTCCACCTCGCCCGATGTCCAAGGGCTGGCTCCACCTCGCCCGACCCCTAAGGGCTGGACTCCACCTCGCCCGATGTCTCAGGGCAGGCTCCGCCTCGCCCGACATCCAAGGGCTGGCTCTGCCTCACCCAACGTCTAGGGGTAGGCTCCGCCTCACCTGACATCTGAGGGCTGGCTCTGCCTCGCCCAACATCCAGGGGTTGGGCTCCACCTTGCCCGACATCTAGGGGCAGACTCCGCCTCCCCTGACGTCTAGGGGCAGACTCCACCTGGCCCGATGTCTCAGGACAGACTCCGCCTCGCTCGATGTCTGGGGGCAAACTCCACCTTGCCCGACGTCTATGCGCTACTCCTTCATAATTACACGTGCAGATAAGGCGGGGCACTCAAGTCAACCGCAATACCAAGGAGCATACCCTGCACGCCTATAGGAAAGTACCATCAGGATATGACCAGACGGGCACTTTAAGCCCTTCTAGGCATGTTAGAGCCCAAACAGTGTTGTGGGCGCCGACATTTGTCCTACAGTGTTATGGGTGCCGGCATTTGCCCTTGGACATGAATCCTGACGGAAACATACGACAACCACTATGGTCTAGGAGGAAACTCATGTCATCTATAGTAATGAACGTGGGGCCTCTACGCCGTCTACTCCCTGTAGGGTTGTGACTTGGCACCCTAGTACGTCGCACCGCCTGCCGAGGCGGGATGGGACGTGACCACTTGCTGAATGAAGCCAGAGCATGGCCCTATTAGGATCACCGAACATGCTATCCCTGGCACCATCTGCCGTGTCAGTAGGGCAGGCTCAAAGGAAAAGGAAGACCCGGCACCTTCGAAGGACCTTCTTTGCCTCTAGTTTTTCTTATTTCTCCCATCTGTAATCCCTGCTCCCCCTTGATCTATAAAAGGGAGGGCAGGGCACCCAACTAAGGTGACGAATAAATTCAACACACCACGCATCACATAACACACAGCTGAGCAGCAACCAAGCTCTCAGCGTCCTTTTAACCTTTCCATCAGAGACTTGGGACCTGTCCCTCTCTCGACCATTTGTACCCCATACTATGAACCTTTCAGTGCTAATAACACGAGCAGCAACAAACTAGACGTAGGGACGTTCTGCCCAAACCAGTATAGACCTTGTGTCTTTTAGCACACCATTCGAGCCCAACGTGCAATAAATACAAATTTACTAGTTGGTGTTTACTCGAAACACCGACAGTTGGCGCGCTAGGTAGGGGACCTTTGCGCATTCCAACATTAACATCAGGCTATGGATGGTTAGCCACGATATCAGCTGGGTCCTAGGCGCACACATGCGCTTCGGGGACCTAGACTTCATCATCACGGTGGGAGGAGAGTTGGCGTTGGCTCACGCCGCCATCCAACCTCTCCCCTCCATTGACCTCAACTACCTACTCCATCATGCACTGCTGACAGACAAAGCAGAGGCTCGACGGCTCGCATGCCATGCCAAGTCCTTCGTTCTTGTAGAGGGCAAACTCTATAAACGAAGCCACACCGGGATCCTGCAGCGCTGCATCCCCATTGAGCAGGGGAAGCGCTTGCTGAGCGATATCCACGGTGGGGTCTACGGTCACCACGCCGCGCCTAGAACCTTGGTTGGAAACGCATTCTGACAGGGCTTCTACTGGCCCACTGCAGTAGCTGACGCCAAGCAGATCATGCACACCTGCGAAGGGTGTCAGTACTATGCTCGGCAAACTCACCTCCTGGCCCAAGCACTCCAGATGATCCCCATCATGTGGCCCTTCATAGTCTGGGGGCTCGATCTGGTTGGACCTCTCAAAAAGGCGTCTAGAGGCTACACCCACTTGCTTATCGCCATAGACAAGTTCACAAAATGGATAGATGCTCGGCCAATCTCCGCGATCAAGTTTGGGCAAGCCGTGTTGTTCTTCCTCGACATCATGCATTGTTTTGGAGTACCAAATTCCATCATCATGGACAACAACACGTAGTTAACCGACAAGAAGTTCCTTTGATTCTGTGATGAATACCATGTCCAGGTCGATTGGGCCACCGACGCGCACCCCCGAACGAACGGGCAGGTCGAGCGCGCAAACGACATGGTCCTATAGGGCCTCAAGCCCAGGATCTTCAACCGGTTGAACAAGTTCAGCACATGGTGGGTCACCGAGCTCCCCACGGTACTTTGGAGCCTGAGGACAACTCCCAGTCGAGCCACTGGCTACACACCTTTCTTCATGGTCTATGGTTTCGAGGCCGTCCTTCCAACTGACCTCGACTATGGAGCGCCAAGGATCAGGGCATACGACGAACAGGGAGCCGAGGCATCCCATGAGGATGCCATGGAGCAGCTTGATGAAGCGCGTGACGTCGCCCTCCTCCGCTCGGCCAAGCACCAATAGCCATTACGACGGTACCACAGCCGATGGGTGCGGGGCCAAGCCTTCAACGTCGGAGACCTGGTCCTTTGTCTTGTATAGAGCAACAAGGACCACCACAAGCTCTCCCTGCACTAGGAGGGGCTGTACGTTGTCGTGGAAGTACTACAGCCAGGCGCCTACAAGCTGAAAACCATCGACGGCAAGGTCTTCACCAATGCCTAGAACATCGAGCAGCTACATCGCTTTTACCCCTAAATAAACGCATACTTTCTCTTATCAGTTTTGTTATCAAAATCCCCAATCTTTCATGACATCCAACCCCTACAAACGGCAAAGGGTCGGACCTCACTCGGGGGCTGATGTGAGCTCATTTATCCGACAAACATTCTCTGCGCATGCCCTCCTTGTTCACATTAATTTCTAGGAGCTTGATTTACGGGAACAATTCCTGAGTATGACTAGTAGGACTACGGCAAACCCACGCCCTGACGGCTATGGTCTCTTCGCTCACCAGCATGATGAAAGCTCTAGTTTGGTTTTGGTGAATTGATGAAACCCTAAATGCTAACCTAGTTTATCAAGTGATCAAGAGATAGGTAGCACACTCCAAGTGGTGAATCAAATAAAGATCATAGCATGATGATGATGATGGCATGGTGATGATCAAGTGCTTCGACTTGGAAAGAAGAAAGAGAAAAACAAAAAGCTCAAAACAAAGGTATATTTTGTAGGAGCTATTTTGTTTTGGTGATCAAGACACTTAGAGAGTGTGATCACATTTAGGATTGATAGCCATACTATTAAGAGGGGTGAAACTCATATCGGAATACGGTTATCAAAGTGCCACTAGATGCTCTAACTCATTGCATATGCATTTAGGATCTAGTGGAGTGCTAACACCCTTGAAAATATTTGTGAAAATATGCTAACACATGTGCACAAGGTGATACACTTGGTGGTGAGCACATTTGAGCAAGGGTGAAGAAGATAGAAATGTAGAGGAGTTGGTCTTGCTGGTCACAAAGTGACTGGACGCTGGTCTCTGAGGAACCAACGCGTCCGGTCAATTGTAACAGTGAAGACGCTGGTGTCGGTCAAACGACCGGACGCTGGGTCGCTCAGCGACCAGATGCTGGAAGGCTGTGTCCGGTCGTGTTGACCAACAGCGCAGTATGAAGTGAACAAGTGATCGGACGCTGGCTGTGTCCGGTCAAGCATGACTGGACGCGTCCGGTCGTGAAATATCGTTTCTAGAACCTTACTGGAAACGATCGGACACTAGAGGTTGAGCGTCCAATCAGTCTGTGCGCTGTGTCTGATCAACAGATGACTGTTGAAATCTGACGAACAACATTTGAAGCAGGGGACACGTGGCGTGTATCACGTGACTAGACGCTGAGGGCTAGCGTCCGGTCGATCGGACTGGAGCGTCCGGTCACCCCGCGTTTTACCCAGTGAAGGGGTACAACGACTCTATTTCGTGGGGGCTTCTATTTAAGCCCCATGGCTGGCTCAAGCTCACTCTCTTGACCATTTGCATTGACATAGCAACCTTGTGAGCTTAGCCAAAGCCCTCCCACTCATCTCCATCATTGATTCATCATCTTTGTGAGATTGAGAGATAATCCAAGTGCCTTGCTTGAGTGTTTGCATCTAGAGGCACTTGGTGTTCGTGTTTCGCTACAGGATTCGCTTGTTACTCTTGGTGGTTGCCGCCACCTAGACGGCTTGGGGCAGCGAGGATCGTCGAGCGGAGGGTGGTGATTGTCTCCGGCTCCGATCATGGTGATTGTGAGGGGTTCTTGACCTTTCCCCAGCGAGAGAGCCAAAAGGTACTCTAGTAAATTGCTCGTGGCTTGTGTGATCCTCATCTTGTGTTGGTTGTGCGGCACCCTATTGAGGGTTTGGCGTGTGATGCCAATTAGCGAGTGAACCTCCAAGTGAGTGAATCGCCACAACGAGGAGTAGCTTGCCGGCAAGCAAGTGAACCTTGGTAAAAAATCATTGTGTTCATCATTTGATTCTGAGGTGTTTGGTCTTCATCGGTATCCATCTTTGTGATTGATTGGTTCACTCCTCTACATGGCGTTAAAACCATCTTGCTCATTCTCTCTACATTACCGCAAACCAGTTGTCAAGCTCTTTAGTGTAGCTAGTTGTGAGAGCTTGTTGGTTTGGTTAGTGTGGCTCTTTAGTTAGCATTTGAGAGCGCACTAACTTAGTGTAGTGGCATAGCTATTGTGTGGATATAAACTAGAATTGTGGTAGGTGGCTTGCAATTTTAGTAGGCTAGCGCAATACTTGCTTCGCCTCATAATTGTCTAACCTGTTTGCTAAGTGTTGTTATAGAAATTTTTATTAGGCTATTCACCCCCCTCTAGCCATTAGGACCTTTCAAGTGGTATCAGAGCCGAGGTCACCGTTATTGGAGGCTTAACAACCTTCGGTGTAAAAATGGCTCAAATCAACAACACCAAGAAGCCACCCCAATTTGATGGCTCAAATTATCCTTATTGGAAGGCTAAGATGACAACATATATCAAGTCAATCAATAGGAAGATTTGGAAAGTGGTAGAAACAAAGATTGAGATAGAAGATGAAGAGGCTCCCACCGCCGCTGAAGAAATACTTCTCCAAAATAATGACATAGCTCTCAGTGCCATCCATGATGCTTTGGATGAGAGAACCTTTGAGCAAATCAAGAACATTGAGAGAGCTCATGAGGCATGGAAGAAGTTGGAAGAGTCATTTGAGGGCACTCAAGCTGTGAAGGGTGCAAAGACATATTCTCAAAGAAAAGTTTGCAAGCTTCAAGATGAAGGAAGATGAGAGTGTGCCGGACATGTTCCATCGAATGGAAGTGATTGTCAATGATCTCAAAGCACTTGGTGAGAAGATAGAGGACAAGGACTTCTCAAATAAGTTCTTGAGATGTTTACCCGCAAGATTTGGAATGTTGGTCACCTTGCTAGTGAGGACCGGTTTGAACACAATGACACCAAACCAAATCTTAGGAGATATCATGACCGATGATGCTTATAGAGATGATGATGGGAAGGAAGAAAAGAAGGAGAAGAAAGATGAGAAGAAGGATGACAAGAAGAAGAGCGTGGCATTCAAGGCCACATCATCCAAGGGCAAAGCTAAGCAAGAAACATCAAGTGAAGATGATGACTCATGGGATGATGATGATGATGAGAAGATGGCTCTCTTTGTCAAGAGATTTGGCAAGTTCATGGTGAAGAAGGGCTACCATGCTAGAAGAAAGAAGTCTTCATCCAAAAACAAAGAAGAGTCAAGAAGGTGCTTCAAGTGTGGAAGCAAAGATCATCTTGTTGCTCAATGTCCATACAATAGTGACAATGATGATGACAACAAGAAGAACAAGAAGAAGGACAAGAAGGAAAAGAAAGAGAAGAAGGACAAGATGGCCTTCAAGAAGAAGAAGGGTGGTTCATATGTGGTCACTTGGGATAGTGATGCTTTCTCAAGTGATGATGATGATGATAGTGATGATAACAAGACCACCAAGAAGAAGGTTCTAGCAAGTATTGCTATCAATGAGAAGCCTTCTCTCTTTGACTCTTCATCATGCTTCATGGCTAAGGCCACTAAGGTACAAACTTGTGATGATGAAAGTGATGAAGAACATGATGATGATAATGAAAATGAAAATGAAAATGAAAATGAAAATGATAGTGATAGTGATGATGATGAACCTACTAAGGATGAATTAATTGACATGCTAGAAGATGCTAAAGAACACTTTGACATCAAGAGAAGGGAATGCAAAAGCTTGCATAAGGAACTAAAAGCCCTTAAGCAAGCCTTTTATGAGCTCAATGCATCTCATGAGAGGCTAGAGGAAGCCAATGAGAAGCTTGGCAAAGCTCACAAAAAGCTTGAAAAGGCTCATTCCTCTTTGCTTGATGAGCAAAATAAAAAGAAGCATGTTGAAACTTGCAATATAGGTTTAACTTGTGATATAATTGATGAATCACTATCTATGCCTATCATTGTTCCTTCTACTAACCCTTTTTGTAGTACTTCCACTTCCACCTCATCTAGTGGTGATGGTCCCACTTGTGATGCCTCAGTAGTGGTTGAGAATGAGAATCTCAAGAAGGAGGTTAACAAGCTCACTCACACCTTGGCTAAGGCCTATGGTGGTGAGGACCGCTTGCTTATGTGCTTGGGTAGCCAAAGAGCTTCTCTCTATAAAGAGGGATTGGGCTATACCCCCAAGAAAGGCAAAGCGGCCTTTGCTCCTCACAAGACTAGTTTTGTGAAGAACAATGGTCGGTTTTGTATTAGTTGCAAGCAAGTGGGTCATAAAGAGCATGAATGCACCAACAAGAGCAAAAATGCTAATGTATCCTCCCTTAAGCTTGATTCATGCTATATACTTACTAAGGGTACAAATGGTGTGAAGGCTAAGTTCATTGGTAAACCATGGATGGGCTCAAAGAAGAAAGCTATTTGGGTACCAAAGAGCTTAGTGACTAACCTTCAAGGACCCAAGCAAGTTTGGGTACCTAAAAGGAATTGATCTTCTTTTGTAGGTCAATTACAAAGCCAGAGGAAGGCATTGGGTTCTTGATAGTGGGTACACTCAACACATGACCGGTGATGCAAGAATGTTCAACTCAATCAACACCAATGACAATGATGGTTATGATAGTATTACATTTGGTGATAATGGCAAAGTCAAGGTTAAAGGGCTTGGTAAGATTGCAATATCCAATGACATGAGCATTTCCAATGTGTTGCTAGTAGAGAGCTTGAACTTCAATTTGCTATTTGTGGCTCAATTGTGTGATCTTGGATTCAAATGCATATTTGGGGTAGATGATGTAGAAATCATAAGTGTAGATGGATCTAATTTGATCTTCAAAGGCTTTAGATATGAGAATCTATACTTGGTTGATTTCAATGCTAGTGAAGCTAGATTATCTACATGCTTGTTCACTAAGTCTAGCATGGGTTGGTTATGGCATAGAAGGCTTGGTCATGTTGGAATGAAACAATTAAATAGATTGGCTAAGCATGACTTGGTTAGAGGCTTGAAAGATGTTGTGTTTGAAAAGGATAAGCTTTGTAGCTCTTGTCAAGCCAGCAAACAAGTTGGAAACACCCATCCTAAGAAAAGCATGATGAGCACTAGTAAAGCATTTGAGTTATTGCACATGAATTTGTTTGGGCTAATACAATACACTAGCATTGGTGGTAACAAATATGGCTTTGTGATAGTGGATGACTATACTAGATACACATGGGTATTTTTTCTAGTGGACAAAAGTGATGTGTTTGCAATATTCAAATCATTTGTCAAGGGCATTCACAATGAATTTGAAACAACCATCAAGAAAGTTAGAAGTGACAATGGTCGTGAGTTCAAGAACACTAGAATTGATGAGTTATGTGATGAATTTGAAATTAGACATCAATTCTCGGCCAAGTACACACCACAATCAAATGGCCTTGTTGAGAGGAAGAATAGGACACTTATTGATATGGCAAGGTCTATGCTTAGTGAGTATAATGTGAGTCAATCCTTTTGGGCCGAAGCTATCAACATGGCTTCCTATTGTAGCAACCGCCTCTATTGTCACCGATTGAAAGAGAAGACACCATATGAGCTCTTGAATGGTAGAAAGCCCAACATTGCATATTTTTGGGTCTTTGGTTGCAAATGCTATATCTTGAAGAAAGGCACTAGATTGGGCAAGTTTGACAAGAAATGTGATGAAGGATTCCTACTTGGTTACTCCACTACAAGCAAAGCATATAGAGTTTAGAATTTGGATAGTGGTACTGTTGAGGAAGTTCATGATGTTGAATTTGATGAAACCAAGGGTTCACAAGAAGAGAATGAGAACTTGAAAGATGTTAGAGGCATTCAACTTTCAAATGCCATGAAGAACATGGATATTGGTGAATTGAGCCCTAGGCAAGTGAATGATGATGAAGATGATCAAGTGCAAGTGCTCTCCATCTCAAATATGCAAGATGATATAAATCAAGCTAGTACAAGTGGCTCTCATGGAAATGAACAAGATCAAGTGGCTAGTACATCATCTCTACCCAATGATCAAGCAAGTGCAAGCAATCAAGTTCTAATCCTCCAACCAACCAATGTTGCAAGGGATCATCCATTGGACACTATAATGGGAGATATTTCTAGGGGTGTACAAACAAGGTCAAGATTGACATCATTTTATGAACACTTCTCATTTGTGTCATCCATTGAACCAAAAAAGATAGATGAAGCTTTGAAGGATGTTGATTGGGTGAATGCTATGCATGAAGAGTTGAATAACTTCACAAGAAATCAAGTATGGGAATTGGTAGAAAGACCAAAGGGACACAATGTGATTGGAACCAAATGGGTCTTTAGAAACAAGCAAGATCAAGATGGGATAGTAGTAAGGAACAAAGCAAGATTAGTAGCATAAGGATATACACAAGTTGAGGGTCTTGACTTTGGAGAAACATATGCCCCGGTTGCTAGATTGGAAGCAATTAGAATCTTGCTAGCCTATGATTGTGCCCACAACATCAAGCTCTATCAAATGGATGTTAAGAGTGCATTTCTCAATGGTTACATCAATGAAGAAGTATATGTTGAGCAACCTCCCGGTTTTGAAGATAATAAGAAGCCCGACCATGTATACAAGTTGAAGAAGGCATTGTATGGCTTGAAGCAAGCACCTAGAGCATGGTATGAGAGATTGAGGGACTTCCTACTCTCTAAAGGGTTCACAATGGGCAAGGTTGACACCACTCTTTTCATCAAAAAGATTGGAAAAGATCTATTTGTATTGCAAATCTATGTTGATGACATCATATTTGGATCAACCAATCAAGACTTTTGTGATGAAATTGGAAAGATGATGGCTAATGAGTTTGAGATGTCCATGATTGGAGAGTTGAGTTACTTCCTTGGTCTTCAATTCAAGCAATTGAAGAATGGTACATTTGTGAGTCAAGGCAAGTATATCAAGGACGTGATCAAGAAGTTTGGCATGAGTGATAGCAAAGTCATTAGCACACCAATGGGAACCAATGGCAACTTGGATAGTGATGCAAGTGGAAATATGGTGGATCAAAAGTTGTATCGGTCTATGATTGGAAGCTTACTCTATGTGACCGCATCAAAGCCGGATGTCATGTTTAGTATGTGCATGTGTGCAAGATTTCAATCCTCACCAAGAGAAAGTTATTTGAAGGATACAAAGAGAATATTGAGGTACTTGAAGCATACACCAAATGTTGGTTTGTGGTATCCCAAAGGAGCAAAGTTTGAGTTAGTTGGTTACTCCGACTCGGATTATGCGGGATGCAAGGTTGAAAGGAAAAGCTCCTCGGGCACATGTCAATTGTTGGGAAGATCACTTGTTTCATGGTCATCAAAGAAGCAAAATAGTGTTGCATTATCAACCACCAAAGCCGAATACATATCCACCGGTAGTTGTTGTGCACAAGTACTTTGGATGAAGGCCACCTTGAGTGACTTTGGAATTAAGTTCAAGAAAGTGTCATTGCTTTGTGACAATGAGAGTGCAATCAAGCTAACCAACAATCCGGTTCAACATGCAAGAACAAAGCACATTGATGTCCGCCATCATTTCATAAGAGATCACCAACAAAAAGGGGACATTTGTATTGAGAGTGTAGGCACCGAAGATCAACTTGCTGATATATTCACCAAGCCATTGGATGAGAAAAGGTTTTGCAAGTTAAGGAATGAGTTGAACATATTGGATTTCTCAAATGTGTTGATGCACCCCCACTTATATGACATGCCTCTCCTTCGAGCAATCCTACGTAAAAGTTGATTGGCATGGCATACATCCTTGCTAAGGACATGTTTAGTGCATCTAGTCATCTCTCCATTTTATTAGGCTTATTCATGAAAATCAAATGAATTTGATGTTTATATGGTATAACTATTGCTTCCATCCTTATTTTGATCTAGTGGTAGCATATAACATGTGTGTGGGCTTGTAAACCTAGTGTTTAATCTAGAAAATAAGCTCTAAGTGTTTAACTCAACATGGTACAAGATAACCCTTATTTAGAGGTGAAGAAGCTTGTCCTTGGATCAAACCGAGTTAAATATCTTTGGCAAATGATCTAGATTGGACCAAATTTGGGAAAATGATCCTCACCCCTTTGATTGACATTGATAATCTCAACCTATCTACCTTTTAAACCTTTTTGGTCATTGATGACAAATGGGGAGAGAAACAAAGATATAAGTGATAGGGGGAGAAATAACAAAGAAATTAGTACATGGGAGAGAAACAAAAGATATTAGTGTACTAAGATGGTGAAAAGACAACAAAGGGGGAGAACTTGACATAGGGGAAGAGATATGACAAAGGAAAGGGATCAATGATATGACAAAGGAAAGGGATCGATTAACATTTTGAGCACACAAGTAGGGGGAGCAAGCTCATGAACTTGTATGGTGCATTTGAATGTGCATTTCATATGTTTGCTTGCATGGCACAAGTTTTAAGGGGAGCAAGCTCATGAACTTGTATGGTGCATTTGAATGTGCATTTCATATGTTTGCTTGCATGGCACAAGTTTTAAGGGAAAAAAGTTTTAAAATTTCAATATCCATGCTTGTGTGGTGTATGCTAGTTGTAAGTTTGAATGAAGGAATAAAAAAACTAGCATGCATAGGATATCTAATGATTTCATTTCCAAGTGTTTCCAAGTGGTATCAAGCTAACCATGATGCTAAGGATGGTATATTGGTGCACTCCGATTGGTATCACGCTTCAAAAGGTCCATCTTTTATATCTTAGCATCATTTGGTAGACATTGTCTCCGATATTTCCTATCTAATCATATGTGCAAGCTACAATCCAAACTCTTAGCACATATGTAGGGGGAGCAATTTCTACCATATGGAATTCATGAAACTTGTCCATATCCTTCTACACATGGTAAATATGCTTGGACAAGCAACATGGATTCAATTGAATTTTAATTCATATCTTTGTACAAGGGTTGTCATCAATTACCAAAAAGGGGGAGATTGAAAACTCTAGTTTGGTTTTGGTGAATTGATGAAACCCTAAGTGCTAACCTAGTTTATCAAGTGATCAAGAGATAGGTAGCACACTCCAAGTGGTGAAGCAAATGAAGATCATAGCATGATGATGATGATGACATGGTGATGATCAAGTGCTTCGACTTGGAAAGAAGAAAGAGAAAAACAAAAAGCTCAAGGCAAAGGTATATTTTGTAGGAGCTATTTTGTTTTGGTGATCAAGACACTTAGAGAGTGTGATCACATTTAGGATTGATAGCCATACTATTAAGAGGGGTGAAACTCGTATCGGAATACGATTATCAAAGTGCCACTAGATGCTCTAACTCATTGCATATGCATTTAGGATCTAGTGGAGTGCTAACACCCTTGAAAATGTTTGTGAAAATGTGCTAACACATGTGCACAAGGTGATACACTTGGTGGTTGGCACATTTGAGCAAGGGTGAAGTAGATAGAAATGTAGAGGAGTTGGTCTTGCTGGTCACAAAGTGACCGGACGCTGGTCTCTAAGGAACCAGCGTGTGCGGTCAATTGTAACAGCAAAGACACTGACATCGGTCAAACGACCGGACACTGGGTCGCTCAGCGACCAGACCCTGGAAGGCTGTGTCCGGTGGTGTTGACCAACAGCGCAGTATGAAGTCAACAAGTGATCGGACGCTGGCTGTGTCCGGTCAAGCGTCCGGTCATGAAATATCGTTTCTAGAACCTTACTGGAAACGACCGGACGCTGGAGGTTGAGCGTCTGGTCAGTCAATGCACTGTGTCCGATCAACAGATGACCATTGAAATCTGATGAATAGCATTTGAAGCAGGGGACACATGGCGTGTATCACGTGACCGGACACTGAGGGCTAGCGTCCGGTCGATCGGACCGGAGCGTCCGGTCACCCCGCGTTTTACCCAGTGAAGGGGTACAATGGCTCTATTTTGTGGGGGCTTCTATTTAAGCCCCATGGCCGGCTCAAGCTCACTCTCTTGGCCATTTGCAGTGACATAGCAACCTTGTGAGCTTAGCCAAAGCCCTCCCACTCATCTCCATCATTGATTCATCATCTTTGTGAGATTGGGAGATAATCCAAGTGCCTTGCTTGAGTGTTTTCATCTAGAGGCACTTGGTGTTCGTGTTTCGCTGCGGGATTTGCCTGTTACTATTGGTGGTTGCCGCCACCTAGACAGCTTGGAGCAGCAAGGATCATCGAGTGGAGGGTGGTGATTGTCTCCGGCTCCGATCGTGGTGATTGTGAGGGATTCTTGACCTTTCCCCGGCGGAGAGCCAAAAGGTACTCTAGTAAATTGCTCATGGCTTGTGTGATCCTCATCTTGTGTTGGTTGTGCGGCACCCTATTGAGGGTTTGGCGTGTGATGCCAATTAGCGCGTGAACCTCCAAGTGAGTGAATCGCCACAACGAGGAGTAGCTTGCCGGCAAGCAAGTGAACCTCGGTAAAAAATCATTGTGTTCATCATTTGATTCTGAGGTGATTGGTCTTCATCGGTATCCATCTTTGTGATTGATTGGTTCACTCCTCTACACGGTGGTAAAACCATCTTGCTCATTCTCTCTACATTACCGCAAACCAGTTGTCAAGCTCTTTAGTGTAGCTAGTTGTGAGAGCTTGTTGGTTTGGTTAGTGTGGCTCTTTAGTTAGCATTTGAGACCGCACTAACTTAGTGTATTTGCATAGCTATTGTGTGGATATAAACTAGAATTATGGTAGGTGGCTTGCAATTTTAGTAGGCTAGCGCAACACTTGCTTTGCCTCATAATTGTCTAACCCGTTTGCTAAGTGTTGTTGTAGAAATTTTTATTAGGCTATTCACCCCCCCTCTAGCCATTAGGACCTTTCACGTGATCAGAATTGGCTTGCCTGCACTCTGAGCTTTTGTGACCTTAACCATAGAAAGGGTTGGGATGCGCTAAACCTTTTTTACACAAAAAGGGGAGAAGAAATAAGAAGCTATTTGCTATAACGAAATTTGAAAGCTTGTCCATTTGTTACAATGCTTAACTAAATTCTTGCGCTGGATGTCCGCATCCTTTATATCCGTAGGAAATTCTTGTTTCAGCAGGTAGCCTGAATCGACCGAATGGCACGACCATTGCCAAGAAATGGATGGGACAAGCTTCCCCTTACAAAGTGATTTCATCACAAAAAGGGACTGATGTGTTAATGAATACAAAAAACTGTTCACACGGGGGCTCCCCCACAACTTAAATGGTTACATTTACTGACCACATCTACTCTAAATACTACTGTGGTCGCCGCACCACGCTCTCCATCGGCAACGTCCTACCGCTCCATGGGATCCCTGAGGGTGCCGTCGTCTGCAACATTGAGAACCACGTCGGTGATCGTGGTGTCTTCACCAGGGTGTTTGGGGACTACGCCATCATGATCAGCCATAACCCTGACAACGGCACCTCGAGACAAGGCAGCGCCTGCACGGGGACGCTGCCCGCCGAAGTATGGCCACCATGGCTGGTGGATGTCTCCAACATCTCATCAAACTTTATGAACTAGCCGACCTGAGCGGTTGCAAGGGCGAAACCCCCATCGGCGTAGTCCTGGGCGGCTTCCCCACTGACAAGGCTCACCTGGAGAAGATTTGCCGGAAGAAGCCTACGTACGGCTCCATCTCGAAGAAGGCCTCACAGACGATGACAAAGCCGACGACGTGCAACACCCTCTAGTGTGCCTCCTCCTTCGGCGAAGTGGCCCCGTCTCGGTGAAGGCGTCCAACACCATCTCATCTACATTAGATGACCTCTAGCTCGACATCACACTTCGGATTCACGAGCGGATCTGTGAGTTCTCCTCTCCCTCGCTTTACCCTCTCCCACTTAGGAACCGCCGCGACGCACGAATGCACTCGGCGAGAAGGAAGGAGGAGAGGCATCAGCTCAAAAATAGGTTGAGGAATGGGACAAGAACCCTCTCCCTTCCCCTATTTAAGGAGGAGACACAGTAGTTGGAGAAAGGCGAAGGATTGGGGCAAAAAACCCTCTCCCTTCCCCTATTTAATGCAGAGGGGAATTCGATGGGACGCGTCTTGACCGACGGGATGCTCCCTGCTCGATGAGATGGTGCTTGGTCAAATGGGATGTGGCCTAGGCATGGCCCACCATTACCGCATGCCGGGCATGAGAAACAAGGCGCAGTCGCATGCAGGCGGCTCTCCGCCTTCCCAGGCAGGACCTAGAAGGGCCCAACGATGGAACCTCCATCAAGGGGAGACCAACGGGCCTCCTGAGTCGATTGGATGGCCCAGGCGAATGCTAAGCGATGGGGTTGAGGAACCAAACAGCTGTCGAAAGATAAGCACCCTTATTTACTTACTTTACATATCAATTTCACTACCGCGCCTTCGACCCCAGCAAAGGCAGGGGCGCGGACATCGCTCGGGGGCTGCCAAGAGTGTCTGTTCATTTTGACCTTCTCTTCGCCCGACCCCTCCTTACGTTTAAAAACTAGAGGCACGGTGTGCATGTGTAAACTTTGAGTAAAACTGGTCGAACCGCTAGACCCTATGCCCCAGCGGCTACAACATTTTTGTTCACCAGCGTGATCAAATTGTTTGTCCCCGCGCCCCAAGCTTTAGCATCCACCTTCTCGAGAAGGGTTCGAAGGGGTCTACCTACAGAATCTCGTTCATGGAGAAGCTGTTAGGTCGCCCAAGTCGATCGAACGACTCGGATCGCTGCCGAGAGACATAAATGAAAAATTGCGATGCTCGTGCAGGTTACACCGGTCCCATCGCAAACGTCGGACCCGAACCTCGCACGGACATGTCCTGTAAGAGCTCCCCGTCACTCATGCCACCAAGGTAACATCACCAACCCTCGCCTTCATTTACATTATATCATACATTCATCCCATATATCCAAGCGTTGCATATGCAATTGCTGCATCTCAACGCTTTGTGTCGCATCACAAAGTAGTAGTCGCCTCATTCGATATGAGCGGCAACTGACCGAGGTTCAAAGGCTGGTCCATGAAGGGCTCGAGGCCGCCTCATGTCAAACAGAGCCAGGGAAGAAAAACCGAGATGAGCCCTAGCAGCCTTGCCCGACCCCGCTCAGAAGCGGACAGGGACATCCCGACCTTTCTTGTTCGATTCTAACCTCAAGCCAAGCCGACAGAATCTCCATCGAGGAGAGGCCAATGGGCCACCCGAGCTTATCGAACGGCTCGAGCATCTACCGGGAGGCGGGTTAAGAAGTAGTGGAATGCCACATGAGGGCTCTATCGACCCCATCAACGGATGACGGACCCGATTCCACTTCAACGTGCCCGTTATCGAGCTCATTGAGAGCAACACTCAAGCCATCGAGGCAAGTGTTGTTAGCTCAGCCCATCCAGTTGCAGAAACCGAGGATGTGGTGACGCTTGAAACACGGCTGACCCCTATCAGACCCCAAGGGGCTCAGGGGCTCGAGCCGCCCGATCCTAGATCGAGGGACCAAGGTTCGAAGGCTGGCCCGCGAAGGGCCCGAGGCCGCCTCACATTGAACAAGAGCTAGGGGAGAAAACACAAATGAATCATCATCACATGTGCAGGATTTGCTTTACAATTCTCCTAGTTCCACTTGTACCTGAAAATATATTTGTATGCAGGAGTTTTGGCCAAAATGGTGACAAATACACATATAGGAGGCAAGTGGACATGGTAGGGGGTCAAGGGGCCCACATGCCATGCCGGTGGGTGCCAGATAGGCACCGCCCAGTGCCCCACTTGCCCCTTCCACATCACTGATCCATGGGAGCGACTCCCCAAGCCCTCTCAAGCGTTGATCCAATGTCAGTTTGCACCGATGGTCATGATGGAGTGGTCTTGGATCCATGGGTCCACTATCATGGAGTTGGAGCCCTCCAACCGACCTTGGAACCACCTTACCTACCAAATTTTGACATGTGCATACTTCACAACTGCCTTTGGGAGCCAACCAAGGCCCAATGATCGAAAGGCGGTGAAATCAAGGGCCGCCCGACGCCCCTACCACGCCGCCCGGTGCCCAAGTTACCTCCACCGACTTACTTGACATCTATAAGTACCCCCCCTATAGCCACCAACTTTGGAGAGGTATAAATAGTGGTGTGAGGCGCCATTTGTAATCATCACCATCTCATTCCATCACTCCAAGTGAGAGTAGTAGCTACGTGAAGCACTGTAGCTCTACTACTTAGAAGTAGAAGATAGGGAGAGAGTGAGGAGAAGCTTGGGGAGGAGCCGGGTTTGTCGTCATCCTCTCCACTTGTGCTTTGCTGGATGAAGCTCTTCTTCGAGTGAAGTCCAACATCTTCTGTGTGGTAACTCTACTCTTTGGCATTACTTGAGTATTATTTATATTATTGTGTTTACTAGTTTTACCGCTTGGTTAGAGTGCTCTAGTCTCATTTCATCATGTACATGATTAGAGTATTGAGTCTATAGATTAAGCATGGTGCTTAGGCTATAGCTTGCCTATGTTTATGGCTAGGCCTCCAGATAGATTGTGGTAGGTGGCAGGTGGTGATAGCCCTGTCCATCCTCTGTATTCCACCACGATAGGTCTAGTTATTAAATCATAGGGCTTGTGGCTGACTTTCTCTAGTTATCTCTCCTAGTTGCTAGGTAGGCTGTGCCCCAAAGTAAACAACCATGATATAGTATTCTTTAGTCTTGCCTTAGTTCAGAGAAACCACATATATCCTCTCTACCTATTATTTTACCCTTGTTATATCCTTGGATAAACTTAGTTCTTTGTCTAGTTCACTTTGTGTTCCCCGTGGAAATACAAGACCTTGAAATACTTCCGGGGGAAAGCTACATTAACACCCGTGCGCTTGCGGATTTATCTGTTCGCCATATCTAGTGTCAACAATCTTCATGTGACCAGTCCCACACAAGGCTTTGTTCGCCTTGTGCGTTCTGACTTTTAGACCTAGTGGGAACTACAAGATGTTGCAAGTCTGCTGGACTAGTTGGCTTCACTCTCTTAGAGTGCCATCCCCTAGGACCCATATCGATGCTTCCTTTTGCCCTGCTGGCAGGGACTTCTCTATGGCTTGTTCAACCCATAACCTAAAATTAGAGAAACAAACTTAAGTGGCAAGCATGTAAAAATTGCATTGCTATCCACACAATAAAGAATTGAATTGCACTGCTACCTAAACAAACCCCCTCCTATCCCAACATGACAAGATAGAACAAGCACCTCAATTACAAGGGGTATTGGCTATTCTAAATATGTATCCGTATCACCATATCCCTGAACACGCTCCCCTGTTTTAGGAAGATATTCCGAATGTCAACATGTAGATCACAAAGACATTTATTGAGTTAACCTTGTACCGAATGTCAACAAAACAGAGCAGGAGCGTGCAAATTAGGTGCCTAAACTACAACTTATACGGAAGCCATTACTTGAATAAAGCACATGTGAATTATAGCTTATACGAAAGCTATTATACTCGAATAAAGCACATGTGAACTACAATAAACTAAGAAACATGTAACCATGTCACTATATATGTACATGTCCTAGGTTCAACTACTAGAGTACAGCATGCATCATAAAAGGAATTTGGGTACCTCTTTCTATTCTTGGCTACGCTGCATCATCGGAACCGCCCTCTTGTCATCCTAGTCGCAGAAGTGGTGCGGCTGGCATCAACGTGAAGGGGTAGCAGATCTAGTGTGGTGGTCATCAACGATGACACTAGGGCCCGGTCGTGGCAGGTGCCGACATAGGGGGTCCGGATCCGACGTGTACCACTATTGACGGTGGTCCTTCTACCATCAACAGACCTGCTGTCGACGAAGGGGATTGGATCTAGATCCGGCTCTGACTCTAGATAGGGTTTGGAAAGGTATGAGAGAGGGTGTTGTTGGAGAGTGGAGATGGAGTCAAGCTACTGTGTCGATGCGCCTAGCTAGGGTTCGAACCGTGCTGGCAGAGGGGGCTAGGCTTTGGAGCGGGAGGAGAGACGGTGTTGCTGGTCCAGTTGGAGAATGGAGATGGAGGCAAAGATGATGACACCTTGTGCTTTTATGTGGCCATCACAGTACCGCAAATACCCTTGTCTGAAATCGATGGTGTGGTAAACCAATTTTCTACGAGAAGGGCAAAAGAGAGAGATCTAATTTTCGGTTTGTGTTGGCGGCACTGCTGGGCGCAGGGATTTCATTTTCACCCGAAATCAAATTTTCACGTGGGCAGATCGCCACCCCATCTAGCGTCTTGTGAGCAGAGACCAAATTTTATATGACAAATGGTTATGATAGATTAGGGGTAGCACCAATTGAAGAAAAGCTTGTCCAACACTGGTTGAGATGGTTTGGACATGTCCAACGGAGACCTCCAGAGGCATCTGTGCGTAGTGGAATCCTAAGCCAGGATAGTAATATGAAGAGAGGCAGAGGAAGACCGAAGTTGACTTGGGTAGAGGCAATAAAAGGAGACTTGAAAGGATGGAATATACCCAAAGACTTAGCCTTAGATAGGAGTGCTTGGAAGACAACTATTCACGTGCATGAACCTTGATTGCTTCTGCTGGGTTTCAACTCTAGCCTACCCCAACTTGTTTGGGACTTAAAGGCTTTGTTGTTGTTGTAAATGGTTATGATATATATAGAGTAATACACTAATGTGTATTAACCATCGGATCACCAATATTAATCCCCCAAGTTTTGGTGGACCCCCCCAAGTTTCAGTGGATGGCGACTCTTGACAGCGTTTATGTGTCGGTGATGCAATTACGCGGCACGTGGGATAGTCCGTTGTTAAAAGCATTCTCTTAGTACCCATCTTTTCCACTTTTGCATGTCGTTTCTGTTGTCGTTCGCCCCCTCTGGCGCCACCCACCCTACATTGCCTCCCCTCCCCTCTCCCCCCCCCCCCCCCCCCCACACACCAAAACCTCTTGCCCAGACCCTTCCCGCCGTGGGGATCTACTATGCCACGGTGATCTACCGCACCGCTGTCTATTAGCTCACCACTCCTCCAGCGAGCAGGCCAGTCGAGATCGCCTTCTTGCCACAGCACAGTGAGGCCATCTACAATCTCCTCTTTTTTTTCTTCATAAATTTATGGTGTTTGATGAAACACATGTGTAATTTTGTCTGATTGTTGCAGATGGCATGAGTTAAAACAAAGTAGGTAGAACTACCACATCGTAGAAAGAGCTAGAGGTAGGCAACCATTCTCTAAGAAGCAGAGGAACAGACACCACCACGGCCTAGAAAGAGCTAGAGGAAGGCTCGCAGTGTCCTAGAAGTAGAGGAACAAGCACCACCATAGCCTAGGAAGAGGCAGAGGAAGGCTGACAGTATCTGAGAAGCAGAGGAAGAAGCAACCAAAGCTATGCTAGCCCTAGAGTCTGAGAATTCTTGCAGGTAGACTTGAATGGCCCATCGACAGCAGCAGCGTGAGGAGAGTGCTGAAATGGAACTTAGGGAGGAAGAGCTCACTGAGGAACAACTACAACAAATGATTGAGTTCCACTCCAAAAACCAGACCAATCACTTTGCACCTTCCTGGATCAAATCTGTAGCTACTCATGGGGGCACGTGCGCTCGCACTCATAGAATTTCAATGTGTGCCACAATTGGTGGTACGAGGAGCAGTCGAGGAGGTAGTTTGATGTGTGCCACAATTGGTGGTACAAGGAGCAGTCGAGGAAGTAATTTGATGTCTGCCAATGGTGGTATGAGGAGCAGTCGAGGAGGTATGATGTCTGCCAATGGTGCTATGAGGAGCAGCAATATTGAGAGAAAGAAATAGGTGGTTTAGTTCTATGAGTTTCGTTATTACAGCTCAAAGAAGATACGGAGCATCAGGTTCTACGATATTGAGTTCTGGTTTCCACCACTCAAAGAGCCTGGCACAAAATCACAGTTCTAGACTATGACTTAGGAGAGTTTCTTTAGGAGCTACCATGCTAGTGGGATGACACTAGCAGACCAAAGGATACTTGGTTGGGATGAGCTTGAGAGAGTAGCTGGTATACCCATCCGGCCCCTCTTTGAGCAGTTCCCGGGCTTCGTTCACCTTTTCGGTGAGGTTGATCGAATTGTGATAAGCTGGGTGCGTCAGTTCTATGCAACAGTGTAGATTCATCTAGAGCATGACTACATTGCTTTTATGATCCATGGTCAGCAAGAGTGATTGTCCTATGACCACCTACAAGAACTCCTCGAGGTTCAAACTTCAAAAAAGTAGCTCCACTAGATAGTCAACGGAGATGTTCTTCCTCCATGTCGTAGCCGGGCTAGAGGTACTTTTCCTACAGACCAGGAGATTTGGCCGCTCTTCATGGATCCCTTCACCAATGGCTCCTTGTGTACACCAGACAGACTACGTCCAGAGGCTTACGTTCTACACATTGCTCTAAGGAAGACAGTCCTTCCTCATGGCAGCAATAGGGAGTCGTTGACCAGCTTGTAGTAGTGGCTACTACTATCAATATGGAGAGGCAAGAAGTTTGACTTCTTACACTTTTCCTGTCTAAGATCGAGGATGTGATAGCTGACGCTATTAGTACTAGATGGCAACATGTGTACCCTCACATCATCAGCTATCTAGTATGCACGATTGACTCTAAAAAGAATGGGCTGCTATACAATGAGTCGACCTATGAGGTTATGATATACATGCTAGCAAGTTTGGACGATCATCGTCATGGACAGTGTGCTCTTAGGTCCATTCAAGAGCTGCTACCCATACAGGACAGAGAAAGACATGAAATTGTGGATACAACCCTAGAGCAGGCAGAGCATCAATCTAGGATTGGAGGAATTTTGAATGTACGAATGCAAGATTCAAACTCCGATGATAGCGACTATCGTGACCCTACGTTAGACGACCACGATGAGGGAGGGTTGTCCTCCGGTGGTGTGGCCAACAAAGAGATGGATGATGCTCCACCTACTACAAAGACGTTAGCCAAGCAGGCACCACCTCTAGTGTCCGTTCAGCAACCATCGGAGCTCGGACAGATACTTGCTAGGCTAGTTGTCAGCCAGGAAGAAAACCAGAAGCATATGAAATGACAAGACAAGCATATGGAGTGACAAGAGAGGTGTTTGAAAGCAAGTATTGATAAGCAAGCAGAGAGTGTGGTCCTTCTCAAAGAGCAGATGAGCCAGCAATCATCTGCTTTTTGTGAGGCCATCAACCAACAAGGGCAAAAAATCAACCTGATGTGCAATGTGTTCACCGGTTGCTTTAATCAACTATACAGTGCCAAAGGGGTTAAGGCCCCTGACTTTTAGATGCTTTATTTGCAATGTGGTAGTTAGGTCAACCCCATTGCTGGTTATCTAACTAGTCCTGATAATACAACTGTCCACATAGAGTTACCCATTGCGACGACGCTACACAAGCAGAGTTCAGCTTTAGGTCCTAATCAGGCCTATGATCCACCTTCTTCACCCCCTCGGGTCGAGGTGCAAGTTGCATGTCTCTCAGGGCTTCTCCAACGCCCAAGATATCTGAGCTAGCTTCAAGTTTTGATGAGGCAGGTGATCCACCTTCTTTGCCCACTTAGGTCGAGGTGCATGCCACCACGGGGACACATCCAAAGCCTCTTGGAGCTTCTCCAACAACCGAGATGCCTAAACCTACTAATGCTAGTATTACTATAGTCAAACATAAGCAGAGTTCAACTTTAGCTCATGAGGTAGCTAATCAACCTTCTCCACCCAATCAGGTCGAGGGGCCAGATACTGCGTGCGATGCCATAGGGGCACATATAGAGCCTCCCAGGGCTTCCCCAACAATCATGGAGTCTGATGCGACCACCGAGCCTACTAATCCTACCATTAATAAAGCTAAGTCGACCCCGAGGTTTGACACTACTACTTCAGTTCAGCAGACCGGAGAGTCCACCATTCGTCTAGGTAACTATGTCACTGAGCATGATGAGACATCGGATTCAGACGATGAGATTTTATCGTACTCACCAGGCGAGCTGCACTCATCAGGCAAGTTTAACCTCAACAGCACCGTCATTACTTCGATGCCTGCTTCGTCATCATCACCACATCCTTCAGATGTGTAGTCACCTTGATTCCCTACTAAGGAAGGGATGTACAAGAGATTGGTGATAGTTTGACAGTCGAAGGGAGGGATACGGTAGAAGGTGAGGGAACGGAGGCATCAAAATTTGGATTTAGAATGATTCTTGGTGTAATAATTGAAGTCTTGCTTATGACACAATGTCTATTTTATGGTTTTGTAATAAGTTGTACAAGTTGAACCCTTTTTATCACTGTGTTGCCACGTAGGCATTGAAATTTGGATTTAAAATGATTCTTGATGTAATAATTGAAGTCTTGTTTACGACACAATGTCTATTTTATGGTTCTGTAATAAGTTATACATATTGAACCATTTTTATCACTATGTTGCCATTGTAAATTGAACCTAACATCTAAGTGCGATATGACCGACATCTATCTAGTCTGACTACCTCGTTGCAACTCGAGCCATTCCTCTTAAGAGAGAACTATAGGGTCGAACAACCCCATTGCAAGTCGAGGAGTCACTCGGACACGAAATCTATTGTCCAACGCGTTATAACCATAGAGTAGGGGACTTTCTTTCATGCGCAATCAAATCTTGCGTGCACATTTAGAAAAGAGTAATAGATATTGTCCGGTGTGTTACAATCGCATAGCATCGAACTTTCATGTGTATGCATTCAGAAAAGAGTAATACACATTGTGCCAACAATTAACATTTACAATGCCTGAAGCAGGTGGAAGCATTCGGAACAGAAATATGCGAAGTTACTAAGTTATCTACGGTGTTTCATAAGAGGGAAGGAAGCTTCCCTAAAACCTAACTCCCTTTCGAGAGGGGAGGCAGGATCCAGCCCATGACCTCATCCGAGCATGTTAGCCGCACAAGCCGATCGCATCCAAGCACAAGAAGCAAACACCAAGAAAGACAAAGCGACGCACATAAGTTGCTCTTCGAATTAAAGTAACAAACTAGCCTTTCATTAAGATTAGAATGACCCTAGATACAATCTACAGCTCAAAGAAGGCAGCAAGGATGATGTCTCCCGCATGCGTGGACACCATGATGGCCTCCGCAGTGGCGGTAAAGTCGCTAATGAGCTCCTCCTTCTCCTCCTCATCGCCACCAACTAGGAAGACAGGTTCAAGCAAGCGGAGATCATGGCCGGAATGAAGCTGCGCCGTGGCTAGGGCTAAGGCAGCCCCATGGCACACCCTGTGAAGGGCCACCATCCTAACGCGAGCTAGCATGGCCCGTAGATGGTCCTGAAGCTAGAGACCCCTCACGTTCATGTCATTGACGGCGATGAGGGCCGCCTCTCGAAGAGCGGCCAACTCCTCCTCTAGGGCTGACAACATGAAAAACCGTCAAAACAAGGCTGTGGACATTTGGACAGAGCTTCTCGATGAAGGAAACCTTACTGATCATCCTAGCCTGAGCATCGGTAGCTGCCGCCCGGGCATTAGTAGTCTCCCACTTCGAGGCGGCAAGGGTAGTCTAGACGGCGTCGAGGCAGAGTGCGAGCCGACTAACCTCATGCCCAGGGTCGGAGCGCAGGTCGCGAGCCGCATCCCGAGCACGGAGGGGCTCATGGACTTCCCAGCGGCTAGGGGGAGAAGACCCTCTGGTTTCATAGGGCATGCGTCCAAAGACCGGGCGACACCGGAGAACCACCTGACCTCTAGCGTCGCAGCGTGAGAAATGGCCCTAGAAAGATTAAGGAGATTAGAACGGAATGACTCTGGCAACTAAGAACAAGACCACCTTACCCAAGGCGCCGCCAATGGGAGTGGAGAAGCAGTGGAGGCCCGCTCCTCTCTAGAGGGTTCTCCGCGTGGGCGCTTCCCATGGTCCATCACTTCGGCCGAAGACGCGACTCGCTCGAGGCTAGAGAGAAGGCGAAGGAGTACGTAGGAAGATAGAGAAGAGCGGTTGCCTCACTCTAGTACCTCTCTCATAGATTTATGGCTAAACCAGGCACACTGGGCTCTCTTGGTTTCATACAAATTTAATACAGATTTAATTGCTATGGATTTCCAAGCAACATGTTGCAATGGGTGCAGTCAGAAAAAGATTAATAGATATTGTCCGACACGTTACAATCACATAGTATTGGATTTTCTCGTGTGTGCAATCAGAAAAGGGTAGTACACATTGTGCCAATGATTAACATTTATACAATGCATGACGCAGGTGAAAGCATTCAGTCATTGTCCAGTGCATTACAATCATGTAGGTTTTGGAATTTCTTGTGTGTGCATTCAGAAAAGAGTAATACCTATTGTGCCAACGATTAACATTTACAATGCTTGAAGACGTAGGTGCAAGCATTCGAATAGAAATACACTAATAAGTTACTAAGTTACCTATGGTATTTCATATGTTTCATGGATCAATTGGATGCCATTGTGCATTTCATAGTCAATGGCAAGCAGATCCGATGTTAGGAGCCGCATCCACTCCTAGAACCGGGCCACGGCTTCCTCCTTTGTGGGTAGCACATTGGACAACCAGCAGCATAACCCATTGATCCATTTCTCCATGAAGCACTTCAGGACCTTCTTCATCATCGACTCTAGAGATGAGCATGTGGAACACACCGTACCCTTCATTCGGTGAGATGACACTAATGGCAATGAACCAGGACGCCAAGCGTGGTACAATGAGCTTGTCGACAAATGGTGTCCACCAATTGGTCCCACCGAAAGCGAGCTCGTACTATAGCACCATCTTGTCATCACAATCTACCGTGAATAACCACCTTTCATAGAGCATCCTGCCAATCTTTTCTAGGGAACTCACCCAATAGGAGGTCAAGCATTTTCTAGGGTGAAATATCGGACGCCCACCTCATCAGGTGGTCAACCCGCGCATCTGCAGCTGCCATTCCTCTCAGCGGTGGCTTGTTGCGGACATTTCCATGTCCGCGCTTTAGGTAAGGAATGATGACACCATCGACAAACTCGTTCCAAACATCAGGCCAAGCCGCTTGCTTCCATGGCACCACAATGTCATAATTTTTGTGCATGTTTTCACTAGTACACTTCAACAGGAACTTCTGGTCCGCTGTCAATGCCTTGGTGAGCATCGGCTGTAGCAAGTCTCGGTCGATGGTTGACATCCACTGCTGTAGAAATACGTTAACTAGAACAGTCTCCTAGAACACGTCATCCCTGTCGGTGGCGCTGGACAATTCGGGTAAGACGACATCATGCAGGAATTCCCTAGAGTGAGGGAACTTTGGTGGTAGGTTGTGCAAGAACTATACTAGTTGTTCCTGCTGCTGGAACCTAGTAGGAGTCCACGTCTCCTTCAACCATTTCATAATGGGGTCGACCACTAGTTCAATGAGCAGCCTGGCATACGGCAAGGAGGCAAACCCGTCATTCAAGAGTATGTACTTGAGCTTGCTCACCGACTCCATCTTCCTGTTCGGCTACTCTAGCAGATCATACCATGTCAACTGCTTGAACGTCTCCTGCATGATAGGGACCAACATCTTGCACACTGTGTCTGGTAGGGACATCTCCTTGTAATAGAAGGGATACTCAGTCAGCAACTTCGTGAACTCACTGATAACCTATCCAAGATGACCTCGGTGTGGCTCTCCTACGGGCTTGGGGGTTGCATGACCTCATCATCAAGAGGACTCAAATTGCATGTGCCCTCATCATCAGACGAGGTTGAATCATTGGAGGGATTATTAGCTGTAGGGATGATTGTTGGTATTTCTTAACGCATACAGAAATAATTCACAAGCACATGAAATTACCATTGTAGCATTTCACCCAGAAGTATTTAGGGTATCGTATTTCCACAAGGAATGGCTATGTAAAAGTCTCTTAGCTAGTTCACCTAATGATAACAAGAAGAAGGATAGCTCGGGTACTAAGGTTTTCTAGGGAAAGACATTCTAAGTTAAGATAGCTTTGCCACTATAGACTTGCTTCGGGCACCACATAACACTTGGTGTACCAAGCATTGCCGGCCTATGGCTCTACGCCATACCCGGACATGGGGGATTATGAGGGACGGATAGGACTATTCCCACCTACCGCCTACCTCTCAACCATAGGGTACAAGGCAAACGAAGGTAGTCTCTAGCCTAGACACCACGTCTACGCTATCGACTACTACTCTAGCATCGATCAGGGTTATCCATCTTTATCAGGTCCCTTTACTAGAGTATCCGCCACGAGGATGGATGACGAACCCACATGTAAATAATGAACAAGACTAACTTAAAGTAGAACTCACCACTGAAGATAAACACAAACCTTATACTCCAAGTAGTATTCATAACGTAGAGGCACAAGTGTAAAAGAGCCGACGATTCTCGACATTCCTTCCGCTAAGCTGTACAAATGGCCCCGAGTACACTAGTGGAGGTAGCCGACAACTCTGGTACTTCTCCACGCTTACTCTCCCACTCCCTATACTAGAACTAGCTAGAAGCTAAGATAGAAGTGTGGCTCTTCTTCTCTTCTTGCTACATTGTGCTCTCTTGTGTTGTGTTTCTTCCTTGATGAATGATGAATTGAGGGGAGGGAGCCTCCTTTTATAGGTGGGGAGGAGGGAATGTTCATGGAATATGCTTGATCCCCACATGGAAAGCACCAAACCGACCTCCATGTATGTTGAACTTGGACAACACCTGAGCACCGACGTTGGGCATGGTGGTAAGTGTCAACCGACCGAAGTTGGGGCCAAACGGGCCAGGTGGGGGTGTGGCCGCACCATGGCTGAGCCTGAATGCACCCATCTTCGGTGGGTCGCCTCTTGTGAGCATTGTGACTTGGCCCATGGTGGTTTTGCGTGAGGTTGAGGTGATTTGCTTCGGTTATGGGCTTGTTCTTCTCATCTTTGGGCCCTAGTTCTGCATAGTAGCAGGCCTTTTCTTCTTGGGTTGTGTAGGATGACATTTACACTTTGTTTCTTTGCGCATTCCTAGTCTTTTATATGCATTTCCAAGTATGTGTCCTGTAAATGATCAACTCACCAAAACTCATGTAATTCGTTAGTATAAACCCTATTTACTAAGTTTTGGTGTTTGTTTGTATGGATTTTATGTAAAGTTGGTGGGTGAAAATATGAGTTAAGGACCACCAACAAGCTCCCCCACACTTAGTCCTTTGCTCGCCCTCGAGTAAAGTTCTATGGACTAAGCTAGTTCATCTCCTTGATTTGAAATCTGCATACAAGTTATTCCAAACCTCACATGGACCTGTGAACATTCGGAGTGTCTATCATAAAATCTTGAGTGATTGGATAATGGAACAGTACGGATTCAAATCTTCCTACTCTACTTTGCTTGGAAACTTGGGTTTTGTCTGATTTTGAAAATGTAAGTGTTAGCATTGCTCCTCAAAATGATTCACTCGGGTCACTCATATGTGTATAACTAGTTCCTCACTTAGGCAAAAGATGTTGCCTTTGCTTCCTACCTCTAGAAAAAGCTTTGTGGAGCTCAAGGTAGGGTAAAGTGTGGCATACTTACCTTGCACATGTTGCAGTCAAAATCTGGATCTAAGGAGAAATAAGTCATACAATCTCATCAAGAGGTGCAAGTATTTTGTGGTTTTTGTGGAAAGAAATACTCCTTTATTGTTTTTTGATCTTTCTTCACCATAGGTTTCTTTTGTAGAGGTCATGGCAATCTTTTGACTCTTATCTCTTTTTTTCTTTTCTCTCTGGACTTTCTTTGAGTCCATTTTCTTTGGACATCTTTGAGTCCTTTTTATTTTGGACTTTCCTTTGTCCAATTTTTTCCTCTTTTTTTTCATTGCCATGCCTCTCTTTTTTTATGAAACCTTGGTGAAGCGAGATCAAAAATTTTCATGGAGCTTTCTTTTGCGGGTGGATGGATGGAATTTTTGTCCTAACTTCTAGTGTACAAGCTTAGCTTTATTTTGTGGGTGGCATGTACATGCTCTTGAATCATGAAAGCATGAAATGTTTCTTCACAAAGTATGACAACATTTTGACAAAGCTCAGTATAAGAATAAGTAGCATGTGAACAAGGTTTTAAAGGAATTCATCTTTTGGCCTTGGTAGGTATTTAAATATCATTTGAGGAGCATGCTATTTGAGTTTTTAATTTTGTAAATAAATCCCAAGTACTTTT
The DNA here is from genome assembly GCA_904845875.1 of Miscanthus lutarioriparius. NCBI lineage: Eukaryota > Viridiplantae > Streptophyta > Magnoliopsida > Poales > Poaceae > Miscanthus > Miscanthus lutarioriparius. The sequence continues at coordinate 37,360,972 of CAJGYO010000008.1, read as the reverse complement.
GCAAGTGAGCAAGTTTCATTTCCATCATACTATATCTCATATTCCAATCACTTAGATAACATGGGTTCCCTATGATAAGTTGTTCGCAAGTATAGTAATATTGGAAAGGAATAAAAAGTATACAAAAATTTAATCGTAGGATGACATGGAGATGGAGCGTCACTTTTTATTTTGCATTTTTGAATTTATTGAGTTTATTTTTAGTGATTAGAATTATGCTTGTTTTAAGCTCAAAATTATAGGGAGTTGAGGGTAGTGTTGCACAAACCATCGCTTGTAGAGGAAGGAGTTTAAGGGATTTAGATTTGGTTAGGCTAAACCAGAAGTTCAGCTAACCCACTCTGGAGCCATTTTGTCCTGTACTTCCTGCACGGTGGATCTTTCAAGGTTGTGCAATGTGTTGGTGGTAGATCTCAAAAGTGTGTTCTTATGCATGAGAGATCACCCCACACTTATTTTTGTACTTATTTTATTTAATAAAGAAAAACAAAAAAAACAAAACAAACAAGGGCTCTTCCAGTTTAAACACTGGGAGCCTAAACTTTATTATTATAATTATTATTGCATTTATTATTATGAGTTGTTTATTTATTTTTTATATTATATTATATTATATTATATTTTATTTGTTCACCTAACTTTTATCTTTTAGCAACACTCAAGCAAGGCTTATGGTAAAGATGCAATAAATCCTGGCCTTGGTTTATCTCCAACATAATTACTTCCATTGTTTATGACAGTAGTACTCCAAAGTTCATTCAATCAAGGTTAAACACCATGTCTAATTTTGATTAAAGAAGGCCATATTAACCTAAGCACTATGCTTTATTTAAAAGGCCTATAGATGTACTATATATGTACCGTATACGAGTACACCCAAACCAGAGCATATGACATAAACACGGGAAGTATGACTTCATATGAGCAAGTGATACAGAGATAAATTTGAGTAAAGAAGTTGGTGAACACTACCTTTGCATTCCTAAGTATACGTACCGGCAGTGTATGTGGATGAAAAATGTGAGATTGCTGCAGCAGTGCCTTGATAGCGTATGGTCCATCTCAGGTGAGCAAAAAGGCTAGGCCACACACACGGTTAGTGTGTAGGGACCATGGGCCTTGGTGGTGGCAGCAAAGGTTTAGAAGAGGAGAATCCTTCTTGCACCGTAGCTATGCAATGCTTGGTGGTAGATGAAAAAATGGACCAAAGCTTGCATGTGCGTGAAAGCAATACGGGATGGAGTTAGGTGACTCATTAGTGTTTATGGTGGTTAGTAGGGCTAACCTAGTCCTTCTCTCTCTCTCTCTTTTTTTTTTTGGCTTTATTTCTCTTTTTTCATCTCCTTTATCATATATTATTTTCTCTCTCTCTTTTTCTTTCTTTTTTCATATATTTTTTAGCCCCCCTTTTTTTACCAAGGCAGAGCTGACATCATTTTTTTAACCAAGATAGCCTTTGGTGTGTATGGAACTTGTGGTGAGACTCTCACCATTCTCCCCCACACTTGGACTTTTGTGTAAAAGTCTAGTGTGCCATGTCGAGGTCTCTTTTTCAAGTGTATTCCATCACCAACTATTATCAAGGTATATAATTGATGCAGCTCCCATGATTTCAAGCCCTGTATGTCCCCTATTCTTCACGATCTTGACCTGAAATGGTTAGCGACCAAGAATACCCGAAGGTGCATACTAACTTGAAAACATGTTCTTGCTTTTATTGATAAGAAAAGTTTGTTGTTTTTTATGATAATCCAGAGTATCTCCCGGCAGTACTTAGATTATGGTCATAAGCTTGACCGCCAAAGCCAGGACAGAGTTCATAGCTAGAAGTTGTGATTAGCTTCGATGGTGGTGGCTCTAAGAACTCATCCTAAGGAGCAGATATATTTTTTTAATGGAAGGGGTTCATGGTGAAAAAGGATGAAAGGAATAACCTTTTTCCTTTTTGAAAAGGAAGATAAAACACAAGGGTACATGGGTGGACAAGGTTCAGAGATATTACAACAACCCTTCTCCGGCAACGGTGCCAGAAATGCTTATTGGTATTTCTTAACGCATATAGAAATAATATGCAAGCGCATGGAATTACCGTTGTAGCATTTCACCGGAAGTATTCAGGGTATCGTATTTCCACGAGGAACAGATGTGTAAAAGTCTCTTAGCTAGTTCACCTAATGATAACAAGAAGAAGGATAGCTCGGGTAGTGAGGTTTTCTTAGGATAGAGATTCTAAGTTAAGATAGCTTTGCCACTATAGACTTGCTTCGGGCACCGGATAACACTTGGTGTGCTAAGCATTGCCGGCCTATGGCTCTATGTCATACCTAGACATGGGGGATTATGAGGGACAGACAGGGCTATCACCATGTGCCGCCTACCCCTAAACCATAGGTTATGAGGCAAATGAAGGTAGCCTCTAGTCTAGACACCACGTCTATGCTATCGACTACTACTCTAGCATCGATTAGTGTTATCCATCTTTATTAGGGCCCTTTACTAGATTATCCACCACAGGGATGGATGATAAACCTACAAATAAATAATGAACAAGACTAACTTAAAGTAGAACTCACCACTGAAGATAAACACGAACCTTATACTCTAAGTAGTATTCAGAACATAGAGGTAGAAGTGTAAGAGCCGATGATTCCCGGCATTCCTTCCACTAAGTGTACAAGTGGCCTCGAGTACACTAGTGGAGGTAGGCGACAACTCCGATACTTCTCCACTCTTACCGTCTCACTCCCTATACCTAGAACTAGCTAGAAGCTAATATAGGAGTATGGCTCTTCTTCTCATCTTGCTACATTATGCTCTCTTGTGTTGTGTTTCTTCCTTGGTGAATGATGAATTGAGAAGAGGGAGCCTCCTTTTATAGGTGGGGAGGAGGGAATGTTCATGGAATATGCTTGATCCCCACATGGAAAGCACCAAACCGACCTCCATGTATGTTGAACTTGGACAACACCTCAACACCAACGTTGGGCATGGCGGTAAGTGTCAACCGACCAAAGTTGGGGCCAAAAGGGCTAGGTGGGGGTGCGGCCAGCCGCACCATGGCTGAGCCCAAATGCACCCATCTTTGGTGGGTGGCCTCTTGTGAGCATTATGACTTGGCCCATGGTGGTTTTGCATAAGGTTGAGGTGATTTGCTTTAGTTATGGGCTTGTTCTTCTCATCTTTGGGCCCCTGGTTCTGCATAGTAGCAGGCCTTCTCTTCTTGGGTTACGTAGGATGGCATTTATGCTTTGTTTCTTTGTGCATTCCTAGTCTTTTATATGCATTTCTAGGTATGTGTCCTATAAATGATCAACTCACCAAAACTCATGGAATTCATTAGTATAAACCCTATTTACTAAGTTTTGGTCTTTGTTTGTATGGATTTTATGTAAAGTTGGTGGGTGAAAATATGAGTTAAGGACCGCCAACAATGATGTAGGAGGCACCGGTGCAGTCAGTGCTAAGACCCGAGTACCTATGGTGCAGTAGCACCTGGATGAGGTTTGCGTCCCCTTGGTGGTGCATTCCGAGGCCGTGGCCAGCACTATAGCCCATGCGTTCCATTATCCGGTGAACCGCTAAGTTGTTCACAGCGGTCGCCGTCGATGCCATTGGATAGGGCGACGCTCGATGCACGTCCCACGGAGCAGAATGGCCAGACCATGATGCTAGGCCCCTAAAGACAAACGGCACGGGTCGCCTGTATTCAACAACAACAATGGGCATGGCATCCTCATCGACAACCGTGGCGTCATCAGCATCGACAACAACGGCGCCACCAGCATCGGCAACCGCTGTGCCATCAACATCGACAACCGTCATGCCACCAGCATTGGCAACCACTATGCCATCAGCATCGGCAACCGCGGCGCCAGTGACAGTGCTAGTGTTGTGCTCTGCTGGTGCTGTATGCTGGATGTTGCCGTCGGTGGGCTCGTCGGAAGCCATGGGAAGCAGCGACAGTAGTGTGGATGGTTGTCACAACATAGTGGGAGGCAAAAGAAGTTGTTCACTACTAACTTTTTCACTTAAGTATGGGAATGTGTGGTGGCAATTCCGAACATTTGATGGAGGATGATCAGTAAATGCTGCATCAATGCGGTTGAATTGAGATTAGGCCACGTCTGTCGCATCGCCATGGGCATCGCAACCATCAAAGTTTGCCCTTTCTGATCGGAGGACGTGGGTGTATATATGTTAAGATTTTTGGGACCCTAAGACAGTCCGACCCTAAGAAATATAGACGCTTTGGATCACTATGAGTCGATGAACAATGAAATACAGTGCTAGCAACTATCTGGGGCTACCCAACTAGTCCATAGAACCCAACTATCAAGGGCTAACAACTAGTTCTAGTCTATAGAACCCAACAATTAGTTCGCTTTTTTGGACATGGCTAACTAGTCATAGTCCATCCAAATAGGGCCTAAGACAGTCCGATACTAGGAAATCTTGACAGGCCGGATAATAGTTTTGATGAAACAACAAAATACAGATCGTGTCAACTCTTGTGCCGAGTTCACCGCAACCATCCATCATTCATGTAACACCCTAGGTGTTTGGCTTCCACATTTGCACTGCATTTCATGAACATGAGCATCATGCATCCATTCGTGAACCTATATCACATGAAACATGATTTCAAAACATTGCAACATGTTGTATATTTCATGTGTGTTGTTTCTTTTATGAAATGTGAAGTGTGCAACACTCAAGTGCAACATGTATAACTCACTTTAGTGAAACATGGTTAGTAGTACTATGCAACACACTCATGAAACATGTGAAACATGACTATGAAACAAGTGTAACATTTCCTGTGTTTTTCATTATTTCAGTACATACCATGCTTGATTCTTGTGTGACCAATGTGTGGTGTGGCTAATTATTCTCCTAAGAACCTTAGTTATACTTAGAATGTCATTAGGAACAATGTTCTTGTTGATCATTTTGCCTAATTAGGTTTCCAAGTCATGGTTTGACCAATTTGGACCTCTAGAGCTCCTGCGTTTGACTGTTTAAAAAGTGTAGCTTAGGATGTTTGCATGTCTGAGCAACCTAAAGCAAAGTTGTAGAAAATTTTATAAGGAACAAACTTTGTTTAGAAGTCGATTCATGAAAATGTGCACAACATGCTCAAAAAGGGCCCACAAGTCAGCTTTGAAGGCTGATTCAACACTTGAAATTATTTCTAAGTCCTAAAATGCAATTTCAGTTTGATTGAGCCAACTTTGGCTTGATATAACTCGTGATCCATTGAGAGTTAGTTGTTGATTTATAAATCAAAGTTGTAGCCCTACTATAGCTCTACAACTTTCATGTTCATTGTTTCCTCTAACACATCACGGTTTAGGAGCTAATCGGTGTTAAAATTCGCCTGTCAGTCGGTTCTTTTGAGCACTGAAACGAAAAGTTCAGACAGCTACAGTGATCACCATTTCAGAAAACATCCAACGCGTGGGTGACACCCGTCGCCGGCCGTCTGACCGCACGGCCATGCGCCGCGGACGCCCTGGCGCTACTGGCCACGATGTGCACACCGCCGCGCGCCTGCCCGACCTGCTCGTCACTCCAATTTTCATTTCTTCGCCTCCACTGTGCGCAGCAAGCGAGCTCAGCCGCTCCGCCATCGTTGCCGAGCTTCACCGTCGCCGAGCTCATGCCCTGCTGCAAAAAAGCGCACTACACCTTCATCGTAGCTCCGTCGTGTTCGCCTCTACGTCCTCCACCTCTTAGCCAAGCCATTCGAGCTTAGGTAAGGTCGCTGTGACCATTCCAGCCACCGCCGCCATGGCCGCGCCGGTGACCTCACCGTGGTCACCCACCACCGAGACCTCCTCATCCTCCTATCTTGGCTTGGACAGTTCTGTAGTGACCTTGTGGAGCTCATACCAAGCTCGGATGAGGCAGCAAGGGCTCGCCGTCGTTAGTACGTCTCACCGGAGCTCTGCAGTGCCGCCATCACCGGCGACAAGCCACCTCCGCTAGGTCTTATGCCGTGACACTTGCACAAATCGTTTCCCCTCGTCACAGAGAGCACGTAGGTAGCCTTGGTGTCGCCGGAGTCCTCACCGTCGGCGAGCTAGACCACCGCCGCGCCATCGAACGCTGCCGTCCCCTGTTTTCTTTCGCTGACAGGTGGGGTCGTCTGACCCGAGGGCCCCGCTCGTCAGTGACCGTTGAGTAGAAGATAGTTCAAAAATTCCAATTTTTAGTGCTGTTTTGTAAATTTTGTAAATCCAAATTGGTAGATCCAAATTTAGTAATTCCAAATTTGTTAGTATCATGGTGAAGTCTAGTATTTAGTAAAAATATGACATGAACACTTGTAGTGGAAAATTTGGATGAATTAAATTGAAACTTGAAATGTGTTTTTGAATGCATGCAAACTTGTTTAAATCATATCTTGAGTTTCTGTGATCCAAAAATTGTGAAATTTTGTGGGTAAGCTAGTATTGCTTAGTAGAAGCTCTGGTTAAAATTTGAGAGTCATTGGATGTGTAGTTTTTGAGTTATAGTTTTTCCTTTTATCATTTATGGATACTTGTGTCAATTTTTGTAAATTATCTAGGAATCCTATGGCCATGAAACTTGGTAGGTAGTATATTAATACCTTAAGGATGCTAGGAAAAATATGAAATCTATTGCTTGACACTTTTCACTAAGGTTTCCTAATTATGCCATTTTAAGCCATTCTTCCTTACCATTTTTGTGTAGGTGGTTATACTTACTCAAATAATGTGAAATTTTTATGGTAGTCTACTTAGGGCATGTAGTGTCTACTGTAATTTTTGTAGATTTAATGGTATAGTTTTCATATATGTTTACTATTTCCTCTAATTAATTAAATAAATTAAGAAAGGTATTAAAAGAAATGTTTTGGGGATGAACACCCTACTTTCTGGTGTTCTTGTGATATGTGTGATATGTCAGTAAGGTTGGTTTTGTCCAATCATGTGTTTATATCATAAGTTAATAATTATTCGTTTGCATTATGTCCTTCTGGACAGATCTGGGGACTTTGGAAAGTTCCCCATGATATTTTGATTTACTGTGAATGTGATGAATACAAAAGTTGTAGATAATTTATGTATCTAGCTCCTGTCAAAATTTGAGGGCATTTGTCCTAGTAGTTTAGAAACTACAGCTGTTTAAAGTTAGGTTCCAGTTTTGCTTACTCTCTGCCTTGTGAGGACAGAGTTCTGTTGATTTATGAATTCGACTTGGTAAAATGTTGAATCATGCTTGGAGGTCTAAAAATGAATTGTAGACAATTTCATAAGATTTCTAGATTGTCTTGTTGAAAGTCATTTGGATTTATAAATCTCCAGTTATGGCTAGTTTACTGTACCGCTACATAGTCTTCATTTTGCTGAAATACAAATGCTTGAGTGTATGTTGTAGCAATGTTCTCGTTGATTGTTTAGGGGTTAGCCTAACTTGAGAATATGCTTAGGTGCAGGTGCTAGGTCATTAACTGAAGATGAGCAATTATACATTAGGTTGTATAAACTTGGTAAGTAAAGTGATTTGAATAGGGCTTAAGTTGGAATATGCAAACTACAGCGAACATGTGCATTCCCCGAGCATCCCTGACATTCGTTCATGTGCATCCATGATATTTATCTTGCGCATTCATGCAATAGGTGTGCCGGAGGGAGTGACGTTGCTGGAGTTCCAGGGAGCCAACCAGGAGGAGGAACCCGAGGTGCGGGAAGCCGACGAAGCAGTCGCCGTGGAGGAATTGCCCGAGTGCCCTGACCACCAGCCTTCCTCGTTCCTGAAAGGCAAGCCCCGGAGCATATTAAGCCTCCCATGTTTTTACAAATACATTCAGTATCTTTTATTGTTGATGATGCATTAAGTATAGGAATTGGTTGGAACCAATTGCTGCATTATATATCCTTCCTTGTCCAGATATCGCACTAGAATCCTATTTAAGTTCAGGAACGGGTTAAATGCTTAGCCATGCTTAGTGCGGTAGAAGTCAGGTGATTTCCTGTCACCTGCGAGCTTTAGGATGAGGTGGATCACGGTTGGCTATATTTGCTATCATGGAAAAGAACCATGTGAATAATGAATTAAGACCGGGCGGGGTCTTGTGTAGGTTTGAACATAGTGACTCCGTCTGAGTCGTTTAAGGACCGATACGCTGTATGTCCTCATGTCATGTTGAACGTAGCCTAACACTTAGCTAGCCGGATAAGTCGTTCCGACCGCGAAGCCTAGTAGCTCGACTCAGGCCGGGGACGCGAGCAGTGGCGGCATTCTAGAGGTAGTAAGGATGTGCGAAGAGCCATTGGCATAAGTCCAAGGTGGGTTAGAGTCCCGAACAACCTTGGCAGAGTGGTTCTCTGAGAATGTCGATCTGATCGGACTCATGACTCCTGAATCATACCAAAGGTGACTTGTTTGCGACTCCGACGGGGGAAGCAGGGTTTGTGTTTAGGAATACCCCTCCAGCTGGATAGGAATCGATTCGAATCGCCGTCTCTCCTGGATAGTGAGAACTTGACTGAGCAGCGGCAATGTAGATTCAATTAATTTAACGATATGGTTAAATGGATGATGATGATAAGGTTGCCACAATGAATACCTGATATGGTTATTAATGTTTGCACCCTAATAAAATGATTGCTTAGTATAGGTGCTAATATAGATGACATGTTAATGGCTAAAAAGTCACTGCTAGTTCAGGCTAAAAGTTGATCATTAATACTTATGCTTTTCTGCAAAAAGAAAGTGTCAGCCAGATCCACTACATTAAGCTATGCATAATCCTTGGTGTTATTTATTTTGGTTTTCGTTGGGTAAGTCTAGCTGAGTACATTCCCGTACTCAGGGTTTATTCCCTCTTGTTGCAGATGACCTTCTATATCAGGGATTCTGTAAGTATTGTTTCCACCCGGTGGGTGATGAAGACTAGATCATGGGCATGATCTCTGTTCTCTTATCTAAATGCTTTTGCGGGCTGTGATCAGCGAACCAGTATGTGTATTTGAACTCGGGTGTGTAAGTTAAACTATTTGCTTCCGCATGTTTTACAAGACTTGTTTTGTAATAACGATGACTCTGTGATGATGTAATCTATTTGCGAACGTCTGCGAAATGTTGTAACGTACGATATGTTATGTTGAATTACTGTGATCTTGGTTGTTTGCAAGTTGGTTTGAAATCCTTCGAGATTTTCAGTTGACTACCGGGTTTATATGGGCTCAAGTTCGAGAATTTGATCGTTTCGGCGATTGTTTTTGTACTTGTGCTCTTATAAATTGGTCAGTTCTGTGACAATTCATCTTGCGCACCTCCACCATGAGCTTAGCTTCATCATACTCCTACTCCTCCTCCTATTCCTCATCATCACTGCAAGTGGGCTCATGGATCATGCTGAAGAAGCAAGTGTCACCGACGTTGAGATGGTTGCTTGCGCAGAACTCGTCCCACCCGTACTTGAAGGACATGCACACTTTGTTATTCATGCGGGTCCTCTCCAAGGCCATGAACTAGGACTGCCCAGCCATCTGCAGCTCAATGGCTTGCCACTGCTGGTAGCCGTGTGCTACCTCGAAGTCCACTAGCACGTTCTTCGCCTCACACAAAAAAAAGATTGATGAGAAAGACGACACTGGTAACTTGTGACATTGGAACATTCTGTGTCTCACACTAGTGCTCACCAGATACTTCACTTTGAGGTGGTACTTCTTTAGGATCACTGCAAAACTCCTTAGCTCTGTGATGGGCAGGGAGAGCTGACTACCGCTAGCCTCGAAGTTGTGCGGGTACTGCTTGCAGCAGGTGGTAAGGTCAAAGACCTTGACATTAATCTGTGACCGGCCATCATACCGTAATACAAGAGAGAACCCATCTTGGAGGTTGATGGCGTGGGCGAAGTGCTTCCTTCCTCGGTGGACGTACAAGTGACCACCATCGAGGAACACCTCCACCTTCCACCGGGCTAGGCTCTGCTCGCCATCCAGACAAAGCTCAAGTTTTCGATGACCTTCGACAGCCTGAGCCATTGCAGTCGGTAGTTTTTGTGTGCACAATGATCAACATAGCTAGATAGAGGGACAAGTTCATTCCCAAAGGCAAACCCCAATAGATAAGATTCAACACACAAAAAATGGGCACTTACCAATGTTTCTGCACACAATCCAGGAAGAAGGATCTTCATGCACTCCAGGTCACTCTGGCTTGGTCCTGCCATGTGTTCTTGTAGCCCACCGTGCTAACTAGGGAACTTGATAGTCTTGAGGAATCCTTGCTAGTATGTCTCTATTCTCGTTCTCCTCTTGTAGGGGCTTTCTTTTTCTATGTTTTTGGTGTTGTCACAAATGCAAGGAGTGCACACACTATTGGGGCATCAGTGGAGGAGCTAACATGTAGTAAAAACCAGCATCGAGACTAACGCCGTCTCATTGGCGTAAATGCAGGAGACGTGCCCTATTTTCATCAGTGTACGCTTGGTAACATCAATACTCCTACATCTCTAGTTGAACATGCCTTTTGCAGTACGACTGGTTGAGGTTCCCAAGGGAGTGTGACAGCACCTAAGGGGTGAAAAGTCCTATCACCACCGCACTAGGCTTTCAAGTCTCAACCGTGTCATGGTGGTCAATTCACTCCTGTCCAGCTTTCATCCTGCATTCACTTCGCTCTCGGTAACCGCACAAGGTTTCTTTGAGAGGAACAAGTCTCAGCAACCAGAAAGTTCTACCGCCTTATATTTGAACACGTCGAATAGTATTCGTGTCATACACATTTGTGCAAACATTTTCGTTCATAAAGGAACATTTACCATTATCTCGTTGAACATGTGATGGTTCAAGCATTGTAAATCTGATAGGGTCGAACACATCTCACTCTTGTCAGCTGCGCAATGGTTGCTTTGTGCCTCGGTTTGGGGAACCATACACGTATTAGTAGTAGTAGTAGTCATGAGTCGCTCTGATCATGCTCAAAATGAGTGGTTCTGATCCGTCGTGAACCCAACTCGTCTTATTTGCATGTGTCTGATAAAAATTGTTGAATTTGCAACAGCTATGTAGTGAGTTCATCTGAACAAGTCTCAGCTTGATCTAATGCACAACGGAGGAGGCATAGATGTTGCATTTTTACTACACACGCTAGAAAGCCCACCGCTGTCCATTTGATTTGTCGTCGGATAGTAAGTGTACCCATCTCTAGCTAGCTGCTGCATGTCTCTACAAAACCAACCAAGAGAAATTGCTTATGAAAGCAACTCCTCTTCACTCATCAGTCTGCCTCTCGACTATTGTGACTACTTGGATAGGAGTGAAAAGACCTATCACCACTAAACTAGGCTTTCATGTCTCAACCGTGTCATGGTGGTCAAAATCTCATAAATTTTCTTGATTCACTCCTGTCTAGCTATCATCCTGCATTCACTTCGCTCTCAGCAACCGCGCAAGGTTTCTTTGAGAGGAGCAAGTCTATTAAAAATTGTTAAACTTGCAATAGCCATGCAACGAGGAGTTCATCTGAACAAGTCTCGGCTCGATCTGTAATGCACAACGGAGGAGGCATAGATGTTGTATTTTTACTGCACACGCTAGAAAGTCCACCCTCGACTATTGTGACTGCTTGGATAGGAGTGAAAAGACCTATTGTTGGTATTTATTAACTTGTCACTTAATTAGTAGCCACCTATTATAAACCTATATTTCCTAACATTACTTTACTAGGTTGTCATTCCTAGTGATGATGCCAAAGATGCTTGTTGGTACTACATAGCATTACTACTAGAATAATACTATGTAGTTCTTTATTAATTTATGTGACTAGGAGGAATATATAAATATATGAATGAAAAGGATTTGCAAGAGCACAGATAATTATACCATTGTAGCACTTCACCCAGGAGTATTCTAGGTATCGTTATTTATATTTTTACCACAGGGAAGGTCTAGGATGGACATATATTGATAACTTATACTATTGATGGAGAAGTAAACCATAGCTAATATTCTACTCATAACAAGGGTAAGTCATAGGATAAGATAAATATATGAATGAAAAGGATCTACAAGCGCACCGATAATTATACCATTGTAGCACTTCACCCGGGAGTATTCTAGGTATCGTTATTTATATTTTTACCACAGGGAAGGTCTAGCATGGACATGTATTGATAACTTATACTATTGATGGAGAAGTAAACCATAACCAATATTCTACTCATAACAGGGGTAAATTATAGGATAAGATATATATATATATATATATATATATATATGATAAGTATTGATCATCAATAATGATAAATCACTCAGAGTACTCCTTTCTAGGGCATTAGCATGGTCAGGTAGAATATTAGATGAATAATTCCTAAGTCATTCTTAATTACAAGTCCAAGCATACATTGATAAGTGTAATTACACCTAGTAGTCAAGGTTAAGATTATCTTTATATCTACACATAAGGGATATTACTAAGAAAGATTAAGAACAGAGCTTGTTTTTCCTTCATAACCGGACCCTACTTGCACCTATATTCAGAGAGTGGACTACAAAGGACTCAATAGGAGTGTCACATCCGCGATCTACCACATTACCTAGAATATAGGGTGTATCCACAGGTAAACAACATATAAGCACCACGCTTACACAATGTCGACCACCCATCCCGTATACTTTAGAGTGAGCGCTATACAAACTTATGCATAAACATAATGATAAACTAGCTATACTAAGTATATAATCAAAGTACACATTGAACATTATAACAAAAAATATGAATAAGATGAATACTAATATTATCATAACAATTGTAACTAGTATACAAAAATAATGGAGGTATAAAAGAGAGAGGGTACAAAAATTATACCAAACCACACTCTTGACAAGATCGGGAGTCCAAGCGAAGCCTGCTTGCCTCCCTCTAGACCTAGCCTAACTAGCTATGTCCTAGAATATGGTGGAGCTCTGAGAATGATTAGGGTTTCTGTATTCTCAAATGACTTATGCCTCGTGGGGGTGGTAGGGGCTGGTATATATAGGCTGGAGCATCCATCGTGAGCCCTTAGATCAAATCGACTTAAAGGACGGTGTAGATACAACCTAGAAGGCGGTGGAGAACCAACATTGCAATGCAGAGGCTAATGGTGGGCTCCAGGGGCTGGGCGGCCTGTAGCTGGGGATGGCTAGCCCCACCTGGCAGCCACTCGCCCTCCGTCGTGGTGTGGTGTCCTCTAGTGTCTTCTTGAGTCTTTTGGTGTCCGTTTTGTTGAGGATAAGCAAGATTAATTCTAACATCTAGGTCCACCATGATAGTTTTCTGGATAAACCCTACAGAAATCACAGATTCACTAAAACTCATAGAATTTGTTAGTTTAAATCCCTAGACCTTTGTTGTAACAGAACCGACCAAGTCATAAGAACGTAAGTACAAAAACAATCACCGAAGCGATCAAATTCCTATACTTAAGCTCCCATAATCCTGGTAGTCCGGAAATCACGAAGGATTTCAACCAACTCTCGACATACAAACCAAGATCGTAGTGATTCAACACAACACATCATCCATTACAATATTTCATAAGTAGCATTCGGATTACATCCATCAGAGTTCAAATAAAATATTACAAACCAAGTTCAAATGCGCGGAAGCAACATAGTTTAGTACATAACTTCATAGTTTCAAATACATTACCAGATCTGAGTCATGTCCCACAAAAGCATTATAAGGTACGAGAACTAGTAGAGACCGCGCCCAACAGCCTAGTCTTCATCCCTAGCTGGGAGAAGGCAGTACTTGCAGCAACCAAAGAAGAACTGGTCATCTGCAACAGGTGGGAGATAAACCCTGAGTACGAGAAGGTACTCAGCTAGACTTACCTACCAAAAACTAGAAATAAAAGACACCAAGGATCATGCAAGGCTTTTCAGGTGGGCTAGCTTGACACCGTTGCATAAAGAGCTTATGATTATAGTAACCAATTTAAACTTAGCATCAAGCTTATCATCATTTACCTGTCCACTAGATTAGCACCTGTACTAGAGCACTCACTTATTAGGAGCAAACAATATTAACCACAGCAGGTATAATAAGGCTGTCATCATCATATCATCATTTCTGAACCATTATGTTACTTAGTGCATCTACATTGGAGATAAGCCCATCAAGTTCTCACTAACCGGGAGAGACGGCGATTCGAATCAAATTACAACTCAGCTGAGGGGGTATTCCTAACTCTCACCCTGGCATACTTTGCAAGGGTAGCCGTGGGTCACCTTTGGAACAACTCAGGAACCAAATTCGTGGGTTCGATCAGCGCCAGCACTCTCAGGGATTACCCTTCTGCCAGGACGATTAGGACTTTTAAATCACCTGCCCTTGGACTCACGCCTACGGCTCCCTTCCGAGGCGCACTTTATACTTATCGACTCCCGGCCTGAGGTGAGCTACTCGGCTTCGTGGTCGGTCTCCAGACCCGGCCAACTAAGAGAGAGGCATGCGTTCAACATGAATAGGAAAGGCTCCAAGATTCAATCCTTAATCGACACAGACGGAGTCACTGCAAACCGGCAAGCCTCCGCCCGGTCTTCATTTCAAATTAAGACTGGTTCTTTTCCACGATAGCAAATATAGCCAACCGTGCCACATGTATATTCCTATATCTCGCAGGTGACAGGAAATCACCCGACTTCTACCGCGTTTAAGCAGGGCTAAGCTATACACGAGCCTGAGCTACATAGGATTTAGGGTATCAATATATATATGTAACAATAATACTGTAACTGCATTTCAAAAATTAGGAGGCTTAATATGCTCCGGGGCTTGCCTTTCACAAAGTTGCACGGACGGTGATCCAGGCACTCAACGGTGACCTCGTCTGGCACTTCTTCTGAAGGCTGCACCTCCTGAACCTCCGGTGTCGACAGCTGCTGCTCACTCGGTTCCTCGAATTCCAGCAGGGTCACTCCTTCCGGTACACCTATTGCATGCCGATGCACGAGATAAATATCATGGATGCATAAGGAATGACATGATGCTCATGATGAATGAATCACAGTAAGTGTTTGACGAAAACATTACTGGACACTCATTTACTGATTAAGAATAGCTCTATTCAAATCACTTTAAAACAGGTATCTAATTTAACTTGAAGAACAAGATCAACTTACCTAACTTGCATAACCTAAGATAAAGATGCTCATCTTCAGTTAAAGGCCTAACACCTAGGAACATTACCACAAACTTAGAAATAGCAAAGGCATACATAAATCAACATTTAAAGCTTCATATGCACACAAATAGTCCCTTAATTCAATCACAACCAGAGTTCTACAAATCCAAATGACTTGCAAGAGGACATTCTGGAAAGCTTATGAAATTCTCTACAATTCATTTGTAAACATCAAAGCATGATTCTTATGTTAACCAAATCGAATTCCAGTAAACTTAGAATCTGTCCAGAAATGACAGGGTTACTAACTTAATTATTTAATGATTGTGCAAAAGCATAATTTGATCAAACCAAGTTTACCAACTTGTTTTTCATACCTAAGAAACATCAGAAAGTATAGTGTCAACTTCTAAATAATTTATTTAATATCCTTTTCCAATTTATTTAGTTAATTAGGTGATTTAAGCAATATATAGTAAAACTATTCATAAAAATCTACAAACATTACAGTAGCTATCTCATGCTGCACATAGACTACCATAAAAATTTCAAGGCCATTGGACAAGCAGAACTTGCTGTATCCAAAATAACAGATGACATATCTATTTCTAGCATAATTAGGAAACCTTATTAAAAAGTGTCAAGCAATAGATTTCCCATTTTTCCTAGCATCATTCTAGCATAAGAATAGCACTCATCAAATTTTACCTTCACTGGATCTATAGAAAAATTATGAAAATTCACACAAGATCCACCCATTAATAAAAGGAAATTCTATAACTTAAAAACTACACATGCACTAGCTCTGAAATTTTAACCAGAGCTTCTAATAAGCAATAATAGACTACCCACAAAATTTCATAATTTTTGGACAACAGAAACTCAAGATAAAATTCAAACAAGTTTGCATGCATCTAAAAACACATTTCAAAGTCCTATTTAATTCATTCAAAATTTCTAAAACATGTGCTCATATAATATTTTTATTAAATACTAGACATGACCAGGAACTCAACAAAATTGGAACCATAACATTTGGATCTACCAAACTTGAGTTATCAAATTTACAAAACTGGATTCAAAACTGAAGAAAATGAACTAGCTTCTTTCTTTACTGTCACTGATACACGGGACCCACCGAACAGAAGGGCCCACATGTCATTGACACAAAAACAGAGCACGGCGAGGGTCGACGGTGAGATGGCGATAGCTCGCCGACGGTGAAGCTGCCGGCAAAACTAACCCCACCTTGGTGTTCACCACACCATCCCGCATCGATAGAGGTTCATGGTTAGGGTAGAGGTGCACTGGAAATGGTTCATCGCCGGCCATGGCGGCTCGGTGGCGCAACACGACGGTGCGCCGGCCGGCTCCGGCCACGGCTGGCCCAGGCGAACGGTTCTACGGCACCATGGAGCTCAGGCGACAGTACTAGTGCTAAGATAGGGTTAGGGGGTGTGCTCGGGAAGCCTAGCCACGGAGAGGCCCGTGCGACGGCAGAGTTTACTCTGGCAAGGCTCACCCGCCGGCGACCTCCGGGCGGTAGCGGTTAGATGGGGTAGGATTAGAGACACTACGAGGCGCGCGGAAGACAATGCAGAGCAAAGGGGGCACGGAGGAGCGCTGATCAGCTCGGGCCACGGCGAGCTCGCGCTCCAGTGAGGCGCCGGACATGGCGGCGTCACAGAATCGGCCATAGGACTCTCACCTAGCCACGGACACAACTGTGGAGAGCTCGAGCGAGTAGAGCAGTGTGGGACGCTCCTATGTGCGCGAGCAATTTCTCCGGGGCGGACCGGCGGAGGGGCTGCGCGATGGCTACGCTCTCAGCAGCAATGGTGCGGCGGCGGCTGCTTTCAGTGGCTCCAGCACGCGCGGGAGGGGAAATAGAGAGCACGGTCGAGCGGGAGGGCAGGCGGGCGCGGCCTTCAAGCGGGCGCCAGTGGGCAGCGGCATTAGGCTGGCCATGGCGCGTGGCCTGCGCGCTCAGCCGACCGTCGACGCGCGGCGAACACGCGTTGGGCATTTTCTGAAAACGGTAGCACTGTAGCTTTGATTCAGTGAAAACGATCAGCCTGACAGCCAAGATTGACAGCGTTGGATCTCTTAAACCGTGGCGATCTAGGTTAAGTTGTAGTTAACAAAGTTGGAGACCTACGTGAGTACTACAAGTTTGCTAATTGGAGCTCGAGCTAGTTTGGCTTGGTTAGTGAGATACAGTGCTCCAAACATCAGCTCATGAAACTGAAATCTGCTTTGTGACTTAGAAAATTTTCAAATGTTGAATCCACCATCAATGCTGACTTGTGGGTCCTTTTTGAACATGTTCTAGCCATTTTCATGAGATGGTCATATTGAGACTTTTGTTCCTTGATAAATTTGCTACAACTTTTGTAAAGAGTGCACAGCCATGCAAAGTTTCTAAGTTGGAATTTTTAAACAGTTAAACAATGACACTCCAAGGGTCAATTCAAGTCAAACTTGCACTTGAGGGCATTTTGGTCATTTTGATCTACATGAACAATGTCCCAACAAGTAACCTAAGTATAGTTAAGGTGTAATAGACCATGATCAACCAGTTTACAAAATTGTTATACCACTTCTAATGATCACATGTGATAAAGAAAGTAAAACAAGCAATTCATTCATATGTTTCAATTCCATGTTTCACATGTTTCAGGACCTTGTGGTTATTTTATACTTGTCATACTACTACCATGTTGCCATGCTTCAAAGTATGAGAGTTTCATGTTATATTCACATGTTGCACTACTACCACTCTAAGCAATCAAGCATGAAACACATACAATTTGAAATGTTGCATATGTATGTTTCAATGATAATGGCATGATGACATAGATAATGCACATGTTTATGAAATGACATGCAATTTAGTGGAAGCCTAAACACCTAGGGTGTTACAGCTGGTGATTGCTTTCATACCCTTATTCATGTTTTATTTATGGTTTATAATGGTTGTTAACTCCATCAACAAACTCTCCCAATCTTAACCTTTGCTAGTCCCTTAGCAAAGGTAAACTTAGTAAATGGATCAGGATTGGAATAAACATGTTTAGGCTTCCACTATGTCTCCTCCGGATTGGAATAAACCGATCTGACTTTCAAACTTACCCATATAACCATCAACCATGGGGCTTCTTAGCCTTCATTTGGGTCTTGAGTAATTGAAAGACAGAATGGTCAAGTCAAGCACTATGTCTCAAGTTCTTTGCTCAACCATTATTCTGGAGGTTTTTATAGATTTTTAAAATAAAACTCAGAGCATCCTTTGTATGACACTCTCAAGTCTCTCAATATATGTGGTATTTGTAGATTCTCACCAAGGCAAAAGTGATGTTATGCCTTTCTCATCCTACAACTAAGGCTTATGTAGAGCTCATAGGAGTGGAAAAAGCATGAAAGAGCATACTTGCAATACATATATTGTTAAGTCAAACCTCGGATCCAAAGAGAGTTGAGTCATATAATCAAATCAAGATGTGCATGTGTGTGGATGTATGGTGGATATATTTTGTGGCTAACCTAATTCTACTATGCTCCTTGAAAACATATCTCTCTTTTGAAACTTGAAAACAACTTTGCAAGAAAACATGGGCTATCTCCATTTTTTCTCATCTTTCTTTTTTTATGAATAACTTTTGCATAGCCACATGCTTCTTTTCTGCAATAGAACTTTTGAGAGATAGCAACAAGAACTTTGGAGCATTTATTTGGTGCATATTCTATCAAGAATATTTTTTGGTGTTTACTCCTAGTGTAGGAGTAAAACATTTTTTGCGTGGATCTAGATGGAATGGCATGTTGTTACGCCTAGGAGTACTGCATATTTGGGTGGTGTGTACATGATCTTTATTTTAAGAGCATGCCAAACTTCTCATAAGGGTCAACAAAGCTTGACTAAACTCAATGCAATGCAAGCAGCATATATGAGTGGAAATTTTCCTAATCTAAATATCATATATGGCTCTGGTAGGAATTCAAGCTTTGTCATACAAGAGCTCATCATGTAGGATTTTTATGTTTTTCAAAAGATAAATCTCTAGAACTTTAGTGTCACTTGGAACAAGATAAACAGCAGCTCAGACTTTCTCATATCATATCCATCCATTACCTAGACTTAGATCAAGCATATGCTACCCACGAGTTTCAAGTTCAGAGTAAATTCTTATCTCAAAACAGTCGTATCCAAAACTCGGGAGAATTCAAGGCTGAAAACTAGGTACTTGAAAGGAATTATGATAGAGCAACTATTTATCATTTCCATTGCAAGAGATTATTCTCAGAGTCCTTTTATTTAGCTCTTAAAAATCAAACTTAAAGAAAACTTAACACACCTTTTATTTTGTTTTCAAAATTTAAGATCACACCTTAATATATATAAAACTAGCTAAGATAAACTTTTACTTTGCTTTTAGTTTGTTACGCATCTTTTTATTTCTTTAGCAAATATGAAGCAAACTTAAAAATAGTAAAACCAAAAGGGAAAGAAATACTTAGCTAGATACATATGGGATGCTCCTCCCCCAAGCTGAAAGTTGTGGTCTTTCTTAGAGTGAGTCTACCAGCAGAAGTCTTTCTCATCCGTACAAAAGTTGTGTTCCTCATGCAGCAAGTGTAGCGACAGTTTGGGAAAATATACTTCAGATGGATGGCTTTACTATTGATCATCCTGCAAAATACTCCAACAAGAACACCAAAACTCATGGCACAGATTAGGATAAGGGGTTAGCGGTCAGCCATTCAGAGATTTGTTGTCCTTGGGGGTTTAGACAGAGTTCCTAATTGGCAAAGTTCTAGCAGGATGTCTATTTAATATTTTTTGGATTTTCTTATTTATAGAAAGAAAATATGCATGCATGATATATATTATTATTTGTTTTATGCCACCACAGTGAATACCCCCTTGGGCTTTTACACACCGAATTTTTTTTCACATGGGGCTTAGGCTTTATGATGTAATGTAGTCATGAAACTTTTTGTCTTCCTTTTCTAAATGCAATGCTAATGCAGAAAAAAATGAATATGCTAAAGTGAAAAGTAATTCATGCAATACTAAAAAGTAAATATGGATAACTACCGATGTTACCTCATAGCCTGAGTTCGGATTTTTAAGTCCTCCGGACAGGATTTGGCTGGAGAAAAGTTCTTCACTCTTCGGGTGCATTATCCGGTCTCAACGATGGAGACCCAGATGGTTGCACATCTTGTGATGGTGTCTCTGATGGTGATGCCACCTTCCTTTTCATACCTGCTTGGTTTGTGGGCTTGACTTGGCGGAGTAGGTTCATCTTTCACAACTTCTTTAGGTTCTTCATCTTCTTTCCATTCATTCTTTGGAGGTTGATTCTTCTGACATTGGGATGATCGACGTCTCCTCCTAGAGCGGGTCTTCTTGGGCTATTTATAAGTGGTATAACTATTGAAATAATAGCGTGCCTTTTCTCTAGGAAATTGGAAGTGGACTTGTCTAGATCCGACGTAAATGATAGCATTGATGGTCTTGAGGAACGGTCTTCCTAGGATGATAGGTGTATCGTCTTCTTCTTCTCCTATGTCCAGAACCATGAAGTCGGCAGGGGCATATTGATCATGTATTCTTACCATGATATCTTTTGCTATTCCTTCTGAAAATCAAATTGATTGGTCTGCCATCTATAATTGCATATATGTAGGGAACAAAGGTTCATCACCAAATAAATATTCATACGTTACCTTGGATATTATATTGACACCTGACCCAATGTCGTAGAAGGTCTTGTGGAATATTCTTTGTCCAATGGTACACTCGATCGTGGGTACACCTGGGTCATCCTTCTTAGCAAGGAATGGTGAAGCGAGGAGATGGTCGTACTCTGGGCAAAGTGTGTTGGTCATGTTAACTGATTCTTCTTGAGGCTGCCTGGCCTTGTTCTTCCTCCTCCTATTGTTCTTCTTCTTGGTCACTGTTGTCTGTTCGGGCAGGTATAGCGTCTGCGGATGTCTAGGAGATTGCAGGATGTGGTTCTTGAAAGAAAACTTCTTCTTCCTATCCTTGATTGTGAAAACAAATCTTTATCACTGTCTACGTATATGATGGCTTTTGCGGTGCTTAGGAAAGGTTGGCCCAAAATAATGGGTGCCCTTACATCTCCACCTGTTTCCAAAACCACAAAGTATACGAGAACATATGATTGACCCACTCAAACAATGGCATCTTCAAGAACTCCCTTGGGGTAACAGAGTGACTGATCTGCAAGCTGTAAACACATGTTTGTGTACAACAAAGTATCTCTATTAATTCGATCATAAATTACCATAGACATGATGTTGACACTTGCTCTAAAATCATAGACAGCTTCTTGAAAATGTGAGGTCCAATGACGATGGGATGACAGGTCTCCCTGGATCGCTCTTCTTTTCTAGCAAGGTATAATCTATCCACCTTCCCATCGATGGTTGTATATAATAATATGTTGCATTGTGAATATCGACAAGATTTGTAGTTTCTAGATCTTCCAGTTGCCCCCGAATCTTACCTTTGTCGAACGGAGAAACAGCAGCCGCTAGCTGAGCTATTTATGATTCTATCATTTTATTAAAGCTATGCTGGTTCTTAATGGTAGAAGCAAAGCTATTCATTCTGTTATTTATGTTCTCTATAATTTTATCACTGGTAGCTACCTTTCTAGATAATTCCTCCATAAGTTTGGATTGGCTAGCAATCAATTCTCTTAAGGGTGGTTGATTGAAATTATTACCTTGAGAATTACCTTGGTAGCTCGGCCTCTGTTGCTAGTTCCATTCTTGATTCAATTGAGGATGATAATAGTTGTTGTTGACAAAGTTCACATCCTCTTGGGTTTTAGGACAGCTGTTCCCTAAATGCCCAGTGTTTCCACATACTTCACATGTCATGCGAGAATTATGAATGTGCATGACTTCTTGCTTTTCATTAGCTCGGTCTTCAAGCTTCTTCATCTACCTCCTTGAGTTGATGCATACCTCCACCTCTCTTGTGGGTCTGAAGACGTTCTTCATTCCAACCTTGGTTTGAGGCCATTTTCTCTACAAGAGTTGTTGTAGCTGGTATGGTGAGTGATAGGAATGCACCTCTAGCAGTAGCATCCATAGTCTCATGGGTACTATTGGTCAACCCATCATAGAAAGTCTGCATGAGTAGCCAATTTTCCATCCCATGATGAGGACATTCTGATATGTAATCTTGAAAACGTTCCCATGCCTCAGGGACAGATTCATCATGTTGCTGCTAAAAACTTGAAATTCTCCCACGCAAAGCATTAGTCTTGCCTGTGGGAAAGAACTTGGCTAGGAAGGTAGTGGAACAGTTATCTCATATAGTGTTTCTATCTTTGTTGGCATAGAACCACTGCTTCGCCTTCTCCAAAAGTGAAAATGGGAAGAGGCGAAGTAGTATGGCATCCTTGATTACTCCTTTAATGGTGAAAGTGCTACAGATCTCCAGAAAGTGTTGGAGATAAGCTCTAGCATCTTTATATGCCTTCCCATAAAACTGGCTAGCTTGTACCATGTTGATTAGAGCTGGCTTAAGCTCAAATATATTGTCTCCAACATTGACTATTGGTCTAGTATGGATGTTGGCGGTGGTTGGAGCAGACAATTAGCGGAGAGTCTTGTCAGCCATGGCTTTAAATTCTGGTGTTAAGCTTTGCCTTATCTGTTTGTCTTCCAACTCTAAAGCTGAAACTTTCTTGAGTTTAGCCTTAGTTCTCTTTAGTAGTGCTTCTGGATCTTCAATGTAGTTTGTCGAAAGGTCAAAACAAGTCATACATTACCCTGCATAAGATATAAAAGTAGACAGAACAAGGGTAATCCTGCTTGAGTAGAGGACAATGGTTATCTTCGATCACATCAATAAGTATAAGTTTATCAATACTTCCTTTGCCTTGCTACCTTCCCCGACAATGGCGCTAGAAATGCTTGTTGGTATTTATTAACTTGTCACATGTTTAGTAGCCACCTATTATAAACCTATATCTCCTAACATTACTTTACTAGGTTGTCATCCCTAGTGATGATGCCAGAGATGCTTGTTGGGACTACATAGCATTACTACTAGAAAAATACTAAGTAGTTCTTTATTAATTTATGTGACTAGGAATAATATATAAATATATGAATGAAAAGGATCTGCAAGCGCAAGATAATTATACCATTGTAGCACTTGACCTGGGAGTATTCTAGGTATCATTATTTATATTTTTACCATAGGGAAGGTCTAGCATGGACATATATTGATAACTTATACTATTGATGGAGAAGTAAACCATAACCAATATTCTACTCATAACAAGGGTAAGTCATAGGATAAGATATATATATGATAAGTATTGGTCATCAATAATGATAAATCACTCAGAGTACTCCTTTATATGGCATTATCATGGTCAAGTAGAATATTAGAGGAATAATTCCTAAGTCATTCTTAATTACAAGTCAAAGCATACATTGATTAGTGCAATTACACCTAGTAGTCATGGCTAAGATTATGTTTATATCTACACATAAGGGATATCACTAAGGAAGATTAAGAACATAGCTTGTTCTTCCTTCGTAATCGGACCCTACTTGCACCAATATTTTGGGAGTGGACTACAAAGGACTCAACGGGAGTGTCACATCCAAGATCTACTACAAGACCTAGAATATAGGATGTATCCATAGGTACACAACGTATAAGCACCACGCTTACACAATGTCAACCACTCACCCCGTGTACTTTAGAGTGAGTGCTATATGAACTTATGCATAAACATAATGATAAACTAGCTATACTAAGTATATAATCAAAGTAGACGTTGAATATTATAACGAAGAATATGAATAAGATGAATACTAATATTAGCATAATAATTTTAACTAGCATATAAAAATATTGGAGGTACAAAAGAGAGGGGGTACAAAGATTATACCAAACCAGGCCCTTGACAAGATCGGGAATCCAAGCGAAGCCTGCTTGCCTCCCTCTAGACCTAGCCTAACTAACTATGCCCTAGAATATGGTGGAGCTCTGAGGATGATTAGGGTTTCTGTCTTCTCAAATGACTTATGCCTCAGCGGGATGATAGGGGCTGGTATATATAGGCCGGAGCGTCCATTGTGAGCCCTTGGATCAAATTGACTTAAAGGACGACATAGATGCAACCTAGGAGGCGGTGGAGAACCGACATTGCGACACGGAGGCTGATAGTGGGCCCTAGGGGCCGGGCAGCATGTAGCTGGGGCCGGGCAGCCCCACCTGGCAGCCACTCGCCCTCCACCACGGTGTGGTGTCCTCTAGTGTCTTCTAGACTCTTCTGGTGTCCGTTTTGTTGAGGATAAGAGCGACTAATTCTGACATCTAGGTCCACCTTGATAGTTTTCTGGATAAATCCTGTAGAAATCATATATTTACTAAAACTCATGGAATTTATTAGTTTAAATCCCTAGACCTTTGTTGGTGATTGCTTTCATACCCTTATTCATGTTTTATTGACGGTTTATAATGGTTGTTAACTACCGTGAATACCTATCACAACTGCACCAGGCTTTCAATTCTCAACCATGTGATGGTGGTCAAAATCTCTTAAATTTTCACTTATGTCCAGCTTTCATCCTACATTCACTTTGCTCTCGTCAACCATACAAGGTTTCTTTGATAGGAGCAAGCCTGGCCTAATGCAGAACAGACGAGCCATAGGTGTTGAAAATTCTACTGCACATGGAAGGAAGTCATACCGCCGTATATTTGAACGCATCAAATAGTATACGTGTCGTACGCATTTGTGCAAATGCACTCCTGGCCCCATGTCATACATTATGAAAAATGTTACATTCTTTTAGGAATTAAATTAAAAGCCAAGCAGAACATGGTACACGTGACCATGCCTCTACTACTAGTAATAATAATATTGGATGAAATGACGAGTGAGTGTAGTCGATCAAAAACTATGAAATTTTACTACGCACGCTAGAAAGTCCGTCGGCCACATAATTGATGTCGTAGGGCCAAGACTCACGTTGTCTCATCGGCGTAAATGGAGGAGAATGCTCTATTTTTGCAGCCGTTGGTGTAATACAATTGTGATTCTCGAGGGAGCACAATGGCACCCACCTCCGAAAAAAAATATTCACGGAGTATCTAGCCTTAGAAGCCTTAGCGTCCCTGTGTATAAATAAATATTTATAGAGTATCTTGCCTTAGAAGCCAGAGCGTCCCTGTGTATACATAAAGATGGCCTTGCTTCAATTCATATTGTTTACCATTCCACCTTCCATTGCGCAAAAGCCCTCTCCTTGCCACCCACCTCGGCCACCCCGTCGGTTGCCATGAAGGCCGTCGGTGGCTTGGCTGTAGCCCCTGCTTCCTCCAGTGGTTCAGCAGAAGCGGGGCCGATGGCTCACCCCGGATTGGTGTTGACGGAGGCAGCGGCGACGTCCAGTCCCTATAGATTGGTGTTCCCATCATTGAGACTTGTGCCATCTCCTAGGCTGCTGCTCTCCCCATCGCCCTCAGCGATGACATTGACGCCATTGGCACCGGTGGTTCACTTGACATCGTCGGCCCCGATGCGGTCTAGCTCGCCATCGCCGGATCTGCTCCCCATGTGGGCGGGTCACCTGCACCATCGTGGTCCCCCTTGTCATCCACTGAGGCCGACGACAAGGCTGACATCTTGGCCGAGGTTGAGGCCATGGCTAACATCTTGGCTGAGGCTGAGGCTGAGTCTGACGGCTCTCTGGGCTACATCATGATGGACTCGAAGGATGATCGTCTGCATAGCTACGCAACACTTGTTCTCCTAGGCCCAAATCTGTTCTTGCACGTTAGCCCATATCATGGCCTGGTGTGCCCCGTCTGCCCCAACCGTAAGGCCTATGGTTGGAGCGATGCCGATGCCAGGGTGCATGTGTTGGCAACGGCACCTACACCAACGATAAAGAACGTTGCCCGCCATCACGCCCTGGCAAGGAAACAGGGCTAGATGGCCTAAAGGGATCATCCGACCATGCCGGTTCACTATGGCGAAGAGGTTTGCTGGCCTCAACCAAGGCCGGTTTACCTTGCAGGCGTTGGATTTTGTTCGCACCTGTTGGTGCCCTTATTGCATGACTTGCGTAGAGGTGTGGGATGACACTCCTCATTAGTAGTATCAAGTCATGTTAACATATGTAGTTAGGACTAGTTTGTTGCTAGGTAACGTTGGAATTAGTATGAAGTCATGTTAATCAACTGTAGTTAGAAATAGTATGTCTAGGTAGTAGTTGGATGACTTTGAGTAGTGGGTTGGCACTGCTCTCCTCTTATTATTATGGCAGATGAAGTATGGTTTGCTGTTATCTTTCTATCTAGTAGCACTGATATCCTCTTACTATGCATGTAATGTGTGCATTTGTGCAGACATTTTGGTTCACAAAGTATTGTTTACCATTATCTTTGTGCGTATGTGATGGTCCGAGCATTGTAAACCAGAATGGGCCGGACATATCTCAATCCAACAGCGCAATGGTTGCTTTGTGCCTTAGTTTGGTGAACCAAACATGTATCAGTAGTGGTAGTAGTAGTCATAAGTGGCTTTGATCTGTGTTGAACCCAACTCATCACTTCGCTCTCAGCAACCGCGCAAGGTTTCTTTGAGAGGAGCAAGCCTGGCCTAAATGCAGAATAGAGTAGCAATAGGTGTTGAAATTCTACTATGCACATAAGAAAGTCCTTCCACCATATATTTGAACGTGTTGGATTGAAAACGTGTCTTCTGTGCATTTGTTTGTAGTATCAGTAGTCATGAGTGGCTTTAATCTATGGTGAACCCAACTCATCTTGTTTGCATGTATCTGATAAAATTTGTTGAAGTTGAAACAAACATGCTGTGAGGAGTTCATCTGAACAAGTCTCGCTTGGATAGAAAGTCCAACGGCCATACATTTGGCATCATTGTGTCATCGCATCGGTTGGGTACGCCAATACTCCTGCATCTCCGATTGCACACGCCTTCCCCGGTGTAATATGATTGTGATTCCTGAGGTAGTGCAACGGCACCCAAGGCAACGCGCAACGATTTGGAAAAAATAAATCTTTTTCTTGCTCTAATTCCAATTGTTTCATTCCACCTTGTATTGCGCAAAAGCCCTTGTCTCGCCTCACAAAGTCCCCACCTCTATCTCCCGTCAGTTGCCATGAAGGTTGTCCCCATGAATCGCTATAGATCTACATCGAGGAAGGGTGGACCGGCTCCAATTCCTGCTTCCTCCAGTGGTTCAGCGGAGTTGGGACCGATGGCGCACCCTGGGTTGTTGGCGGAGGCAGCACCGACGTCTAGTTGTGGGAGACCGGCGTTCCCGTCATGCTACCGCAGGCCATCTCCTAGGTTGCCATTGCTCTCCCCATCGCCCTCGACGATGATGATGATGCCACTGGCACCAGTGGTTCGCTCGCCACCGCCA
The DNA here is from genome assembly GCA_904845875.1 of Miscanthus lutarioriparius. NCBI lineage: Eukaryota > Viridiplantae > Streptophyta > Magnoliopsida > Poales > Poaceae > Miscanthus > Miscanthus lutarioriparius. Next base: position 37,333,362 of record CAJGYO010000008.1, on the reverse strand, counting down.
GCCTCGGTGCAGTCCCGCTCGTCGTCGCTGGGTCCGCTCGCCATCGCCGGATCTGCTCCCAGTGGGAGCTTGTCTCCTCCACCATCGTGGTCCCCCTCGCCATCTGCTAAGGTCATGGGTGAGTCCTAGGGCTCTCTGAGAAACATCACAATGGACTCCGATGATGATAATCTACATGACTACCCAACGCTAGTCAAACTAATTAATGATCTCGCCGTAGTGGTTGAAGAATGCTGTGTGAAAGGAATGCTTTATGTCAATGGCTTATGCAGTGTATATGAACCTATAACAAGTACTAGTTGAAGTTGAATGGAAGTCATGTGCACAACAAATAGTCTACATAGTGCAGTACTGACCCCGGCAGACAAAGCCTATGTGTCCGCTGAAGCACAAGTTTATAACAACTGAGCATACTGAACATGTTCAGAATACAAAGCCAGAAATCCAAAGCAAAGTGTAGTTTTAGAATACATGTTTTCCCAAAGATTATACATAAAATCTCCTACAAGTCATCGTCATCTCCAGACATGTGATCTCTGCCACCACTATTATTGTCGTCACTGCAATACTAGTTTCTAGTATCATCTTCATCCTCGCTGCCTTCAAGTATGCCAACTGCTTCCCTCTTATCCGTTAGAAGGTCTTCTAAATTGGCTTCAATGACAGTGCCTTCTCCATCATGACTAGCTTCGTGCATAACCTAATCACCATCACCCAGTAGGACTTCATGCTCATTGTCAGAACAGTGATCATCTTGGTGCACTACAAGCTCTATTTCATTCATGTCATACATATCCCTATGTTCGAACTTCTGCATGACCCGCCAATCTTTACCAAAGAAGGTGTTCTGCAGATAAATAATCTTCCTTGCCTATGTCACAAGAATGAAAGGGTCATCCTTGTACTAGAATGATTTAATGTTGATGGATCTATAATGTCCATCATCGCCAATGCCTGCAGACTTCGTAGTGCCATCTAGATTGTACCAGTCACAGTGCAGAAGAACCATCGTCCTATGACTTTGTACGCTGGAGTCATACATCAACTGAATAACTTCTCTATGGACACCATAAAATTCCACTGATTGGCCTTCATGTGTGACGGTGGTCATGACACCATTGTTCTGTGTACGCAGGGATTTCTCGTGGTCAACAGTGCTATACCTGACTCCATTAATACTGCAAGCTGCACAGACCCAAAGTCGGGTATTAGGACCACATGACAGTGCATACAAACCTTCACTGACCTCTGTTGGTTTCTCTCTATGCAGCTCCTCGATCTACACACAAACATGAAACCACCATCATCACTAAGTTGTCATATAATTCTGCCACTGATTGGCCTAACAGAACTAAAATATACTAATCACATACATGAGACTTAAACCATGCTGGAAACTCTGTTGCTATCCTACTATCAACATCATCACTTACCCCTTGTTCCTCTAAAATTTGTCTGTATATTCTATAGAACATATAAGCATTATTATTGGTAACATTTCATATGTAATATAGGAAACAACAAATTAGCATATAAAAAATCATACTTACTACACATATGGTCCAACCTCATCGTAGTTATTAAGCACATACCAAGCTAGCTTATTGATTTTGACTTTATCCTTGATGTCCTTTACCCTAATCTGGCCAATGGACTTGACACCATGCATGAAAACAGAGGTCTCACCATGTGATGGCCCATCATGTGACATATTGTCATTCCGGTTATATCTTGTTTTAACATCACCCATGAACCTCTCCCAAAATGCCAACATCTCACTTTCTAAGTAAGCCTCCGCAATTGAGCCTTTAGGCCTGGCCCTATTCCTTAATAAATTCTTCAACATGCCCAATCACCGTTCTATTAGGTACATCCAACCGTACTATACGGGCCCTCTAAGAAGTGCCTTGTCAGGTAGATGGACAGCCAAGTGCACCATAACATCGAAAAAGGCCAGTGGAAAAATCTTCTCAAGCTTGCATAAGATGAGTGGGATGTCCCGCTTCAGCTTTTCCATGACTTCTTTCCTCATAGTTCTACTGCATAGTTGCTTGAAGAAGTTCCCAAGTTCTGAAACAACTTCATATACATCTTTGGGAACAAAACCTCTTAACCCTACAAGTATGATCCTCTGGAGAAGGACATGGCAAGTATGCATTTTCAACTTGCCAACTACCTTGGTACCATCTGCACTTATGGATTTTGCTAGGTTGGCTGCATAACCATCTAGAAACCTGACACCTTTAAGGAACTTGTAAAATTCTGCTCTGTGTTTTTCCGTCATGACATAGTGAACTTCTAGGAATTTAAGCGAGGTGCCTTGCTGCACGTCGTGATATTGAGGCCTTATGTTCATATCATGCAAATCTAGACTAGCGTTGGTTGTGTCCTTTGTCTTGCCCTCCACTTTCAGCAATGTCCAAAGAATGTTTTCACATATGTTCTTGTCAATGTGTGGCAGCAATAGGTCCTTCCAATACGGCAGCCCCCACCAAGTAGATTTTCGATTATAAATAACTAGCTCACCACACTTTCATTTACTTTTTCCACTATGCTTACCTGGGCAAACATCTTTCACCTTCTCGAGTTCCTCAAGGACCTCCTGTAAGGTGAATTTTCTGGCGCATCTCGGTTCTCAGTTTCTCCATCAAAATCCAAGCTCTTCCTCCAAGGGTGATCCCTAGGAAGGTAATGATGGTGTCCAAGGTACCCTAGCTTCTTTCTTAGGCTCCTTGACAATGGATTTTTGTCACAACAAATACATGCATAATATCCTTTTGTATTTTGGCCTGACAAGGTGCTCAATGCTGAAAAATCGTGTATGCACCAAAGCACGACAGCGCGTAGAGTGAAGCCTTTATCTGGATGTAGTACATGAAAAGTGTTGACACTCTTCCATAGTTTTCGCACTTCATCAATAAGAGGCTCCAAGAATACATCAAAATCCTTTCATGGAGAGGTTGGGCCCAGGATTAGTAGAGACATAGCAATTTGATGGGTTCACACATTCCCATGGTGGCAGGTTCAGAGGCGTTACAAGAATAGGCCACATACTATATGTTAAGCTAAAGTTGCCAAATTGATTGAAACCATCTATGGCGATTGCAAGCCTCAAGTTCCTTGAATCATCTACAAAAGTTTTGTGCTTTCTATCAAAGTCCTGCTATGCCTCCCCGTCTGTTGGATGGCTCATTTCACCGGTATTCTTCTCTCGCTTAGTCTAGTAGCATTCAACGTCCGCTGCTGTTCCTTGAGCAGCAAAGATCCTCTACAACCTCAGTATTAGAGGAAAATGCCTTAAAACCTTATTAGGAACCCACCAGCTACCATCTGCATCCTCCCATCTAGACTCTTTGCATTTTGGGCACGCTTGCAATTCCTCATGATCACCCCAAAACAACACATGGATACTTTCATAACCTTGTCCCAATCCTCGAATATATTTGCGTGCCTCCTCACATGATTTTGGTATGTTGCTACTAGGGAATGCATCTGACAACAATGTCAATAGTGCATCAAAATAGCTATTGCTAACTCGATAGTGGGACTTGATATAGAGCAACCTGACAAGGAAAGAGAATCTTGAGAAGGTAGATCCAAAAGAAACTGATTACTTCAACTCATCCAATACTCTTTCAAACTTTGGGACTCTTCCTCTCCACTCTTCAAATGTCAATAGGTTTTGAACTAAATCATCAAAATCTGGTAATATGTTATCGTCGTCGTCCTCCTGCTCCTCCACCTCTACAATCCAACTATCATGATGAGATCCATGCACATCTGATGGCTCTATAATGTCAGTACCTCCTCCCTCTTCCCCATGATGAATCCATGTGGTGTATGTGGGTGACATTCTATATAAAAGTAAGTCGTCCTTCACCTATTGCCAAGTTTTAACCACCTGATTAAGACAATGTGTATAGAGCAAGGGATCTTTTGTCCTGGGTATCTTTGTTTAACTGTATCCATGAACTCTTAAACTCATGTGATGAACGTCGGTGAGAATGGTCTCCCATTAGGAATCTAGGATTTGTCCATCTATTGCAGCAAAAGTATGCAAAGTCTGTTAGTGTTTAGACCATTGGGTGGACAATGGCAAAACTAGCATTAGAACAAAGCATACAGTGTTCGAGAGCACTAATCTGCGCATTTGTTCATATCATACTATGGGACAGTTTGGTTTTCTATTTTTGTGTGACAAAAGCATTGATTACAATTGAAATTCAAACATAACAGCCTTTCTTTATGTGTACTAAAAATGCAATCCTATGATCACAGAAGAAGGTACTCATACCCTTGTTCTACGAACTGGCACGGCTCGGCTACAAGCCGCCTCTACTATGGCACACACCTGATCACGCGGATGCCAATGTTGCCACGCTCCACTAGGAGAGCCCCGCCATGCCACCAAAAGGATGCCTGAGCCACCATAGCAGACCAAGGATCCTCCACCTCTACCTCCACCACTGCCATCGCAAGTCCAGCGGGCATAGATTTGTTTCCACTTGTAGGGGATATCCAACATAGGTCAACCTGTAGGGCATCCATACTGCCAATAGGATACTATAGCGACTCCAAAGAGATGTCAGCATAGCCAGGCGTCTAGCACAATGGTAAAGACGCTCCATTTCTTAGTCCAGATCCTAGGTTTGACTCCCAGGTATCAGAACTTTTTTTGAGGAATTAAACCCCGACGACACACATGGTACAAGTGACACGCAAACCATCGGGCCCCACAGGTCGAATGGAGATGGAGAAAGGTCCCATAGGTACACGTGACATGTAAGCCATCGGGTCCCACAGGTCGGATGCAGAAGGACCAAACGGAGACTTTTATGACGAATTGCAAGCATCAAGTGACACGCAAGCCATCGGGTCTCACAGGTCAGATGGAGATGGAGAACGGTCCCATAGGTACACATGACACGCAAGCCATCGGGTCCCGCAGATTGGATGGAGATGGAGAACGGTCCCATAGGTACACGTGACACGTAAGCCATCATGTCCCACTGGTCAGATGCTGAAGGGTCCCACAGGTACATGTCAGATGGAGAAAGGACCGAGCGAAGACTTCTATGACGAATTGCAAGCGTCACGGATGAGTAGCTATAGGTCCCATAGGTACACGTCGAATGGAGAAGGGTCCCACAAGTACACGTCGCATGGAGAAAGGATCAAGCGGAGACTTTTATGATGAATTGCAAGCATCACGGATGAGTAACTATAGGTCCCATAGGTACGTGTCGGATGGACAAAGTACCATGTGGAGATCTATGACAAAGCATTGTTTGTTATAGATTAAATATTATTTGTCATAGATGTGTAATTAGTTCAATGATGAAGCCCTGTTCGTCATAGTATTAAAGGAGATCGTCACAGATGGGTCACACGAGTGATCTACGATGAAACATTGTGCTCTTCTATGATGTTTTTGGTGACGATGCCAGATTTCATCATAGACAGGGAGGGTTGGAGGATTATCACCCCTAATCTATGACAAAACTAAAATATTGATCATAAAAAGCGATCTTTTATGACGGTTTTGGATTCGTCATTAAGATTTTTGCCATAGAAGTGGATATTTCTAGTAGTGCCACCAAAGAGCATCATGATCACCAAGCAACCTTTGGAGCTAATTCACATGGATCTCTTTGGACCGGTCGCCTACCTAAGTCTTGGGGTAACAAATATGGTCTTGTTATTGTTGTTGATTATTCCCGTTTCACTTGGGTATTCTTTTTGTATGACAAGTGCTAAGTTCAAGAGAATATGAAGATATTTGTTAGAAGAGCACAAAAGGAGTTCGGTCTCCCAATCAAGAAAGTGAGAAGTGATAATAGAACCGAATTCAAGAATACTCTTGTTGAGGAGTTTCTTGATGAAGAGGGCATCAAGCATGAGTTTTCAACTCCATACACCCCTGAACAAAATGGTGTAGTAGATAGGAAGAACCGAACACTCATTGACATGGCAAGGACAATGCTAGATGAGTACAAGACGCTAGACCTCTTTTGGTGCGACGCCACCAACACCGCTTGCCATGCCATCGACCGCCTCTACCTACATAAGAAGTTGAAGAAAACTTCATATGAGCTTCTAACCGGTAACAAGCCAAAGGTGTATTACTTTAGAGTATTTGGGTGTAAGTGTTTCATACTTAATAAGAAACCCAAAACCTCTAAGTTTGCACCTAAAGTTGATGAAGGCTTTCTTCTTGGTTATGGATCAAAAGAGCATGCCTACCGTGTTTTCAACAAAACCTCTGGGAGAGTTGAAATTGTGATAGATGTGACATTTGATGAATCTAATGGCTCTCAAGTAGAGCAAGTTCAATCAAGTGTGGTAGGAAAGGAGGATCCACCATGTGAAGCAATCAAGCAATTGGCTATTGGTGATATTAGACCACAAGAAGATTAAGCCACTAAAGTGGAGGTTCCTTAAGTTGATGCTGCACTAATTTCTGCTGACATACCTGATGTTGAACAACAGCAGACCCCTGCTGCAACTCCTGCATATGGCAGTGCCGCTCCTGAGGACGGCAGTGCCTGTTGGTATTTCTTAACGTAAGCGAAAGAATCCGCAAGCATACGGATATATCGCCGTAGCACTTCACCCGGAAGTATTCAGGGTATCATATTTTCCTAAAGGAATGGATGTGTAAAGCCTCTTAGCTAGTTCACCCAAGATAACAAGAAGAAGGATAGCTCGGGTAGTGAGGTTTTTCTAATGATAGAGATCCTAAGTTAAGATAGCTTTGCCACTATAGACTTGCTTCGGGCACTGGATAATACTTGGTCTACCAAGCGTTGTCGGCCTACAGCTCTACGCCGAATCTGGATGTGGGGGATTACAAGGGATGGATAGGGCTGTCACCACCTACCGCCTACCCCTCAACCGTAGAGTACGAGACAAATGAAGGTAGCATGTAGCCTAGACACCACGTCTATGCTATCAACTACTACTCTAGCGCACATGCAAGGGTTATTCGTCTTTATCAGGGCCCTTCTGCTAGAGTATCTATCACAGGGATGGACGACAAACCTACAAGAATATAGTAATCAAACATAACTTTTCTTAAGAATTCAACACCAAAGATAAACACGAATCTTATACTTCAAGTAGTATTCGATACTTTAAGGTACAAGTGTAGAGGGGGACGACAACACTAGCACTCTGTCCACTCGATGTACAAGGGTTGCCAAGTACACGAAGTAGAGGTAGCCGACACTCTGGTACTCCTCCAACTCTTAGCTCACTCACTCCCTATTCTAATTCTAGCTAATGCCTAGGTAGGAATGAAGCTCTTCTTCTCTTCTTGCTCTCTTATTGTGTGTGTTAAATGAGGAGGAGGGAGCCTCCTTTTATAGGTGGAGAGGAGGGGGGTTCCTTGGAAAATGTTTCATCCCCTCATGGAAAGCACCAAACCGACCTCCAAACTGCCATCTAGGTGCACTAAACATGGACGACACCATGGGAACTGATGTGGGTAAGGCGACATCTAACAACACGCAAAAGATGGGCTCGAGGGGCCCCAGTGGTGGTGTGGGCACACCAGTGGTGTGGCCGCACCCTAACTAGGCCCAAAGGGCCCCATCTTCAGTGGGATGCTTCCTTTGGGCCTCTAGGTGGGCCTTGCAAAGTTTTGCGCCATTGGAGTTGATTTGATATAGGTTTTGGCCTTTTTCTCCGCCTGACTGGGCCCTAATTTGCCTGGTAAGTGGGCCTTCTCCCTTCGGGCTCATGTCAGGTGATGTTACGCCTTGATCTTTGTGTACTTTTGACACATTTCTTGTGTTATCTCGACATGTCCTCCAACAAATGATGAATCGCCAAAACTCATGGAACTTTGTTAGTTATGAGCTCTATCTCTAAGTTTGGTGTTCATTTGGATGGATTTTATATAAATGTTGGTGGTTAAAAGTGTGAGTTAAGGACAACCAACAAACTCCCCCGCACTTATCCCTTTATTCATCCTTGAGTAAAGTTAAGGACTAAGATGGGTCATCTCCTTGATATGCAATCTGCATACAAGTTATTCCAAGCTTCACCAGCACTTGTGAACTTCCAAGTGTCAACCAAAATATCTTGGGTAATTGAAAAATGGAATAGCTTGGATTCAAATCTTCTCACTCTATCTTTGCTGAGAAACTTGGGTTTTTGTATAGTTTTGAAAACATAAAGATAGCTTTTGTTCCTTAAATGTTTCTCTCAAGTCACTCAAATATGTAAGTGGTTCCTCACCAAGGCATATTTTGAATGTTTGCCATTTTTGTTGATCATCCTACTTCTAAAAGCTTATATGGAGTTTGGGTAGGGATGAAAAAATTATGGCACACTTACCTTGCAAATGTTGTAAAGTCAAATTCCAAACCCACCACAGAGAAGCGTCATACTCTTAGATCAAAACCGTGCAAGTGTGTGGAATTTGATGGAACTATACTCCTCTATTTGATATTATCTCTTTCTCTAGCTTTTATTTTGAGACATGGCTAGCTTATTTTCTTATGAGCCTTCATGTGCCCATATGTTTTTTTCAATACCTTGGGACCTTCATGTGTCCTATTTTTCAATATTTTCGGACCTTCATGTGTCCAATTTTTTTTCAATTCTTTTTTTTGCATAACTTTTTTGTCTCTTTCTAGAAATATGCTAAGGAGATCATATTTAGAGCACAGAGTATTTATTTGCTGGTGATGGAAACATGTTTTAGCATATTCCGATTGTAGGAATAGCTTTTTTATGTGGCGTGTAGGTGAGTTTTGATCTTGGGATCATGAAAAATCTCTCAACAGGGGTCACAAAACTTGACAAAACTCAACACAAAGTAAGAGGCATATGTGGAAAGTTTTTTTCATGTATGAACATATATGGCTCTAGTGGGTATTTGCATATCATTCAAGGAACATGCTATTTGAATTTTGTTTTGTAAAGATAAACCCCCAAGTACTTTGCAAGAAAGAGCAAGTTTCATGTCATCCTACTATATCTCATTCATCAATTACTTAGATAAAATGGGGTTCCTATGATAAGTGTTCACAAGTTATAGGAATGTTAGCAAGGAATAAAGTGTATGCAAACTTCTAATCATAGGAAGATATGGAGATGGAGCAATCACTTTGTAGTTTATCTCAAAATTTTGTTCAGTTTTAAATTCTTATATTTTTAAATATGGAGAGAGAGAGTGAGTTGCACAAACCGAAGTTTTGAACATGGTGACCTTTTTGTGCAATTGAGTTGGAGGCGAGTGTGGTGCCTCCCCCACACTTGTTTTCTTACCTGGCTTATTTGTAAACAAAAGAAAACACAAAAACAAGTGTAGACAACAATTCTACTAAAAATCTTTATTGAATTTGAGATGTACTTATTTTGAGTTAGGAAATTTGTTAAAAGCAATTAATTTTGTTACATCTATTTTTTCTTTGGGATTATATGAAGGCTCCAAGAAAACTTTTAATCGTTGACCGTTTACCTTAAAAGCATTACCTTTGTCGTCTTGAATTGGGATCATGCCATGTGATGACATGTTGAAGACGGTATACGGTCCTTTCCATTTGCTTCGGAGTTTTCCTTCACTAAATAGCTTGACTTTGGAATTGAATAGTAGTACCTTATCTCCTTCTTTGAACTCTTTTTGCTTGATTCGGTGATTGTGCCATCTTTTGGTTCTTTCTTTATAAAGCTTGGCACTGTGGTAGGCCTTCTCCCTCCATTCTTCTAACTCAGCAATCTAATTTTGTCTATTTCTGCCGGCTAGTTTTACATCCATGTTCTAGCTCTTTATTGCCCAGTGAGCTCTATGTTCTAGCTCGACTGGTAAGTGGCAACTTTTTCCATAAATGAGCTGGTATGGTGACATGCCGATGTGAGTTTTGTAAGCTATCATGTATGCCCAAAGTGCATCAGGTAGCTTGTCCTTCCAGCCTTTCTGCGTCTCATTGACTGTTTTCTACAGGATGTTTTTCATTTGTTTATTTGAAGTTTCTGCCTGACCACTTGTCTAAGGGTGGTAAGGGGTGTCAATGTTGTGCTTTGCTCCAAGCTCCCTCAAAAAGTTTTGGAAGGTCTTATTAATGAAATGAGACCCTCCATCACTTATGACCATTCTAGGTGTTCCAAAGCGAGGGAAGATCACTGTTGATGGTCACTAACACTTGTTTGGACCATCAACATTTCACCCAAAAGCAAGATAAAGTTAGGAAAATCATCATCACATGTGTAGGATTTGCTTTATAATTCACCTAGTTCCACTTGTACATGGAAATATATTTGTATGCAGAAATTTTGGCCAAAATGGTGAAAAATACACACATAGGAGGCAAGTGGACGTGGCAGGGGGCCAAGGGGGCCACATGCTAGGCCGACCGGTGCCACATAGGCGCCACCCGGTGCCCCACTTGCCCCTTCCACGTCACTGATCCATGGGAGCGACTCCCTAAGCCCTCTCAAGCATTGATCCAATGTCGGTTTGCACCGATGGTCATGATGGAGTGGTCTTGGATCCATGGGTCCACTGTCATGGACTTGTAGTGGTCTTGGATCCATTGTGTTTACTAGTTTCACCGCTTGGTTAGAGTGCTCTAGTCTGATTTCATTGTGTACAGGATTAGAGTAGTGAGTCTATAGATTAATCGTGGTGCTTAGGCTATAGCTTACCTATGTTTATGGCTAGGCCTCTGGATAGGTTGTGGTAGGTGGCAGGTGGTGACAGCCCTGTCCATCCTCTGTATTCTACCACGATAGGTCTAGTTATTAAATCCTAGAACTCAAGGCAGACCTTGTCTAGTTATCCCTCTTGGTTGCTAGGTGGGTTGTGCCCCAAAGTATAGACAACCGTTGTAACACCCTAGGTGTTAGCCTTGCATAAATTGACTTGCATAGCATGAGCATGAGCATCAAGCATTCATAAAACATCATTTACAATTGAAACTTTTGATCGAAACATATGAAACATTGCTTGTTATCTCGTGTTTCTTGGAATATATGCATATGATCAAATGTAAATGAATGCAAGTGGGTAATATTAGTCACTAAAACACCTTAGCTACACTTAGGTTAACAAATGGAACCTCATTCATGAAGGTCACCTTTCATGATCAAGCACTTAAGTAATGTTACATGTGTTGACCTGGATAGCCCTATGTATGACTAATACATGAAATGATTCTATGACCTTGCAATTTGCTTAAACATGTTTAGAGTATCATTATGAACACCTTTGATATTCATGGTTAGGGGTAAATAGGTCATTAAGCCATAGTTTGAAGTGTATCAACATTTAAATGTGACATGTTTGACCAAGTTTGAACTAGGTGTTAGGGACCTTGCATGGAGGTGGTCACTAAAGCAAAGTTGTAGTATTTGGTATAAGGAACAACTTTTATTTTTGGGTCATTGAATGATTCAGCTCCTAACATGTTTGAAATTGGATCACAAAAATCAGTAAAATCAACATTTCAAGACTTATACAAATTTTTCTAAGTCCTATCGACTGACAGCCTAACAAACCAATCTTTGTGATGATATTACTCAATTTTGGTTGTGAATTAGAGCATGATCCCTTGACAAGAGTTGTAGCTGGTACATTAGACTTCAACTTTGATGTACGAAATTTTCGCTGAAAGTCCACGGTCATGAAGTTTTCATCGCGCCTAAATGCGTTGTCGGGCTCGGCTTTGGGATTTAGTGACTAACTGAATCGCAGCTCAATGGCCGACCGGCGTCAGAGTCTGCGCGCCGTGTGGAGGCCACGACGGCCGCGCGTCGCCGTTGCCCTGACCGCGCAGGCCACGACGTGCCTGAGCACGACATTATCACCCCAGCACCCGCCTGCACTCAGCCGCGCCTCCATTCTCGCATTTCGCCTTCTCCTACGTCGCTGGTAGCGCCCGCAGCAGCAGCGCCGCTCGCCGCCATCGCCGTTACTAGTCACCGGCTGGCCTAGCCGCTTCTCCGCCACCGCAACAGCTCCACCACCTCCCCAGCACCCCACTGCTTCTCCTACAGCGCCCGCTGTCGGTGCTCGGTAAGCTCCAGCCCCGCACACAGCCTCACCGGAGCTCCGCCATCACCCCCGTCACCGTGGTCAGACCCAACCCGACCACTGCAGGCCACAATAGAGTGCTAGATAGGTTCACCATAGCTCAGTTATGCTCGTCCGAGGTCTAGGTCGAGTCGCCGTGGCTTCCACCGGCATAACGCCATCGACCCGCACCTCCGCCCGCCATTGGCGCCACCATAGTCGCTAGCTCCGATGAGAGGTCCCCCAAGTAGTGCAACGTGTGCGCGAGGTTGAGTAGATCACGTAGTGAAGATATCACCGCCGGCGAGTTCGCCGTCGGCGACCTTTGGCCGTGCCACCGTCACGCAGCGTAGCTACTCTGTTCTTGTCTCACTGACGCGTGGGTCCTCTGACCAGCGGGTCCCACCGGTCAGCGACTCTGTATTATAAAGCTAGTTCATTTTATTCCAGAGTTTGCACTGTTTTGTAATTTTTAGATCTCCAATTTGGTAGCTTCAAAAATGGCAAAATAAATTTGGTAGTGTGCCATAGGAGGTGTAGTATTTAGGAAAAATATATTCTTGACACTTATAGTAGAAATTTTGGAAGATTTAAATGGAGATTTAAAATGTGATTTTGAATACATGCAAACTTGTTTATTTTATATCTAGAGTTATGTCCAGCATTGTTTGTGAAAAAGAAGGACAAGTCACTGAGAATGTGTGTAGATTACAGACCACTCAATGATGTGACCATCAAGAACAAGTACCCATTGCCTCGCATCGACATCTTGTTTGATCAGCTAGCGAAGGCAAAGGTATTCTCCAAAATTGACTTGAGGTCAGGCTACCATCAAATAAAGATCAGACCAGAGGACATACCTAAAACTGCTTTCTCTACTAGGTACGGCTTATATGAGTATTTGGTTATGTCCTTCGGACTAACAAATGCTCCAGCCTACTTCATGTACCTGATGAATTCAGTATTCATTCCTGAACTTGACAAGTTCGTGGTCGTGTTTATCGATGATATATTGATTTATTCGAAAAATGAGTCAGATCATGAAGAGCATCTGAGGATTGTCCTATCCAGATTGAGGGAGCATAAGTTATATGCAAAGTTTAGTAAGTGTGAATTTTGGTTGAGCAAGGTACCTTTCTTAGGTCATATCTTATCAAGAGATGGAATCTCTGTAGACCCATCAAAAGTACAAGAGGTCATGGATTGGAAAGCACCAACTTCGGTTCATGAAGTTCGGAGTTTTCTAGGGTTAGCAGGATATTATCATCGTTTCATTCCAGATTTCTCGAAGATAGCTAAGCCAATGACCAGACTACTTCAGAAAGATGAGAAGTACAAATGGACACCAGAATGTGAAGCAGCTTTTCACACCCTCAGAACTCTATTGACTACAGCACCTGTGCTAGCACAACCAGACATTGAAAAGCCTTTTGATGTATTTTGTGATGCATCGGGAATAGGTTTGGGGTGTGTGCTTATGCAAGAAGGAAGAGTTATTGCATATGCTTCTCGGCAGTTGAGAAAGCATGAAGTCAACTACCCCACTCATGATTTAGAACTTGCAGTAGTGGTTCACGCATTAAAGATATGGAGACATTACTTGTTGGGCAATGTATGTCATATATATACTGACCACAAAAGTCTCAAGTATATCTTTACCCAACCAGAGCTGAACATGAGACAACGAAGATGGTTAGAGCTAATTAAGGACTATAATTTGGAAGTGCACTACCATCCAGGAAAAGCTAATGTAGTAGCAGATGCACTTAGTCGAAAGTCTCATGCAACACTGTGGAAGCATTATTGGAAGATGGATTCAACTTGTTACACCCTGCTGTACTACACAATATCACGATCAGTTGTTCACTTGAGAGCAAAATCATAGAGTTGCAGCAGACAGATGTAGGAATAAGTCACATCAAGAGAAAAATGCAAGAGCAAGAGACCAAGCATTTCAGATTGGATGAAAGAGGTGTGTTATGGTTTGAGGACCGACTTGTGGTACCAAAAGACCATGAGCTGAGAAACCAAATTTTAGATGAAGCTCACTCGTCCAAATTGTCTATCCATCCGGGTAGTAGCAAGATGTATCAAGATTTGAAAACCCGTTTTTGGTGGACTAAGATGAAGGAGATCACAGCCTATGTCGCTAGGTGCGATAACTGCAGTAGAGTAAAAGTTGTTCATATGAAATCTACCGGAGTACTTCAGCCATTGCCTATCCCAGGTTGGAAATGGGAAGAAATCAGTATGGACTTTATCACAGGCCTTCCAATGACACCACAAGGTCATGATTCAATATGAGTTATTGTTGATCGTCTCATCAAGTCAGCACATTTTATACCTGTGAACACATGGTATATAGTTGGGAAATACGCTGAGATATATGTTTCCCAGATCGTGAGACTACATGGAGTACCTAGGACTATAATCTCAGATCGAGGACCACAGTTCATAGCTCGTTTCTGGGAGCACTTACACCAGGCTTTGGGAACCAAACTAATCAGAAGTTCAGCATACCATCCGCAAACTTCAGGACAGACGGAGCGAGTGAACCAAATCCTGGAAGATTTGCTTAGAGCTTGTGTTATATCTTCAAAAGGTTCATGGGAGAAATGGTTACCTTTAGCTGAGTTCTCCTATAACAACAGTTATCAAGCAAGTATCAAGATGGCTCCATTTGAAGCCTTGAATGGCCGAAAATATAGAACTTCATTGAATTGGATTGAGCCCGGTGAAAGGAGATACTTTGGTATTGACTTTGTCAATGAAGCTGAAGAGCAAGTACGTGTGATCCAACAGCATATGAAGGCAGCTCAATCGAGACAAAAGAGTTATGCTGATAGAAGAAGGAGACCACTGACTTTTGAAGTAGGTGACTATGTGTACTTGAAAGTATCACCCATGAAAGGGGTGAAGAGATTTGGGATGAAAAAGAAGCTTTCACCTAGATATGTGGGGCCATACAAGATTTTGGAACGGAAAGGGAATGTTGCTTATAAGTTACAACTTCCACTAGAGATGAGTGCAATATTTGATGTTTTCCATGTTTCTCAGTTGAAGAAGTGTCTTCGAGTACCTGAAGAAGCTATTGCACCCACCAACGTGCAGCTTCAATCGGATTTGACCTATGAAGAAAAGCCAATTCGAGTATTAGAGGAGTTGGAAAGAGTAACACAGAGTAAGATTATTAAGTTCTATAAGGTGGTGTGGAACAATCATAGTGAACAAGATGATACGTAGGAAAGAGAAGATTATTTACAAGAAGTTTATCCTGCCTTTTTCTAAGAATGGTAGGTCTTGCAAATCTTGGGACGAGATTTTTATAAGGGGGAGGGGCTGTAACACCCTAGGTGTTAGCCTTGCATAAATTGACTTGCATAGCATGAGCATGAGCATCAAGCATTCATAAAACATCATTTACAATTGAAACTTTTGATCGAAACATATGAAACATTGCTTGTTATCTCGTGTTTCTTGGAATATATGCATATGATCATGTGTAAATGAATGCAAGTGGGTAATATTAGTCACTAAAACACCTTAGCTACACTTAGGTTAACAAATGGAACCTCGTTCATGAAGGTCACCTTTCATGATCAAGCACTTAAGTAATGTTACATGTGTTGACCTAGATAGCCCTATGTGTGACTAATACATGAAATGATTGTATGACCTTGCAATTTGCTTAAACATGTTTAGAGTATCATTATGAACACCTTTGATATTCATGGTTAGGGGTAAATAGGTCATTAAGCCATAGTTTGAAGTGTATCAACATTTAAATGTGACATGTTTGACCAAGTTTGAACTAGGTGTTAGGGACCTTGCATGGAGGTGGTCACCAAAGCAAAGTTGTAGTATTTGGTATAAGGAACAACTTTTATTTTTGGGTCATTGAATGATTAAGCTCCTAACATGTTTGAAATTGGATCACAAAAATCAGTAAAATCAACATTTCAAGACTTATACAAATTTTTCTAAGTCCTATCGACTGACAGCCTGACAAACCAATCTTTGTGATGATATTACTCAATTTTGGTTGCGAATTAGAGCATGATCCCTTGACAAGAGTTGTAGCTGGTATATTAGACTTCAACTTTGATGTACGAAATTTTTGCTGAAAGTCCACGGTCATGAAGTTTTCATCACGCCTAAATGCGTTGTCGGGCTCGGCTTCGGGATTTACTGACTAACTGAATCACAGCTCAATGGCCGACCGGCGTCAGAGTCCGCGCGCCGCGTGGAGGCCGCGATGGCCATGCGTCGCCGTTACCCTGACCACGCAGGCCACGATGCGCCTGAGCACGGCATTATCACCCCAGCACCCGCCCGTACTCAGCCGCGCCTCCATTTTCGCATTTCGCCTTCTCCTTCGTCGCTGGTAGCGCCCGCAGCAGCAGCGCCGCTCGCCGCCATCGCCATTGCCAGTCACCGGCTGGCCTAGCCGCTTCTCCGCCACCGCAATAGCTCCACCGCCTCCCCAGCACCCCACTGCTTCTCCCGGCAGCCTTCCGCGGTGCTCGATAGCTCCACCCCTTTACACCTCTCACCGAGTCCGCCACACCGTCACCCCGTCGCCGTGGTCAGACCCAACCCGACCATTGCAGGCCACAATAGAGTGCTAGATAGGTTCACCGTAGCTCAGTTATGCTCGTCCGAGCTCTAGGTCGAGTCGCCGTGGCTTCCACCGGCGTAACGTCGTCGACCCGCACCTCCGCCCGCCATTGGCGCCACCGTAGTCGCTAGCTCCGACAAGAGGTCCCCCCAAGTAGTGCAACGTGCATGTGAGGTTGAGTAGATCACGTAGTGAAGATATCACCGCCGGCGAGTTCGCCGCCGTCGGCGAGCTTTGGCCGTGCCATCGTCGCGCAGCGTAGCTGCTCTGTTCTTGTCTCACTGATGCGTGGGTCCTCTGACCAGCGGGTCCCATCGGTCAGCGATTCTGTATTATAAAGCTAGTTCATTTTATTCCAGAGTTTGCACTGTTTTGTAATTTTTAGATCTCCAATTTGGTAGCTTCAAAAATGGCAAAATAAATTTAAAATGTGATTTTGAATACATGCAAACTTGTTTACTTTATATCTAGAGTTCCTGTGCTCCAAAAATTATGACATTTTTGTGGTTAGCTATTATTGTCATGTATGAGCTCTGGTAAAAATTTGAGGATCAGTGCATGTGTAGATTTATAGTTATAGATTTTTCTTTTATAAATAGTTAATCCTTGTATGGATTTTTATAAATTATTTATGGATCCAAAATTCATGAAATTTGTTGGGGGTAATCCTAGTACCATAAGGATGCTAAGAAAAATAGGAAATCTATTGCTTGACACTTTTCACTAGGGTTTTCTATTTATGCTATTTTAAGCCTTGCTGCCTTGTCATTTTTGTATAGGATGTTTTACTTGGTAAAATGGCATGAAACTTTTACAGTAGTCTATTGGTAGCACTAGTAAGCCACTATAATTTTTTGAGAAATTATGATGCACATTTGATATATATTTATTATTTAACCTATGTATCTAAATAAAATAATAAAGGCATATAAAGAAATAGTTTGGGCTTCGCCATTATATTTTCTTGGATGTATGTGGTATGCTTAAACTGTTGGTAGACTTTGTGTTGTCAAACTTTGAATGATTACATGAAGTAGAAGTATTGTTACTTCGTAATGCGAATTGGAAGGATTCCGGACAGATTCTAGAGTTTGATAAGTTACATGATGAAAATGATGATTGCTGTAAAAATGGTTAATAACAAAGTTGTAGGTAACTTCTTCATCTATATTGTGTTAAAATTTCAGAGCCATAGGTCAAACAGTTTAGGAGTTACAGCTGTTTAAAGTTAGCCTTTCCGAATTTGCTTGTTCTCTGGAATTTCTGGACAGTGCTAGATTGATTGTCTGTTTTGGTTAAGATAAAGTGTGAATTAGCTTTTGATGATTAAATAAGAGTTGTAGACAATTTTATAAGCTTTCCAGAAAGTCTAATATCACAGCATTTGGATAAGTAGAACTTCAGTTATGAGTAAACCAAGCAGCTGTTGTTTTGTGTGAAGTGAATAATTTGTAAATGTGTTTGATTAAGTAACAAGAAGAGATATGCACCTACTCGGAAAAATATGATGCATTTGTTAACACCATGCTGTTAAGAATACTTATACGAATGCATTCATCATGTGTCATTATTTTATACTTGTACGCATGTATGCACTCGCAATATCTTATGCCATATTCATGCATCTAGGATCGGAGGAAGAAATAACGTTGCTGGAATTCGACGAAGTAGAGGAAGGGGACCAGCAGGAGAATCCTCAAGTCGCAGCTCCTGAAGGCGAGGAGCAGAATCCTGAAGAGCTTCCGGAGTGTCCTGATCACCGCCCTACTTCCTTTCTGTGAGGCAAGCCCCGGAGCATTATAAGTCTCCCAGTATTTTACAAAAGATTACTTAAGTACTTATGATTGATGCATTAGGTTATAAGAGTTGAATGGAACCACTTGATGCATATAAATTCCTTGTCCAGCTATTACACCTTTAACCAGTATAGGTCCAGGATCGAATATATGCTTAGCCATGCTTAGACCGGTAGAAGTCGGGTGATTTCCTGTCACCTGCGAGATATAGGTGGATACCGGAGCACGGTTGGCTATATTTGCTATCGTGGAAAAGAACCATGGGGCAATGTAAATGGAGACCGAGCGGGATGTCGATAGAGAAGCAACAAGACATGGAGGTCTTGGGTGTGGATCTATCCCCGTCTGTGTCGATTAAGGACCGTACCATTGTTGGTGCTTCTGACAAGATTGAACGCATGCCTATCACTTAGCTGGTCGGATAACTCATTCCGACCGCGAAGCCGAGTAGCTCAACTCAGGCCGGGACACATTCTGTTGTGCGCTCCTTGCGGGGGGCAATCAGACTGAGCCCAAGGGTAGGCTAGGCCTGAACGTCCTGGCATCTAGTGTCCCAGATTGTGCGGCGCGGTACGAACCCGCGAAATGTGTACCTGAGTTGTACCAAAGGTGACCTAAGGCTGCCTTCACGCGGTATGCCTGGGTTTGTGTTAGGAATAAATTCCCATCTGGTTGAAATTGATTCGAATCGCCGTCTCTCCCGGATAGTGAGAAACTTGGCTAGTCCCAACATCGTAGTAACTGTGTTATGGAACATGATGGTTCGGATGAATATGGAATTGCAATACCTGCTATGGTTACTATTGTATGCTTTTAAATGGATGTACCACATGTTTGGCACAGGATAGTTGCTAATCTAGAGATGGGTAGTTATAATTAACCTGATATTGGAACCATAATTGTATAGCTAAGTTAATCGCTTTTATGCAAAATGTTGTCAAGCTATCCCCACTTATACAGCCTTGCATAATCCTTGGAGTCATTTTATTTCTGGTTTATGATGGGTAAGTCTAGCTGAGTACCTTCTCGTACTCAGGGTTTTATTTCCCATGTTGCAGATGGAACTGTGTATCATGGTTATTGCAAGAGTTGCTTCTATGCCGCTGTGGATGAGGAGTAAGCCTTGGGCAGGCTTCTTATTAATTCTTCTACATGCTTTTGTGGACTGTGATCGTATTTTGGCACTGTACTAAACTATGTTGGAAACTTCACTTTCAAACTTAATTTGCTTCCGTTTTTATCTATCAAACTCGGTTTGTAATAACTGGTTTCACACTCTAATGATGAAAATGTATCTGTGAACTTTATGTAATATGTGGCATGTATGTTGAATCATGTACGATCTTGGTTGTTGTAAATCGTTTATCGAGACCCGTCGTGGTACTCGACGGACTACCGGGTTTATATGGGTTCAAGTATGACAGTGCGACCGCTTGCGGGCCACCATTGTACTTGTACTTTTATAAATTGGTCGGTTCTGCGACAACCGTGATATAGTATACCTTAGTCTTGCCTTAGTTCAGAGAAACCACATATATCCTCTCTACCTATTATTTTACCCTTGTTCTATCCTTGGATAAACTTAGTTCTTAGTCTAGTTCACTTCAGGTTCCTCATGGAAATACGATACCTTGAAATACTCCCGGGTGAAGGCTACATTGGCATCCATGCGCTTGCGTATTTATCTGTTTACCATATCTAGTGTCAACAAGCTTTCTGGCACCATTACCGAGGAACGGTAGCTATTCTAGTTTAGAATCGAGTCATCCAAGTATCTTTTATCCTATATGTTTCATACCATGGATTGCATTCCTCTCATTCAATTCGTTGCTCCAAAGGGTGCTAGTTTGGAGCCACCTCCATCAACAAAGCCTATCCTTACCAATGGTTATGAAATTCACCCTTGTTTCATAACTAAAGTTCAGAAACAATCTTTTTCTAGGGAAAAAGATGACAACCCATATGCTCATCTGTGAGAGTTCGAGCAAGTGTGTTCATGCCTTCACATTTCAGGCATGTCACACGAAACCCATAAGTGGAAGCTATTTCCGTTCTCTTTGATGGGATTAGCCAAACTGTGGTATACTCGAACCGTAGAGAGTGCACAAGGAGAGTGGGAAGTTCTTTGAGCCAAATTTTGCTTAACCTTCTTCCCCATCCCCCGAGTTGGTAGTCTTTGAAGAGAGGTCCTAACCTTCAAGCAAAAAGAGAAGGAATCCCTACGTGTTGCATGGGCACGCTTGATGGGTCTCTATTCATCTGGTCCTAATCTTGGTATACCTAGTCCTATCCTTTTACAACACTTCTATCTAGGTCTTAGTGAGGAATCTACACAATTCCTTGACATCGCTTCACGAGGAGCCATCTTACATCTTTCTGATAGTGAGGGGAGAGCTATCCTTGACACAATCCTTGAAAACTCTCCCTACACCGATGTCCACGATGATTCCCTTAAAGAAAAGGACATTCCAACCCCCAAGCAAGAAGATGGTTTGATAGCTAAATCATTGCAAATTCTATCTAAAGCTTTAGCTACTGACCCAATTCATGGACCATTCCTAGGGACACCAAAGGAAGAAGAAATTCATCCTTTGGAGCTTCCTTTTGAATTCAAGGAGGATCTCTCTCTTGATGTTGAGAACACCTTCAATCATCCAATCCAACAATCTTTGGCATCATTGACCCTAAGTCATCATCTTCCCTATACATCTCATGATTTGGTTGTCCAAGAGCCCCTCAAATCAACATTATCTTTCACCTCAGACTTCAATCTCCCCTATGTCCCTCATTGTTTCTTTGGTGATAATCCAAACTAAGGAGGTATTTCGAACCTTTTGGTTGATGTCAAAAGGGAGCATAAATCATCTGAGGTGAAGATTCCCATCCCAATGGAGGACGAGGATGGAAATCCACTCATAGAATACCATAAACAAGAGATAATGATGAATATGTTGGGTCTATGGACATTCTCGAGGGGTCCACTTTGGAGTCCAAGAAGGAGGATATCATGTGGATGAACATCAAAGCTACATTCTGGAAGAGCCACAAGATCCACGCCTTCATGAGAAATCTCTAGAGTCAATCTTTCCATCTACCAACTGGACCTATGTGAGTTACACCCATCCTATGTTTCTCTTTTATCAAATCCTCAAGAGGATGGTTGTGGATGCTTTTGTTTACCATAAGTATTCCAAAGCTTGTAGTTTCCTTGGTGCAAGTTCTTGTAGTTAAAACTGCAAAGGTCGAGCTTATGACTTAAAACAAAGCACTCCCAGGAGATAACCCGTTTGCTTGCTATTTTCAATTCAATAAAGTTTGTTTAGATTCAATCATCATAAGTAGCAGTAGTAATAAATAAAAATAGTTTACCTTTTAAGATTACGTTTTTCCCTTCAAATAAAATAGAGCGAACCCATAGAAGATTGAGCTTGATTGTTGCACCAGCCGATGTACTCACACATCAGTCGGGTTTGTAGTATCACCTTGCACTAGTCTTTGTTGCAAATATTAAAATCATGAATCAAGACTTTTTGAGCAAGCATCATTAGTGACATCAAGAAGAAGGAATTCAAGTCAAGGACAAGGTACAAATGTGAAATTCAACAGTGAGGCTAATCTGGCATGGAGAGCTTGGAAGCAAATGTGATGGTCCATTCAAAGTCATCATCATGAGCCATCATGCTTCAAAACAACAAAGGTAACATCTCTAAGGTATGTGGTTAATGTTTAAACTATTACCTTTGACCCGATAAGCATGAATATTTGATATGATTGGACTTGTTTAGTTTTGCTAACACAATGTTCAAGCTTAGCTTTTCAATCATGCCTTCTTTCTATTCATAATCATAGCCAACTCTTTTAAACTCTTATCACATTGAGCAGTAGAAGTATGCCCAAACTGATTGTGCATATGTTCTTCTATCTTGTCTTGTCTGAATCTATAACACCCCGGTGTTACATTGTAATGTTTTGCTAAAACATTTCATGAGCATCTGAATTATGTGCATATGTGTATGACATGAATTATAATTTAATGTTCGGCACTCAAAACCTTCATTCGAAACATGAGTCCGTGGTTACGTTTCATATGATACTGTTCTAATCGAATTGTTCTAGAAACAAAAAGGCTAAAGAACGTTTTGTGAATGGCGATAGTTAGCTAGTCGAGGGCAAGGATAGTTAGATAGTGTGGTCATAGGTCGAAATGGGGGGTTTCGACGTGAAATCGTTCGGGCGACGTCGTTTCGCGTAGGTTTACAAATGGGTCGATGAAGCTGCCTTTGACGATGGTTGTAGAGCAATCGGCTTAGGGTGTGGTGCGATATCTTGGCTCCGTTAGATAGCCCAATGTATCCTCTCGTGCATCGAGCAAATAGTTTGGTGTTTGGAGCATCGAGTACGACCTTTCCAGCTGCTTTAAAAATCATGCACTGCACCTAGATGAGCCCTGGGCGCGGTCAGCACCCCTGCTGGCTTGCCAGCGTGCCTTGCTTCTGGCCACAGCCCCGCTGCTGCTCGTCTATGGCAATGACCCTGCTGCTGCTCGCATGCAGCCATGGCTCCGCTGCTGCTCGCCTACCGCCACGGCTGGCTCGCCCTGTGCGCCGAGGCGCAGGCCATGTTTCCTTGCCGCCGGGACACGACGCGCGCACGTCTTGCTCTGCACTATCTTGGCCGGGAGCGCATCGGGCCCGCGCTACACGCCACCCGTCGCCCCGTCGGTTCTGTGTCCGTTGACATCATGTTGGCTGCTCGTGCGCTGGGCGACAGCCTGCCCCGCTGTCACCTTACCGTTGCTTCTGCGCTGCCTCTTTTGTCTGGCGCTGCCCGACGCGATGGCACCATACCACGCTCGTCGCCTTGCCGCAGTGGCCGTGCAGACGGCCATCTGGGGTACATCCCGCCTGTCCCGCTGTTCCATAGTGGTGATGTTGGCCCGTGCGTTGACACCACAGACGAACCAAGCCAAGCCATGACCTCCCCTGCCCTGTTGTCTCCTTGGCCGCCGAGACAATTCTTCTCAATTCACCGTGACCATAGCATCAGACTCCAATTCGGCTTAGGCTCATCTTTGTTAAGTATTTGGCCGCATCCCATCCCCACCCTGCGGTGTATGCCATTGCACAGGGCCGCAATTTCGTAATCCCACGCCACCGGGTCCATAAGACCGCACTGGCACTCCCCGACGGCAAGCCGGCCACTCCATGCACCTCGTAGCGATTCAGTGCATCCACAGCTTCGCCGTACCCTCTTGAGCACCCCACGCACCTCAGCCATAGCTTCGCAGCAGGCCAGCCACCACCGCCATGGTCGTGCCATCGCCGGGCGCTGTCACCTCGTCGGTGGGCACGCGGCCAGCACGACTCGGGCTTCCTCCGGCCAGACCATCACCGCAAGGGTCTTCGGGGGTGGTTACTTGAGCTCATTAGCCGTTTGGTTTGTTTCGTTGTTGCTGTGGCTTATGGGAACGCCTCCGCCATTGCAGGTCTGGGCTCACCACGGGGGAGGGATTCCGGGACAACGCCCCTGCTCGCCGAACCGCTTCTAGACACCATGTGCTACCTTGGAGGTACTCATCGGCCCCTTAGTTAGGTCTTGGGGATTCGGGTGTCGCCGGCGTGGCTGTCCTATGCCTGGGCCGTCGCGCCGGTGCACGCCCTGGGGCCAGGGACTTAGCCGCGGTAAAGAAGTAGAAAAGGGAGGGTGCAGCTATAAAATCCTAGACTAAGGAAATAGTGCCCTAGCACTCGCAGAAATTATCTAGGACTTCGGGGGCACCCGTGCATAATTGCCGTTGCGCGCAGGCCTCCCCCGTCGCGGGCCGTTGGCCGGCTGGGCCATGCCTCCGCATGGGCAGCGCGGTGGCCTACTGGCGCGCGGGCGGGATGGTGCGCTGGGCCAAGCCGCGTGTTGTGGGCCGAAATAGAGAATTCGGTTTTCTTATTTTTCCAGAGGATAGAAATGCTTATTTATTTTTGTTATGAATCCAACTTCGATAAATCGTAGTAAATTGCATGGTTGTCCAAAAATAGTGAAACTAAGTTTGTTAGGTTCGCAAAAATGCCATCTATTTGTTAGTATAGTTAGTTCACAGTTAGCTATTAGGATGATAGGCTCATAAGATTTAAGTAGAAAGCTGAGCGTTATATCGATCAATAATTGCAGGAATTATTGTGGCAAACCGACAATAGCTTTAGCTTTGAAATTGTTACAGTAGGTTCCTTAGGCTTTTATATACTTGCTGTTAAATTGGTAGCCATAGAGCGAGTTGCTTAATAGCGTAGTTATTATCCTTGCTTTATTGTATGTATCGTAAATCGGCATTAGGAGTAGGAATATCCGTAGTCGCCGTAAGAATGTATGTCACGTTCATACTTGTTAGTGGTGCTGGTACGTAGCTTAGCCTTAGTGGGTAGACCTCGCTTAGTAGTTTAATAGATGTACTTTTAGGCAAAGAGTTGTTGTTGTCATCTTATTAAGCATTGCATCATCATTTCATGTAGATCACGAACAGGTAGACTTTGTACCCGTCGGCGAGCCGGAGTACGATGAGGTGATCGAGGAATACGACGAGGAGATCTTCGCACAGGAGGAAGCCCAGGAGCCTGTTGGTACTGACCTTGCTGACCCGGCACCTGCCCATGGCAAGCCCCGGTGCATAACCCATATTTTTATGATCACTGAATATATATATGTGATGTGCACTTAAGTTACAGGGGTTGTATGGAAACTACATGCATAAATATATCTACCCATGAGTCCTACTAGTATAGGTCGAGTAGCTGCTATGCTGAGGATATCGGTAGCGTGAGTAACCTGTCATTACTCGCAAATAGGTGATAAAATATGAACACTCATGATAAAATGATGGAAAGGTAAATGGTGACCGGGCAGGGATGTGGTTTGGGTATTGGTGGGTGTAAAGGGGTGTGTCCTGTGGCCAACAGGGCATGGCTTGGTTACACTTTTTCCCTGTCTATGTCAATTAAGGACCGGTCGTTGCATAAGGCATCGTGGGCAAGTCACAGATTTATTGTCCCGAGCGCATACTTGGGTATGGGTGCAGGGAAGACTTGTTGCTCTCTTGTCGTGGATCCGGCTCTTTCCGGACCGACTGATGGGAAGAAAAGATGGTGGAGGTCCTTGCACCACACTGAGTCCGGGACTCAGGATGTGGGGGCTTGGAGTCCAAGTTTGGACGGGGACCTGGACACCCGGGACAGGAGGGTGATGGGTTAGTCCTACTTGTGCCTGGGGTACAAGCGGGGCGTGTGCTTTCGGGGCACCCAGCTGGGCACATTGATTCGCGAATCGTCGGGAGATCCGGTACGGCTTGTCTCATGTTTAGCACCGTAGTAAAAACTGAAAGTTGAAAGGAGAAGAAATGGAACTAATTGCTCAACTTGTGCTTGAAAGTAGAATAGGTGCTTATATAGACTGGCTAGATGATAACTTAATACGGCTAATAATAATAATTCATAAATAAGGACTCACTATTAGTATTGCTTTCTGCCAAAAGAAACCAGCAAGCCATAAAGCTTATCATATTCCTTGGAGTCGGGAAATTATTCCCACTAGTCAGATAAGTCTTGCGAGTACATTGTGTACTCAGGGTTTATTTACCCCTATTGCAGGTGATGCTTGAGGAGTATCTTGTGTGGAGGATCCTTCTGGTGGGCTCAGACGGAATCCTCGCTACCTTATCGCTAGATGTTATCTTTTTAATATTCCGTTGTTTATCATTCCGCACTCTATATTTGGTATTGTAATAATGTACTTTTTAAGAAACTCTAATGTATGAAATGGACTTGTGTTGTAACTCGTTCTCATTATTGGATCCTTGGGAAAAATGTGGATCTTTTGGGTTCTCCCTCGGGGTGTGCCCGACGGACACCGCTCGCTATAGTTGCTTTCGGGGTGCTTAGTGTTTGGTGGAAGACGAGCGCCTCTGTAAGTACGCTATTTCGGGAGGTTCTGCCACAGTTGGTACCAGAGCCAATAACGGTTACGAGTTTCATCACTCTTTTTCAAAACTTAAAAATTTGACCAACAAAAGTTTTACAAAAAGTAGGATGCGATTATATTAGGTATATAAGTATAAGCCCTAGCAATATGGTCTATCTAGGATAGCGGCACTGGTTTTATCTAATCAGTTTTCTGCAGGTACACTGACTTACGTTGCGTAAGAAATCGCTTAGCATACGGAAAGTGAGTGTGCGATGTGCCGAAAATTCTATGAATGCCGCTATATTCTGGCTTGAGTGAACGTATAGGTCGAAGCATGCATCATGATAATAGCATCTTACTTGAACTAAAATTCCCCCTTCACATATAAGAATTAGTAAATTGGTAGGACTAACTAAATGGAATGCTTAATAATTGTGCTGTCATCTCTCTAATCCCTTGGTTCTGATCGGAAGGGTGTTCTGATGGATGGTTCCTGTCTCTTACAGATGAACCTAAGATCTGGACACGGGAGCACCAGTTCAGGGGTGGCTAACAAGGGCCAGGGTGATAGTGGCCGGCCCGTTGAGCATGGCAGCGGGGGAGGTCAGGGGGTCCCACCTCTGGTTCCTCATCCTTTTCCGCCGCCGCCACCGCCTCTGCCGATGACCCCCGTAGAGATAATGGCGGAGCTGTTGGCTGCTCGTCGGGAGTCAGCTGCTGCTCGCCAGGAGACATCTCGTGCCATGGAGATTATGGCACAGGCCGTCGCGGGCCTTGCCCGCGGAGGTCCCGGGGGCAACGGTGGGAACGGGGGTGGTGCCCGCCATCCTGAGGGACAGTCCTCTTATCAGGACTTCCTCAAGACTCACCCACCCACGTTCACACCGTCTGACGAGCCCCTAGAGGCGGAGCACTGGCTTCGCACTATGGAGCAGAAGTTTCGACTGCTCAGAGTGACTGACGAGCAGAAGGTGTACTTTGCGTCCCAGCAGCTTTTGGGGTCCACAGGTGCCTGGTGGGAAACTTTCCAGGCCACAGAGCAACCAGATCATCCGACAACATTGCAGGAGTTCTCCACCGCCTTCCGAGAATTCTTCATCCCGGCTAGTGTTATCAACCAGAAGGTGACCGTGTTCCTGGAGCTACGCCAGGGAACAAGACTGTGATGGAGTACGTGAACAGGTTCAACCACTTGGCTCAGTATGCTGGCAGTCAGGTGGATTCGGATGACAAGAAGAAGGATCGCTTCTTTCGTGGCCTCACTCCCGCCCTTCAGGGGAAACTGTATCTAGGGAACTATCAGACCTTTGGGGCTATGATGAACGCCGCCATTGCCGTTGAAGGTTTCCAGCAGGCATCTCAAGCTGATTGGAAGAGGAAGCAGGGGGACGTAGGGTCTTCTAGCCACCCCCACACTCAGAAGATTTAGATTGTCTGGCGGGGGCCCTATCAACCATCCGGCGGGCCTTCGTTCCGGCAGCCTCAGCAGACATCGCAGACTTCCTCTACTCAGTACCGTGCACCTCCGCAGCAGGTGCAGCCGCAGCAATCTCAGGGACAGCAGGTCCCACCTTGTCAAGGGTTTGGGAACAGGCCGGGGGCTTGTTTCAAATGTGGCAAAGATGGCCACTATGCCTGGGCCTGTCCCCAGAACCAGCCCGCTCAGTCAGCCCAATCGTCCATGAATTCCAGGCTTATCAAGAGGACTAGCTAGGTGAACTTCACAAATGCTCAGCAGGTTGTGCAGCAGGAGACAGTTATGGCTGGTATGTTCACCATCGACTCCCATCCAGCTTTGGTGTTGTTTGATTCTGGTGCATCACATTATTTCATGAGCATGGGGTTTGTAGAGCGGCACAACTTATCACTTATGGCTATACCGTATGCCTATAAGATCCATACTGCGGGTTCGCAGATGTTCATCAATACCCGCACGGATACAGTAAGTTTGGTGTTAGCCACCCACACTTACCGTCTACAGTTCATGATAATGCCTGGGCAAGGCATTGATGCTATCCTTGGAATGAACTGGTTGTGGGTGTATGGGGTAGTATTGGATATGAAGAGGCGAAGTGTGGAGTTGCGGCTTCCTTCTTCTGAGGATAGGATGTCCCTTATTATACCCTCTGAACCAGTCTTACTTGTGGCCGCCCATGCTGAAGCTGTTCCAGGTCTTACCTCCATTCTGGTAGTATATGAGTTCCCAGATGTTTTCCCTGAGGATCTTCCTAGGTTGCCACCGGACCATGAGGTGGAATTTTCCATTGAACTTGAGCCTGGTACTGCCCCCATCTCCAGACGTCCATATCGCATGGCTCCAAGAGAACTAGCAAAAATGAAGAAGCAGCTGGAAGAATTGATGGACAAAGGTTTCATCCGCCCGAGTTCCCCACCATGGGGTTGCCCAGCTATTTTCGTGAAGAAGAAGGATGGTACCTTGCGGATGTGTGTGGATTACCGCTCCCTTAATGCGGAAACAGTGAAGAACAAGTATCCCTTGCCCCGCATAGATACCTTGTTTGACCAATTGGCTGGTGCTAAGATGTTCTCGAAGATTGATCTCAGATCGGGCTATCATCAGATCAAGATCAGGCCATAGGATATACCAAAGACAGCTTTTTCTACTAGGTATGGGCTATATGAGTACCTGGTGATGTCTTTTGGTCTTACCAATGCTCCTGCCTTCTTCATGTACTTGATGAATTTAGTCTTCATGCTGGAGCTGGATAAGTTTGTGGTGGTCTTCATTGATGACATCTTGATCTATTCTAAGAATGATGAAGAGCATGCCCGACACATCCTGATAGTACTGACTCGACTAAGGGAGTACAAGTTGTATGCCAAATTCAGCAAGTGCGAGTTTTGGTTAGATCGAGTGCAGTTTTTTGGGGCATGTGTTGACACCTGAAGGCATTTCTGTAGATCCCAACAAGGTGCAAGATGTATTGGATTGGAAGTCCCCCAAGTCTATGCATCAGATCTGTCAGTTCCTTGGTCTAGCTGGATACTATCGGCGTTTCATCCCTGATTTCTCCAAGATAGCCCAGCCCATGACCAAGCTGCTCTAGAAGGAAGCTAAGTTTGACTGGAGCCCAGCATGTGAAGAAGCTTTTTAGTCTCTGAAGACTTTTCTGACCACTGCTCCTGTGTTGGCTCAACCAGATATTTAGAGGCCTTTTGATGTATATTGTGATGCCTCAAAGATGGGGTTGGGTGTGTGCTAATGTAAGATGGGCGTGTGATAGCTTATGCTTCGCGCCAACTGAAGAAGCACGAGGTGAACTACCCCACTCATGACTTAGAGCTGGCTGCTGTTGTCCACGCTCTGAAGATTTGGAGGCATTATTTGTTGGGCAACAACATGCACATCTTCATAGACCACAAGAGCCTCAAGTATATTTTCACTCAGTCTGAGCTGAACATGAGGCAAAGAAGGTGGTTAGAGTTGATAAAGGATTATAATTTGGAAGTTCATTATCATCCAGGAAAAGCCAATGTGGTAGCTGATGCTTTGAGTCGTAAGTCACATCAGGTTGAGGAGATACCCTTGTCTCTCCACCACACAGAGGTGCTAGCTCATATTGCTTTGACCTCAGAGTTGCTAGAACAGATTATTCGGGAGCAGAAGGAAGACCCCAAAGAGATTCCTCACATCAGGAAGTTGATGGCTGAAGGGCGTGGCCCTCATTTTAGCATTGATGACCAGGGGGTTGTGAGATACAAGGACAGACTGGTGGTTCCATCCAACGAAGAGCTGAAAAGAAAAATTTTGAATGAAGCTCACCATTCTAAGTTGTCTATTCATCCTGGCAGTAACAAGATGTATCATGACCTGCGCCACTTGTACTGGTGGTCTAACATGAAGCAAGACATCATCCGGCACGTCGCGGAGTGCGACACTTGTGGCAGGGTTAAGGCAGATCATATGTGTACCCCAGGACATTTGCAGCCCTTGCCCATTCTGGCTTGGAAATGGGAGGATATCTCCATGGATTTCACTGTGGGTTTACCCCGCACGTCTGCAGGTTATAACTCTATCTAGGTCATTGTGGACCGCCTCACCAAATTGGCTCACTTTATTCCGGTGAAGACTGCATATACTACCGGGAAGTATGCAGAGATATACTTTGAGTGGATTATGACCCTACATGGAGTTCCCCAGACTATCATCTCTGATAGGGGATCGGTTTTTATGCCTCATTTTTGGGAGCGACTCCATGAGTGCCTTAGAACAAGTCTCCTCCGCAGTTCGGCTTATCACCCCCAAACTGATGGTCAAACAGAAAGGGTGAACCAGGTGCTCGAAGATATGTTGCGAGCTTGTACCATTTCTTTTCCTGAGAAGTGGGATGACTGCCTGAAGTTAGCTAAATTCTCTTACAACAATAGCTATCAGGAAAGCATCCGCATGGCACCATTTGAAGCTCTCTACTGAAGAAAGTGTAGGACGCCACTCAACTGGGTTGAAGTGGGAGACCGCGGATACTTTGGGCCTGAGTTCATTCAAATGGCTCGGGATCAAGTGAGCATCATTCGGAGTCACTTGAAGGCAGCTCAAAGCCGACAGAAAACTTATGCTGATAAGAGGAGAAGGCCCTTGGAGTTTGTAGCTGCAGATTTTGTATATCTCAAGGTGTCTCCTATGAGAGGGGTGCATCGGTTTGGCATTCATGGCAAGCTAGCCCCTCGATATGTGGGTCCATATCAGGTGTTGGAAAAATGTGGTCCAGTGGCTTACCATCTACAACTTCTAGATATTCTATCTGCAGTACACAATGTGTTTCATGTATCACAACTGAAGAATTGTTTGCGGGTTCCTGATGAAGCGGTGGAAATAGAAGGACTTCCCCTCTAACCTGATCTGTCTTATGTGGAACACCCTATCAAGATCTTGGATGAGAAGGAGAGAGTGACCAGGAACAGAGTGATAAAATTCTACAAGGTGCAATGGCAAAATCATTCGGAAGAGGAAGCCACGTGGGAGCAGGAAAGCTACATATTAGAGCATTACCCCCATCTTCTCGCTGGCTCGGATAGTTAGTTGATAAGTCAAAAATGTATTTCCCTATCCTTTTCCCACACTAGGCACATAAATCTCGGGTCGAGATTTTGTTTTAGGGGGGTAGATTTGTAACACCCCAGTGTTACATTGTAATGTTTTGCTAAAACATTTCATGAGCATCTGAATTATGTGCATATGTGTATGACATGAATTATAATTCAATGTTCGGCACTCGAAACCTTCATTCAAAACATGAGTCCGTGGTTACATTTCATATGATACTGTTCTAATCGAATTGTTCTAGAAACAAAAAGGCTAAAGAACATTTTGTGAATGGCGATAGTTAGCTAGTCGAGGGCAAGGATAGTTAGATAGTGTGGTCATAGGTCGAAATGGGGAGTTTCGATGTGAAATCATTCAGGCGACGTCGTTTCACGTAGGTTTACAAATGGGTCGACGAAGCTGCCTTTGATGATGGTTGTTGAGCGATCGGCTTAGGGTGTTGTGCGATATCTTGGCTCTATTAGATAGCCCAATGTATCCTCTCGCGCATCGAGCAAATAGTTTGGTGTTTGGAGCATCGGGTACGACCTTTCCAGCTGCTTTAAAAATCGAGCACGGCACCTAGCTGAGCCTGGGCGCGGTCACCACCCCTACTGGCTTGCCAGCATGCCTTGCCGCTGGCCACGGCCCTGCTGCTGCTCGTCTGCGGCCACGGCCCCGCTGCTGCTCGCCTGCCGCCACGGCCCCGCTACTGCTCGCCTGCCGCCACGGCTGGCTCGCCCTGCGCGCCGAGGCGTAGGCCATGTCTCCTTGCCGCCGGGACGCGATGCACACACGTCCTTCTCTGCACTATCTTGGCTGGGAGTGCGCTGGGCCCGCGCTACACGCCGCCCATCGCCCCGCCAGTTCTGTGTCCGTTGACATCATGTTGGCTGCTCGTGCGCTGGGCGACAGCCTGCCCTGCCGTCACCTCGGTGTCGCTTCCGCGCTGCCTCTTTTGTCTGGCGCTGCCCGACGCGATGGCACCATACCGCGCTTGTCACCTTGCCGCAGTGGCCGTGCAGACAGCCGTCTGGGGTACGTCCCGCCTATCCCGCTGTTCTGTAGTGGTGATGTTGGCCCGTGCGTTGACGCCACAGATGAACCAAGCCAAGCCATGACCTCCCCTGCCCCACTGTCTCCTTGGCCGCCGAGACAATTCTTCCCAATTTGCCGTGACCATAGCATCAGACTCCAATTTGGCTTAGGCTTGTCTTCGTTAGGTATCTGGCCGTGTCTCATCCCCACCCTACGGTGTATGCCGTTGCACAGGGCCACAATTTCGTAATCCCGCGCCACCGGGTCCATAAGACCGCACTGGCACTCCCCGACGGCAAGCCAGCCACTCCGTGCACCTCATAGCGATTCAGTGCATCCAAAGCTTCGCCGTACCCTCCTGAGCACCCCGCGCACCTCAGCCGTAGCTTTGCAGCAGGCCAGCCACCACCACCGCGGTCGTGCCATCGCCGGGCGCAGTCACCTTGTCGGTGCGCACGCGGCCAACACGACTCAGGCTTCCTTTGGCCAGACCATCACCGCAAGGGTCTTCGGGGGTGTAACAGAACCGACCAATTATACGAAATTAAGTAAGAAAATCATCCACCAGAGCAGACGATTTAACAAACTTAAGCCCGTATAACCCGGTAGTCCGTGAAATCACAAAAGATTTCAAACCAACTCGTGTCCCAGCCATGATCGTAATAAGTTTAGCGGTCACCATCACATATTACATAAAAGTTCGCAATCTCGGATACATCGAGTTTAAACATAGTTATTACAAACTAGTTCGAATAAAAGTAGCGGAAGTCATTTGTTTAAACCACACACACACTCACGCTTGGAGTTTAAATATAGTGCCAAATGAATGATCATCTCCAACAAAAGCATTAGATGAGGCGTAAGAAATGACCATGCCCATGGTCCTAAGCATCACCATAGCGGGATAGAGGCGGTTGATACAATAGCCGTAATACATCCGCCCATCTCGCAACAAGTGGGAAATAAAACCACGAGTACGAGAAGGTACTCACTAGACTTACCCGACATAACCGAAAAATAAATGACACCAAGGATTATGCAGGCTTTATAGTAGGGTAGCTGACTCATTTGCAAAAGAAGCATTTTTAGCATTTCAAGAACCTTTCTAAAAGCATTATTGTCAAGTTAATTATTATTAACTTTGTCGACTAGATTTGCACCTATACTAGAGTAAACATGTGATTAAGCAATTAATGATAACCACTCGATCATTAAACAACTTCCATCTTGTCATATTCACTATAACTGTCCAAGTGTTCCATAAACATTTACTACGATGAAGTAACTCAAGTCAAGTGCTCACTATCCGGGAGCGATGGCGATTCAATCGATTCCTAACCAGTGGTGATTTATTCCTTACACAAATCTCACTCACCCGCTAAAAGTGAGATATTGATCACCGAGTCAACTTTCCGGTATCTCGAGTTTGCCAGAACCACATGTACCGGGGCCGACCGACCGCACTTTGGTCTTATCATCCCGCCCCGTGTCCTACCACACCGCTTGGCACACAAAGGCTGCGGGCAATCTACTCGGCCCGAAAAATCTCCCGGCTTCACGGTCGGAAGGTACTTTATCCGCCAACTAAATGTAAGGCATGCGTTCAACATGACTCGAGGCCCAACAACGGTCGGTCCTTAATCGACCTGAGCGGAAACACTACGGTCCAAAACCACGCAAGTCTCCTCGCCCGGTCTCAACTTCATTTAACACTTAGTTATACCATGACTTCATAACCATCCAAGCAGATCCGGTAACCACCTATAGCTCGCAGGTGGCGAAATCACCCGACTTCTACCGGTCTAAAGCCAACTAAGCATTGACTCGACTGCGGATACCAGGGTAACAAGGATATAGTATAACAAAGGTAAACAAGGTACAATGCAGCAACGGTTGCAAACAATTCCTGAACGTAATGCATCAATTTAAAGTAAAGCATTTAATGAAATAATTGCAAACCGGGAGAAAGATGCTCCGGGGCTTGCCTCTCTCGAAGGAGCTCGGACGGTGATCGGGGCACTCCGGAAGCTCCTCAACGTCCTCCTCGTCGGCTTCTGGCACTTCCTGCGGCTGCACCTCCAGCTGCTCCTCGGGCTCCTCGGGTATGACGGCTGGGTTCTCGGTTTGCGATCCTATATGATGCAATGCACGTAAGTGATTATGCAAACGGTGCATCGAAGGAGATGAATGCAATGGATATGTTGAAAAGCAAGGTAGTCATATCATCCAAGAAAATATACTACAAGCACATGTCATCTACTGCATTCTCTTCTACTACTAATAGGTTAAGTCAACACATCTTATTAAATGCTTCAAAGATACACCAAAGCTTTACTAATTTCCTAATCACACTTAAAGCAACACTTGCTTAAACCCTAATTAATAATAGGTTTGAATAGCAACATATATTTCTGATGCTCCTAAAAATCTGAGAAAATTACAGTAGCATAATACTACCCTAAACAGACTACCATAAAAATTTCATGGCATTTGGATAAGTAAACTATCCTACACAAAAATGACAAGCTATAGCATAAAAATGAGCATGAAATTACTTTGTACTATGAAAAGTGTCAACCAACAGATTTAGTATTTTTCCTAAGTTCTAAACAGTCAATAATAACTGTACAAAAATTACCACATGCATGTTTTATACAAATTTTGCTCTCTAGCAAAAATAACAAAATTCAGCCATTAACGGTACTTGAACTACACCTCAAAATTTTCCCACAGCACATGCATAAAACATATTTTTTCCTAGGAAGTACATTACATAATAAGATTAACAAACTTGAAATCATATTTTTCTGAAGCCTATAGATTTTTCTACATATTTTTCAAGTTATCAAATAATATCCATGATTAAATAAAATCCTACAGAAAAATATCCCAAAATGACATGCAATAATTTTCCCAAGTAGATCTGATGATAAGGAACCTAGCAAAATTTGTTTCAACAAATTTGGAGCAAGTTTGACCATCCAAATATTTTTCAAACCATTTCAGATTTCAATTAATAAAGAATAAAATGAAAACCATTCACTTAAGCGTTGCTGGGCCAGCCCGGACGGCTTAGGCAGCCCACGACTGCGCGCACACACGGCCCAGAACGACGCAGCCCAGCACCGGCTTCCTCTCAGCAGCGGCGACTGGCAAATGGGACCCATGAGTCGTGAGAGAGAAGCAGGGACTGGAGGGAGACGACGGCGCGGCAGCCGTGAAATTCGCCGACGGCGAGTTCTCCGGTGAACCCGACGGCACCGGCGTGCTCCCCACCACTATGCGCACCCATCCAGACCTTCATTTCAACCTCTACCGTACCCTAGCCACGACGGCGTCAGCAACGGCGGGCGGCAGCGAGATCGCTGCGGCGCTCCGGCGACGGCGAACTCACATTGCCACAATCAAGCTTGGCACAAGCTTTACTAGACTACTACGGAGCTATCTAAGCAACTAGAAGAAGACGTAAGAGTCCCAAGATACCCCAACCACGGCGGCCTCAACTCCGGTGAGGACACACACATGGCGGCGGTGTCGGGAACGGACAATGCGCCCTTACCAAAACTCAGACGGTGCAGCCAAGGGGTGGAGGAGGTAGAAGAGAACAAGGCGGCACTGCGATGAAGATGTAGTGAGCGATTTTGCGACGGCGAGCAAGAGCGAGCTCGTCGGAGTTCTTCTTGCGCTGGCAGTGTGTAGGCTGTGAGCGAGCGAAGAAGGCGAATGAAAACGAAAAACGAGCCGGGAACGGGTCGGGCAAGCGCGCGGGGGCTTAAGGCGAGGCCAGCGGTGCGAACGGCCGCGGCGCGTGGCCTGCGCGAGCAGAAGACCGGCGACGCGTGGCATCCACGCGGCAGTGATCTTCCCGAACACTGTCGGCCTTTAGAGCGATGATTCGAGAACGAAAGGTGGTGGTTGTGGCGCCAAAAGATTTAGGCTCGATCTCCTAACCCATTGAGTGTTAGCGAGAGAAATCAAAACGAAAGTTGTACACCTACATGCCAGCTACAAAACTCATTTAAGGATCACTGTCTAATTTGCAAAGGATAGAGAGAAAAATCATGCCAAAGTCGTGTTCAAGAAACTGAAAACTGGAATTTATACTTAGAAATTGCTAAGTGTTGAAATCAACCCAATTTCTGACTTGTGGGACCATTTTGAGCATGTTGTGCACATTTTCATGACTTGGTCACAAAATAACTTTTGTTCCTTATGTAATTTGCTACAACTTTGTTTTAGGTTGCTCTGACATGCAAACATTCTAAGTGGTACTTTTTAAACAGTCAAACCAAAAAGTCCTAGGGTCAAAACAAGTCAAACCATGATTTGAAATCTTAATTGGGCAAAATGATCAACATGAACATTGTTCCTAACGACTTTCTAAGCATAGCTAAGATGTTTAACAATATATTTAGCTATACCACACATTGGTCATACAATAATCAAGCACTAAAGGTACTGAAATGATGAAAACACTTGAAATGATACTCTTGTTTCCTAATCATGTTTCACATGTTTCAAGGCGATGTTTCAATTATTATTCACATGATTAAGCATGTATGAGTTGGATGCTTGATGATGCATGATATGCGGGATTTGCAGTGCCT
Source organism: Miscanthus lutarioriparius (assembly GCA_904845875.1). Classification (NCBI taxonomy): domain Eukaryota; kingdom Viridiplantae; phylum Streptophyta; class Magnoliopsida; order Poales; family Poaceae; genus Miscanthus; species Miscanthus lutarioriparius. The sequence goes on along the minus strand of CAJGYO010000008.1, from coordinate 37,296,293 downwards.
AAATGCAGGCATAACACCGGGGTGTTACAGGGGGTGGTTACTCGAGCTCATTAGCTGTTTGGTTTGTTTCGTTGTCGTTGTGGCTTACGGGAATGCCTCCGCCATTGCAGGTCTGGGCTCACCGCCGGGGAGGGATTCTGGGATGCCGCCCCTGCTCGTCGAACCACTTCCACACACCGTGTGCTGCCTTGGAGGTACTCATCGGCCCCTTAGTTAGGTCTTGGGGATTCAGGTGTTGCCGGCGTGGCCGTCCTGTGCCCGCTCCGTCGCGCCGGTGCGCGCCCTGGGGCCAGGGACTTAGCCGCGGTAAAGAAGTAGAAAAGGGAGGGTGCAGCTATAAAATCCAAGACTGAGGAAATAGTGCCCTAGCGCTCGCGGAAATTATCTAGGACTTCGGGGGCGCCCGTGCATAATTGCCGTTGCGCGCAGGCCTCCCCTGTCGCGGGCCGTTGGCCGGCTAGGCCGTGCCTCCGCATGGGCAGCGTGGTGGCCTGCTGACGCGTGCGGGCGGGATGGCACGCTTGGCTGAGCCACGTGTTGTGGGCCAAAATAGAGAATTTGGTTTTCTTATTTTTCCAGAGGATAGAAATGCTTATTTATTTTTGTTACAAATCCAACTTCGATAAATCGTAGTAAATTGCGTGGTTGTCCAAAAATAGTGAAACTAAGTTTGTTAGGTTTGCAAAAATGCCATCTATTTGTTAATATAGTTAGTTCACAGTTAGCTGTTAGGATGATAGGCTCATAAGATTTAAGTAGAAAGCTTAGCATTATATCGATCAATAATTGCAGGAATTATTGTGGCAAACCGACAATAGCTTTAGCTTTGAAATTGTTACAATAGGTTCCTTAGGCTTTTATATACTTGTTGTAAAATTGATAGTCGTAGAGCGAGTTGCTTAATAGCGTAGTTATTATCCATGCTTTATTGTATGTATCGTAAATCGGCATTAGGAGTAGGAATATCCGTAGTCGCCGTAAGAATGTATGTCACGTTTATACTTGTTAGTGGTGCTGGTACGTAGCTTAGCCTTAGTGGGTAGACCTCGCTTAGTAGTTTAATAGATGTACTTTTAGGCGAAGAGTTGTTGTTGTCATCTTATTAAGCATTGCATCATCATTTCATGTAGATCACAAATAGGTAGACTTTGTACCCGTCGGCGAGCCGGAGTACGACGAAGTGATCGAGGAATACAAGGAGGAGATCTTCGCACAGGAGGAAGCCTAGGAGCCTGTTGGTACTGACCTTGCTGACCCGGCACCTGCCCAAGGCAAGCCCCGGTGCATAACCCATATTTTTATGATCACTGAATATATATATGTGATGTGCATTTAAGTTACAGGGGTTGTATGGAAACTACATGCATAAATATATCTACCCATGAGTCCTACTAGTACAGGTCGAGTAGTTGCTATGCTCAGGATATCGGTAGCGTGAGTAACCTGTCGTTGCTCGCAAATAGGTGATAAAATATGAACACTCATGATAAAATGATGGAAAGGTAAATGGTGACCGGGCAGGGATGTGGTTTGGGTATTGGTGGGTGTAAAGGGGTGTGTCCTGCGGCCAGCAGGGCATGGCTCGGTTACACTTTTTCCCTGTCTGTGTCGATTAAGGACCGGTCGTTGCATAAGGCATCGTCGGCAAGTCACAGATTTATTGTCCCGAGCGCATACTTGGGTATGGGCACAGGGAAGACTTGTTGCTCTCTTGTCGCGGATCCGGCTCTTTTCGGACCAACTGATGGGAAGAAGAGGTGGTGGAGGTCCTTGCACCACACTGAGACCGGGACTCAGGATGTGGGGGCTTGGAGTCCAAGTTTGGACGGGGACCTAGACACCCGGGACAAGAGGGTGATGGGTTAGTCCTGCTTATGCCTGGGGTACAAGCGAGGCATGTGTTTTCGGGGCAACCAGCTGGGCACATTGATTCGCGAATCACCGGGAGATTCGGTACGGCTTGTCTCGTGTTTAGCACCGTAGTAAGAACTGAAAGTTGAAAGGAGAAGAAATGGAACTGATTGCTCAACTTGTGCTTGAAAGTAGAACAGGTGCTTATATAGACTGGCTAGATGATAACTTAATACGGCTAATAATAATAATTCATAAATAAGGACTCACTATTAGTATTGCTTTCTGCCAAAAGAAACCAGCAAGCCATAAAGCTTATCATATTCCTTGGAGTCGGGAAATTATTCCCACTAGTCAGATAAGTCTTGCGAGTACATTGTGTACTCAGAGTTTATTTACCCCTGTCGCAGGCGATGCTTGAGGAGTATCTTGTGTGGAGGATCCTTCTGTTGGGCTCAGACGGAATCCTCGCTACCTTATCGCTAGATGTTATCTTTTTAATATTCCGCTGTTTATCATTCTGCACTCTGTATTTGGTATTGTAATAATGTACTTTTTAAGAAACTCTAATGTATGAAATGGACTTGTGTTGTAACTCGTTCTCATTATTAGATCCTTGGGGAAAATGTGGATCTTTCGGGTTCTCCCTCGGGGTGTGCCCGACATACACCGCTCGCTGTAGTTGCTTTCGGGGCGGTTAGTGTCTGGTGGAAGACGAGCGCCTCCGTAAGTACGCTATTTCGGGCGGTTCTGCCACAGAATCCAACTTAGGAAGAGTGTAGATTGAGATGTTAAAATTGAATGATCTTATTTTGTTTTTACATCCTCAACTCTAAAACAAATGCTTAACTATGAACCTCTTCTTATGCAACCTCTTGTCATGTTGAGTTTAGATAAATTTTGTGACCTTATGAACTAGTGGCACTTCAAAGATTTGAACTATCTCCTTCACAAATACCCCTTTTTCCCTTTTTGTGAAAAGAGACATGGAGCTAATGGGCACATGAAGGTCCAAGTAAAATAAAATAAAATATGGGCACATGAAGGTCCAAGTATATTAAAAGTATTTTATATATAAAAAATAATAATAATAGCTCGATCTCAAATGTTATCTTGTGGGGGTCAATCATGAGGAGATCCTCTCACCACATTGGTTTGCTTTAGAAGTGTCACAACTTTCACTGTTTAACTTAACAATATACAAGGCATAGGTATGCTTCTCCTTCACCTTGATCTCCCCTTTAGCATGATAAATGTTTAGACGCTTTTGTTTCATTTCCAATCATGCTATGTGCCTCTGTTTACTTTTCAACAAGACGAATAAAGTTTTTGGTTCACTAGTACATTTGTACTAGTAGAACCATGTTGCTTTCACCCTTTGTGTCTTTGAATAAGCACAGATGCCGAAGGAACAGGTGTGGGGGTTGGGCAACCACCCCAGCTTAAGTAACATCTCCTTCGATGAAAAAACACTGAGGCTACACACAGAAGCACTTCATGCATCAACATCAACTCTCTGTACTTCATCTCAATATGAGACGCTGGTTTGTATCTTGGTACCCCTCTCCTACATTTATGATGGGTACAGGCCCGATCTTCCAAGAGGTAGCCGGTAAGTTCGATTTGTGGAGATCTCGACGTTGGCGATCCGGCTTAAAATCAGACACGATTCGAACCCTGCAACCGTTACACCACCGCTCTGTTGGTTATCAACAAAGCACAACTTGATTGACCTCGCCAAGAAGGCTTTTCCTGCAAGCGAATCGAAGAGCACAAGCAAGAAGGTAAAACACGCAATCTGAAATTGCAAATATGAATGACGCGAATATCAATAGAGGGTTCAAGAACTCGGTTCCAAAGGACTAATCGACACAGTGGAGGAGATCAAGAACGGGGGCCTGGATCACTGTAAAAGGATTTGTCACCACAGTTACAATGAACGATTCAGTTTCTCGATGGAAAACTAAACTCTAAACAAAACCCAATTGTGTAGCAGCGGTGGCGGCTGTGTTTATAGTCTAAGACTCAACCTAGGGTTGGGGACGGCCAGGGGTTGGGCGCCCACAACTTGGGCTTAAGGCCCGACACGATACATGGCCAAGTTGGCCCAAATAGGTGATGCAGCACCTTGTCGTGGTCACACAGAATGATCCACGGACCTTCTGGAGCTGGGACCAGATCCAAAACGATGGCGTCGTCGTCCCCTTTCCAACGCATCCAAGAACGGCCCGTTTCGACGTCGTATGAGGAAGTTATGACCGAAACAGTGACGACGTGTCTGCTGAATCCGAGGGTGACGTGGCAGCTGAGTTGGGAACGAATTGCAACTTGGGGAAGACCATGGCGTCGGTGTGTCCAGCGTGGCGATGTCCTCATCAATTTATCTCCCTAAAAATGAATGCTTAAAAAGCCAATTCTTTCATGTTATTAAAACTTGATGAACTCTAAAACATGACCCCAATATTTGATCATGACTTATCTTATGTGATTGGCTTGCATAATCTTTAGTCTTTCACTTAATGCTTGTGGAAACCGTACTCAATTAGGATAACATTACCTAAGTTGTTGTGAAGTGTGATATAGTGATGACAAGATTAGTCCTTCTTTCTAATCAAGTACTTTGGAGACTTTTGTTTTGAACAAAATTTAAAACCATGGCTTCATAACTCCTCTATGGTATAAATGTCCTACTAGAGCCATAGACAATATCTTTACAAACCCATAGATTCATGCTACTTAGATTTTGTTTTGAGTTTTGTCAAATTGTGTGACCCTAGTGAGTGATGCTCCATGCTTACATGATCAAGATCACATACACTCCACCCATATATGCTTTACTCTTACATTGAGAGTAAGCAAAAACATGTTTTCCACACTTATGCTATGCTCTTACACTGAGAGCTAGCACAAACATTCCTTTTCACCTCTCCACAAATATTCCTTTTTCACCTTTCCACAAAATAAAGACTCCATGTATTCAAGATCTCTCTCCATTGTCCATACAAGTCTAAAAAATAGACATGGGCTATATGTTGTGAAAAGAGAGAGAGAGTTAAAACAATAGGGAGTTGGATTAAAAAAAGAGAGCTGAGTGAAAGAAAAAGTGTCGAGCAAAAAAAAGAGGATGAGCATCAAAGATAGCCCATGATCTCAATCATCTAGATTTGGAGAGAGAATCTTTAAGGAGTCAACCTTCCACTCATATCCACACACTTGCACTCTTGATCATATTTGTATGTTGTTTTCCTCCATGAATCCATGCTTTGACTTATCAATATAAACATTCTAAGTATGCCTTTCAAGTTCTCCTACCCAAAATTCCACATAAGCTATAGTTGTAGGGACTTTAGGCAAAATAAGCTCTTGGTGAGGAGACATACACAAATACCATTGAGTGATTTGAGAGAACCATATGAGGAGTAACATGAGCTATGTTTTGTTTTGAAAAAAAAATATTGTCAAAAACTCCAATCTCACTTGAGAAGGAGAAGTGATCTATGTCTTCAAGTCAGAACTGTTCCATTTCTCAACCGCCCAAGGAGATGTTCTAGCCACTTCAAAATCCACAAGTATGAGTATTTGACTTGCAATATCTTTTATGCTTGCATCATATCCTGAGAAAGTTGTGTATCATATCCACCAGAATCTTGGCTCGGTCCTCTTTGTTGTTTGAATCCTATACTCGGGGCGAGCAAAGGTTCGGTGTGGGGGAGCTTGTTGACGGTCACTAACACCTATTTGGACCATCAACATTTCACCCAAAAGCAAGATAAAGTTAGGAAAATCATCATTACATGTGTAGGATTTGTATTATAATTCACCTAGTTCCACTTGTACATGGAAATATATTTGTATGTAGGAATTTTGGCTAAAATGGTGACAAATACACACATAGGAGGTAAGTGGACATGGTAGGGGGCCAAGGGGTCCACATACCACGCTGGTCAGTGCCACATAGGCACCACTCGGTGCCCCACTTGCCCCTTCCATGTCACCGATCCGTGGGAGCGACTCCCTAAGCCCTATCAAGCATTGATCCAATGTCGGTTTGCACCGATGGTCACGATGGAGTGGTCTTGGATCCATGGGTCCACTATCATAGACTTGGAGCCCTCCAACCAACCTTGGAATTGCCTTACCTACCAAATTTCAACATGTGCTGACTTCACAACCACCTTTGGGAGCCAACCAAGGCCCTACGATCGAAAGGCGGTGAACTCAAGGGCCGGTCGACGCCTCTACCACGCCGCCCAACACCCAAGTCACCTCCACCGCCTTACTGGATGTCTATAAGTACTCCCCCTATAGCAACCGACCTTGGAGAGCTATAAATAGTGGTGTGAGGCGCCATTTGTAATCAGCACCATCTCATTCCATCACTCCAAGTGAAAGTAGTAGCTAGGCAAAGCTCTGTAGCTCTACTACTTAGAAGTAGAAGATAGGGAGAGAGTGAGGAGAAGCTTGGAGAAGGGCTAGAGTTGTCGGCATCCTCTCCACTTGTGCTTCCCCGGATGAAGCTCTTAATCGAGTGAAGTTTGGCATCTTCTGTGGTAACTCTGCTCTTTTGCATTACTTAAGTATTATTTATATTATTGTGTTTACTGGTTTCATCGCTTGGTTAGAGTGCTCTAGTCTTATTTCATCGTGTACAGGATTAGAGTAGTGAGTCTATAGATTAAGCGTGGTTCTTATCTTTGGTTTGGCTAAGGACCACCCCAACAGATAGTCGCTAGCATCATACATGATCTCGAAAGGTAGCGACCAATCGGGTGGTTGGATGATTGGCGCTGAGATGAGTGCTTTCTTAAGGGTATAGAAAGCATTTAAGCACTCATCTATGAACTTAAAAAGTACATCCTTAGCTAATAGGTTCGTGAGGGGTCTAGAGATTTGTGAGAAGTCTTTGATAAAATGTCTATAGAACCCTGTATGACCCAAGAAGCTATAGATTCCTTTCACATTCATAGGTTGTGGTAGTTGCTTGATAACCTTGATCTTGGCCTTGTCTACCTCAACCCCCCTCTCGAACACAAGGTGTCCAAGGACGATGCCTTCTCAGACCATGAATGACAATTTTCCCAATTAAGAACCAGGTCCTTTTCTTGGCATTGTTGCAAGACTTTATCTAAATTCTCAAGACAATGGTTGAAAGTTTTTCCATAGATTGAAAAATCATCCATGAATATATCCATGATTTCTTCAGTCATGTCTGAGAAAATAGACATCATACACCGTTGGAACAAAGTGGGCGCATTGCACAACCCAAACAACATTCATCTGTACACATACATTCCATATGGGCAAGTGAATGTAGTCTTGCTTTGATCATCGGGGTGGATAGGAATCTGATGATACCCCAAATACCCATCAAGGAAATAGAAGAAAGAGTGCTTCGCTAACCGCTCTAACATTTCATCAATGAAAGGCAGCAGAAGTGATCTTTCTTTATAGTTGAGTTGAGTTTTTGGTAATCTTTACACATCCTCCACCCCATGAGGGTTCGTTGTGGGATCAACTCATTTTTATTATTCTCAACGACTGTCATGCCTCCTTTCTTTGGTACCACTTGGACGGGACTAACCCCATTGCTATGTGGTATGGGATAGATTATCCTGGTGTGAAGAAGTTTGAGGACTTCCTTCTTCATGACTTCCTGCATCACATTATTGAGCCTACACTGAGGCTCTTAAGTTGGTGTACTCAAAGGGTCTATCGGAATGCAATGGGTATAGAGCGTTGGATTTATCCCCTTAAGATCTTAAAGGGAATACCCAAAAATAGGCCTATGTTTCTCTAAGATGGCGATGAGTTTGGCTGTCTCCTCATCAGTAAGCTTGTCACTTATGATTATAGGAGTTTTGGTGTCGCCATTAAGAAAAACATAATATAGGCTAGCGAGTAGGGTTTTAAGTTCAACTGGAGGTTGTGTCGGTGCTTCCTCCTTGGGAAGGTCTATGGTCTCACCTAAGTCGTCCTCCTCTTCAATGAAGAGTTTGGCATCTTTCTCTAAGGCCGACTTGGGAGATTCAAAGGGCAAAACTGACATGACCTCCTCGGGCAGTTTTGAATAGGGAAGAGATTCTGCCACCGAGTTTTTAGCTCGAGTGATAGGAATGAAGAAGGTGTCTCTCCCAAACTTTATGTCTAGGTCCCCTGATGTGGGTGGCTCTATGAAGAATTTTTCTAGGGGATGCCCTATCATGATGTCAAAATCTTGGATGTCAAAGACATGGAAATCAAGGGCCATTTCAACATTATCATGATGCACTATTATGTTGTGCAGGATCCCACGTCCTCCTAGGCTAGAGCGTGGGACAACCCTAAGAGATTTGTTTGTCGAAGCAAGGGGTTTAGCACCTAAGTAGGTCTGTGCAACATATGTGGACATGAGGTTTGCTCTGATAGTAGGATTGTAAAGTACGTCCACCGTGGTTCTATAGATTTGGCATTGGATGGTTAAAGAAGGGGTGTGAATCTGAATTTCTTCAGAAGAAAGCTCCGCTTCCTCTACCCATTCGCTGCTTAGGATAGAAGTCAACTCCCTAATGGATTCTCTAAGGAATTCTTTGTCTAGAGGGTTGAGGGGAGTGACTAGAACTGGTGGTCTCTTTGGTATGAGTATTTCAAGGTATTTCCAAAATCTTCATGAAATTTGTCCTCGAAAAATGGAAATTCCGAAGGTTGGAAACCTTCCTCCGAAGTTTTCGGTTTGGGGGAGGGTCTCTGAATGGGAGCTATGGGTTTGGACTCAGCCAAAGAGACTTCCTCATGGCTTGATTCGGGCTCTACTCGGAGGGGTTCCAGGGGAGGAGTGTTTTCTAGAATGCGGTCTAGTAACGCTTCTCCTTCTGCTATGGTTTTATGGTTGAACGAACCTTCGGCGGCGATATCAAGCTGTAGGGTAGATTCCTTGCTAAGACCTAACCAAAAATGTTGTAACGACACATGGTTTGGTATAGATAAGTCTGGGCCAGAGTGTGTTAGGAGTGAAAATATGGCCCAAGCTGCACCTATGGTTTTCTTCTCTTTTTGTTGGAAGTTGAGAATCTCCTGTCATAAGGAAGTGATTCGAGATATAGGGAAGAATGTGAGACAGAATATGTTCCTCAATTCTTCCCAATCTCCTTTTACCTTCCCTACGTTATGGGCATACCATTGTTTTGCCCTCTCATCAAGAGAGAAGGGAAACAACTTACACTGAAGAGTTTCATGTGACATGCCCAAAATAGTTAGGCATGCACAGAGCTGTTGTAACACCCTAAAATTTGCTTCTTTTTCAAATAGAGATGAAGTTTTTTTAATTTTGTATTTTTGTGCTCATAAAAATATAGGAAAATAAATTTTTCATTAAATTAAAAGTTATCATAAGGTAGCAACATGTTTGTGCATACATGCTGCTGCATTGGAGTTTTTGTGCTGAGTGGTTTGATTCAAAATTCAAAAGGAATTCAAAAATTCATTTGAAAAAAAATGCTTTGGAATAAAAGAAAAGAAAAAACTCTCCCCCTCTCTTCTGTCCTATGGCCGCAGGCAGCCTAGCAGGCCGGCCCAGCTACTCTCTTTCCCCGCTGGCCTTCTTCCCCTCTCTCCCGCGCCTCTCCTGTCGCTGACTTGTGGGACCCGCCTGTCAGCGTCCTCTCCGTCTTATACCTTGCGCCGTGTCCATGCCGGACTCCACCGCTGAGAGAGTCTGCTGCCGCCCTGACTCCGCCCATGTGTGTGCACCCCACGTCTCCTCGGCTTTAAATATTGACTCCCCGCACCGCGCTGCCACTCCATCAAGTATCACCAAAGCTGCTACATCGCCGAGTCGCTGTGCCGCCCCCATCCCAAAACCCTAGCACAAGACACCGCCTCGCCATAGCTTCTAGTGCCGCCGCAACCCTAAGCCGCTGCCGTCGAGCTCGCTTCGCCGCTCCACTATTTCTCTATCGTCGTGATGACCTCCCTGAGCGCCACACAAAGGTAACGAACCCGTAGGTACCTCACCTGCTCTCCCTCTCTCTCTGTGTCTCATGCTTCGCATCATTGGGGGTTCACTGGACAACCTGAGCCACTCGGGCGAGCCCCGAGTCGTCTTCGTGCTCTCGTGGCATTCTCCAACCCGCAGCTGTGTTTGCCATCTCCCTCTCTAACTCCTTGAGCTTCTTCCATGTGAAACTATGGCCTCTAGGGCCCTATCCATGTGCGCCGGTGAGCTCATTCATTGCCAGTAATGGAGCTCCGCCGTGCCCTCTACTGTTGATGGACGACAACTTCTCCCTCCCTCTCTCTGATCTAATCTAGATCATCTAATCTTGATCCGACGGCCTAGATTCACCCATACCCCTTAGCCGACCATCTTGCTAAAGAGCCCTTGTCCTTCTTCTTATTTGTACCCACAGTCCCTGGTCTGTTTTAAAAGTCGTATATCGATTTGTTTTAATTCAAAAATAAGTTCTAGAAATCACAGTTTTGCCACTACCTTGTTAGGTCATGTCTTCTACGTTTTAACTTTGATTTTATCCGTTCAAGTTGTGTTAGATTCGTAATTGCGTAATCTACGTGTTCAAGCTACTGTTAAATATATTTTCAACTTTTGAAATTCGTGGTTAGATTTAATCTATTATTTTATTAAAGGAAATCTTGTTTAATTCATAACTTTTTCGTTATAGCTCCGATTAGAGTGCTTTTCGCGTCTGTGTATTCATAGTAACATGTAGAATATCTTTAAAACCTTTTTACTTGATGTTTATTATGTTTGGTGTACAATTCTAATTTAGTTCTATTGCTTGCTTCATGTATGATTGCATGGATGCTTGTGTGGTGCTTTATGATCATGTCCATTCGGTGAGCTATACGTGGTGAATCGAGAAGCAATTCATTGAAGGTTTTAACTTGAAGAAGGATCAGAGTTTAAGGCAAGTATAGCATGGGATCATCCTTGTTCTCCTATTCACTTTAATAATTTAATCATATGCATATGTCTACCTTGGCAACCGTAGTAAATTTTCCTAGCTATTTGATATCTTGGATTCATTGTCACCTATGGGGTATTGCATTGGGTAGTATGATGCTAGTGCTCAACTAAAGCCATGATCTTGTAACTTGACTAATGGAATATACAATTAACATTAAAAGATGCTTTTTAGCAACATGGAACAAGGGGGCTAGAGCATTGGGCTGTTATTATGGTGCTCTAGATTCCTCTCCCTAAGGACTTATCTGTAAGTGATCATCCGGGACTTATAGTATAACTGTGAGGGTCACATGGCTCTGGCTTTAGTCAAGTATGAAGACCTTTTCTAGCTTGTTAGTGGTTACCTTTAAGGCACAAAAGGGCTTGCCAAGTCGGGTATAGGATAGCCTCTACTCTTATGTGTATAGCCGTGAAGGAATTGTACCATTCAAAAGGGGGGTTCCTACATCTGCTTGCCAAGTGAATCCTAGTGGCCCGAACTTGTTAGACAAACCTTTGAAAGGCTTCATAGTGAACCCTGCTGACCTTCCTTGGTAGTGGATCAAGAGGCTAATCACCTCGGGAGAAAGGGTAAATCATGACTCACAGTGAAAGTGTACAACCTCTGCAAAGTGTAAAACTATTATAACAGCCGTGCTCACGGTCATGAGCGGCCTTGGAACCCTTTCGGAATAGATGATGAATACTAATGATACTGATGATACAAATGCTCACTTATGATTATTGTTTTTGCTATTCATTATTCAAGTTTACCTGATCATGTGTTTATATAGGCTTATGATAAATTTGATGCTACTCAACAACTTAAAATCATGACTCATTAAAAGCTAATCATAGTTAAACCAATGTTAGCCTTTTGAGCCTCATGAACCCCATGTTATATTTGTTAAGTATGACATGTACTTACGCTTGTTTTACTTTTCAATTATTTGGATAAAAATCTCGGATGGGTATCAGATTGCTAGAGTTTGAAGAAGTTAGGTTTGTGATCAACCAGTCAGTTGTCCCTGTGGAATTGGAGTCTTCACCCAAAGATCGGAGTTCTCTTTCTGCTGTTTGCTATCTAAGTGGTATGACGGCGGGCTTTGCTTCGAAGGAAGTACGGAGGAGATCGAGGAGCGTGAGAGCGTGTGAGGGTTCGGTGGACTGGAGCCGTGATTGTGGCGGCAAGAGATGATGGTGAATAGTAGACGACGATGAACAGTAGAGACGCCGGGCGCCTAAGGGTGACTTGAAGTCATAATCCCAGGCTAATCATTTCCTTAATGAAGTTGGACTCTTATAGTCCTTACAACTCGACCCTTGACGCTAACAAACTCTTGCTATAAATCTGGACCAAATATTCTAAGACTCTAACCCAAATCTGCTAGGACTCTAGATGGGCCTGAATACAACACGGTTCAGGCCCTTCTATTGTTGCGCCTTGCATAAGTCTTCCCCACCATAACATCTCTCCCTCCCTCGGGAAACAGCTCGTCCACGAGCTGGAAGGAAGGGTGAGCTTCTTGGAATGCAGGAACCGGCTCCCACGTAGCCTCAGACGCAGGCATGCCAGACCACTCGATGAGGACATGCCAGACACCACGATGAAGTTTAGAGCGCAATATGCATTCTAGTCGCTGGAGAGGCCGGTCATGGTGAAGTGGAGGAAGCACAGGCTCAGACGTCGGCAGTGTACCACGGAATGGCTTTAACACCCCGACATGAAAGACGTCGTGAATTCGGGCGCCCTCCGGAAGACAAAGCCAGTAGGCTACCTCACCCACCTGCTCAATCACCTGGAAAGGGCCAGCATACTTGGGCCCCAGCTTGCTGCGACCGCCATGAGCTAGGGACTGCTTGTGTCGATGAAGCATGCGGAGCAGTACCCAGTCATCGACGGCAAACTCTAGGGCACGGTGTTTGGCATCATAGAAGCAGCGAGCGTACTCCTGCGCCTAGAGAAGGCGAGCGCGTACCTCATCCAAGAACTCATCCTAGTTGGACAACATGGTGTCGACGGCCTCCGTGCGTGCCTCCCCTAGAACATATGACAGCAGGTCGGGCGGAGGACGTCCGTATACCACCAGAAATGAAGTAGTCTGAAGCACCGTGTGATATGCAGTGTTGTAACAGAATTCCACCCACGGCAGCCAGTCCAGCCAGTCATGAGGGCAGTCACTAGTGAGACATCTCAAGTACTTGGTTATGGCCTTGTTCACCGCTTCGGACTGCCTGTCTGTCTGTAGGTGGAACGCAGTGCTCATCCGAAGCTGGACGCCGACGTGGCGAAAGAGATCGCGCCACACATGCCCCGTGAAGACCGGGTCACGATCACTGACGATGGACTCGGGAAATCCATGGAGGCGCACGATGTCCTGGAAGAAAGCTTGCACCACTAATGTAACACCCCAGGTGTTTATCATCAGTTAAGCAATAGGTTTGAGCTCAAACATGACATGTCAAGTGGTAATCAAGGTGTCAAGATCAAATTTACATGATGGAGCTCCAACTTAAACTTGGGCCACGCACATTGCTTACATATGGACCCTTGTTAAGATTATGCAAGAGTAATGTTAAACATGCTTATTCCATGTACATTACATCCCCATGCATCCATCTAGACCCGTGGAAAAGTTTCATGAAGTTTGGAATCAAAAAGTCACATGAAATGATAAGTCATATCTTGGCATGAATTGCTTTATCAAGTGGATGGAAACCTATGAAGTCAACCAAACCTTGGTACCTTGCTCAAACAACTCTACTTGCACTCATGAACAAAAGTTATGAAGGGTTCATGTTGAGCGGTGGGCGAAAATGCTCCAATGGATCAAAAGGATAATTTAAGCTTCATCGTGATCCTACTTTGGTCAAAGTAGAACAGTAGGTTCTATACCAGTTTTGAAGTTGCACCTTAAATAAAAGTTGAAGATTGAGTAGAGTAGAACAAACTTTGTTTTTGGAGCAAGAGCCAGATCAACTTGGAACTAAGTCAAACAGAGGCTCAAAAATTGAATCAAATCATTGTTTTCGGACTTGGAATTTTTCTAAGTCTGAATTCATCGTCGTCGCCATTGGCATTCCGCGTTCTCAAATTTTGCTAAGCAACTTGAGTTGGTCCAAAAATAAAAGTTGGAGATAATTATTTGGAGAAGAGGATACCCAAAGATGGGATCAATTGGACCAAGTTTGACTTCCCAAAATGAACAAAAACCGAGCTTTACTTTGATCGACATTAATTCATTGACAGTGTCAAATTAGGGCCTATTTATCTCTTAATCCTTTGCTCTAATGGCTATGAACCTTTAACAAAATTTGTAGAGCATCGGATGGAGATCAAACTTCGTTAAAGGCCCACCATCAAATTCCCTACCGAACCAGCCCAAAAACGGCTTCCAAGACGCGCTGGATCGCGCTCGCCACCTGCTCGTCAAAATGCCGACGCGTGGCCAGGGCGTGGCAGCCATGCGAGCCAAGCGCCCCCACCTCCATGCCGCGTGCCCCTGCGCCCGATGCGGATAACCAAAGCCCCGGCCGAGCTCTCCATCCCCTTCTCCACTCCCTGCTCGCTCCCTCTCGCGCTCTCCTCGCTCCGCTCCACGGCAGGACATGCATCCGCCATGGCCGGCGGGCCGAGCTCGCCGTTGCCGCCGTTCCCTAGCTTCCGAGCCCCCTCTTGACCAAGCACGCGAACCACCACCTCCGCCTCTTCCTCCTCTACGACCGGCGCACCTCCGCTGAGGCGAAAACCACCGGAGCAGCCCAGTCGTCGGAGCCGCTGCCGTCGCCGCCGCTCGCTGCCGTGGCCAATACATCTCGGGCCGCCTCTCGGCCATCCAAGACCACCAGCGAGTGCGGGAGGACACCCTGGTGCTCCTCCTCCACTTCACCGCCGCCGTTAAGCCTCCTCCGGCCGTCAGTGGCGAACTCCCACGCCTCCCCTACTGTGTTCTGCGACCAGGGGCCTCGGGCTCAAATTCGACTAAGTAAAGGGGCCTAACTGCGAAGTATGTGACTCAAATGAATAGTGCCGATAAGGACCTATTTGCTGTAAATTTGCTGAATCTTTGGAAATTCATAGTAATTCATAGGAAATTCGTAAAATAGCAAATGAGGACTTTTTGGAATTCTTGTGAAATTCTCTATGCAATAGATCTATAATATTACATGTTTTACTTTAAAGTTTTAGCTGTAAAAATATATTTATGCAGCTAGGTTTGTAATGCTAGTGGTATTTGTCTTTTTCATAACTGTAGATCTAGGGCTCCAAATGAAGTGAAATTTTTGTGGCATGCTAATCATGTGATAGTTGATGTGTGGTAAAAATTTCATGAGTATTGGATGAAGTATGAGTGAGTTATTGGTTTATCTTGCTCTCACATGATTTCTTGCTTTAGCAACTTGTCTTTTTCATAGAATTTGCTATACATATTCAAATGGAGTGAAATTTGGACAGTAGACTATTGAGAGGATATGTGAGCCACTGTAATTTTTGTAGAATTTATTGTATATTTGGTATATGTTCATTAAGTCACCTCGTTATCTAAAATAAATTAAGAAATGCATTAAAAGAATTTATTTGGTCATGGACCCTAGGTTTTCTGGTGTTCTTTAGTCATGTGTGACATGTTGGTAAAGTTGGTTTTGTCTAATTATGTGTTTGCAACATAAGTTAATATTTAATTTCTTGCAAATGTGGTTTATGGACAGATCTGGGAACTTAGCAAAGTTCTTCATGATAATGTGCTTTGTTGTGAAACTTGTTTATACAAAAGTTGTAGATAATTCATGTATCTAGCTGCTGTTAAAATTTGGTATCATTTGACCAAGTAGTTTGTGAGTTATGCCTGTTTAAAGTTGGGTTTCAGAAATGGCTGCTCTCTGTCAATTGGGGACCAGTTTCTGTAAATGTATAATTTCGACCTACTTAACTTGGGAATCATGCTGAGATGATTAAAGATGAAATGTAGATAATTTCCGAAGCTTTCCAGAATGTATTGTTTCATATCATTTGGATTTATAAAACTCCAGATATGATTGATTTATGAAGCCGCTGTTTGCAAGTCTAGAAATTGGCATATTCCGGTTATAGTTGTTGCTTCACCTTGACTTGCTTTGCATGTTGCTAGGTGTGGTTCACGTCCTTAGTAATTAAGTTAAATACACCTGAGATCTTGTGAGACTTATGTGCCATGTATAATATTCTTTGTTATCTTAGCATGATAGATTGTGTGATGTTAAGTTAAGCATCGCAAAGTACTTAAGTGTGTTAGTGTAAACTATGCTTGTCTTGCTTGCTATTTTGTGATGCGTCTCATGGTGCTATTCTTCATATTTATGCACTTGCATATTGCATCTCATCTAGGTATGCTAGATGCACCACGTGTAGGATGAGATGTTGGAGCCGAACCCGAAGACGGTGTATGGTGGACCTATCCCAAAGGTGGAAGGACTGGACAAGTGCTAGGACGGGAGATGCTCACTTAGCGAGTGTCGTCTACCTAACACTGACTTGTGTCGGATCCCAGGCAAGCCCCGGAGCATATTAAGCCTCCTAATTTTCGAAATGCAGTTACAATATTATTGTTACATATATATATTGTTGCATTAAGTTTAGGCGTTGGATGAAAACACTTGCTGCATTGGTTATCCAATCCTTGTCCAGATATTGATACCCTGAATCCTATGTAGCTCAGGCTCGTGTAGTGCTTAGCCCTGCTTAAACACGGTAGAAGTCGGGTGATTTCCTGTCACCTGTGAGATATAGGAATCTACATGTGGCACGGTTGGCTATATTTGCTATCGTGGAAAAGAACCAGTCTTAATTTGAAATGAAGACCGGACGGAGGCTTGCCGGTTTGCAGTGACTCTGTCTGTGTCGATTAAGGACTGAATCTTGGAGCCATTCCTGTTCATGTTGAACGCATGCCTCTCTCTTAGTTGGCCGGGTCTGGAGACCGACCACGAAGCCGAGTAGCTCACCTCAGGCCGGGAGTCGATAAGTATAAAGTGCGCCTCGGAAGGGAGCCGTAGGTGTGAGTCCAAGGGCAGGTGATTTAAAAGTCCTGATCGTCCTGGCAGAAGGGTAATCCCTGAGAGTGCTGGCGCTGATCGAACCCGCGAATTTGGTTCCTGAGATGTACCAAAGGTAACCCACGGCTACCCTTGCTAAGTATGCCAGGGTGAGAGTTAGGAATACCCCCTCAGCTAAGTTGTAATTCGATTTGAGTCGCCGTCTCTCCCGGTTAGTGAGAACTTGACGGGCTTATCTCCAATGTAGATACACTAAATAACCTAATGGTTCAGAAATGATGATATGATGATGACAGCCTTATTATACCTGCTATGGTTAATATTGATTGCTCCTAATAAGTGAGTGCTCTAGTACAGGTGCTAATCTAGTGGACAGGTAAATGATGATAAGCTTGATGCTAAGTTTAAATTGGTTACTATGCTCATAAGCTCTTTTATGCAACTGTGTCAAGCTAGCCCACCTCATAAGCCTTGCATGATCCTTGGTGTCTTTTATTTCTGGTTGTGACGGGTAAGTCTAGCTGAGTACCTTCTCGTACTCAGGGTTTATCCCACCATGTTGCAGGTGAAGTTCTTGGCCTATTGAAGATGGTGGTTAACCACCGGTGCCTCGGTGATTCTATAGTTACTTCTCATCCATATGCTTTTGTCGGGTGATGTCACTTATGCTAGCAATGTATTTGGAACATATATTAATGTAATCTTTTGAAAGCTATGTTCTTTTCACTAATCGGTTTTGAAACCCAAACTTGTACTATTATTTTTGAATTCATTTGTAATATTATTTTCCGCTGCAACCCTGCGTATGTGATGTGTATTTGCTTAATCACGCGATCTTGGTTGTGATGTTGATTTACCGAGGTCTTTTGGGACACTCGGCGGACTACCAGGTTTATATGAGTGAAAGTATGTGTGTGTCAACGTGTTAGCGGGGACAGCCGTACTTGATCTTGTATAAATTGGGCGGTTCTGTTACAACTAACGACACCGTGTAGGGGTGGCCCAATGGAATGAAGTGCTCATACTTTGAAAACCTGTCAACCATGGTTAGGAGAACACTTTTACCGTGGACCTTGGGCAGCGCCTCAATGAAGTTGAGGGAGATATCTGCCCAGACTCGCGAGGGCACCGGTAAGGGTTACAGCAGTCCCATGGGGTGCAACATCTCCGTTTTGTTCCGCTAGCACGTGGAGCAGGAACGCACAAAGTCGCCGATGATGCACCGATCATGCTCGACGTAGAACTCAGCATGGAGCCACCGTAGAGTCTTCTGGATGCCCTCGTGGGCTCCTATGTGGGTGAGCTGGAGGACGTCGTCCAGGAGTGGGGACGATGCAGGCAAGAAGACGCGTCCGTCATGGAGTATGAGCCCCTCGTGGACGGTCCAGGAGGCCCCGTGCACATCGGCAGCCACGGTGTTGCAGCGTGCGCGCAACGTGGCATCGGTGTCCAGCTCCTGGCGGAGGTCATCGAAGAGCCAGAATGTTGGAGCCGAGAGCGCCGCTAGGGATGTCGCATCAGTGTCGCAGAGACCCGCCAAGAGTGGGGTGTCGCCGTCATGGCGGGACAGCGCATCGGCCACCACATTCGCCTTGCCGAGGTAGTACTCAATCCTGAAATCATACCCGAACAATTTGATCACCCAGTGATGTTGTGGAATTGTCGAAAGCCGCTGGTCGAGCATGAACTTGAGGGCGTAGTGATCAGTCCAGACGACGAAAGCGCGCCCCCAAAGATAAGGGCGCCAATGGCGGACCGCTTGGACGAGATCGATGAGCTCACGCTTGTACGCCGCTGCTTTGAGGTGCCGAGCCGCAAAGGGTCGACTGAAGAATGCGATGGGATTCCCGTCTTGATGAAGGACGGCTCCGAAGCCGAAGCCGGACGCGTCGCAGTCGACGACGAACGTGGCGTTGAAGTTCGGGAGATGGAGCATGGGCGCCGCACACAGCGCTGCCTTGAGGGCCGTAAATGCCGTGTCGGCGGCCTCTGACCACTGAAACCCCTCTTTGCGCAAGAGCTGTGTCAATGGGGCGGTGATGGTACCGTAGTCTTTGATGAACCGGCGGTAGTAGCCGGCTAGCCCAAGGAACCCGCGAAGGCCGTGCCCTGAACATGGCTGCGGCCACGACTGTATAGCCGCCACCATGGTCGTGTCCATGGCCACACCCTCAGCCGTGATGACATGGCCAAGGTAGTGGACCGACGAGGTAGCGAAAGAGCATTTGGACCTCTTTGGATGTAGCCGGTGCTCGTGGAGGATGTCCAGGACGGTGTGGAGATGTTGTAGGTGCTCGATCCATGTGGAACTGTATACGAGGATGTCATTGAAGAAGACGAGGACGCTGCATCGTAGGAATGGCTTGAGGACGAGGTTCATGAGTGCCTGGAACATCTAAGGTGCGTTGGACAAGCCAAAAGCCATGACCAAGAACTCAAAGTGGCCGTGGTGTGTCTAGAACGCCGTCTTTTCCACATCAGCGGGGTCGACGCGGACCTGGTGATAACCTGAACGGAGGTCCAACTTGGTGAAAAATTTGGCGCCATGGAGCTCGTCCAGAACCTCTTCAACGACCGGGATCGGAAACTTGTCTTTCACCGTCACGGCGTTGAATGACCTGTAGTCGACACAGAAGCGCCAAGTCTTGTCCTGCTTCTTGACAAGCAATACCGGTGCGGAGAAGGGGGAAGTGATGTCCTGTATGACCCCCTGCTAGAGCATCGCCTCGCACTGCTTCTCCAGCTCATCCTTCTGGAGGTGGGGATACCTGTAGGGGCGGACGGCGACGGGGTCGGTGCCGGGCTTCAACTGTATCCGATGATCACAGGGGCGTGTGGGCAGGAGTCCTGTGGGCTCCATGAACACGTCAGCGTAGGTGTCGAGGAGATGGTCCAGGAGGACTGGCTCCGCCCCCTTGTCGGTGAAGAAGTGGCCAAAGAGTACCTGCTCGGCGTGGCCCGCGCTTGAACGTGCGTGGCCCTGATGCCGAAGAAGTGGCGTTGGAGACGGCTGGTGCAGGCAGCGCAGCTGGTGCGCCAACAGGGCGGCATGGCAAGCGTAGTGCCGGCAAGGCAGGAGCCTGCGAGGCGTTGCGGTGCTCATAAGCGCGTGCAAGCCGCATGGCATGCTATAGGTCCTGTGGCTCGAGGAGCTCGACGTCGACGCGGATGTGTTCCGGTAGACCATCGGTGAACAGCCGCGCCTTCTGCAGCGTTGAGAGGTCACCGGCGTGTGCGGCATGGGCTTGAAACTCTGCCATGTACGCGTCCAATGATCCTCCGAACGGCAGCCGCGCCAAGTTGGCGAGGTGGTTGGTGCTGAGGGTCGGGCCGAAGCGCTGCTAACACATGCGATGGAAGTCCGTCCACGCGGGGTGGCCTATGTCACCTTCCAAGACGAGGAACCACTATTGAGCCACGCCCGTGAGGTGATACAATGCGAGCCAGACCTTGTCCACTTCTCGTGTCATCTGGCCACGGAAGAACTGCTCACACTTGTTGAGCCAGCCGAGCGGGTCCTCTTTGTCGTCGTAGATGGCGAACGTGAGTTTGTGGTACTTTGGTACAGCCACGCCCTCCACCTTCGGTGGTGATGGGATATGTGGCAGCATTGAGGACATGTGCGATGTCAGTGCCGAGACGTAGGTCAGTCCTGTAGATGGGAACACAGGCAGCAGTGACGGTGAGTGCGGGAAATTAATCTGGGTGATCGGCACACCCATTGACGGCGGTGGAGCAGGCAGCCGCGATCTGTGCACCGCTGGAGATGATAATGGCACCGACGGCGGCGGCGCCATGGAGGATTCTGCGGATGCCGCAGTGACCTCGGAGATCACCGGAGCGGAGGCCGTGGGTTGGGCTGGGACCCCACCAAACCCTGGCAAGCCGAATTGCGGGAGCACTGGCCGGCCATCGATCACCGAAAGCTGAGCACCCTGGTCCACCAGGTGGTGGTTGACGGCTGTCATCTGGAGTTGGAGGCCCACAATGGCCTACGTCAGCGCCTGGAGCGCCTCCGCGGTCGACAAGGGTTGGGGTGCGGATGGCACAGTGGGCACAAGGATGCCCGATGGTGCTCCCATTGGCAGCAACGCGGCGGATTGTGGCACGGCGGAGGCCGGCACGCTGGTCGTGGGAGCAGCGGATGAAGGAGAGACCATCGCAGATGAGTCTCTAGATGTCACCATGGTCTCTGATACCAAGTTGGTATGACGGTGGGCTTTGCTTCGAAGGAAGTATGGAGGAGATCGAGGAGCGTGAGAGCGTGCGAGGGTTCGACGGACTAGAGCCGTGATTGCGGCGGCAAGAGATGATGGTGAATAGTAGATGACGATGAACAGTAGAGACGCCGGGCACCCAAGGGTGACTTGAAGTCACAATACCAGGCTAATCGTTTCCTTAATGAAGTTGGACTCTTATAGTCCTTACAACTTGACCCTTGACGCTAACAAACTCTAGCTATAAATCTGGACCAAATCTTCTAAGACTCTAACCCAAATCTGCTAGGACTCTAGATGGGCCTGAATACAACATGGTTTAGGCCCTTCTATTGTTGCGCCTTGCATAAGTCTTCCCCACCATAACACTAAGAATATATCCTTTATACTAAGTATGTTATATATTAAGCATTGTCTATTGATATATTACCTCTATTTCTAGCTATATGTGATATTTGACTTCCTGGGCTCACATATGGTGTGTATCTGGTTTTGTTTTTAAAACCGTGTGCTACAACTACTCAAATTCCCGTAGGTAGTGATATGTGTTTTCATGATCTAACCACCAGAAGGTTTGTTCCCAAACCAAGGCTATAAAGCTAGGGCAGAGTTCATAGCTATAAGCTATGATTGGCTTCGAGGATTATGGTGGCTCTAAGAACTTGCCCTTGGGAGCAGAAAGTTGATGAATTGATGGTTGTTCCATTGGAAAAAGGATAAAAAAGAAAGGTAAAACAAAAGATACATAGGTGAACTAGGTTCAGAGATAAATATGACAACCATTCCCCAGCTAATGGGGACGTGGATCCTGATCTTCCGTCAGGTAGAGGTAACTATCGTTGTGGCGGAGAATGACACACCGATCTGGCTTTAGATCGAAAGATCAAACCCTGCAATCTTAGCACCATAGCTCCTCTGGTTATCAACCAAGTCAGGACCAGGTTGACCTCGCCAAGAAGGCTAAACCCTACCTGCACAATGAAGAACACAAGCAAGAACAAGAAAGAACACAACCAAATTGCAGATGAATGATTAATCTCTCAAAGTTGGGGTCTCACAAACCGATGAATGGCGAAACTGTTCTTGACAGAATAATCTAAGCAAAACCCAAACCCTAATGACGGTGGCGGCATATGATTATAAAGGTGTTAGGGTCGTCGCCTACCCTGGACGCGCCCCCTAATGGGCCTAAACACGATACACGGTCCAACGGACCAAAAGACGGTGTCGCAGCACCCTGGTAGATTCTGGACGCTGACTTGTGACCACGATTCCTATTGATTCATAATAGCTTTTGATGTGAAACCACTTGGATTGGCTTCCTTATTAAATTATCTTTCCATCCATATGTGGATCATTGAAAATGGATTCTGGATGCGTCCTGGGCATTGTTTTTAGTACGTGCTGTTCCTGGACTCCGAGACGGCCTCGAACTTTAGTTGCTTTGGGCCTCCACCTCAGAGACTCGAACCGAATTAGCCTCGGGCATCCTTCTTGACTTGGACACCTTTGCTGGCATCCTACCCCTCCATACCATGCGCCAAACATGGTCATATGCATGGGTGTCATGTCCTCATCACCAGCAATGGCGCTAGAAATGCTTGTTGGTATTTCTTAGCGTAAGCAAAAGAATCTGCAAGCGCACGGATATACCGTCGTAGCACTTCACCCAGAAGTATTCAGGGTATTGTATTTTCCCAAAGGAACGAATGTGTAAAGCCTCTTAGCTAGTTTGCCCAAGATAACAAGAAGGATAGCTCAGGTACTGAGGTTTTTCTAAGGATAGAGATCCTAAGTTAAGATAGCTTTGCCACTATAGACTTGCTTCGGGCACTAGATAACACCTGGTCTGCCAAGCATTGCCATCCTACAGCTCAACGTCGTACCTAGACATGGGGGATTACAAGGGACGGACAGGGCTATCACCACCTGCCGCCAACACCTCAACCGTAGAGTACGAGGCAAATGAAGGTAGCCTCTAGCCTAGACACCACATCTATGCTATCAACTACTACTCTAGCACGCATGCAAGGGTTATCCGTATTTATCAGGGCCCTTCTGCTAGAGTATCCATCACGGCGATGGATGATGAACATGCAAAAATATAGTAATCAAAGATAACTTTTCTTAAGAACTCAACACCAAAGATAAATACGAACCTTATACTTCAAGTAGTATTCGGTATGTTGAGGTACAACTGTAGAGGGGGCCGACAACCCCGGCACTCCATCCACTTGATGTACAAGGGTTTCCATGTATAAGAAGTAGAGGTAGCCGACACTCCGGTACTCCTCCAACTCTTAGCTCACACACTCCCTATTCTTAATCTAGCTAAAGCCTTGGTAGGAATGAAGCTCTTCTTCTCTTCTTGTTCTCTTGCTATGTGTGTTAAATGAGGAGGAGGGAGCCTCCTTTTATAGGAGGAGAGAATGGGTTCCTAGGAAAATGTTTCATCCCCTCATGGAAAGCACCACACCGACCTCCAAACCACCATCTAGGTGCACTGAACTTGGATGACACCATGGGAACCAACGTGGGTAAGGCAGCATCTGACAACACATGAAAGATGGGCTCAAGGGGCCCTAGTGGTGGTGTGGGCGCACCAGTGGTGCGGCCACACCCCAACTAGGCCCAAATGGCCCCATCTTCGGTGGTATGCTTCCTTTGGGCCTCTAGGTGGGTCCTGCAAAGTTTGCGCCATTTGGAGTTGATTTGATATAGGTTTTGGCATTTTTTACCACCTGACTAGGCCCTGATTTACCTAGTAAGTGGGCCTTCTCCCTTTGGGCTCATGTCGAGTGATGTTATGCCTTGATCTTTGTGTACTTTTGACACATTTCTTGTGTTATCCCGACATGTCCTACAAATGATGAATCACCAAAACTCATGGAATTTGTTAGTTATGAGCCCTATCTCTAAGTTTTGTGTTCATTTGGATAGATTTTATATAAATGTTGGTGGTTAAAGTGTGAGTTAAGGACCGCCAACAGTGTCGCACCCATACAGTCAGCAACAGTTGATTTGACTCTAGCTCGTGGACAAAACCTTCAACCAATCTTCGAGCAAGAAGAAGATGAAGATCCAGAAGAGGAACAAGAGGTCATTGATCACCCAAGGCTAAGGCAAACGATACAACAAGATCATCCCATTGACAATATCCTTGGGAGTCTTTGAAAGGGGGTAACAACTCATCCTCATTTAGCAAATTTTTGTTAATTTTACTCATTTGTTTCCTCTTTGGAGCCTCTTAAGGTAGAACAAGCACTTGGAGACCCAAATTGGATCATGGCTATGCAAGAAGATCTCAACAACTTCGAAACAAATCAAGTTTGGACCTTGATAGAAAGATCCAACACTAATGTTATTGGCACCAAATGGGTTTTTCGCAATAAGCAAGATGAGAAAGGTGTGGTGACAAGGAACAAGGCAAGATTGGTTGCTCAAGGCTTCACTCAACTAGAGGGCTTGGACTTTGAGAAAACATATGCACCGGTGGCAAGGCTTGAAGCAATCCGAATGCTTCTAGCCTATGCCGCTCATCACAACTTCAAGCTATATCAAATGGATGTGAAGAGTGCATTCCTCAATGGCCCCATTCAAGAATTTGTCTATGTTGAGCAACCACCAGGCTTTGAAGATCCCAAGTTCCCCAACTATGTCTACAAACTCCAAAAGGCACTCTATGGGCTTAAGCAAGCACCAAGAGCATGTATGAATGCCTTAAGGAATTCTTGCTTAAACAAGGCTTTGAAATAGGCAAAGCCAATCCTACTCTTTTCACTCACAAAGTTGGTAAAGATATATTTGTGTGCCAAATATATGTCGATGACATAATATTTGGTAGTACTAATCACTCTTTTTATGAGGAATTTAGTAGGATTATGACCAAGAGATTTGAGATGTCCATGATGGGTGAATTGAAGTTCTTCCTTAGATTTCAAATCAAGCAAGTAAAGGATGGAACTTTTATTAGCCAAACGAAGTACACCCAAGATATGCTCAAGAAGTTTGACATGGTGAATGCCAAGCCTATCAAAACTCCCATGCCAACCAATGGACATTTTGATCTCAATGAAGAAGGGAATGCCATGGACATCAAGGTATACCGCTCCATGATCGACTCTCTACTTTATTTGTGTGCATCTAGACCCGATATTATGCTTAGTGTGTGCATGTATGCTAGATTTCAAGCTAACCCAAAATAGTGTTAGTTGATGGTTATTAAGAGAATCTTGAGATATTTAGTACACACTCCTAACCTTAGCTTGTGGTATCCTAAGGGCTCCAAGTTCGATCTACTTGAGATTCCGATTACGCCGGTTGCAAAGTAGATCAAAAAAGCACATTGGGGACATGTCAATTCCTTAGATGGTCCCTAGTGTATTGGAGCTCTAAGAAGTAAAATTGTGTAGCCCTTTCCACTGCCGAGGACGAGTATGTTGCAGCTAGTGCATGTTGTGCTCAAATACTTTGGATGAGGCAAACCCTTCAAGATTTTGGATGTCACTTTACCAAAATTCCATTATTGTGTGATAATGAAAGTGCCATAAAGCATGCAAACAATCCCATAAGCCACTCAAGAACTAAGCACATACACCTCTGACATCATTTCTTGAGAGACCATGAAACCAAAGGAGATATCAAAATTCACTATGTGAGCACTGAAAAGCAACTAGCCGATATCTTCACTAAGCCTCTTGATTAGTCAAGGTTTTAAGCTTTGCGTAGTGAGCTAAATATGCTTGATTCTCGTAACGCGGCTTGAACAATAGCACACCTTTGATTGATCAACTACCATGAATAGGTAAAAAGAATTGCAAAGGTTTAAATATTGTGCTTCAAAATGATTTATCTAAAAGCAACAAGTATATTATGATCATTACTTGTATTGATTATCTGTTGCTAATCATAATATGCTTGAGATATGTGTCCATGTCCTATATATGTAGAGCAATTTAGTTTGTAGCTAAATCCTTGCTGTTGTGGGGTGCGGTTGAAAGGTCGTAATATGGCTAGAGGGGGGTGAATAGCCTATTTAAAAATCTACAAGAGCAACTTAATTAGTATGACAAACGGCATAAAGTAATTTTGCTCTAGCTCTACTAGGGTTGCAAGCCATCTATCCAAACAA
The DNA here is from genome assembly GCA_904845875.1 of Miscanthus lutarioriparius. Lineage (NCBI taxonomy): Eukaryota > Viridiplantae > Streptophyta > Magnoliopsida > Poales > Poaceae > Miscanthus > Miscanthus lutarioriparius. The sequence continues at coordinate 37,270,123 of CAJGYO010000008.1, read as the reverse complement.
TTCTAGTTGCTATAATCACTAGGCACACGCAAGAGCTAAGTTGCTACTCGCTAAAAGCTCTCAAACTTGCTACACTAAAGAGCTCCACTAGATTAACTTAAGCTACAAAGCAATCTCTCAATTCTAGCTACACTAAAGAGCTTGCTACAACTAGTTTGCGGGAATGTAAATGAGTAAGTAAGGTGATTATACCACCGCATAGAGGAGTGAACCAATCACAAGATGAATAACAATTCAATCACCGGGAGAATACCAAAGGGCAAGAGATAACCAATTTTTCTCCTGAGGTTCACGTGCTTGTCGGCACGCTAGTCCCCGTTGTGTCGACCAACACTTAGTGGTTCAGCGGCTAAGAGGTGTTGCACGAACCTCGCCCACACAATTGGACACCGCAAGAACCTACCCACAAGTTAGGTAACTCAATGACACGAGCAATCCATTAGAGTTACCTTTTGGCTCTCCGCCGAGGAAGGCACAAGACCACTCACAATCACCGGAGCTAGCCACGAACAATCACCAACTCATGCTAAAGCTCCTCTGCTGCTCCAAGCTATCTAGGTGGTGGCAACCACCAAGAGAAACAAAAAATCCGTAGCCACAACGATCCTCAAGTGCCACTAGATGCAATCACTCAAGCAAATGCACTTGGAATCACTCCCAATCTCACTATGATGAAGAATCAATGATGGAGATGAGTGGGAGGTGTTTGCTTAGGCTCACAAGGATGTTAGGAATGTCAAAGTGCCAAGAGAGTGAGCTCCAAGCTAGCCTCCAACTATTTATAGATGGCCCCTCAAAATAGAGCCGTTGATCTGCTCGTGGGCTGACCGGACGCTGTCCTGCATCCGGTCGGATGAGTCCGGTCACCCGATGCCATCCACGTGTCACTCCTTTCAACATCGCCCGTTCAACTTCAATGGCTAGCAGCTGACTCCCCAACGATTAAGTTATGACCGGACACTCCTAAGAAAATGACCTAACACCACACAACTTAGGATCTGGTCGAATCCAGTAAGCTCTTTGAGGGGTTTTTTGTTGACCCGTTCAAGGCGTCTGGTCCTTGCACCGCTCCTCTCTGCACGCGAACACTGCTGAAGTCACCATATGCTAGCACAGACCTGACGTGACCCCTACACATCTAGTCGCACCATCACGCCACCATCCAACAAGTGATAGGACGCGCAGAAGGCAGCGTCCGGTCGCTCCTCGGCCTCCTCGGCCAGCAACGCCTCCTTGCTATAAATGACCGGACTCGCCTGGCCAGCGTCCGGTCAGGACGTGTCTAGCGTCCAGTCAACATGCTGCTCCTTTTTTTCTTTTTCTAAGTCCACAACCTTTTCACCCTTGCTTCCAACTTGCTAACCACAAAGTGTAGAACTTGTGTGCACATGTGTTAGCATTTTTCAAAGCATTTTACAATGGTCAAAGTTAGCACACTAGGTTCCTAAATGCATATGCAAAAATCATGTCACCTAGTAGCACTCGATAAACCGTTTAGCCAAAGATTTCCCTCTTTATAGTACGGCTATCGATCCTAAGTCACTCACACCTTCTATGGTGTCTTGAGTGCAAAACAAAAACCTATCATATACCTTTGCCTTGATCATCTCGGTTTTTGTTTTTCTCTTTCTTCTTGTTCAAGTTGAGCTTGATCATCATCAACACATGTCCACCTTCATCACCATGGACCTCATCTTGCTCAATTACATGGATTGCACCAACCTAGCTCATATCACAACTCATGACAAAGGTTAGTGCTAGGTTTCATCAATTATCCAAAACCAAACTAGGGCTTTCAATCTCCCCCTTTTTGATAATTGATGACAACCTATTTACAAAGATTTTTAATGTAATTTTCTTGGATTCGTGTTGCTTGCCCAAGCATATTACCATGTGTAAAGATTATGGACAAGTTTCATCAACCCAAATTGGTAGTATTAGATCCCCCTACATATGTGCTAAGAGTTTGGATTCAAAAGCTTGCACATATGCATGGATTAGAAGTTTGGGAGAGTAATAGCTACCAAATGATGCTAAGGTGTAAAGAATGGACCTTTGAAGCGTGACCAATCGGAGTTGCCAATATACACCATCCTTAGCACCATTAGTAACTAGACATTCACAAAAACTAGAAAACCCCGTGAGATCAATATTATATGAAAGGGTCTACTTTTTACATGAAAAGCATAAGTCTAGTTACTCTTCCTATGCATGCTAGTTTTCATTTCATCAATCATTTTCTAAAAACTAGCATACACCACACAAGCATGGATACGGAATTTAACAACTTGTGCCATGCAAGCAAACATATGTAATGCACATTCAAATGCAACATACAAGTTTATGAGCTTGCTCCCCCTACTTGTTGTAACACCCAAGGTGTTAGGCTTGCATAATTGCACTTGCATTTGCATGAGCATAAGCATCAAGCATTCATATATGAACTTTTACATATGAAACATACAATTGAAACATGTGAAACATGCCTTGTTATTCTATGTTTTCCATATATGTATGCTTATGATCATGTGTGATTAAGTGCAAGTGGTTGATGGTTGGTCACTAAAACACCTTAGCTACACTTAGGATGCCTAATGGAACAATGTTCATGTGGATCACTTTACCTAATTAAGCTCCTATGTGATGACATGCTTGGTTGACCTAGGAAGTAATTATGTGTGACCAATGTGAAATGCTTGTGGGACCTTAGGGGTACCCTAAACATGTTTAGAATGTCACCAGGAACAACTTTGATATTCATGACTAAGGCTAGTTTGGTCTCTAAGTCATACCTATAGTGTAAATTACCATTTTCATGATGTATGTTTGACTGGAGTTGAACTGCACTTTAGAAACTTTGCATCGATGTGCACCCAAAAACAAAGTTGTAGAACTCAAGTAGTGTAACAACTTTTATTTTTGGGTCATAGGCTAATTCAGCTCCTAACATGCTTGAATTTGGATCGAAAAAATCAATGCAATGCTGTTTTTTTCAAACATAGGAAATTTTCTAAGTCTAACTGGGTTTCACAGTTTGATGTATCCTACTTTAGGTTGATGTAACTGCTAAACCTTTGCGAATTAGAAGATGATTTCTAAAGAAATATTGTAGCCCTAACATAGCTCTACAACTTTTATTTATGAGGATTTTGCTAACTCGCCACGATTTAGGATTTAGGAGGGGGAGAAATACCGTTGTCAGTCGACCGATGCTGAGCCTGATGGCCGTCGCGACCGGGTCATCATGGCCAACTGCCGTCACTCTGAGCACGCCAGGTGGAAGCCATATGCCGGCGTTGCCCACACCGGTCAGGCCATCATGGACACCTCAATGCCCCGCACCTGATGCTTCACATTGCTGGCCTCGCTCGCGTCCATTCACCTCGTCCGAGCCACGCAAAGCAACGCGCCGTGTCACTGCCATCACCGCTGAGAGCTTGCCACCGTGTAGCTCCTTCGCTGGCCAGCCATTGTGCAATTGCTCATGCACGTAGACGCGCCTTGCTCTCCTCTACTCCCTCGACCTATTTGCGGCACCATTCGAGCCAAGGTGAGGGCCTATTGGCCATTCCCGTCACCACCGCCATGACTGAAACCTCACCGGACTTCAAGCTCGCCGTGGCCCGAGCTAACCACCGTTCCTCCATGCTTCCTTTCCTTCGCATCGTCTTCCCCGTGTCTCGTAGATGCTTTTACCCTACCTCACCGAACCTCTACCCCTCTGACCTTGCCGACGCGTGAACCACACCGGAGTGAGTTCCGCCACCGCGTGGACATGCCCGCGGCCCGGCTTCCATAGCGCACCCACTACCTCTAGAGTAGCCCTGATAGCTTTGCCTGAGCGATGTGATGTTGTAGCCTCTCTCGCCTGGCCCAGCCATGGCTGGAGACGGCCGGTGCACCTCCACGTTTGCGCCGCCGTGCCGCCATGGCTGGTGACGAGCTATCCTCGGTGTATCTCCGCCTCAACCACCTACCTCTATCGACGCGGGAGAGGGTGAGGAACATCATGGTGGGGTTGGTTTCGCCGAAGAGTTCACCGTCGGCAAGCTAGCGCCGGTCCAACCACCGCCCTTGTCACTGGGTGATTGACCAGTGGGGTCCGCTGACTGCTGGGTCCCGCATGTCAGCGACTATAGTTCTAGGTTTTGTTTATTTCTTTTCCAGATTTTTGTGCTAACTTTGGAAAATGATATCTAGAGCTAGGAGTGTCCACATTGAGTGAACCAAATTTTGTTGGATCCCTCATGAAGTGTAGTATTTGATAAAAATATGAAATGCACTAGTTCTAGTATTTTTTCTAGGAGAATAAAATAGAGCTAGATAAATGCTTTTAAATGGTTTCAATCTTGTAAAATCTATAATTTGACCTAGGAAAGTGATAAAAATGTGATTCCAATTTTGTTGGTCTTGTATTGTCATGTACTACCTGGGAAAATATTGGTTGCACAGTGATCTTGCTGGAAATAGGAGTTTGCTATTTATCTTAAATAAATACTACATTCTTGTGCTATTTATCATGGTAAAATTATGTATCAAATGAGCATGAAATTTATTGCACAGTGTTATTGTGCTATGATGAAGCTAAGAAAAATATGAATGCTGTTGTTTGACACTTTTCAATAGGATTTTCGAATTATGCTATTTTAAGCCCTGCTGGCTTGACATTTTTGTGTAGGATGTTATACTTGTTAGAATGCTATGAAATTTATACAGTAGCCTATTGGGGACATATATAAGCTACTGTAATTTTTGTGGAATTACTGTACATTTTTGCTATATGTTTATTATTTCACCTAATTATCTAAATAAATTAATAAAGGCATGAAAAGAATTAATTTAGGAATGGCCACTATGTTTTCTAGTACTCATTTGATGTATGTTAACTGTTGGTATCATTGGTAGCGCTCAAAGTACCATTCTTCTATGTAGTGAAATATTATTTTCCCTAAAATTCACTTATAGTGATTTTCTAGACAGATTCTAGTGTTAAGCAAATTACATGGTGAAGATGATGTTTGCTATGAATCTTGTCTATAACAAAGTTGTAGATAACTCACTTATCTAGCTTGTGTTAAATTTTCATGGCATTTGGCCAAATGGTTTGTGAGTTATGGCTATTCAAAGTTGGTCCTCAGAACTTGTAGTTCTCTGGAATTTCTGGCAGATTGACGTCCTGGCAGAGTGGATTCCCTAAGACTGTGGCGCTGCTCAAACCTAAGAATTTGTTCCTAAGCTATACCAAAGGTGACCCGAGGCGACCACTAATCATGTTGCTTGAATGTGTGTTAGGAATAATTCCCCAGCTGGGTAGGAATCGATTCGAGTCGCCGTCTCTCCTGGATAGTGAGAACTTGACTGAGCAGCGGCAACGTAGAGACACTTAATTGAACTTGATGGTTATAATAATGATGATGATGTTACAACATTATACCAGATATGGTTACTAATGTTTGGAGTTTAATCAAGTGCTTGCTCTAGTACAGGTGCTAATCTAGATGACAGGTTAATATTGATAACTTGCTACTTAACTAATAATTTAAATTATACTCTTGTATCATTAAAGCTTTTATGCAAAATGGTTATCAAGCGAGATCCACCGATAAAGCCTTGCAAACTCCTTGGTGTCATTTATTTTTGGTTTACGATGGGTAAGTCTAGCTGAGTACATTCTCGTACTCAGGGTTTATTCCCTCTTGTTGCAGATAACGTGCTTTATAACGGCTACTACAAGTATTGTCTCCACCCTGCTGGTGATGAAGACTAGATCATGGGCATGATCTTCTATGTTATCTTATCATGATGCTTTTGCTGGATATGGCTATGGAATTGGCTTGTATTTGAACTAAGTGTGTGTGATGGTTTCCAACTACTTTGCTTCCGCTATTTGTGAACTCGTGTTGTAATAATTATGTGAACTCCGATGTATGAGATACTTGTGAACTACTTGTGAAATATATGTAACATGTGGCTTGTTTTGTAAAATCGAGTACGATCTTGGTTGTATGCAAGTTGGTTTGAAATCCTTCGTAGTTTCAGTTGACTACCTGGTTTATATGGGTTCAAGTATGACGGTTTGATCACTCTAGTGATTGCTTTTGTACTTGTGCTCTTATAAATTGGTCAGTTCTGTTATAGCTGGCATCGGAACAAGGTTCAACATTAAACATGTCATATGTGTATTTAAAACAAAGGTTTTTGTTTGCAAAAATTAGTTTTGACAACTTATAGCCACTTATATATAGGTGTTCAAATCTGAAATTTTACCTAAGTGTGCCAGTGGTCATATCCTCTATGCCCAAATAAGGACTTTAGGTGGCTTATTTAAGTACTAACTTTGGGGGGTAATTGCTTGCATTTTTATTTTGTCGTCCATATGGCGTGCTATTGTATGGATGACATCCGCTTGGGTGGTAATGTATGAATCAATTCTCTCTACGCTCAGGTAAGTGTGAGTTGTGAGAGCATAACCATCCAACTGTTGATCTAGGGGAGAGTTAGTTGTGGTTACTGGAATATTTATATGTTACGCACATGTATATATGAAGGTACTTAATTGTGGGTATATCTGTCGGGTAGCTTTGGATACCGAAGTATATATATCTGGTGATGTATATATGGAGAGTATATTAGTTTACTGCTTTTATTGTGTGCTTATTTATCTCTTGTGGGGATGGGCTACAATGAATTTGCCTGTAGGTACACTAACAACACAACGTGTAGCCCGACTAGATGCGTATATTGAGAGAACGTATGTATGCCACCGTGTATGTCGCTAGAATTTTAAATTTTTCCTAAGATTCGTGAGGACGTACGGAACGTGCATGCATCATGTTCACTCATGTAATTATATTTTTGCATCACTCCCTCCCTTATATTTAATTATCCCGTTATATATTTCTTATCCTGTAAGATAATCCTCTCACTCCCAAATTGCAATGTTACTACAAATGGCCGCACCAGCACTCCCGCCCAGGAGCAGCACATTCCTGCACGTGTTTGGCACTCCAACCCTATTGTGGAGGGTGCTACATTCAGTGGGATACGCTGAGCCACCTCGTTATACTTGGAAGCAAGTAGAGGCTGAAGGACGGTCGCTGTGGAATGATGTTGAGGTGGTTGTGTCGCCTCACAGAAACAGACCGCAGTGGCTTGGTTGGAGCGTCGAAGCTGATGGACAAACCCCTTGGGAAGGTGCCTAGGTGGCAGCCTTGGAAGTGCTAGTTGATATTTGTCAAGAGTTTGGTGATGAGTTGATCAACGGACCAGCCGAGTCCATTCCTCGAGTAGCCCCGTCAGAGGCAGTTTGGCTAGACTTTGAGGATGATCCCTTAGTAATGTCTGAGACAGAGCGGGCATAGAGCTCTGGGCCAGCCATCAGTGCTATGATGGTTGTTTTGAATATGTTCTATGATTGTCAGAGCACTTATGTTAGTGTTTTGATAGCTCTTCAGCAGGCACAGAATGAACGGCACAAGTGGAAGAAACGTGCGCGCAAGTATGGTAAGGAGCTTAGGGCAGTCCAAAATGAGATAGGTGGTTTTATGGATGCTTTGGAAACTCGCAGGCAGCAATTTATGAGCGCTATCAGGGAAAGAGATGCTAACCATGATCAGATCATGCAGTTGACTCATGAGCGGGATGACGCAATCCGTCTAGCACAAACTAGGAACAATGCTAGGGTCATGGCAGAAATTCGAGCAGAAATCAGAGAAAATGAACTCCTCCGCCAGATTGAAGAACTACATATTGATGTTCATCGTCTCAATAATTAGATCAATTCGATTCCTCACCCTATCCCAGTGTACCCCATGGTGGGAGGACCATAGGTGATATTCGCTGATGATGATGGCATGGAAATAGATGCTAATGTAGTCGTAGTGCCTGAAGCTGCGGAAGAAGAAGAGGAGGAACTTGAGCCTGTCAAGGATGAAGATGGTGAAGGAGTGATTGATGCTAGCACCGATGAGGAGGCATAGTTAGCTATAGCACTAAGCTAGATGCACTAGTTCGTTATCTTTTGCTTTCTTCTGGAAGGACATGTAACTTAAATTCAGTTACTGACTTTGATGTAATCTCTGAGACTTGCATGTTTGCTCCATGTGGATGTGAGCATTAATAAAAGTCTAGCTTTGATGTTGGCAAAAATTTGGCATGTAAGCGTATGCATCGTGAGAATGTCTGGAGTAAAATATTGGCGATGTTATGAGGATGAATTATTGTGCCTCTATTTATTGTATGAAATTATTCTCTCCAATAAGTTTAGTTTGGCATAATTCTACAATTCATCTGTAATGTTTCTGACATCGTCCATCATTACTCACTGTTGCACTTCTGCAGATGTCACGCAATCTGCGTTCATGCAGAGTTGGGGGTAGTGGTGACGAGGATCTTCCACCGCCACCACCGCCCACGCCATCTGATCTATTGGCCATGCTTGTTGAAGGTCAGCATGCTTTGGGGGACGCCATGCATACCCTAGCACAGCATCAAGCACAGGGTCGCAATCAACATTAGGGGCCAAAGTCAAATCAGTATAGTGATTTTAAAGAGTTCCAAGACACCAAGCCGCCAATTTTCAAAGAAGCTGAAGAGCCGCTCTAGGCAGAAGAGTGGCTAAACATGCTTGAGCACAAGTTTTGTTTGCTAAGGCTGATGGAACATTTGAAGGCAGAGTATACTTCGCATCAGTTGCAAGGACCAGCAGGTATATGGTGGCGTCATTATAGGTCCACCTTACCTGAGAATGCCCAGATCACTTGGAATCAGTTTCAGGATGCTTTCAAGGGCCATTATATTCCTCCTGGTTTGATGGCCATGAAACACAATGAGTTCATGAAGCTGGTACAAGGCACCAAGAATCTTACTGAATATCTTCATGCATTCAATCATCTGGCAAGGTATGCCCTAGAATTTGTTGATACAGAAGCAAAGAAAATCGCTAGCTTCAAGAGAGGGCTTAGTCCCAACCTGATGAAGACCCTGGGGAACAACAAGAGTACTACTTTCAATGAGTTCGTGAGTGACACTCTCACTCAAGAGAACAACAATAATGTCTACATAGCTTCCAAGAATCGCAAAAGGGCCTTTGAGGCAAGTGCATCTCAGGCTAAAGCTCCTATGGCTGTAAAGAGTTAGTTTTGCCCACCTACTGTAGCCACAAAGTATCGTCCGCCTCAAAAGAAGAATCAAGCCAAGACTGGGTTCCGTAAGGCCTTTACTGCTCCTCTTCCGAAAGGCACCATAGGACTAGGGAATTCTTTTGTTCCGCCAAGTAACAGGCCCTGCTGGAATTGTGGCAAGACGAGTCATTGGTCTAAGAGTTGTCCTTATCCTTAGAAAAATAATCAGAAGCAGGGGAATTCTGGTGCTCGTCAAGGTCATGTTAACTACACCAACATGACAGAGATACCCTCAGGCGAGGTGGTCACTGTAACAGAACCGACCAAATCATAAGAACGTAAGTACAAAAACAATCACCGAAGCGATCAAATTCCTGTACTTAAGCTCCCATAATCCCGGTAGTCCGGAAATCACGAAGGATTTCAACCAACTCTCGACATACAAACCAAGATCGTAATGATTCAACACAACACATCATTCGTTACAACATTTCACAAGTAGCATTCGGATTACATCCATCAGAGTTCAAATAAAATATTACAAACCAAGTTTGAGTGTGCGGAAGCAACATAGTTTAGTACATAACTTCATAGTTTCAAATACATTGCCAGATCAGAGTCATGTCCCACAAAAGCATTATCAGGTACGAGAACTAGTAGAGACCGCGCCCAATGGTCTAGTCTTCATCCCCAGTAGGGAGAAGGCAGTACTTGCAGCAACCAAAGAAGAACTGGTCATCTGCAACAGGTGGGAAATAAACCCTGAGTATGAGAAGGTACTCAGCTAGACTTACCCGACAAAAATCAGAAATAAAAGACACCAAGGATCATGCAAGGCTTTTCAGGTGGGCTAGCTTGACATAGTTGCATAAAAGAGCTTATGAGTATAGTAACCAATTTAAACTTATTATCAAGCTTATCATTACTTACCTGTCCACTAGATTAGCACCTGTACTAGATCACTCACTTATTAGGAGCAAACAATATTAACCATAGCAGGTATAATAAGGCTGTCATCATCATATCATCATTTCCGAACCATTTAAGATATTAAGTGTATCTACATTGGAGATAAGCCCGTCAAGTTCTCACTAACTGGGAGGCGGCGATTCAATCGAATTACAACTCAGGTGAGGGGGTATTCCTAACTCTCACCCTGGCATACTTTGCAAGGGTAGCCGTGGGTCACCTTTAGAACATCTTAGGAACCAAATTCGCGGGTTCGATCAACACCAAAGACTCTCGTGGATTACCCTTCCGCCAGACGATCAGGACTTTTAAATCACCTGCCCTTGGACTCACGCCTATGGCTCCCTTCCGAGGCGCACTTTATACTTATCGACTCCCGGCCTGAGGTGAGCTACTCGGCTTCACGGTCGGTCATCGAACACGGCCAACTAAGAGAGAGGCATGCGTTCAACATGAACAGGAAAGGCTCCAAGAATCAGTCCTTAAGCGACACGCACGGAGTCATTTGCAAACCCGCAAGCCTCCGTCGGTCTTCATTTCAAATTAAGATGATTCTTTTCCACGATAGCAAATATAGCCAACCGTGCCACATGTATCTTCCTATATCTCGCAGTGACAGAAATCACCCGACTTCTACCACGTTTAAGCAGGGCTAAGCACTACTCGAGCCTGAGCTACATAGGATTCAGGGTAACAATATCTGGACAAGGAGTGGGTAACCAATGCAGCAAGTGTTTGCATCCAACACCTAAACTTAATGCAACAATATATATATGTAACAATAATACTGTAACTGCATTTCGGAAATTAGGAGGCTTAATATGCTCCGGGGCTTGCCTTTCACAAAGTTGCAAGGACGGTGGTTAGGGCACTCAACGGTGACCTCGTCTGGCACTTCTCCTAAAGGCTGCTCCTCCTGAATCTCCGGCGTCACTGCTGCTGCTCGTTCAGTTCCTCGAATTCCAGTAGGGTTACTCCTTCCGGTACACCTATTGCATGCCGATGCACAAGATAAATATCATGGATGCATAAGGAATGACATGATGCTCATGATGAATGAATCACAATGGGTGTTTACGAAAACATCACTGGACACTCGTTTACCGAGTAATTAGCTCTATTCAAATCACTTTAAGCATGCATCCAACTTAACTTAAATAACAAGAGCAACTTACCTAACTTGCATAACCTAAGATAAAGATGTTCATCTTCAGTTAAAGACCTAACACCTAGGAACAGTACCATGAACTTAGAATAGTAAAGACATACTTAAAATAAGAGTTAAAGCTTCATATGCAACAAGTAGTAACTTAATTCTATCATAACCAGAGTTCTATAACTCCAAATGACTTGCAAGAGGACATTCTGGAAAGCTCATGAAATTATCTACAATTCATTTGTAAACATCAACGCATGATTCTTAAGTTAACCAAATCAAATTCCAGCAAACTTAGAATCTATCCAGAAATGACAGGGTTGCTAACTTAATTATTTAACGATGATGCAAAAGCCTAATTTGACCAAACCAAGTTTACCAACTTGTTTTTCATACCTAAGAAACATCAGAAAGTATAGTGCTAACTTCTAGATAAATTATTTAATATCCTTTTCCAATTTATTTAGTTAATTAGGTGATTTAAGCAATATATAGTAAAACTATTCATAAAAATCTACAAAAATTACAGTAGCTATCTCATGCTTCATATAGACTACCATAAAAATTTCAAAGCCATTGGACCAACATAACTTGCTGTATCCAAAATAACAAATGACATGTCTATTTCTAGCATAATTAGGAAACCTTATTAAAAAGTGTCAAGCAATAGATTTCCCATTTTTCCTAGCATCCTTCTAGCATAAGAATAGCACCCATAAAATTTCACCTTCACTGGATCTATAGAAAAATTATGAAAATTCACACAAGATCCACCTATTAATAAAAGGAAATTCTATAACTTAAAAACTACACATGCACTAGCTCTGAAATTTTTACCAGAGCTTCTAATAAGCAATAACAGACTGCCCACAAAATTTCATAATTTTTGGACCACAGAAACTCAAGATAAAATTCAAACAAATTTGCATGCATCTAAAAACACATTTCAAAGTCCTAATTAATTCCTCAAAAATTTCTAAAACATGTGCTCATATAATATTTTTGTTAAATACTAGACATGACCAGGAACCCAACAAAATTAGAACCACATCATTTGGATCTATCAAACTTGAGTTACCTATTTTTGAAATGGTGCACCAAAACTGTGAAAAACAGTTAAACAAAACAAAAATAAAAACCTAACCGCTATTGGTGGGCTGGCCCAAGGAACGGCGGCCCTCGAGCGCATAGGCGCGGCCCAAGCCGACGGCGCGGCCCGAGCTGGACTCCCGCCTGAGCCTCAGCGGCTGACAAGGCGGACCCGCTTGTCAGCGAGACAGACAGGGGAGGCGGAGGAAGACGACGGCGGGACTCGCCGTCGGTGGCTTCTCTGGTGAGACCAATGGTGTCTACAGGTTCGCCTCAACCTAGCGGACCTAGGGGAAACCTCATTCATAGCTATTGACGTGACAAGGAGGGGTGGCGATGGCCACGACGGCGCTCGGCCACGGCACGGCCGGCTCCGGCGAAGCTACGACGTCACGGCCTTAGTGACTCACTCACCGAGCTTCAGCTTCAATCACATCACGAAGCTAAGCGCAAGAAAGAGAAGAAGGCGATAAGGGGCTCGGCGGCACGGCCACGTCGTTGAGCTCGGCCGGCGCGGTCATCATGGCGACCCGGTGGAGCCGCTCTCACGGTGAGAGAGCTACCCGAGGCGAAAATGGAGTGCGCGGTGGGGTCGGGGACGTGGAGAGACTCACGAAGGAGCTGTGGTTCAGAGGATCGGGCAATGGCGCTCGGGTTTGGGTGGAATTTGCTCGGCGGTGCTTTCGGTGTTCCGGTCGCCGTCTTGTGAGGAGGAGGGAAATGTGAAATGGGGCGGCGACTTCGGTGGGCGAACAACGGGTGGCCGGGGCGCAGGCTGCGACGGCGGGATCGACGCAACGGCGCGTGGCTCTGCGGCCTTCAGGCGAAGCGGCGACGGGTGGCACCACGCGGCGTCAAGACTCTGAGCCGGTCGGCCACGGCGACTGAATGATTTCTGAAAACAACGTGATTCAGTGTTTAGCGAAGGTGACTGACAGCACGTATTCGACGCGTTGGATCTCTTAAACCGTGGCGATCCAGGTTAAGTCGTAGTTAACAAAGTTGGAGATCTACATAAGTACTACAAGTTTGCTAATTGGAGCTCAAGCTAGTTTGGCTTGGTCAGTGAGATACAGTGCTCCAAACATCAGCTCATGAAACTGAAATCTGCTTGGGACTTAGAAAATTTGCTAAGTATGAAATCAGCATGTACATCTGACTTGTGGGCCATGTTTGAGCATGTTCTAGCCATTTTCATGAATTGGCCATAAAACAACTTTTGTTCCTTGATAAATTATCTACAACTTTTGTAAAGAGTGCACAGCCATGCAAAGCTTCTAAGTTGGACTTTTGAATCAGTCAAACGATGACACTCCATGGGTCAATTTAAGTCAAACTTGCACTTGAGGACATTTTGGTCATTTTGGTCTACATGAACAATGTTCCAACAAGTAAACTAAGTATAGTTAAGGTGTATTAGACCATGATCAACCATTTTACAAAGTTGTTATACCACTTCTACTGATCACATGTGATAAAGAAAGTAAAACAAGCAATTCATACATATGTTTCACATGTTGCATGACCTTGTTGTTATCCTATACTTGTCACATTACTACCATGTTGCCATGCTTCAAGACATGGGAAATTCATGTTGCATTCATATGTTGCACTACTACCATTCACAAGCAATCCAGTACGAAACAAATAGAATATGCGAATGTTTCATATGTATGTTTCAGGGAAAATGACATGATGAGATAGATGATGCACATGTTTATGAGACGAAATGAAATTAGCGAAGCCAAACACCGAGGGTGTTACAGCCCTCCCCTTAGAAAAATCTCGTCCCGAGATTTGGAAAGCGTACTAATCAAGATAGAAAGTTGGATAGTTTTCCTTTAAATAATCTTCCGTTCCTGTGTTGCATCCCGTTCACTATGATTACTCCAAACTACCTTGTATAACTTAACCACTGTATACGAGTCACTCTTTCTTGTGTATCCGTAACTTGCACGGGCTTTTCCTCATAAGAAAGATCAGATTTCAAGTTGACTTTTCTGGTTGCTATTCTTTCCTCGTGAATACGGAGACACTTCTTCAATTTGGGACACATGGAATACCGGAAATATAGCTCCCATCTCACGGGGTAGATCGAGTTTATAGGCTACTCTTCCACTTTTCTCGATAATGCGGTAGGGTCCAACATATCGAGGCTCAAGCTTCCTTTTAATTCCAAAACGCTTGACTCCTTTCATAGGGGATACCTTCAGATAAACATGATCACCTACTTCAAACTCAATAGGTTTCCTTCTCTTGTCGAGATAGCTCTTTTGTCTAGCCTTTGTCTGCGCGGTCATATTCTTTTGTATAGTTCGGACTTGCTCTTGGCTTCTTTTACAAAGTCGATACCATAGAACCTTCTTTCCCGGGTTCCACCCAGTTCAAAGGAGTTCTACACTTGCGCCATAAAGAGCTTCAAAAGGAGCCATTTTGATACTCTCTTGATAACTCGTTGTTATAAGAGAATTCAGCGAGAGGTAACCATCTTCCCAAGAGCCTTTGCAAGAAATAAGACAAGCCCTAAGCATGTCCTCAAGAATTTGATTAACACACTCGATCATCTCGATGTTTGCGGATGATAGGCGAATCTGCGGATTCGATGAGTGCCAAGATTCGATGTAAGCGCTCCCAAAAGCGAGCCGTGAACCGAGGTCCTCTATCGTAAACAATGGATTTGGGTACACCATGGAGACGTACCACTTGTTGAAAATAAATCTCAAAGCATAATTGTGCGGGTGATAGGTAGACTTGACCGGAATAAAGTGAGCGGATTTAGTTAGACGATCTCGATAACCCGATGGAATCACAACCCTTGTTGGTAGTGGGTAATCCAACAATAAAATCCATACTAATTTCTTCCCACTTCCACCAGAATAGAGAGTGGTCGCAATAGTCCGGGCCTTATGTGAATAGCCTTGACTCTGCAATGCTTATCACACCTTGCCACGTAAGTCGCAATTTCTTTCTTCATCTTGGTCCACCAATAATACAGACTTGAGATCTTGATACATTTTACTACTACCGGGATGGATGGACAACTTAGAAGAATGGGCTTCAGCCATAATTTGATTTCTAAGTTCTTTATCTTTGGGTACCACAAGTCTATCATTAAACCAGATAATTCCTTTGTCATCGATCCTAAAGTGCTTGGTCTCTTTCTCTTTCATTTTCCGTTTGATATGAAACACACCCACATCAGTCTTCTGGAGTTCGATAATTTGACTTCTAAGAGAGCAATCCACAGTGATATTGTGAAGTACTACAGGATGAAGGAGGTGTGACAGATGAAAGTCTTCACTAACTAAGGAATTGCAATGGGCCTTTCTGCTTAAGGCATCAGCAACCACATTCGCCTTACTAGGATGGTAGTGCACTTGAAGGTTGTAGTCCTTGATCAATTCTAACCAGCGCCGTTGACGCATGTTCAACTCGGGTTGAGTAAAGATGTACTTGAGGCTTTTATGGTCAAGATAGATGTTGCACACATTACCCAAAGCAAGTAATGTCTCCAAATCTTCGTGGCATGAACAATCGTGGCTAGCTCTAAGTCATGGGTAGGATAGTTGACTTCATGCTTTGGTCGTGGCCTTGAAGCATAAGCAATTACTCGCCTTCCTGCATAAGAACACACCCCAAACCGGTGCCACATGCATCACAATAGACATCAAAAGGCTTTTCGATGTCGGGGTTGTGCCAATCTGAGGAGCAGAGAGGTTAGCAAGGTCCGCAAAGTGTGGAAAGCCTCTTCACACTTTGGAGTCCACACAAACTTCTCATCTTTTTGCAATAGTCGAGTCATGGGCTTGGCGATTTTTGAGAAATCTAGGATAAAGCGACGATAATAGCCAGCCAATCCCAAGAAACTTCGAACTTCTGTGACCGTAGTAGGTGTCTTCCACTCAAGGACTTCTTGCACCTTCGTAGGGTCAACCGAAATTCCATCACCAGATAACACATGACCTAGAAAAGGTATCTTGTTCAACCAGAATTCACACTTGCTGAACTTAGCATAAAGCTGGTTGTCACGCAACCGAGTTAAGACAATTCTCAGATATTCAGCATGCTCTTCTTCATTCTAAGAATATACAAGGATATCATCAATGAACACGACGACAAACTTGTCCAATTCTGGCATGAATACAGAATTCATCAGGTACATAAAGTGTGCCGGAGCATTTGTCAACCCAAAAGACATGACAAGGTACTCAAACAAACCATAACGGGTAGAGAAAGTTGTCTTAGGTATATCTTCAGGACGAATTTTGATCTGATGGTAACTAGACCTCAAATCGATCTTGGAGAATACCTTAGCTTTAGAGAGCTGATCAAATGTAATATCGATCACGAGGAAGAGGGTATTTGTTCTTGATGGTAACAACATTTAGGGACGATAATCTACGCACATGCATGAAAGATTCGTCCTTCTTCTTCACAAAGATAGCCGGACAACCCCAAGGAGAAGAACTAGGCCGAATCAAACCTTTCTTCAATAGCTCATTCAATCGACTCTTTAGTTCACCCAACTCATTGGGCGGCATTCTATAGGGCCTTCGAGATATAGGAGCCGTGCGAAATGAGTTCTATCTTGAATTCTACATCGCGTCCGGAGGTAATCCGGGCAAGTCATCGGGGAAGACATCTGAAACTCACGGACAACCGGTAGATCCTCAATGGCTTTGGCTAGGGTAGCATTGACCGTATTGTGAATAGAGATATCACGAGGTAACTGCACTAGAAAACCCTTCTTATCCACAGGATCCCTCAACATTACTACACGGGTTGACGTGTCGATCAACACTCCATTTCCACTCATCCACTTCATTCCTAGGATTATATCAATTCCTACCCCCGGTAGCACTACAAGATCCGTAAGGAACTCTCGATCCCCAATTTCAAGCTTTACATCTTTTACTACTTGGTTAGTCATGATATTATTCCCAGCAGCACTAATACAATAACCACCCTTGACAATTGTAATCACATTCATCTTATGCTTAGATGCAAAAGTAGAACTCACAAAGGAATGTGAAGCACCGAATCAAAGAGCACAAGCTGCAGGTGATCATTAACAAGAAACTTACCAATGGTGACCACTTCACCAAAGGGAATTTCCTCCACAAGAGTGTAATGAACACGCCCACATTTAACGTTTCCTTGAGCATTCTTGGGAGGATGGGGACACCTATTTGCCCAATGACCAGTGGTTCTGGGTTCCAACATGGCTGTTAGGTGGTGGGACATTGGAGCTGCCCCGCCTGAGGTATTTTTGGCAAGGAAATTGTGTACCTTGCGAAAACCAGTTTTAGCTTGATTCTTCTTCTCCGAGGTGGGCGGTGCCGGACATTAGCATTGGGTGGACGATCGGGTCTTGGATACTATTGGTGCCTTAGACCGAGAAGCACCGCCTCAAAGTTTCTTTTGCGGTTCTTAGAAGCGGCATATATCTTATCATTGTTCTCCTGAGTCGAGTGTCACCGATAAACTCATTGAAGGTGACACACTTGCGATTGCCATTGACTTCATCAATTTAGGGAAAGTCCCTCTTGAAGCTAGCTATTCTCTTAGCGTCGAGATCGACAAACTCGTGGAGCATACCTCGCCAAGGTTGTTGAATGCCCGGAGGTATTCATTGAGACTCTTGTTGCCTTGGGTGAGCTTCATAAACTCAAGATGCTTAATGGCCATGAGACCGGGGAGGGATAAAGTGTCCTCTGAAAAGTCAGCTGGCCCGACCCCAAACTATCTCGATGTTTGCGGGGAAGGTGGTCTTGTGATGTGTCCACGATACTGCGGGGCCTTGGAGCTGGTGTCCCAGTGATATGTGGCCTTCATACCTTTAGTCAACCGGAGCAATCCAAACCTTTGCTCTATCGTGCTCAACCATTCATCACTTATAATGGTTCTTCGCCTCACGAAAAGATAGGAGGCTTTGTATCCATGAAGTCCTTAAAGTCATTGTCTTGGTTTGGCTCGGGTCCTTGGTGGACATGACGATCCTCACGGTTAGCCATCTGATGCATAGCCTCAGCTAACATGCGTTGACTTTCCACAACTGTCTGCATTAGCTCAGCTAGTGTGGGCGGTGGCGGAGGTGGTTGTTCCTCATTTCCCATGCCACGACCGCGACAAAGGTTATGATGAGCCATCTGCAAAATGTATAGCCAATGAGCACTGACGATGTGGAAATTTTTGTAGATGAATCGTATAATTATGCCCAAACTGAGTCCATTGGAGGGAATGCATTTAGATAATCAACAGAGGCACAATCATTCATCACAACCACACAACTCATCAAGCGCGTCAATGGACACATAAATGCGATGAACTTAACCAACCACGTGATCCATAGACCGCAAAGACGGAATTTATCAAAGGCTCACATACGTGGAGCATAATATGTTCAATAGGTTACATCCAAGCCATAGTGGTTCCAAACTTACATCCAAAGATAACCATCCCAACGATTACTTATTCCAAAGCTACTCGTTCATGCATGAGGATCAACAAAAGACTAGCTCTTGCGCATTAGCTAAGTAGTAAGCTAAACTACACATCGTCCTCGGATTCAGTGTCAAAGATCTCTCCTCCATCTTCATCACTAGCAGGCTCCAACTCCTCATCTTCCTCCTCATCAGGTGGAATGTTCTCAGGTCCATTGACCTCCATGTCATCATCACCTTCACCATGATGACACCGTAACCCATCTCATCCTCATCCTCGGTGGCGGGAGAGGGTGAAGTTGATTGTGTAACAGTGAACCTCCTCATGGAGATTGTCATTGTACTCCTCAAAGAATCGCCACTTGCTGCTCTAGCTCTACACCGTGCTCTCAACACATCCTCCTCGTGCAGGCTTCATTCCGTTGGTTCATCACGTGAATCAACATGCGTTCTCACGATTCATGGTGAGCAATCTGTCAACCTCTCAACCTCAAGGGTCTCTTGGTCCCTTTCTGTGTTACTTGCTCCAAGTGGTGCCGAGCCGCATTCCTCTCAAAGATCACCCGAGCTAGCTCTGTCCTCACCTTTCCTCCTCAAGAGGCTTAGGGCCGGGCTCACGAGGAGCTAAATGGTGACGAGGCGCCTCGCCTCCAGCCGAACTTGCGAGCGAAGTGAGCTTCGTCTTGCCATCTATAGCAAAAGTTACAACGTAAGGGAGAATCATTTAAGGGATACGAAATTTAATTAGTCGGGACAATCATATTTTAAAGGAGGGAGTATTGCAAGAAATGCCATGTATGCTTGAACATGATGCATGCACGATCCGTACGTCCTCACCATCCTAGAAAAATTTAAAGGCTAGCGAAATATACGGTGGCATACATACGTTCTCTCGTATACGGTAGCTAGTCGATCTACAACGATACGTTGTTAGTGTACCTGCAGAAAATTTCATTTCAGCCCAGTAATTTCCCAAAATGCATAAAAGCAGGCAATAACTAAATACTTTCATACATACATCCCCTGATGCACATACTCTAGTATCACAGCTACCCATCAGAGATACCCACATTTAAGTACTCTCATAGATACATGATTGAACATGTAAATATGCGAGCAACCACAACTACTCTCCCCTAGACCGACGATTGGACGGTCATGCTCTCACAACTCCCACTTACCAGAGCGTAGAGGTATTTTGATCCATACATTACCACCCAAGCGGATGGCATCCATACAATAGCACGCCGTATGGACGACGAAACAGGAACAAGCAGGAACCCCCAAGTTAGTACTTAATAAGCCACCTAAGAGTCCTTATTTGGGCATAAGGGATATGACCACTGGCAATACTTAGTATTGAATTTAGGATTTTCACAAATACTTTTGTTTTAAATACACAAATGACGTGTTTAGTGTCAAATCTTGCTCTGATGCCAACTGTAACAGAACCGACCAAATCATAAGAACGTAAGTACAAAAACAATCACCGAAGCAATCAAATTCCTGTACTTAAGCTCCCATAATCCCGGTAGTCCAGAAATCACGAAGGATTTCAACCAACTCTCGACATACAAACCAAGATCGTAATGATTCAACACAACACATCATTCGTTACAACATTTCACAAGTAGCATTCGGATTACATCCATCAGAGTTCAAATAAAATATTACAAACCAAGTTTGAGTGTGCGGAAGCAACATAGTTTAGTACATAACTTCATAGTTTCAAATACATTGCTAGATCAGAGTCATGTCCCACAAAAGCATTATCAGGTACGAGAACTAGTAGAGACCGCGCCCAACGGTCTAGTCTTCATCCCCAGCAGGGAGAAGGCAATACTTGCAGCAACCAAAGAAGAACTGGTCATCTCGCAATGGTGGGAAATAAACCCTGAGTACGAGAAGGTACTCATTAGACTTACCCGACAAAAATCGAAATAAAAGACACCAAGGATCATGCAAGGCTTTTCGTGGGCTAGCTTGACACAGCTTGCATAAAAGAGCTTATGAGTATAGTAACCAATTTAAACTTATTATCAAGCTTATCATTACTTACCCGTCCACTAGATTAGCACCTGTACTAGAGCACTCACTTATTAGGAGCAAACAATATTAACCATAGCAGTATAATAAGGTTTGTCATCATCATATCATCATTTCCGAACCATTTAAGATATTAAGTGTATCTACATTGGAGATAAGCCCGTCAAGTTCTCACTAACCGGGAGAGACGGCGATTCGAATCGAATTACAACTCAGCTGAGGTGGTATTCCTAACTCTCACCCTGGCATACTTTGCAAGGGTAGCCATGGGTCACCTTTGGAACATCTCAGGAACCAAATTCGCGGGTTCGATCAGCGCCAGCACTCTCAGGGATTACCCTTCTGCCAGACGATCGGGACTTTTAAATCACCCTGCCTTGGACTCACGCCTCGGCTCCTTCCGAGGCGCACTTTATACTGTATCGACTCCCGGCCTGAGGTGAGCTACTCGGCTTCATGCGGTCGGTCATCGGACACGACCAACTAAGAGAGAGGCATCGTTCAACATGAATGCAGGAAAGGCTCCAAGAATCAGTCCTTAAGCGACACAGACGGAGTCACGCAAAACCGGCAAGCCTCCGTCCGGTCTTCATTTCAAATTAAGACTGGTTCTTTTCCACGATAGCAAATATAGCCAACCGTGCCACATGTATCTTCCTATATCTCGTAGGTGACAGGAAATCACCCGACTTCTACCACGTTTAAGCAGGGCTAAGCACTACTCGAGCCTGAGCTACATAGGATTCAGGGTAACAATATCTGGACAAGGAGTGGGTAACCAATGCAGCAAGTGTTTGCATCCAACACCTAAACTTAATGCAACAATATATATATGTAACAATAATATTCTAACTGCATTTCGGAAATTATGAGGCTTAATATGCTCCGGGGCTTGCCTTTCACAAAGTTGCAAGGACGGTGGTCAGGGCACTCAACGGCGACCTCGTCTGGCACTTCTCCTAAAGGCTGCTCCTCCTGAATCTCCGGCGTCGGCTGCTGCTGCTCGTTCAGTTCCTCGAATTCCAGCAGGGTTACTCCTTCCGGTACACCTATTGCATGCCGATGCACAAGATAAATATCATGGATGCATAAGGAATGACATGATGCTCATGATGAATGAATCACAATGGGTGTTTACGAAAACATCACTGGACACTCGTTTACCGAGTAATTAGCTCTATTCAAATCACTTTAAGCATGCATCCAACTTAACTTAAAAAACAAGAGCAACTTACCAAACTTGCATAACTTAAGATAAAGATGCTCATCTTCAGTTAAAGGCCTAACACCTAGGAACAGTACCATGAACTTAGAATAGTAAAGACATACTTAAAATAACAGTTAAAGCTTCATATGCAACAAGTAGTAACTTAATTCTATCATAACCAGAGTTCTATAACTCCAAATGACTTGCAAGAGGACATTCTGGAAAGCTCATGAAATTCTCTACAATTCATTTGTAAACATCAACGCATGATTCTTAAGTTAACCAAATCAAATTCCAGCAAACTTAGAATCTGTCCAGAAATGACAGGGTTGCTAACTTAATTATTTAACGATGATGCAAAAGCCTAATTTGACCAAACCAAGTTTACCAACTTGTTTTTCATACCTAAGAAACATCAGAAAGTATAGTGCTAACTTCTAGATAAATTATTTAATATCCTTTTCCAATTTATTTAGTTAATTAGGTGATTTAAGCAATATATAGTAAAACTATTCATAAAAATCTACAAAAATTAAAGTAGCTATCTCATGCTGCATATAGACTACCATAAAAATTTCAAAGCCATTGGACCAACATAACTTGCTGTATCCAAAATAACAGATGACATGTCTATTTCTAGCATAATTAGGAAACCTTATTAAAAAGTGTCAAGCAACAGATTTCCCATTTTTCCTAGCATCCTTCTAGCATAAGAATAGCACCCATAAAATTTCACCTTCACTGGATCTATAGAAAAATTATGAAAATTCACACAAGATCCACCTATTAATAAAAGGAAATTCTATAACTTAAAAACTACACATGCACTAGCTCTAAAATTTTTACCAGAGCTTCTAATAAGCAATAACAGACTGCCCACAAAATTTCGTAATTTTTGGACCACAGAAACTCAAGATAAAATTCAAACAAATTTGCATGCATCTAAAAACACATTTCAAAGTCCTAATTAATTCCTCAAAAATTTCTAAAACATGTGCTCATATAATATTTTTGTTAAATACTAGACATGACCAGGAACCCAACAAAATTAGAACCACATCATTTGGATCTATCAAACTTGAGTTACCTATTTTTGAAATGGTGCACCAAAACTGTGAAAAACAGTTAAACAAAACAAAAATAAAAACCTAACCGCTCTGGTGGGCTGGCCCAAGGAACGGCAGCCCACGAGCGCATGACAGCGCTGGCCCAAGCGACGCGCGCGGCCCGAGCTAGACTCCCTTTGAGCCTCGGCGGTGACACAAGCGGACCCGCTTGTCGGCCGAGACAGAGGCAGGGAGGCGGAGGAAGACGACGGGGACTCGCCGTCGGTGGCTTCTCCTCCGAGACCAATGGTGTCTCACGGTTCGCCTCAACCTAGCGGACCTAGGGAAACCTCATTCGTAGCTATTGACGCGACAAGGAGGGGTGGCGATGGCCACGGGGCGCTCGGCCACGGCACGCACGCCGGCTC
The DNA here is from genome assembly GCA_904845875.1 of Miscanthus lutarioriparius. Lineage (NCBI taxonomy): Eukaryota > Viridiplantae > Streptophyta > Magnoliopsida > Poales > Poaceae > Miscanthus > Miscanthus lutarioriparius. Next base: position 37,246,617 of record CAJGYO010000008.1, on the reverse strand, counting down.
GGGCTCTTACGACGTCCACGGCCTTAGTGACTCACTCACCGAGCTTCAGCGTCACATACTGAAGCTAAGCGCAAGAAAGAGAAGGGCGATAAGGGGCTCGAGCGGCACGGCCACGTCTGAGCTCGGCCGGCGGCGGCGGTCATGGCGACCAGGTGGAGCCGCTCCACGGAGAGCTACCGAGGCGAAAATGGAGTGGCGGTGGGGTCGGGGATGTGGAGAGACTCACGAAGGAGCTGTGGTTCGAGGAATCGGGCAATGGCGCTCGGGTTTGGGTGGAATTTGCTCGGCGGTGCTCGGTGTTCGGTCGTCGCGCGCTATGCATGAGGAAGGAGGGGAAATGTGAAATGGGACGGCGACTTCGGTGGGGTGAAACGGGGTGGCTTCGGACGCCGGGTCGGCGGCGGTAGGATGCGCGCACGGCGCGTGGCTCTGCAAGGCCAGCGAAGCGGCGACGGGTGGCGCCACGCGGCGTCAAGACTCTGAGCCGGTCGGCCACGGCGACTGAACGATTTCTGAAAACAACGCGATTCAGTGTTTAGCGAAGGTGACCGACAAAGACGTATTCGACGCGTTGATCTCTCTTAAACCGTGGCGATCCAGTGTTAAGTCGTAGTTAACAAAGTTGGAGATCTACATAAGTACTACAAGTTTGCTAATTGGAGCTCAAGCTAGTTTGGCTTGGTCAGTGAGATACAGTGCTCCAAACATCAGCTCATGAAACTGAAATCTGCTTGGGACTTAGAAAAATTTGCTAAGTATGAAATCAGCATGTACATCTGACTTGTGGGCCATGTTTGAGCATGTTCTAGCCATTTTCATGAATTGGCCATAAAACAACTTTTGTTCCTTGATAAATTATCTACAACTTTTGTAAAGAGTGCACAGCCATGCAAAGCTTCTAAGTTGGACTTTTGAATCAGTCAAACGATGACACTCCATGGGTCAATTTAAGTCAAACTTGCACTTGAGGACATTTTGGTCATTTTGGTCTACATGAACAATGTTCCAACAAGTAAACTAAGTATAGTTAAGGTGTATTAGACCATGATCAACCATTTTACAAAGTTGTTATACCACTTCTACTGATCACATGTGATAAAGAAAGTAAAACAAGCAATTCATACATATGTTTCACATGTTGCATGACCTTGTTGTTATCCTATACTTGTCACATTACTACCATGTTGCCATGCTTCAAGACATGGGAAATTCATGTTGCATTCATATGTTGCACTACTACCATTCACAAGCAATCCAGTACGAAACAAACAGAATACGCGAATGTTTCATATGTATGTTTCAGGGAAAATGACATGATGAGATAGATGATGCACATGTTTATGAGACGAAATGAAATTAGCAGAAGCCAAACACCGAGGGTGTTACAGTCACAGCGGGTAAGTTTCTTGTGAATCAACATCCTGTAGTTGTACTGTTTGATTCCGGTGCTTCGCATTCATTCATGAGTCCAGTATTTGCATCAAAGTACAATCAGGAGGTAGTTACACTATCCATAGGTAGTTATTGCATTAGTGCGGCTGGAAGTAATATTTCTACCAATCAGAAGTGCAGGATGTGAGTATCGAAATAGAGGGACAAATGTATATGTCCGATATGGTAGTTTTGCCAGGATTACGTATAGATGTAATCTTGGGGATGAAGTGGATGAGCGATCATGGAGTGCTCATCGATACTTCCACTAGGGTCGTTATGTTGAGAGATCCTATCAGCAATGAGGCTTTTTTGGTGCTACTTCCCAGAGATCTGGACCTCCGCAACACCGCCAATGCTATCCAGACCCCGAGAATTGAGGACGTTCCGGTAGTGTGTGAATTTCTAGATGTATTTCCTGATGATCTACCTGGTTTACCGCTAGACCAAGATATCAAATTTAAGATTGAGTTAGTGTTGGGTACTACACCTATTTCTATAAGGCCTTATAGGATGCCACCCATTGAGTTAGCATAGCTTAAGGTTTAGTTACAAGATCTGTTAGAAAAGGGTCTTATCCGACCCAGTGCATCTCCCTGGAGTTGTCCCGCAATATTTGTGAAGAAGAAGGACAAGTCATTGTGCATGTGTGTGGATTATCGTCCAGTCAATGCCGTGACAATCAAGAACAAATACCCATTGCCTCACATTGATATTTTATTTGATTAGTTGTCTAAGACAAAGGTATTTTCCAAAATTGATTTGAGATCTGGCTATCAATAGATAAAAATTAGACCGGAGGATATACCTAAAACCACTTTCTCAACCAGATACGGGTTGTATGAGTATCTTGTTATGTCTTTTGGTTTGACCAATGCTCCTACATACTTCGTATATCTGATGAATTCAGTATTCATGTCGGAACTGGACAAATTTGTGGTTGTCTTCATTGATGACATTTTGATCTTTTCCGCAAATGCGTAAGAGCATGCCGAGCATCTGAGAATTTTTTATCCAGACTATGAGAACATAAGCTTTATGTCAAGTTCAGTAAATGTGAGTTTTGGCTAAAGAAAATACCTTTCTTAGGTCATGTGTTGTCTGATGAAGGGATTTCGGTAGATCCCACTAAGGTGCAAGAAGTCTTCGATTGGAAAGCACCAACTTAAGTGCATGAGGTTAGGAGTTTCCTTGGTTTGGCTGGCTATTATCGTCGCTTCATCCCGGATTTCTCTAAAATAGCCAAGCCCATGATCGGGTTGCTTCAGAAAGATGTGAAGTTTGTTTGGACTCCAGAGTGTGAAGCTGCTTTTCACACTTTGTAGACCTTATTGACTTTAGCTCCTATTTTGGCACAACCTGATATCAAGAAACCTTTTGATGTGTTTGTGATGCATCAGGTACCGGTTTAGGATGTGTTCTTATGCAAGAAGGTCGGGTTATTGCTTATGCCTCGCATCAGCTGAGGAAACATGAAGCCAATTATCCAACTCATGATCTAGAGTTAGCTGCTGTTGTTCATGCTTTGAAGATTTGGAGGCATTACCTGCTCGGTAACGTGTGTCATATCTATACCAATCATAAAAGTCTCAAATGTATCTTCATTCAACTAGAATTGAACATGAGGCAGAGAAGATGGCTAGAGTTGATCAAAGATTATAACTTAGAAGTACATTATCATCCTAGCAAAGCAAATGTAGTTGCCGACACTTTGAGTAGAAAGTTCCATTGCAATTCTCTCTTGGAAGGAGATTATCATTTGGCACATCTGTTACATCCTGCTGTGTTGCACAGTATTACTCTCAGTTGCTCTCTTGAAAGTAAAATCATCGAGCTTCAGAAGTCCGATGTGGGTGTGTTTCACATAAAAAGGAAGATGAAAGAGCAAGAAACAAAACACTTCTGAGTAGATGAGAAGGGTGTCCTATGGTTTAAAGATAGACTTGTAGTGCCGAAGGATAAAGAGCTTAGAAACCAAATATTAGATGAAGCTCACTCCTCCAAGTTATCTATTCACCCGGGAAGTGGCAAAATGTATCAAGACTTGAAACCTCGCTTTTGGTGGACCAAGATGAAGAAAGAAATCGTAGCTTATGTTGCAAGGTGTGACAATTGTTGTAGGGTCAAAGCAATTCACTTGAAGCATGCTAGACTTCTTCAACCATTGTCTGTTCTAGGATGGAAATGGGAAGAAATTAGTATGGATTTTATTATTGGACTTCCCCCTACCCAAAAGAATTTTAATTCTATATGGGTAATAGTGGATCGTTTAACCAAGTCTGCCCACTTAATACCAGTTAGAACTGACTATCGACCTAGTGACTATGCTGAGTTATATTTTAATCAGATAGTACGTCTCCATGGTGTTCCTAGAACCATTGTATCTGACAGAGGACCTCAGTTCACTGCTCATTTTTTGGAACATTTGCACAAGATGTTAGGCACCAACTTAGTCAGAAGTTCTGCTTATCATCCACAGACCTCCGGATAGACGGAGCGGGTGAATCAAATATTGGAAGACATGTTGAGAGCTTGTGTCATATCTTCCAAGGGTTCATGGGAAAAGTGGTTACCCTTGGTTGAGTTTTCTTATAATAATAGCTATCAATAAAGTATCAAGATGGCTCCGTTCGAAGCGTTGTATTGCCATAAATGTAGAACTCCTTTGAACTGGGTTGAATCTAGAGAAAGGAGATACTACGGTATTGATTTCGTCGAGGAGGCTGAACAACAAGTCCGTACTATCCAGAAACATATGGAAGCTGCTCAAGCTAGGCAGAAAAGCTATGTGGATAAAAGAAGGAAGCCCATCGAGTTTGAAGTTGGTGATTACGTTTATCTAAAAGTATCACCGATGAAAGGTGTGCAACGGTTCGGAGTAAAGAGGAAGCTTGCACCTAGATATATAGGTCCATATCCGATCATAGAGAAGAGTGGGAGAGTAGCTTACAAGATAGAGTTACCTTATGAGATGAGAGCTATCTTCAATGTTTTTCATGTATCTCAATTAAAGAAATGTCTCTGTGTTCCCTAAGAAAGAGTTTCACTTAGAAATATCAAGTTGAAATCAGATCTATCCTATGAAGAAAGGCTGGTGCGGATTATTGATACAAGAGAGAGAGTAGCCCAAAACCGTGTGGTCAAGTTTTACAAGGTCATGTGGAGTAATAAGGGTAGTGAGAGCGATACCACATGGGAACGCGAAGATTATTTAAAGGATGTATACCATACCATTTATTCAAAATGGTATGCTTTTCAAATCTTGGGACAAGATTTTTATAAGAGGGAGGGCTATAATACCCTAGGTGTTAGGCTTGCATAATTGCACTTGCATTTGCATGAGCATAAGCATCAAGCATTCATATATGAACTTTTACATATGAAACATACAATTGAAACATGTGAAACATGCCTTGTTATTCTATGTTTTCCATATATGTATGCTTATGATCATGTGTGATTAAGTGCAAGTGGTTGATGGTTGGTCACTAAAACACCTTAGCTACACTTAGGATGCCTAATGGAACAATGTTCATGTGGATCACTTTACCTAATTAAGCTCCTAAGTGATGACATGCTTGGTTGACCTAGGAAGTAATTGTGTATGACCAATGTGAAATGCTTGTGGGACCTTAGGGGTACCCTAAACATGTTTAGAATGTCACTAGGAACAACTTCGGTATTCATGACTAAGGCTAGTTTGGTCTCTAAGTCATACCTATAGTGTAAATTACCATTTTCATGATGTATGTTTGACTGGAGTTGAACTGCACTTTAGAAACTTTGCATGGATGTGCACCCTAAAACAAAGTTGTAGAACTCAAGTAGTGTAACAACTTTTATTGTTGGGTCATAGGCTAATTCAGCTCCTAACATGCTTGAATTTGGATCACAAAAATCAATGCAATGCTGTTTTTTTCAAACTAAGGAAATTTTCTAAGTCTAACTGGGTTTCACAGTTTGATGTATCCTACTTTGGGTTGATGTAACTGCTAAACCTTTGCGAATTAGAAGATGATTTCTAAAGAAATATTATAGCCCTAACATCGATCTACAACTTTTATTTATGGGGATTTTGCTAACTCGCCACGGTTTAGGATTTAGGAGGGGGAGAAATACCGCTGTCAGTCGATCGATGCTGAGCCTGATGGCCATCGCGACCGGGCCATCATGGCCGACCATCGTCAGTCTGAGCACGCCAGGTGGAAGCCATATGCCGGCATTGCCCCCATCGGTTAGGCCGTCATGGACACCTCAACGCCCCGCGCCTGATGCTTAACATTGCTGGCCTCGCTTGCATCCATTCGCCTCGTCCGAGCCACGTAAAGCAATGCGCCACATCACTGCCATCGTTGTCGAGAGCCCATCGCTGCATAGCTCCTCCGCCGGCCAGCCATTGTGCAATTGCTCGTGCACGTAGACGCGCCTTGCTCTGCTCTACTCCCTCGACCCGTTTGCAGCACCGTTCGAGCCAAGGTGAGGGCCTATTGGCCATTCCCGTCACCGCCGCAATGACTGGAACCTCGCCGGACTTCGAGCTCACCATGGCCCGAGCTAACCACCAGTAGCCCACCAGCGTGTGGCGGTTTCTGGAGGGAATGTGGCATGTCAGGCAGGGTTTCCTAAAATTCCTAGAAGGCAAAGGGTCGGGGGGTCAAATCATTATAATGTGCCATAGCCCCAACACACATTCCCCACCTTGCTCTCGCCTCTTTGTCTTCTTCCTTGCGCCCGCACTACATCACCCGGCAACTGCTCTGCCATCTTAGCAGCCGCAAGCTTGTAATCTCCCACCATTCCTCAGATCTACGAGATGGCGCCCAAGAGAAACTACAGTGGCTCGCACCGAGGAATGGGTGAGCTCCATCAGCAACGAGACGGCGCTCAACCAATTGGTGGTGGACGGCATGCTGCCGGATAGGGTGACAACGGGATGGCATCATGCTCATGGTGAGAGCTTTCCTACCCCCATGGTGATGAATTGGCCGTGTTTAAAGATTATTTCTATCATGGATTTGGTGTTCCGATCCATTCATTCCTCCACGGATTGATTGAGTATTATGCCATTAGTCTTTGCAATCTGGGCCCGAACTCCATCCTTCATGTTTCTGTATTCATCCATTTCTACGAAGCCTATCTTGGCATTCTCTCATGTTTTGATCTCTTCTACCACTTTTTCTGTTTGAAATCTCATGGGGGATCTGGATCTAGAGTTGTGGGTAGCACATACTTGCAGCTATGGGATGGGATGGTTGGGCAGTACATCGCTACCCCGTTGAACACAAACGTGAAGTATTAGGCATAGCGATGGTTCTACATGCCACAGGGGGAACATTATGTGGCGTGCGACATTTATCAGATTCTCATGAGCAACGCCAGGTGGTCGAAGAGACCTAGTGCCGGTGGAATGGAGTAGGTGAGGGAACTCCTTGTGTTGATTGACCGAAGGAGAGTAGATGGGGTCATAGTGGCGATGAACTTTACTTTTCGGCGATGCCAGCCCAGCAAGGAGAGGGCACACCCTACATATGAATTCCAGGGGGATACTGATGGGACCCGAGAGGTGCCTGAGCTGATTGCCTGAGAGGAAGTCAAGCAGTGGATTGGGATGTTGTTTAACCTCATGGGGCGCCACAAGGTTGACGACCAGCAGAGGGCCTTCAGTGTTGGGAACCTCCCACCAACGGTAAGAGTCTTTGTATTAGTTTGGCCTAATTCCTTTTTTGTTGCTATGTAATAACTCGTGCTCTTGAAGATCCATGGGCAGGACCGAGCAGCATACTTCTTAGCCGTGCCATCGGTAGACTGGCCAAGAGGTGTTGATGCTCGGCCGAGCAGTCCCAGCATCGAGCTAGCTTGGGGGCTGGTAGGGACAGCTCGGATGATAACGATGACAAAGACGAAGGTGAGCGGACATCAGATGTCCATGAAAAACTTTAGGGGAAGTGGCCTGCTAGCGAGGAGCCGTCCATGAAGAGAAGGAAGACGGTAGGATCGTCCCATCGAGAAGAGCGGTCGATGAACATCGGCGCTCTTGCTCACCCCCAAAGACGGCGAATGGTGGTTTTAAGCTCATCGGATGATGATGGGTTGGCAGCACCACCATCTTCGAGGGATGGGATGCCACCACCGGCCATGCCAGCCTAAGCGGAGACCCACGAGATGCGACGGACACAGCAAGCCACGGCCATGATGCCCGGCGGTGTTCGGGCATCGTCAACGGCGATGACTCATGTGGCACCAGCATCAATAGCTTGGGCAGCTGATGAAGCCCTCGAGATCATAGTTACACCGCCTGAAGCCCCCGAGATCATAGTTACACCCCCTGTGGTAATAACGAAGGCGGCCACCGCAGTCCCCGTGGCCACGTGGATGTCTCCGGTGGTGACGATGGAGGCACCGAGCGGTTCGGGTGGTGGGCCGACAGGTAGCAGACGGGGGCGCTAGTTTCGAGCTGCGCAATGGGAGTCGCAGTTGTAAGTACCTTATTTACTTGCTATGTTGCTTTGGCACTGTAGTTTGCTTCTTTAACGTATTGTCGCTTGTTGAAGCGCGGAGTCAACGGAGGAACCCAGCGCAGACAAGAGCAGATCTAGTTGCCCCTATCCTTGAACAATCAATAGCTGCAGGGCCAACTCGCCCTACTATGGGAGAGCCCTCGACAGCAGGACCGGTGTCGCCTAGTGGTGGGTTGCACGACGGTGGCGGTCCTGGTGCGAAAGAGATGTGGGATGCAGCGGCGATGACGAGTGGCCTTGCGGGGTACATGACGAGTAGTGTGGCGCAAGGTCCGCCGACAGCTACCAAACAAGCGCCATCTACGGGTGCGTCGACAGTGGAGGCGGTGCTCGGACACCCTGTCCGAGCATGACAGTAGTCCAGGAGGGCGTCCTTACCATCGACCGCCACTATGCTCGAAGAGATAGTGCGGGAGCCCACCCCGCCGCCCCAACTCCTCCGCACTGTCATTCAGCGTGGCGAAGAGTTTGAGATGCTGGAGGAGAGGGAGGCGAGCTCGGAGGCGAAAAAGCCGAGGGCCGATCTGACTACGATGCTAGCCTGCATTAGAGAAACCTTGAGAGAATTTTTTTTTGTAGAAAGAAGGGGTTAGCTAATCTATTTGCCCGCTGCAGAATGTGATGAAGGTGTCCAAGCAGCGCTGGCGGCAGCTTGAGGAGATGGCCCTGGTGCTAGAAGAGAACAAGAACTTGCGGGCGTCGGTGGACAACCTCCAGGTGCTCTAGCTCTGAGAGCGCAACCACAGGAGGACCTGGAGGTGAAGGTTCAGGCATTGGAGGAGGAGCGCCAACAGATGGAGGCTGAGGGCCAGTCAATGGCCGAGCAGCTTGGTTGTAGCACTGATCGGGAAAAAGGTTTGACTCAGAATTTTGCTTTGTTGTTATTCAGTGTTGTGACATGTCTATCTGTTGTGCGCAACATTGGAGATGGAGTTTGGCCTGTCCTAGGAAGCCATTAGCCAGCTTCTAGAGGAGAAGGAGAAAGCGAAGGAGAGGGCTGAGAGGGCCATTTTAGACCTTTGCCGTGAGTGTTTTTTCATGCAGCTTTAACTTGTATGGCCTTAGGCATGCATTTAACATATAGTTGTGTCATTTGTAGAGTATCGACATTAGTCTCAAGCACAATTCCAAGTGCTTGTGGAGCAGGTAAAGACTCGAGATGATAAGCTAGAGATGATGATCACGGGGATCCAGCTCATGCTGGACTACGTCAGTTTGGAGCAGCCCGAGGGAGGACGACTGCCCGGCGACGGGCCACACCGATCGGTCGTGGATCATTGCCGGACGGCGTGGACGGACTTTAAGGAGTTCATGCACAGCATGACCCATGGAGCCATCATCCACTCACTCACATAGCTAAAGTCTCATTACCCTTCGGTGGATCTCCAGCGGGTGGCAACCGGATATGCACAGGGCACGAATGCGGATAAGATCACCAAGCTAGAGGACGACGCAGAGAGCCGGGCAAAGAGGTTGGTCGAAGATGTCAAGCTTTTGGTGAGGGGGAGAGCAGTGCTCAGTAGAGTTTTTAGAAAAAAAAACTCCTGTTGAATATCTGGCGATGTTTGTTGAAAACCTGCAGTTATGATATGTTTGTGTTTATATTTGATATAAACCGTCCGAACAGGAGTGTATATCTGAGTCCCCAGCCTTAGCTGGCCTGTTCTCCATAACGCGTGGCACAGGGACCGTGTGCGTGTGGGAAGAAATAGGGCATCATTAAGGAACCGTTGCCGACCACCCATGACGCAGAGGGCGAACGCTCATGCACATGCAAGGAGAGGTCGAAGACAGGGTCATCTCTAGAGGTGTCCGAGCGTCAACGTGTTTGTTCGGGTATTTGCATGGAACGTAGGTGGTGTATCATCTTTAAGAAATTAGGCACATGATTAGAAGCACTCAGTGAAAAAGCATGGAGAGAATAATATGGAGAGACGTCAGTGTAAAAAACTTTATTGAATACTCAAATATTAAAGGTACATATCTTCTGGAGTGAATGCTTCAAGGGTAGAAACGTCTAAGTAGGTCGATGTGCCAAGAATTTGGGACATCCCTCTCGTCCATGTCGCATAGTCTGTAGGAACCTCGTTGGGTGACCGCCTTGACGATGAAGGGGCCTTCCCAAGGTGAGGAGAGCTTGTGCATTCTATTTGTCTTCTATTTCCTATGGAGTACTAAATCTCCGGCCACAAAGAATCGGTCGTTGACATTGCGATTGTAGTATTTGTGCAAGCCGTCGAGGTATTTTGACGTTTGAACATAGGTGACCAGACTTTCCTCTTCTAGGCTATCTAGTTCAATGAGCTAAGCCTAGTCGGAGTTCTCCTCATTGTAGTTCTCCACCCTGGGAGCTCGAAAGGCGACATCGGCAGGCAGTACGGCCTCAGAGCCGAAAACCATAAAGTATGAGGAGACGCCGGTGTTATGACTGGGCTGGGTCCTTAGTCCCTAGACCATGGCCGGTAGTTCCTTTAGCCATTTTCCTAGGTGCTTTTGTTCCTTCTCGTAGAGTCGTTTCTTCAATGCATCCAGAATCATGCCGTTGGCGCGCTCGACTTGGTCGTTGGACCTTGGGTGTGCGACGGAGACGTACTTGACTGAGATGCATCTTTCATCACAGAAATCCCAGAAGTCACTGCCGATGAACGTGGACCCAAGGTCGGTGATGATGCTGTTCGGCAAGCCAAACCGGTGGATTATGTCATCGAGCAGCTCGGCTCCTTTCTTCGTTGTAGCTTGGACCAGGGGTTTGTATTTGATCCATTTGGAGAATTTGTCAATGCAGACATAGACTCAGCGGAAACATCCCAGCATGGGCTTGAATGGCCCGATCATATCTAGTCCCTAGCATGCAAAGGGCCACGATGCAGGGATCGTTTGCAAGACATGAGCTAGGACGTGGATTTGCTTGGTGAAAAACTGGCAGTTCTCACATCGGTGAACGAGTGCTTCAGCATCAGCTACGGCTGAGGGCTAATAGAAACCAGCTCGAAAAACCTTTGTGACCAGTGTTCTAGAGGTGGCATGTTGCCACAGGTGCCTACATGAATCTCCTTGAGTATCTTCTCGCCTTCTTCCATGGAGACACATTTCTATAGTAGCTCGCCTTTGGCGTTTTTGCGATGCAACTTCCCATCAATGAGGACGTAGTGCTTACTGCAGTCGGTAAGGCGTTCTCTCTCTTTGTTGTTAGCTAGGACGTCTACAGTGGTTAGATACCTGATGAAAGGTTGTCTCCAATTGCTGCTAGGAGCAAGGAGCGCTGCGACTATCTACTCGGCAGGTGGTTTTTCTTCAACGGCTTCTTGTTCCTGCTTGATGGAAGGAGCCACAAGGTCCCAGATGAACACTCCAGCTGGAACGTCAGCCCGAGTTGATCCTATGATTGACAGCTCATCAGTTGCTTGATTATTGGCCTAGATCACGTGGTGGTATTCGATGCCATAGAACTTGTCTTCTTTCTTATCAAGGCAAAGTAAGCGTCCATCTTCTCGTTGGTGCAATTCCAATCTTTGTTGAGCTAATTGATCATGAGTGCGGAGTCGCTGTACACCTGGAGGCATTTGACGCCAAGCTCGACAGCTATATGGAAACCGTGAAGTGTCGCATTGTATTCAGTGGTATTGTTGGATGCTGGGAAGTGTAGGTAGAGGACACAGCAAAGCTTATCCCCCGATGGCGAGATAAAATATTTGTCTGCCCTTGCACCGTCAAGGTTCAGAGACCCATCGAAGTACATGGTCTAGTGCTTGGGGTGGTCGACCAGGATAGGAGCCTGCATATCCGTCCACTCGGCGATGAAATCGGTGAGTGCTTGTGATTTGATCGTGTGGCGGGGCCTAAAATTGATGGTATAGGTGCCAAGCTCGATCGCCCATTTGATGTTGCGACCGCTGGCTTTCTTATTGCGGAGAATGTCATTGAGTGGGTACTCCATGACTACCGCTATGTGGTAGGCATCGAAGTAGTGGCGGAGCTTCTGGGATGTGATAAGGATGTCGTACAGTAGCTTTTGGACTTGTGGGTAGCGAGTCTTAGACTCGTTTAAGACCTCGTTGATGAAGTAGATTGGGCGCTAGACTTTGTATGCGTGGCCGGCCTCTTCTCGCTCAACGATGACGGTGGTGCTGGCTACCCGATTGGTCACTGTGATGTAGATTAGCAAGGTCTCATCCTTTTGGGGGCAGTCATAATTGGAGGTGTGGTGAGGAACCGCTTGAGCTCAGTGAATGCTTTGTTAGCGTCCTCTGACCAGATGAATTTCTCTTGAGCTTTAAGTAGCTTGAAGAAGGGGAGTCCCTTTTCGCCCAAGCGGGATATGAAATGACTTAAAGCCGCCATGCACCCTATTAACTGTAACATCCCAGATGTTAAAAAAGTAATTAAGAAGGTGATCATGTCATCATTATGCATAATCATCATGCATCAACTCATGAATGCATTTCATGTTTATATTATAGTATGCAAATGTTATTTTATGGAGTGTTTTATATATTACATGAAATAATGTTAATAATAATGATTAGGAAACTTTGTGAATCTTGATGTGGGAATCTTTTAAACAAGTCAAATTCTTCCATAGTAAAAGTTTTATAATTTTTGTTGCAATGCTTGGTGTGGACCTTGTTTTATGATATGTGTTGACTTGTATGGATGAATCAATTTCAAAACATTTGTGTTTAATTGGATTTCCGAAAACCCGAATTTCCAGCATTTAAGTTTACCCAGGAAAACCTAATTCAAAATTGAAGTACATTTTGGGGTTGATCCTTAAAGCAAAAATGTAGAGCTTGTCTAGTTGTACAAAGTTGGTTTTTGGAGTTTTCAAAGTTGTTTTATAAAATTTGAAGTAATTTGAAAAGGCGTAATTCTTTAAATTGTCCCCTTTTTGAATTCAAATTCGCATTTCAAAATGTAGACCGAATTAGGGGGTGGTTATAAAAGCAAAGTTGAAGAACTTTGAATTTTTAACAACTTTTGTTTTTGGAGATTTTTGAGTTGTTACATAAATTTGGGAGTAATTTGGGTTTTAAAACGACTGGCAATTCTGTAATTTCGGTGAACAGTGCCCGCGGAAGACACCTCATCGCCGGCAAGCTTCTATTTCATTCTGGTCGTCGCCGTGGCCGTCCTTGGCGTCGCGCTGGCATGGGGAAGGCTCCTTCGTGGCTTCCTCTTGCTTCCTGGCTGGCCTTTATAGCCAGAGCATCGCCGCCGTTCTTCTTTTCTCTTCCTCTATTTTCTCGTCACCACCGTCGCTGCTCCGTTGAGCTCGCATAGCCTCCTCAGCGCAAACCAGCCTCGGCAAAGCATCGTCTGAGCTCCGCTTGCTCCTTGCGCACCCAGCCAACCGACCTTGGTCACTTGATTTCGCTGTGAAACGCCGTTCTTCGCCTTTCTTCCTCGCGGCTGGCAGCGCCACCGTCGTGCTTGCGCCGTCGTGGCCAGCGCTCTCCGATGAGCCTTTGCTCTTGCTCAGTGTAGCTCCAGCTTTGCCTTGTTCCTGTGATGCTCTATGACCAGTTGATTGCACCTTTTGTCCACTGCAGCCACCGGAGCACCGCCATCGCCGTTGCTCGCACCGCCGTGATCGCTGTGACCGTCGACCCGCATATCCGTTGTTCCTCCGGCTCGTCCATCGCCTTCAACGTGTTCGGGGTGAGCTCCTGGTTCTTCCCGTGTGGTTTGTTTCACCGCTACCGGTCTCTTGTCGCCGGCGTAGTGTCGCCGAGCCACCGTGTCTGCCATGGCCGATGCCGTGCTCGTTTTGTGCAGCGATCGATGCAACAAGGGACATCAGTAGGTGCGCATAGTCGTGGGGAGCATGTTGGTGCATTCGCCATCGCCGGGAACCTCGCCGTCGGCGAGTTCGTCGGTCAAAGCCACTGTCACCGTGGTCAGCGCGGGAGGTAGGGGATGACATGTGGGGTCGGGTTGTCAGTGACCGTGGGTTTCAAAATGGATTTTCTATTTTTCAGAAATGGATGAATAGTGATAGTTTTTGTTATTTTTGTGTAGATTTATTTATAGCTCCAAAAATTATGAAAATTTTTGTGTGACCTCTCTGTGATGAATAATATTTAGGAAAAATATGAAATGTTGTTTCTCAGTAATTTTTGGATGTGATAAAAATTTCTCAATTAATTAATAAATGAGTTTCCATGATTTTTCTAGGCTTATTTATTCATCCAAAAATTATGAAAATTGTTTTGCCACTTAGTTATCATGAGATGAACATTTACAAAAATTTTGGGCTCAATTGGAACAAGTTGATTTATTTCATAATTATTAATTAAATAATTAATTCATAAAAGCAAATAGTAACATTTGATGATTTAGGTTTTGATTGAATTTTGGATTGAGTGATGACCTTGGGTCATTAGTTGATAATGATCCTTGCCAATGGAATTAAGTGTTACGAAAAAGGTTTAGTTAGTTCGACTTGTAACTGTACCGCGAAGGAAAGTTGTATTCAAGTTGTTAATTTTTGCATCCATCATCGAGCATCATGTTTTATATTTCGCATCATGTTAAACATGGCATTGTTACTATGTGTAGTGAACGAAGGTGAGCATGTGGTAGTTAATCAAGTTGTGGAAAAAGTTAATCCGTCTGTTGAAGTCGGGTTTGATAATTGTGGAACGACTCCGGAACCTAACTTTTCTGTCAACGAAGGTAAGCCCCGGATGCATTTAAACCAACCTTGTGTTTTACAAATTGATTTCGCTTTTGCTTTTCTTTACTGCATTAAGTGATTAGGAGTTAAGTGCAAACCTAGTTGGTGCATTACCAACCTTATTTTTCCATATCTACTTTGTTACCAGTTTTAATTAGTATATGCCTAGTTATGCTTAGAATGATGAAAGTCGGGTGATTACCTGTCACCTGCAAGTTTTAAATGGAACTTTGGGTTACTTATGTTATCATGTGATATGGGAATGTGGAGTAATAAATCTAGACCGGGCGGACTCGGTGTGTGTGAGCCACAAGACATGGAGGTCTTGTGAGCGGGTTCTTTCCGCCTGTGTCGATTGAGGCCCGTCCGTTGTTGAACTGCATGAGGTGAGACTTTGTAGTACTAACCACATACTCCGGTAAGCCTTAACTTGGCTATTCTATTACGAGAATGGCTACTCGCGCACTAGGAGTGGAGAGATGGCGGGAATAGCGTGTACCCACGTGGCAATGGGCTGGATTGGTGGAGTACTGTATTCTCGGGTGGCGCGGACCCATTCTTGTTTTAGAGGATCCGAGGGTAGGTTGATATATGTAAGTCAGGGACCTGCATATGTCGTGTGGTCTAGAATTCCCAGCTGGGTTTAATCGGTTTGAATCGTCGTTGCTCCTCGGTTATGGAGACTCGACTCACTGTTCATCATCGTAGTTAATAACTGAAATTTGAGCTGGTTTTGAGAAAGAGTTTGATATGAAGTTAATGATCTCATTACGGATCATGGCAGATTCATATGTGGTTCTTATAAAGTTTTATATGTTGAAGTAAAGAATTTTGTTAAAGAGCTTTTACACAAAAGAACTTTGATTATTGCTAAAGCCATACCTTAAATCCCTGAGCCTGCATTCCTGCGTTATATCAATTTTTATTTTGGTTAAGTCTTGTTGAGTACTTTTGTACTTAGGGTTCGTTGACCCTTGTTGCAGGTGAGGCTCATGAGCAGGTCTGCTTTGGACCGTGCTGCATGACTGTTGTTTAATGCGATGACGATAAGTAAATGTGTGGCCCTTGGGCAGGGCAATCCATTTGTGTTTTTGTATTATGTTATAATGCAACTCCACTACTACGTTTTGTAATAATTATTGAACTTAGTTGTAAGATTTGAAACTACTATTTTGTAAACTATGTTATTGTAAGACTTCTGCTGATTTACTCTGGTGTAGATATTTGAATAAATGTTGTAATACTGCAATGGCTCTGTAATGTGATCCTGCTCAGAAATCATGGATGATTTGAGGTTCCTCGAGGACACCCGACAGTCTTCTTAAATTATCAGGAACATATGCATAGTTGTCAGAGATCGTCGGACAGTGACAGGTGCATGTGGACCCTATAATTTAGGAGGTTCTGCCACATTAACTTCTAGACGTCTTTGATGCGGGTTGGTGGCTTCATGTTGGTCACCGCCGCTATCTTCTCTGGGTTGGCTTCGATGCCACACCGACTGACGATGTTGCCTAGTAGTATACCAGACAGAACACCAAAAATACACTTGGTGGGATTTTGCTTCCATCGGTACACGCTCAATGCTTTAAAAACTTCAGTGAGGTCGGTGATGAGGGTATCAGTAGTCCTAGACTTAACTACCACATCATCAACATAGGCCTCGACATTCTTCTCAATTTGGTCCTTGAGACAGCGCTGGATGGCTCTTTGATAAGTTGCGCCCGTGTTTTTGAGTCCGAAGGAAATGGTCCCATAGCAGTAGGCGCCGAAGGGCGTGATGAACGATGTCTTAATCTGGTCTTCTTCCTTCAGCGTGATTTGGTGATAACTAGAGTAGCAATCTAGAAAGCATAGGAGCTCACAACTAGCTCTACAATCTATGACCTCATCGATGCGAGGTAAGCCGAAGGAGTCTTTAGGGCAGTGTTTGTTGAGATTGGTGTAATCAACGCACATTCTCCATTCTTTATTCTTTTTTCTTACAAGAACCGGGTTGGCAAGCCAATCTGGATGGTACACCACTTTTATGAAACCGGCGGCTAAGAGCCAGGTTATCTCTACCCTAATAGCCTCCTTTTTGTCTAGCGCAAATTGTCGAAGCTTCTGCTTGATGGGCTTGGCAGTCGCCGAGATGTTTAAGGAGTGCTCGATCAGCTCCCTTGGCACGCCGGGCATGTCCACAGGTTTCCATGCGAACATGTCGACATGCTCCCGTAGGAAGCTAACGAGCGTGTCTTCCTATTTAGGATCGAGGTCGGCCACGATCCGAGCAGTCTTAGACTGGTCGATGGGGATGAGGACCACTTCCTTGAACTCCCTGGACTTGGTTGAAGCTCGGGCGGCCTCTAGGGTAGGGATCTCTAGATCCTCTAGAGGGATCACCTACAAAGTCGCTATGCAGTCCTGCATAAGGATGGAGATGTCAGTTGCCTCGGCAAGCGCGAAGCTTTCCTTCTCGCAGTTGTAGGCGATGTCGAGGTTGGTGCACAAGGAGAGGACCCCCTGCTCTGTTGTCATCTTCAGCACTAGGTATGTATAGTGCAGCATAGCCATGAACTTGGCAAGAGCTAGTCAGACAAGGATGGTGTGGTACGCCGTGTTAAAGTTAGCGAAGGAAGTTGACATAGTCAACACAGAAGTGCTTCGCGGTGCCGAACTGGACTGGCAGTATAATCTATCCTAAGGGGAGGGATACCTTCCCAGGAATGATTCCCTAGAACAGAGAGTCCATGGGGGTGAGGTCTTCCTTCTTGAGGCCTAGCTCCTCTAGAGATCTAGTGAAAAGAATGTTGAGGGTGCTCCCTCCGTCGATGAGGACCTTCTAGAAGCGCACGTACTTGATTATGGGATCCAGGACGAGTGGGAAATGCCCTAGGTATGGGATGTCTGACCACTGATCGGCCCTATAGAAGGTGATCAGGTGCTCCGACCAGTCGAGATACTTCAGATCAGAGACGGGGCCGTCATATGTAGTGACCAACATGACGCATCGGGCTATGAGCTTCTGCTCTCGCTTGTCTTTGGAGACAGCCCTCCCACCAAAAAATGTAGCAATGGTCTTGGTGGGATGCTGGTATGTAGAGCCCTTGTTCTTGCCTCGCTCTCCACCTTGACCCTCCTCGGTCTCATCATCGTTGCGTCGCTGCTTCTTTGATGGTTCTCCCCCGAGCACTGTCTTCAGGCCCCTGCACTCTCGCATGGTGTGCTTAGCATCCTTGTGGATACGGCATGGGCCATCCAGTAGCTTGCCAAAATCCACATCATAGGTGCGCTTGACACGGGTGTCGATGGTGTTGTTGGAGGTATTAGGTCGGCGATGGTGGCTTTTTCTAGCTCTCAAGCTCTCTGGACAATCATCACGCTGAGCATCACGGTCATCGTGATGGCGATCACAGTCATCACGATGGTCATGACCATCGTAGCGGCGATCATGATCATCGTAGCGTCTGTCTTCACAATGAGCAGAGCGGGCAGCCTGTTCGGCTTCTTCGGTGTCGGCATATCCATTCCCCGTTTGTATCAGCTCACCGATGGTGGTAGGCCTTTTGTGGTATAGCTTGCCACGAAGCTGCTCGTGTCGGAGCCCTTTCGTGAAGGCAGCGATAGCCTCGGCATCGATGATGTTGGGGACAGTTTCTTGTCTTCGAGAAGTGTCTGATGAAGTCACGCAGAGATTCCCTGGAGGACTAATGAAGCTTTTCCAAGTCATAATTGGTGCTGGGCTGCTTGCATGTAGCCATGTAGTTGTTAGTGAAGACTTTCTTGAGGTTGTCCTAAGATCAGATGGAATTCTCCTGCAAGCTAAGGAGCCAATTATTTGTAGACTGGTTAAGCATGACAGGAAGGTAGTTTGCCATGACGTCCTCGTCTCCGCCCGTGGCTTTTACGGTGATCTCGTATAGACTTAGCCACTGAGTGGGGTTGGCCTTTTCGTCGTAGGTATTGACACCAATGACCTTGAAGCCCATTGGCCATCGGACGGCTCAGAGCATCTCTGTAAAGGGGCGAAGTCCCGATGCGTCGGTGGGGAGTGGTGCTTGGCGAGCAGTGAATCCTTCATGTTCAGCATCGAATCTCCGGCGGTGCTCTATCTCTATTTCGTAGCATGCGGACCTGTTGTTTTCGATGTGGCCACAGGCATCCGCACTGGCATTAAGGTGATCGTGAAGGTCACGAGGCGCGGGTTGATTGACCTCCTGGTTGCGGTTGCCGCCTCGACCTCCCTAGGGATGTGGTGGGCGGGTGTCTTAGCGCGAATAGGCTTCATAGTTGCCCCTAGAACCTCTCTATAGAGGTAGGGGCCTCCAGCCTGAGATCGAGGGTGTCGGCGCCATGATGTTGGCCTCTTTCGTCATGGCGGGAGTGGCGGCTACGAGCTGACGTGGTGGAGTAAGATGGCGCATCATTCTGGAACTCGTTGACCTGGACTTGTGCAGCTATGATGTGCGCATGGGCCTTCTCGACCTCTGGAGTGTGAGGGAGTTTGTCGAACTCATTGAAAGCGATAGCGAGATTGGCGCTTGGAGTTTGATAGACTGGCTGGTCGCCAACCATGTCAAATGCCTCTTTCCAGATTGTGTTGATGGCAGGACGGGCCACGACCATCTTCACCGGCCTCAGGGGCTGCTTTTGCATCTCGGCAACGTTGGTTATCGGCGTTCTTCGCTAGACAAGTGTCACGCTCTTCAGCGGTTTCACCCTCTTTGGTAACACTGTCATGGCTGACGTGGAAAATCATTCCCCCAAACCCCAGAGGGAAAGTAGAGCAGCTCGATAGGGTCCTGGTTGAGCCCTCGGAAGAATCTTGGGGCTTTCATCCAAGACGTGATGAAGAGATTCAGTCAGAAGAGGGGAATTCTCCTAGAGCTGACGAATGGCCACCATGTTGACCACGGGCGCGGGCTGACCGGAGTCGATCACGTAGAGGTCGGTGACGCGATTGCGTTCGATGTGGTCGGCGAAGAGGTGGTGGACGGCGTTCTGATACGTAGATCCTACACCCTCTAGCCCAAAGGGGTAAGGCCTCGGCGGGTTCTCCATCGGGGCTTCATAGTCATCCAAGCGAAGGCCGATGGCGAGAAGTGGTCGGCGCCGCACCATGCGCCCTTCTGGAGTAGCGTGATCACTGTATCGAAATCTATCCGCCTTGCACGGTGTGGCTGAGCAGGTCGCTCAGTCGCTGCGGCATGGTGACCTTGGAGCGCAGGAAAATTGTCGCTCGCTCTAGATCGATCTATGACCGAATCTACGAGGAGCTGGCATTATGTTAGGCGATCTGTGACCCGATCAATGGATGCGATCAAGTCGTTGTTGCTGATGGATCTCCTGATCCAATGACGTGGCGCCAGGACTGGAGAAGTCATTGCTAGCGTCAGTGCGCTCGGCACAGGGTGGTCCTGCACCGCCTCCATGATCTCTCCGTTGCCGTCGGGGCCAATGACCTAGGTCATGGATCCGACCGTGAAGATCTGGCCTGGCTCGAGGGGGGCCATGGAGCTCGGGAAGGTAACCATCTGGTTCACCATGGATTCAGCACGCACACCCCCTACCTGGCGCGTCACTGTCGATGAAATCTGGTTGGCAGTCTACCAAAGGTATGCCCATGGTAGTAGATGAATCAGTGGAGGTGCACGTGAGGGAACTGGATGGTGACATAGAACGCAAGAGACAGCGATTTAGATAGGTTCAGGCTGTCAGCTCGACGTAATACCCTACGTCCTATGTCTTTGTGGTTTGTATTGCGTATGATTCGATTAAAACGAGGGGGTTCCTACCCGCCTTATATAGCTTGGGGGTAGGGTTACAGATCGGTTATTTCCATTCTGATCAGTTTACAAGATAGGAAGTTATAGATCGTATAATATCTATCATATCCGAGCAGATTTCGCCGATCACCAATAATCTTTACATTGCCTTGTGAAGCACGTCGTCCTGCGGCATACTTCATATGACGTTGTCTTGCGAGCTAGGCCTCGACCAGTGACGCGACCCATGCATAGTCTTGTGGGTTGGGCCTCCCCTAGCGGCTCGGCCCACGTGGATCCTTGTGGGTATCGGGGGTCATACCCCCACAACCCCGTTGGGGAAAACGCGCCTTGCGTGGTTGCTCTAGCATCAGTGAGCTAGCTAGGGTGCCTTCTCATGCCATGGAAACAAGAAAAGAACAACACATAGGGGGTGGAAGAGATTAGGACAAAGAGAAGGCCTCACAAATGTTTTTGATTGATTAGTTGATATTCAAATCATTTGTGTATATTTATATGATGGGAGGTCTATTCCCATGGTAGATTCTAAATACATCAAGATTTGCATTTTAAACCGACTCAAACTCAATCTGGATAGTCAAAAGTAGGTTACCCAGTTTTAGAATCGGATCACCTATTTTCTCAGGAAGGAATCCTACCAAGGCTGTAATTCTCTCATCCGTACTCAAAATTCAGCGCTCCACATATGCATTTCAATTTTCTCAATTGGAGATACGTAATGCTGAAGTCCATTCTGCCATTGAAGGTCATATTGAAACTAGATGACCCTAGTTTCCCAGACTACCCGATATATGCCCCATGTTTTCCAGCAAAGTTTGCATTCCAAGAACACTCTTCTAGCTTAGAATTAACTAAGACAATGATGAACATAACATCATCCACATACGTGATCTATAGACTATATGAGAATATCAATGTAGTCGAATTAAAGTTTTATCAAATATAGAGTATGAATAAAGGAAATATTGTGGTTTTTGAGCATCAAAAAGCATTTTTAGTAACATAAATTTTGATGTGGCCAAGATTGGCGGTCATAAACATTATGATTACTTGGTAAAACCTAATTAGCATATGCATAATCATAAGACAACACCCAAGGACTATACCAAAACCATGGAATAGAACCAGATGCATTACCTGAATATTTATTCCATAGAATATGCACAGACAGAATACTTTATGAAGACCAATGGGGTGATCACCAATGACCTGATGCTTCTTTGCTTTCAGTGACTAAGAATCGCTCCTTTGATTTCCTAGCTGATTGTTTTGTTTAGTATGGTCATCTACTGGTATTTAGATAAAATCTCTTCAAAGCTTGGCATCTTCTTCACTGCCTTATTATTTTTATTTGAAAATTTTGGTTTTACTAGAATTTCTAACAAAACAGATGGCCTAGTTTATATAGAACCAGACACTTTGCAACCGACTTGCCCCCCATCCAAACTTGAATTTTTTTTCTGCTACTTTTTTCAAAAAATGCTCATCATTAGGGACAATTTGATCAATAGAACTAGTAGGTGTTTTAAATTTAGATACAAAGTTAGAGGGATATTTTAAATTATATTTCATAATGGAAAAGACGGGCAATTTAGATACAATGTTAATGGGTTATTTGAATTATGCTTTATAATGACAAAAGTGTGCAATTTATATGCAAATTTAGGGGGGTTATTTTGAATTTCCTTTCATAATGACATATGTGGGTAATTTATATACAAATTTAGGGATTATTTTGAATTATCTTCATAATGACAGAGGTTGGTAATAGATGCAAAATTAGGGGGTTGCTTTATATTTTTTTCATAGTGGCAGAAGTGGGTAATTTTTATAAATTACAATAGATCTAATAAATATTATCGACGATGATGATTTGAGTCTACCAAATTAATGGCCAGATGCTTCTGATTGTTGTGAGAATTTCTAGGATTTATTTTTTCCCTAGCACATCTAGTGGGAATTAACGTGGTGTCTTCGTTGGGCCTCTAATTATTAATAGGATAGATAGATAGATGTGAAATTAGGGGGTTAGATTATGTATTTTCATAATGGCAAAAGTGGGTAATTCTTTTATAAATTACGTACATTAGATCCAATGACTATTATCAGTGATGATGGTTCAAGTTTACCAAATTAAAGGTCAGATGTTTCTGATTATTGTGAGAATTGCTAGGATTTATCTTTTTTCTTAGCGCATTTAGAGCATCTCCAAGACTTCCCAATAAAGCCTCCCAATCTTGGATTTTTGGCAAGAATGAAAAAAAAACAATCTTCAACAGTTCCCAATCCCACCTTCCAATCTTTTTGCGCTTGGAAAATAGACCGATAGTGCGGACATATGCGCGTGTCTCCCACGTGCGTATCCATCGGCCAATCTAAAGGTGGAAGGGCGTGGAAAAGAATAAAGAGTTGAAAATGGTTCCTAATGCAAATATATAAGAGAGAAAGAATATATAAAAGTGGTTAGAATAATTTAGAAATAGCATAGGATACCTAATGTAAAATTGTCTTCTATATTTTAGGAGTGAATTACTCAAAACTATTGGAGATGGTCTTATTTATTCCTCCTAATAACTTTTGGCGAGTTAGAAAACCCCATGGTTTTGCGAAAAATTTGTTTGGGAACTCTTGGAGATGCTCTCCGTTGGGGTCTCTAATTAGTAATAGTATAGATAGATAGATGCAAAATTAGGGGGTTAGTTTATGTACTTTTATCATGGCAGAAGTGGGTAATTTTTTATAAATTATGTACAATAGATCCGATGACTCTTATCGGCGATGGTGGTTCTAGGATTTATCTATTTTCCTAGCGTGTCTGATGGAAATTAACATGGTGTCTCTGTTAGGGTCTTTGATTATTAATAGTATGATGTTACTCTTCCTATCTCAATGAGTAGGCAGAGAAGAAGATGCGAATGGGCACAAGATGTCTACCAAAAACTACATCCTCATTTACCCTTTCATTATCATTAAAGTCGAAAAACAATATGCAAGAGAAATTATGAAAGGGAATGACATGAAAATTAGGTTTGCAGAACATTCCAAGTAAAAGCAATTTGTCCACCTAAAATTTGACAGGCAAAAGTATCAACAAAAGCAATGTGTATCACACATCTAAAAGTCACACAAATTTCAGTGCCATGTTTATACAACTTGATTTTTTTTTTTTGACAAGTACCGCTTGAATTTGTGTGCGCTACACACATACGAAGGCCATTGACCGGCCAATGGCCCACACCCAAAAGTATGGAATTTCTGTGTGCTGAGTATTTGCACAGTTTGACTAGCATTTTGTTCCTGAAGTTGAAGACTTGCATGACGGTTACAGTCTTGCGTGTGCAATTGCTAGCATAGATAGGTCAAGGATGCCCTTTTTAGGAACATTTATGAATTCATGAGCATTTGTTAGCAAACAAGCTAGGGCTGTGTCATGTGCATTCTCACAAGTGATCTTTTCTTTATAGCCTACATGGAACATTCTAACAAAAGATTGGCTCTGCACCTTGAACTGTGCCCTTTTTGCATGATATAGGTCACTCACAGCTCAACTACCTTAGCTTTCCTTCGCTTTTGCTTTGGACATGAGACAGCCCAGGAAATCTTACCGAAATCTAGAGCAGCCGAATCCACCACCGTCACCATTGATGAATGATGATGATTAGCTTGGAATCTGAAAGCTTGGGAAGGTCCAATGATGCTACAAAGCCCCTAATCATGGCATCCACACCCACACCCAGCATTTCCTCAGCGCCACTGAAAACGGCGTCGAGCTGGTTTTCAACAACGGCGACCGGACCGTAAGGCGGTCACCGTCGTCATCGCACTTTTCGGTAAGATTGGAGGTGATCAGGGGGAGATCCTGATGTAAGAGTGGCTGCCTCACTTTGTGCCGCTGGAGGGGAGCACTGCCGGTGCCAGCTCCTTCCACAGTTCCCCCTGAGGTGGAATCAGCCACAA
The DNA here is from genome assembly GCA_904845875.1 of Miscanthus lutarioriparius. NCBI lineage: Eukaryota > Viridiplantae > Streptophyta > Magnoliopsida > Poales > Poaceae > Miscanthus > Miscanthus lutarioriparius. Next base: position 37,222,267 of record CAJGYO010000008.1, on the reverse strand, counting down.
TTCCACTCTTCCATTTCTTAAGCTGGATAGATGATTTTGCATCGCTCTTTTCAGGTCAGGATTAAAAGGAGAGAGCACAAGGAAAAGGAGATCAGATGTGCCTTTGTTTGTGTCAACTATTCTGTTGCGTAATCACGACTGCTCGTACTGTTTAAGGATGAACAAGTTCAGTCGTTTTCAATTAAGTATCAATTGCAATTAGGGGCAAACGAGCTTTGTTGCAAAGGAAACGGCTTTTGAGCAGGTGGTTTGGTCTTGGTTCTCAAGAAATGTATGGCTTCCATCTTGCCAGGTGAGTCCAGATCTTCATCCTTCCCAGAGGGAATCAGTCACCAAATGATTGGCTGATTATTGTTCAGCAAAGCGGAAAAGAATGAGTGCACAATCCCAGCAGCTTGGCATCATATAAAGCAGTTTTCATCTTTAGAAATGCCATCATTGAGCCAATGATTAGGGCTGAACTTAACAAAGAAAAACTTTGCACGAGAAGGTACATTGATATTATTCCAAAGGATAAGTGGTTCTCTTTATTCTTGTATACAGGTATTTATGTACAATCTACAATTATAACGTCCTTAACTTTACAAGGCCATGCAATATACAGTTGATACACTAGTATCATAAGCCTGATGTATCGTCAAGCAGGATGCACCCATCAAATGCTGATATACATTCTCCTAAAAAAACGCCATCATTAGTAGTACTTGCATTCTAATTAGAACTAGGGAATTAGCATACTATAGTCTGCAGCAGGTACTTGTTACAAAGTGCTGATGGATTTCACTTAAGATGTTCCTTCTGATTTGATGTTCCTGTTAACAGATAACACAAATCAGGTTAGTGATTTGTGGACATGTGACATGTGTACAAGGAGTAAGGTCATTTTCTGCTTCTTCATAATCTATGTGCCTGAAGCTAAAACAATTTGTATTTGCAAACATAGAGCAACTTCTGCAGTAAGCACACTATGGTTGAAACATAAGGCATTGGGGTAATATGTGAAAACGGAAGCAACACTCTAAAAGTCTAAATAGCAAAGGTTTTTGAGCACCCAAAATACATCTGTTACTGTTAGCTATCTTGACAGAACTCATGATACAATTTGCTAGTAAGCACAGTATATTGTACAGTTATAGGTTGGAATAAACAACAAGCACAGCACTGAGTAATCAAAAGGTTCTAGTCTTCTAGAAAGCATCAAACCATTCCTGGCCAAGTTGGAGACGCTCCCAACCACTGCTGCAGCAGGCTTCTAAAACAGCTATCGTAACCTACAAGCAATGGATTCGGTACCATCTAACAATGTTCTTTTGTCCTTAAGTTCTATGTACTTGCCGGTCACTGAAAGGAAGGAATGACATTAAGGAGCAAAGTGAAATTGTATGATGAACCAAAGGGTGGCACCTACTTTCTTGCAGTAATGCTAATATTGGCATTGCAGGTCAAGATAAAATATGAAAACTTCAAGGTGTAAGGAGACAGCAAGATAAATCAAATTATAAGAGTTTACAGATAGCCATGTTTCCAGAATACATGCTCATGATGTACAATATACAAAGTGCAATTACTAGTGGTATAAATGAGAAAGGCTACATAAGCTATTTCAATCACAACTCATTTTTTACTAGATAAACCACATTGATCCTGCTAATGGCTTTACTTTTCTTCCATCCCTATCCAAGTATCCAGTGTTCCCAACTATGCCTAAGTAATTCAATAGAAAAATACAGTTTCTGAGAGAATAGGACTGCAGGTATTCACAATACAAGGTGTAAAAAAAACTTGTGTTTTCGTAAGGAACAAACATGGACATAGTTATAGCTCCAGTCAAAAAATGGAGTAGCTCTCAAGTGCCAATATATTGATTTGTATGGACTAAAAGGGGCAGACCCAGTGCCGGAGGCTCCCACATGAGTGGGGTCTGGGGAAGGGAAAAACCGAGGCAAGCCTTCCCCCCGCAAATCTGCGGAGAGGCTTATGGACTGAAGTTTGAAATGTCTAGGCTTTTCTTTGAATGCAACAAACAGTTTTACTTTAGCACCAATAGTAGGCATGACAAGAAATTTAGGAATTTGAGATGGGCATCCAGAGGGTAAACACGAAGAACACAAAAATGCAGGTAATTATGCCTTCAGGTCCTTCAGGCATTGTACCAAACTGCAAATGAAATTGAATCAGGTTTGAAATACTGAAATAGACAGCTAAAGCAACTTTCCCCGCTTCAATTTAACTACAATTGCAACCACAAGAAGAGCTGCAGCATCACCATATGCCCAACCAGATCAGATAGTGGGTGGACATGCGGTATGTGGATACAATCCTAATCTACAATCTACTGCACAAAACTGCTTCACCAATGCCATGAGTCCAGGACTCAACAGCACTGGAGCACTCAATCTGGATCCAATTGAACAAAAGTTGGCCAGTTAGTTTCCACATGAATCAGCACCTAAACATCCTGATGAGCAAAAGCAGGAGGCTTGTGTGGTCGTGCGGAGGTAAAGCTTTGACCTTTGCGCGGCCTCCGCCTGGTTCTGGTAGAACTTGGCGAAGCGGCCGCGGTTGGCTGGCTTGGATTTAACGGGCTTCTTCGGGCGCAGACCGGCGATCTCCTGCACCAGCGGCACGTGCACCAGCACCGTTCTCCACGCCACGTACCAGCCTGGGGAGACGAAGCGGATCAGGGAACACACGCAACTAGGTAACCGAGGGGAAAAGGAGGGGAGGCATACTGAGGAGGATGAGGGTGAAGACGAAGGCGATGGCGAGGACAGGGCGGACGAGAAAGACGACGGCGAACTCCGACGCAGCCGCCAGGCCGCCGCTCGCCATGGCGCCGGCGGCAGCTCAGTTCCGGCCTTGCAAGGAGGGGATCCGCTCGCGAGGCTATTGGGTCTATGGCATGCGGGGCCCGCAGAACTCCTTGGCGCAAGCAAAAGCCTGGTTGCAGTTGCAGCGCCCGTTTTTTTTTTTTTTTTTGGAATGTGCAGCTCCCGTTTTGACTTTGCTGGCAATGCAAGCAATCGGAATCGGAATTGCCGAATTGGTGTGCAACCGGTTTCGAAGGAGAAACAGAGTACTAGCCCGTGCACTTCCCACAGGCTAGATCAAATCCCAAGGCAATAATATTTGCGTAAAATCACCCGTTGTCCCTTTTGTGTAAATCACAAATTTGTGTGACCGACCGTGAATCAGTCACCAGGAACCCAGGGACAATCACAACACAACTTTGCTCAAACGTTCATCAGAAGATGCCGGCCTGGCAGGCTGGCCCGATCCAAGCCAGTATTACCACGGGATGGTATAGGTGGGTGGGTGCAAAAATTACAGAGAACTATTGACCCAATATTTCAATTGAATTTTTCATCGCTGTTTAAATAACAACACGACACGGTTACATTACACGTACCCCTTCCATCTTGATGTTTTTGTGGAAGATGCACGGGCAGGCTAACAATGCAACACAATGCCCACATATATGAAAATAAAATTCAGAATATAAATGAGTCAGGCATTCCTATATGTTAGAAACTGACAGCAAATATGTTAGTGTGATCAGGATTCTAGATACCTTCTCACGGATTCCTACTGCCAGGGGACAGAAAGTTGCCATCAAGTTCTGACTGTCGTATTGCCTGTCCAGATTTTAATTTCTTTGCACTTCACTTCTTCAGGACTGCAAGAAAACCATATGCCAACTCAGCAGACACCGAAGACCTCCCTGTTCAGCAGAAGATCGTTTGTCATGGTCATGTCACATCATCTTACTGAACGAGAATAGCACAGAAGAATGGCAAACCCACTATCGCTGGTATCCCTGCTCCCTCATGGTCACACGTTCTCAACATGGTTTCGGTTGCACCCCGCGCTTCCTTTTGGTCGGTTTTGTGGTACCATTGTCACTGGTAACTTGAGCCACCACAAGTTTTTGAGCAGGTAGCTGGCCAATGAAGAGAACATTTTGTGCCCAACCAGCGTAGCTTCCAAATCTAGTAACAAAGGCATCAGCAACAATAACACTAAGTTTTGGAGTCAAGCTCTTGCCAGCTAGCTCTGGTAATAGATATTGTGTAGCAACCTGCATTAAAATCCATATAGAGTTTAACACTCACATAAAATAGACTTTCGGTCATATTAAGTATAGACAGCAAACCTTCTTCAGGCTGCATCCTCAAGTTTGATTAAAAAATAATAAGAATTGAAAAAAACACCCCAACTGACCATTTCAGTGTTTAACAGGTACAGTCATTATGAATGCAGAAGGAATATGTATCTACACATGGTGATTGGTTTACTAGCATTTCAAATAATATTTACCTTCCACACATGCGTGTCAACAGGAATAGCATGATTTTGATCAAGGGAGAACAGAGCAATGCAGGCAGCGACCTTTGGACCAACACCTGGCAGAGTGCAAAGAGCTTCAATCACATCTGAAAGCTCCTTCTTACGCAGTGAGGCAAGCCATTTTTCACCTCCACCAGGTTTGGCCTGCAATTCTTTAGCAGTGCCAACAATGTACTTTGCCCTGCTTGTTTGTCATAAAAAAACACACAGAATTGCCCAAATCAGTAATACTATGAAGCTATCTAGCAATAATGTATACACAAACACAACGGATACTCATGAGCAATTACTAATTTATGATCTATGCAGTTACAATCCATAGAACAAGACTTTTCTGCCTCATAAGATCACGGGCGGATCCATATAGGTTCGACTGGGTGCGGCCGCACCCAGACCAATACGCAAAATATGCTGTACGATACAGGTTCCTACCGTATTCGCACCCCTCTCGCACAATCATCTGCACCCACAGCCCAGCTCAGCCAGAGAGATGGAGCCCACAGCTGCCCAACAATGGCCCTACAGGCAGCCAAATATCAGCCACCACACCTCCGCACGGCCGCACGGAACCATCGGGCGGCGCTTCGACTCACGCCGTCACGCGTCGCCTCCCCTCCCGCAGTCCCGCGTCTATTCTCTCCCCTTGACGCTTAGTGGCGCGAAGTCCGGTGGCAGATGATCGGCTGGATGACGGCAGCGGCACTGCTGCGCAGCTGGCCAGGCGGCTACTCGCCAGGCCAGCACTCCGGGCCTCCGAGCACGGGCACCAGGAGTCCAGGAATGCAGTGCGCCCACCGCCTGCTCTATTTTCTATTCAATCTTGACCGCAAGGCAAAGTAAGCAACTTGATTCTTTATTTTTTTTCAACTTCCAGCAATCGGCAATTTTGTAGTTCCTAGCTTCTTGTTGGTAGTTTGTCCAGATTCTAGGGTCATGCTTTTTTATTCTTTCTCTCATATTTGGTAATTGATATTTATGAAAGCAACTAAATCAACTAAAATATAGATATTTTTGTGAATGTTAGGAAAAGTATGCAAAGGTTTTCCAAAGGAAAGCATCATACAGTCTTAGTGCAAAGGTATTGCATGGTTAGAAACGGAAGATGGATATATATTGGTCCAAAAATTCTAGGAAGGCAGTCTAGCTCTAGAGATTTGAGAGATCCTAGCCACCAATTTTCCCTCTACATTTCAGATGTGATTTTATTTTTTCAACGAATCATTCTATTAACTCTTTGCTTAAAATTGAATGGTTCGTTCTTTTTTCTTTACTTCAATATGCCAACAAGCTTTCTTTTTAATAATTGTGGCATTCTCTAACTATATTTTGTTAAATGGTAAGCACTATTACTGCTATTTCAGTGTTGGTATATATCAATATTGCTTGTGTCAATTATTGAGCTAAAATCTTGTCTGTAGCGCTATTAAGATACAGTATAGTATGAACATCGTATATATCTAAGTAATTGCTACCAAGGAAGCCCGCACGGCCGCACCACCCTCCATATTTCTCTAGCTCCGCCCCTGGATAAGATGGTTCCCAAAGGACAAAATGCCAGTATGCTGCAAACACGAAGTTGAGTTTTATACATATTTACATCTATAGTAAAAACATCAGCAGCATTATCATCTCCACCATAGCACAAATGTTCGTTGCCTGATTAGATCAACAACTAGCCCAACGTACACATTAGTTTCATTTCTCAACCAAAGCTTCAGTTGAAATAGTAGAAACAGTAGCTTAATAACCTAGGACGACCTGCCAATGATGCTATTGCTGCAAATGAAACAGCAGCTACCAGAACAAGATAACAACAATAGAAAGAAAATCTTTGAGCTCCAGCCTACGATCTAGGAATTTAATCATGAAGTAAAACTGGCAAAGCCAAACAAAATTTGACGAGTTGTGCTGAATGATACTCCAAATGGAATGCAAAGTAGGAAGGCACCAAGAGCTGACCTGTACCCAAACCCGGCCTCACGAAGTTCCTGCTCCGACACGCGCGCGAGCCGCTCAATCGTGGGGAACCGGTGGAACACGAACCCACCAACCTCGCCGAGCCGCTCCCCGTAGCCTGCCAGCGTCCACACCATCTTCTCGATCCGGGCAATGTTGTTGTTCGAGGAGCAGAGGAACTGGAAGACGCACTCGACGGGGTCCTGCCTAAGCACCCGCGCGCCGCCGCCGCCGAGACGCGCGGAGACCTCAGCGAAGCGCTCGTCTGCGGCGGCGAACTGCCGCCAGAGGTCGGCGAGCGAGACGGCCGCGTTGAGATAGTCGCTGAGCGCGGCGCGGGCAGCGGGCACCGAGGAGGTGGAGTAACCGCCGCCGTTGTGGAGGAGGAATGCGAGGCGGCCATCGTCGGAGTCGGGCAGGTGGGACAGGGAGACGAGGTGGGGCCCCACGGCACCGGTGAAGCGGAGCGGAGAGAGGGAAGTGCGGCGCCAGAGGAAGGTCTGGCCGGTGGGGAGGGTGAGCGGGAGGGAAAGGTCGGCCGTGGAGAGCGGGAGTGGATGCCACTCTTCCTGCGCCTCGACGGCCCCGGCAGCGAGGGGGAGGCGGCGACGGGCGGAGGGAGTGGGATCGTGGTGGTCGGGGGTTTCAGGTTTGGGGGCCTCTATGGACGGGACCGGCGGCGGGGTAGAAGAGAGTTGTGGAGGAGACGGCGTGAGGGACGGCGCTCTGACAACGCGACGGCGGCGAGGAGGCATGGCGGCGACAGCGGCGGCGAGGGGAGGAGACCGTGGAAGAAGCGGGAGGCGCATCGTAGTTTACGCAAACTAGCCTAGAAGGCGGAAATGTATTATAGAATTTAAAATATATTTCGCCTCAAGTGCTTCCTTCAGCAGTTCGGCACACCAGTAACGTTCACCTGGAACTATAAACTTCAAAAAAAGAAGAAGTTTACCAGCACCCCCTCAAATCATTTAAATGTATACTCCCTCACTCCCATTAAAAATATCATTTTTAACTTTTAGACTTCTTATTTGATCGTTCATCTTATTCAATTTTTTTTGTAAATATTATTTATTTTGTTATGACTTATTTTATCATGAGAGATACTTTAATAATGATTTATTTATTTTTATTATTTGCATAAAAATTTGAATAAGACGAACGGTCAAACAAGAGATCTAAAAGTCAAAAATAACACTTTCAATGAGACGGATGGAGTAAGTGCAAACTACAAGAAGGCAAGACCCTTTAGAACAAAAAGGAAAGCATTGGAATTTTGGAGAATTTTAATTACATAGGAAATTTCTTATATCCCTTTAGAACAAAATGAGGTTAGGACAAATTTCTTATATCCTCTTTAGATCCTACAAAATTTCTTTTGATTCCTATAGGACGTATAAAACTATAGAAATTTTGAAGAAAAACTAGTTTGAGGTTGGATCTGATCGAAACTTTTCATTATGTATATCTTTCTTACAATTCCTTCATTTTTCTATGTTGCATCCAAAAGTCACAAATAGAAACTTTCATGCATTTTAAATTCATGTAGGATTGTATGTTCCATACAACTCTAGCTTGCCACTACCTCCCTAGGACCTCCCACACCACCATCAATAGGGCCCTCCTCTAGCCATGTGGTGACCTCAGTGGCAGTAAGGAGCACAATAGTTAGGTTTTAGATTGAATAAATTGTGTCTTATGAGCTGTTGGATGGTATCGTCTTTGTCGATTCATTGCCGGATCTTGTGTCTTGCATAGAATTCTTGAAATACCTATCTATGCATCTAGCCCAGTGTTCTTCATGTGGTTTTGATTTTTGTAGAGTTGATGTGATTGGTAAGAGTGGTTGTGTTTCCCTGTTTGCATCAGTATCATAGCTTGCTGGATTTCGATCTTGCGAAGGCCGAGAAGTTATCTAGACTTCAATTTTAGCATGGCTGGGTACCGATGGTATCAGGTACCTTGATGATCTTTGGTGACTTAAGCGGCCGATGCTCTTTCAATATGGTAGATGCATACGAGAAATTCCTGATGCATTGAATCATGTGGCATTTCCAAGGCTTGGAGACTGTCGTTGTGGACATTTGGAGAGTAATGCTCTGATGGTGGTTGTTGGTGTCGTTGAGTTCCGCCATATTGGAAGTAAGCAATCGTCAAGAACATGGATTAGTTGAATCACTACACGGTAGGGGTATTTGATAATATTACTACAATTCCTAGTTAACAAATAATGATAATAATCTATACACTTTACAAATGGAAGTGGCTGCAGGGATGCTCTAGTGTTCCAAGCGATTCAATTCAACATTGTGTTTTTCAGCCGTCTACAATACATCCGTTGACTAGCGAGCTTTGTCTACATTTTGACATCATTTATCCGCATGTAAAATCTTTGCCCTACCACCCTACCGCCAACTCGTCTTTGGTATTCACCAGTTTGCCACCCGTCACCACCTTAAGTCACTAGGTTTAATTAGTTCCTTGTGTTAGGCTTAATTTGCATTAGACCTTATGTAGCACAGTCTAAATCAACATAAATGTATAGTGTTTGCTTGTTTTCGGCTTATACGGTCATGGATTATAAGCTGGAACAATATTTTTCTCTCACACCAAACCAGCCAGCAATACTTCTGGCTTATAATCCACGATCGTTTCAGCCGAAACGAACAGGCTGTTGGTTGTCCTGCATAAACAAGTCACGTCCGATAAACTTGTATTTATTTGTTTCTATTTTATTACGTGTAGTCACCTTATATATTCTATTAGAGTTCTTATGTTTCTAGCAAAGATAGAGAATATGAAAATATTTAATTTTATGTGTCTCTCAACTTGTGCAAAATATGTATTGTATAACATGGAATTATACGGTGTACTAGCTAATACTGCATTCGCCTGCGTATTATATAAGCATGCATAATAATTTGCAACTACATTAAGCAAACTGCACTGTATAAGTCTAAATATAGACTAATGCAGGCAACTAATCAAACCCTAGCCCAATCAGTGTCACACCGCCAAAGGTAGCTTCTCTGCCTTCCGGTCTTCCAAAGTCACCAAGCCGCAGCCGCCACGCTACATTGCTACCTTGTCCCGCAGCCATCACCTCCCCCACCAGGCCACGCTGGCCTTCCTCTAAGTCCATATTCCAGTGGAACCTCAACACAAAGCTCTAACCTTAGACCTCCTAACTTTGTCAAAAGTCTTAGGGGGAAAAAAACATGTGAATCAAGTGTAGACGTGGAGGAAGCAAACCTGAGTTTTAGAGAACCACGAAATATTCTCTTAGATCCTTTCGATACACCCATCACAACAGGAAACGGCTGATTTGCCGGGAGCAAAAAAAATTGCCGGGTGCTTTTTATCGGGCACCCGGCAAAGGAATTCTTTGTCGGGTGCTAGGCCTGGAGGCACCCGGCAAATAAAGGCCTCCGACAAAGCAGCCTTTGCCGGGTGCCGGCACTCGGCAAATTCTAGCCGTCGGCAAAAATTAGTCTTTGCCGGTGCCGCCACTCGACAAAATATGGCACGCCAAGCAAGGTGGCGGCGGCTTGACGGCGGCCAGCCGCCGTCATCCTTTGTTGGGTGTCACGCCGTTAGGCACCCGCAAAAGAATTTTTTAATTTTTTTAAATTTCTTTGTCGGGTGCCCCATGACTGGCACCCGCAAAACTTCTTTGCTTGGGCCGGCCTTTTTAGTCACGGGCCTTTGCTTGGGTGCCAGTGATGACGGCACCCGCAAAAAAATTTTTTAATTTTTTTAAATTTCTTTGCTTGGGTGCCCGGTGGCACCCACCCGAAAATTATTTTTTTTTGTTTTTTTTACCCCATTTTTGTGGGGACTTGCTACATAAATATATCCTGTTTCAAAATTTGGGACAATTATGAGTTTTTAACTATATTTCCTTAATTTTTTCCGTTTCATTGAATATTTCCGACTATTCCAAATTTGAACTGCAGTACATGAAATAATGGAATTTGGTCATTCAAAAATAGTATTCATGATATTTAGGCTATGTCGAGGCCGTTATGCGAGAAGTGGCATGAAATGTCGCGCATCATGTTGTCGTAACATGACGATGTACTCATCATGGGAAGTTTATTTAAATTATATAAAATCCAAACGATGTCCGAAAATCACGAAACTTGTCGATGTGTCTTTTTATCACATGTGGATGCCCTGGTAAAAAATTGAGAAAGTTTTGAGCAAGTTGCGACGTCGGCTGCCTAAAACCCGGACATCTCCACATGTGACATGTAGATGATTCCATGGTGGTGCGAGTCCTTTGCCGATCACCGGGAGATGATCGTGGATAGGTGGTTCACAGAGGGTTATATCTAGGAACACGGCTTTTCACCAGACGGGGCTTTGCGGTGACAGTTCCCCACACACCACCAAGGCACCGCAGACCTTGGCGCATACAAGCAAGCTTGGGTACGTGAATTCATTTTAGTATTCGACGCTCCATTCTCGCATGTTTCTTCTAATCATCTTATTGTCTTTCTCGCAATCGGCGTCGCATGGTGGCTGCCTTTGTCCACGCGTTCATGGCGTATGGATCGCCCGCAAGGGAAAGGCGACTTCACCTGCCACCTTCAAATGGGATGACCCACCCGAGTCATACTGAAACCCGAAGTCCACACACGCCAAGCTCCTCTACGCGTCGGACGCAAGGTCGGTCCAGGGCCGATCGGATCCGAAAGCACCGACGACATTGATGGCACGATCGCTCATGAGGATCGGACAGGCAAGAAGCATGGGCGGTAATCGGCTTGGCGATGGCACCCTCGAGTCCGCTCTGTTCCTCCTCTCCTAGATCCGAGCAAGTACCCGGCGGAGGCCCGGCCATACGCCAACGGCCGTCCCCTTCACAAAGCAGCGGGTCGACGCCTCCAAAGTTAGTTAAGTTTAACTCTTCATACATTGATCTTTACATAACTTAGTTACCTTTACATTACTAAAACATTCGATTGAAATGTTGCGGCCGATAACGAGAGAGATGGCTCAGAGAGCATGGGACCTAGCGGCGAGGACCGAGGTGGCCGAGCGGGAAAGACAAGCCGAGCGGGCGGAAAGGGAGAGATAGGCCAAGCAACAAGGAGATTACGATGTTCTGCGCAGAACTTTGGGCAAGTGAACGGTGTACTGTGCTTGATGTTCGCTCCAGCCGCCGCCGCCAGCCAGTAGCTAGTCCGAGGAGTATGAATCCATATTGCTTCGACTAGTGCTTTCATTAGATGACCCACTCTAAGCGCTCAATCTCTTGTCCTTTATGCAAAGATCCGTCGGTGGGTTCGAATGACCCATCTCAGGTATAGCGGTGGTGCCGAGTTTCCTTCACTAGCACTCGGTTTCCTCCCACCTTTAGTTTGTATCTCTTTTTCACCGCTTGATGGACATGTGATGCAATCGTGATCCACTATCGACTTGTTACGATGGTAATTGGACCTATTATGTTTGTGATGTCGTGTATGTGAGGTATTGTATTCATGATGTGATATATATGTGTGGGATTGAGTTTGTAATGAGATGGATGTGATATATATGTGCTATATTGTCTTTGTGATGCTTCAGATGTGATACATATCTTTTATATGCTATGTTTGTGATTATAGAATCAAAAAAAAAATAAAAAAAATAATTTTTGAGGCTTTTGCGGGTGCCCTCAGCCACAGCACTTTCAAAGCAAAGTCGGGAATTCGAATTCCCAATTTGTCGAAAGTGCCGAGTCCAGGCACCCTACCAAAAGTTTTTCAAAAAATATTTTGCCGGGTGCCCCATGACCGGCACCCGCAAAGAAATTACGAAAAAAATAAAAAACTCTTTGTCGGGTGCCCCCTCGGTGAGACACCCGCAAAAAATTATAAAAAATAAAAACATCTTTGCTTGGGTGCCTCCCAAGACGGCACCCGCAAAGAAAATTTGAAAAAAAATTAAAAAATCTTTGCCGGGTGCCTCGATATGGCACCCAAAAGGCAAGGATGACGGAGCCGGCGCCGTAACGACCACTTTTCTTTGCCGGGTGCCGGGTTTGCACTCGGCAAAGTCTTTGCCGGGTGTCCGATAAAAAACACCCGGCAAAGAAATCTTTGCCGACTAACTTTTTGCCGGAGGCTCTTTGCCGAGTGCAAAGTAGCCTTTGCCGGGTGCATTCGGCACCCGGCAAAGCGCCTGAATCCAGTAGTGCATTCTCTGAGATTGGAAGGGATTGAAGGGTGGAGGAGATTAGGAGAATGATTGATCCAAAAGAACCCTTACAGATAGGATAATCACAAAAAGATCATAAAAATGGAACACGAGTAGCAGAAGTATATGGGTGCACAGAGAATATTCGTGAATATCCATACATTCACTGTTTCATAGTAAATAAATCATATATGTAGAGTGCTGATAGTCGGGTCACTATTTCTCAAATACTTGCTATACATTCCTTTTGCTCTAGTCTCTTTCCGAAATTCGTGAAAACTGTTTACACAGTGTACGTAGCTCTGATGCTAGTCACTTGGTTGCACGCCGTTTATATATGTTTCACATGCTTTGGTCTTGTTTGATGCGTATGTATTTATCACAGTCCACGTGTGTTGAAGTGGATTGGACTGGAATAGAACTAAATTTTATTCCAATTCCATTCTACTTCAACGCACGTGGATTAAGGTGAATACGCATGCATCAAACAACGCCTTACAGAGTTTGCAAAATGGGCAGTCGTAGACTTCAGGAATCGATGATACCGCACTCAGTTCCCGACCAGAGACGTCAAGAACGCCAGCCCTGCGATCAGGATCATGATGTTGAGGAAGTAGTTGGACTGCATGGGCTTGTCCGGGCTGCCTCCGAACCCCTCATACTCTGCCCTGATCTTTTGCTTCATCGACTCTGACAGCTCCCTCTGTGAGTTCACCCACGACATGCTCCAACAGTTTACCGTCGAGCTGCCCTCTAGTAGATTGTAAGAGTTTAATGGAGTGAGCAAGTAAGTGCTTTTACCTTTCCATACGAGTATTTGGCAGCGACGAAGGGCTCTGGCTGTGGAGCTGCGCCGTTGTTGTCATCGGCTGTCGCTGTTGCTACTGCCGCTGCTACTGGTTCTGGTGTAGGTTCTGCTGCTGGTTCTGGTTCTGGAGCCACTGGTGGCGGTGCTGCTGCTACTGATGGTTCCAGTGTTAGTGCAGTACCCCATGGTTCCAGTGTTAGTGCAGTACCCCATTTCCAAGGGGTACCTGTTGAAAATAGTTTCAACAAATCCGTCCAAAACTTTTTAAGAAAAATTAAAAAGTTTTGAACTCTAAAGTTTTTCCAAGAGATGCCTGCTAAAAATTGTTTCAATCTCTCACCAAAACAGATAGCTTCTTCCGTCTTTTCGTCTGCAGGTGCAGCGCTCACGTCATCGTCCAGTGAGAATCCCTGCATGGCAATCACATCACATGCATGAAGTTGACTGTAACCAACATACACATAAAGTTTCTGCAAGAACTGGGAACAAGAAGGAAAAGTTGACCCAAGCAGCTTTCACAAAAATCAATCATACGTTTCTATGGAATGGTTCAAGACAGACTAATAATTTACTGCCAGTTGCCACTTGTCTATACATCTCAAACTCCCATATATTGGACTAAATTCTTGTCTTGCTGTACTGGTACATTAATGTTTCTTTCATCTCATATGACCGAACATGATCTAGTGAATGCGATAAGGAAACAAAGAACATGCACATTACAGGAAATAAACAAGTCATTCAAATGGAAGACCTCAAGAATAGATATTGACATATTGTCAGTGTGTTTACTCATTTACTAAAGTTGTGACTGGCTGTAGAAGGTCAAAATGGAAGGATTGTAACACACTAACACTAACCTCAGGAGGATCAAACTTTGCACCAAGATCGCTCAGCTTAGCATGAGCTTCAGCATAGTCTTTAAAAAACGCTTCCTGGTCCTCTGCGTACTTTTCTGCGTATACCTGAATGTGCCATAGATTCTCAGTAAATGCAAGAAAGATCTTCAAAAAGATCAGAAGTCGCAAGCTGAGCTCAAGCACTACCTTGAATGATGGGTCCTCAAATAATGCAGCATCTGTGGGCAAAACTAGAAGATCCTGTTCCTTCTGCTCTTCCGGGGGAAGCTGGCTCAAAAACTTCATGTCCTGAAGCGTTGTTCACAGCTTAAATCATCAGAGATTCTCGTGAATAATATGATCTATAAACACGACAAAAAGGAAGCACACCTTGAAGTAACTGTTATCAAACTTCAACCACTCAACTGTCCATGATTGCCCTCCAGGCTCACCAGGCCCATCTTTCTGCAAAATGCAATGACAGGAACACCTCAGTACTGGTTAATTGAAACTAACCATTTTCACAACCTGCCTGTCAATGAAGTTTGCAAAGAAGATAGTCTGGGTATGAGAAGTGAGAAGAACAGAAGTTTCATTTGTCAATTAAAAAAACATCAAGAGGTGGAGAATAGTACAATACCAAGAATACTGGCTATCAGGTAAGTTTTTGCGTGTTGATTATGTTCTGTCACTAAACATAGCAAAAGGAGACAGACTATAGAAGTTATCAAGTCTTATCAAGTAACTCCACTGTAAGGCAAAGAACCCCAGGAATTCTAAGTCACAACATGATAGCAAAGTGTGTATTCTGTAGTCAAAATACAGAATAATGGATAGCATACGGTTCGAGCATGCCCAAAAACTCCATATTATTGAAAATAACCTATTGTTTCTTATTTAAACTGAAGCAAATAGAACATAGAAACATACGGTATATTTTGTTTCTGGTTTTCCCCAGCCACTTCGGTCAGGCCTTGCTCTTCCAAGTGTATGTGCTCCAGATAGCGCAACAATTTCCTGCACAAATGCCGAGGAAGTTCAATGACATAGCTCAAGAAAATACAGATAGACAGTTAAGTAAGTTTCAAAACCCTCCACACCTTGTCATCAAGGCCCATTCTATAGAATACCTCCCTAAGGTGTTCAGCCGGATCACGTGGGCCAGCGTCTGCAGAACATGTGCATTAGCAACAATTTAGTTTGATAAGTACCTCTCATAAGTCACATTTCAAGCATTGAACAAAACAAAAAATGAGGCATCGGTATGGAATGAAGAACCCATTGGAAACACTGACCAGGAAGCCTCCCTTCAGGTGGACACTGCTCAGCTGCTGTGACATCAACCCGCCCATATTTCATTGGAATTTTCGGGCCACCAGCTTCCTGTATTATGCGATTGACCAAACATATTACTACATAGACTTGACTGATCAAATGACCAAATGAGATACTTAAGCAGAGAAAGGACAATGACCTCAATTGCCGTAGCACTTGCTAACTGGAACAAATCTGCGTAAGTGATACCTGGGTATTTGTCCTTGATAGGTTGGATAAGCTTCAATGCATTAATCAGACCTGTGAAAATCAAGTCAAAATCTGCAAGTTACTACTGACCTAGAACGTATAAGAAATTTAGACTGTCAAGAAAATAGAAAATACCAGCATTGGCTCCATGACTCAACTCAGCATCAAACCTTAAGCTTCCATCAGCTCCACCTCGCTGTGGCCACTCCTCAATATTCTTGTCATAGGTACCAGAATCATGCCACCCCAGACGGACCTGAACAGAGTTGAAAGCATTCACTTATTGACACAACACAATATGACTACAAGGACATGGTAAACTTGCTTCTGCGTATAATTGCAGAAGCACTGGTACATATAGTGACTAAACAATTCCATGCAATGCTGCACGGAACTAATTTCCACTAATCAGCCCAGTAAAATGCAAGGGAAACAAGCACAATGTCATATAGTAGCGCTGATTTGGATACATCAAGAAAAGCAAGTCACTACGTAGAGCAGAGGCAGAAAAATGTGGAAATTGGGTAGCTCCTCCAGTGTACATGTTTGCCGTAGCACATGTATCCAACCAATTAAAAATTGTGCTGGCGTCCAAATTTGTGCCTTTGTTGCAGATTTGTGTTGGGTGTTTTCTTAAGCAGAGACTTGTGGGTACCATGTAAGATACCATAGGAACATCGGTCAGTGTCCTCCCTTGGCGCATTTCATCGTTGCTACATCAGAGTTTTGGTACTAGATCCCGTTACTATGTGACCTGACCATATTCTGCAGTTACAGCATTGTTTGGCATCAACCCTCTTTGCCCCCTGATCATCAGAAACCATAAGGGAATGTTCCTTTATTTTCCTTGAGAACAACCTAACCCTCAACTACCGAGATGGACATCTCTGATGCAATGAAAATACATGCTACATCAGACGGCATGTGCAATAACCACGCTGCACACCACAAGCAGGAGTGCAGGACAACCGGATTGAAACAAAAGTGAACATCGCCGCTCACTGTATCTAAATACACAGGCTCGCTCTTTCTGTGATTGTCAGGAACGATCGGAAGCCGTAGAATCGTATACGAAATAGCCTCGAGACTAGAAAGCAAGGAGGACGCTGTGTTGTTGTGTACCAGGATGGGATGGCAGTATGTGGTCCTAAGGAGCTCCTTGATGTCCTCCCGCGCGCCATTGAGCTGCGCCGCGTCCGACGCCGCCATGCACCGGACCACACGCACGCCGCGCCCGCGCCCGGCCGCCTTCTGCGCGCACGCAACCCCACCACCACTACACGGTTAGTCAGAGCAGCTCGATTCGATCTGATGTAAGCGAGAATGTAGGCCGACAAACTCATATCGACCGGCGCGCGCGCGCGAATTAAAAGCGAACCTGCGAGAGGAGGGGCTGGCGGGAGCGTAGGCGCAGCCCCGCGCGGGCGGAGCATGGGAAGGGGAAAGAGGCGGCGGCCGCGGCAGCGACCGTTGCGCGGCGGGTGGACGGGGACGGCGAGGCGGAGGGGAGGAGGGAGGCGGCGAGACGCTCCGCCATGGCGCCGCGCGCGAGAGCTTTGGAAATTTGGAGGGAAGCGGGGGAGGATTGCTGCGCGCCTACGTGGCTGGTCCACGGCGAGTTTGAGCGCGCCTTCGCCTCGCCATCGAGGGGCTTCTCGGCGGCGGCTGGTCGGAGACAAGGGTGAGGCCGTGCGCGTGTGTGGCGCGGCGAGACTGGAGTATAATCTTGCGAGGCCAATGGCCAGATGACGCGTGTCCTGGTGGGCCGCGACCGCGACAAGGCAACGGTCTCTGCTGTCCTGAAAGAGAGACTGTCCTTTCGAGTGGCATTTCAGCAAAAAAATGTGGATGTTAAACCTAACTTTTTAAGGAATAAATTAAAAAAACTTTTTAAGGAATTCGGAAGAATTAAAAGTAGCATTGCTTTTGTTAACCGCATTTCTAAGGTACATTGACCATACAAAGACAAACATACACTGATCTCTGTCTGCATGTACCGGCCTAGACTTACAAAATCGAGCTTTTGGGGCTACACCAAATGAAAGCTCAAGCTTTTTAGATTTAGGGCAACTCTAAGGAAGAACTATTTCTGACTGAATCTATTTTGGACTTTTAGAGGTACAAAATAGCTAATGGTTCATCCCGTCAAATCCAGTTGATAAAGAAAGCTAGCGGATGCCGCTTGCCAATGAGGCTTCCCACAACGGTTCCCATTTACTCGCGATGATTCCCCCTTTTGACGGAACTGGAATGCATGTCTGCTTCTCGCACGCATTCCAGTTCCCTTCTTCTGTGAGTCTGCTCCACACCGACATCTCCACACAGTCACATCAGTAATCACCAGAAGCACCTGGGAGGTCACGGCACCACCATAAGGTTCGCAAGGTCGGTAAGTACTACTACCCCATGGTCAAGCTTCCCAAAGGTACTACTGCCCCGCATGGTCGTTTCATATCCGCCAGCTCCGTAAGGTCCAAAAGCTCTTCGACAAGTACCATTTGGGCTACTTTGTCAAGGTCAGCATACTCTACTTCTAAGATCTACAACAAGTTCTACTGCCCCATGGTCAACAAACGAGCGCCTCTAATCGATGGTGCCTACCTAAAAGGCGAAGGAGGGCGAGTGGCGACAAAGGCTTCGCAGCTCGACGTCACGTAGTTCAATTATTTTAAGGTAATCGAGAATGGGGTGCAACTGCCCAATCCCATCGTCGCCAAGGCCAAGCTCATCTCCAAGGTCATCGAGAAGAAAATCGAGACTACCGCTGATGTCGTTGGCCGTTGTGCTTCTATAAACCTCGTAGTGACATGGCATGTTTAAATATCGATGATATATAGGTGTTGGACTAATCTATTTTTTAGGTAGTGTTTATGTTAGGCAATAGCTAAATTAATAAATTTGGTATCTTTTTGTCTAATTTCTTGGAGTAAACAATGTAGAAGTTGTGCGCGACAATAATGTAGGACACAGTTTTGGTAGCGAAGTCATTGAGGAGCAGAAGTCGTTTTACATTAGGGGAGAAGGAACTTGGATTTATAGTTTTTCCGAACCAACAGAGTGTTAACCCTAACCTTCCAGTCGGAGCTCTCCACCTCACATTGCAAGTGTTCTATACATTGGCACGACACGGCAGCAGCGAATGAAGCCCATAACCATGTAAGGAAACCTTAAGAGGATAAACTAATCAGAGATATTTATAGTCATTCTTGCACGGAAAGAGAGATTGAGAAGCTAATGTGTAACTAAAGGAGAGATATTTATGGGAGAAAATGAAAGTTCAACGAGCCATGTAAGTTAACTAATAATTAGTTAGAAGGCTCTAAATAAAGACAATGTATTTTGCAAGATACTAAATAGGGTATAGCGGATTGGTAGCAGATTGGTGCCAAGGAGTAGATCGTGGATAGCTAGCTGGCGCTATTGCGGACGCTAAGTTTCAATAATAGCATATGATAATTACATATAAATTTAAGCATAT
Organism: Miscanthus lutarioriparius; assembly: GCA_904845875.1. NCBI lineage: Eukaryota > Viridiplantae > Streptophyta > Magnoliopsida > Poales > Poaceae > Miscanthus > Miscanthus lutarioriparius. Next base: position 37,203,132 of record CAJGYO010000008.1, on the reverse strand, counting down.
TTATTCTTGAATAATGGATATAAATACTCAAAGAACTGATGTCTCACATACTTAGATTAAGAAAAAAAACATGATATTCCACAACTTATATATAAATCATCGTATATTAGAGTTTATAAAGGAATAAATTATTAGATCCATAAATAGTTTATAAGACCATTATTTGTTATCATTGTTAAAAAGTAGCAATACCGTCATTCTCATGGTCACTTGAACCATCTACACATCTTAAGTGAACTAGAATTATTTATTTGTTGCATACCATACCACACGCTATGGCAGCCGCTATGAAAAATTACAGAGTGCTTTAGCGGCCACTATCGCTGCATTTAGTACCTTGGTATTTTTCTCCTACAACTAAAATAAAAAGAACAAAGCGTGGATACTTTTTGGTGTGACAATCCAACTTCGTCCTGTCGCAATGCCCGTGCGATCCTATGTACGCCGGCTTCCATCGCTTCCCCTGCGACCCCATGCCCCACCCGGTAGGTGGCCCCACCGCCAGCCCTCCATCCTCCTCGGCTCCTCTCGTCTCGGTCTCAATACTCCACCCCCACCCCATTTGCCGCCTCCCCGGCGTCCCTGCCCCTTCTCGTCGACACCGGCCCTTGATCCTATCTCGTCCCGCATCGACGGCCATGGCGACGGAGACAGGTGAGAACTGGGGAGGAGGGAGCAAGTCTGCACGGTCTCCCTTCGCCCCGCTCGCTCCCACTCCACCTCCGCCTCGAGCGCTTGCAATCTGCACGCGCCCCTCGCACAAGTGCACCCCGTCTACGCGCCCCGTCCCCTAACGTCACACCCCTACCTGGCTCTACACCGCCGTCGCCGCAGATGGGACCTGGCCCTGTCGCAGTCCCACACGGCCCCATCATTCGTCACCCCGGCTGTGACAGAACCGCCCAATTTATACAAGATCAAGTACGGCTGTCCCCGCTAACACATTGACACGCGCATACTTTCACTTATACAAACCCGATAGTCCGCCGAGTGTCACGAAGGACCTCGGTAAATCAATATTACAACCAAGATCGCGTGATTAAGCAAATACACATCACATACGCAGAGTTGCAGCGGAAATAATATTACAAGTTTGAGTTTTAAAACCGATTAGAGAAAACAACATAGCTTTCAAATGATTACATGAATATAAGTTCCAAATACATTGCTAGCATAAGTGACATCCTCAGATAAAAACATATAGGTGAGAAGTAAATATAGAGTCACCGAGCCCACCGGCGGTTAGCCACCATCTTCCGCAGGCCAAGAACTTCACCTGCAACATGGTGGGATAAACCCTGAGTACTCGAATGTACTCAGCTAGACTTACCCGTCGGGAACCAAAACAAATGACATCAAGGATTATGCAAGGCTTTCTTTAGTGGGCTAGCTGACTCGTTTGCAAAAGCATAAGCTATCATGAAGAAACCATTTTAAGTACTTTGCATCATCTTTATTATAACCTATCCATCTAGGTAAGCACATGTACTATAGTAATCACTTGATTAACCAATAACATCTAGTTACCAGTTTAGATTTAGCATATCCCATACCATCTAGATAACCATCATTGTTCCATAATAATTACTACGATGCCGTAGCTTGAGTCAAGTGCTCACTATCCAGGAGCGATGGCGATTCGAATCGATTATTAACCAGCTGGTAATTTATTCCTTACACAAACCTCACTCACCCACTAAAGTGAGGTATCGGTCACCGAGTCAACTATCTAGGAAAAATCTCGAGTTTGCCAGAACCACACATGTACCGGGGCCGACCGAATCGCCTTTTCGGTCTTATCATCGGCCCCGTGTCCTACCACGCTGCTCGATGCGGATGCGGCGTCATGGCGGGCAATCCACTCGGCCCGAATAATCTCCCAACTTCATGGTCGAAAGGTACGTTATTCGCCGAGATAAATGTAAGGCATGCGTTCAACATGACCCGAGGCCCAACAACGGTCGGTCCTTAATCGACACGACGAAACTAACAAAGCACCCAGAACCCGTCTGTTTGCCTCCAACTTTTCCGTCCGGTCTCCAATTATCCATCACACAGGTTAATTCTAGGATATCATTCTTTCCATAGCTAAATTCTTCCAGTAACCACCTATAATGTAGGTGATCGGATATCACCGATCGCTACCGGTCTAAGCAAGGCTAAGCAGTTATTCGATCCTGACCTAACAGGGTAAAAGGTAATAAGGTAGGCAAGAATAGTAATAAATGCATCAACGGTTTCAATCAACTCCTACAACTTAATGCAACAATATATAAACTCGTATATATATATATATAAAGAATTGCTTTTTATAAATTAGGAGACTTATAATGCTTCGGGGCTTGCCTGGGATCCGACACAATTCAGTTCAGTTAGCTTGCACCGTCCTGGTGATGTCTCAGGTCCTAGCACTCGCTTAGTCCTTCCATCTTCGGGATAGATCCTTCATACACCGTCTTCGGGTTTGGCTCCAACATCACGTCCTTCACATGGTTCATCTAGCGTACCTAGATGAGATGCAATATGCAAGTGCATAAATATGAAGAATAGTACCATGAGACGCATCACAAAATAGCAAGCAAGACAAGCATAGTTTCACTAACACACTTAAGTACTTTGCGATGCTTAACTTAAACCTCACACAATCTATCATGCTAAGATGGCAAAGAAGACGACAACACCAAGCATGACACAAGTTTCCCAAGATCTCAAGTTCTCTAACTCAGTCATCATTCAAGGCATACGTCACACTTAACAATATACAAGCAAACACTATAATTGGAATCTGCCAATTTCTAGACATGCAAACAGCAGCTACAAGATTTAGCTATAACTGGAGTTACACAAATCCAAATGACTTGCAAGAAGACATTATGGAAAGCTTATGAAATTTTTTACAATTCATCTTTAATCATCTTAGCATGATTCTCAAGTTAACTAAGTCAAATATACCCATTTACAGAAACTGGTCTAAACAAGACAGAGAGCAATCAATTCTGTAACCCAATTTTAAACAGCTGTAACTCTTAAACTACTTGGCCAAATGACACCAAATTTTAACATAAGCTAGATACATGAATTATCTACAACTTTTATATAAACAAGTTTCACAACAAAGCACATTATCATAAATAACTTTGCTAAGTTCCTAGATCTATCCATAAACCACATCGGCAAGAAAATAATTATTAACTTATGTTGCAAACACATAATTGGGCAAAACCAACCTTACCAACATTTCACACATGACTAAATAACACCATAAAGCATGGTGCTCACCTCTAAATAAATTTTCTTAAAGCATTTCTTAATTTATTTAGACATCAAGGTGTATTTATGAACATATACCAAAAATGCACAATAAATTCTACACAAATTACAGTAGCTCACATATCCTCTCAATAGTCTATTGTACAAATTTTATACTATTTTCAAAAGTATAGCTGCCTCTATGAAAAAGATAATTTGCTATTGCAAGAAATCATGTGAGAGCAAGATAAACCAATAACTCACTCATACTTCATCCGATACTCATGAAATTTTTACCACACATCAACTATCACATGAGTAGCATGCCACAAAAATTTCACATCATTTGGAGCCCTAGATCTGCAGTTATGGAAAATAACAAATTCAACTAGCATTACAACCTTACTGCACAAATCTATTTTTGCATCTAAAACTTTAAACTAAAACATGTCATATTATAGATCTACTGCATAGATAATTTTATAAGGATTCCAAAAAGTCCTCATTTACTATTTTACGATTTTTCTACTAATTACTACGAATTTTCAAAGTGGATCATTCAAATCTGCCTAAATCAAAGAAAAAGGGATCTAAATCTTGCATCGAGGACCCTGAAGTTTCCACAAATAAAACCCGAACGAACAGATCCTTTAATGCACTATTCATATGAGTCACAGATTCACAGAACGATCCCTCCCTTTCTTCAAATTTATGCCCGAAGTCCTTCACGCGGTCAAAACAGAGGAGCTCACGGGCTTCTTTGTTGCTTACGGGAGGAAGCTTCGTCGGGCGATGGGGTGTGGCGCAAGACATGCTTGGGCCCGTCTTGCACCAGTGCATAAGCTTGAGCATGGCCATGCAGTGGTCTGCGATGGCCCAGACCACGCCGCCGCCGTGCACATGCAGCAAGCGGCGGGCGAATCGAGCAAGCGCGACACCAGCGGCCAGGATTCTCTGCGTGAGGTGGGGAAGGAGGAGGAAGGAGAGGGGAACCAGCGGCATGGCAGGGTGGTGGTTGGAGGCTCGAGAGAGAGCGAGCGCGTCACGTGCTTGGGAGCACAGCTCGACGGCCATGGCTGCAGCTCCGAGCGAGAGGGAGATGCAGCGCGAGAGAGTGCCAGAGAGAGCCAGAGGGAGTGGAGAGCTCGGCGCTCGGCTTTCAAGCAAATGGAGGCGAGGTGGCAAACGGGCGTAGCACAGAGGAGCCACGCGGCGCGAGCAGTCTGTGGCGGTCGGCCATAGAAATCCAATTCAAAATTATGAAGGAGCAACAATACTACCTCAAAACTACGTCTGAAATCTCAATCTTCATTCCATCATAGCTCCTAAACCGGTAAGTTTTGGCACAAGATGTAGTAATCAAAGTTGTATACCTACACAACATCTCCAACTTTGCTTAAAGCGTCAAAGTCTGATTCGTCCTGGTTGGAGAGATAGAAGGCTCCAAAACGGGGTACACGAAAACTGAAATCTCAGTTTCAGTCCATTAGGGACTTAGCCAAATTTTTAGCTCCAGAAACAGCAATACATTCATTTTTTTTAAGGCCCTGATAGACTAATTTAGAGGCTAAACTAGCTCCTGATCCAAAAACAAAGTTTGTTCTACTCCACTCAAACTTTAACTTTTCTTTAAGGTGCAACTCCATGCAAGCACTGTAAGTGATTGGTCAACATAGGTCAAAGTAGCATCACGGTACACTTAAATTATCCTTTTTGATCTATTGAAGCATTTTCTGGCCGCTTGCTCAACATGAACCTTTCATAACTTTTGTTGTAGAGTTCCTCTAGAGTCATTTGGGCAAGGTTGCAAGGTTTGTTTAATGACCAATGTTTTCATTCACTTAACAGTACAATTCACACAAAGATATAACTTATCATTTCATGTGACTTCTTGATTCCAAACTTCATGAAACTTTTCCATGGATCAATATAGATGGGTATTGATGTGAGACACATGAAGATATTCCAATAACACCAGCCAAGCATATATCTTGAAAAGGGCCTATATGTAAAGCAAGGGTGCAATATCCAAGTTTAGGTTGGGGCTCATTTCCATAGGTTTGACCTTGACACCTTCATCATCACTTAATATGCCATGTTTGAGCTCAAACCTATTGCTTAACTGGTGGCAAACACCTGGGGTGTTACAGCCCTCCCCCCTTAAAAGAATCACGTCCCGAGATTCAGGACGAAAGACTTTTATGTAAGAGAGACATGCTACCAGTTTCCAATATCAGCCATAGCGTTAGGCTACCTAGCTTCAAGCATAAGAGAGGCTAATTTGGTCAAGACACTTTCTGATACTTGTCCTTTGTAGTAAGAATTTCCTTCGTTGGCCTTCATGAAGTATTGTTACTTTGGGAGGAATCCAAGATAGCAATGTCCTACATACTTCATCCTTGATGTACGAAGAGCGATACAAACGTAGACTAAATACTTGTAGCATCTACTTCCCAAGTGGATATAGCACAGACCATATGGACTTTGCACTAGACCGCAGCCTATTGACGGATATTCCTTGCAACGGTGCTATATTTGTTCCTAAGGTTTGAAAAGTAGTTCTCTACAAAAGTGGCTTGAGCACAACTTTTCATAAGGGATGAGATCCTATACGACAAACATCCACTGAGGTTATGGAAAACCGACTAACCAACAGACAATGTCTATTCCGGTTGTAACTGTCTAGTCATTTGATGCCAACTGATGGAAAGCTACATAATGTTCCATGGGTGTAGTTCTCTTTCTCTGATAACCACACTGTATTGTCTGAGCCTGTCGAGGGAGTGGTGAATGTGATAGCTAACTCTGTCAACTCAACGCTCTCGACGGTCATTATTTAAGGAAATCCCCGTATACAAACGGCAACAGTCATTTGGGTTGAATTTGATGCTACTTCTTGGGTAAAAACACATATTAGGTACCAAAGGTATGTCAGCATTGGAGAACCATTACCAAAGAAGGGTAATAGCGAGGCCTGGAGGACGACAAAGGTTGCAAGTATTCACCAAACTAGGGAAATAGTTCACTACCAAGCAGGTTGAGTACAATTTGCCTTCGTGGTGCAGTTGCACAGCCAGTTGGGTTGACTTGCATCGTAGCAAAACCAGCTTTCTTACTACATTTGTCATCGAGGCTTCCATTCTAAGGACAATCAATATCTCAAAAACCATAATCCAAAAATCTGCCGTTTGACACCTTTCCAATTGCTTTCGAATTGCAAGGGCACAATTTTGACTTCTAGAACACCTTGACTGCTCACGCATTGCTGATCTAAGAGGGCAAAGGCAAGGCACATAGGGGTGCAATTAGTCTTCTCAATGGTATGGAGGGTTGTCTAACAGCAATACACCTACAAGTTGTAATTTCTTGGCATGAATTACAAACACAACCGTCTAATGCAAAGGATGATCGCAGTCACAGCGAAATTGTAGATTCTGTACCCTTTTGTTTTCTATTCATATCTCACAAACTACTGCTCCAATATACACAAATTTTGGTGGGCATGTAGATCCATGGGTCTTCAAACTACTCACCAAAATTCAACTCAACCGAACACCGTTTGACTATCCAAACAATTCATCTACCAAAACTGTTGTGTTCTGAAATGGCAGCAAACTGAGCCAACAAGATATCTCTCAAATCCGATGTTTTACTCAACCAATACTCAAACCAACTTAAGACATCGAAGGGCCCTAAGCAAGGAATGAGATCGCCAAGTTTGGGGTCAATCCAACTTCGTTTGAGTCACTAACCGCCGGCTTGAAGATAATCGGTTTAGTGCCACAAAATCTGGACAGATTTCGTGTCCTCCCTTTTCTTCGCTCCACACATTGAGGTGTGTGTTTTGCACTCTCTAACCTTTCTCATAGCAGCAGCAGTCTTTCTCTAGCTGAGGATGGAGGCTAGAGTTTTCCTCACATGCTTCTCTGGCAACACTTCAACCATCGTTCTAGACACCAACTTGACTATGCACAAGCATTGGACTTGTGGGTTGTTTTCGCAGGGCACAAAACATTATTCCACATGTAGGGCATTTCTACATAGACAAGGAACCATTCCTATGTATCCTTCGGCACTTCATCCAATAGAGTCCAGACACATATGTTAGTGGCACCTTGGGGCACAAAGATGCTGATTAAAACTAGGGACGTGCTTTTGCTAGCTCCTACCTAGCCGATACAACGTCTTGTACTATATACGTGATTGTCCAAGATGGAATTGACTTGATAGCACATTTGGAGAAGAAGTAGCACTTGCATTGCGGGGCCAGGTTTGTTGTTTCCTTGATCAACATTGTTCTGTGAGATCTGGCCTTCATAGTTACCAAATAGTCGTTACCTAACTGAAGACTAACTTTCCTACTGGTAACAAATCAGTTGTCCCTCAACACTAAAAAGGTTCCAAATCTTCACTCTTGATAATAAAAATTGTGGTCGAAGCCTATAGATGGTCGCCATTGAAGTCAGCAGAAAGGGGTCACACCAAAGAAGGTCGGTTCGTCTACGTGATCCTTATGCACCTAAAGATTGAGAACTTGGACAAGAACTCATATATACCAGGTGACCTATTACAGCACATAATATCCTGGTCCATTTATCATCCGACTGATAACTTGTTTAACCTTAAGTGTGGTGCACCTTTCTGATCCAACAAAAATGACATAAGTTGCTCACTAGATGACCGACGTTATTACAGGGACAGTCACGTCGAGTAGAGTCACTTGTCTACCCTCTTGCAGTCTGTTTATGTTCCTATTAGTGACCTGTTCTTCAAAGGTTAACCGTTGGATGACTTCAAAAGAGAGTCATATTGCATCTAGTTCGACATATAGATCGCTTGACATGATAAGGAGAGAAAACCAAGGAAGAGCTCACATAAAAATAACACATTGGTGCAGTCCGGCAGTGGATCATGACTAGGAACCTCGATACCAGCGCGTGCTGAGCAGCACATCCTTGTGTGTGCACCCACAGGAGGCTCTTGGTTTCATCGCGGCACCGTAGATCGCTAATCGTGGCACCATTACTGAACATACAACCCACCAGAATTCTCATGTGGCACAAATTTGGTTACGTAGGAGCAAGCACGATGAGAAGGAGGGATAGCAAACAAAGGTAGTCACAAGGTTTAGAGTCAACAAGGAGGCGATCTGAAGGTCAAAACACAGCACAAGAGAACATAGATTAATTGCCAAAGACAACTAAGTATGAGATTCTTGTTTAAATTCCACGCACGCCTCACGTCTACCAAGGTGATTACTAGATGAAAGACTAACATGAGATTGGGTCTTGCCGAGCAGCAACATGAGATCAAGACTGATGAACATCCCGAGACGTGGGAAGGTTGGAGATGGATTAAGCAAACTTCAAGGCAAAACCGATATGCCAATCAGAGATTGAGTCGATAAGGCAGCCACCTGATTTGCAAGCAGGAGATTTTGAGATCAAACAGCGAGAGATGAGCGTTGCCTAGATCATCTGTAGGAGAGAAAATCGGGAGGTCCAACATGAAATTGGGTACGGTCTCCACACTTGATAACGTATAAACCATGGTCCAAGGCTAGCGATCGCTAGAGCTTCACTTGGTTGGTCGATCAACAAGGTCTTCTCCAAAAGGTAGCAGACGTCCAAGGCCTAAGCAAACATATAAGGGAACTATGCTAGGGCCTATGGTTCAAGCAAGACATAGATACACAAACATTCAAGGGCTAGCAACCACGTCTATAGGCTCAGGCTCCCAAGAGAGAACCTAATTGGAGACGACAACCGTGCGATTACGTAACTTGAGCGTTGTTCTAGGATAAAGCTATTTGACCCTCGCATGCTCACCGGGGACAAACGAGGTGACAACTATGGCACTGCCTAGAAACAAGCAACCACACATTACATCATAGTTTTAAGCAAGCATTTCGAAACACTCAATCCAATTAGCTTAAGCGACTATTAGTAAGCACAAAGCTCGTACATAACAAGCAGTCACCTACTGCAACACCACTACACATATCATGCAAAACGTGGTGATAAGGTATTGTTATCTTTTATTTCCTTTTAGAAGCAAACATACAAGGCAAAGCTAATCACACACTATCTTCAAGCATAGTTATTCAAGCAGCATGGGACAAGGTATTTTGGCTAGCTTCACGCAGGGAAGATAGTAACATTACTTAGTATTAGAACAAAGTGAGGGAAGCATATTTATGCACAAGCATAATCATGATGCATGCTCATCCTATTCGTCCTCATGAAATTGCCAGCCTAAGGTGGCAATCACGTTCTATGTCGGTGGCATAACACGTACTCTCTCGACATATAACTAGTCGTCAGCTACATTCAAGCTACGCATTCGTGGTTAGCGTACCTGCAGGCAAATTCATTGCAGCCCATCCCCATAAGAGATAATTAAGCACACAATGGAAGCAGTAAACTAAGATACTCTCCATATATACATCCCCAGATATATATACTTCGGTATCCATAGCTACCCAACAGATATACCCACAATTAAGTATCTTCATATATACATGTGTAACATGTAAATATTCCAGTAACCACAGCTAACTCTCCCCTAGACCGATAGTTGGATGGTCATGCTCTCACAACTCACACTTACCTGGGTGTAGAGGCAATTGATCCATACATTACCATTCAAGCGAATGGCATCCATACAATAGCACGCCGTATGGACGACGAAAGTAAAATTGCAATAAAGTACATCCCTCAAAGTTAGTACTTAGACAGCCACCTAATAGTCCTTAACTGGGCATAAAGGAGGATGTCGCAAGCATAGTTTTGCAATTTAGTTTTGACAAATTTGCCTGTAGCAAAAGTTGTAGTTCAAAATAGGCTTTTTAAAACAAAACTTTGTTTTGAAAACTAAGTACATGATAGTATTATGCTTAACCTTGCTCTGATGCCAGCTATGACAAAACTACCCAATTTATACAAGATCAAGTACGGTTGTCCCCGCTAACACGTTGACACGCGCATACTTTCACTTATACAAACCCGGTAGTCCGCCGAGTGTCACGAAGGACCTCGGTAAATCAACATCACAACCAAGATCGCGTGATTAAGCAAATACACATCACATCCGCAGAGTTGCAGCGGAAATAATATTACAAGTTTGGGTTTTAAAACCGATTAGAGAAAACAACATAGCTTTTAAATGATTACATGAATATAAGTTCCAAATACATTGCTAGCATAAGTGACATCCTCAGATAAAAGCATATAGGTGAGAAGTAAATATAGAGTCCCCGAGCCCACCGACGGTTAGCCACCATCTTCCGCAGGCCAAGAACTTCACCTGCAACATGGTGGGATAAACCCTGAGTACTCGAATGTACTCAGCTAGACTTACCCGTCGGGAACCAAAACAAATGACATCAAGGATTATGCAAGGCTTTCTTTAGTGGGCTAGCTGACTCGTTTGCAAAAGCATAAGCTATCATGAAGAAACCATTTTAAGTACTTTGCATCATCTTTATTATAACCTATCCATCTAGGTAAGCACCTGTACTATAGCAATCACTTGATTAACCAATAACATCCAGTTACCAGTTTAGATTTAGCATATCCCATACCATCCAGATAACCATCATTGTTCCATAATAATTACTACGATGCCGTAGCTCGAGTCAAGTGCTCACTATCCAGGAGCGATGGCGATTCGAATCGATTATTAACCAGCTGGTAATTTATTCCTTACACAAACCTCACTCACCCGCTAAAGTGAGGTATCGGTCACCGAGTCAACTATCCAGGAAAAATGTCGAGTTTGCCAGGAACCACATGTACCCGGGGGCCGACCAACTGCCTTTCAGTCTTATCATCGCGCCCCCGTGTCCTACCACGCCTGCTCCGGTACAGTGCGCTGCGGGCAATCCACTCGGCCCGAATAATCTCCCAGCTTCACGGTCGAAAGGTACGTTATTCGGCCAGCTAAATGTAAGGCATGCGTTCAACATGACCCGAGGCCCAACAACGGTCGGTCCTTAATCGACACAGATGGAAACTAACAGCACCCCAGAACCCTGTCTGGTTGCCTCCAACTTTTCCGTCCGGTCTCCAATTATCCATCACACAGGGTTAATTCCAAGATATCATTCTTTCCATAGCTAAATTCTTCCAGTAACCACCTATAATGTAGGTGACTGGATATCATCGATCGCTACTGGTCTAAGCAAGGCTAAGCAGTTATTCGATCCTGACCTAACAGGGTAAAAGGTAATAAGGTAGGCAAGAATAGTAATAAATGCATCAACGGTTTCAATCAACACCTACAACTTAATGCAAGAATATATAAACTCATATATATATAAAGAATTGCTTTTATAAATTAGGAGACTTATAATGCTCCGGGGCTTGCCTGGGATCTGACACAAGTCAGTTCAGTTAGCTTGCACCGTCCTAGTGATGTCTCAGGTCCTAGCACTTGCTTAGTCCGTCCATCTTCGGGATAGATCCTCCATACACCGTCCTCGGGTTCGGCTCCAACATCACGTCCTTCACATGGTTCATCTAGCGTACCTAGATGAGATGCAATATGCAAGTGCATAAATATGAAGAATAGTACCATGAGACGCATCACAAAATAGCAAGCAAGACAAGCATAGTTTACACTAACACACTTAAGTACTTTGCGATGCTTAACTTAAACCTCACACAATCTATCATGCTAAGATGGCAAAGAAGACGACAACACCAAGCATGACACAAGTTTCCCAAGATCTCAAGTGCTCTAACTCAGTCATCATTCAAGGCATACGTCACACTTAACAATATACAAGCAAACACTATAATTGGAATCTGCCAATTTCTGGACATGCAAACAGCAGCTACAAGATTTACCTATAACTGGAGTTACACAAATCCAAATGACTTGCAAGAAGACATTATGGAAATCTTATGAAATTTTTTACAATTCATCTTTAATCATCTTAGCATGATTCTCAAGTTAACTAAGTCAAATATACCCATTTACAGAAACTGGTCTAAACAAGACAGAGAGCAATCAATTCTGTAACCCAATTTTAAACAGCTGTAACTCTTAAACTAGTATGCCAAATGACACCAAATTTTAACAGAAGCTAGATACATGAATTATCTACAACTTTTATATAAACAAGTTTCACAACAAAGCACAGTATCATAAATAACTTTGCTAAGTTCCTAGATCTATCCATAAACCACATCGGCAAGAAAATAATTATTAACTTATGTTGCAAACACATAATTGGGCAAAACCAACCTTACCAACATTTCACACATGACTAAATAACACCATAAAGCATGGTGCTCACCTCTAAATAAATTTTCTTAAAGCATTTCTTAATTTATTTAGACATCAAGGTGTATTTATGAACATATACCAAAAATGCACAATAAATTCTACACAAATTACAGTAGCTCACATATCCTCTCAATAGTCTACTGTACAAATTTCATACTATTTTCAAAAGTATAGCTACCTCTATGAAAAATATAATTTGCTATTGCAAGAAATCATGTGAGAGCAAGATAAACCAATAACTCACTCATACTTCATTCGATACTCATGAAATTTTTACCACACATCAACTATCACATGAGTAGCATGCCACAAAAATTTCACATCATTTGGAGCCCTAGATCTGCAGTTATGGAAAATAACAAATTTAACTAGCATTACAACCTTACTGCACAAATCTATTTTTGCATCTAAAACTTTAAACTAAAACATGCTATATTATAGATCTACTGCATAGATAATTTCATAAGGATTCTAAAAAATTCCCATTTACTATTTTACGATTTTTCTACTAATTACTACAAATTTTCAAAGTGGATCATTCAAATCTGCCTAAATCAAAGAAAAAGGGATCTAAATCTTGCATCGAGGACCCTGAAGTTTCCACAAATAAAACCTGAACGAACAGATCCTTTACTGCACTATTCATATGAGTCACAGATTCACAGAACGATCCCTCCCTTTCTTCAAATTTATGCCCGAAGTCCTTCACGCGGTCAAAACAGAGGAGCCCGCCGGGCTTGCTGTTGCCGGCCGGAGGAAGCTCGTCGGGGGCGATGGGGTGGCGGCGCAGCATGCTTGGGCCCGTGCGCACCGGTGCATGGCTTCAGCATGGCCCGCGGTGGTCTGCAGTGGCCCAGCCACGCACGCCGGCGGCATGCAGCGGTGGCGACGAACTGAGCAGGCGACACCGGCGGCCAGGAGGCTCTGCGTGAGGTGGGGAAGGAGGAGGAAGGAGAGGGGAACCAGCGGCATGGCAGGGTGGTGGTTGGAGGCTCGAGAGAGAGCGAGCGCGTCGCGTCCATGGGAGCACAGCTCGACGGCCATGGCTGCAGCTCCAAGCAAGAGGGAGAGGCAGCGCGAGAGAGTGCCAGAGAGAGCCAGAGGGAGTGGAGAGCTCGGGCGCTCGGCTTTCAAGCAAATGGAGGCGAGGTGGCAAACGGGCGTAGCACAGAGGAGCCACGCGGCGCGAGCAGTCTATGACGGTCGACCATAGAAATCCGATTCAAAATTATGAAGGAGCAGCAATACTACCTCAAAACTATGTCTGAAATCTCAATCTTCGTTCCATCATAGCTCCTAAACCAGTAAGTTTTGGCACAAGATGTAGTAATCAAAGTTGTATACCTACACATCTCCAACTTTGCTTAAAGCATCAAAGTTTGATTCGTCCTGGTTGGAGAGATAGAAGGCTCCAAAACGGGGTACACGAAAACTGAAATCTCAGTTTCAATCCATTAGGGACTTAGCCAAATTTTTAGCTCCAGAAACAGCAATACATTCATTTTTTAAGGCCATGATAGACTAATTTAGAGGCTAAACTAGCTCCTGATCCAAAAACAAAGTTTGTTCTACTCCACTCAAACTTCAACTTTTCTTTAAGGTGCAACTCCATGCAAGCACTGTAAGCGATTGGTCAACATAGGTCAAAGTAGCATCACAGTACACTTAAATTATCCTTTTTGATCTATTGAAGCATTTTCTGGCCGCTTGCTCAACATGAACCTTTCATAACTTTTGTTGTAGAGTTCCTCTAGAGTCATTTGGGCAAGGTTGCAAGGTTTGTTTAATGACCAATGTTTCCATTCACTTAACAGTGCAATTCCCACAAAGATATAACTTATCATTTCATGTGACTTCTTGATTCCAAACTTCATGAAACTTTTCCATAGATCAATATAGATGGGTATTGATGTGAGACACATGAAGATATTCCAATAACATCAGCCAAGCATATATCTTGAAAAGGGCCTATATGTAAAGCAAGGGTGCAATATTCAAGTTTAGGTTGGGGCTCATTTCCATAGGTTTGACCTTGACACCTTCATCATCACTTAATATGCCATGTTTGAGCTCAAACCCATTGCTTAACTGGTGGCAAACACCTGGGGTGTTACACCGGCCTCCGGCACCCCTCCCCCATCTCTCTGCCTGGCCAAGCTCGACCTCATCGATGTCTGCGGCCCTACCAACCTGCTTCTCCGTGGCAATCATACAGGTAGACAATGAACCCTTGGTGGCTGGTATTCAAATCGCCACCTGGTCTCCATCTAGATAGCGAAATGATGTGTTGCTTCGATGCAATTGCAGGAGCCACGTGTGGATGGACCTGGATTCGGGAGCACATTGGAGCTGCATTTTTGTGCCTCCTGCACCACCTAGCACCTCATTAGCAAGGGCGCCAAGGTCATCCTATCAAGCCACTTGGTGAGTTCCTGGCCTTCCTGTATCTCATCTGATTTGAGGAGGTAATGCTCTTCCCACGCATGGATAGCATAGGAATTGCCTTCCTATCATCCGAGTGTTTGTGATAATCTGATTTGCTTTGGTTAAGTAATACTATATACATGGACACATGACACTGGCTATTAGTTGTGACTTTCCTTCAAAATAGCTAATATCACTTTTTTCCGTTGTGAAAGAGAATTATTTTATATGGTTAGGTGCTCACCCAGTCCGATGAACTTAGGGAGGTCTACTTCCTTGAATCCACAAAGGGGTGCATAATGCAGATGCTTGGCTTTGGGACGTTGTTGTTGTGTGCCCTGCTTGGAGGAAAAGGTCCCCAAATTTTAGTTGGATATGATTTCGTGCTCCAATTTTACATTCAGGTTTGCATTGCCAATTCTCTGGCTTTGCTCTGGGATTAACTATTCGCTATTCGGTGATTTGTCATGGCTTTGCAGGTACTAATCAAATTAGTGAAGCAGGAAATGGCCTGAAGATCAATAATACAAGGATGTAGCACAGCTAGGCAAGGGGCACCTGCAGCTGTAACTCAGACGTACCCAAGATTCATTCAGTTTCCCTCCTAGAACAAGTAACATGTTCATGTTTCCACGATGCTAAGGCCAAAAGGCATGCCATTTTCTGCTTGACATTAAAATAATAATTTGTTTATTAAATAGTGGTTATGCACGTGCGGTATGAACATGTCTATGGTACAACAAACTCATATCTAAATGTGATGGAAGTTGTTCCTATCAACCAGGAAACTTCTTCATTAGCAATATCATAAGCCTCAGTCAACAATCATAAATTCATAGTCATGTAACATTGAACTAAACTGGTGTAGTAAGTTATTGCAAAAATGTTTTCCAGTTCTTCACCGAAACGGATCAATTGTTTGTTGGATATATTATGTATGGTATATAACATTAAGCGTCGTATGGTTTAACACCATATGAGATTTTGACTGAATGTTTACTCAGCTTATATGGCTGGAAATTATCCATCTTAATTGAGAAGCTGAGAAAAAGACAAAGGGGTGCCACATGCGCGCATGCGCCGCCGCCGCCGTCGCCGGCCGGGCCGGGCCGTGGGCGTGGGCGTGGCAGGCGGCGAGCGAGCGGGCGTGGCCAGGTTTTGCCACTTAATCCACTTAATCATGGGAGTTTCTCTCCTTGATGGTGGAGGCAAACTGATTGCGCCAGTTACCGTCTCTTCCGCACTCTGCCTCCTAGGATTCTCCACTGCCTTTCTTCCTTCCTATCGCAGCCATAAATCCGTAGTCCTCCATCAGTCTAGATCTTCCGCTTCACTTCCGAGAGAGACCACATCTCAGCAGCCCTCTGGCTTCCCCGTCCCGTACCTCTGCGCGCACGGAGAAGCAAGAGAGCAGGTGTCTCTGGAACCCTCGTCCGCCTGTGAACCTTGCACGGGGTGTGTGGCGATTAGGTTTTTGGGGAGCGATTCCGCAACTGCTCGTTCGACATCTTCTTCCTGGTGATCGCTCACGGAACCCGTCTTCTTCCAGGTGATTCGTTCATGGGACCACACTGCGAACACCGTCCTGCATCGACTGTGGTCCACGACTTCGAGCAATGCACTATGTCGACTAGTGCGAATGGAGCCTCTGATGCCCTCGGTATGGGATCCTTCACTGGGTACAATCTTATCTCTATGATGATCGTACTTTGCGTTCTTACTGTATCCATCTGTATGTCATGTCTGCATGCTGTAGCGTTCATTAGAGATATACACATGCACATATATGTTGTCATGAACCTGTTGATGTTATATTTCTAGATTAAATTGACCATGAAAATGCATAATTATCTAACAATCCAAAAATATAATCTTAGGCAATTTTCTGTCAGTGGTTTTGCTGCTGCTTTGAAGCCAAATAATTTTGATGGCAAGAATTTTATAATATGGCATTCCAAGATGGTATTGTGGTTGACTGCGATGAACTGCTATCACGCCGCATAGGAGAAGCCTGAACAGTTTACTCCTGAGGAGGAGCAAAAGTTCTTAGCTGCCGATAACCTGTTTCGAGGCGCCGTGATTAGTGCACTTCATCCTAAGTATGAGAAAAACTACATATCTTGCACATCAGACAAAGAGTTATGGGATGTTCTTGAGGCAAAGTTTGGAGTTTCTGATGCTGGCAGTGAGTTGTACCTTATGGAGCAGCTGTATGACTATAAAATGGTTGAAAACCATTCTGTAGTGGAACAGGCTCATGAGATACAGGCGCTAGCAAAGGAACTAGAATATTTTCCATGCCTATTGCCCGACAAGTTTGTGGCCGGCGGTATAATCGCTAAGCTGCCACCTTCTTGGAGGGATTTTGCTACTTCTCTAAAACACAAGAGACAAGAGTTTAGCGTGACTGAACTTATTGGATCTCTTGATGTTGAGGAGAGGGCGAGAGCAAAAGACAACCGTGAAAAAGGAGTTGAGTCTTCCACTGCCAATATGGTGCAGAAGAAAAACTCATTTGCATCCCGTAATAAAAAGAAGAAGAACATACAAGAGAACAGCAATACAAAGCCTAAGCAGACTGCTCAGTTTAAGAAAAAAAATAACAAGAAAGGAGGAGGTTGCTTTGTTTGCGGGAGTGATGAGCATTGGGCAAGTGCGTGCCCAGACCGCAAATATAAGCAAGAAAAGAAATAAGCAAATGTGGTGATTAGCGAGACTGGAGGAGGAACATCTGGGTATGGTAATTCTTTACCTTTTGTTCTTTCAGTTTGTCTTTCACCTGAGTGGTGGATGGACAACGACGCTAATATTCATGTGTGTGCTGATGTTTATTTGTTTACTTCCTATCAGGCCGGCAGGGCTGGAGCCTTGCTGATGGGAAATGGTTCACATGCGTGTGTTCTTGGTGCTAGTACGGTCGTTCTAAAGTTTACTTCCGGAAAGATGGTACTATTAAAGAACTGCAGCATGTCCCCTCCATCAAGAAGAATCTTGTTAGCAGTTCTCAAATGTGTCGCGATGGCTTTAAAATTGTGCTTGAGTCCAATAAGTGTGTTGTGTCGAGACATGGAACATTTGTTGGAAAAGGTTATGATTGCAGAGGCTTATTCCGATTATCTTTGCTTGATGATGTGTGTAATAAAGTAGTGAACAACGTTAATGTTTCGGATGAGTCGAATATATGGCATTCATGACTTTGTCACATTACTTTTGGCTATCTCACGCGGCTTGCAAATCTGAATTTAATCCCAAAATTTAACTTAGTCAAAGATTCTAAGTGCCAGGTGTGTGTGCAATTGAAGCAACCGCGCAAGCCTCACAAGGCTGCTGAGGCGAGGAACTTGGCACCATTAGAACTCGTTCATTCTGATTTATGCGAAATGAATGGCGAATTGACTAAAGACGGTAGACGATACTTCATGACATTTATAGATGATTGTACTAGATTTTGCTACGTGTATTTATTGAAAACTAAAGATAAAGCGTTGCATTATTTTAAAGTCTATAAAGCTGAGGTAGAAAATTAACTTAAGAAAATCAAGCGTTTGTGGTCCGATCGTGGGGGAGAATATTTCTCAAATGAATTTTCTGAGTTTTGTGCGGTGCATGGAATTATTCATAAGAGGACTCCACCATACTCACCATAGTCCAATGGGATTGTAGAGAGAAAGAACCATACTCTAACTGATTTGGTTAATGTCATGTTAGAGACTGCGGGACTATCTAAGGAATGGTGGGGTGAGGCTATATTGACAGCGTGTCATGTCCTGAATAGAGTGCCCACAAAGAACAAAGAAATTACACCATTCGAGAAATAGGAGAAGAAGAGATTAAATCTCTCTTACCTGTGAACTTGAGGTTGTTTGGCAAAGGTGAATGTGCCAATAAACAAAAAGCGAAAGCTTGGACTAAAGATTGTTGATTGTGTTTTTCTTGGTTTTGCTATTCACAGCGTGGGTTATAGATTTTTAATTATAAATTCTAGTGTTCCTGAGATGGCTGTTGATACAATCATAGAATCTAGAGACGCTACATTTTTTTAGAATGAGTTTCCCATGAAAAATGCACCTAGCACGACTGGTCATGAATTTATAATTCCTCGTGAGCATGAAAATTTTACTCCGATAGAACAAATTGAGGAACCCTATATGCAAAATCCTGAGGAGGATGACACTATAGTCACTAGAAAAAGTAAGAGACAGAGGACTACAAAGTCTTTAAATGATGACTATATTATGTACCTTGTGGATGACACACCAACAACCATTGAAGAGACATATTCCTCTCCTGAAGCTGACTTATGGAAGAAAGCAGTACGGAGTGAGATGGATTCTGTTATGTCTAATGAAACTTGGGAAATTGTTGATCATCCTTATAGGTGCAAGCCTATAGGGTGCAAATGGGTGTTCAAGAAAAAGCTTAGGCCTGATGGTACTATCGAGAGGTACAAGACAAGACTTGTGGCTAAAGGTTATACTCAAAAGGAAGGTGATGATTTCTTTGATACTTATTCACCGATTGCCCGATTGATCACAATTCGAGTTTTGCTTTCCCTGGCAGCCTCTTATGGTCTTATCGTTCATCAAATGGATGTTAAAACAACTTTCCTAAATGAAGAGTTAGAGGAGATCTATATGGATCAGTCGGATGGGTTTGTAGCAAATGGTCAAGAAGGCAAGGTGTGTAAATTATATTAAAGTCATTATATGACCTAAAACAAGCTCCTAAGCAGTGGTATGAGAAGTTCGACAGAACTTTAACATCTGCTGAGTTTGTTATGAATGAAGCTGACAAATGTGTGTGCTATCGGTATGGTGGGGTGAAGGAGTTATTTTGTGCTTATATGTTGATGACATACTGATCTTTGGATCCAGCCTCAAAGTGATTGAGGAGGTGATGGAATTTTTATCTAATAATTTTGAGATGAAAAATTTGGGAGAGGCTAATGTTATTCTTAATATCAAGCTTCTGAGAGAAGGTGATGGTGGGGAAACTCTGTTATAATCCCACTATGTGGAAAAGGTGCCGAGTCGCTTTGGGTTTAGTGACTGTGCACCTACTCCTACACCTTATGACCTGAGTGTGCTATTGAGGAAAAATTAGAGAATAGCAAGGGATCAGTTAAGATATTCCTAGATCATTGGTTCGCTCATGTATCTTGCTAGTGCAACAAGGCATGACATCTCATTTGCTGTGTGCAAGCTGAGCCGGTTTGTGTCAAACCCAGGAGATGATCACTGGTGTGCTCTTGAGAGAGTGATGCGCTATCTAAAGGGCACTATGAGCTATGGTATTCGTTATACCAGACACCTGAAGGTGTTGGAAGGCTATTGTGATGCCAACTGGATCTCTGATGCTGATGAGCTTTATGCCACAAGTAGATATATGTTTTCTCTTGGAGGTGGTGTTGTTTCCTAGAAGTCTTGCAAGCAGACTATCTTAACAAAGTCTACAATGGAAGTAGAACTCACAGCATTAGACACCGCTAGCTCTGAGGCCGAGTGGCTTCGTGATCTCCTTATGAATTTATCGGTTGTTGAAAAATCATACCGACTATTTCTATGAACTACGATAACCAGACTGTGATTACGAAGGTTAATAGTTCTAAGGATAACATGAAGTCTACAAGGCATGTTAAGAGACGACTAAAATCTGTTAGAAAATTGAGAAACTCCGGAGTAATAGCGTTGAACTATGTTCACACGTCTAACAATCTGGCAGATCAATTCACTAAGGGTCTGTCACGCAATGTGATAGAAAGTGCATCGAGAGAGATGGGTTTGAGACCCACATGAAATTTACTATAGTGGTAACTTGTTCTATGTGATCGGAGATCCCGTGAAGTAGGATGGTGAAACAAGCTAGTAGTAAATTATGAGGAAAGATCCTTAGTAAGACTCATTTCTGATGCATATCTTTCCTTTATGTAAGGCAGGTTGGTTTTTACCTTAATGTGTTTCAAGTGGTTTGCTAAAGCAAAGATGTTGTCCTATAGAACATCTTTTGAGGAACACACCTATATGAGTCAGACTGCTGGTCACAGTCTATGAGATTTGGGTGATCTCTAAATACTCATAAAAGGCACTGGAGTATGACTTATATGCTTCAAATAGAGGGGATGTCTTTTGCAGCCTAGTATCAGCTAAGGACTTTAGTGACATTCACCTCACACAAAACTGTCAATTCAAGGCTTAGTCCATTGTTCAGTTGTGACTGAGTGAAACTATTGCTCTAGATGGATGTTCAACTTAACAGTCTCCATCGAAACACTGGTATATAAAAGAAATATGGTTCTGAGACTACTTTGTTACAAACCCTAGAGTTTGGTGGGGATTGTTGGATATATTATGGGCTTGGCCCATATAATATTTAATAAATCAAATAAAACTCCATGGTACGTAACATTAAGCGTTGTATGGTTTAATACCGTATGGAATTTTGACTGAACGTTTACTCAGCTTATATGGTTGGAAATTGTCCATCTTAACTGAGAAGCTGAGAAAAGGACAAAGGGATGCCACACGCTTGCCTTGCTTGCCGCCGCCATTGCGCCGCCGGGCCGGCGGCCGGGCGGCCGTGGCGCGTGGCGTGCGTGGCGAGCGTGGCGAGCAGGCGAAGATCATGCGGCGCAATGGACCAGACGGTGGCCAAGTTTTGCCACTTAATCCATATAATCACGGGAGTTTCTCTCCTTGATGGTGGAGGCGAGCTAATTGCGCAAGTTACCGTCTCTTCTGCTCTCCGTCTCCTGGGATTCTCCGCTGCCTTTCTCCATTCCCGTCGCAGCCATAAATCCATAGTCCTCCATCAGTCTAGATCTTCCGCTTCACTTCCGAGAGAGACCACATCTCAGCAGCCCTCTGGCTTCCCTGTCCCGTACCTCTGCACGCACGATAAGCGGGAGAGCAGGTGCCTCTAGAACCCTCGTCTACCTGTGAACCTTGCACGGGGTGTGCGGCGATTAGGTTTTGGGGAGCGATTCCGCGACTGCTCGTTCGACATCTTCTTCCTAGTGATCGCTCGTGGAACCCGTCTTCTTCCTGGTGATCCGTTCGTGGGACTGCACTGCGAACACCGTCCTACATCGACTGTGGTCTACGACTTCGAGCAACGCATTATGTCGACTAGTGCGAATTGAGCCTCTGATGCCCTCGGCATGGGACCCTCCGTTGGGTACAATTTTATCTCTGTGATGACCGTACTTTGCGTTCTTACTGTATCCATATGTATGTCATGTCTGCATGCTGTAGCTTTCATTAGAGATATACACATGCACATATATGTTGTCACGAACCTGCTAATATTATATTTTTGGATTAAATTGACCATGAAAATGCCTAATTATCTAACATTGTTCATGTGCTTCCAAAAAGCCAGCATGAGCTTCAATGACCCTTACATTTTTAGGTCATACTATATTGTAAATAAAAAACATACCTGTAGATAAAAATCATTTACCCTACTAGAAATGTGAAATGATATCGAATATGAGTGTCAAATTGTTACTTCGATAAGGTCAGAATGAGTCTCTAAATAGAATGGGCAAATATTATGAATAAGATCTCATAAGCTGTCTTTTAGCAGCTATTTTATACAGCAAATGTCAGAGATCAACTAAAGGATATAGAAGAAATCTGTATTTCATTGCATTTTTCCTACAAATTTCAGAGTTCAATTGCTAACAATGCAAGCCATAATTGCCAGCTTTACACGCGTCCCTAATTTTTTGCCACTCTTACGTTTGGTGCATATATCTCGTCAGAGCTCAGGCCATCAAGGTCCAATTCTGATGGGGTCCACCGTCCACATGCGTGGGCTCTATCATCTTTCTCAATAAACTTACCATGCAGCCCACTAAGACCTTTTAGGAACTCAACCTCTTGTCTCTGCTTATGTGCTTGATCTACTTGTGCCCGCTTCTTGGCAGGTTTGGCTCTTGTTGGCTTCACAACTTTTTTTGGCTTCAGAACCTGCACATGTAGAGATAGTTTTTAAGAACATTGTGCAATATAAAAAGGATAATATCTCACTCCAGTTCATACGGGTCATTCTCCAAGATCAGGGGTGTGGGAATCATTAAATCATCATCTCAATTTTAAATAAATACTTTAGGGACACAAAAGCTCATCAGGGAATCACAATGTAGCTGAGAGAACAACTTTATTCATAAACTTGTCTTTGTTGTCCAATTAAGCAAAAGGGGCTTCAGAGTCCAGACCTTGCTCAAGAAGGAAGAGCAGAAAATAGTTTGGGCATGCAGGAATCATTAAATCATCTAATTTCAAATAAATATATATTCAGGGACACGAAAGATAATCAGGGAAATACACTGGAGCTGAGAAAACCACTCTATTCATAAACTTGTTTGCTGTCCAGTTAAGCAAAATGGGATCCAGACCTTGCCCAAGACTTAAGAGCAGAGAGTTGTGGTTACTTTTTTTATCCCTTTCTCTAACCCAGTGTCTTCAGAAAGTCTACACATAATGCAAAGTCAGATACATCATTGTACCACTCAGTTCTGAACTACAGTAACATACATATATAGGAGAAATCATTGTTTGTTTACTAAAGGGGAATCAACTTACATTGGCCATATTAAATGTAAATCCACCGAATGTCCTGAACAAGAAAACTTCCATGAGTTTACAAATTAATTAAGAATAGCTTCACAAAAAATGTGTTGTTCCCATAAGAGCCAGAAAGTTGTCAATGTAAAGAGTTTCCGACTGAATTTACGACTGGGTCCGCTTGTCATACCAGACTAAGAGATTTAGATGCGTTGGACCTGAGTTTAAAGTAGATCCAATGGACAAGAATCAAGGTGGTTAGAACATATTTGTGTGAGAATTTATTTTTAATTCCTTCGCTCTTTTATAGTATAGATTTACCGTTGTGTTTGTTTCCATATCTCATGAAAAGTTTGTGGTCGTATCTTATATGCAAGGAGGCAGTGAGAAATGTTTTTTTCCAATGAATTAGCAAGACATTGTAGCCATCCTTTTCTGATCCCGATTTCATTTTATTTTCTCTCTCCTTCCATGCATTTGAGCTACTCTTTGTTCTGTATATTTTTATAAGGATTTTTCAGTTAAGGTTGGCTGACTTGTTGACGATCTCCTCTACAGCAGCCTGAATTAAACCTTCCCTTTGCTGACATGAACACAGTCCATGCCAACCATTAGGCAAGCCGAATACGCAAGGCCAGTCTCTGAACTTTGACAAAAAAAATATCTTAATTTTATACCTGAACATTATGCTGACATTTGCGACAAAACAAACAGTGGTTTCAGGACAACTCAAAGGACATCAAGAGCCTCTGTGGGATGGCTCTGCAGATGCTGCACACCCACAAATGTTGGGAGGTAAGTGCAGTTCAGCTTGTGGAGAACACATGACAATTAATGGTGCCATGTGTGTAATCTAAATTCTGAATCAGGATGCTGCAAAAATGTGTGTGTAGGTGCCGTCAGATGTACTTCCATGAGAAGATCTTGAAGACAACCGGCGCGATCATCATGCCGATGACATGGCTGCATACTTAGATTGCCACGTAGGGCGACAATGTACGCGCTACAGGCCAACACATTGAGCATAGGAGAGCTGGACTACATCAACAGAGGTAATGGACTGTTCTGATACATCAACAGAGGATTTTTTTTATTCCCCTTTTTTGCAGAGCTTGTAGAAAATGAATTTGTTCATTTATGATCCATGTGCTAACACCAGGTGCAAAGATTGATATTAGTTGGAGATGAACTTTGGCCTTGTGACCAGAACTTTGCTAGACAGTTCAATGCTTCCTCAAGGTTAACTCCCACTTTTTTTCTCTATTCTACATTTTTCCTTTTATCTGTTTAACAGGTGGCTAGGTGCTCCTTTTCAGTTAGCAGGTGCATTGATATTATACTATTTTTTCCAAACCTTTTCTATAAGTCGACTAAAAAGTTGTTGAGTATGATTTAGAAATCCTACCTGTAGGGAAAAAATGGTGCAAGATTAAAGCTCCATTCTATTTGTTGAGTTCTGCAAGTTATGATTGCCGGTTTCAATCAAGTTTAGAAATATGTTGATTTCTAGAAGTTTTCCTTGCAGATGGTTGTATCATATCTAGAAACAATTATTTGCATCTCCAAGTAAATCTTTGCACCTGGTGTTATTAGCACCTGTTTATTTGTTCATGGTTTTTGTATTTCTTCTATAGACATGATCCAATCTTTATGTTATACGAGCTAGATGTTGATTTTGATAGTTAACCTTTTGCCTCCACGTAAGCAACCTGAGCCACCGCAGTTGTGGGGAGCGGAGGGCCATCATGATCGGGACAGTGTGGCGGCCGTGGTGTCGGCGGCGGCTTACGTGGTAGGCGCACGATGGCAGATTGGAAGGTTGAACTTTTCATATCTATGTATGCAACAAAAGCAAGAGCTAATGCTCGCGATATGGGATTAAGAATATTGTATTCTAGTGGCAACCCATGAGGCCACAACAAACGGGGTAAAGCTAGGAAGGACAATAGAGGATTCATGGATTTGTACAACACACGTATTAATTTAAAATTATCGTGCATTATTTTGTTCTTGTCACAACGGATGTGATGGCATTATTTGTTCCTGTTGCAATGCATGAAAAGGTCTATAAAGTAGATCTGTTAGTGAGCTTGCGATACCGCGCTTTAGTGACCGTGTTAATTTCTAAAACTTTGCTTTTTTATTATATATCACTTTAATATCGGTATTTAATTTTATAATATTATTATTTTATCATCGTATTTTATCGTGTGATCCGTATGTTTATAGTACGAAAGTTTAATTGTGTGGTAGCAACGCACGGCATACTACCGTAATCTAAAGTGTCACAAGTGCGCTAAATAAAGATTGTGCGGGCAGCACGTTGTCGCGGCATACTCACGTCGCAGAGCAGGGGCAAACCTGGTCCTAGGGCCGTGGCCCTAGTTGGGGTCCAAGAAGTCCAAGTACCCATTTAGTTTTTGGCCCAACATCAGGCCGGAGCGAACTAGTCCACCGACTAGGGGAACTTGTTCGCGACTCGCCCCTTCCGATGCCGATACCGACCCCGTTCGATCCCTCACCCTTACGCCGGCAGCCCTCAGCTCAGCCCTCGGCAGACCATCTCGCCTACTCCCTACTCCCCACGGTCGTACTCGTGCAGCCCGGCCGGCGGCACCGGAACAGGGCGCAGCCGGAGCAGCGGCGCCTTGTGCCACTGCCCGCATCCAGCAGGGCGCAGGCCGGCGTCCGCAGCTCCAATCCGGCGGTCTGGCCTTCACTGTTCTACTCCTGTTCGTCTGCTCCAATCCAACTACAGCCTCTAATTTGTGGTATTTCCCTACTGTCCACTCCCTAATTTCCAATCCCAACTGTTTGTATTTGTAGTATCTATTCAATTTGATTGAAAATTGAAACTAGAATCATCAATCTAAAATTACAGACGGTGCAAAATGAATGACACCGATACTTTGGCATCTTATTTCCCTTGCGCTGCTGCCACACAACTGAATGGAACATTATTTTTTTATACAATTTAATGTTCTTAACTATTTTGTTGTACTATTAAACATGTAACTCAAGCATCATATCAATTTGAAAAATTCCCTTCATTATAGCCGTCAATGTGTGACATACTGTATGGTTAGTTTTTGCCAATGGTAAGTGGTCCTAATTTTGAACAATTCCTGGGTCCGCCACTGCCGGGCAGTACCCTCTCTTGCCGCCATTGCCTTGAATCAACCGAATGCCTCGAATCAAGGCAAGTCCACCCCTGGCAGCCCTGCACAGACCCCCTCCATCCCTAATAAATACCTTTGTGATACTATCTGACCATCTTACCTGTCTCTCCTTTCCTTCTAGTAAGGCACGCATGCAAATCATGATTCAAAATGTTTATCTCTGACCAACACTAAGTCTAAAAAATTGTAGATTATACCATATGATTTTGGTAAAATTAGATCCATATTACACTTTCATATAATGTCAATTTCATGCTCGTAGAAATTATAATAGATGAACAATTAACCATCAAAATGTGAATATGAGTTTTTATTGGTATTTTTGAAAAAAAAAAGGCGCCAAGAGCATAAATTAGCTCTTCCTCCCTTGGTGGTTTGATTGGTCACTTGTTACATACCTGGACTGGAAGGAGGTGGAACTTGCTTCTTTGAGCGAAAGCATCCGTCGATTAATCTGAAAAATCTTCAGAGCTAGTAACCGTGCCCCTGCTCTGCAACTCCAATCCGTGAGTTCTTGGCCTAGAAAACCTTGTGCAACTCCAATCATGGTCATCTTTGACTACAGAGGTTTTATAGCCTTTTGCTTGCTCGAACGTGCCAATTGGCTCACAACCAGATGGCAATTTTGTCGAATGGAACATGGTTCGGGTCTCTAATTAGGGCCCTTTTTGCTTGGCAAGAACAAAGACAGACATTCTATCTTACTTGTTTGCTATTGTCTTTGAAGCTCACATATATGTATATCCCATGGTTTTTGTGTCGATAAGTGCAGTTCAGATTGGTGATACTGAAATTAGTGATAGAGGCATATACTCCATCCGATTCTAAATGTAGGCCATTTTAGGATTCTAGCTGGTCAAACTTCTTTACCTTGGCCCATCAATGCTTGAAAAGTTACATAGATTGGCAACATATGCTTGATGGTATTATATTCATCATGGAAAGTACTTTCACTACATATGACTTTCATTATTTCTAATGATTTACAAAAGATGCTAGTCCAGTGTCGAATTGGAGACTATGTTGCTGTCCTAAACGACGTTTTTGAATCAGAGGGAGTATTGTATACACTTATCCTCATTATGTGTGTCAGTGTGTGGCTTGATTACATACAAAAACTCAGCTTTGTCTCTCTCCTCTGAAACAGCTCCACCATGAAGATAGCCTGGGGTAAGAATTCCAAGGTTAAGAAGCAGTCGGTGGTAGTATCAACTATACCAGGCCTACCATTTGGAGCGGGGAGTGACAACGACGAGGTTGAAAGGGTGGAAAAATCAGATGCAAACACAAACTGTCCTGGAACAAAACCAGTTGAAACTGCTGAGTTGCTCCAGAGTCAGGGAGACAAGCTAGCCGAGGTACCTCTATTTCTTTGAGATCAATTCCCCACAAATTTGTTGTTCCCTCACAGTTGAACGGCTGATATGTGTTTGTGGGGGTTTTGTGCCGTTCCTGTGTCGCGCTCCTTGGGAGTTGAATTTTCTCATGGTTTCCTTGGCAAGAGAATATTCAGTAACTGCATACTTCATTAAGTGATTCTTATTATTGTGCAGTATTTCAAATAAGGAGTTAAAGCCCAAAATGAATTAGTCTGTCTCAGAAATCCACCTTGGGTATACCCTCTCTTAGAAATCCACATGAAAAGCTGCTGAAATATTCAGTTTTGGCCGTCCACGTGCTTTTGCATTTGCCACTGCCTATAAAACTCTTTGTGGACAACTAGTGAGGTATAAATTTGTAGCTGGGTTCTGTAGGCCTACAAAAATTGAGCAGTCCAGTCATACTCAGCTTCTATGTGATACTAGAAAGAAACTTTTTTTTGTTATTTTTTAGGAAGGGAAGTACCATGAAGCACTTGCTAAATGGGAGGCGGCGCTTATCTTGACACCTGATAATGCAATACTTCATGAGCAGAAAGCTCAGGTTTTACTTGAAGTGGGAGATGCATGGCGTGCACTGACAGCAGCAACCAGTAAGCTCTCGTTCTTTTGGATGAATGACTTGCTGGACTACGCTATCGAAAATGCCGTGAACTGGGAATAACACCAACCATTTAAGTGATACTACTACTATAGTAGCACCAACCATCCATTGTCTAGAATTTACTCAGCCCATGGGGTTTCTTTCCTGGCAAAAGTAAACATTAGTGACACTTCTGTTGTAAACATGCATACAACATTGATGACATAAGTGTGAAGAACCACCCTATTATCACAAAGTCTGTATAATCGTAGCAGCATGTATGAGCTAAGTCAGTTGTGTCAATCCCATTTTCTACAGTAATCAAACCATTTAAAGACATTTTGGGGTTATCTTGCAGGAGCAACAGAACTGGATCCATTTTGGCCTGAGGTTAGTAGGGATTTCATCAGTGATGCTACTGGCTCTCTTTCAATTTTCGGTTTCTGCCCAGCTTGATCCCTGGGAGAATGCCATCATTACTCAATACTGTCCCCCAATTAATCAGTAGTGTAATCATCTGCATTATCTGATGATTTACAGGCTTGGGTTACACTTGGTAGAGCACAATTAAATTTTGGGGAGCCAGATTCAGCTATACTGACTTTTGACAAGGCATTAGCTATCAAGGTGCCCATTTTTTTCTTTTTAGCCTAGTATAATCCAGATTATCTCCTATGCAATCATTGGCGATCATACATAAATAAGTTGCCTTTTACGCCTAAACGATCTGTTGGATGCTTTGTGCAGCCTGACTACAAGGACGCAAAAGCTGACCGTGAAACTGCTGCTCGTCTAGTCAAGAAACGAGGGCAGCTGCATACATCAGGTTTAAGTGCTAACAAGAGACGCTTCACAGTTGGGGAGTACACAGAGAAGGGTGCAGAGGGCGAAGAAAAAGGGAAAGAAACAGCTGTATAGTCCAGTTAGTCTGCTCCCTTTTAATCCAGGTATGGCTGGCCTAGAATGGATGGAGCTTAACCGTTTCAGGATTCTGCTCCAATTTTGCATGTCAGGATTCTGGATTTCTGAGCTGCTCGGTTGTGACACTATATGTTTAGAGGGAGATGCATATAGAGGTCTAGAAGACGAGTGTCGTGAAGCCATGTGGTGTTTGTGCATATTCCTGTGAGCCATGTGCTAATGTTGCCTCGTTGGCCCGTCTTATCAGTGTCAGTGTAGACCGATGGGCCAACCAATCTGTTAGAATCTGTAACAAAGCCTTTTTAACTGGCAGCTTCTCAGCAGTGTCACAAGGATTGTTGTCAATTGAGGAAAGAGAGGAATGTGACTATGGGAGAGAAAAATGTTGTTTGTTCTTCGAAGTGCGAAGCTATAAAATTTTGGACTGTGAGACTATATACGAGCATTATTTTACAAGTTGCTAGTTGCTACTAGTACAAATTCAGGGATTATGGAATCAGACGAGACATCTTAAACAAACCAACTTAATATTGTAACATTTATGTGTCAATGTGAAAGGCTGCTCTCAGGAGTCAGGACAGCACCAATGAGCTCATGTTAGTAATTATCATAGGGTTGGGTTCAGGATTTTGCTGGTCCAGGGTACCGTAATAGTTAGAGCTAGTTACTGGCTCTAAACCAACTCCTCTAATAATACTAATTTTTAGCATATAACTTTTAATATGGATAGCCACACATAATACTCTTACATAACCTTAAAGTATGTGCGAGAGTTTAGCTCTGGATCAAGAGCTAGTTTTTTCTCTCTTCTATTAAAATATGAGAAAAATACTTAAAGCTAGTTTAAAAATTAATTGTTGGAGCTGCCCTTGCTAGCTTGCAAATACCTCCACGCTCCACGAGGCCCTGTCCCCTGAATCCCTGATACATGAGAATTGAGAAGCCGTCCTCTCCTGCACGGAACAAGCTATCAGAGGATTACTATACTGTGTACTGTAGCTAGTGTGAATGTATATACGATGATATTTAGAATTCAATTGCCAAAGTCACCATTATTCTTATACCTTCGATGGTATTTAGAGGATATCAACACTTTATTGCTAGCTATACAATACACACTTTCTAAGTGTTTGCACGGCACCTTCATAGTATTTAGAATTCCTCATTTTCTTTCTTTCGGGTCTACATTCACTTCAGGGATTAATAGTGTTTATTCAAGAATCAACCGGTAAATCCTTCGTGGATTAATTCTTTCGAAGATGTTCTCATTTTTTGTGGATAACATATCTTTTGTGAGATATATTCTCTACTTCATAAGAGATTATTATGTGATATATACAATGAGATAGTGTTATTCACTACAAAGTCATTCGATGACTATTCCTTCTAGGAGATGCTCTGCTTGAGACTTCAATATTCATTTAGGAATATATTATACCTTAGACTTCTTAATACTTAGTATGAGATTTAATTTTCATATGTTTCGATTAATATTCTTCATGAACTATATGGATCTTCATAATCCATTTATTAACTGCATATTCAATATTTATTCATTTCATTTGCCAGAGATATAGCAGAACATTTACTTCTTCTTAGTAGGAGATTCATCCTCAATTGCTTTCTTCAGTGACCCGATATAATCGCATCAAGCGACTTTGCCATGAACTTTGTTTTCTGGATCCGAGTTCTTATAAGAGAAACATTTGCAATTATAGAGGTAGCGTTGTCGATAATTATTATTTTCTCCCAATATTCTCATAATATGAGATTATTTTGTCTCTTTGTTATTTTTCAAACAAAAGATGATTAGTTGTTCTGCATACCCAACACTAATGATGCGCTTGCTTAGTGTGTTGGATTTCATCTTCGTGATGATCCCCTTCATGAGGTGCTTAACCTTCTTCATGAGGTGTTCTCTTCATGAGAATGGAGGAGTTTGTTCATATTTTATTTAACAAGTATACACTAAACTAGAACCCACAGGTGTCTTCGTAGATTTTAGCTTGATAAACACCGATCCTTCGGTAAACTTAATCTTCAACGTTCTTCTTCTTCTTCTTGATCACCACGTATATCTCACCGACTGGACGTAGTCATAAAGCACCACATAAGCTTCCATACAATCATACACGAAGCAAACAATAGATCTAAATTAGAATAGTACACCAAACATAAAATCAAGATGAAAAGTTTGTAAAATGAATCTACATCCCGCTACGAACACACATACGCGAAAAGCACACTAATCGGAGCTACGGTTGAAAAGATACAACTACCGAGAGATCTACTCATAAAACTATTAACTTCATGTGTTTTAATTATATAAAAACATATATAAGATATTTTATAGATAATATAAATTAAGTCAAGTTTAAGTTTGAATTATAATACTAAAGTAAAACAAATTATATTTTATTTATAAAACCCAATTGCATAATTATTATTCAAATTAGAGTTTATACCATGAAATTCCAGAAATAGTGACATGGTAACCACTGTTACTAACACATAGATCTCGTCGCTATGAATATAACGCAACTTGAATGAGCTAAAACGGAGTTAAAACATAGAAGATATGATTTAAACAAGATTTTCTTTAATAAAATAATAGACTAAATCTAACCTCGAATTTTAAAAGTTGAAAACATACTCAACAGTAGTATGAACATGTAGATTATGAAATTACGAACCTAACGCAATTTGAACGGGTCAAATCGGAGTTAAAACGGAGAAGTTATGGCCTAAAGAAAATAATGGCAAAACTATAAATAACTGAAAACGTATTTTTGAAGTCACCCGATTAAAATACGCTTTTAAAAGAAGAAGACGTATTCCATGCAATACGTAATGGACCGCGGGTTTGAAAATAGAAAACTAGAGGGGCTCTTCTGCAATGTTGACCGACGAAGGGGTATCAGTTGATGGAGGGCGTAGGATCTAGATTGGTCGGCTGAGATTAGAACAGAGAGAGGGATTGGGGAAAAACGACCGGAATAGTGGCCGACGACGGTGATTTGGCCGGCGTTGATCGATTGCTCGTCGGAGCTATTGGACAAAGCGCCTAGGGGCTCTAATTCGACTCGGATTTGGCACAGGGAGATGGATAGGAACATGGCGAACTCGATTATGTGACTTGAAGCGTTTATTGCAGAGCAGAGAAGGCGGGCAACGGGCTATGGCGGCGGCGGAGCGATGGCTACGTGGCGCAGGGCAGCAAGAGGGAAAAAGAAGAAGAAAAGTGGTTGTACGGGTTAGAGAGCTCGTCTAGAAGCTCTAGGACGTGCTTACCGCGATGGAGGGACGGCGGTGATGGCTTCTTCTCAACGGAACCTGGACGGCGGCGCTAAGATTCCTGGTGGCGCAGCTGGTGGTCCTAGGCCTCGGTGGGGGATGGCACGACTGCGGAGGCTCTCTATTTAAGGGTCGTCTAGCTTGAAAGGCATGGCAACGGAAGGAGACGTGGGCGGGGCGGACACGGCCTCTGTGCGAGTCCGTTTCGACGACGAGCAGAGGTAGGAGGCAGAGCTGACGAGTGGGCCCGGGCGGTCAACGAGATGGAGGGGAACGGCGCAGCGCGGCGTGGACCGAGTGCTGCGCCACGGACGTTGGCCCAAGAGGAAACGGCGCGCGGGGAGCAGAGCTGGGCCTGCGACTGCTTCAGCCAGAGCTGGGTTCAGCTGCGAAGTTGAGAACAAAGCCGGGCCACTTGACCATGGGCTCACGGAAGCGGAGGAGGGAGCGGGCTACGGCCAAAGGCGAGGTGGGCTGCTGCTCGACACTGGGCCGCGCAAGAGAAAAGAAAACAGGCGGCCCACGCAGGATAGAGAGTGAGAGGAGAGAGTTTTCTTTTTCCCTTTTCTATTTCTTTTCTTTTCTTATTTCAAATCCAATTCAAATCAAATTCAAGTATAGTTTTAAATATACTTCCCTATAGGCTTTCCAAGATAAACTTTACAACTTTAAAAAAATACTTTTATTTTCAAATCTTCTTTTCTTTCTTTTCAAAACCATTTTTAATTTCTTTTGCAAAAGCAATTTAAACCATTTTGAATTTTCAATCAAAACCACTCGATCAAATACATCAAATGCAAGGGCATGTATGCACAAACATATTGCTAAACCTTATGATGAATTTTAATTTAATGAAAATTTTAATTTTCCTATATTTTATGAGCACAAAATTCAGAAATAAATCATTTTATACCTATTTTCAAAAGAGGCAAATTTTAGGGTGTTACAATTCTACCCCCTTAAAATGAATCTGGTCCTCGAGATTCGGACGACGTCGACTAGGAGATAGGGATACTCTGTCTTTGAATTCTTCTCTACTTCCTCGTGTAGTTCCATCTTCTTGATAAGGATTCCACTTTACCTTGCATACCGGTTATCCTTACTCCAAGTAACTTATCAAACTGATTCTAAGATTTTGACAGGTACCTTGAACAATTCTTAGGTAACTCCAATCACTAGCCCACCTTTCCTTTTTAGTCCATAATATCAATTCTCATTCTTAAAATATTCACCTTCCAACGAAGCCTTACGATTCTCTTGGTCAGAAGAAGAATTTACCACCATTCTTCACAATATTAATGATTCTGATCAAGTTGCTCAAACTTGGAATACAATTCTTAATCCTTGGTGTCACCCGAACCTTCTTAGCACAACTCTCCATTGCTAAGGGCATCGGTCATGACTTTGCTCCTTGAAGTAATAGCACTTCTCCAAGTCATAACCAATTTCATTCCAACGAGGATAACACAAGCTCAAGACCAACTTAGTGAAGATGTCCTGTAGATTCTTGTGACCCTCCTATATGTCACTTTTACTTCCAAGAAGATATTACTTCCATGCTCCATAATGGATAACTCCAGGTGCATGTTAGGTAGTTCAACTCATGCTTCCTTAGTTGACTTAATGAACAAGGTACTACTTTTCTTCATGCATAAGGACACATTCCACACCTAGATAAAGTCATCCTAGTGGACATAAAGCTCTTGTCCTGATTTGGCAAAGCTAATACATAGGTTTTACTCCAACCTCTTCTTGGATTCCTTCAGTACTTAGCTAAGGTCTCTTGATCTAAACGAACTTAAAAGCTTCTCTAGTAGCTATACCAAAATCTTGATGATCTTGGATAAACTTCCCTTGAACCTTTAATCAAACCTCATTAAGACTCTAAACTTCTTTCACATCTTTGGGTACCACCATACTTTCGTTGCGCAAACTAGAACGTAGGATACTTTACCTTGCAAATTCTTCAACTTGGCTACCCCCTTAAAAAAAGATAAACTAGGGGACACCAAGCATAGCTTGCATATTCTTTTAGATGAGCTATCTAGTATGAAGTTATTCTGACATCCCGATGGTACTCTTGTTTATGGGCAAGGACAAGAAATCTAAAATTTCTCACGAGCAAAAAAATAGCAGTGTAGTAAAACAGTTGTAACTCCCATTCTGTTAATCCAATGAAGTTGTAGCTTATACCGTTGGAAAGCTTATAAAATTCTTCATAATTTCTTTATAGAACACTTTTCCAAATTATGCAGTTAACTTGGTCTAAAATAGTGCACAAGAGAAACTGCTCTAGATTTCAGACAGCACAGTTGTATCGTCTTGTGATTTTCGTATCTCCATAACCAAAATAGCTATCAAGCTGATTCTTGTGCTCAGAGAAAGATATTGAAGTCTACTATTGTTCAGAATTTTGTCATGATTTTTAATTGTTCGAAATCCGAGATATAAGTTGAAGAGTGTAGACTGCTCTGAAAAGACAGGATAGAGAAAACAGAAGAAAACCATAACCCAACTATTTATTGTATTGATCCTTACACCTTAGGCCTATAATCTAAATGAAATTATGGGAACACCCAACAAGATCATTGCATTCATTACAAAGATTCAAAACAATTATAAGCATAATGACAATTCAACAAGCAATAAAGATGCACAACTCAATCATTGACTCGACTTGCGATAATATCATCTTCATTGTACTAGGGATAACAATCCTAAGACTCATCTTCAGATTACGCAAGAAGGTGATGAGGAATAGTTCTAAAAGCATATCAAATCAAAGAGTGAAGATGAGAGAAAAGACGTTAAAATAAGCACCAAGGTAGAGATAAATGGCAAGGGTAGTGACATAGTAGAGAAGAAAATATCAAGGTTCATAGAGCAAGGGTCGTTGTAGCAACTTCTAAACCTTAAAATGACCAGTTTCTCCTAGGCTTGCATCCTATAGTCAGCATTGCTCTGATACCACTTTGTAGCACCCGGTTTTAAGAATAAAACCAGAAACACACCATATGTGAGCCAGGAAGTCAAATATCACATATAGCTATAAATAAGGGTAATATTATAAGACAATGCTTAATATATAACGTATTTAGTATAAAGGATATAACCTTAGATAGCAAACAAAGAAAAAAAACTACGATCTTCGGATGAAGACTCCACTTCCACAGGGACAACTGACCGGTTGATCACAAGCCTAATTCCTCCAAAATCTAGTATCTGGTACCCATCCGGGATTTTTCAAAAGTTTAAAAAGTAAAGCAAGCGTAAGTACATGTCGTACTCAATAAATATAACATAGTGTTCATGAGTCTCAAAAGGCTGACACTGGTTTAACTGCGATTAGCTTTTAATGAGTCATCTTTTAGCAATTGGGTGGCAACAAGTTTATTCATAAGCCCATATAAACACATGATCAGGTAAACATGAATAATGAATAGCATAAATAGTAATCATTAGTGAGCATCTTTATCATCAATATCATCAGTGTTCATCATCTATTCTGTAAGGGTTTCAAGGCCGCTCGTGACTGTGAGCACGGCTGATATACCAATTTTACACTGCAGAGGTTGTACACTTTCACTGTGAGTCGTGATTTATCCTTTCGTCCGAGGTAGCTAATCTCTTGACCCACATCCAAGGAAGGTCGACAAGGTACACTATGAAGCCTTTCAAAGGTTTGTCTAACAAGTTAGGGCCATTAGATTCACTCGGCAAACAGATATAGGAACCCCCATGTCGAATGGCACAATTCCATCACGGCTATACACATAAGAGTAGAGGCTGTCCTATACCCGATTCGTCAAGTCATTCTTACGCCAATAAAGGTAACCACTAACAAGCTATAAAAGGTCCTCATACTGAGCTAAAGCCAGAGCCATGTAGCCCTCACAGTTGTATTGTAAGTCCCGGATGATCACTTACAGATAAGTCCTTAGGGAGAGGAATCTAGAGCACATGAAAACAACCCAATGCTCTAGCCCCCTTGTTCCATGTTGCTAAAAAAGCATCTTTTAATGTTTATTGCATATACCATTAGTCAAGTTACAAGATCATGACTTTAGTTGAGCACTAGCATCATACTACCCAATGCAATAACCCAAAGGTATCAAGGTACAGGGTAACAAAGTACTAGAAAATCCTTAATGGCAGTCAAAGTAGACACATGCAGCATGAATTAAATGATTAATAGTGAATAGGCAACAAGGATGGTCCCATGCTATACTTGCCTTAAACACCGATCCTTCGGTAAGCTTTAATCTTCAATGTTCTTCTTCTTCTTGATCACCACATATATCTCACCGACTAGACATAATCATAAAGCATCACACAAGCATCCATACAATCATACACGAAGCAAACAATAGATCTAAATTAGAACAGTACACCAAACATAAAATCAAGATAAAAAGTTTGTAAAACGAATCTATGTCCCGCTACGAACGAAAAGCACATTAATCGGAGCTACGGTTAAAAAGATACAACTACCAAGAGATCTACTCATAAAACTATTAACTTCATATATTTTAATTATATAAAAACATATATAAGATATTTTATAGATAATATAAATTAAGTCAAGTTTAAGTTTGAATTATAATACTAAAGTAAAACAAATTATATTTTATTTATAAAATCCAATTGTATAATTATTATTCAAATTAGAGTTTAGACCATGAAATTCTAGAAATAGTGACATGGTAACCACTGTTACTAACACGTAGATCTCGTCGCTATGAATATAACGCAACTTGAATGAGCTAAAACGGAGTTAAAACGTAGAAGGTATGATTTAAACAATATTTCCTTTAATAAAATAATAGATTAAATCTAACCTTGAATTTTAAAAGTTCAAAACATACTCAACAGGAGTATGAACATATAGATTATGAAATTATGAACCTAACGCAATTTGAAGCATCAAATCGAGGGGACTAAAGAAAATAGTGGCAAAACCAGAAATAACTCGAAAACGTATTTTTGAAGTCACCCGATTAAAATACTTTCTATGCAATACGTAATGGACCGCTGACTTTGAAAATAGAAAACGGAGGGGCTCTTTTGCAATGTTGACCGGCGGGGGTATTAGTTGATGGAGGCGTGGTCCTTGGCCTCGCTAAGATTAGAATAGAGAGGGATTGGGGAAAAACGCGGAGAGGCTCTCTATTTAAGGGTTGATCGATTGCTCACCGCTTTAGACAAAGCGCTTAGGGCTCTAATTCAATGGATTTGGCAGAGGGAGATGGATAGGAACATGGCGAACTCAATTATGTGACTTGCAAATGGGCTATTGCGAGAGGAGAAAGCGCGGCGACGGCTATGGCGGCGAGTCCGCTTTGGTGCGAGGTAGCACAGAGGGAAAAATAAGAAGAAAAGGGGTTCTACGGGTTAGAGAGCTTGGCTAGAAGCTCTAGGACGTGCTTACCGCGATGGAGGGACGGCGGGATGACCCGACGGTGATGGCTTCTTCTCGGCGGAACCTGGACGGTGGCGCTAGGATTCCCGGTGGCCAAGTCCTGGGCCTCGGTGGGTGGCCGTAGAGGCTCTATTTAAGGGTCGCCCAGAGGAAAGGCATGGCAATGGAAGGAGACGTGGGCGGGGCGGACACGACCTCTGTGCGAGTCCGTTTGGACGACGAGCGAGGTGGGCGAGGCGGCCAGGTCGATGAGCGGGCTCAAGCGGTTAGTGAGATGGAGGGGAACAATGCAAAGTTGAGAAAGTGGACAAGCCGGGCCAAACAGAAGCCATGGGCTTACTGTGGAGCTGGGTTGGGCTACAAAGTTGAGAACGAAGTCGGGCCACTTGGCCATGGGCTCGTGGAAGCGGAGGAGGGAGCGGGCTGCGGCCAAAGGCGAGGTGGCCTGCTGCTCGACACTAGGCCGTGCAAGAGAAAAGAAAACAGGCGGCCCATGCGGGATAGAGAGGGAGAGGAGAGAGTTTTCTTTTTCCCTTTTCTATTTCTTTTCTTTTCTTATTTCAAATCCAATTCAAATCAAATTCAAGTATAGTTTCAAATATACTTCCCTATAGGCTTTCCAAGATAAACTTTACAACTTTAAAAAATATTTTTATTTTCAAATCTTCTTTTCTTTCTTTTCAAAACCATTTTTAATTTCTTTTGCAAAAGCAATTTAAACCATTTTGAATTTTCAATCAAAACCACTCGATCAAATACATCAAATGCAAGGGCATGTATGCACAAACATGTTGCTAAACCTTATGATGAATTTTAATTTAATGAAAATTTTAATTTTCCTATATTTTATGAGCACAAAATTCAGAAATAAATCATTTTATACCTATTTTCAAAAGAGGCAAATTTTAGGGTGTTACACCGGCCATACCGGACACGTTCGATAGTAATACCGGACACGTCCGATAGGTGCAGGACAGAAACAAATAACCCACTGCTTGAAATTCTTTGTTTTAGCTATAGTATTTATTTTATGCCCTGCATCTCAACAAATAAATTGCTCTACTAGAGAGCCATTAAAAGCATCATATGGCAAAATAAAATACTTTTCAATTGAATCTAATTATCCACTTTCAATATTTCACAAATATGTCTATTTGTGAGTCATTGAGCACAAAACAAATAAAGTGACTATCCTATAAGGTTTAGGTACTTGTTACCAATGGTGAGGATGAAATAGATGATATATTTATTGAATTATCTTCGGGTCAACCATATAAGAGATTATGATAAGAATTAGTTGATAGATTGAGTGAATATTTTCAATTTACTTGCTCAACCACCCTGAAGCCTTCATCTCATCACCAAGTACCTACATCATTAATCTAAGCACACTTTGGTACACAACTCTTGTTGGGTCCTTTCGGGTTAGTCAATAAGTGTTTAGGTACCCAAATGGCTTTAATACTAGTTTGTGGTGAACATATCACTTTGCTAGTGCTAACTCCATTTGTGGTCTTCCTAAGCATATCATTATAAACAAATGTGTTTGGTTTAAGAGTGTTACCATTTGGGCATTCATAGCTTAGATGCCCCTTTCTTCTACAAGCATAGCATATGCGGCCTTTGTTTGCTCTATGTTTGCTTTGATTGTATGGACATCTATCAACCTTGTGGCCCATCTCATTGCATCCATAGAATCTTCTTGTTGCAACTTGGGCTTCCTTTCTTGCCTCTTTGTACATTGGGCATTTCTTGGTATGATGCCCCAATTTCTTGCTCATGAGACAAGCGCTTTGTCCATCACTTTTCTTTTGGTTGGCCAACTTATTTGAGGCCTTTTGTTTGGCCACTTCACACTTGTCGGCCCAACTCTTATGTGGATACATTGACCACTCATGTCCATATAACCCACAACCATAACATAACCTTTTTCTATCTTTCTTGCTCTTGGTTGTGTTGGCCTTGCTTGAAATATGATTCTTTTGTTGGGTTTTAGAGGAAGCAAGGTTTGAACCCTTCTCAAGCTTCTTCACCATGTTATCACGGTTATCATGAGAAGGTTATGCTTTCTCCTTACCCTTCAACCGAATCACATCTTTCTTTAATCTTTCCACCTCTTCTTTGAGCTCTATGTTTTCTATGAGATTTAGCTCAATCGAAGATTGGCTTGCTTGAGGAGCACTCATTAGTATAAGAAATATTTAATTGAGATGGTGTACTAGTGAGTGAATGTGTAAGAGGTTGAGAAAATTTTACCGATGTGATCACAACCTCATGAGCTACCTCAAGCATGATGCTTGATTCTACTACTTCCTCATGAGATCACTTTAGATGAACATAGTTTGCTTGTAGCATATTATACTTGCTTGATAGTTCATCTAGCCTTGCCTTGAGCTCAAAGTTTTCCTTTTCTAGTTGTGAAACACTAGAAGAGGAGTTAGTAACTAAAGCATGATCAATTGACAATCTTTCATACTTTTCACTTAGAGCCTTTAGTTCTTCCATCTTGGAGATAAGAAATAATTCTTGCTTTTGAAGTGATTGCTCTTGCTTCTCAATCTCTTCTTCAAGCTCATCATTCTTTTCAACTATCTTCATAATGATGAACTTGTCCTTGTGATTGAGATGATCAAGGTTGTAGTTGTCTTCAACTTCAACATCACTCTTATCTTGATCATCCACTTGTGTTTTCTTCTTTTCTTGATCTTTCTTGTTACTTTTCTTCTTACTTTTCTTGGCCATGAGACACAAGTGATGAGTGTCATGAGATACTGAGGTTGACTCATCACTTGGTCGCCACCGGGCTTGAGCCTCATCATCACAGACTACCTGTTGTCCTGCTGCCATGGCCATACCGGACACGTTCGGTAGGCATACCGGACACGTTTGGTATGTGCAGGCAGACTAGCATGTCATGCGTTGCTTACACTTCTTGCTCTAGCTCGGCACTCTTGAGGTCTTGTGAGGCTTCTTCGCTGCATGAAGACACAATGGACATACTTTCCATTGACTCGATCTCAAGTGCATCATCACATTTGAATTTTCCATATAAATCAAAAAGTCTAGTCCAAATGTGATGAGCACTCTCCGAGGTGGTTGTCCATTGAAGATTGCCTCATCTTGAACCTCTGCACTCAATGTACTCAACATGACATTAATAGCTTGGGCATTAAGTTGCATGCATATCTCTTCCTCTTTTGACAAATTTTTGTAGTTGCTCCAATCAACTATAGGAAGAGGTATGGTTGCATCCACAATATGCTCAACAAGAGGACTAATATCCCTAAAAACATTGAGTACATGAATTGACCAAGGTAGAAAGTTTGAACCATCATTTTGGAGAAGCACCGGCTCCAACTCGATAGGCGTCGACATCCTTTTCTCATGGCGGTGAAGCTTTAGGTGAGAACCTTGCTCTGATACCAATTGAAAGGACCTAGGATGCCGCCTAGAGGGGGGTGAATAGGTGTTTCTGAAAATTAACACCTTTAAATGTAGAAACGATTAGTAAAGGGAGTTTTCAAAATGGAAAATCCAAATAAGAGTAATACCACCCCTCACAAGTTAGCCACAGAGTATATAAAAGATACTAAATAAATGTAGGAGCCACAATCCTGCAACACAACGATTAGTGCATGGATCAAATAAATTTAGCACTGGGCTATAATACCGGACGTGTCCGGTATACACGTGTTCTACAGAATAGCCTGGCACAGTGATCAATACCGGACGTGTCCGGTATACACGGTTGTAGTGGAACAACCCTAAACTTGTTCCTTTCGATTTCTAACTTCAAACCAAATTGCAGGTACCTACTAGAGATGACAAGATTTATAGATAACATGCACAAGAGCTAGAGCAACACAAATATCAAATGAAATGCGAATTGAGACACGATATTTGTTTTACCGAAGTTCGAACTCGTTTGAGTCCTACTCTCCGTTGAGGGGGCTGCGGGCAACCCAGCAAAGATCAACCCTAGAGGGTACCACGAAGGTCACTCTAGCCGGAGTCTTTTCCAACTTCTTTTCCTCCTTCCACTAGTTGATTCCGAGGCGGCGGAATCGACCGTTATAAACTTTTCGAGGCACACCACAATCTCTCGGGTGCTCTCCGGCGATGCCTAGCTATCTAGGACCGAAGAGTCCAAGAGTAACAAATGTGAATCACGAGATTGACAATATGCACAAGTGCTCAAGTGGTTGGATTGCTTTCCTTTTGAATTTCTCTTAATCCACTAATTGATTTGGCAATTTGGATCACACACTCACTAAGATAAGGTTTGGGAGAGTCGGCAAGGCTCAAAAATGTGTATTGCAACCAGCAGAAAATCAGCAGTCTCCAAAGGTGGAGGCTTGGGGTATTTATAGCCCCCTTGGAAAAACTAGTCATTTTATAGTCGTTGCCATACCGGACATGTCCGGTATGACTTACATTGCGCCAACGGTAACTGAGTTATAGTAACGTGTGAGATGTCGAAACTCCCGATGAATGCTGGAACTTCCGACCGTCGGAACTCCCGACCCTCAGCACATTTGAAAACTATGGTAACTGAGTTAAAGTGTGTGAGGTGTCGGAACTCCCGACGCATGCCGAAACTCCCAACTCACATCGAAACTCCTGACCCTCAAGGCATTTGAAAACTAGCCGTTGGTCTCTGGCCGTCCATACCAGACACGTCCGGTATGACCAGGACAGCGAACTCTCCAAGTCAGTTAAAGCGTGAGACGTCCGAACTTCCGACCATTTCTGGAACTCCCGACTAACCAACCCGAGAACAACAACTTTACCATTGCTGGGCAAATATCGGACATGTTCGGTATCCATACCGGACATGTCCGTTATTGCCAGACCAGCAAAAAAACAGGTTAGCTCTTTTGTCTCTCAAACACTCAAAACTCACATGGGTTGGCATGAGCACTTATGAATAATTATCTATCAACATGATGCATCCCTCTTAATAGTATGACATACCTATCAAACTCAAGATCAAATGAAAAACGAATTTATACCGCTTGAGTTTTTCTCTTTTGAATTGATGACGTCTCTTTCAATCTTCATCATGTAAGGTTGCCAACATGTTGATATTGATCTTTACACTTGAGCATAGCCATCTTGAGCACGTGACTTGATTCCATTCATCAAATATGAATAACTCCAAATGCATCAAGTCACTTCCAACACTTTGTCCAATATAGATTTGATCCTCCACATCAATATGACCATCATAGCTTGATTAGTACCTCAACTAAATGCAAGTACTTTCTTCTTCACCCTAGCTAGGTTCTTCAGCCGCCAAGCCATCGCTTGCCCTTCACCCTTGCTTAGTACCTCGAAGCCTTTCCTTGCTATCTTCACCATCTTAAGACATCAAGTCACATCTTGTGTTGAATCATCCATTCATTTGTATTGTTATCTTTTTCATTTTGATTTAGCAAGCTTCAAATATGAGACAATTCCATATGCAATCCCTTATGTCTCATCAACTAATTTTTACCGGACTTGCTTTCACATAGTACATGGAAATCCCACAATAATTAAGCCTTTGCATGAATTCCATTTGCATTGTTGTCTTGTGCTTGAACTAGATTGTTTAAACAACAACACATCATTTTGGCTTTCATTAAGTACCTATGAGATAACCTATTACCTGTTCACACTTAGCAAACGGGTTAGACCTTTAATCACGTTGTCATTCAATCATCCAAAATCCACTAAAGGGCTAGATGCACTTTCAAAACCCATTTGGACTAACCCTATGCTCTAAGTATGAAATTGAGATAGGTTGGTTCAAGCCAAGTGGTGGAGCAAAGATGAAGTCCAAGGTGATGGTGTTGGACATGTGATAATGATCAAGCTCCGGACTTGGAAAAGAAGAAAGAGAAAAACAAAA
Source organism: Miscanthus lutarioriparius (assembly GCA_904845875.1). Lineage (NCBI taxonomy): Eukaryota > Viridiplantae > Streptophyta > Magnoliopsida > Poales > Poaceae > Miscanthus > Miscanthus lutarioriparius. The sequence continues at coordinate 37,158,933 of CAJGYO010000008.1, read as the reverse complement.
AGGCTCAAGGCAAAGGTACACTTGATAGGGCCATTTTGTTTTGGTGATCAAGACACTTAGTGAGTGTGATCACGTTTAGGATAGATAGCCGTACTATTAAGAGGGGTGAAACTCGTCGTGAAATACGGTTATCAAACTGCCACTAGATGTTCTAACTCTTTGCATATGCATTTAGATTCTAGTGAGTGCTAACACCCTTGAAAATGCTTGTGAAAAATGCTAACACACGTGCACATTGGTGATACACTTGGTGGTTAGCACATTTGAGCAAGGGTGGCGAAGTTTGAGAAGTGAAGGGGGTGTCTCGAGATGACCGGACCCTGCACGGGAGCGTCCGGTCATCATGGTGAAGAAGGGTGCGCTCTCAGTCAGTGACCAGATGCTCATGGCTGGAGAGGACCGGATGCGAGCGGGACACTGTTCCTGTGTCCAGTCATGGCTGACGTGGCGCGCAGGAGTGGGCAAAGTGGATCGGACTCGGTGGCGTGTCTGGTCATGTGTGACCTAACGCATCCGGTCACGATTTTGCCTCTCTGGACCCTCTTTGGAGGTGACCGAACGCTACGTGGGGCACGGGTCCGATTGTCTAACAGTGAGTCAGGTCGTTGACCCTTGTCACGCGGGCGCGCGAAGACCTGATGTGGGCGCGGCGCGTCCAATCATCCTTCGTTGTGTCCGATCACCACTTAATCGTTGGCGCGACAGTTCCTGACCGTTGGGATCGAGCAGCAGCCCTTGAACACAGGGGCCATGTGGCGGCAGATGCGTGACCAGACGCTAGCTCGGGCACGTCCAGTCAGCACGTAGTGAGCCCCCTCTTGACCCTAACGGCTCTATTTCGTTGGGGGCTCTATAGAAGGTGGTTGGCTGGCTTGGGCTCACATTCTTAGCCATTTCTATTGAGAATGCATCCTAGTGATCCTAGCCATTCCTCTCTAACTCACCTTGCTTGATTGATTCATGATTTGGTGAGATTTGAGAGCATCCAAGTGCATTGCTTTGAGTGATTGCATCTAGAGGCACTTGGTGATTGTGTTTCGCTGTGGGATTCGCTTATTACTCTTCGTGGTTGCCGCCACCTAGACGGCTTGGTGCAGAGAGGATCGTCAAGCGGAGGAAGGTACTTGTCTCCGGCTCCGATCATGGTGATTGTGAGGGTTTTTGACCTTTCCCCGGTAGAGAGCCAAAAGGTACTCTAGTGGATTGCTTGTAGCTTGTGGATCCCCATCTTATATTGGTTGTACGGCACCCGATGGGTTAGGCGTGTGATGCCTATTAGCGCGTGAACCTCTAAGTGGGTGAATCGCTACAACGGGGACGTAGCTTGCCGGCAAGCAAGTGAACCTCGATGAAAAATCATTGTGTCAATTGGTATTCATTGTGATTGATTTTTTGCTTGCCCGGCTCAGTATTGATCCCTCTACCTCTCTTGTATTTACATTTATAGAAATATCTTGTGTAGAGGTAGCTTAGCCAAGTAGAGTAGTTCTCTAAGTGTAGCATAGAAGTAATTAGTTGAATTACTTGTTTAGGTTACTCACTAGTGATAGCTTTAGTGACCTAGCCATTGTGTGATATACTAGATATCATAGAAATTAGAATTGGGTAGGTGGCTTGCAACACAAGTGTAGTGCTAGCGCAAAATTCGCTTCGCCATCTTATTTACTAATCACTTGTCTTAGTGTTATTGTAGAATTTTACTAGGCTATTCACCCCCTTTAGCCATTATGACCTTTCACTCTCCTCCTTCCCTTACTTTCTTTCCTCTTTCCCTTTTATGTTTCTTTGCTAGAGATAAGAGCGGTGTGGAGAATGGCAATAGAAAGGGACAGTGGCGGAGCTAGGAATTATGCATAGAGGGGGCCGATCAAAGAGTTTCGACATATGAGAATTGAGTGTAGCTTAATTGTTTAGATTTGTGCTCCAGGTTAAGCCCTATTTTCCTATATTTATTTCAGTATTTGATGATTTAACATGCTCACAATTTTCCCGTGGTAGACGACCGTGTCTGTTGACACTGGGGCGTATACGATGACTCATGAATATTAATATCTACCGGCTTAATATTTCAAAATTGCTCATACCCGTGGTAAGTGACTGTTCTGTTGACAACGTGGTGCATGTGATGACTCATAAATCTTAAAATCTACCATCCTAGTATTTTGAAAGTGCTCATAGTGGAGTAGGAGATGTGTGTTTGTTCGTAGAAGTGAGTGTACGTGCATGTATGTGAGCGTCTACATCTATAATACGATTCACAATAAAAAAGAGATGATATGTATGTGAGCGTCTACATCTATAATACGATTCACAATAAAAAAGAGATGATCACCGAATTGTTATTGCTAGTCAAGTATGCATTCAGTAAAATATAAAATATAATGAAACATTAGTATTATAGTAGAGCCAAAAATTTCAATAGATATATGTCCTAATATGAAAGACAAACATATTTTTATAAATCAAAATATCTTATTGTAATTGTATTCTATTCAATTTTGTTGTTTAGAGGATATTAGTAGACATATATAACAAGATTTTATTTATTATACTCTCTTAATATAAAGGGATTTTATTATCATCGTACCAATTTAGATTATAAATTTCTGTTTCAAGAACAAATCAATCAAATGTAGCTTAATTCTGATGTATTGCGTCTCCAAAGTTATAAAACCCAATCATTTGTAGTGCCTTCTTTTTAACCAAACTGTCTATGGTTGCAGGTTATTGTAATAGTAGTATCCAACGTCATTTAACTAAGATTATGACTACTACAATATCTTGTTTTTTTAATCAAACTATGGTCGCAGGTTGTAGTAATAGTAGTATCCAAAGTCATTTAACTAAGACTGCCTACTGCAGTATCTTGTTTTTAATCAAACTATGGTTTGCTGGTTGCAGGTCCAGGCGACCACACCAGCATCACCATGCTTCGAGATCAGGGTGATTTGACAACGCCACAATGGATCTACTGCACTCTGTCCTGGCTTAATTTGTTTGGGATCTGCAAATGTTTTTTTTTTTGGATGATTCTGTGGATAGATTTGATGCTACTCTCATCCTGTCATTTTGATCGCTGCCAAGAGCAAGTGATTTTGTAATATGATTGTGTGCAGAAGTGATAATTTTGTAATTTACTACTAAAGTTATGTGATCTGGTTTGTGTATTTGCAACGACAATATAGCTTGATCTGTGAAAACTGCTATGATTACACTAAATCAGAGTGCACCAAATCAGAGTAAAAAAGAATCTTGATTTGCGGAAATTGCTTGATTATTACTACTCGATAACGAATCTTAAATGGTGATCTACTTTCCCGAATTTTTGGGAATAAGCAATAGCTTCGTTGATTATAGGCATTTACGTCAAATACTACTTTTTCAACAGAAGACTTCCGAATTTTGTGCCGACCAAGCATTAACTGCTTCCATCTCCTTCCATCTTTTACGGTTGATCTGGTTTCCTGAATTTTAGAGAATAAATAATCTTTAATTTGATTATTTACTTTTATGGTTAATTATAGGTGAATTACGGTTAGAATTCACGATCGGCAAGGATCACAGGCTGCTCCCTTCCTTTTGCGGTTGCACGATCTTTCTTCTTTGCTGGAATTACGGTCACAGGCAAGGATGTCAGGCTGCTCCCTTTCTTTTACGGTCAAAAAAAAGCTGTTCCTGAATCCTGATCCCTTTCCTTTACGTTTGCGGGGCATTATTTTTTACGGTAGTAGACATGCATGCAGCCATGCAGGGAGCCCCGAATAAACACGGCTGCCCTCCCATAGCATTAACTGCCCCGTAAAATTGCCAATAATAGCATTAACTGCCCCGGGCGACAGGAGATCGGTTTTTTGTTGCTGATCCGAAACTACCGTAACAGTTACGGTTGCGGAGGGATGCGTCGTAGCACCGCCGGCGCGCCGAATATTGTTTAGAGCGTAGCGCTCCAAATAGCGCTGTCCTACTATGTTTATAATGTCATTCGTAGAACAAAGCAGTGGTGCATACAGACAATTACAAAACCATACATAACCGTAACACTTGTGGCTAATCAATATGGATCTGCTGCTCGTAAACAAATCGTATAAATCTATTACTACCAAATTTTTACAGTTATCTTTCTGTATATAATCTATGAGGCAATTGCATGCACATTTACGGATACTACTCCTATTCATACCTTGTGATTGGTGTTCTGCATTTTGGGCAATAGCAATTTGTGCTTGCGAATGCTGCATGAGGGGCTGATGTGTACTATATCTTCAGATTCCATTATGCCGTGCCCTGCATCGTGGAACAGGGAACAGAGTTTAAACTAAAAAGGACTCAATATGATACAATGCATCATCATAATAACACACTAAAATCTCAGTCGAAAATGCAGTATCAGCAGCCATACTACTAATACTACTATAATATAATACAAAGTGAAGAGACCGAATGGCATGTGTCGTAATGGTAAGGCAAATCCATCAATATTACTAATGCCATGTCTGAATACTACTAATATTACTAATGCCATGTTTTCCTATGAAGTATTTGGTTACTACTAAAACTACTAATACAAAGTAGTACTGGTAAGACAAATCCATCAATACTACTAATGCCAGGTCTAAATACTACTAACAGTCTAACACTAATAATGCCATGTTTTCCTATGAAGTATTTGGAAACTACTAAAACTACTAATACGAAGTAGTAGGAGTATTCATTATGCGAGAATGGTAGTAATAATTTCTTGTTGATACAAACAAAATCCATCCAATCGACTGCTCCGCTCTGCTCTCCAATGCGAGAACCTTTATGGTTTTTTTTTATACTTAAAGAACCTTTATGGTTGTGAGAAGCAGAAAGTAATTGATTTATATGAACATATGAGATCAGATTTGTTAAAATGCGACATTCTGGTTACTCTGTCCACACTAAGTCCTCACAGACTGTAGGTGCATCAACATGGCTCCATAATCTGGAAAAACAAAAGATAAAGATCAATTTTGATGTTTACCAACTTGTTAATAAAAATTGATAATAATCATTACTGCTAAGAGAAGAGTGTCCAATTCTGGGCACTGGTAGCTCTCATCTATATCACTAGTCATATAAAAAACAGAGGAAAGCTATCAAAATGCAAATACACTAGATGAATTGATCTAATTTACCTTGCATATTCAAACAGGACTAACCTGACAATTCAGACCATGGTTAATTACAAATTGCTTTTGTGGTTTTACTTCAAACTTTTGGTTGCCAAAGTCAAATATTAACCACTTGAGTGTGACCAGGAGTAATCTTTCTCATTCTGTCCAAAAAAAGATATCTAATTTAAAGGGCGTACCCAGTGCAGAGAGCTCCCGCTCCGTGCGGGTCTGGAGAAGGGTGTTAGTGGCAAGCCTTATCCTCGCCTGTGCAATGCAAGAAGACCGCGACTCGAACCCGGGACCTTCCGGTCACAGGCGGTAAGACTCTACCAGCGATTTTATTATGGCAGACAGCCAGACACCTCCAGTATAGTAGTACATATTACTACTAGGATACAAAAATATTACTACATAATCTTACTACCTGAGTAAACAGGAGAATCTAGCTGGCAGTTATAGATTACCATGAGGCATCTAGGAATAAAATATGATGGTTTTATGGTTGCGCAATGGGTTATTACTCTCAAGGGGTTTGCTCCACACTAGAACTGAGCATAAATAATGTATGAATTACATGTATATTTGGAACACTAAATCAGACGAAATTAGAGTTGAGCGAGATTGTTTTTTTGTTATATGTCTCTTGTTCTAATCTTATAAACAAATCAACAAACATATAGTGGGCACTGAGACATATCTACACACACAAGTAGGGTCACAGAAAAACAACGATCCCAACAAGAGGTGATTTTGAGAAGCATAAGAAGATGCTACCTTCCAGCCTGCTTCTTCTACTTTCCAGCGCTACATATGTCTCTTGTTCTAGTCTGCTTGTAGGGATTGCGTGCCTCACATGATCATGGTAGTAGTGGTAGTAGTCATACAACCTGTTCGCTTGTTGGTTTCAGCCAAAATCAAACCAGCTAGCCAACAGTGTTTTCCTCTCACAAAAAACCAGCACCAGCCAGCCCAAACCAACACCAGCACCAACCAGCGAACAAGGCTAGTTAAATGATGCTAGATACTACTACTCTAACCTGCAATCATCTTGTCCAGAAGAAAAACAAATACCTGCAACCATAGACAGTTTGGTGAGATAAGATAATACATGGTGGTGGTAGCCGTAGTACAGTAGTAGTCACAGTCATATTTTAAATTGCTAATCTAAATGTGTACAATCCCACAGACATGGTTTAATTTGTACAATCAAAGAAATTAGCAGTTGTAGTAGTAAATGGTTATAGTCAGAAGAAAATATTGAGAATTGCCACTAAGAAACGATAAATATTACTGCTACTAGATGTCTCTGACCATGCTATTAATTTAATCTAGAATGGTCGGATGCCTCTGATTTGTGCTCAGGAACCTGGACTAAATGTCGCTCACTGCAGTTTCTGTATGCAAGGCAGGTGAGAGGGAGGATGACCAACTAGATGTGGATGCATCCAGCGATGTAGTAGACTATCGATCTGCTGTGCATCAAAACGGATTGGATTAGAATAAATTCTACTCACAACACTCCATCTGCTACCATCGGTGAGGGGAGGGGCGATGCGGTCAGATCCGCTTTGGAGGGGCTCGCCGGCGCCGCCACCAGTGGGGGAGAGGACGGCGTCACCGCTGCTCGGAGGGAGAAGGGCTCGCCGCTGTCGCCGGGGCAAAAGCCGCCGAGCGCGCGGGCCTGGCCACGCCGTCGCCAGGGCCGCCGAGGGCGCTGGCCTGGCCGCCTGGATCCGCTTCCTCAGGATGTCACCGGCGGGTATGGTCACGGGGAGGCCGCTGCCGCCGCCGCCACCATGGGAGGAACGCCACCAGCCACCGCCGCCGTCGCCGAGCTAGTGGAAAGAGCGCCGCCGCCTCTGGAACCACCGCTGCCGACGGGATGGCCGTGCCGCCGCCGGATGCACGGGAGGGGTCGTGCTGCAGCCGCCGCCACCAGAGGGGGCAGTGGGAGGGCGAGCCACGGTCGATCCAGCGGGGGAGGGGGCTCGCCGCCGCCGCCACCACCACCGGAGGGGAAGGGGAGGGCGCGTCGTGGTCCGGGGGCGCGGTGCCTTCGTCAGTCGTCGTCGCCCAAGCGTGAGCTCAAAAACAGAGAGGACTAGAGGAGTGAAATCCGGATAGAGAGGCCCCGTTGAGATCAAAATTTTTTTGGATTTTGGCTCACTGTAGCATTTTATTTGTATTTGGTAATTAGTGTTTAATTATGGATTAATTAGGTTTAAAAGTTTTGTCTCGTTATTTCTCACCTAACTGTGCAATTAGTTTTTTTTATCTATATTTAGTACTCCATGCATGTACCACAAGATTCAATGCGACGAATACTGCGCAAAATTTTTTAAATCTAAACCGGTCTAGAGTTGAGAGAAATAAGTGAGAGATTATGATTGGACAATCTTTTATACTACACCGATTGGTAGTAATCATTACTGTTACGTGTCGATAATTTAGAGGGTGGATGGTTCGGCACTGATCATGCCGGAGTCGGGCGACGCTCCGCCAGGGCTCTAAATATTTATTTAGAGCGCAAGGTCCTGAATAACATATATAGTCTAGTAATGAACTCTATATATATTATAAAAAAAAAGTTTGTATTGTCATGCCCTCCTGGCTCCGCCAGTGGAAAGAGAGGTGTTGTGTAGGTAAAACTTGTGCGGACATGTGGATCTAAGCAGGGATATGGGACGAACATCTCATAAACTACGTGCTCTAGGTGTCATCATGTTCTGCGTGGGATTGTCCATTCTCTTTGCTGGACTGTCTGCTAGTGTACTTATTTTCATTTTCGAAGTACATAACACTTAGGTTTGGAAATAAAGAGTTTAAGATGCTGGTGATCATGCTTAACAAGGTCGTGTCCTGCTGGGACATGACACATAAAGAACACTCTCGTTGATCTAGCCACCCCAAGTCCGTACCTGATCTTCTATCCATAGCAGAAAGCAAGTCAATTGAAGAATTTAGGGCGTGTTTAGTTTATGAAATGAAATGGTCCATCATCACCTCACTCTCTAGTTTTTTTTGTTTGTGGAATAGATAAGTTGATCCATCACAACCTTATTTTTCACAAACTAATAATTAGTACTGATATGAGCAATGAGGTTATTTCACTCAATTTTTAGAATAAACTTGTGATGCATTACCTCATCTAGAATGAGTTGATTTTCTCAAACCAAACACTCTATTACATATTGGATGAGTTCATGTTCATCAAATAAGACTGTCAAGGTCAGTGCTAGCCGAACCAATGTGAATTTATTAGAATAACAAATTAAGGCCTTGTTTAGTTATTTTAAAATAGATCTAGGAATCAAGCCTATATAAATTAAGTAACCATTCCAACCGAGAATCTTTTCAAGAAGATGGTTCTTGCATAACCGAACAAGGCCTAAGGGCTTCTCCAATGCATCAAGCTGGCGTGCTACCCCATCTTCCACATCCTCACCATGCTAACATATCACACTCAATAGTGGTCTCGCATATTATCATATACTCCTACAGAGAAAGAAATAGCTTGGTCTGACAAAAGAACAAGGCAGCGCTTGAGGAGCGCGATGGGGCAAGGAAGCCACTCGATCACCTTGCTTTCTTGGCTGACAAAAAGCTGCAGCCTGCTGGGTGATGGGATAGGAAGCAGATAGAAGACTGCTCGGAGACTCTACACATATTGTCCTCAACTCATGAATGTCTCTGTAGACTGCACTCTCTCTCAGAAGCTAATATTAGATACTGTCTCCGTTGGGCATGCCCTAAGAGGTTTGCTACTTTTTCTATAATATCAGTTTGCCTTTTTTTTTTGAAAATTTGTGGTGGAATGATATGTAAAATTTTCTTTTGTAAGTATAATCGTACTTTTTAAAACTAGGAGCTTTGGGTGTATCTTTCAAAACTCTATACATGTTCATTCAAGAACTTAGACTGAGTATTAAATATAGATAAAAAAATAATTAATTACACAGTTTGATTGTAAATTACGAGACAAATCTTTTGAGCCTAGTTAAGCCATAATTAGACAATAATTGTCAAATACAAACAAAAATACTACAATATCCGATACTAATTTCTAACCTCAATCTAAACCGGACCTTATTCGCGTCATCATCAAAATTCAAAAACTCAAGGCTTCTGCAGTTACGTAGGTGTGGGCCCTCGTCGACGTTTTTGGGTACAGGGGGCACCGATTCGAAAGTTCCAGACGCTCCAGTCGAGTCTCAGAAAGGAAGATGTGGGGGAAGGGAAAGAAGCGTTTCGGCGGCGGCGGCGGTGAGCCGGCGGCGCCCAGGCCGCCGGGGACGACGGCCCCTCCGAACCCGCCGAAGACGGTACGGTCGTAGCCGAGGTATGGACCGCGCCCAATACCTTGTTTCGAGACAGAACCCTAGGGGCTAGAACCCTAACTCATTGGATCAATCTGATGGCGCTCGTGCAGATATCGAAGAACAAGAAGGTGTCCGTTAGGAGCTGGAAAGGCAGGGTCTACGTCGACCTCCGCGAGTTTTATGTCAAGGACGGCAAGACTCTCCCCACCCGCAAAGGTACCACCAGCGATTTCTGCCCCTCTCATTTCTGTTCTACTATTCCTATGGGTGTTCTTTTTTCCCCCTGGCTGCGTCTGGAATCCGAGTAGAGCACTTCAGGTCAAGGTATCTTGCACCATTGTTAGCACAGATGGATTTAGTTTAGGGCTGGATTAAGGACGCACTTGGTTTTGTTCTACACTTGGTTTTGTTCTAGAAATACATGTGCGGCTTTGCGGCGAGAAAATTGGCTATTTGCCATTGCAAACAATGGGCTTCGCAAAATTGCCATTCAAAAAATTGTCTTCGCAAAATTGCCAGTCTAAACATGTACACTTTGTTTTTGTTGCCATAATCCCTATTTAGCTCCTTTGTTTCTGTTTTTTTGGGATTGTCCTCCACGTGAAAAGACATTTCTGCCCTTGCTGCTGGGAGACGTCGGGTGGATCACCGTTCGCACCTCGTCAGACGTCAGAAAGATCAGCGTCATGTTTCTGGAAGAGAACGAGAATACGGAGCAATATATTTTATAATGTGATTGTACTACAGGAACGCAAAATTTTCTCGAAACTGTTCTAGCTTATCTCTGCCAGTGTCACATGTACATTCCTGAAACTGTTCTAGCTTATCTCTGCCAGCGTCACATGTATCCACCGCGATGTGAAATGAGACGAGGGACCACGAGGAGGGGCGGCGAGGTCACTCCGAGTTCCACCGTGGTCATGCCGACGGCTGTCGAGGTCGCTGCGAGTTCCTCCATGGTCGTGCCGACGGCCATCGTGGTCGCTGCAAGCGCAGGTGACGACATGGCGGCGCTGAGCACGGGTGGTTGTGTGGCGGGGGCGAGCGCGTCCGCCGGCGGTGCCGCGTCACGGCCGCCCTGCATCGTGGACGTCTAGGGCACGCGAGCGTTCTTCGTTTGCGAGTGGATAGATTTGAGCTATCTTTTTGACGTCCGATGCAGGAGAAAATTGGCTATTTGCCATTGCAAGTGGATAGATTTGAGCTATCTTTCTGACGTCCGATGCAGGTTTGCGAGTGGATACGGATTTGAACTATCTTTCTGACGTCTGATTAAGCCAAGGTGCAAACGGACGTCTCCCAGCAGCCAAGGACAGCAATGTCTTTTCGCGTGGAGGACAATCCAAAAAACAGAAACAAAGGAGCTAAATAGGGATTATGGCAACAAAAACAAAGTATACATGTTTAGACTGGCAATTTTGCGAAGTCAATTTTTTGAATGGCAATTTTGCGAAGCCCATTGTTTGCAATGGCAAATAGCCAATTTTCTCGTTTGCGGCGCCCACAGTTGAGCTGCTCAGCCCAGGATATACATATACTTTGTGATCCACATGGATTACCAGCCTAGTATACAATTCTTGTAGTCACTAACCTCTAATCAATCAAAATTACTTTACTTGTTCCTTGTTTCTATATGTATGAACCACATGTTTTAAAATGTGGATGTACCTTGATGGAAAAGACCAGGATATGGTATAATCGGCATGTGGCTCCAATTCCTTTGGTCAAGAACAATAATTCATCCTTGAGCTGCATTTAAAATCAAGGGTATTAGTAGATGAATATGTATTTACCCTTTTAAGCAATGGATAGAAGATTATAAATAGAACACTTTGAAAGGAACCATACTGCTTCATATTTCAGAAGGTTCAGATCCTTCCTTTTGTCACTCTCATTCTTCCTATGGTGTCATCATTTGCCTTTTGTTGCTCTAATTATGTCTATGGTGTCACCATTTGCAAGACCATTCCCATTTATCCATCAGCTGTTACTGCAATAACATTGTCAGGATCCAAAACAATGAGCAGCAATAATGTCAGACCTTAGCAGAAAGCCTCTTGCTCAGGGAGGACTGCTCTCACCATACACCCAATCTCTGGTAGCCGCTACACCTTAGGATAAAGCATACTTGGCACTATTAGTGATACTTCAACTAATCTCTTCAATATCTATAGTTGTCTGTGAAATTTCTCCTGTGCTGTAAAAATATATAATTAGAAAATTGTTCCTAATTACAAATGCAAGATACTGCATATCCAATGGAAAGAAGTGCCATGTTATATCAGTCTTAATCTGATCAGATACCCCAGGAAATCATCCAATATGTGGCTCAGGCGCAAGATGGATGTCAGATCATTCCCTATGTAGGATAGAACGTTGTGTTTTGCTTAGTCACAGCCTGCGTGCTGAGGGGGCCTTGGACCTGTATTGGGGAGCTTTTGACGTTGTGCTGTGTTGCTGTTTCCGTGGGGTTTTGTTTTGGTTAGTTTGGTTGGGTCCGTGATGGCTGATCCCTTGGTGATCAGAGTCATGGACAGCTTTTTCGGTATTTCATATCTCGCTATTACGTTACATTCTGAACTGTGTAATTTCATTACGTACGTAATGAAATTCGGTTTTGACCGTTGTGGAAAAAAAGATACCCCAGGAAATATACATTTTTGTCAAGCATGTGGTAGATATATACCCTCTTTCGGTCTTGATTCTTGATTCCTTCACTTGTTCTATGAGATGGATCAGTTTCACCAAGAATCTGTGGTAGGCAATCACTTCATGCAACCAGAATTTGTGAAATACTTGCATTCGTGCAATTATTACTATATGAACCTCAATGCAGCAGACACATAGGAATAGTAGATAAGGATAAACAAGAAGAATTTGGTTGAACTCACCACAAAAATTACAAACTTCAACTAATCTCTTCAATATCTATAGTTGTCTGTGAAATTTCTCCTGTGCTGTAAAAATATATAATTAGAAAATTGTTCCTAATTACAAATGCAAGATACTGCATATCCAATGGAAAGAAGTGCCATGTTATATCAGTCTTAATCTGATCAGATACCCCAGGAAATCATCCAATATGTGGCTCAGGCGCAAGATGGATGTCAGATCATTCCCTATGTAGGATAGAACGTTGTGTTTTGCTTAGTCACAGCCTGCGTGCGGAGGGGGCCTTGGACCTGTATTGGGGAGCTTTTGACGTTGTGCTGTGTTGCTGTTTCCGTGGGGTTTTGTTTTGGTTAGTTTGGTTGGGTCCGTGATGGCTGATCCCTTGGTGATCAGAGTCATGGACAGCTTTTTCAGTATTTCATATCTCGCTATTACGTTACATTCTGAACTGTGTAATTTCATTATGTACGTAATGAAATTCGGTTTCGACCGTTGTGGAAAAAAAGATACCCCAGGAAATATACATTTTTGTCAAGCATGTGGTAGATATATACCCTCTTTCGGTCTTGATTCTTGATTCCTTCACTTGTTCTATGAGATGGATCAGTTTCACCAAGAATCTGTGGTAGGCAATCACTTCATGCAACCAGAATTTGTGAAATACTTGTATTCGTGCAATTATTACTATATGAACCTCAATGCAGCAGACACATAGGAATAGTAGATAAGGATAAACAAGAAGAATTTGGTTGAACTCACCACAAAAATTACAAATAGAATAGTTATATGTCTATAACTAATAACTGTATCTAGGTTCTGTACATTCCTAAAATAAACTGAATGTGGTTTGTCAGATGCACACTCTCTTACCTCTATTTTGACAGCACAGTCAACTCCATCAGTGCTGCCTAGCTGTGGGAGGCAAGTGAGGAGTGAAGATGCATTGGATGAGCTCGTGCATCGCATAGAACAGATAATATCAGTAAAAATGTATGAGTTATGGACGAGTGAAGATGATTTGCATCTACATGTTGAGATGAAAAGTAAAAGGTCCAATCAAACACATATACAACAAGTGAGATTTGGACCTGTTACCTGGTGAGATATTTGTCGCAGTCTTGGCCTCCAGCTTCGAGTGCAGTGGAGGATGAATCCAGCAAAAATGTTGGTGATGGACGCTTACTCTCACAGGGATTGATTGTTTGCTTGGGAAGTTGCAGTAGATAAGGTCGGGTGGAAGGAGATGTGAGAAGTGGAAGAGACTGGCGCAGGAGCTGTTGCTGTTTGGACTGCAGCCCAAGCTGGTCCGTTGCTATGCAGCGAGTCATTTTGTTGAACAGGCCGTGTGCACGCGAGGTGTGCTACGCCTGCGTGCTGCTGGCACACCCAGAGCTGCCTCTGGTGGTGTGGAGAGCCCACTGCCGAGGAAGAGGATAGCTGCCGTTGCAGGTGGACCTCCTGTAGCTGCTGCCTGAGGTGCCCGTGCTGCATGACATCTTAGGCCGCACGGAGCACCTCGCAGCCTCATGTAGAAGACCAATGCAACGGCGGCGAGGTGATGAGGGCCATGATGCTGCCCTCGTTGATGCGGCAGGGAGAGCCACTGTGCTGCCACTCTTCCCAAGGTCCCTGCACCTTCCATGAGCCCGTTCAACCGCCCTGCGTCACCACGAAGCCTAGTCATCGCATGACTTGCCAAGGGGCGGCTGTGAGCTCTGTAGCTCCGTGCGCTCTGCACAGACTCTACACTTCGGCGTTTCACGCCACACCCTACACATGGCTGCGCCGCGGGGAAGTAGGTGGACTCACAGGGGAGCGGCAGCAGGTGAGGCACAGGCAGGGACGTGGGGAACAGGATAGGAATTCGCGGCTCATGAAGGTTCATGGTGGTTCAGTCAACCACGAAGCGGGTAGGAGATCTGAAGTGACTTGCATTGGACAGATACAAACTCAACCTGTGGGGGGGTTATGACGGCCCCGGGTTTTCTTACTAAGAAGAAGATCTTCTCACACAGATCGAGAAAACCCCCGAACCCCCGTCCACATCCTGACGCAGCGGTATCCTTGGCCAGTGAGAAGGCGTCTGCCGGACGTGGGCCGTGCGGCACTCAAGGCGCACACACACACATCCACAGGCCGGACTAGACCCTGGGCCGGACCATTACTGCGCTTTGGCACATGTGACGGGCGAGGGAATTTTTTTAACTTCAGCCTGAAATTCGCTCCCACGGGGAGTCGAACTCAGGACCTGAGGAGTGCCGCCGGGAAGCCTAACCGATTGAGCTAGGCACCCTTTGGCTGCATTGGACAGATCAGATCGCTTGATTGCACGATCCAACGGTTAAGGGGTGACTCGCGGCGTGGCCCTATTGTATTATATATAAGATTAAAGATGGGATGAATGGCTTCCTTCTAACCTAACTGCTTATGTGCTCACAGATTTTAGCTTTAATTGATTTTTGCCATGTATTTAGACCATTATGTGAACTTTAAACATACGTACCAATAATAGAATGAACATAGCACTGGAAAAAAAATCGTAATGTTACAGAACTTATCGAGGTAGAATCTATGCCCAATGTTTTCAAGTCGTCCAGTCGAACCAAGTCGCCATAGGACCGACTAGGACGACTAATCGCGATTAATCGGGCGACTTGTACAAGTCGACGGTACCCCTCATCGGTCACCAGGGACCGATTAATTGCGATTAATCGGACGACTTGTAAACATTGTCTATGCCTTTAATCTGCACATAACATTTTCTGTTACTGTTATGCAAGTTTGTGACAACAAGCTTTTGCTCTTCATCACTTGAATTTGAGACCATGCACTTAGCCAAGTGATGAAGTAAGGATTGCTTATATGCATATCCTGGTTGATAGTTATGAATAAGTAATGCTGTTGAGTACTCTAATTATCATGGTGTGTTTATTTGGAAATTATCATATTTGGAGCTGACATATTCTGTTTTAAGCCCATGGCTTCAAAGGTAAGAGTATTAATTGCATGGTAAGCTTAGATATGCTTTTGGATGAATTCTATTACAACATGGACATCAACATATGGGAGAGCAATTAATTTTCTTGATTCAAATGTGGCGCCATCTTTAATATTTCCTAGAGATGATTGTATATATTCTCTACTTATTAATAGTAATATAATTTCATCTCTTCTTTTCCTTTCCAGGTATATCACTCCAGTTAGATCAGGTCAGTGGTGTTTTCAATTTTTTACATATGTTGTATGATTCTTAGAATTTATATGCGTGCAGGAAGTTTGATTTCATGAAAATCTAGATCTTAGTATATTTGAAATTTGCATGCCATACTTGGAATATCAAGTAGCCCTATGAAAATTTATTTGACAAGCATTGCCATTCTTTTATGGTCATGACAATATTCTCAGCAACATGGGGACATAGTTCTATGCTATTCTACGGTCAAACAAATTTAAAAAAAGGGCGTACCCAGTGCAGAGAGCTCCTGCTCTGTGCGGGGTCTGGGGAAGGGTGTCAGTGGCAAGCCTTACCCTCGCCTGTGCAATGCGACGAGACCGCGACTCGAACCCGGGACCTTCCGGTCACAGGCGGTAAGACTCTACCGCTTGCACCAGGCCCGCCCTTCTACAGTCAAACAAATTTATCACTATTAATCTGAATAATAATTAGTACCAATATCCCATTTGTCAGGTATCCAGGAACATAATCCGAAGTAGTTATTCTGTTATCTTTGCAGTGAGTTGCCAAGATCAAGGCACAAAATATGCCATCATAATAATTTTTAGCTGCTATTGTACTCTTGGCAAAGTACATGACATTGCCATTCTCCCTCGCCTTTTTTTTTGTTAATGAAGCAATAAGTTTTTCATTCCTGTTGGTATTTACATCTGCAGTGGAAGATATTGAGGGACAATATCAAAGCCATAGACGAGGCCATCAAGGAGAACACATGATGGGAGCAGCCAAGCAGTCACGTATGGGCAAACTTTTGCTTCTCGTCTGATGCCTGATGTAGGTAGTAGTGGCAAGACTGTTTTTTGTTGCCCATATGCTGCCATGTTGCTTTTGTACACTTGGCCACCTGCTGTTGTAGGTGGCCACATGGCCGAAAGGTTTGGTTTCTGCCTCGTGGTATGTAAACTTCGGATGACGGAACTTCTCACTTCATCTCCTAACCAGTTTGGTAGGAGTGCAGAACTAAGCTTTGCTGTAAAAATGATCCTGTTTCTTACTTGCTTTATTATGAGATTATTATGCCAGCAAGCATTGCTGTTTGGAATTGTAATTGGCTGGTCGGACGGTGCAGGCCTAATCCTCGTTAGGCTCGAATTAAAACCTTGGCATTCATTCTTGGGCCAAGGTCTATTTGCTTCGATTGGGAAAGGAAAACGTACCCAATTATATCACTGTCGTCTGACTTCCATGCCCGAGCTCTAAAATTGACTATTTTAGCCCTATAACTCGTAAAAGCTTAAAACCGTTAAATTACTTTTATGGCCTGGGGGCGGGGGGGGCGGGAGGGAGGGGGAGGGAGGCGAGCCAATGTATCAATGAATAGATTTTTGATCAGTGATTCACCAGCTACTACATTCTTGGATCCCACCTTATTCTCAAACCTGGTGGCTCGCTTGATTGGTAGTCCTGTAAGCTCATCTTGCATACAAATTTTTGGGTACCAAGGACTGCATCCACCGAGAACATTTCTTCCCTTAAGCGTAAGCGTAAAACTGAAGAGTATTTGATGCTTTGGGTGTTACCTTTCCTTTCCCTACCTCAATTCCTCGTCCATTCCGTATGGATTCTCCACTGTCCCCTACAAGCTAAAGTAAGGGAACAAACTATGCCAGCTCAAGCTAGAACTCACTTAGAAGGTCAGGAAAGGGCGACTTTTCGGGAGATCTCCAAATCACCGGTATGACTATCGAAATCGTGAGCATCAGCATGTAGGTTCCAGATCCAAGTGGTAGTATCGGGGCCCTTAGCTATTGTTCTTGAGAAATGCCCGGGTCTGGCCCATTCCTCAAAAGATGTTTTTACAGGATCCCTATCCACAGCAATTTGAACTTCTGGTTCCGACGGGTGAATAATCATTAAGTCCTCTTTCCGGATAAGACATACAAAGAGACACTAGAATCCTAGCAAGAAAATATCCCTCATTTTTTAGGTAATTGAAGTGGGATTGACGAATAATATATAAAAATAATAGTGTTTATTAGTGTCTCATAAAACGAAATGACATGGGGCGTGGCCAAGTGGTAAGGCAGCGGGTTTTGGTCCCGTTACTCGGAGGTTCGAATCCTTCCGTCCCAGATTTTTTCTGATGAAGCGAAAGATAGAATCGTATTGTGCCCTGCACGACACAAAAGTTTATTAAAGAGAATAATTATCTCTTATGAACTCGTAGATTAGATGCATTTCTAAGCATTTTTTTCTTTCTCAGAAAACAAAAAATAAAGTGTCAAGTCCAGTCAAATTTAATATCTTTATTTTCATGAAAAATTTTTGTCTATCAGGCACATTCAGGATATGCCCCTACTACTCATTACTCATATGTGTTTTGAATATGTGTTTTGAAATTTGAACTTTTTTGATAAACTTTATACCCCGTATCTATGAAGTGGGAATTCTTACAGGATCCATTTGACACCCAATATGAAAGAAAAGAAGTACCCCCCTATTTATTTTTCCAAAAAAGAGAAAATCCTTTAGCTGAATAAGGGGCGGATGTAGCCAAGTGGATCAAGGCAGTGGATTGTGAATCCACCATGCGCGGGTTCAATTCTCGTTGACTCATATAAGGCTCGCGATCGGGTGCATCGTTGACTCGGGGGCAGTTCTATACCCATTCTATCTGGGCCTAAATGCTGGAGTTTCAGAATGAAGTCTACTTCTTACTGACTTTCTTAGAAGGCTTCCTATATGCTTAACACATTGACGTCTAAGGCTAAGCTTTCTTTCTAATGGTAAGCCGGGGATCTAATAGTCCACCTCACCCTAGCTCTCTTTACGTCGATATAGGTTGCTTTTTTTATGACTAGTCCCATATAGACGGTAGGCCTTATTTTCTACCTCCTCTACCTAGTCTCACTTTTACTAAGGAGGGAGAGAAGAGGGTTCTCCGGGACGGAAGACATCTCTCACTCGTACATATATGGATGGGGAGGCTACCTCTACAAGGGAAGAAACTGAGCAGCAGAGATTTTGGTAATAGCAAAGGGGATCCAGATGATTGAAGAACAAACAAACTAACAATCTAAATCCAGCTTTTATTTGGGTCGTTGGACCTTCAGGCTTCGGGTTAGGTCATCAGGATCAAGCTATCATGCACAGGTTCTGAAAAGGGCCTTGTCCTTCCTATGAAATAAAGAGGGTGATTTTTTATACTTTTGATGCACAGTCTCTCGTCTATTTGCCCAATTCAGACTTGGTAGTTCCACGTATACACACGAAGTGGTAGGTGAGGGTGGGGGTTCTATTTTTGAAGAATAAGGAAGAGGAATAGAATCTCATTCATGTGTTCGTGCTAACAAAAGAGCGGATCCAATACACACACATAAGGCATCGGTTGTTCTTAACAGTGATGGCTATTCATTTAAGTCTTCGGGTAGCACCACCAGATCTTCAACAAGGTGGAAATTCTTATATAGTATAATAGTAGTAGACGGCAGTAAATCCTACAATGGTACTTCCGTGGAGATAGGATCCTACAATTTGAATAGTTACCGGCCAAGAAAAGACTACTCAAAAATCTGCTACTTCGTTTCCAAGCAAGCAAAGCGCCGCTACTTATTTCTTTCACTTCAATTCTATTGAATTCTTTTTTTCATTAATAGTTTGGAAGTCAATTCAGAAAAGCAAGCAAAGCGCCGCTACATAATCAGCTACTTCTAGGTGGTAGCTGTGGGTCCACGATCTATTCTTGTTGGTTTGGATGGAGAGCGGCTTGATGTCATGGAGAAGGGCCTAACTATGGGCTAAACTAAACCTACGACCTCCTATATATAGTTTTGGATGGGTATAGCAATGCGGCTTTGTTTCACAAGCTTGTTAGCACCGTGCAATTTGCTGAGAGGAATGAAGTACATGTGAATGCAGCTTTTGACAAACGGCTTTCTTCAAAGGAAACTTTGGAGAGGGTCGACCAGTCCATTTATCATTCCATCACTCCCCCAAGCAAGCTCAGGAGTTCAGGTGGATCGTCGCCATTTAGCTGCTTTAAGCCCGATCGCCCTTACGTCATATTGGCACTTCCACCGAAGATATCTTTTTTTTTTCCGGGTTCCACTCCAACCTTTAGGAAAGATAGCTGTTTAGCAATAACCCTCAAACAATGTAAACTCTCAACTCTACATGTTAGAGGGAGCTAAATCAATAGGTGCTGGAGCTGCTACAATTGCTTTAGCGGGAGCTGCTGTCGGGATCGGAAACGTTCTCCGATATATATATATATATATATATATATATATATATATATATATATATATATATATATATATATATATATATATATATATATATGTGTGTGTGTGTGTGTGTGTGTGTGTGTCTTGATAGGGCATATCACTGGTGAATGCTTACCAGATCTACCGCAGAGAACACCGCCTATTGACCAATTACTTCATTCACTAGCGATGGCCATATCGTGGCTATTCCACCAACACCGCAATCAAAATCCGAAGCCGGCTGCATGTCTGTACATTGGACACACCTTATGAATTATATACCAGCTGAAACCAGCTTAGCTGCAGCAGAATTGGACCAGTAGTAACCTCACACATAAAAGTTGGGTGGCATACGTCCTTGTCCGTGACCCCCACCCACCGTAACCCTATAGACAGCAGAAAATCTCATTGTTTCAAACACAGGGTACTAACGTGAACAAGGTCTCAGCAGCCATTTTCATTTCTTACAGTATGTTGAAAAAATTCGCAGTCTCGCTTCTAATAATTTTATTAATTTCGGGAGCTAAGTACTTGTAGCTGGTGTTGTTGTTAACGCTCTACTTCTTCCATTTGTAAAATATGAAGTTTTGGACATTTATATGCATGCATGATCCCCAATATGTATATAAATTTGACCACAGCTTTTTATATTATTTATTTATGAACATGATAATAGGTTCGCAATTTGTAAAATTATATGCACTACGAGAATACTTTTCACTACATAGTACATGTAACACCCCGGTGTTATGCCTACATTTAGGCACTGCAAATCACGCATATCATGCATCATCAAGCATCCTAATCATACATGCATAATCTTGCATATAATAACTGAAACATTACTTCGAAACATACGAAACATGTTTGTGAAACGTAAATGATGCATACACTTATTAGAGTTGTTTTGCTCTGATTCTTGCTTGCTAGGTTAGTAGAACATGTTTGGCTGCTATTGTAAATCATCTAGCAATGTTTAGTTCAATTTTTGGAGCAATGTTTGTATTCAAATTAATTCAAAATTTGGCTTCAAGAATAAATTCCAAAAATTAGGGTTTTGAGCTAAACGTGGACTTTGATCTTCCAATTCAAAATCTAGAAAGAATTTGGCTGTGGTCATAAAAGCAAAGTTGTAGGGAATTAAATTCTAAGCAACTTTCATTTTTGGTACATTTTCAAAAGAGGTCATTTTCTTGCTCAAAATAATATTTGAAAACTGTATTTAAAAATTTATTGAAATTGGAAATTAAAAGAGTGTTTCTGTTGCTGGGTCAGCCTCCTTCCCGCCCACCCAGATGCTCGCCCAATGAGCCTCCTCATGCTTGCACCTTCTCTCTTTCCGCCTGCCCAATTGGCCAAGATCACACCAGCCCTGCCTGCTCACACACTTTCACACCACACACAAGGTCTCCGATCATGCAGAGCTCGCCACAGGTGGTGGCACTACATTGTCACGCCGCACGCTGGCAGCCACGACTGTGCACGCCCAAGGCCCATCTACCGCACTACACTGTGCTTGGTGCCGGTGAGCTCGCCCACTTTCCCCCATGCGCCTTCCTCTTCGCTAAAGCCGAGAGCCCCAAGCTCGCCTCGCCACAAGCTGACCACGGCTGAATTCGCCATGGCTTCCCCACCTCGGTCGGGTAATCCGCGCACCAGCAGCTCCGCCTCGCCTCCTTCAAGTCAGTGCTCGATTTGCGCCTTTCCGAGCTCGGTGTAGAGCCGCCTCGCCTCCTGCCATCGACGGCCACGGCGTCGCCGCCGTGTCTCGCCGCCATGGAAGTCGCCTTCCTCCTCTTCCAAATTTCCGCCCGCTAGCTACCCCCATACCGCACTCACCATCTTCTCAGCATCGATCGCATGCGCCCATTAGCCCGCCTTGCCTCGTGGCCGGAGATGGTCAGCTGCCTGGGTCGAAATGCGGCTGCACACAGCCACAAGAAGAAGCTGCCAAGATGGTTCTCGCTCACCAGTTTGGCCAGCCAAGTGGCTGTGGGAGAGCCCCAGAGCCAGCCGACTCCCCTCCCTCTCGCTTGGGCACAGAGAGGCAGTGATGTGATGGCCAGGGGCCAGCTGTTTCAAATGGGGGCCGCCCAAGATTGTTTAAAGTGAATTGATTTCCTTTATTATTTGTTATTTGAAATCAAAATGGTTTGAAAAATGTTTGGATGATCAAACTTGTTCCAAATTTGTTGAAACAAAATTTTCTAGGTTCCTTATCACCAGATCTACTTGGGAAAAATAGTGCATGTCATTTTTTGATATACTTTTCTATAGGATTTTATTTAATCTTGAATATTGCTGATAACTTGAAAAATATGTAGAAAAATATCTAGGCTTCAGAAAAATATGATTCCAAGTTTGTTAATCTTCTTATGTCATGTACTTCCTAGGAAAAATATATTTCATGCATGTGCTGTGGAAAACTTTAGAGGTGTAGTTCAAGTACCTTAAATGGCTGATTTTTGTTATTTTTTGCTAGAGAGCAAACTTTGTATAAAACATGCATGTGATAATTTTTGTACAGTCATTATATACCATGAAGAACCTAGGAAAAATATTAATTCTGTTGTTTGACACTTTTCATAGTACAAAGTAATTTCATGCTCATTTTTAGGCTATAGCTTGTCATTTTTGTGTAGGATAGTTTACTTATCCAAATGCCATGAAATTTTTATGGTAGTCTGTTTAGGGTAGTAGTATGCTACTGTAATTTTCTCAGATTTTTAGGAGCATCAGAAATATAGGTTGCTATTCAAACCTATTATTAATTAAGGTATAAGCAAGTGTTGCCCTAAGTGTGATTAAGAAATTAGTAAAGCTTTGGTGTATCTTTGAAGCATTTCACAAGATAGGTTAACTTGACATATTAGTAGTAGAAGAGAATGCAGAGATGACATGTGCTTGTAGCATAGTTTCTTGGATGATGTTGTCTACCTTGCCTTTCAACATGTTCATCGCATTCATCTCCTTCGATGCACCGATTGCATAGGCACTTACACGCATTGCATCATACAGATCGCAAACCGAGAACCCAGTCGTCATTCCCGAGGAGCCCGAGGAGCAGCTTCGAGGTGCACCAAGCAGAAGTGCCGTGGTCGACGAGGAGGACGTTGAAGAACTTCCGAGTGCCCCGATCACCGTCCGAGCTCCTTCGAGAGAGGCAAGCCCCGGAGCATCTTTCTCCCGGTTTGCAATGATTTCGTTAAATGCTTTACTTTAAATTGATGCATTACGTTCAGGAGTTGTTTGCAACCGCTGTTGCATTATACCTTGTTTACCTTTGTTATACTATATCCTTGTTACCCCGGTATCCGCAATGAGTCAATGCTTAGCCGGCTTAGACCGGTAGAAGTCGGGTGATTTCGCCACCTGCGAGCTATAGGTGGTTACTGGATCTGCTTTGGATGACTATGAAGTCATGGTATAACTAAGTGTTAAATGAAGTTGAGACCGGGCGGAGACTTGCGGGGTTTTGGACCGTAGTGTTTCCGTCAGGTCGATTAAGGACCGACCGTTGTTGGGCCTCGAGTCATGTTGAACGATGCCTTACATTTAGCTTGGCCGGATAAAGTACCTTCCGACCATGGCTGGTCGGAGATTTTTCGGCCGAGTAGATTGCCCGCAGCCGCCTTTGTGCAAGCAGTGTGTGGTAGGACACGGGCGGGATGATAAGACCAAAGTGCAATGGGTCGGCCCCGGGCACATGTGGTTCCCGCAAACTCGAGATACCGGAAAGTTGACTCGGTGATCAATATCTCACTTTAGCGGGTGAGTGAGATTTGTGTAAGGAATAAATCACCAAATTGGTTAGGAATCGATTCGAATCGCCATCGCCTCCCCGATAGTGAGCACTTGACTTGAGTGACTTCATCGTAGTAAATGTTTATGGAACACTTGGACAGCTTATAGTGAATATGACAAGATGGAAGTTGTTTAATGATCGGTGGTTATCATTAATCGCTTAATCACATGTTTACTCTAGTATAGGTGAAAATCTAGTCGACGTGTTAATAATAATTAACTTGACAATACCGCTTTTAGAAAGGTTCTTGAAATGCTAAAAATGCTTCTTTTGCAAATGAGTCACCTACCCTACTATAATGCCCGCATAATCCTTGGTGTCATTTATTTTGGTTATGTCGGGTAAGTCCGGGTGAGTACCTTCTCGTCGCACTCGTGGTTTTATTCCCACTTGTTGCGTATGGGCGTATGTACTATGGCTATTGTATCAACTCGCCTCTATCCTGCGATGGTGATGCTTAGGACCATGGGCATGGTCATTCCTTACGCCTCATCTAATGCTTTTGTTGGAGATGATCATCACCGGCACTATATTTGAACTCCGTGTGAGTGTGTGTGGTTTTAAACAAATGACTTCCGCTACTTTTATTCGAACTTGTTTTGTAATAACTTTCATTTAAACTCGATGTATCATTATGGAAACTTTTATGTAATATGTGATTGGTGACCGCTAAACTTATTACGATCATGGTCGGGACACGAGTTGGTTTGAAATCCTTCGTGATTTCACGGACTACCGGGTTATACGGGCTTAAGTTTGCTCAATCGCCCCGCTTCGTGGATGATTTTCTTACTTAATTTCGTATAATTGGTCGGTTCTCATATACCGGTATCGAGCATGGTTTAGCGTGTTACCGCTTCACAAGTGTATTTAAAATAAAAAAAAAGCATTTGGAAAACGTGATTTTAAAACTATAGAGTGTGCCAGTGATCATATCCTTTATGCCCAGTTAAGGACTTTAGGTGGCTTAATTAAGTACTGACTGGGGTTCTTGCATCATATTTCTCTTTCGTCGCTCATACGACGTGCTATTGTATGAGTGCCACTTGGTTGAGTGGTAATGAATGGATCAATTGCCTCTACGCCTCGGTAAGTGTGTGTTGTGAGAGCATGATCGGATACACACCGATCTAGGGTAAATGCTTATATGATGCCGGAGTAATTACATGTTCTACGATGTTTTACAAAGGTATCTCATGTATGGGTCTTCCGTCTATGGAGGCGATGCCAATAATAGGACGATGGTTCGGTAGTTACTACCGCTGTACACGATTCCGGGGATTCGTAGAGCGTGTAGATAAAACTTTACCGCTTTTATGCATTCATTGGGAATTGGGCTGAAATGAATTTTCTGCAGGTACATAACAACGCTTATCGTAGAACGATTAGCTACGTATTGAGAGATCGTTGTATGCCACCGAATTCGTCGTTAGAAATTATTTATTCCTAAGTTTGTGAGAACGTACGGCACGTACATACATCATGTTACTTGTGCATTTCATTCATCTCATGCATTCCTCCCCTTATAAATTGATTATCTCATTTTGATAAAAGACGATCACCAAAAGTATGTTTCCCGGTAATAAGAGAACTTTTTGCTACAGATGGCCCGCACGAAGCGCATCGCCAGAAGTCCACCGGAGGAAGAGCACCCCGACGTCTGCTGGGTCCCGAGGGAGCACCGCACCACGGACACCTTCTTGAGCGAGTTTGGCATGCCAACTTTGCTTTGGAGAGTGCTCCATGATGTGGGGTACCCAGAGGGTCAAGAGCCGTGTACTCTTGGAATGAGAGCCGCTTGGCGATGATGGACTTGCGGTGGTGGAGATCACGGTTCCTCGCTCTCGTGATGCTCCAGATTGGGATGGTTGGCATTTGAGTTTGAGGGTCGCACTCACCGAGGGTGCAGAGGAGCAGCCTTCCGTGTCATCGTGGACATTATGAGCAGATTTCCCAAAGAGCTTGCTCGCAGCTCTAGCCGGTACTTTTCCTAGGGATGATCCTCGTGATGCCATTTGGGTTCACCTGTGGAAGTGCATTGGTCGAGGTCCAAATTGAGGGACAAAGCTAGTGACAACCAGTGCAATGAGTGCTATGTTCGCCGCCATCGAGCGTATGAGGGTCTCGAGAGTACCCACCGGACTTTGACCGCTTATGTAGTAAGGATAAGCTCAAAGGGAAGAAGCAGAAGAAGAGACAGGCACGAGCTATAGCTAGCTTGCAGGAGCAGTTGGCTGATATGAACTTACAGCGAGATCGAGCGGTTGAGAGAGGTGATAGAGCTATGCAAATGAGTGCATACGCTGACTCAAGCCAACAACAATGCGCACCGCATGATTGGACAATTGGTTCAGAGAGGAATGAAGCTCGAACGCAAGAAACCTTCTGCCGCAGAGAGTCGATGAGTTAGAGGAATACAACGGCAACCTTGCACGAGGAGTTTCACGCGCTTCTACAATGGGGTTGGCCCATATGTTCCAAAGAACGCCACCGGCATGGACATCGACGACGACACAACCGTAACGAGCCTCGTAGTTTCACCAGAGGCGATGGTGACGCCTCCGATCCCGGACGATGGCCCCGAGGAATAGGCTAGTTGCTTTTGCGCTAGTATCTAGGTCCCGTCACAAGACCTTTCTTTTGTTGGCATGTAACCTATCGTATGTTGTTTCAACGTATGAGACTTGGCATGTGGTTGGAACTTGATGTTCGAATACGAGATCCGAACGCATAAAAAGTCCAAAGGTATGTATGCCGGCAATGTGATTGTATGGATGCGATGTTTGCCATTGAAGTAATTCGATTAAGTGTTGTTGTCTTAATTGGGATGAGATTGTTGTGCCTCTGCTTTTATTGCATGAATTTATTCTCTCCAAAGAAATTCAAGACGGCATAATTTTTTCTTCACTGCAATCATTACGACTTCACTCAATCAATCGTTACTTGTTGCTGAAATATGCAGATGACAAACACTCGCCAACCACGTGTGAAGTCACCGAGACCGGTGCTAACGGTGCGGGGACCGTGGTGGTGGTGATGGTGGGAACCACGGCAACAACAATGAACCTCCCCATGAACCACATTTGCCACCTCCTCCCCGCTTACCCCGAGATATTTCTTGCGCAATGCTGCGGGAGTCGGCAAGAACACGGAACAATCCTGTAAGAACATGGAGGATTTTCTCAGGCACCATCGCCAACAACGCTCAACGTGGTAACAATCAAGGTGGTGGCATGGGAGTGAACCAATATAGCAGCTTCAAGGATTTCATGGACACCAAAGCCACCCGTATTCAAGGAAGCCACAGAGCCACTTGATGTCGAGGAATGGATCAACACAATGGAAGATAAATTCCGTGTGTTGAGAATGACCGAGGTTCTAAAACGGAGTATGCCGCACTTCAATTGCGGGGACCGGCGGGAATGTGGTGGAAGCACCATCGCACCACCTTCCCTCCAAATGCTCGATTTCTTGAGAGAGTTCTTGCCGAGGCTTTTCGTGGAGTCTATATTCCACCGTATCTGACCAAATGAAGTTGGGAGAGTTTCATGCGTTGAACCAGGGCACCAAAACCGTGACGCAATACCGCATGCTTTCAACAACTTGTGTCGCTATGCTCCCCGACATGGTTGACACAGATGCTAAAAGAATAGCCGCCAAGAGAGGTCTCAATCCAAAATGATGAAGCATGTTGGTACCAACAACCGTGTCGATTCAATGACTTCATCAATCGTCGTCCAAGCAGAGAAGAATAACAACGCCAAAGATCGCAGCCCAAGACACGCAAGAGAGCCTTTGAAGGTGGGCCGCCTCAAGCTAGAGCACCTATGGAGGTCGTCCTTCATATCGCCCCTCGGACTGGCGCTAGATTCAGCCACCTCACCAAGAAGTCGAATTTCCGTGGACCTCAAAAGCCGTATAAGATGGCAAGATGTTCCTTTAACAAAGCAAACCAAGAATCATGGTACAAGGCGCCTCAAAGGAACTGTGGATCTCGCCGACAATGAAGAGGACCTCGCTATAACCGTGATCAACCCGGTCATTTCTCGAGGTTTTGTCCGTACTCTACCAAGAAGAAGCAAAGAGACTTATAATGCTAGAGTGCACAAAGACAACAAAGGATGAAATTCCGTAGGGAGAGCCCACACTGCCGGGTAAGTTCCTCACAACGAAAAAACCCCGTAGCTTGTTCTATTTGATTCGGATCATCGCATTCTTTTTATGAGTCAAGCATTTGCACAGAAACATGAACAACTATGCACAGAATTGGGTTATGGTTACCGTATAAGTTCAGCAGGGGCTGATGTTTTGACTAACCGGATGGTTCGAGGGGCAACCCTTGAATTAGGTAGCAGGAAGTTCCGAGTGAACTTGATAGTTATGCCTGGATTAGTCTTGGATGTCATTATAGGGATGAATTGGATGAAAGATTGGGGAGCGGTCATAGATACTGGAAGTCGAGTACTTACCCTTAAGGATCCCCTGGGTGAGGGTACTTTCCAAGTACCATTGCCTCGGAGAATGTACCTTATAAGTGTTACATGTGCTACGGCGATCATTCCTATTCATCGATTCCTCCTAGTGTGTGAATTTCCTGATGTATTCCCAGATGAGTTACCCGGTCTTCCGCCAGATAGGGAGATTGAGTTTGAATTGAGCTAGTACCCTAACAGCTCCGATTTCAAGGAGACCATATCGGATGCCTCCAGATGAGTTAGTTGAGCTAAAGAAGCAATTAGAAGATTTGTCAAAAAAGGGGTTTATTCGGCCAAGCAAGTCTGAGTGGGGATGTCCCGCTTTGTTTGTGAAAAAGAAGAAAGAGGGCACGTTGAGAATGTGCGTAGATTACAGGCCACTCAATGCTGTGACCGTCAAGAATAAGTATCCCTTGCCTCATATTGATGTTCTGTTTGACCAATTATCCAAGGCCAAGGTGTTCTCAAAAATAGATTTGAGATCCGGATATCATCAGATTAAGATTAGGCCACAGGATATACCGAAAACTGCATTTTCCACCAGATACGGGTTGTATGAGTATCTTGTCATGTCTTTTGGCTTGACAAATGCTCCTGCATATTTTATGTTCTTGATGAATACGGCCATGCCGTAATTGGATAAGTTTGTGGTAGTGTTCATCGATGACATTCGTGTACTCCGAGAATGAGAAAGATCATGAAGAGCATCTCGAGAACCGCCTCTTGACCGGACTTAGAGATCATCAATCAGATGCTAAGTTTAGCAAATGCGAATTCGTTGAAGGAAGTTCCTTTCCTTGGTCACATTCTCACGAGAATGGGGTTTCAATGATCCAAGTAAGGTGCAAGAAGTTATGAATTGAAAGCACCGACCTCGGTTCCGAGATTAGAAGTTTCTAGGACTAGCGGTTATTACCGTCGCTTTATACCAGATTTCTCGAAGATCGCCAAACCAATGACAAGTCTCCTTCAGAAGGATCATAAATTTGTGTGGACAGAAGAGTGTGAAGCAGCTTTCCACACTTTGCGGAAACTGTTAACCACTGCTCCTGTTCTAGCACAACCCGATATCGAGAAACCATTTGATGTGTTTTGCGACGCATCAAAGACTGGATTAGGCTGTGTTCTTATGCAAGAAAGGAGAGTCATTGCTTATGCATCACGTCAATTGAGGAAGCACGAGGTCAACTATCCAACACATGATCTTGAACTTGCGGCAGTTGTGCACGCCCTAAAAATTTGGAGACATTACCTGCTTGGTAATGTGTGCAATATTTTCACGGATCACAAGAGTCTTAAGTATATCTTTACCCAACCAGAGCTAAACATGAGACAAACAGAGATGGTTGGAATTGATCAAGGATTATAACTTGAATGTGCAATATCATCCCGGTAAAGCCAATGTAGTGGCGTATGCTTTGAGCAGAAAAGTCACATTACTTGAATGTGCAGCCATTACTTGAAGATGGGTTCGATCTAATGCATCCTGCTGTGTTACATAGTATTCAGATTAGTTGCTCGTTGGAAAGTAAGATAATAGAAGGTCAGAAAACTGACAAGGGGATATTCCACATCAAAGAGAAAATAAAAGAAAAGCCGTCTCAACACTTTAAAATAGATGAACAGGGCGTGTTGTGGTTTGACAACCGTCTTGTGGTTCCCAAGGATCGAGAGCTTAGAAATAAACTCATGGATGAAGCTCACCTTTCTAAGCTATCTATCCATCCTGGAAGTAGTAAGATGTATCAAGAACTAAGATCTCATTATTGGTGGACCAAAATGAAGAAAGAAATTACAAGATATGTTGTCGATGTGACATGTTGTCGAGTGAAAGCAATTCACATGAAACCCGCCGGTATGTTGCAACCCTTATCAATCCCGAGTTGGAAGTGGGACGATATCGATGGATTTTATCACGGGTTTGCCCACTACTCAAAAAAAAAGGACATGATTCGATTTGGGTAATTGTGGATCGCCTTACCAAGACCGCCATTTCCTACCACAAAAACCACTTATCGACCACCTCAATATGCCGAGAAGTATATCGCAGAAATTGTGAGGTTGCATGGTATACCAAAGACCATAATATCTGATAGAGGCTCACAGCTCACGGCTCATTTTTGGGAACATTTACACAAAGGCTTAGGAACTAGTTTGATTCAAGAAGCATCGCTTATCATCCTCGCATGTATGGTCGACCGAATTCGAGTAAATGCTGTTTTGGAGGATATGTTGAGAGCCTGTGTATTGTCTTCCAAGGGATCATGGGAGTCATGGTTACCATTAGTCTGAGTTTTCTTATAATAATAGTTATCAAGAAAGCATCAAGATGGCCCCATTCAAGCTTTATATGGCGTAAAATGTAGAACACCATTGAATTGGGTCGAACCTCGAGATAGAAGATATTATGGCATTGACTTTGTAGAAGAAGCCGAGAAGAAAGTTCATATTATTCAAAGAAAATATGAAAGCGCCCAATCACGCCGTAAAAGCTATGCGCATAAAAAGAAGGAGACCCTTTAGTTTTGAAGTTGGTGACTATGTTTATCCGAAAGTCACGCCAATGAAGAAGAAAAGGTTTGAGTCCAAGAAAGCTTGTCATGAGATTCAGAGGACCATACAAGATCTTGGAACAACGAGGTCCCAGAGCCTACAAGTTAGAGTTACCTGAGACAATGAGTACAGCTTTTCCAGCTTTTCCATGTCTCACACCTCAAGAAATGTTTGCGTGTTCCAAGGAAAGAATAGAACCTCGAGGTATCCAACTCAAATCAGATTTGGTGTATCGTGAACAACCAAATCCGGTGTTAGACACTAAGGAACGTGCTACTCGGAATAGTGTGGTGAAAACATACAAGATACAAAGGGGATCATCATGATGAGGGAGATGCAACTTGGGAAACAGGAGAGTATCTACAAAAAGCTTATGAAGAATTTTATAACAAATGGTTCAGAACCCAAATCTCTGGACGAGATTTTTATAAGGGGAGGGTCAGAACACCCCGGTGTTATGCCTACATTTAGGCACTCGCAAATCACGCATATCATGCATCATCAAGCATCCTAATCATACATGCATAATCTTGCATATAATAACTCAAACATTACTTCAAACATACTAAACATGTTTGTGAAACGTAAATGATGCATACACTTATTAGAGTTGTTTTGCTCTGATTCTTGCTTGCTAGGTTAGTAGAACATGTTTGGCTGCTATTGTAAATCATCTAGCAATGTTTAGTTCAATTTTTGGAGCAATGTTTGTATTCAAATTAATTCAAAATTTGGCTTCAAGAATAAATTCCAAAATTAGGGTTTTGAGCTAAACGTGGACTTTGATCTTCCAATTCAAAATCTAGAAAGAATTTGGCTGTGGTCATAAAAGCAAAGTTGTAGGAATTAAATTCTAAGCAACTTTCATTTTTGGTACATTTTCAAAAGAGGTCATTTTCTTGCTCAAAATAATATTTGAAAACTGTATTTAAAAATTTATTGAAATTGGAAATTAAAAAGAGTGTTTCTGCTTTCATGGGTCAGCCTTCCTTCCTACCCAGCCCCAGATGCCGCCCCAATGAGCCTCACACACACACACACTCGCTCTGCCCAGCACCCAAAGATCACACCCTGCCTTCCTTCCACACACACACACACACAATATCACGGCCACGACAGGCTCGAGCTCGCCTGCCACAGGCAGCCATACAGGTCATTAACGCACGCCACAGGCAGCCACGACCAAGGCCAAGGCCCACGCTACCACCACACTCTGCTGGTGCCGGTGAGCTCACCCACTTTCCCCACACGCCTTCCTCTTCGCCAAAGCCGAGCCCTAAGCTCGCCTCTCACACACACAGACCACGGGCGGAATTCGGCCATGCTTCCCCACCTCGGCCGGGTAATCCCACACCAGCAGCTCCGCCTCCTCCTTCAAGTCAGGCTCAGATTTGCGCCGCCTTCCGAGCTCAGTAGAGCCGCCTCATCTCATCGACGGCCATTTGCGTCAGCTGCGTTCTACCGCCATGGAAGTCGCCTTCCTCCTCTTCTCCAAATTTCCCGCTTAGCTACCCTACCAAGACTCACCATCTTCACAGATCGCATACGCCCGCTTAGCCCGCCTTTGCCTCGGCCGGAGATGGTCACGCCCTGGGTGAAATAGTTGTACTGCCACAAATAAGAAGCCGCTGCAAGATGGCCTCCTCCAGTCGGCCAGCTAAGTGGTCAGTGGGCCGAGCCCCGAGCCAGCCGACTCCTCCCTCGGCTTGGGCGCGCAGAGGTTTGATGGCCGTGGGCCAGCTGTTTCAAATGGGCCGCCCAAGATTGTTTAAAGTGAATTGATTTCCTTTATTATTTGTTATTTGAAATCAAAATGGTTTGAAAAATGTTTGGATGATCAAACTTGTTCCAAATTTGTTGAAACAAAATTTTCTAGGTTCCTTATCACCAGATCTACTTGGGAAAAATAGTGCATGTCATTTTTGATATACTTTTCTATAGGATTTTATTTAATCTTGAATATTGCTGATAACTTGAAAAATATGTAGAAAAATATCTAGGCTTCAGAAAAATATGATTCCAAGTTTGTTAATCTTCTTATGTCATGTACTTCCTAGGAAAAATATATTTCATGCATGTGCTGTGGAAAACTTTAGAGGTGTAGTTCAAGTACCTTAAATGGCTGATTTTTGTTATTTTTGCTAGAGAGCAAACTTTGTATAAAACATGCATGTGATAATTTTTGTACAGTCATTATATACCATGAAGAACCTAGGAAAATATTAATTCTGTTGTTTGACACTTTTCATAGTACAAAGTAATTTCATGCTCATTTTTAGGCTATAGCTTGTCATTTTTGTGTAGGATAGTTTACTTATCCAAATGCCATGAAATTTTTATGGTAGTCTGTTTAGGGTAGTAGTATGCTACTGTAATTTTCTCAGATTTTAGGAGCATCAGAAATATAGGTTGCTATTCAAACCTATTATTAATTAAGGTATAAGCAAGTGTTGCCCTAAGTGTGATTAAGAAATTAGTAAAGCTTTGGTGTATCTTTGAAGCATTTCACAAGATAGGTTAACTTGACATATTAGTAGTAGAAGAGAATGCAGTAGATGACATGTGCTTGTAGCATAGTTTCTTGGATGATGTTGTCTACCTTGCCTTTCAACATGT
Source organism: Miscanthus lutarioriparius (assembly GCA_904845875.1). Lineage (NCBI taxonomy): Eukaryota > Viridiplantae > Streptophyta > Magnoliopsida > Poales > Poaceae > Miscanthus > Miscanthus lutarioriparius. The sequence goes on along the minus strand of CAJGYO010000008.1, from coordinate 37,125,695 downwards.
TCATCGCATTCATCTCCTTCGATGCACCGATTGCATAGGCACTTACACGCATTGCATCATACAGATCGCAAACCGAGAACCCAATCGTCATTCCCGAGGAGCCCGAGGAGCAGCTTCGAGGTGCAAATTAGAGAAGTGCCGTGGCCGACGAGGAGGACGTTGAAGAACTTCCGGAGTGCCCCGATCACCGTCCGAGCTCCTTCGAGAGAGGCAAGCCCCGGAGCATCTTTCTCCCGGTTTGCAATGATTTCGTTAAATGCTTTACTTTAAATTGATGCATTACGTTCAGAGTTGTTTGCAACCGCTGTCGCATTATACCTTGTTTACCTTTGTTATACTATATCCTTGTTACCCCGGTATCCGCAATGAAGTCAATGCTTAGCCGGCTTAGACCCGGTAGAAGTCGGGTGATTTCGTCACCGCGAGCTATAGGTGGTTACCTCGATCTGCTTTGGATGACTATGAAGTCATGGTATAACTAAGTGTTAAATGAAGTTGAGACCGGGTGAGACTTGCGGGTTTTGGATCGTAGTGTTTCCGCCTCAGGTCGATTAAGGACCGACCGTTGTTGGGCCTCGAGTCATGTTGAACGATGCCTTACATTTAGCTGGGGCCGGATAAAGTACCTTCCGACCGCTGAAGTCGGGAGATTTTCGGGCCGAGTAGATTGCCCATGAGCAAGACCGTGTCGGGCAGGTGTGGTAGGACACGGGCGGGATGATAAGACCAAAGTGCGCCGGTCGGCCCCGGTACATGTGGTTCCCGGCAAACTCGAGATACCGGAAAGTTGACTCGGTGATCAATATCTCACTTTAGCGGGTGAGTGAGATTTGTGTAAGGAATAAATCACCAAATGGTTAGGAATCGATTCAATCGCCATCGCCTCCCGGATAGTGAGCACTTGACTTGAGTGACTTCATCGTAGTAAATGTTTATGGAACACTTGGACAGCTTATAGTGAATATGACAAGATGGAAGTTGTTTAATGATCAAGGTTATCATTAATCGCTTAATCACATGTTTACTCTAGTATAGGTGAAAATCTAGTCGACAAAGTTAATAATAATTAACTTGACAATACCGCTTTTAGAAAGGTTCTTGAAATGCTAAAATGCTTCTTTTGCAAATGAGTCACCACCCTACTATAATGCCTCGCATAATCCTTGGTGTCATTTATTTTTGTTATGTCGGGTAAGTCCGGCCGAGTACCTTCTCGCACTCGGGTTTTATTCCCACTTGTTGCGTATGGGCGGATGTACTATGGCTATTGTATCAACCGCCTCTATCCTGCGATGGTGATGCTTAGGACCATGGGCATGGTCATTCCTTACGCCTCATCTAATGCTTTTGTTGGAGATGATCATCACCGCACTATATTTGAACTCCGTGTGAGTGTGTGTGGTTTTAAACAAATGACTTCCGCTACTTTTATTCGAACTTGTTTTGTAATAACTTTCATTTAAACTCTGATGTATCTGTTATGGAAACTTTTATGTAATATGTGATTGGTGACCGCTAAACTTATTACGATCATGGCTGGGACACGAGTTGGTTTGAAATCCTTCGTGATTTCACGGACTACCGGGTTATACGGGCTTAAGTTTGCTCAATCGTCTGCTCTGGTGGATGATTTTCTTACTTAATTTCGTATAATTGGTCGGTTCTGTTACAGTACATCATGTTTATGTATGATCAACTTTAAGTAAGGGCATGTTTGGGACGGTTACACTTCACACTTTTTCAGCTAAACAGATGCGGGATGCGGCTCCATAAACTCTGCTCTAGAGGGGAAAAAAAAAGGTGTGATTGAGAGAGTACCTAAAAAGGTGCTCTAGAAACTCTAGATTTTTGGGAAAAAAAAAGTGAGCGATGGGTCCATCTGACCCTGGTGCGCCCATATGCTGGATCACCGACGCGTGGCAGGGAAAAAAATCGAACGCTCGCGAGAGCATGGCACCGGCTGACGCATCTCTCGGCTCCTCACGTACTTCAGCTTAGGGGTGACGCTCCCGCAGTCCCGTGGTCCCGTGAGCGTTTGATTTTTTTTTCTCTGCCACGCGTCAGCGATCCGAGGTGCCCCATAGGTTAGATGGACCCATCGTCCAGACTATTTTTTCATTTATTTTTGTGAAGTTGCTCCACCGTAAAATTTATAAAGCAAAGTTGTTGTAGCAGTTTCAAAGAGACCCTAAATAACTTAACTCCTTCGCAAGCATATGCATGGTTGTTGACTCCTTGGCATACATATGAATGGTCGTTGACCGGTTCAAGTCAGTCCCCAGCAGCTTGGCGGCAGCCAGTTACATACCACTGTCCACTGGTATAGCCTATAGGAATCCACATGCACGCATGTCCTTGTCTGCGGAACGCTGCGAACTGAACGAGATCATCACCACGCACGTCGTACACTGGTACTGCTATGCTATAAATAGAACGCACCTCCTGCTAGCTTCTCCAAACCACGCAAAACCATCGATCCCTCTCTAGCTAGCAAGTCCATCTCATACTCGCTGCTCTCAGCTAGCTAAGCTACCTAGCTAGAGCCCAGCCCCCAGGAGCGAGCGGGAGAGCTAGCTAACAGCTCGCCGGTGTGTCGTCGTCCATGGGGAGCGCACCGGCCACCGTCCACGAGATGAGGCGTGCGCAGCGCGCGGATGGGCCAGCCGCCGTGCTCGGCATCGGCACGGCGAACCCGCCGACGTGCTTAGCCCAGGACGAGTACCCTGACTACTACTTCCGCGTCACCAACAGCGAGCACCTCACCGACCTCAAGGGCAAGCTCACCAGGATCTGCAACAAGTCCGGCATCAAGCAGCGCTTCATCCACCTCAACGAGGAGCTGCTCGCCGCCAACCCGGACTTCACCGACCGCACGCGGCCGTCCCTGGACGCGCGCGTGGACATCGCCTCCGCCGCCGTCCCGGAGCTGGCCGCGTCTGCCGCGGCCAAGGCCATCGCCGAGTGGGGACGCCCCGCCACCGACATCACCCACCTCGTCTTCAGCACCTACTCCGGCGCGCGCGCCCCTAGCGCCGACCGCCGCCTCGCGTCCCTGCTGGGACTCCGCCCCACGGTGTCCCGCACTATCCTCAACCTCCACGGCTGCTACGGCGGCGGCCGGTCGCTCCAGCTCGCCAAGGAGCTCGCGGAGAACAACCGCGGCGCGCGCGTCCTTGTCGCCTGCTCCGAGATCACGCTCATTGCCTTCTATGGGCCCCAAGGAGGCTGTGCCGACAACATCCTCGGCCAGGCTCTGTTCGGCGACGGCGCCGGCGCTGTCATCGTCGGCGCCGACCCCGTCGCCCCCGTCGAGCGCCCGCTGTTCGAGATGGCCTTCGCCTCGCAGACCACGATACCGGAGACCGAGGACGCCATCTCCATGCAGATCAACAAAGGTGGCATGGAGTACCACATCTCCAACCAGGTGCCTCGTCTGCTGGGGTGCAACGTGGAGCGCTGCCTTGTCGACGCGTTTCACGCGCTCGGCGTCAGCGCCGCATGGAACGACCTTTTCTGGGCGATCCACCCCGGCGGCCGTGCCATCCTGGACCACATCGAGGGAGTGCTCGGGCTGGACGACCGCAAGCTGGCGGCGAGTCGCCACGTGCTCAGCGAGTTTGGCAACATGAGTGGCACCACGGTGATCTTCGTGCTCGATGAGTTGCGACGCCGTCGCGCAGCGACGGCCAAGCAGGGAGGGGAGGCGCCGGAGTGGGGAGTGATGATGGCTTTTGGACCGGGAATCACAATCGAGACCATGGTGCTCCACGCCCCTAGCAACCTCGACCTGGAGGGAAATTAACAATTTAAACATCAACCAAAAGGACTATAACTTCTATACAAACATCAACCAAAAGGACTATAACTTTTATATAAACCCGGTATAGAGGTTGCCCTAGCTAAAATAAGGTCCTTACGGCTAATTCATGGACCATAAGGTGGAGTGTTAAATTTGTTCCTTAATTGTCAGCGTGTTATTATATTGTTGTGTTATATTTATGTTTGTTTAGTCTTTGCCTCTATATACCTATATATATATAATAATATTAAAAAAAGAAAGATTATCGGTCTGTGATCACTTTCTCCCCTGTTTGTCATTCCTCACTCCCACTCCTTTCCTTACGTCCCTCAATCTGATCCCTCTTGTTGAGAAGCAAAACCTTCGCAGGAGCTGCACCACTCTCCCTGGTCGGTCAACACCTTCCCCATCCCGATCCCACACAACTCGACGCACAAAGGTGGCTCAGTTTCTACTTTTCTAAATCTTATGCGCACAATAACCATCTATTTAAGTTGAGCCACATACAGGCTGTGCTATGGGGGACATCACTGCTGGCTCAGGCAATGACCCGAGACTGATATGTGGTTTGTGGATTGAATCAACAGGGAAATTAAGACATCATTGTTGCATTGTCAGGTTTTGTATTGATCCGACAGTGTTCGCTGCCGTTGGATCCTCCTAACAGCAATTAATTGCTTCTCGACCGTTGGGTCCACCTACCACAATTGTTTTTGGTTATGAAATATGTGTCCGGACACAGCCACAGACAGATGATGTCCCCTCGGCCGCTTGTAGTCCCACAACAATCCAGTACGTACAACTAGCTAATTGGTTCACCGTTTTTAGTCTCAATATGTGCTCTCTGTGGGAGAAACATACACATGTCGTTCATAGTCAAGATGGTGTACGAGAGGTACTAGAAGAATGCACATGAAGATGGAGCCACGGTGAGGCCAAGATGCGCTGGTAGCAATGCTAGCGAGCTCCGGTTGGTTGTTGTTCTATGGCTTAGGAGAGGCATTGGCTCATCTTAACTCGTAGCCCTAGTGACTTCTCGGCCCGTCCACTGCCCTTGCAGCCTTTGAGAGTTGAGACCCCACTCAACTACTAGAAGTTCAGGTGGATCGTCGTCATTTAGCTACTTTAAGCCCGATCGCCCTTACGTCATATTGGCACTTCCATTGAAGATATCTTTTTTTCCGGTTCCAGTCCAACCTTTAGGAAAGATACTTGTTTAGCAATAACCCTCGAACAATGTAAACTCTCAACTCTACATGTTAGAGGGAGCTAAATCTATAGGTGCTAGAGCTGCTACAATTGCTTTAGCGGGGCTGCTGTCGGGATTGGAAACGTTCTCAGTTCTTCGATTCATTCTCTCTCTCTCTCTCTCTCTCTCTCTCTCTCTCTCTCTCTATATATATATATATATATATATATATATATATATATATATATATATATATATATATATATATATATATATGTGTGTGTGTGTGTGTGTGTCTGTGTGTGATATGGCATATCACTGGTGAATGCTTACCAGATATGATATATACATCTAAGTTATGTACCTCAGAGCACTACTACATAAACCTTTTGTAGGGGCGGCTCTAGATGATTTGTCGGGGCGGTTTGGCTAGCCGCCCCTACCAAAGCGTGGCTACAAATCATGTATTTGTAGGGGCGGTTCCCAGACCGCCCCTACAAATCAATTTGTAGAGGCGGCTGGTGTTATCAGCCGCCTCTATAATCCCTCTTTGTAGGGGCGGTTCAGTCTAGAACCGCCCCTACAGTACATTTTTCCGTAAAAAAAATTCAAATCGATTTTGTAGAAAAAAAAAAGCGCCATGGGCGTACTGCGTCTCAAACAGCACCGGTCGTAAAATCGGACCAGAACATATATAATTCAAATCTGACCACAAACACAAGAGTATTATATAAACTACCATTACAAGTCCAATTCACAAGAATATATACAATCCATCATTAAATAGACATAATTCACAAGTCTAATTCATTCCACTTCTCCCTCCCCTCTCTCTGGCTCATGTGTTCTCGCGCTAGGGTGGATAGGCAGGGCTGCTAGGAGGCTCTACGGCTTCATGCGCTCACGACGAGTTCACCGGTGGGCCAAGGGTGGCACCTTGGTGGCTATGGCGCTCGGCGTAGGTATCGCGGCGGACGGCGGAGGAGTGGGCGACGGTAGTGACTTAGAGGCGCGGCGGAGTTCGCACCGCGGTGAGATGCGCGGCGGAGCTCCCACAAGATAAGACCAATGTCAAATTCCATACACATTGTTATCAATGGCCTAGAGCTAGCCTTTCAGTCTCACAAAGGTGTTGGTACTGAGGATTTCTACCTAAGTCAGAATCTCAGTCATGGTAGGTGCCTTTGATATGTACAATCTGGTCCAATATGAAGTTGCAAAGGTCGCCGATGAGCTCTAAGAGTTGGTCATCCTTGTATGGGTCTCTTTTCATTTCTTTCTCTTCTTTCCACTACGAGAGAATAAGTTTCGGTTTAGTATTTCATACCATGTGCGAAGTTTTTATACTACGGGTGAAGAGGTTTAAACTTATCCTTAAGGGGTGTCTGCTGTAGGCACCGGTGTTACTTATCATAGAACATACATAGTATCCACAATGTATACTCCCAGGCTTCTGCTTGGGGCACTGTGTGTTTTGCATATGGAAGTGTTAAGTAATGCTTTTGACAGCCATGTAATGGAGTACTAAAGAAGTAAGTTACACTTACCGCACATAGTGTTTTTATAGCCAGCCTTTTCTTTCTTACTGGATCATGCCTTCCATGATGTTTAGTGACATAGAACCTAAATTCCCTGTTCGAATTATTTTAGCAAATACAACTTATTAGTATCCAAAAGTAAATGTTACAAGTATGTATACAAACATATAAGCTAATGAGGATTGTCGATATGTATACGTCTTGAGAATCGATATGAAGTCTTTGTATGTCACCGGGTCCCTATCTATTGAATCAAAGACCCATGCCATGCTCCTCCCGATATCGACGCCTATACAAATCCAGTGGTTGCTGCATGGATTTAATCATAGAACTAGATAAGCTCTTTTACATCGAATAAAATATATCGAACAAAGATTTAAGTATAGAGTTGAACTTACTCGAAGTTGTATGGTAGCCATATAGTAGAGTCCTGTTAGAGATTTTTAAAAGCCAGGGCAATGTATGCCAAAACCTTAAGGGACTTTTGTCTTAGTTTCTTTGTACGGATGTCCTCTTTCTCCCGAAGGGTATTTCCAGCAACTAGCTCTTTGTCATCCAGTTTTCACTGTCTAGGGTAAATAAAATTTATTTATGCTATAGCTTGAGGGTCTATATACCCAGCTTTTATACTTGGCATTTATTTTACAATGTGCACTTGCATTCTACAAATCACGGCGTGGGTTAGTTACAACAAAATCCAAATATTACATTCATATCATATCGGGAGGAAAAGGACTTACAGGCACCACGTGCGAATTAGATTCATTTCCATTGCTCCGAGGTGAAAGGATGTCTACATGTCATTGAAGTCAAAGATAATTTTCCCGGCTGGGCTTCCAAATGTACCGGTGGGGAAGCATGCTTGTACGAGGTCTATGCTCGTTAGGAGAACATGCAAGTACCAATCATGGAATCTTCTCATTCCAAGTGGTAGGCGCTGGATGTTCCGGTTTGGTAGGAAGGGCTTGCCTCTTTTATATGTTTTCGGGCAATCCTTTGACCATTTGATGGCATCAACATTTGGATACTGCTTTGCTGTTTGGTGGAGTTTGCTAGTGACGGCCTCCTCAGAAGCCCGTGATGGGACTTTTTTAACTTGGTTCTTAGGCTTGAACTGGTCATGGGAATACCACTTATGCACCGACAAGACGTCTTTCATCGGAACATAAATTGGTCTTATGGTGATTGGATGCTTCTTTCGAAGTTTCCATTCAGGCACGCCCTCATCTTCTTATGCATCACCTTCTTTAGGAGGCACTCATTGTTCATGTATCGGCTGTGCTTGTTGATAAGATTGTGGCATCTCATTATGCACTTACTCGGTACGAGCTGGAGAAGGTTGTGGCTTATCAGGCATATGCTCGCTAGGAGGCAGGGAAGAATGTGTCATCTCAGGAATGTGGTGGTCATGAGACGGTGAAAATATCTCCCCGTCCTCAACAACTCGCTCCAAATTCGAAAGAGGGGGAGGCGGCGAAGAAGCAGTCAATATAATGTCCCATTTGTGCTAGAGGATGAACTGCCCCATTACGTCTCCGAGTAACACCAGCCCCTCGGGAGTTGCGTAGTCTATCATCCACTGCATTAACTCGGGCTTCACAGTATGCACCTCGACCCTAGTGTAGTCCGGCGGTATGTTATTATTGTGGTGTAAGCCACCGTGAGGATGTGCCACACCCGTTGCCACCTCCATCACAATGTTCTGCCGGCCGCTGAGAAACACCAAGGTGCAACTAGTTGGTTCCCGTATGCGATCGATGGGGGTTGTGGCTGCAGTGGAACCTTGGCTGCTAGAAACTTTCGGAGGGCTGCCAGCTAATGCCAGTTCTCCCGGTGGCGTCATTAATGTCCGTAGCTCGATAGATAGTCCTTACTCCTCCAACGCCTTGTTTACTATCACTTTATCAGATGAAGAAATGACCAAAATAAAAGTTGTAGATCTTGATGAGTTATACAACTTTAGTATTTATCACTTTTTCGGCTAAAATCATTTAATGGTTGAAAATCTCATTAGAACTTGTCATTTTTTAAAATTTAAAAATTTGAATTGCTCAAACTTTGTTAAACGAAAACAATGACTAAATCAATACGGTAACTTGATAGGGCATGATTTTAGAAAATTTGAGAAAAAATCATCACATTTGGAGTTAGTATGAGGGAGAAAGAGTACTTATAAATTTTACCCATAGATTAAAAATAAAAATCACAAATGTTCATGATGATCAATGATGAACAAGTGTGATTTCTCTTTTTAATCTGTGGCTAAAACTTGTAACTAGTTTTTCTCCCTCATAGTAACTCTAAATGTGATGGTTTTTTTCTAAAATTTTCTAAAATCATGCTCTATCATTTTAGTCTGGTCATCTATCTTTGTCATTAATTTTGGACAATTCAAATTTTGAATTTCACAAAATGACAACTTCAAACCTGATTTTCAACCATTAAATGATTTCAGTTGTAAAGGTGATGAATACCAAAGTTGTTACACTCATCAAGATCTCCAACTTATATTTTGGTCATCTTTTCATTTGACCAAATTTGAACAGTTTAAATTTTGAATTTCAATAAATGGCAACTTCAAATAAGATTTTGAAACCTTAAATTATTTTAAATAAGAAAGTCATGAACATAGAAATTGTTGAACACATCACTATCTACAACTTTTATTTTTGTGATCTTTTCATTTGACCAAATTTGAACAGTTGAAATTTTAAAATTTAATAAATAGCAACTTCAAACACGATTTTGAAACCTTAAATGATTTCAACTATAAAAGTCGTAAACATAAAAGTTGTTAAACTCATCACTATCTATAACTTTTATTTTGGTCACTTCTTCATGTGACAAAGTATTAGTAAACATTGTTCACAAATTCACATATGACTAATAGTTTCATGAACTATACGAGAGACATGTTGATTTGTGAACAATGTTTACTATCACTTTAGTCGATGAAGAAATGATCAAAATAAAAATTGTAGATCTTGATGAGTTATGCAACTTTGATATTCATCACTTTTTCAGCTGAAATCATTTAATGGTTAAAAATCTCGTTAGAACTTATCATTTTTTAAAATTTGAAAATTTGAATTGCTCAAAATTTGTTATATGAAAACAATGACCAAATCAATATAGTAACTTGATAGGGCATGAATTTAGAAAAAAATCATCACATTTCGAGTTAGTATCGAGGAAGAAAGACTAGTTACAAATTTTACCCAGAGATTAAAAATAAAAATCACAATTGTTCATGATGATCAATGATGAACAAGTGTGATTTCTATTTTTAATCTGTGGCTAAAACTTGTAACTAGTTTTTCTCCCTTATAGTAACTCAAAATATGATGGTTTTTTTCTAAAATTTTCTAAAATCATGCTCTATCATTTTAGTCTGGTCATCTATCTTTGTCACTAATTTTGGACAATTCAAATTTGAATTTCACAAAATGACAACTTCAAACCTGATTTTCAACCATTAAATGATTTCAGCCGTAAAGGTGATGAATACCAAAGTTGTTACACTCATCAAGATCTCCAACTTATATTTTGGTCATCTTTTTATTTGACCAAATTTGAACAGTTCAAATTTTAAATTTCAATAAATATCAACTTCAAATAAGATTTTGAAACCTTAATTATTTCAAATAAGAAAGTCATGAACATAGAAGTTGTTTAACACATCACTATCTACAACTTTTATTTTCATCATCTTTTCATTTGACCAAATTTGAATAGTTGAAATTTTGAATTTCAATAAATGGCAACTTCAAATAAGATTTTGAAACCTTAAATGATTTCAACTATAAAAGTTGTGAATATAAAAGTTGTTGAACTCATCACTACTACAACTTTTATTTTGGTCACTTCTTCATGTGACAAAGTATTAGTAAATATTGTTCATAAATTCACATATGACTCATAGTTTCATGAACTATACGAGAGACATGTTGATTTGTGAACAATGTTTACTATTACTTTGTCAGATAAAGAAATGACCAAAATAAAAGTTATAGATCTTGATGAGTTATACAACTTTGGTATTAATCAATTTTTAGCTGAAATCATTTAATGGTTGAAAATCTCGTTAGAACTTATCATTTTTTAAAATTTGAAAATTTGAATTGCTCAAACTTTGTCAAATGAAAAGAATGACCAAATCAATACAATAACTTGATAGGACATGATTTTAGAAAATTTGAGAAAAAATCATCATATTTTGAGTTAGTATGAGGGAGAAAGATTAGTTATAAATTTTACCCAGAGATTAAAAAGAAAAATCACAACTGTTCATGATGATCAATGATGAACAAGTGTGATTTCTCTTTTTAATCTGTGACTAAAACTTGTAACTAGTTTTTCTTCCTCATAGTAACTCCAAATGTGATGATTTTTTTCCTAAAATTTTCTAAAATCATGCTCTATCATTTTAGTCTCGTCATCTATCTTTGTCACTAATTTTGGATAATTTAAATTTTGAATTTCATAAAATGACAACTTCAAACCTGATTTTCAACCATTAAATAATTTCAGCTATAAAGGTGATGAATACCAAAGTTGTTACACTCATCAAGATCTCCAACTTATATTTTGGTCATCTCTACTATAAGGGAACACTCAAAATAATGCTTGGTACACCCAAGATTGCGTCCTCCGCTGAGATAGTCCAACCAATGTGCACCAAAGATTTTGTACCTAGTATTTTAACATCATTAAAATCAATGGCTGCTAAAGCTCCCTCAAAGGTTTCAACTCGATCTGATGACCAACATTATTTGGATCATCCGGGCTTCAATGCTGGGCCCTCCCTCTGCCCCGACGCCCCTCCCCCACGCGTGACTTTTTCTCTCCCCCACGCGACTCCGACTCTCCCGCTCCCCTCCCCTCTCTCCCCCATGCGACTCCGACTCCATCTCTCCTGAGGCGGCGGCGGACGTAGGGTGACGGCGCCCTCGCTGGCGCGAGCGGGCCCTGATGGCCCTCCTCAATCACCCCCGACCCGCCCTAGATCTGCCTGCTGCCATGGCCACCCGCCGCCTCCTGCTGCTACTGCTCACCCTTGTCGCCAAAGCCCACCCGGACACGGTTCCCCACACGCGTGGGGATGGCGGGGAAGGGCGCGTGGGTGGTGCCGGCGCCGGTATACAGGGAGGTGGAGGGGTGTGAGGGCGTGGTGGAGCACGCGCACCCAGCCTTCGCCTCGGCGGCTCCGTCGCCACTTCGTCTCCGTCCAGCTCGGTGGCTTGCCATTCGCCGTTCAGCGCTCAACGGGCGATCTAGATCCAGGTCTGTTCTCTCTCCCTCCCTCACCGTAGCTCCTAGATCCATCTGCTTGGGGTGTAGTTGATTTCTCCATGGACATTCGATTTTCCATTCATCCATTTTGCTTCTGATTTGTTGCCCTGGTGGCTTATAGTTAATTAATTGCTACTTCCGTAGAAAGAATATGCTTGGCCGGATGGAGCCTGATTGGATTGTGTAGAACTGCAGGTGCTTGGCTGGCGTGGAATCAAATAAATATGGACGAAATGAATGGCAGAGCACAGCAGATTGGAGCTAGCGTTGGCGCATAAACACTAGAAAGAGTCACTAAAATTTCAGGTAAAAGGTACTGGAGAAATTAATTTTATTTTAAACCCATTTAAATTTATAAATGAGCGTCACCTGTTAATTCAGATCAACTTACTATTCTTAATTGGCATCACTGCAGTACTTTTAACTAATGCAGTTGCATGTGGGAGACATAACATTGCAGAATTAGTTTGTTAGAAACTGCAAGCACTATGCATAGATGTTTTAAAGAAAATATATTTAACTTTTTTTTCAACCATTCCTGTCAGAAAAACATTCTGATACTTCCTTGGAGCCTACAAACTTAGGAACGACCAATTAGTTCTAAGGGAAGGTCTAAACCGTAAGAAGCACTTTGCATTTTCAATGTACCTTGATCCAATTTGGGTAAAATATTGTGAGTCTAATAATTCAATTTATATTACACAATTTTTAAAATTCTGGAGAACTAAGAAAGCAAGGGAAAATTATATGTGGTTCTAATTTATGTTTCAGTCGGCCCATATTATCTTATCAATTACTATTTTCATGTGCACAATCTTTTTTCATAGAGATTTATCAGACATAAGTATCTATAATGGTTTTTTTTGAAAAATTTGCCATTGTGATCTCAGCTTCTTAAATTCTTAATCAGACATAGTGCTGTTTTCCCTCTCCTTTTTCCCTATTTCTTTTAACTGAAACATGCAGCTACAAACCTTCAAGCGGCATCTCCAGGTGAGTTCTTCCTCCTCTCTGTATTTCCAATTCAGTTGGTTTCTGCTAAGCTGTAGGCCAGCAGTGCAACTCATGTTATGTGCCCCTTAACATATTCAGGAAACAGTAGACATAAGAACCTGCGAGCAATCGGTGGCAAAGGCTTAATTAAACCCTTTTAATTGTCAGTGCCTATTGCATTGGATTATCTTTGGTTGATCCATTAGGATGCATCTGCTACATACAATTATATTTCCTGACAATATTAGGATGCATCTATTGCACTCTATTATCTTTGGTTTAGCCATTCTTGGTTTGCTGCTACCTTATGTGTATGTGTTTATTTCAGATGGAGTACCTATTTAGACATTCTCCTGCTGGTAAAGAACAATGGATACAGTCAATTATCAATGGAATTCATATTGGAGTAAACAATCAAACATATAATGTGCACCTAAGATCAGTAATCGCTCAGTCAATTATCATGTTCAGATCCTAGGGAAAGGTATCATTTTGAGACAGACAATATGATCCACAAGCAAAGGTATAATTTCCTCTTCAACAAGGCTATTGTATAGTGGTTCAAATTGCATATCCAATTTCTATGCCCCTGGCGCAAAGTGTTTTCCAGTTTATATCTTAGCAATTCCCCAGGAAAAGAATCATACTATTTCATCAATCCTGATCAGCAGTCTGCTAATATTAGGACCATTTTAATGTGATGATATTATAACAGATCAAGGTGTCCACGACAAAATGCAATTCCAGTGGTGACACAAGCCTCCAGGAATGACCAAGGCTGAGTACCACCATCTGAGAATACTCATGGCGATGCATGAACATTATTATTAAACAAAATAGTGGTCCAAATTATGCATGTTGATGCATTGCTTGTTTAGGAGATTCTGATTATTCTAGCTAGGAGCCTGATTCAAATAGTTTGCATATAGCCTAATTTCTTTTGTTTTCATATAGATTATAATAATTTAAAATATTCCTGGTATGGCTGCATAGATCTTTTGGTTACCTTGTTTGAATAAGGCTTGTTCTCTTTATAATGCCTGCTCTGTTTTCAATTTTTCCCCCAACTGCATTGGATTCAAAATCTAAGATGTTCTTTTTCTGATTAGCAAAACCTGGTGACATGAATCAGTGTATTTTCTGTAGGAGACAAAGCTAGGATGGCATATGTGGCGTTCAAAACTTGGATGGTTCAATTTCAGAGCGCTCAAACAATTGGCTTGAGTCGATAATGGGTATAAAGTGTAGAGCTACCTCTATACCAGCAAACATCATTAGATATTAAGTTTTGTCCTAAATTGAAATATTATAAGCAAGTTTTTTCATTTTTAATGACTTGAGTCGATAATGACTTCTTAGTTTCCCGATTATATACATGCTCAAATATATTGTGTAAAAGTTGAATTATGGAAAAAAACATTGATTGTTTTCATGTGCGTCTCCAAGATAAATCCATTGCGTTAGCACGGACATTATACTAGTCTTTTCATTTGACCAAATTTGAACAGTTCAAATTTTGAATTTCAATAAATATCAACTTCAAATAAGATTTTGAAACCTTAAATTATTTCAAATAAGAAAGTCATGAACATAGAATTTGTTGAACACATCAACATCTACAACTTTTATTTTGATCATCTTTTCATTTGACCAAATTTGGACAGTTGAAATTTTGAATTTCAATAAATGACAACTTCAAACAAGATTTTGAAACCTTAAATAATTTCAACTATAAAAGTCGTGAACATAAAAGTTGTTGAACTCATCACTATCTACAACTTTTATTTTGGTCACTTCTTCATGTGACAAAGTATTAGTAAACCTTATTCATAAATTCAAATATTACTCATAGTTTCATGAACTATATAGAGACATGTTGATTTGTGAAAAATATTTATCCATAAATAATTAAAATACATATTTGTTGATTACAATAAACAATTTCAAAGACAACAATTAGCAACAATTATATTTTACCTAATATCTTTTATGCAAACCATAGTCTAATTTCATCAAACATAAATTTACAAAAATAAAATTAATAAAAAAACCAAACCCTAGATCTAGATCTATATGCACATGAAACATCCATAAAACTAACTAATTGTTCACTAAAATCATAAAACATTAACCAAATAAGGGTATAATCTTGTTCAACTACCTAATTTACCCTATTACATTTATACAGCGGATATTTGTAGGGGCGGCTGGTGATTGAGCCGCCCCTACAAATCGACCCCATTTGTAGGGGCGGCTCGTATCACCAGCCGCCCCTACTATGCCATTTGTAGTGGCGGCTGGAATCATGGCACCCGAGCTCACCCACTGTAGGGGGCGGTTGGTGGTGGAGCCGCCCCTAAAAAAAAGTCCCTGTTGCTCAAAATCGTTTTTTTATAGTGTAGAACACACCGCTTATTGACCAATTACTTCATTCACTAGCGATGGCCATATCGTGGCTATTCCACCAACACCGCAATCAAAATCCGAAGCCGGCTGCTTGATTGTACATTGGACACACCTTCTCATGAATTATATACCAGCTGAAACCAGCTTAGCTGCAGCAGAATTGGACCAGTAGTAACCTCACACATAAAAGTTGGCTGGCATACGTCCTTGTCCGTGCCCCCCACCCACCGTAACCCTATAGACCTAACGTGAACAAGGTCTCAGCAGCCATTTTCATTTCTTACAGTATGTTGAAAAAATCGCAGTCTCGCTTCTAATAATTTTATTAATTTCGGTAGCTAAGTAGTTGTCGCTGGTGTTGTTGTTAACGCTCTACTTCTTCCATTTGTAAAATATGAAGTTTTGGACATTTATATGCATGCATGATCCCCAATATGTATATAAATTTGACCACAGCTTTTTATATTATTTATTTATGAACATGATAATAGGTTCGCAATTTGTAAAATTATATGCACTACGAGAATACTTTTCACTACATAGTACATCATGTTTATGTATGATCAACTTTAAGTAAGGGCATGTTTGGGACGGTTACACTTCACACTTTTTCAGCTAAACAGATGCGGGATGCGGCTCCATAAACTCTGCTCTAGAGGAAAAAAAAAAGGTGTGATTGAGAGAGTACATAAAAGGTGCTCTAGAAACTCTAGATTTTTGGGAAAAAAAAGGTGAGCGATGGGTCCATCTGACCCTGGTGCGCCCATATGCTGGATCACCGACGCGTGGCAGGGAAAAAAATCGAACGCTCGCGAGAGCATGGCACCGGCTGACGCATCTCTCGGCTCCTCACGTACTTCAGCTTAGGGGTGACGCTCCCGCAGTCCCGTGGTCCCGTGAGCGTTTGATTTTTTTTTCTCTGCCACGCGTCAGCGATCCGAGGTGCCCCGTAGGTTAGATGGACCCATCGTCCAGACTATTTTTTCATTTATTTTTGTGAAGTTGCTCCACCGTAAAATTTATAAAGCAAAGTTGTTGTAGCAGTTTCAAAGAGACCCTAAATAACTTAACTCCTTCGCATGCATATGCATGGTTGTTGACTCCTTGGCATACATATGAATGGTCGTTGACCGGTTCAAGTCAGTCCCCAGCAGCTTGGCGGCAGCCAGTTACATACCACTGTCCACTGGTATAGCCTATAGGAATCCACATGCACGCATGTCCTTGTCTGCGGAACGCTGCGAACTGAACGAGATCATCACCACGCACGTCGTACACTGGTACTGCTATGCTATAAATAGAACGCACCTCCTGCTAGCTTCTCCAAACCACGCAAAACCATCGATCCCTCTCTAGCTAGCAAGTCCATCTCATACTCGCTGCTCTCAGCTAGCTAAGCTACCTAGCTAGAGCCCAGCCCCAGGAGCGAGCGGAGAGCTAGCTAACAGCTCGCCGGTGTGTCGTCGTCCATGGGGAGCGCACCGGCCACCGTCCACGAGATGAGGCGTGCGCAGCGCGCGGATGGGCCAGCCGCCGTGCTCGGCATCGGCACGGCGAACCCGCCGACGTGCTTAGCCCAGGACGAGTACCCTGACTACTACTTCCGCGTCACCAACAGCGAGCACCTCACCGACCTCAAGGGCAAGCTCACCAGGATCTGCAACAAGTCCGGCATCAAGCAGCGCTTCATCCACCTCAACGAGGAGCTGCTCGCCGCCAACCCGGACTTCACCGACCGCACGCGGCCGTCCCTGGACGCGCGCGTGGACATCGCCTCCGCCGCCGTCCCGGAGCTGGCCGCGTCTGCCGCGGCCAAGGCCATCGCCGAGTGGGGACGCCCCGCCACCGACATCACCCACCTCGTCTTCAGCACCTACTCCGGCGCGCGCGCCCCTAGCGCCGACCGCCGCCTCGCGTCCCTGCTGGGACTCCGCCCCACGGTGTCCCGCACTATCCTCAACCTCCACGGCTGCTACGGCGGCGGCCGGTCGCTCCAGCTCGCCAAGGAGCTCGCGGAGAACAACCGCGGCGCGCGCGTCCTTGTCGCCTGCTCCGAGATCACGCTCATTGCCTTCTATGGGCCCCAAGGAGGCTGTGCCGACAACATCCTCGGCCAGGCTCTGTTCGGCGACGGCGCCGGCGCTGTCATCGTCGGCGCCGACCCCGTCGCCCCCGTCGAGCGCCCGCTGTTCGAGATGGCCTTCGCCTCGCAGACCACGATACCGGAGACCGAGGACGCCATCTCCATGCAGATCAACAAAGGTGGCATGGAGTACCACATCTCCAACCAGGTGCCTCGTCTGCTGGGGTGCAACGTGGAGCGCTGCCTTGTCGACGCGTTTCACGCGCTCGGCGTCAGCGCCGCATGGAACGACCTTTTCTGGGCGATCCACCCCGGCGGCCGTGCCATCCTGGACCACATCGAGGGAGTGCTCGGGCTGGACGACCGCAAGCTGGCGGCGAGTCGCCACGTGCTCAGCGAGTTTGGCAACATGAGTGGTACCACGGTGATCTTCGTGCTCGATGAGTTGCGCCGCCGTCGTGCAGCGACGGCCAAGCAGGGAGGGGAGGCGCCGGAGTGGGGAGTGATGATGGCTTTTGGACCGGGAATCACAATCGAGACCATGGTGCTCCACGCCCCTAGCAACCTCGACCTGGAGGGAAATTAACAATTTAAACATCAACCAAAAGGACTATAACTTCTATATAAACATCAACCAAAAGGACTATAACTTTTATATAAACCCGGTATAGAGGTTGCCCTAGCTAAAATAAGGTCCTTACGGCTTAATTCATGGACCATAAGGTGGAGTGTTAAATTTGTTCCTTAATTGTCAGCATGTTATTATATTGTTGTGTTATATTTATGTTTGTTTAGTCTATGCCTCTATATACCTATATATCTCCTACAACTAAAAAGAACAAAGTGTGGACATTTTTTTGGGCGACATCTGTTTTGGTTCGTTCATCTGCCCACGCCTGCGATCCCACGACATCTCCCGCATGCTACGTCCTTTGGTGCGATCCCGCACCCCTCGCTCTATCCCGTCCACCCTCACCGCGCCGCAGCCGCACGCGTCCGCCTGGCTCCCACGCCCTACGGGATACACCGGTGACGAGGCCGGCTCCCTCCACGCGCGCCTCGCCCACGCCGATCCAGGACCACCGTGCCAACGCCCGCGCCTCTGAGATCTTCGCGGCCCACCGCACTGCTTGGATGGATGCCGAGCGTCGCCTCCAGGTCCACGCCGCCGCCGCTGCCGGGGACGAGGCCTCCTCCCTCCATGCGCGCCCCCTCCTCTGCGACGCGATGGGGCCCCGCCGGTGGCTGCCGGCGTGGCTGCCTCCCTAGCACCACCTCCTCCCTCTACTCCGCGTGCGGTCTTGTACTACAGGAAACCCTAGTGGTCACGAACACCCAACGCCGAGCCTACCCCCTCCTCTCTCTCTCTCTCTCCCTATGCCGTGTGTAGCCAGATCCAGTGCCCCCATGGCTGGAATCGTCGTCTCCTCGCTGGAACTAGGACGACGGCGCCATAACAGACGGCCACAGACCTCGCCTCTGCGCCCTTGCCCTCGCCCTCAGCCACCGCCCCACGCAGCCGTTACGCCTCCGCCTCCCCAGCCCCGCTGCGCGACCACATCCCCGCCCCTTCCCGTGCCACGACAGTGATGGGATCCAAGTACCCGAGGCACAAGATCCACGTCATGGATGCAGACTTCTTGGAGAGTCGGAGGAGGACAAGACGCGGGCTTGGCACAGCCGCCACCTCTTGCCCCGCCGGGGAAGGAGCAGCAGGTGTCCGGCGTGGGGATTCTGTTGCAGATCTCCATGCTCGTGCTCGGCGCCTCGGCCACGAACTGTGTTACCACCACTTCTACTAATTCGCCGAGGCCAACGCCCCGCTCCTCATCGATACGTACTCGTCTGCCCTGCGCACCATGCCTCATGTCCCTGGCCGCCCACCTATGGCGTGTGAATCTGGAAGTAGGTTGGTTGAATGGATCGACACGGATACCTTTTTAATTTGATCGCATTAACAATAGTAGTGTATGTGCTTGTTACTTGCTCAATTCTCATCCTTCACAGCAGGGAAGTTTGATTTAGTGCAAAATTATGAATTGTTTCCTGGCAATAAGCTCTATGAATTGCAATATGTTAATTTAGATGCCTTCTAATGATGCAAGAATTCTCTAAACATACAATCTAGGAAGCACATATGGAGGTCGAGTTGTAAGTTGTTTGTTCAACCCAGCCTTGGTTTTCAATTATCTAGGGCCGGGTTACATAGATAAGAAATCAAAGGTCATTTGTCTGTATGCCTAACAGAGCTTACTGATATCACATTTTCAAATTTTTTTCATTGCTTTTCTAGAAAAGGCAAAGAGCTTTATCTAAACATTGTTCACATTCAGTGCCAAATAGCAATACTAATCCACCCATTTTGTTCATAATGATTGCTATTGGTTTGGAGGTCATACCGTCCCAGTGCATTCTTTCAATTTTTTAAACTTGATTAGACCTTGATTTTGGTAAGCATCCTACAAAATGCTCTGAGTTCAGGATCACTTATATAAAACATATATGTGAAGGATATTGCAACTTCTCCATTCATGTGATGTCTGCAAAAAAAAATTGGCTTAAAATATTCCCCTCATTTTGTAGCAAAATCATCCTTTGCATTGTTTGGGACGGTTACCAAAAGACCAACAAAGTTGTAGGTGCTTATCTAGAGATCTTGTATCTTGATAATTTTTATTTACGTGGCCACATGCTTGCACCTCTGCTAATGTTATTGTGGTTCTGGTTTTCTATTGTGTTTCTTGTCATGTAAAAAAATATTGTGGACTTGGGCTCCTGTAGAAATGTGACTGTTTGTTGTGTCTGGGTGTTTCCGACTTGTGTTGATAAGAGGATAATTGTTATTAGTAATGGATATTCCATGTGTTTGTGTGTTTTTTCTTTTCTCACCTATCTAATAAGTACAGCTGTCAGATTGCATTCATTTAAAACATGTATACGGTAAAAATCTATGGAATTCTGTTAGAATAAATCTAACAGAGAATAAATATATGGAATATGTCAGCTTATTGCATTAAAGTATCTGAACATGGTGATTTCCTAACCTCAGTATTTAAACAAGAACAATACATGAGTATCTTTCTTGTTGCCCATGTACTTTTAGTTTTTGTGCTTAACCCGTGTTTTCTCCTTCATGCACATTTTTTTGTGCTCCTCGGAAAAATATTGATTGGAAGACTGTATTTTATAGCTTCTGTTATTTCAGGATGCTGTTATTTATTGAGCTCTTAAATCCTTCTTTTTTTGCAGCACACTTTGTAGTGCCGTTACAGCAACCCTAACATTGCAAATCTCTCCACACGCCACAGGTTAGTGCCTATTTTTATATTCATGTTGTTTACATTGGATGTATATTGATTGGAAAATCAGATTTTACAACACCTGATGTTTATTGATGCTACTGTTTCTTCACAGTGTGCTACCTGTTTATAGTAGGGGTTACAAACGAGCGAGAGAGGGACAGGGCCCAAGTCTTTGATGTGTGTGTGCTACTAGGGCGTGTGTTTTGATGTCTACAGCCGTGTAGAGTGGTGAACCGCCCTCCCCCCTCTTGGGGCGTCCTGCTTCCCTTTTTATAGACGAAGGGGAAGAGCAGGTTACACAGAGAGAAAGAGAGAGAAGAGCCAAGGAGAGGAAGGCTTCCAAGACCGCTGGGCCTTTCTTCTCCTTTATGCGGGTCTCGCCGACATTGCAGATGGTGACAGGGACATCTCCACATCGAGTGCCTGTTCGCCGCTGATGCCACGCCCCGGCGTTGTCAGCGGGTTGTGACGTCCCATTCCATCCCGGCGGGCGACGCGGCGAACCAGCGTGCTGGTCAGCAGCCGTATAAGGAGTAGGCAGCATAGTGACCACGCGTCCATCACTGTTGGTGATGTGAATTCCCTGGAGTGACATGTCACGGGCATGGGTCATGTTGATATATGCTCGGTCCCTGCACGATGCCAGAAGTTTGAATTTGGGTTGTACTTTCTGGCCTATAGTGGTTGGCGGCGGTATGGGCTTCCGTCTGGAGCTGCGCCGGAGGGGTCGGGCGAGACGGAACCCCGACCCAGAGGCCGGGCGAGGTGGAGCCCCCAACCTAGAGGTCGGGCGAGGCGGGGGCCTCGACCCAGAGGTTGGGCGAGGCGGAGCCCGCGCACCTAGAGGTCGGTTGGAGCTATAGTCACACTCTTGACTGCTCGGATGAATCAATGTTGAAGATCATTAGCTCCTCCTCTTCAGATACCCTAATATTGGTCCCCGATAGTAGCCCCTGAGCCTATGGATGATTAGAATACTCCTTTGGAGGCTTTTTCGAATGGGAGGACTATGAGGGCCTTGGCTTTCTTTTGTCGCCCACGGCGTGTCCTAGGGACGGTGATTCCCTTTTGTCATGATCGGATCCCTCAGGGGTATAGCCGTGAGATTTGGTGGGTCGGAAAAAGTGTTTCCTGATTTCGACCCCTACGGGGGTCTGTCGTTCTGCGATTGCGCATTCTGTCTCCTTGAGAGTCCAACTTTCCTAGAGCCCCCGCCCGTAGCAGGGGTCCGGTCGAGGTTGGCTCGTCTTTGTGATCGTCTTCCCACAAACATTTTTTCCGATAAAAATGGAGGGGCTGAGCCGTGACATGATTTTCCTCTATGGACGAATCATGGTGCTCAGTGAGCTGTTAACAGGCTAGTCCGAGTGGGGCCCTGGCATCCCGTTCATGGGGGTCCGGCTTGGGTCAGCTGGTGACCGACTCTTGATTCTCAGCGGTCAATCCATATAGTTCTCGGATCCGTTCGACCGGTCTGAGGGCTCTTTGCCTTTCTTCGAGGAAAAACCATGGATCGTATCCGGCCGAGACTCGAACGGGGGTCGGGATGCCCGCGGCGCTCATGCGCCCGGGTACTGGCCGCTAGCAGGCCCATCCCTTTCCACCCCTCACTCTAAAGGTGCCCGGAGCTGTTGTCGAACCCGTTAGTGGGCCAACCTTCGAACTCCTTAGCCTAGATGGGCCGTAGGAGCATTTTCAGCTCCGTATCCCTCTAACCTGTGATGGGTTGTGGCCTGTTCGGGGAGGCGAAATATCCGGTGCATTTTCTGAGGGGACGGCCATAGGTTGCGTGTGCACGCCCCACGACGAGGCATGGTGAAAGGTCGTGGCAGGCATGGAGATCTAGGCGGGTGGTTGGCACCGAAGAAGAGCAATGCCCTCCAATTGAGGAGGTGGCCATCGGCCGGTGTCGTGCCCGTTTCGAGCAGGAGCGGCACTAGTGTGACCGCGTCGCCGGCCGATCAGGTGCCGCCCATGGTGGCACATGTGCCCTCAGTGGGATGAGCGGTCATGGGCGTTCAAGGGGCGCCTTCGGAGGTCATGGAGCAGCCAGTGACGGCCGCGATACCGCTGCCGACGGCGGCTCGGACGGGGCTATCGACCGTTCTCATGGACTGACCATGGCAGGCGCAATGCAGCTGGTCATGACCCCACCGATGCAGGTGGAGGCGACGGTGGCCATGACAGATGGGTCATAGCCGGGTGCAACCACAGCGTCGCCTGAGGCATCGGCGCGACCCGTGCCATCAGTGCGGCACAAGCGACGGCGCCTGGCATGGGTCGGATGGAGGGGGATGCAGCCAAGGGGTCCTCCGGAGTCATGGTGCTAGGAGAGAGGTTTGCGTCCACACCGCTGACCCCTTCCATTGCTAGAGGGGGCGTCCCGGTGGGGACGTCACGATGAGAGGGGTCGGCGGTGCTTAGGGCGGTGGGGAGTCATCCCTGACTCTGACATCGGTGGGCAATGGCTCGCCACGCATGGCGAGCCCCTGCTCCAGTGGATGGATCCATAGGATCCGGCATCAACGTTTTTACCCTTGACAATGCCACAAAGAGCATGGAGTGGGGGAGCCTCGACGTAGGGATCGCGTCCGTGCTCGAGGCCCTGGACCACGCCATGGGTGCGTTGCGTGACATTGTTGTTCCCTTCGGCCAGTATTGCTTGGTCCTGCTTCTTACCCTTTTCTTCCTCTATATACTTTTTGTATCCTGACCATCGTCTCCCTGCAGTCCCTTATAGCTCACAGCCGGGGGAAATCTTGGTTCCTTCATCAACATAAGGAAGCCTAGGACCGCCTCGTCGAGGAGGCGTGGCTACGTGGGGAGCTAACAGCTCAGCTCGTTGCCGCCCAGCAGAGAGTGGTCGAGCTGATTCCTCTCATCGAGGAGGCGGCCAATCTTTGGTTGCGGGTGGCCAAGGCCTATCGGGATGCTGATGAGGCCGAGAAGGAGTTCGAGGCCCTATCGGCAAGGTCATGGAAGGATGACGAAGAAGTCACCAGGGTCAAGAAGGAGCAGGATGAGTTGCTCCAGAAGGACGCCAAAACCCACCAGCGGATCCTTGACCTTCTGGGCGAGGTTGAGAAAGAAAGGGATCTGAAGCTGGGGGCCAAGAAGAAGCTCGCGGCCCTAGAGAAAATGGCGAGCCTAGATGCCTCGATGGTCGCTCGGCTGCACAAGGAGCGGGATGAGCAGATCCAAACCGTGGAGATGCTCTGCATGGAACGAGGCGAAACTCATGAGGAACATGACCAGGCTTTCCAAGAGCATGACCAGGCCTACCAAGAGCGCAACGACGCACAGCAGAAGGTCAGCTCCCTCTAGGCCGAGCTCGAAAGGGAGACGGCCCAGAAGCTGGAGGCTGAGAGCATTTCTACGGGGCTGGCTGTGGATCTCACTGAGGTGAGGAGAAATCTTTAGGCAGAGAGTGACGAGCTTGGTATCCTGAGCGCCGCCCTCAGAGTGGTCTGCGATGACCTTGAGGTAGTGCGGTCGAAGGGGACCAGCTCGTTCATGGCTTATGCCATCGAGATCACAGCTAGGGTGCGCTAGCCCGAGAGGAATGCCCTTCGCGCCGAGGTCAATCAGTCCTTCATGGTTGCTCGTTCTCATTATGGGGATAGCATCGATCTGGAGGCGATGAGCCATGGCTATGCACCCGGTTATGAAGTACATGAGCTGGAGGAGATGGAAACAGCGGTGGCTCCCCTTTCGCTGGACCTGGTGGACAGGATAGAAGCCATAGTTGTCCCCCAGAGGGGCTAGTTAGTTAAATAGGTCGGGTGGTCGTTTTTGTAATAAGCGGACAAGTTCCATCCCTTTTGTTTTGTTTGAACAAGTCTGTTCTTTCGTTTTGGTTGAACAAATTTGTTCTTTCTCCCCTTTTTATGTGTAAAAAGGGGTAAAGTGCTCTGACCCTTCCTGTTGTTAAGATTGTAGAGCTCGAGGTGTAGGCGAGAAACTCTAATCACGCTGGTAAGCAAGAGTGCCATAGCCGCTGGGGTGTAGGTTTCTTGCAGTCCGACCAGCCTTACTCAGTCGTTCATTTCCGCAAACTTGCCTCTAGGTTTTTAACGTGAAAAAGGGGTTGGACATGGCGACTATTTCAGAAAGGGTATATATATACCCTTATCAGCCCCCGAGTGAGACCCAACCCTTTGCCGTTGCCTGGGTTGGGTTTCACTAAAGATCGAGAAGATGATAGTGAAACTGGTAGGAGAAAGCGTTTTTTTGTTTTAGAAATGTTATTCTTAGTTTTCGTTCATACCCCCTCCCTAGGATCCGAGCCATCGTTCTACGACCATGCATTCAGTCTCCTTGCGAGTCCAACTTTCCTCGAGCACCCGCGCGTAGCGGGGGTCCAGTTGAGGGTCGGCTCATCTTTGTGATTGTCACCCCTGTTCACGGTTTCTGCAACCGGAGGGGTTGAGCTAACGTCACTTGCCTCGATGGCTCGAGTGTCGCGCTCGGTGAGCTCGCTAATGGGCATGTCCGAGTGGAATCCAGGTCCATCGTTCGTAACGGGGTCGGCATGGCCATCATGTGGCATTCCACTGCTCCTTAACCCACCCCCCGGCAGATGCCCGAGTCGTTCCGGAGACCAACTTAGGTGGCCCGCTGGCCTCCCCTTGATGGAGATTCTATGGGTTTGGCTCGAGGTTAGGATCGAATGAGAAGGTAAAGATGACCCTGCCCGCTTCTGAGCGGGTCAGGCAAGGGCCGCTGGGGCTCATCTGCATTTTCTCCCTTGGCTCTTTTCAACGCAAGGCGGCCTCAAGCCCTTCGCGGGCCGGCCTTCAAACCTCGGTCGGTCGCTGCTCATATCGAATGAGATGACTACCGCTTCATGACACGACACGAAGCGTTGTGATGCAATAATTGCATATGTGATGCTTAAATGTATGAGAATGGATGAATGAATGATCATGCACTGGAAAAGTAAAGTGGGGGTTGGTAAAGTTACCTCGATGGCTCGAGTGACGGGTTCGGGGAGCTCTTATCGGATATGTCCGAGTGGAATCCGGGTCCATCATTCATGACAGAGTCAGTGTAACCCACATGGGGCATCCTGCTGCTCCTTACCCGTCTCTCGGTAGCGGCCCAAGCCATCCAATCAACTTGGGTGACCCACTGGCACAGGACTTACCTCGATGGCTCGAGTGATGGGTTTGGGGAGCTCTTACCAGATATGTTCGAGTGGAATCCGGGTCCGTTGTTCGTGATGGAGTCGGCATAACCCGCATGGGGCATCCTACTACTCCTTACCCATCTCTCGGCAGCGGGCCAAGCTGTCCGATCGACTTGGGTGACCCGCTGGCATAGAACTTACCTACAGAGATAGAGGATGAGATCATCCCGCCTAAGAAATTAGTTAGGCAGATAAGCCAGGCGATGAACTTGTAATAAATGGACAAGCTCTTAAATTTCGTTATGGCCAAATAGATTTTTAGCCGTTCTCCCCTTTTTGTATAAAAGGTTAATGCGTTTCGACCCTTACTGTCGTTAAGGCTATAAAGCTTGGGGCGCGGGTGAACAAACTCTGATCACGCTGGTGAGCAAAAACGTCATAGCCGCTGGGGCATAGGTTTCTTGCAGTCCGACCAGTTTTACTCAGCGTTTGTTTCCGCAACCCTTGCTTCTAGGTCTCAACGTGAGAGAGGGTCAAGCACATAGAATGTTTGCCAGGTGGATATACTCTTAAACACGTACTGACTCTTTCCATAGTTAAGGCTAAAAAACTCATGGTGTGGAAAAAACTCTGATCATGCTGGTGAGCAAAAATGCCATAGCCGCTGGGGCGTTGGTTTCTTGCAGTCCGACCAGTTTTACTCAGTGTTTGTTTCCGTGACCCTCGCTTCTGGGTCTTAACATGAGAAAGGGTTGGGCGTAGAGAATATCTAATGGATAGATATGCTCTTATTAGCCCCCGAGTGAGGCCTGACCCCCTGTCATTGCTGGGGTCGGGTGTCACTAAAGATCGAGGAGTTGATAGCGAAATTGATAAGAGAAAGTATGCGTAAATTAAGGGTAAAAGCGACGTAGTTGTTCGATGTTCCAAGTGTTGATGAAGACTTCGCCGTCGATGGTCTTGAGCTTGTAGGTGCCTAGTCGAAGCACCTCCGCAATGATGTATGGTCCCTCCCACGGTGGAGAGAACTTATGACAGTTCTTGTTGCTCTGGACAAGGCGGAGCACCAGGTCCTCGATGTTGAAGGCTCGACCCTATACTCGAGGCTGTGGTACCAGCACAACCTTGC
Source organism: Miscanthus lutarioriparius (assembly GCA_904845875.1). Taxonomy (NCBI): domain Eukaryota; kingdom Viridiplantae; phylum Streptophyta; class Magnoliopsida; order Poales; family Poaceae; genus Miscanthus; species Miscanthus lutarioriparius. Next base: position 37,098,836 of record CAJGYO010000008.1, on the reverse strand, counting down.
TAGTACTTGGCCGAGTGGAGGAGGATGACGTCGCATGCTTTATCTAGCTGGTCCATAGCATCCTCGAGGGATGCCTCGGCTCCCTGTTCGTCATACGCCCTGACCCTCGACGCTCATAATTGAGGTCGGTCAAGAGGATAGCCTCAGAACCGTAGACCATGAAGAATGGTGTGTAGCCGATGGCCCGGCTGGGGGTCATCCTCAGGCTCCAGAACACCACGGGAAGCTCCGTGACCCATCGTCTGCCAAACTTGTTCATCCGGTTGAAGATCCTAGGCTTGAGGCCTTATAGGACCATGTCGTTTGCGCGCTTGACCTGCCCGTTCGTGCGGGGGTGCGCCATGGTGGCCCAATCGACGCGGATGTGGTATTCATCACAGAATCGGAGGAACTTCTTTCCGTTGAACTACGTGCCGTTGTTCGTGATGGAGTTCGGGACCCCAAAGTGATGGACGATGTCAAGGAAGAACAACACGGCTTGCTCGGACTTGATCGCAGAGATTGGTCGAGCCTCTATCCACTTTGTAAACTTGTCTACGACAACAAGCAAGTGCATATAGCCCCGGCGCCCTCTTGAGAGGTTCGACCAGATCGAGCCCCTAGACCACGAATGGCCACATGATGGGGATCGTTTGGAGTGCTTGGGCCGGCTGGTGGGTCTGCCGAGCGTAGTATTAACTCCCTTCACAGGTGTGCACAATCTGTTCAGCGTCGGCTACTACGGTTGGCCAGTAGAAGACTTGTCAGAACACGTCGACTAGGGTCCTAGGCATGGCATGGTGCCCGCAGACCCCACCGTGGATATCACTCAGCATCTGCTTCCCATTTTCGTTGGGGATGCAACGTTGCAGGATCCTGGTGTGGCTTCGCCTATAGAGCTCACCCTCAATAAGGATAAAGGACTTGGCGTGACGCGCGAGCCACCGAGCCTCCATTTTGTCCATCGACAATGCCTCACAGAGGTGGTAGTCGAGGTAGGGCGTTCTCCAGTCGGCCAGAGGGTCGGGCTCTGTCGCTAGATCCTCGTCAAGCTCCATGACTTTGGGGTTGGATGGAGCCACCGGCTGGTTAGCCCCCAAGCCCAGGGCAGGCGGCCTGTCATTGGTTTGTTCTAGCACCTCGTAGCGGACCGAGGGCTTGTACTGATTGCTGGCGAAGACGCCCGTCGGCACCGACTCTCGGCCGGACACCATTTTCGCCAACGCGTTGGCCACCTCGTTGAGACGCCTTAGGATGTGACTGAGCTCGAGACTATCGAACTTGTCTTCTAGCTAGCGGACTTCTTGGCGATATGCAGCCATCTTGGCATTGTGGCAGCTTGACTCCTTCATGACTTGGTCGATGACCAGCTGGGAGTCGCCATCGGATATCCAACTCGATGGCGATGCGTAGGCCGTTGATGAGTGCCTCATACTCAGCCACATTGTTGGAGGAGGGGAAATGGATGCGAACCATGTACCTCATACGTACCCCGAGGGGTGAAATGAAGACCAGCCCCGTGCTGACACCTTTCTTCATCAGCGATCCATCGAAGTACATCGTCCAGTACTCTTGGTCGACGACTGCTTTTGGACCTCAGTCCACTCTGCAACGAAATCGGCCAGCACTTGGGACTTGATGGCCATCCGAGGGGCATATGAAATGCCTTGACCCATCAACTCAAGTGCTGTAACACCCTGGGTGTTTAAGTATTAAAAACTGGACATATCATCATATGCATTGCAAGGCATTGGTCATATTGCAAACTTTGTTATGCATTCACTAAAACAAGTTTACATTTATGTTATAAGTATTGCTTGGTATTGTTTGAATCAAGTTTGAAATCTTTGTATTGATTTGAAATTCCAAAAACCTTGATTTTCAATATTTAAATCCGACCCTGAAAACCCATTTCAAAATCGAAGCACATTTTGGGGTTGAGTCTTAAAGCAAAGTTGTAGAGCTTGTCGAGTTGTACAAAGTTTGTTTTTAGAGTTTTTCAAGTTGTTTAGTAAAATTTGAAGTTATTTAAAAAGGCGAAATTCCTCAAATATCCCCGCTTTGAATTCAAAAGTTCATTTCAAAATGTAGGCCTAATTTGGGTATGGTTTCAAAAGCAAAGTTGTAGAGCTTTTGATTTTGAACAACTTTTGTTTTTGGAGATTTTTGAGTTGTTATGAAAATTTGGGAGTAATTTGTGAAATTTGGCGAATGGCAATTCTATAATTTCGATGAACAGTGTTCACCGCTTGAGCTACAACGCCGGCGAGCTTCGGTTTGCTTCCATTCACGCGCGTGGCCGTCTGAGCATCACGTTGGCACGGTGAAGGCTTCTGCGTGGCTTCTTTGCGCTTCCTTGGTCGCGTTATAAGCCAGCCACCGTCGCCGTTCTTCTCTTTCTCTTCTTCTCTGTTTTTCCAATCACCGCCACCGCTGCTCAGTTGAGTCCTCGCCGTCGAACTAGCGCCTACGCCGTTCGCGCATAGCGCTAGATAGCTTCGCCTACTCCTTGTGCACCCATCCAGCTAGCTCTGGTTGATTGATTTCGCCGTGAGTTCGCCGTTCGTCGCTTTCTTCCTTGCGGCCGGCAACCTCACCCGAGATTCCGTTTCACCGCGGCCAGCCTACTCTGGTGAGCCGTTGGCCTTGATCGGTGTACCTATGGCTTCGTCTCGATGCTGTGGTGCTTAATCCTATGTTGCTTGCTCATTTTGATCACTGCAGTCGCCGGTTCTTCCTCACCGACGATCTTTGCTCCGCCGTGATCACCGTGGTCGTCGTCACGCCTCTCCGTTGCATCTCCGACCTCTCTCCTTGCTTCAACGCGTTCGGGGTGAGCTACTGGTGCTTCCTGGATCCTTTGTTTGAGCTCTACTGGGTTCACGTCACCGACATAGCGCTGCCATGCCACCGCGTCCGCAATGGCCGCTGTCGAGCTAGTATAGGGCCGTAATCAGTACAGATAGGGACGTCAATCGATGCGCCTAGTCTTGGTGATCGTTTTGGTACTTTGGCCGTCGCCGTTGGACTCACCGTCGATGAGTTTATGTCGGTCAGCGCCGTCGCCATCGTGGTCAAATGCGCGAGGTTAGGGATGACAGGTGGGACCCGATGTCAGTGACACAGCGTTCAAATTGGATTTTTTCTATTTTCAGAATTGAATGAATAGTATCTGTTTTTGTTATTTTTGTGTAGATCTATTTAGAGCTCTAAAAATTCTAAAATTTTTTGTGTGACTTCTATGTGATGTGTAGTATTTAATAAAAATATGAAATATTGTTTTTCAGTAATTTTTGAATGTGATAAAAATTGCTCAATTAATTAATAAATGAGTTTCCAGGATTTTTCTAGGCTTATTTATGTATGAAAATATTATGAAAATTGTTTTTCCACTTAGTTATTATGTGATGAACATTTACAAAAATTTTGAGCTCAATTGGAACAAGTTGATTTATTTCATAATTCTTAATTAATTAATTAATTCATAAAAGCAAATAGTAACCTTTAGTGATTTAGGTTTTGTTTGAGTTTTTGATTAAGTGATGTCCTTGGGTCATTAGTTGGTGATGATCCTTGGCAATTGTTGTGAGTGTTGCAAAAATGGTTTAGTTAGTTTAACTTGTACCTGTACCGCGAAGGAAAGTTGTATTTAAGTTGTTAATTTTGCATCCATCATCGAGCATCATGTTTCGTATTCCGCATCATGTTAAACATGGCATTGTTACTACGTGTAGTGAACGAAGGTGAACACGTGGTAGTTAATCAAGTAGTTGAGGAAGTTGATCCGTCAGTGGTGGTTGGTGTTGATATCGGTGGAACGACTCCGGACCCAGACTTTTCCGTCAACGAAGGCAAGCCCCGGATGCATACAACCCTACCTTTTATTTTACAAATTGATTTCACTTTTGCTTCTTTTTTTAAATTCAAAATTTTAATTGCATTAAGTGATTAGGAGTCAAGTGAAAACCGAATTGGTACATTACCAACCTTGTTATTCTATATTTACCATATTACTAGTTTTAAATTCGTATATGCTTAGTTTTGCTTAGCTATGCTTAGAACGATGAAAGTCGGGTGATTACCCTTTTGTCACCCGCGAACTTTAAATGGAACTTTGGTTTGTAATTATGTTAATTATGTTATGTGATATGAGAATGTGGAGTAATAAATCTAGACCGGGCGGACTCGGTGTGTGTGAGCCACAAGACATGGAGGTCTTGTGAGCGGGTTCTTTCCGCCTATGTCGATTAAGGTCCATACCGTTGTTGAATTGCATGAGGTGAGACTTTGTAGTACTAACCGCATACTCCGGTAAGCCTTAACTTGGTTGTTCTATTACGAGAATGGCTACTTTTCCGCTTTTCTAGCTTTTGGGAGTGGAGAGATGGCGGAATAGCGTGTACCCACGTGACAATGGGTTGGATTGGTGGAGTACTGTATTCTCGGGTGGCGCGGACCCGTTCTTGTTTTAGAGGATCCGAGGGTAGGTTGATATATGTAAGTCGGGGACCTGCATATGTCGTGTGATGATCCGAAATTCCCAGTTTGGGTTTTTAATCGGTTCAATCATCATTGCTCCTCGGTTATGGAGACTCAACTCACTGCTCATCATCGTAGTAATTAATAACTAGAACCGGAGGATGGAAGTGCGTGAAGGTGTTGGTTATGAAGTTTCATGATCTCATTGCGGATCGTGTCGTGGTGACTTTGTATATGATCTTATGAAGTTTTAAATGTTGATATAAAGAATTTTGTTAAAGAGCTTTTACGCAAAAGAACTTTGATTATTGCTAAAGCCATACCTTGAATCCCTGAGCCTGCATACCTGAGTCTTATCAATTTTATTTCGGTTAAGTCTTGTTGAGTACTTTTGTACTCAGGGTTCGTTGACCCTTGTTGCAGGTGAGGGTCATGAGCAGATCTGTTTTGGATCGTCTTTGACCGTTGTTCAAATCATGATGACGATAAGTAAATGTGGGCCCTTAAGGCAGGCAGCTTCTTTGTGTGTTCTCAGTATATATTATAATGCAACTCCACCGCTTTGGTTTGTATTAATATCGAACTTAGTTGTATGGTTTGAAACAAATGGTTTGTAAACTATGTTATTGTAAGACTTCCATTGCTTTTACTCGATGTATCTATTTGAATAAACTGTTGTAATATCGCAATGACTCAGTAATGTGATCTTGCTTCTTTGTGTGTCGTAAATCGTGGACGATTCGGGGTTCTCCGAGGACACCCGACAGTCTTCTTAAGTTACCGGGAACATATGCATAGATGTCAAAGGTCGTTGGACAGTGACATGTGTATGTGGGCCCTATAATTTAGGAGGTTCTGCCACAGAATGGTATCAGAGCGATCGTTATAAGGTTTTTGTGGTATTGGTTTATGAAAACTTCAAAATGATTTGGGATTACTATATTTAACTTATTAATTTGGTCCAAATTGCTTTTGACTTGTCTTATTTCCTTCTCACCATTCCTTAATTGATTAAAAAAGTTTTGTGTGGTGGAGTAGTAATCTTATTATGCCCTAAATAAAAACAAATGTTGTTATGTTCGTTTTAAGCTTTGGTGGTTTTGTTCGTAAGAACGATTCATGCATCATAATTAATTCGCTTGTTACTTCCTTCGTCTCTGAGTCTGGGTGAGTAGTGTGTATGGGTTGAGTTGTGTAGTCCATCCTTACTGCTCTTGAGACTATGGTTAGATTGTTTTACTTGGATTAATCTTGCTTGTACAGTATGGCTCGTACCAAGAAGACACCCCGTAAGTCCACCGGACCCAAAGGAGTTCCTCGGCACCAACTAGCCCCTAGGAATGACGGTGCTAGCAGTAGCAGCTCTAGGCCTGATCCTCAGGTGGAGATACAGAGGATTTCTACAGAGTTAGCCCAAGCTACTAGAGATAGGGCTATGGACGTCATCTAGGTGGGTAGATTACAGGAGCAGTTAAGACGTCTCACCACTGCTCACAGGAACTGCGAACTTATGTTAGTTCATACGATGGAAGGAAGGAATGAAGCTTGGCATCGGGAAAATGTAGCTAGAGCTAGAACTCATGAGTTAGAATTTTATGTATAAGATTTAGAAGAGCATAATACCTATCTGCATGAGGAAGTTCATAGGCTAAGCAATCTCCTAGATCCAAATCATGAACCCCAAGCTGATACAATGGATCCCGGTGTTATCTTTGTCGATGGTAGTGAATCGAAAGAAGAAGAAGAAGATTCCGAAGAATTAGTAATGATCGATGAAAGTGACAATGAAGGCGGTAATATTTCCGGAATGGACACCGAGCCTGAAGTTTGATGTAATCGCGAAAAGGAGTAGAGTTGTATAATAGTTAGTTCTAGTTTAAGTTAAGTAGTCTTGTTTAAATGCGGTCTTGTGTTTAAATAAGTGAAACTAGTGCAATGAGTTGTAGTCCGCTCTTTTATCAATCAATAAAGGCTTGTGAGTAAAGTTTGGTTTGTTGTGAACAGATGCGTCGTACGCGGGGTTTGTATATTCCTAGTACTTCACAAGATGAGAACGGTATTCTAGATCTGCCACCAGTTCCAACAAATCTAGCGGATGCTATAGCCGCACTTGTCAATGTGACGGTTGAAAATTCTCGTTTGCTTCATGAGATGGCTCAAAGTAATCAGAATTAGATGCATGGAAACCGTGGTCGCCATCATAATAGGCAGGAGGCTACATATGTGGACTTCATAGATACAAAACCCCCAGTGTTCACTAAGGCAGATGAACCATTGGAGGTTGATGATTGGCTTAGGACCATGGAGCAGAAATTTGATCTTATACCATGCACAGAGTTTTAGAAACCAGTTTTTGCTGCTTAGCAACTTAGAGGTGCAGCCGGTGCTTGGTATGCAAATCTTATGGCCATGCAACCCGCAGGTGTTCCGTTAACTTGGATGGAGTTTCGTACTGCTTTTAGAGCCCATTATATCCCAGAGGGAGTTACAGGTATGAAGCTAGATGAATTCCTTGCTTTGAAGCAAGGGGGCCAAACCGTGATACAATATGTGGGAAGATTCAATCACCTGTCACAATATGCACCTGAACATGTCAATGCTGATGTCAAGAAAAAGAAATGGTTCATGAGAGGTCTGAATACCAAATTACAAACTATGATGACAACTTGTACCAATGTCACTTATCATGAGGCAGTGAATATTGCAATTGCTTTAGAGGCAAAGTATCGGCAACATAAGGAGCTCAAGAAGAAAAAGAGTATGCCGTCTGGATCTTTTGGGGGAAATCCAAAGAGGCAGAGGGTGATTTATCATCCAGTAAATCATAATCTTCCTTCTTATCGTCCGCCGCAGTTTCAAGCCGGTCAGCAATCAAATGTCCGTCCTGTTACAACTTATCAGAATCCACAACCGACAAATGCTTCTGGGGTTTCTGCTTCAACACCCCAGGGTCACAAGTATCTCTGTTTCATTTGTGGCAAGCCTGGTCATTTCTCGAGAGAATGTCCGTATCCAAGGCAGTCTAATCCCAATTATCAGAAGGCCCCTACAAATCAACACCAGGGTCAGGCACAGAATAAGGGAAACAATCAGAATGTTCAGAAAGGCAAATATGAAAGGAAGACATGACGAGTGTTCTACATTCAAGCTGGGGAAATTCCAGAAGGGGAGCCAGTGATGATGGGTATGTTTCCTATCGCCAACCATCCTGCAGTTATACTTTTTGATTCTGGCGCATCGCATTCATTCATCAATAGAACATTTATGGTGAAGTATGAAATTTCAATTGGGGCAACAAAGGAAAATTTCTTTATACAGTCGCCCGGGGGACGTCTGTGTACTAAGGAAATGGTATACCAGGTGCCCATAAACCTGGGTGGGCATATTTTTCCCACTACCATGATTATCCTTAAGGATCAGGATATAGATGTAATCTTAGGAATGAATTGGATGTATCAGCATAAGGCTGTGATAGATGCTTTGAATAGAACTATAAGGGTGAGTTTGCCAGATAGTACTTCTCAACTTCTCATCCAACTTCCAACCTTAAGAAGATCAGTGGACAAAGTTTGTGCAACTGCCGTCAAAGGGATTAGAGATATCCCGGTAGTATGTGAATTTTCTGATGTGTTTCCTGAAGATTTACCCGGTCTACCACCTGATAGGGATGTCCAGTTTAACATACAATTGCAACCTAGAACAGCTCCGATTTCTCGGAGAGCTTATAGGATGCCACCTAAGGAGTTAGCCGAGTTGAAAACTCAGTTGCAAGAATTGATTGAGAAGGGGTTTATACAACCTAGTTCATCGCCTTGGGGGTGTCCGGTAATTTTTGTGAAAAAGAAAGATGAGACCCTAAGGTTATGTGTTGATTATCGTCCGTTGAATGAAGTGACCATCAAGAATAAGTATCCATTACCTCGGATAGATTTTCTTTTTGATCAACTGGCCGGAGCCAAAGTTTTCTCCAAGATAGATTTGAGGTCAGGATATCACCAAATCAAGATAAAGCCTGAAGATATTCCCAAAACGGCATTTACCACAAGATATGGATTATATGAATACTTGGTAATGTCTTTTGGTTTGACAAATGCTCCAGCTCATTTCTTGTATTTGATGAATTCAGTATTCATGCCTGAACTGGACAAATTTGTAGTGGTGTTTATTGATGACATTCTAGTATATTCCAAGAATAAGGAAGAACATGCGAAACACCTCAGAATTGTTCTGACTCGCTTGAGGGAACATCAACTATATGCCAAGTTCAGCAAGTGTGATTTTTGGCTTAAGGAAGTACAATTTCTTGGACATGTCTTGTCAGCGGAAGGAGTTGCTGTTGATCCAAGCAAAGTGAAGGATGTGCTGGATTGGAAACCGCCAACCACAGTTCATCAAGTTCGGAGTTTTCTGGGATTGGCGGGGTATTACCGTCGGTTTATTCCAGATTTCTCTAAACTATCAAAGTCCATAACTGAGTTACTGAAGAACCAAGTCAAGTTTGCCTGGTCATCTGATTGTGAAGAGGCTTTCCAGACTTTGAAGAGACTATTGACCATTGCATCAGTATTAGCCCAACCTGATATCGAGAAGCCGTTTGATGTTTATTGTGATGCTTCAGGTATTGGTATTGGATGTGTGTTGATGCAAGAAGGCCGGGTCATTGCTTATGCATCCAGGCAACTTAAGCAACATGAAGAACACTATCCGACTCATGATCTGGAATTAGCAGTTGTGGTCCATGCTCTAAAGATTTAGCGGCATTACCTACTTGGTAATATGTGCCATATTTATACAGACCACAAGAGCTTAAAGTATATCTTTACTCAGTCAGAATTGAATATGCGACAAAGAAGATGGTTAGAGCTGATTAAAGATTATGACTTGGAAGTACATTATCACCCTGGTAAAGCAAATGTGGTGGCAGATGCCCTCAGTCGCAAAAGTTATTGTAATTGCCTGACAGTAAGAACAATGAGTCTGACCTTATGTCAAGAGATGGAGAAATTGAATGTAGAGGTAATTCAACAAGGTAGTTTGACCGACATAATTGTTGAACCCACTATTCAAGATCAAGTTATTGCTGCTCAGAAGGAAAACAAGGGTGTAGCCCATATCAAGGAAAGAGTCAGGGAGGGAAAGGCGGAATGTTTTAGAATAGATAATGAAGGTGTGCTATGGTTCAAGGATCGTTTGGTAGTACCAAAGGTTCTCGAGTTGTGGCAGTCAATTCTTGAAGAAGCACATGCTACTAGGTTATCTATCCATCCGGGAAGCAACAAGATGTACCATGACTTAAAACAAAGGTTTTGGTGGACCAAAATGAAGATAGAAATTGCAAGATATATAGCAAAGTGTGACACTTGTCAGAAAGTGAAAGCTATACATTTGAGGTCTGCTGGAGAATTACAATCATTACTTATTCCAGCTTGGAAGTGGGGGGACATAAGTATGGACTTTATTGTTGGTCTACCCAAGACATCAAAGGGATTTGACTCAATATGGGTTATTGTAGATCGACTCACTAAGTCAGCACATTTTCTTCCTGTCAAGACTATATACCCCACTGTCCAATATGCCAAGATATATTTAGCAAGAATTATGAGTCTCCATGGAATACCAAAGATCATAGTGTCTGATAGGGGTACACAGTTTGTCTCTAGTTTTTGGAAACAATTGCATTCTTTATTGGGTACCAAGCTCTTGTTTAGTACAGCTTATCATCCACAGACTGATGGACAGACTGAAAGAGTCAATGAAGTGCTTGAAGATATGTTAAGGTGTTGTGTCCTTAATTATTCCAACAAGTGGGATGAATGTTTACCTTTGGCTGAGTTCTCATATAACAATAGTTATCAGGAAAGCATTAGAATGGCTCCATTTGAAGCACTCTATGGTCGTAGATGCAGAACATCGTTGAGTTGGTCAGAGCCCGGAGAAAGAAGATTATTTGGAGTTGACCTTGTGAAAGAAACCGAAGACAAGGTTAGGCAAATACAGAGTAACTTGAAGATAGCTCAGTCCCGCCAAAAGAGTTATGCGGATAGACGACGGAGACCATTGGTGTTTAACAAAGGAGATTTTGTATATATGAAAGTATCACCAATGAAAGGAGTTACCCGTTTTGGTGTTAAAGGCAAGTTGGCACCCCGATATATTGGACCATTTCAAATTTTAGAGAGATATGGAAAAGTGGCCTATCGCTTGAAATTACCAGAACATTTATCAGCTGTACATGATGTGTTCCATGTGTCTCAATTGAAGAAGTGTCTCCGAGTGCCTGAGCAGAATGTTGAAGTTGAAGGAGTGGAACTTGAACCAGATCTGACTTATTCAGAATATCCTATCCGAGTGTTGGATCAGAAAGATCGTGTTACTCGAAGGAGGACAATAAAGTTCTACAAGATACAATGGAATCAACATTCAGAAGAGGAGGCTACTTGGGAATTAGAAGATTACTTGTTAGAAAAGTTTCCAGAATTTCTTGCGTCATTATAGAATAGAGTACTGTTAGTTGAGCTCGGTTGTTACAAATTGTGTTTTATAAAGGAACCTCAGTTGTTTTATGGATGATAATTGGATGTTTTTGGATTGACACATTTCCTTTTCCATTACTTACCCTATGGCTTTGAATCTCGGGGCGAGATTTCTTTTAGGGGGAAGGATTGTAACACCCTGGGTGTTTAAGTATTAAAAACTGGACATATCATCATATGCATTGCAAGGCATTGGTCATATTGTAAACTTTGTTATGCATCCACTAAAACAAGTTTACATTTATGTTATAAGTATTGCTTGGTATTGTTTGAATCAAGTTTGAAATCTTTGTATTGATTTGAAATTCCGAAAACCCTGATTTTCAATATTTAAATCCGACCCTGAAAACCCATTTCAAAATTGAAGCACATTTTGGGGTTGAGTCTTAAAGCAAAGTTGTAGATCTTGTCGAGTTGTACAAAGTTTGTTTTTGGAGTTTTTCAAGTTGTTTAGTAAAATTTGAAGTTATTTAAAAAGGCGAAATTCCTTAAATATCCCCGCTTTGAATTCAAAAGTTCATTTCAAAATGTAGGCTGGATTTGGGTATGGTTTCAAAAGCAAAGTTGTAGAGCTTTTGATTTTGAACAACTTTTGTTTTTGGAGATTTTTGAGTTGTTATGAAAATTTGGGAGTAATTTGTGAAATTTGGCAAATGGCAATTCTGTAATTTCGATGAACAGTGTTCACCGCTTGAGCTACACCGCCGGCGAGCTTCGGTTTGCTTCCATTCGCGCGCGTGGCCGTCTGAGCGTTGCGTTGGCACGGTGTACCTATGGCTTCGTCTCGATGCTGTGGTGCTTAATCTTGTGTTGCTTGCTCGTTTTGATCACTGCAGTCGCCGGTTCTTCCACACCGACGATCTTTGCTCCATCGTGATCACCGTGGTCGTCGTCACGCCTCTCCGTTGCATCTCTGACCTCTCTCCTTGCTTCAACGTGTTCGGGGTGAGCTACTGGTGCTTCCTGGATGCTTTGTTTGAGCTCTACTGGGTTCACGTCGCCGGCGTAGCGCTGCCGTGCAACCGCGTCCGCCATGGCTGCCGTCGAGCTAGTATAGGGCCGTAATCAGTACAGATAGGGACGTCAATCGATGCGCCTAGTCTTGGTGATCGTTTTGGTACTTTGGCCGACGCCGTTGGACTCACCGTCGACGAGTTTACGTCGGTCAGCGCCGTCGCCATCGTGGTCAAACGCGCGAGGTTAGGGATGACAGGTGGGACCCGATGTCAGTGAAAAAGCATTCAAATTGGATTTTTCTATTTTTAGAATTAAATGAATAGTATCTGTTTTTGTTATTTTTGTGTAGATTTATTTAGAGCTCCAAAAATTCTAAAATGTTTTGTATGACTTCTCTGTGATGTGTATTATTTAAGAAAAATATGAAATGTTGTTTTTCAGTACTTTTTGAATGTGATAAAAATTGCTCAATTAATTAATAAATGAGTTTCCAGGATTTTTCTAGGCTTATTTATGTTTCAAAATATTATGAAAATTGTTTTTCCACTTAGTTATTATGTGATGAACATTTACAAAAATTTTGAGCTCAATTGGAACAAGTTGATTTATTTCATAATTCTTAATTAATTAATTAATTCATAAAAGCAAATAGTAACCTTTAGTGATTTAGGTTTTGTTTGAGTTTTTGATTAGCTGATGTCCTTGGGTCATTAGTTGGTGATGATCCTTGGCAATTGTTGTGAGTGTTGCGAAAATAGTTTAGTTAGTTTAACTTGTAACTGTACCGCGAAGGAAGTTGTATTCAAGTTGTTAATTTTGCATCCATCATCGAGCATCATGTTTCGTATTCCGCATCATGTTAAACATGGCATTGTTACTACGTGTAGTGAACGAATGTGAACACGTGGTAGTTAATCAAGTAGTTGAGGAAGTTGATCCGTCAGTGGTGGTTGGTGTTGATATCGGTGGAACGACTCTGGACCCGGACTTTTCCGTCAACGAAGGCAAGCCCCGGATGCATACAACCCTACCTTGTATTTTACAAATTGATTTTGTTTTTGCTTCTTTTTACTGCATTAAGTGATTAGGAGTCGAGTGAAAACCGAATTGGTACATTACCAACCTTGTTATTCCATATTTACCATATTACTAGTTTTAAATTCGTATATGCTTAGTTTTGCTTAGCTATGCTTAGAACGATGAAAGTCGGGTGATTACCTGTCACCTGCGAACTTTAAATGGAACTTTGGTTAATTATGTTAACATGTGATATGGGAATGTGGAGTAATAAATCTAGACGGGCGGACTCGATGTGTGTGAGCCACAAGACATGGAGGTCTTGTGAGCGGGTTCTTTCCGCCTGTGTCGATTAAGGTCCGTACCATTGTTGAATTGCATGAGGTGAGACTTTGTAGTACTAACCGCATACTCCGGTAAGCCTTAACTTGGCTATTCTATTACGAGAATGGCTACTCGCGCACTGGGAGTGGAGAGATGGCGGGAATAGCGTGTACCCATGTGGTAATGGGCGGGATTGGTGGAGTACTGTATTCTCGGGTGGCGCGGACCCGTTCTTGTTTTAGAGGATCCGAGGGTAGGTTGATATATGTAAGTCGGGGACCTGCATATGTCGTGTGGTCTGGAATTCCCAGCTGGGGTTTTAATCGGTTCGAATCGTCGTTGCTCCTCGGTTATGGAGACTCAACTCACTGTTCATCATCGTAGTAATTAATAACTGGAACTTAAGGATGGTCTATGAAGGTGTTGGTTATGAAGTTTAATGATCTCATTGCAGATCATGTCAGCTTTGTATATGATCTTATGAAGTTTTAAATGTTGATCTAAAGAATTTTGTTAAAGAGCTTTTACGCAAAAGAACTTTGATTATTGCTAAAGCCATACCTTGAATCCCTGAGCCTACATACCTAAGTCTTATCAATTTTATTTCGGTTAAGTCTTGTTGAGTACTTTTGTACTCAGGGTTCGTTGACCCTTGTTGCAGGTGAGGGTCATGAGCAGATCTATTTTGGATCGTGCTGCATGACTGTTGTTCAGTGCGATGACGATAAGTAAATGTGTGGCCCTTGGGCAGGGTAGCTTCTTTGTGTGTTCTGTAATATATTATAATGCCACTCCACTACTTTGGTTTGTATTAATATCGAACTTAGTTGTATGGTTTGAAACAAATGGTTTGTAAACTATGTTATTGTAAGACTTTCGTTGTTTTTACTCTGATGTATCTATTTGAATAAACTGTTGTAATACTGCAATGACTCTGTAATGTGATCCTGCTCAAAAATCGTGGATGATTCGGGGTTCTCCGAGGACACCCGACAGTCTTCTTAAGTTACCGGGAACATATGCATAGATGTCAAAGGTCGTTGGACAGTGACAGGTGTATGTGGGCCCTATAATTTAGGAGGTTCTGCCACAAGTGCCCACTTCGCGATTCTTCCTGTGGCATCCTAGTTTTGGATGACCTCACCGAGAGGGTAGGACGTCATGATCGTCACCAAATGTGACTCGAAGTAGTGACGCAACTTCCTCTTGGCGACAAGGACGGCATACATGAGCTTCTGGATTTGGGGGTAGCGAGTCTTAGAATCAGACAAAACCTCGCTGATGAAGTACATGGGACACTGCACTTTGAGAGCGTGTCCCTCTTCTTCTCGCTCTACCACCAGGGCGGTGCTAACCACTTGTGTGGTGGCCGCAATGTAGAGCAGAAGCGGTTCCCCGTCAGTCAGAGGGACCAAGATCGGGGCCTTCATTAGAAGCTGCTTGACCTTGTCAAGTGCCTCTTGGGCCTCGGGCGTCCATTCAAAACAGTCGGCCTTCTTCAGAAGCTGATCGAGGGGGAGACCTCGTTTGCCGAGGCATGAGATAAAGCGGCCGAGAGCGGCGAGGCACCCTGTAACTCGCTGTACCCCCTTTATGTTCTGAATTATGCCCATCCTCATGATGGCCGAGATCTTCTCTAGGTTGGCCTCGATGCCTCGCTCGGAGATGATAAAACCTAGCAGCATACCCCTTGGGACTATGCAAAGAGTTTCACGAAGGTCTACTCCAGGTCGGCTACAACCTGGTCAGCCCATTTGGATTTGACCACGATGTCATCCATGTAGGCCTCAACGGTCTGCCCGATGAAATCCCCGAAACACTTGAGCATGCATCCTTGGTATGTAGCTCCCGCATTCTTTAGGCCAAACAGCATTGTGACGTAGCAGAATGATCCAAACGTGGTGATGAAAGACGTCACGAGCTGGTTGGACTCTTTCATCACGATTTGATGGTACCCGGAGTATGCATCAAGGAAGCAAAGGGTTTTGCACCCTAAGGTCGAGTCGACTACTTGGTCTATGCATGGCAAAGAAAATAGATCCTTTGGACACGCTTTGTTGAGACCCGTGTAGTCAACAGACATTCTCCATTTCTCACTCTTTTTTCATACAAGAACAAGATTGGCTAACCACTCGGGGTGGGATACTTCCTTGATGAACCTGGCCGCCAAAAGCTTTGCAATCTCTTCACCGATGGCCCTGCATTTCTCCTTGTCAAAGAAATGCAGGCGCTGCTTTACTGGCTTGGAGCCTAGCCTAATCTTCAAGGTGTGTTCAGCAACTTCTCTCGGAATGCCTAGCATGTCTGAGGGTCTCCACGCAAAGATGTCTCTGTTGGCACAGAGGAAGTCGATGAGCGCGCTTTCCTATTCGGAGGAAAGCGTTATGCCAATACGCACCACTTTGCCCTCGGAGCCGCTAGGGTCTATGAGGACCTCTTTGGGTCGGGCGTTTCTTCGACGATCTCCTCTATGATGACCGCAAGCTCTTTGGAGGCGACAATTGCCATGACGTGTTCACAGCACTCGACCTCGCACTCGTAGGTGCGCTGGAAGGAGGTGCCGATGGTGATGACCCCATGTGGACCCGACATCTTCAACTTCAGATAGGTGTAGTTGGGGATGGCCATGAACTTCGCATAGCATGGATATCCCAGGATGGTATGGTAGGTTCCGTGGAACCCGACCACCTCAAAGGTAAGGGTCTCCATCCTATAATTGGTTGGATCCCTGAAGGTGATGGGCAGATCAATCTACCCAAGTGGTATGGCCTGCTTTCCTGGCACGATGCTATGGAAAGGCGCCCCGGTCGGCCGGATGCGCGCTCAGTCGATGCCCATGGCATCGAGTGTTTCATTGTACATGATGTTGAGGCCACTGCCTCCATCCATCAGCACTTTGGTGAGCCACTTCGTGCTGATGATTGGGTCGACCATGAGCGGATATCTTCCCAGCTGTGGGACACTTTCCGAGTGGTTGGTCCGATCAAAGGTTATGGTGGACTCCGACCATTAGAGGAAGGTAGGCGTGGTCGACTCGGTCGTATAGACCTCGTGGCGTGCAAGCTTCTAGCGGCGCTTGGAGTCATAGGCCACCGACCCTCCGAAGATCATGAGGCAGCCATCCAACGTCGAAAATCGGTCGTCCTTCCCCATAGCGTCGTCTGTGGTTGGCTTGGGCTCCTTCCTATGCTCCCCCTTGTTGGAGCCTCCGGATAAGAACCACTTCATGAGGACGTAGTCCTTGTATAGGTGCTTGCTGGGGAAAGCATGGTTCAGGCACGGCCCTTCGAGCAGCTTCTTGAAGTGGTCCGGGGTACCCTCAGCAGGCTTCTAACCCCATTTGCAGTTGGAGGTGGCCACGAGTGAGCCCTCGCGTCGTTGCTTGTTCTTCTTTTTGTTGGGACAGTTGGAGGCGCCTTCGCCGGTGCCCTCGTCCTACTTTGCCTTGCCATTGAGACGGTCGAAAATTGCCCTGACTGCCTCCTCGCCTAAGGCATGGCTGATGGTGATGTCGAGGAGCTCCTTGGTGGTTCACAGGCCCTTACGTCCCTGCTTGTGAACCAGGGACTCATAGGTGGTCCTAGACAGGAAAGTTCCTATGACGTCGGTGTCGGCGACGTTGGGCAACTCATTGCACTACCGGGAGAAGCGCCGGATGTACCCACAAAGTGTTTCCCCGGACTTCTGTCGGCAGTTTTTGAGATCCCATGGGTTCCCAGGATGCGCGTATGTGCCCTAGAAGTTTCCCACGAAGATCTCTTTTAGGTCCGCCCAACTTTGGATTTGGTTGGGCGGATGGTGTTCTAACCACATTCCTGCCGAATTGGCCAGGAACAATGGAAGGTTGCGGATAATGAAATCATCATTATCCACTCCACTGGCTTGGCTAGCAAGCTGATAATCCTTGAGCCACAGTCCGGGTTTGTTTCCCTAGAGTATTTTGGGATGTTGGTTGGCGGTCGGTACCGTAGTGGGAAGGCGGCATTGAGGATGTGTCGGCCAAAGGCCTGAGGTCCCGGCAAGTCAGGGCTCGGCCTTCGGTCTTCGCCGCTGTCATAGCATCCTCCATGACGAGGGTGGTAGCCGTGGCTATCCTCCTCCCTCGCATCGCCGTGGGTACGCCTGCGGGCATCGAGGGTGTCGCGCACGTCACGGTGGAGGCCAAGACATTCATGCACTGGGACCGCAGCGCCTGGCCTGCCGCCTTGCTGCGCCTGGTGGACTAACACGTCCCTATTGGGTTGCTCTGAGGGCGCACGCTGGCTAGCATCGAGCTCACATTGTTGGGATAGCCAGCTCTCGGCCTATTGCTCCGCCGCACGCTCGAGTAGTGTGCGAACCTCGCGATGGGCCCGATGATCCTCGGGTGTCATGGGCCCTAGAAGACCCTAGAGCAAGGCCGCCACAGCAATGATATTCTCGCTTGCCCAAGTGAAGTGTGGGAGGGCTTCGTCGTCCTCGATGATCCTCCGATTCATGTCACGGGCCACGGCGCACTCACGCTCACCGTATCCGTGGCGCTCGATCTCTCGTTCAAGCTCCACACATTCCTGCTCAAGCTAGAGTCATGCTTCCTTGAGCTCTTGGTGCTGGGCCTTCAGCTGCTCTACTCGCTAGCGAGGTGGGGCCCCTGTATCCCCCTCGACCTCGTCGTCAAAGTCGTTTGTTGGGGTAGCCTCTCCCTCATGGATGCTTTTGACGTACCCCTCGGGGGTACCTACCATGAAACATTCATGAGAAGGGTGATGGCTCCCCCTGCTGGAGTCAGAGTTGGAGGGCGACTCTGATACTCCTGTGAGGAGGTCGTGGAAAGATTCCATGACAAATTTGGTCATCCCCATGAACTCATCGTTCGTCGGGGATGGGGGCGTGCGTTGCACCACAAGGTGGCCAACGGTCTTGGTGGCGTTGCATAGACCGAACAGGAGCACTGCCGGGGCACTCCAGATGAGGTATTTTGGGGAAAGCGGCCCTCCTCCGGCAAGCTACGTCATGACGTTGGCGAATGAGAAGGTGAGGTGGCCTAGGTCCTCCCAGGACGGTCAAGGTCCCAGGAAGGCATCGAGCTAGCGTTCTAGCCTCCCGTAATCGAAGCCAAAGAGCTGGTTGCTCCCAGGGGTGTGGGCCTCCGATGCATGCAGCCGTAGCTCCTCAAGCGCCTCGGCGATCGCATTGAGGCCAGCGGAGTGGAGAGGTTGGACGATGATGGGAACCTGCACCAACTCTCCCCCCATCATGATGATGAAGTCCAGGTTCCCAAAGCGCATGTGCACACCCGGGACCCAGCTGATGCCCTGACTAGCCATCCGAGGCCTAATGTGGACGTCGAGACACACAAAAAGCCCCTACCTGGCGCGCCAACTGTCGGTGTTTTGAGTTACCAACTAGTAAATTTCTAGTATTGCGCGTCTAGCTCGGATGGTGTGCTTAGAGGACACGAGGTTTATACTGGTTCGGGCAGAAAGTCCCTACGTCCTATTTGTTGCTGCTGCTCTTGTTACTAGCACTAAAAGTTTGTAGTAGGGGTTATAAATGAGCGAGAGAGGGACAGGTCCCAAGTCTCTGAGGTGTGTGTGCTCCTAAGGCATGTTAGGGCATGTGTTTTTATGTCTATAGCCCTGTAGAGTGGTGAACTGCCCTCCCCCCTCCTAGGGTGTCCTGCTTCCCCTTTTATAGATGAAGGGGAAGAGCAGGTTACACAGAGAGAAAGAGGGAGAAGAGCTAAGGAGAGGAAGGCTTCTAGGACCGCTAGGCCTTTCTTCTCCTTTATGTGGGTCCCGCTGACACTGTAGATGGTGACAGGGATGGCTCCATGCCGGGTGCCTGTTCACCGCTGATGCCACGCCCCGGCGTTGTCAGCGGGTCGTGACGTCCCATTCCGTCCCGGCGAGCGATGCGTCGAACTAGCGTGCTGGTCAGCGTCCGTACAGGGAGTAGGCAACATAGTGACCATGCGTCCATCACTGTTGGTGATGTGAGTTCCCTGGAGTGACATGTCGCAGGCATGGGTCATGTGGAGATGTGCCTGCTCCCTACACGATGCCAGAAGTTTAACCTTGGGTTGTTGAAAGGACCTAATATGGCTAGAGGGGGGTGAATAACCAATTTAAAAATAAAAAAACCAACTAGAGCAATTTGATTAGTATGACAAATAGCAAAATGTAAATTTGCTCAAGCTCTACAAAGGTTGCAAGCCACCTATCCAACAATTCTAGTTAATATGATCACTAGACACACAATTTTCTAAGTCACTACCCACTAAGAGCTCTCACACTTGCTACACTAAAGAGCTCCACTAGATGAACTTAAGCTACAAAGTAAGCTCTCAATTCTAGCTACACTAAAGAGCTTACTACCGCCGTGAAGAGGAGTGAACCAATCACAAGATGAACACTAAATCAATCACCGGGCGAATACCAACGGACAAGAGACAACCAATTTTTCTCCCGAGGTTCACGTGCTTAGCGGCACGCTAGTCCCCGTTGTGTCGACCAACACTTGGTGGTTCAGCGGCTAAGAGGTGTTGCATGAACCTTGTCCACACAATTAGACACTGCAAGAACCTACCCACAAGTGAGGTAACTCAAAGACATGAGCACTCCACTAGAGTGACCTTTTGGCACTCCCCTAAGGAAGGCACAAGACCCCTCACAATCACCGTGATCGGAGCCAGAGACAATCACCGACCTCCACTCAACGATCCTCGCTGCTCCAAGCCGTCTAGGTGGCAGCAACCACCAAGAGTAACAAGTGAATCCCACAGTGAAACATGAAAACCAAGTGCCTCTAGATGCAAACACTCAAGCAATGCACTTGGATTCTCTTCCAATCTCACAAAGATGTTGAATCAATGATGGAGATGAGTGGGAGGGCTTTGGCTAAGCTCACAAGGTTGCTATGTCAAAGCAAATGGCTAAGAGAGTGAGCTTGAGCCGGTCATGGGGCTTAAATAGAGAGCCCCCATGAATAGAGCTGTTGGCTCTCGGTTCCCTAAAAAATCAGGGCGACCGGATGCACCGGTCGGTTTGATTAAACGCAGGACCCCAACGTCCAGTCCTTAGATATTCGCCACATGTCCCTGACTTCAAATGCTGATTGCCCAATCTCAACGGTCATCAGTGCACTTAAGTTGTGACCGGATGCACTACTCAAAGTGACCGGACGCTCCAACACTAGAGTCTGGTCGATTCCAGTAAGGTTTCATTCACGACCGAACACGCTGTTCAAAGTGACCGGACGCACCATCATTGGCATCCGATCATTTCCAGTAAGGTTCCAGAGATAGTTTTTTGTGATTAAACGCGTCCGGTGGCATATGACCGGACCTAGGCCAGCGTCTGGTCAACACAGTCTCTCTCTGTTGCTTGCATCAGCCTACGTCACTAGGTGACCGGACTTACCCCGTGCGCGTGCGGTCCCTTTTTCACTTCAGCGTTCGGTCAAGGGACCGAGGGCAGCCTTCACTGCGCGCCACTAACCGGACGTAGGGTCAGAGTCCGGTCAATACGAAACTTCTCCTTTTGACCCCGAACTTCACCACCCTTGATCCAATGTGCAACCACCAAGTGTATCACCTTGTGCACATGTGTTAGCATATTTTCACAAATGTTTTCAAGGGTGTTAGCACTCCACTAGATCCTAAATGCATATGCAATGAGTTAGAGCATCTAGTGGCACTTTGATAACCACATTTCGATACAAGTTTTACCCCTGTTAATAGTACGACTATCGATCCTAAATGTGATCACACTCTCTAAGTGTCTCGATCACTAAACCAAAAGGCTCCTATCAATTTCACCTTTGCCTTAAGCTTTTTGTTTTTCTTTCTTCTTTTCCAAGTCCAAGCACTTGATCAATACCCTGGCATCACCATCATCATGTCATGATCTTCATTTGCTTCACCACTTGGAATGTGCCACCTATCTCACAGTCACTTTGATAAACTAGGTTAGCACTTAGGTTTTCATCAATTCACCAAAACCAAACTAGAGCTTTTAATCTCCCTCTTTTTGGTAATTGATGACAACCCTTTCACAAAGATATGAATTGAAATTTAATTGAGTCCATGTTGCTTGCCCAAGCATATTTACCATGTGTAAAAGGATATGGACAAGTTTCATAAACCCCAAATGGTAGCAATTGCTCCCCTCACATATGTGCTAAGAGTTTGGATTGTAGCTTGCACATATGCTTAGATAGGAAAATGTAGGAGTCAATGTCTACCAAATGATGCTAAGGTATAAAAGATGGACCTTTGAAGCGTGATACCAATCGGAGTGCACCAATATACCATCCTTAGCACCATTAGTAACTAGACATCCACAAAAACTAGAATACCCCATGAGATCAACATTAGAAGCAAGGGTCTAGTTTCCATAAAATGAACATAAGTCTAGTTACTTAACCTATGCATGCTAGTTTTCCATTTTATCATTCAAACCTACAACTATCATACACCACACAAGCATGGATATTGAAATTTAAAACTTGTGCCATGTAAGAAATATATGAAATGCACATTCAAATGCAACATACAAATTTATGAGCTTGCTCCCCCTACTTGTGTACAATTTTGATTGATCCCTTACAATGTCATTTCATTTGTTTCCTCCCCCTATCTTACTATCTTTGTGAATTTCTCTCCCCCTTTGTCAACAATTAGCACAAAAGGCGAGCTCAAATTTTAGATAGGTTGGGGTGAAACCATGTGAAGTGAGGATCATTTTCCCAATTTGGTTCAATCAAGATCACTTGCAAAAGATATTTAACTCGATTTGATCCAAGGGCAAGCTTCTTCACACCTTCAAAAGAGGGTTATCATGCACCATGTTGAGTTAAACACTTATAGCTCATTTTCTAGATTAAGCGCTAGGTTTCTAGATTAAACATGTCATATGCTACCACTAGATCATTTCAAGCATACAAGCAATAGTGGTACCATACAAGCATCAAATTCATTTGATTTTAATGAATGAGCCTTGGACATGATAGGAATGACTAGATGCACTAAACAAGTCCTTAGAAATAGATGAATGACATGTCAATCAACTTTACCTTGCTTTGCTTGAAGGAGAGGCATGTCATATAATGGGGGTGCATCAACACATATTTGAGAAGTCAAGTATGTTCAATTCATTCCTTAGCTTGCAAAACCTCTTCTCATCATGTGGCTTGGTGAAGATATCGGCAAGTTGATCATCAGTGCCAACACTCTTAATACAAATATCCCCTTTTTGTTGGTGATCACTTATTTAAATGTGGCGGACATCTATATGCTTTGTTCTTGAATGTTGAACCAGGTTGTTGATGAGCTTTACGGCTCTCTCATTGTCACATAGCAATGGCACTTGCTTGAATTTGATTCCAAAGTCACTCAAAGTAGCCTTCATCCAAAGTAATTGAGCACAACAACTACCGGCCGAAATGTACTCCTTTTCGGCGGTTGAAAGTGCTACACTATTTTGCTTCTTTGATGACCAAGACACAAGTGATCTTCTCAATAGTTGACATGTGCCCAATGTGCTCTTTCTCTCAACTTTGCATCCAGCATAATCGGAGTCCGAATATCCAATCAACTCAAATCTTGCTTCTTTGGGATACCAGAATCCAACATTTTGTGTATGCTTCAAGTACCTCAATATTCTCTTTATTGCCTTCAAATGACTTTCTCTTGGTAATGCTTGAAATCTAGCACACATGCATACACTAAACATCACATCCGACTTTGATGCGGTCACATAGAGTAGGCTTCCAATCATAGACATATATATTTTTTTATCCACCATGTTGCCACTAGCATCACTATCCAAGCATCCATTTGTCCCCATTGGTGTACTAATAGCTTTAACATCATCCATTTCAAAATTCTTGAGCATGTCTTTGATGTACTTGCCTTGACTCACAAATGTGTCATTCTTCATTTACTTGATTTGAAGACCAAGGAAGTAACTAAGCTCTCCAATCATGGACATCTCAAACTCACTTGCCATCATCTTGCCAAACTCCTCACAAAAATCTTGATTGGTTGACCCAAATATGACATCATCAACATAGATTTGCAATACAAACAAGTCATTTCCAAGCTTCTTGGTGAAGAGAGTGGTGTCAACTTTTCCCATCTTGATTCCCTTAGAGAGTAGGAAATCCCTCAATCTCTCATACCATGCTCTTGGTGCTTGTTTCAATCCATACAAAGTCTTTCTCAACTTGTAAACATGGTTGGTTTCTTTTCATCTTCAAAGCTAGGAGGTTGCTCAACATACACAAGCTCATTGATGTACCCATTGAGAAATGCACTCTTCATATCCATTTAATACAACTTGATGTTGTGGGCACAAGCATAGGCTAACAAGATCCTAATTGCTTCCAATCTTGCAACTGGGGCATATGTTTCTCCAAAGTCAAGACCTTCAACTTGAGTGTAACCTTGAGCCACTAATCTTGCTTTGTTCCTTATTACTATCCCATCTTGATCTTGCTTGTTCTGAAAGACCCAATTGGTTCCAATTACATTATGATCCATAGGCCTCTCAACTAATTCCCATACTCGATTTCTCTTGAAGTTGTTTAGCTCTTCATGCATAGCATTAACCCAATCAACATCTTTCAAAGCTTCATCTATCTTCTTATGTTCAATGGATGACACAAATGAGAAATATTCACAAAATGATGCCAATCTAGATCTTGTTTGTACACCTCTAGAAATATCACCAATTATAGAATACAAAGGATGATTTCTTGCGACATTGGTTGGTTGGAGCACTTGCACTTAATTGCTTGCATTTGATTGATCATTTGGTTGGGATGATGAACTAGCCACTTATTGTTGATCTTGCACTTTGTCAGCACTAGCACTTGCTTGACTTTGATTTTGAGAACCACTAGCTTGTACATTTGAGTTAGAGAGCACTTGATTCTTGTCATCTTCAACATCAATCACCTCTCTAGGTCGTATTTCACCAATGTCCATGTTCTTCATTGCATTGACTAATTGAGTGTCTCTCACATCATCTAGATTCTCATCTTCCTCTTGGGAACCATTTGTTTCATCAAATTCCACATCATGAACCTCCTCAAGAGTACCACTAGCTAAATTCCAAACTCTATATGCCTTGCTAGTAGTGGAGTAACCAAGCAAGAAACCTTCATCACATTTGTTTTTAAACTTGCTCAATCTAGTGCCTTTCTTTAATATGTAGCATTTACAACTAAAAACCCAAAAGTTTGCTATGTTGGGCTTTCTTCCATTCAATAGCTCATAAGATGTCTTCTCAATCTTGGGGTGACAATAGAGTCGGTTGCTATAGTAGCAAGCCATGTTGATTGCTTTGGCCCAAAATGAATGACTCACATTGTACTCACTCAACATTGATCTTGCCATGTCAATCAATGTTCTATTCTTTCTTTCAACTAGGCCATTTGATTGTGGAGTATACTTAGCCGAAAATTGATGCCTAACTCCAAACTCATCACACAAATCATCCACTCTTGTGTTCTTGAACTCATTTTCATTGTCACTTCTCACTTTCATGATGGTTGTTTCAAACTCATTATGAATTCTCTTGATGAATGTCTTGAAGGTTGCAAACACATCACTCTTGTCAACAAGAAAGAACACCCATGTGTATCTAGTGAAATCATCCACAATCACAAATCCGTATTTGTTTCCACCAATGCTAGTGTATGTGGTTGGTCCAAACAAGTCTATGTGCACCAACTCAAATGCCTTAGATGTGCTCATTATGCTCTTCTTAGGATGTGTGTTACCAATTTGCTTTCTGGCTTGACATGCACTACATAGCTTATCTTTCTCAAATGTGACATCTTTCAAGTCTCTAACTAAGTCATGCTTGATCAACTTGTTCAATTGTGTCATTTCAACATGATCAAGCCTTCTATGCCATAACCAACCCATGATAGACTTAGTGAGCAAACATGTTGACAATTGAGCTTCTCTAGTATTGAAATCAACCAAGTATAGATTCTCATATTTAAATCCTTTGAATATCAAGTTAGAGCCATCTACACTTATGATCTCTACATCATCCACACCAAATATGCACTTGAAACCAAGATCACACAATTGAGCTACCGATAATAGATTGAAGTTCAAGCTCTCTACTAGTAGCACATTGGAAATGCTCAAGTCATTGGATATTACAATCTTACTAAGACCTTTGACCTTGCTTTTTCCATTATCACCAAATGTGATACTATCAATCCCATTGCTCTTATTTTTATTGATTGAATTGAACATTCTTGGATCACCGGTCATGTGTTGAGTGCACCCACTATCAAGCATCCAATGCCTTCATCCGGCTTTATAATTGACCTACAAAAGAAGATCAATTCTTTTTAGGTACCCAAACTTGCTTGGGTCCTTGAAGGTTAGTTACCAAGGTCTTTGGCACACAAATGGCCTTGTTCTTTGGGCCCACAATTGGTGTATCAATGAACTTAGCCTTCACACCATTGGCACCCTTAACAAGCATGTAACAAGAATCAAATCTAATTGAGAATATATTAGATTGCTTGTTCTTGTTAGTCTTGCAATA
Organism: Miscanthus lutarioriparius; assembly: GCA_904845875.1. Taxonomy (NCBI): domain Eukaryota; kingdom Viridiplantae; phylum Streptophyta; class Magnoliopsida; order Poales; family Poaceae; genus Miscanthus; species Miscanthus lutarioriparius. The sequence continues at coordinate 37,072,993 of CAJGYO010000008.1, read as the reverse complement.
TTGCTCTATATGCCCAACTTGCTTGCATCTATTGCAAAGCCGACCATTGCCCTTCACAAAGCTAGTTTTGGGAGTGACAAAGGCTGACTTGCCTTTCTTGGGGTATAGCTTAATCCCTCTTTGTTGAGAGAAAACCTTTGGCTACCCAAGCACTTTAGCAAGCGGGCATCTCCACCATAGGCATTGCCTAAGGCACGAGTGAGCTCATTCACCTCCTTCTTGAGGTCCTCATTTTCCACCATTAATGAGGCATCACAAGTGAAACCATCACTCAAAGGTGAAGTAGAAGTAGTAGTGCTACAAGAAGGGTTAGTGGGAGAAACAATAATGGACTTATAAAAAGATTCATCAATAATATCACATGTTAGTCCCACATCATAAGACACAATCACTTGCTCCTTCTTGGCTTCCTCCATTTTGACTTGCTCGATGAGAGAGGAGTGAGCCTTTTCAAGCTTAGAGTGAGCTTTGCTAAGCTTCTCATGGGCTTCTATTAGTCTCTAATGAGTGGCACTTAGCTCATCAATGGATTGCTCAAGAAATTTGACTTTCTTGCTCAATCCTTTGCACTCCTTTCTCTTCATCTCAAAGCAAGTGTGCACTTGCTCACACATGTCCATGAGCTCCTCCTTGGTGTACTCCTCATCATCATCATCACTCCTGGAAGCATCACTTTCACATTCATCATCATCACACACATCATATTTTACCTTGGTAGGCTTTGCCATGAGGCATGTCGATGGAGTGTCGAAGATGGAGGGCTTGTTGTTGATGGTGATGCTTGCTAGTGCTTTCTTGATAGATTTCTTGCCATCATCACTAGAGCCATCACTATCTAAAGAGCCATCACTATCCCATGTGACCACATAGCCTCCACCCTTCTTCTTCTTCTTTTGGAAGGTCATCCTCTTCTCCTTCTTTTCCTTCTTGTCCTTCTTGTGCTTCTTCTTCTCATTCTCATCATTGTCACTATTGTAGGGACAATCTGCTACAACATGATTGGGGCTCTTGCAATTGTAGCATCTTCTCAAATATTCTTTGCTTTTGGTGTGATCACTTCTCTTTCTTGCACCATAGCCCTTCTTCTTCATGAATTTGCCCATCTTGCGCACAAAGAGAGCCATAGCTTCATCATCAATATCACTAAGATCATCATCATCACTTGATTCTTTCTTGGACTTACCCTTGTTCTTAGATGATGAGCTAGCCTTGAATGCTACACTCTTCTTCTTCTTGTCTTCGTCTTCCTTCTTGTCATCCTTGTCAACCCCTTCCTTTTCCACACGGTATGTCTCTTATGTCATAACATCACCTAGTACTTAGTTAGGGGTAATCTCCTTCAATCTTCCTCTTGTGATAAGCAATCTCAACATCTTAAATCTTGGAGGTAAGCACATCAAGAACCGCTGAGAGACATCATAATCATTGATCTTCTCTCCCAAAGCCTTTAAGTCATTGACAATCACTTGCAATCGATGAAACATTTTTAGAATGCTCTCATCTTCCTTCATCTTGAAGCTTGTCAACTTGTCCTTGAGGATGTACAACTTGGCACTCTTCATCTTTGGTGTGCCCTCATATGTTTCCTCCAATCTCTTCCACACCTTATTAGCTCTCTCACAATCCTTGATTTGCTCAAACACCTTGGAATCAATGGCATTGTATATGGTGTTGAGAGCCATTGTATTGCATTGCTTGTTGGTCTTGTCTTGGTTGGTGAGATTGTCGGGATCAATGATAGCATAGTCACTCTCGGTCACATCCCATACTTGATCATTGATTGAACCAAGATACATCCTCATCTTTCTCTTCCAATAATCATAGCATGTGCCATCAAAGAATGGTGGTTTGCCCCCACATGGTTGAACACAACTTGAGCCGTAATTTGATACCGAGGTTATTAAGCCTTCAATCAAATGATGACCATGGCTCCGATACCACTTGAAAGGACCTAATATGGCTAGAGGGGGTGAATAGCCTATTTAAAAATCTACAAACCAACTAGAGCAATTTGATTAGTTTGACAAATAGCGAAATGCAAACTTGCTCTAGCTCTACAAAGGTTGCAAGCCACCTATCCAACAATTCTAGTTACTATGATCACTAGGCACACAATTTGCTTAGTCACTACTCACTAAGAGCTCTCACACTTGCTACACTAAAGAGCATCACTAGATGAACTTAAGCTACAAAGCAAGCTCTCAATTCTAGCTACACTAAAGAGCTTACTACAACTAGTTTGTGGGTATGTAAATGAGTAAGTAAGGCGATTATACCGTCATGTAGAGGAGTGAACCAATCACAAGATGAATACTAAATCAATCACTGGGAGAATACCAACGGACAAGAGACAACCAATTTTCTCCTGAGGTTTACGTGCTTGCCAGCACGCTAGTCCCCGTTGTGTCAACCAACACTTGGTGGTTCGATGGCTAAGAGGTGTTGCATGAACCATGTCCACACAATTGGACACTGTAAGAGCCTACCCACAAGTGAGGTAACTCAATGACACAAGCACTCCACAAGAGTTACCTTTCGGCGCTCCACCAAGGAAGGCACAAGACCCCTCACAATCACCGCGATCGGAACTAGAGACAATCACCGACCTCCGCTCAACGATCCTCGCTGCTCCAAGCCATCTAGGTGGCGGCAACCACCAAGAGTAACAAGTGAATCCCACAGAAAAACACGAACACCAGGTGCCTCTAGATGCAATCACTCAAGCAATGCACTTGGATTCTCTCCCAATCTCACAAATATGTTGAATCAATGATGGAGATGAGTGGGAGGGCTTTGGCTAAGCTCACAAGGTTGCTATGTCAAAGCAAATGGCCAAGACTCCCAAGAGAGTGAGCTTGAGCCAGTCATGGAGCTTAAATAGAGAGCCCCCACGAATAGAGCCGTTGGCTCTCTGTTCCCTGAAAAATCAGGGCGATCGAACGCACCGGTCGGTTTGACTAGACGTAGGACCCCAGCGTCCGGTCCTTAGATATTCGCCACATGTCCCCGACTTCAAATGTTGATCGCCCGATCTCAACGGCCATCCATGCACTTAAGTTTTGACCGGACATGCTACTCGAAGTGACCGGACACTCCAACTCTGGAGTCCAGTCGATTCCAGTAAGGTTTCATTCAAGACCAGATGCGCTGTTCAAAGTGACCGGACACACCATCACTGGCGTTCGGTCATTTCCAGTAAGGTTCCAGAGATAGTTTTTCACGACCAGACGCGTTCGGTAGCATATGACCGGACCCAGGCCAGCGTCCGATCAACATAGTCTCTCTCTGTTGCTTGCGTCAGCGTACGTCACTAGGTTACCGGACGCACCCCCTGTGCATCAGGTCCCTTTTTCACTTCAGCGTTCGGTCAAGGGACCAAGGGTGCCCTTCACTACGCGCCACTGACCTGACGCAGGGTCAGAGTTCGGTCACTGCCCAAGGTAGAGTTCGGCCAATACGAAACTTCTCCTTTTGACCCCAAACTTCACCACCCTTGATCCAATGTGCCAACCACCAAGTGTATCACCTTGTGCACATGTGTTAGCATATTTTCACAAATGTTTTCATGGGTGTTAGCACTCCACTGGATCCTAAATGCATATGCAATGAGTTAGAGCACCTAGTGGCACTTTGATAACGGTATTTCGATACGAGTTTCACCCCTCTTAATAGTACGACTATCGATCTTAAATGTGACCACACTCTCTAAGTGTCTCGATCACTAAATCAAAAAGCTCCTATCAATTTCACCTTTGCCTTAAGCTTTTTGTTTTTCTTTCTTCTTTTCCAAGTCCAAGCACTTGATCAATACCCTAGCATCACCATCATCATGTCATGATCTTCATTTGCTTCACCACTTGGAATGTGCCACCTATCTCACAATCACTTTGATAAACTAGGTTAGCACTTAGGGTTTCATCAATTCACCAAAACCAAACTAGAGCTTTCAGTTGTACTTTCTGGCCCGTAGTGGTTGGCCGCGGTACGGGCTTTCGTCTGGAGCCAAGCCTGAGGGGTCAGGCGAGATGGAGCCCCCAACCTAGAGGTCGGGCGAGGCGGGGGCCCCGACCCAGAGGTCGGGCGAGGCGGAGCCCACCCCTAGAGGTCGGGAGAGGTGGAGCCCACGCACCTGGGGGTCGGTTGGAGCTGTAGTCGCGCTCTTGACTACTCGGATGAATCAATGTTGATGACCATTAGCTCCTCCTCTTCGGGTGCCCTAGTATCAGTCCCCGACACTAGGAGAACAAGATGAAGGGTAACTTGGGTAGTGAGGTTCTTCTACTAGCAGATACTCTAAGTGAAGATAACTTTGCCACTATAGACTCACTTCAGGCACCGGAGCGCACCTGATCTGTCCGATGATACCGGCATGTAGCTCTACGCCGTATCCGGACGTGGGGGATCTCGAAGGATGGACAGGGCTGTCACCACCTGCCGCCTACCCCTCAACCGTGGGATACGAGGCAAACTAAGGTAACATGCAGCTTAGACCATCTACGCTATCCGCTACTACTCTAGCATTGGCTAGGAACTTCCGTCTTTAATAGGAGTCCTCTACTAGAGCACCCACCATAAGGACGGATGACGAACCCGCAAGTAAGTAGCAATAATGATAACTTTACTTAAGGGATCAAAACCAAAGATGAACACAAACGTCTTACTCCAAGTAGCACGATGTTTGTAGAGGTACAAGTGTAGAAGGGAGCCGACAAGTTCGGCACTCCGTCCACCCGATGTACAAGGCTTTGTCGAGTACAAGAAGTAAAGGGTACCGCTACTCCACTATTCCTCTAACTCTTTCCCTCTCTCACTCCCTAACTAGTCTAGCGAGAAGCAAATGAGATGTGCGTAGCCCTTCTTCTTCTTCTCCAAATGTGTATGATGATGATGATTGTGAGGAGGGGGCTCCTTTTATAGCTTGAAGATTGTCGGTTTGCTTAGGTATTTTAGAAAACACCTCATGCAACCGCCTCCTGAGGCATTAATTGCACCGCTTTGAGCAAGGTGGGGCGAGCGGAGGCTGGGGCTCAGGCGCTGCCGCACCATGGTGCGGCCGCACCTGGGCTAACCCTCTCGCCACCGCCTTGCTCGTGGGTTGTTAGCGAGGCCTGGATGGCTCCTATCTTGGCGTTCCGCCCAAGTGTGGAGTTTGGATGTGCTTGCTTTTGTTTTTTGCTTGAATCGCCTTTCTTGATTGCGCATTTTGGTGTATTTTCATGTATTTCCCTGCAAAAGATATACATACCAAAACTCGTGCCCTCACATCTCTCCCTATGCCTTGTCCATATGTGAACTGCTACCGAGCGCTATCTAATCTATCCCTAATGTCAAATCACGAAGAGTTTCTTCCTTTTCGTCCGTATTATAAGAGATAATGATATAATAACTAGATATAAGATAGAAACTAATTTAGTCAGGCATGGGTTGTTACTTCTTAAAGTGCTCTCGCACCTTCTGTGTTCTGTAGGCAGGTAACTCACGCTTGAGTTGGAACAACGTGCCTCCAGCAATGGTATAGAATTCAATTTTAACATATTAGATTCCATTATAACTTTTGCTAATATCTAATAATTTGCATACTATAGGTCAAACAATTTTTATTAGGAAACATAGAACTTGTGAGTTGGGATGAAAATGGACGGAAAAAATCTCATCCCATCCTGACCTGTTTTCCTACTTTTGTTCCATTTGTTTCTAGGACCCGTTTACGGAAATGACGGGGGTGTTTCTCGCCCATTTTTGTGGGATCTCGTTTTCTACTTTTATCCCGCTCGTTTCTAGGATCCAATTTATGGAAATGACATGGGGTGTTTCTCGTCCATTTTTGCGGGATCCTGTTTTCGTCCGTGGTAAACCCATATCCCATTTTCATCTCGTTTTCAATCTATTTGGGATATGTCCAACAATTACACATGTCCTTATGTTATGTTAGTACATCTACTAATCATAAATTATACGTGTTAACACATATGGCGTGCAAGTGAATATTAGATCGATGTCCATCTGTGTATATTTTACATGCATAATCATAACTTAACTTTTCGTCTTTCTACTAGTATTTGTCCGCTTCTGTATATGTCCGCATATCCCGATTCCGTTTCTGATCTTGACTTTCCTGAACCCGATCTCGTTTTACGACAAAAAATATAGAAACGGAAATAGGAGAGGGATTTTTTGCACCTTTTTATCCCTACTTATGTCTGCTTCTGTGTGGTTGGGTCAAACCATAGGTTTGAAATTTCATCCTAGTAACGTACTAGAGTAGTAGCAAAAAACAAAGTAATTAGCTTCTCCTTAACCATGAAAAAATTGGATTGATTTTTGAGAGATTGGATAGGAAAAATTATCATAGCAATTTCTGAGCCGTATGAGGTAGGAAACTCTCAAGTATGGTCTTAGAGAAAGGAATTGCCTATTTCGACTAAGGAAAACAGGCCATTCTATTTCTACAGGGTGATTTAGAAATTGTGCAAGCTTGTTTGATCCGGTTGCTGATGAGTATTGGAAACAAGCTATAGCGCTTACTCTAGGAAATTATATTGAAGCATAGAACTGATTGAGATTAAGAAGCACTTTGAATTTGAATAAGACCATTCTCTATTTTTATAAAATGGGTGGTTTGATTGAAGATCAAATAAAAATTTCATTATAAATTGATCGAGAATTCCATCGAATAGCCTCGACAACAAAAACACTTGATTAACAAGTACTACTAAATACAAAGAGAAATAATAAGAGGACTAATTGGAATAATTGAACAGGAATGCTATACAACACATGGGTGTTTCTTGCTTGTTTGGCACATGAATTTTTTTGTCCGTCCGATGTGTATCGTGCGGTGCTGGTCGGTGGACGTCGCGCCCTAGATGTCGCGCCCTGTTTCTCTGACCTATGGACCCCGGCGCTACAGTTTGATTTTTTGGGAGTCGTGCCCAATTCAGTGGCGTCCGTCCCCCACCTCCCCCCCACCCCACCCCATTTCCATTCAGACTCTTCGGCTTCTTCGAGGCGAGCGACGCGCCGCTCTCCTTGGGCAGCCAACTGGCGAGCTTTCCCTCCCACTCTCCTAGTGACTCAGTCCCAGATCTGCTGCGTCTTCCTTGTGGTGCTCTCATTTCCCGTCGGCGGTGACCTCGCAGTGCTCTTGTTCCCCATCGGTGACGACCTCGCGGTGCTCTCGTTCCCCATCAGCGGCGACTAACGATTTCTAGGATTTGGCCAGGTTTGTTGGCTTCTGCTCCCTTGTTTGCTAGTAAATCATTGTTGTTAGGGTTCGTTCTCACATTAGTGATGTGTTTGGATGAGGGGATCGAGTTTATTCCTTGTGAATCTATTTTTTCTAGCGTTGGTTCGATGTCTTCTTCATTTCATCGCCGGGCTTTTGGTGCAGCGCGGATGCGGGCTCTGTGTTCGTCGCCATGTTTGGTTTGGGTTTTTTGGCATGAGAACGAATGATCCGTGGCTCCGCTTTGTGTTTTTTTGCCGTGGGGATTAGCTACATGGTGACGAGATTTATGGTGATTTCATCCTAACTCTTAGGTTTTAGCCTGTAGTTGTGCGTGAGATGTGCTTCGCAAAAGTACGTCTGCGCTTGCCCCCTCTCTGCTCGCTGGTTGGATCCCCATGAGGCCACGGCCATGATTTGAGGCCACAACCATGATTAGCTAGTTTCTCTGACCTGTGTTTCTCTTTTGCTCATGTGTGGGTGAGGTTCGAATGCGTCTAGGATTTGAATGCGTCTAGGGTTTGTTCTGTTAGTCCTTGTTAATTAGGGTTTGGTTTGATGGATTGTTCTAGTATTTGATGGGGTATTTGTTTTGTTCATATCGGAATGGAGATGTGTTGGATTGTGAAATTTGTTCTTTATATGGTTAGGGTTTCTTTAGATTTGCTGATCTATTGTGTTCAGTCTTTTACAGCTGTGGTTCATCTTCAGTTTTTGATTTTTTTTCTGAATGGTGGTTTAGATTTTTGGTGAACTTTTTTTTGCAAATGGGGTGGTGTTCTGTTAGTCCTTGTTAATTAGGGTTTGGTTTGATGCATTGTTCTTTTGTGTTGTTGGGTTTTGTTTGATGTTTATGAGTTATTGAACTCATGATTCAATCAGATTAAGTTCTTTTGTGTTGTTTCCTCTGTTGCATACAAGGTTCAGTACACTCTGTTGTAGTTTCAGTATGTCTATTTAGTGCTTTTAGTAGAATGTATTAGTCTCAGTGTGTGGCATCATCACTGTCTGTTCATTTGTTGTTCTTGCTCTTTTAGGTAGTGAAGATTTGGTTGAATCCACGATGTGTGTTTTTATCTCAATCAGTTCCTCCATGCTAATGTGTCCTTTTTTCAGATTTTGTGTGCACCACAGATAGAAGCATTGGCAGCTTTTAGGCTGTTCTTCCCTGGTTTGTATACACATGTGTCATCCTTTTTTTGTGACCTTTTATATCTGTGATTGGTTTCATTGTTGTACATCAAGCTTGTTGATGGCTAGTTGACATCCTGATTTTTTAACTGAATTTAGGTGCAGAGATCCAAGGCTTGGAGGAGGGTACCCACTGAAGGCTATCAGCAAGGTAATAATATTGTTAAGCCTGCTTTGTTGTGTGCTGGAGTGAAATTTTTATTTTTATTTCATTGTTTCTGATCCCATGTTGAAATCAAAATAGTGAAACTTTATTTTGATTTCATTGTAGTAGCGAGTCCTATCTCGTCGTAGCTTAATATTCCCCTGCATATGGTGAACTTTTTTGGAGGATGGATTTCATGTGGATATCTAGTAATTATTGTAGCGAGTCCTATCATTTCTATGTCTTGTATGTTTGTATGTTTTCAGTTGTCCCTTTTCAATTTCTATCAATTTCACAAGAGACTTGAATTAAGGTGATTCAGGACTGCATGCTTATTACGGCCAAACTGATGATTTATCCCAATGTTAAAATGATGATTTGTCTTGTTAGATCTGCGTGAGGATAAATTGCATTGCACTGCACCTAGGCCAAACAGGTAGCCTTGTTATGGCTTACAGGAAGCTAAATATAGAATATTGAATTTTTGAAGTTGCTTGTATGAATATGCATGGTCTGCTAGATAGCTTATTAGTACACTATTGTCTGCTAGCTTGATTACTAGTACTACCCCTTGTGATAATTTTACAGTACCCTGAGAAGTAGCAAGCTTCTCAATTTAGGACATGATTGTCTGCTATCTAGCTTGCAATTACTTCGCCTTGTGTGAATATGCATAGTCTAAATTCAGGTTCAACACCACAATAGCAGTTTGACAGGCAAGCAGTTATACCTAGCTTATTAGTACATGATTGACATGTATCTGAATTAGTTCAACACAAGGTCAGTCAATGACTAGTCTAGGTTTTTTTTGTGACTAATGACTGGTCTAGTTGGTTCAACAGATAAGCAGTTGTTCCCTAGTTTTGTTCAGGACCTGTTCAATTTAGTTTCCATTGCATAATCTGTTTCCCTTGTCCACTCATTTCTTCTATTTAGTTTTCTATATGTGCTATATGGGATCAGCTGTTTGGCAACAACATTTACAGGAAAAAAAGTGGTTATAGGTTTGTTTATTTTAGGACGCTTAGTTTAGTTGCTGAGGATATGAAGCATGCTGGATGAATGCTTAAGGGCTTTGTGAACCATAATTGAAAAATGGCATACTGTAGATTTTACTAACCTCCTCAGTAGAGTATCTGATTTTTGTTCTCTCCCTCTAAAACTCAAAATTGTTGCTCAATACAGATGATTATGATAGATTTTTTGTTACTAGTGGAAAACTTGAGATCATTTTGCTACTGCTTGTAGCTTATTCCACACAAATGAGGAATCTGAATAAAGCTTGGTTGGGTTCAGAGTTCAGACCTAATTTCTGAGTTGTTGGTGTTTTTCTCTTTATGTATCTGAACATTTTCCACACAAATGTATATGCTGCCCTTTTTTCCTTTCTCCCTCTGTGCTTAACTGATCTTTAGTTCACTATTTCATAACTAAACTCCTGCTTCTCATGATCTGAAAGTATCTCAAATTAAATGCCTCTTTTGTTTTTTTCCACTATGGTTAGCCGAATATTTTCTCGTGCTTGTGATATTAGCTCTTTGCATCTCAAATTGAATGCATCCTTTTTCACTGTTTCTTAACTGAATATTTTCTCCCTCAAGCAATTTATGCTTGAAATTGGTAAGTTTGTGAAGTCTGATTGTGGAAGGCTAGCTAGGTAATAGGTACTGTGCCTGATGATTTCTTGTTTGTTGCGACCATGTTTCAAGTTTTGCATGCTTCCATACTCATTATGTCAGTTTGTAGTGCCTCTGATCATGGATGAAATTAGTTGTTTGTGTGTTAAAACCTGTGCAATCAAAAGTAAATTCTTTTGTTCTAGTGTGCTGTTTGTTGAAGAAAGAGAGAGGGAGAGGGTTCTGTTTTTTCTCTACTTGCTTCCCGTCTGATGTCTTTACGCCTGCAATTTGTGCTTGTTGGGTGCAGGTGGTTGTGTTGTGCTATTAGCCTGTTACATTATTGGTGAATCTGCGATGATAGAGGAATGCTAGTCTTTTATGCAATCCAATAGGCAAAAACTAACTCCAGAAGGAGAGGTAGGGGCAGTAGCGGAGTATCCGGTTGTACTCGGTGTGCGTTCAGTTGGATCAGTACCTAGGGGTTTTGTGAACACTGCTTTGCTGTACATTTCTTGTGATTTCGATCGTATTCAGTCGCCTATTTGATCATAGTGTGGTCAATTCTTCTGAAAACCGAAAGAATGTTGTCGGATACCATAAAAAGGGGTACCCTAAGCAAGAACCAAAAAGATTGCTTAGACCTAGCAAATATCAATGCCAAAGGACGATCACAGGGTCTCGGCTAATTCCCCGATTCGCCCGAGGCCCACGCCACAAAGGCCTCGGACGAAAGGCCAACTCTCCGCCTTGTCGAGGCCCTCTCGCCGAGGCCCCGCCCCGCTAGGCCTTGGACAGGTTACCGATTCTCCGATTCGCCCGAGGCACCGCGCATAAAGCCTCAGACGAAATACCGATTCTCTGACTCGCTCGAGGCCGGCTCGGCAACAACCTCGTCGCCTCCGTCTCAACCAACTTCTCTGACAAAACGTCACGCATCCAACCACTCCTGCAACGTCAGCCGCACATCGACGCAGTCAGCAGAAAGCACCCTACGGGGCAGGGGAGACAAGAGGCGGCGGGGTTACCAGCCCTTTGTGCTCGACCTTCTGCGCCCATGACTGGCGCCCGTACTGCACTGTGCCACCTAATTCCTACTCCAGGAACAGTGCGGCGTGAGGAGTCAAGTCCAGGTCACTATGGCCTCAAAATCAGTGTATATGACCAACTGCTCCCTCCCAGCCTCGGCAATCCACTTCAGGGTCTCGGCAGCCTCGGGATTTACGCCCGCCGAGCCCCCAACGATGGCTCGGCCTTGGCACCAACTGAGCCTCAGCTTTTTACACTGTGAACGTACAGTGACCAGCACGTCGTCGGCCATTCCCTATGCCAAGCTATCACTGGAGCTCCCACGTCGCACAAGATCGGGTGTGACCGACGCGTTGCTCCAGTGCATCAAGGACAAGACCACTTCGTTGACCATGCCACCATAGTAGCAAGCTACAGGACTCAGACACGCCACCTCCGCTTACAAGACGCTACATAGCAAACGCATGTATCGCCCCTGTCCCCCCTTCAACTATAAAAGGAGAGACCGGGGCCGTTTCTAGGGAGGAAGTCAGACGAGCACTCACATAGACTCACGTAGATTCAGATGCACGCTTCCCCGCTGCCTGAGAGCAATGTCTCGAGCAGCTCGCACCACTCCATGCAGAGACCTAGGGCTAGTTCCCTCTCTCGCCCAGCTTGTAACCCCCTACTACAAGCACTTCGATGCAAGGAATACAAGATCGATCCCTCAGACTGGACGTAGGGCACCGGTTGCCTGAACTAGTATAAACCTTGTGTCTCTTTGCATCACCATCTGGGATTAGGGGCATGCAGTTCAAATTCACTAGTTGGTTGAGGACCCCCCGGTCCAAAACACCGACAGTTGGCGCGCCAGGTAGGGGGCACTGCGTGTTAGCTTAATCGACCCAACAAGTTTCGGATGGCAGACCCCATACGCCCACTATGTCTCGGCACGGTGATCTGGTTTAGGAGCCTAGAGTTCATGTCTCTAGGACATGAATATGACCTAGTACTCCTCCCACCCAGAGCCCCTTTGGCCGACGATGGCATCGCGCACCCGCAGCCCAGGCGCAGGTGGCGCCCGGGCCGCCGCTCCCGTCGCACTCGCCAGGCGCGACACGAGTGGGACCACCCCGACACCACGCGAGCTTAGGGCGATGCGCCGTGCTCTGCCGGTATCCCATTCCTGGCTGTTGGTACCGAGTCCCTGGTTGGGGACCTGTCTAGCTTAAGCCCGGGCAGGGGAAAGACACCGGTGGCGTGCGGCGACGCCCCATCATCAAGTTCCACACTGCCACCACACGAGGAGCCAACTCCGGTGGGCGGGGCCAGCGATGGCACCATCCCGTACCCCTTCGGGTTGAGAAATGCCGCCGCCACCTTTGCTTCCGCCTAATGCTTCCCTCTCACACGGAGCCCTCGGGGCGCCACCAGCGTTTAGCCTTGACCTCTCCACCACAACCTCGGCTCACACCCTGCGACTCCTCGGAGGAGGGCGAGGCGTGGGCTAGAGCAGATTTCTTGAACCTTGACCCCCAAGCTATCGCCTCTTCTTGGCATTAGCGACTCTGCTTGGCTACTCAGACTCGATGATGAAGGCACTTATGATCCCACTCGAGAGTGCTTCCACATCGAGCTTGGGATGCTAGGGGCAAGTAATGAGAATGAAGGGGCAAACAACCTCCCCACTCTGCCAAGGCGGGCGGCGCCACACCTCCGCTTGTCGAGCCTCGGGCGACCTGCAGGCAGAAGCGCCGCCCCGAGGAACTTTGGCGCCCTAGACCTAGAGGCGGCTCAGTGAGCTCCAGGCAAAAAGTCAGCCAAGACCGACTCTGCTGCAGCAGCTCAAGACACTCTCGGTAGGAGCAATGTGGTCGTGGTGATGGCGGAGGAGCCCGGCGGAGGCCCACGGCGTCCCACCGTCGCATCAATAACGGCGAAGGGGTGAGCAACCCCAATCTTCAATCGCGCTAGCGAGCGTCACCACAGCTAGCCGATGCTAGTCCGGCGATGCCCAAGCCCTCTACCACGGAGGCGGCGGGTCCGTGGCGAGCTCAAGATCTTCTCGAGACCACCCGGCAGTGCACAGGTCGAAAGCTCCGTGTCTCGACAGTGTGGGGACACTTTGAAACGGCCCTCGGCGCGCCAGCCCTCAAGGCCCCCTCGGTTGCCGCGATCGCCTTAGTGCCCCCCGCCAGTGCCACGACCACCTCGGCGACCGGCGTGAGGCGCAAGGCGACCACGATGTGGTCGAAGAGGCGGCGATGCCACGACAACGATGGGCTCGCCCGAGGCTACCACCCGCACCGAGGCGACCGCTCTGACGATGGCGAGGATCTTAGTCCTTCTCTCCAGGCGCGAAGTCCCTCGGGTCTTCGCAAGGCCATCCGTGGCGCCCCATTCCCAGCCGGTTTGGCAAGCGGCCAACCTCACAAAGTATGCGTGGCGAGACCAACCACGAGCTTTGGGCGGCCAACTACCGCTTGGCTTGTCGGTTAGGCGGTGCGAGCGATGACACTGCTCATCATCCGCAACCTCCCTTGTTCTGTCGGACTCGGCAGCGAGCTTTGGCTCGAACACCTCCCTCCCTTACAGATCCTGGCTGGCGCGACTTGGTAAAGGTCTTACGTTGGGAATTTCCGGGGCACACTCGTGCGCCCGGGAACTCCTAGGACCTCAAGAGTTGTCGCTTGAAGCCGTCTGAGTCTCTCCGAGACTTCATCCGGCGCTTCTCCAAGCGATTACCTTTGAGTTGCCCAAGCGTCGGCGACTCGGAAGTTGTCCAGGCTTTCCTCTCTGGCTCTTCCTACTGAGACTGGTTCGAGAGTTAGGCCAGAGCAACGCCTGACTCTCGGCAGACCGTGCTCCTCGACGCCGCCACCAACCGCCTTAGGAGAAGAGGCGTCAGGGCCATCTTCCCGAGAGACGATGCAAAGGGAAGCGGAGGGACGGGCCCCAGGGGCCTCGGCCTCCTGTTTCTCAAAAAAGAAAAATTGGCGCCGAGAAGCAAGAGGCCCTCGAGGCCGATCTAGTCATGACCAGCGGATCGCAAGAACCCCGAGGCCCGCCCAGTGCCCCGGACTATTCGACGATATGCTCAAGAAACCACTGCCCTTACCACCATGGCCGGTAAAGCACACCCTCGAAGAATGCACCATGCTTGATGCTACTATCATGGCTTGGGCTCCCCAGCGATGATGCCAAGAAGAAGGCGCGTGGTGGCGGAGACAACGACAAGGGCGATGAGTTCCCCGAGGTGCACAATGCCTTCATGATCTTCGGGCGGGAGCTCGGCGTGCCTCCACAACATGTCAATGGAAGAGGAGCGCGAGAGAGGTCTTCTCGGTTGAGGTAGCCACTCCCGAGTACCTTAACTGGTCTCGAGAGGCGATCACCTTCGATCGGGAAGACCACCCCAACTATGTCCCAAACCCGGGCAATACCGCTCGTCGTCGACCGATCGCCGGCAACACCGGCTCACCAAAGTGCCGATGGAAAGAGCTAGTGGCCTCAACATCCTCTACGTGAACACCCTGGAGCTCCTAGAGCTCGACCAGTCACGGCTCCGAGGCGGTGCCGCACCCTTCCATGGCGTCGTGCCGGGGAAGTGCACGTGACCCCTCAGGCGCATCGACTTGCCGGTCTGCTTTGGCACTCCCTCCAACTACCACAAGGAGACCCTCACTTTCGAGGTGGTTGGGTTCAAGGGGACTTATCCGCGCTATCCTAGGGCGCCTGTGCTATGCCAAGTTCATGGCGGTCCCAAACTACACCTACCTCAAGCTCAAGATGTTGGGCCCCTAACGGGCGTCATCACCGTCGAGTCCACGTGAAAGCATGCATACAATTGCGGCGTTGAATGCATCGAATGCGCCGAGGCTATCGTGGAGGCCGAGGCCCTCATCGTCAACCTCGACCAACTCGGTGGCGGTGCTCAACTCAAGCGTCGTGCTAGGACTTTCCAGAGCCTACGAGGCCATCAAACTTGTCGATCGACCCCAAGCGCTCCAACGGCCCGAATGTTGAGGTCAACGCCACCCTCGACAACAAATAGGAAGCCGTGCTCGTTGACTTTCTCCATGCGAATGCGATATGTTCGCATGGAGTCCCTTGGACATGCGGACATACCAAGGGAGGTCGCCAGCATGCCTTGGACATCCAGCCGGCTCCGGACTAGTGAAGCGATTACTGCGCCGATTCAACGAGGAGAAGCGGGGGCCATCGGCGAGGAGGTCTGGAAGTTGGCGGCCGGATTCATCATGGAAGTGTCCCATCCAGAGTGGTTAGCTAACCTGTTTTGAGTTAAGAAGAAAAATGGAAAGTGGAGGATGTGTGTGGACTACCTTTGGTTTAAATAAAACATGTCCAAAAGTTCCATTTCCATTACCTCGAATTGACCAAATCGTTGACTCCTTTGCGGGATGCTGAGACCCTATCTTTCCTTGATGCGTATTACGCATTACCATCAAATCAAGATGAAAGAGTCCGACCAGCTCACGACTTCTTTCATCACCCCATTCGGCATGTATTGCTATGTGGCCATGCCATTCGGTCTTAGAAAGCGCGGGGCCACATACCAGGTGATGCATGACCCACGTCTTCGGCCCAAGCACATCGGAACAAACTGTCGAGGCCTACGTGGACGACATCGTGGTCAAGTCTAGAAAGGCCAGTGATCTCATCGATGACCTAGAGATCGCCTTCAAATGCCTCAGGAGAAGGGCATCAAGCTTAATCTCGAGAAGTGTGTCTTTGGGGTCCCCCGAGGCATGCTCTTGGGGTTCATAGTCTCGAGAATGCACATGAGGCCAACCTTGAGAAGGTCTCAAATGTGACCAACATGGGGCCAATCCGATACCTCAAGGGAGTCTGAGAGAGGTTATGGGATGTCTTGCGTACGAGCCACTTCATCTCGTGCCTTGGCAAAAAGGTTTGCCTCACACGCTGGTCTCTTGAGAAAATCCAGCAACTTTTCTTGGACCCCCGAGGTGAAGAAGCCCTCACCAAGCTCAAAACCTTTGCTCACCAACCCTCCAGATCCCCAGGTACCACCAACCAAGGGTGAGGCCCTCTTACTCTCGTCATTTGGAACAACCCAAGTGGTCAGTAGCGGCTGTAATAATCGAGAGGCGGGGGGAAGAGGGGCACGCTCTACCGTCCAACGACACCATTTCTTCATCAATGGTACTCTATGCCATAATCCCCCACATCCAAGAGGTACTTCATCGAGAGGAACAACCCCCACATCCGAGAAGCTAATCTATGCCATAATCTTGGCTCGGGCATAAGTGCGTCACTACTTGAATCCACACCCGGTGACTATGGTTTCATCTTTCCCTCTGGAGAGATAATCCGAACTAGGAGGATTCGGGTAGAATAACCAAGTGGGCCATCGAACTCATGGGGAAGCCCTGTCTTTTGCGCCTCTCGAAAAAAATTAAATCCCGGTCTTGGTGGATTTTGTGGGTGAGGTGGACCGACACCCAATTTACCGCCTGCTCAAATCAAAGCAGAATCTTGGACCATGTACTTTGACGGGTCTCCCCATGAGGAACCAGGCAGAGCCGGGTCTGTTCTTCATCTCTCCCCTCGGTGCATATCGCTACATGATTGGCTCCTTAGCGCCTCCAACAACGCTTGACCCGTACGAAGCTCTCGTCAGCGGCTTGCAGATCATACATCGAGCTTGGAGTCTTGGCGTCTTGGCGTATGAGCAATTCGCAGCTTGTCATCAACCAAGTCATGAAGGAGTCGAACTGCCATGACCCCAAAATGGAGGCGTCTTTGCAAATTGGTGCGTCGCCTAGAAGATAAGTTCAACGGTCTCAAACTCAACCACATTGCGTTGAAAATTCAATGAGGCCATGGGACAAACTAGCGAAGATGGTCGGCACGGGCCGAGTCCCCCAGAACATATTCACGAGACACGCACAAGCCCTCGATGCGACTCGCCTCGGCCCGGCGAGAAGGCCCACCGGCCGAGCCCACCACGATGCGATGGCCCCTCTCGTCACCCGAGACCCGGCGTAGAGCCGAGGCCATGGAAATCGGCGGGGACCTCCCGAGACCGATCGAGTCTGATTGGCGGAGTTCTGCTCCTTGATCGCCTCGTTCGAGGAGTGCTTCCTACAAACAGGACCCGAGGCCCAATGGCTCGCGATGAGAGCAAACTTACGTCCTCGGCAACGGCGGCGAGTTATGCGGGCAGAAGCCCATCTCTGCATCCTCCAGCGATGCATCACCACCGAGGAAGGTGAGCCACAGCTTTGGGACTTGCATGCGGGAGCCTGCACGGGCACCATCTTTACGCCTCGGACGCTCATCGAATGCCTTCCGCCAAAGTTCTACTAGCCAGCGAACGCGGTCGCTAACGCCACAAAGTCTGGTATGCTCCTGCGACGGATGCGATGATTACCTGCACGATAGACATTCTCCTCATTAAGCCCTCCAAACCATCCCCATCACGTGGCGTTCATTTTGTGTGTAGAAATTTGGACATGGTTGAGCCTCTGTAGAAAAGCCCGAACTACACCCACTTGTTGGTAGCTATTGACAAGTTCTCCAAGTGGATTGAGGCTGCGTCCAGATCACTCAAATCAAGTCCAAGCAAAGCGGTATTATTCTTCACCTTGATATCATCCACGAGGTTTGGGGTTCCAAACACCATCATCACCGACAATGGGACACAATTACATTTTGGCCACAAATTCTAACGTTTCTGCATTTCGACCACCACATCCGTGTAATGGTACGGTGATAGTAGAACACCCTAGGACGAACATGCCAGCGGCATGATCCTATAGAGGCCTCAAGCCAAGGATATACAACCGGTTGGAGAAATTCGGTAGAAATGGCTGGCCCGAACTCCCATTCGGTCATCTAGAGTTTGAGAACACCGAGAAACCGAGCCACGGAGTTCACGCCGTTCTTCTGGTCTATGGAGCCAAGGCTATCCTCCCCAGCGACTTGGAGTATGGTTCCCCAAGGCTACTGAGGCCTACAACGAGCAAAAGCAACCACACACTGCCTCAAGAGGATGCCTCGGTCAGCGCTGGAGGAAGCCCAAGAGCGTTCGCGTTTGCTACATTCAAATAAATACCCGGCAAAGCCCTACGATGCTATCAAGCCGGAAGCGCATTCGAAGCCGAGACACGAAGGTTGGTGACACGGTGCTAAGGCGAAGCGAGCAAAGAGGCCGCTCCTGAAATTGACCCATATCATGGAAGGGCCACACCGTCAATCGCCCAAGTGCTAAAGCCGGGACCTACAAGAGAAGCGTTCTTTAGTTCTAATTTTCTGACCCCCCTCGAGCGGCGGGGATCGACGTTCGATAACATTATAAAGGGGACTAAGGCTCTGCCTCTGCTGAACTAGAGCCTCCCTCGAGAAGCTAGAAGAAGAACCCCCCTAAGTCCCGAACACCATTTTTAATCGATTTTCGGAACAAATTTCTACCAAACTCTGGCATATTACGATAAATCAAGTGTAAAAACCTAAGGACCAAAAAGCCCATCTCGGGGCCAAAAGGTGGTAGCGAGCCATGAAGCAGCCTCGCCTCCGAACTACTGACAACTCCTCACCACCTTTTGCAGGAAGCGACTTAGGCTCACGAGGAAGTTTTACGCAAATGATATGTACAGCGCGGCCGATGGCGAGGCTCAAAATACAATAAAACAATTAAAAAGCGTGCGCGCGAGTACTTTATAAAGGCCTCGATGGCCACGAGCGTCATACTCGACAACAATTCTAATCCATTTACATGGCCCCTTTGGCCTGAGTCAAGGCTTGGGATCTCTAGCATCGCCGTGGTGGCGCGGAGAGAACTACCTCTTCTTGAACAAGCTAGCAGCTGTCGTGCCGGGGCCTCGGCCGCCTCCGCCGACTTCATGACCTCTTCATCGACCTCCTCATCATCCTCGGTGACTGAGCCAGTCGCCATCGGCTGCAGAGTTGGCCTTGCGGCGTAGTCTTGAGGACACAATGGCGAGCGCTATTGCGCCCGTGTGTCCGCCCTTGGTCGCTCAGCGCGCCTTGGCCCATCCTTGCAGTCGAGGCGGCTCCTAAAGGGCTACCCGACCCAACCCCTCAACCTCTAGGGCCTCGTGAGGCAGTGCAGGCGGCTCTCTGCGGCGCATGGTGCTCCTCGGTCTTAGCCTTGGCGCCACACACTGCGGCTAAAGGCCTTAGCCACCGGGGAAGCCTCCTTCTCCCAACCTACGCCAAAACAAGCGAGGATGGGATCAGCGCCAAAAGAAAATAAGCCAAACAAAGGCCTGAAGCCCTACGGACTCACCCTCGGTTTTCTACGCTCCGGTATTTGAACTTCGACACGAGAGGCCTCGGCTTCTCTCTTTCGAGCATTGGACCTGGGCCCGAGAGGCCTCGGCCGCTCTCCAGAGCATCCTTCTCGGCTACGTGCCATATCCCGGGAGTTAGGGGTGAGCACGTAAGAAAAACAAGTAAAACAAAGGGAACAAACTCACCCCTCGCACTTCTCCTTCCAAACCAAGGCATCGACCGGGAGGCCTCGGCCACCTTGAGGCCTCATCACCTGGGAACACCCTTAATGCGATGGATACGCCCTGCTCCATCCCTAAGCACCTAACGATGGCCTTGGCCGAGACCGTCGCCTCTTGACTGGGACCTCGAGGTGTTCCCGCTCACCAAGCTACACGGTGCCGCTCCTCCTCCGGCTCCTTGACTCACGCCGCCAAAGGCGGCTGCTTCCCAACGTGGCACGCCTTGGCCTTCATATCTGCCTGATAAAGGTAGAATTCCTCCGCCTCCGCTCACTGTTGATAGGCTTCGTTGGCATTGGCGGCGTGTCCTTCTAACTGCCGGTGGTCCCGAGACGTCCCTCTCCCGTGCACGGAGAACAGCTTGACTTCCGAGGGGACTCGGCCTCGAAGCTCTGGAGAGAGAGGCGGAGCGTGGGTCATGCTGCGAGAGACTCAAAACAAGAGCGACACCGCATTTGCAGAAAAAAGGCGTGTACCTAGGTGATGCCGGGCGGATCATCGTCCGCCCAACGAGACAGCGTTGTCGCGGACTGACACACCGCCCGCCACCGGCGATATTGCCGAAAGGAGCCCGGCGCCCCCTCCGGCCGCATCCTCTAGGGTGACAGAGGCTCCCCCACCGTCGCGTCGGCTTTATTCGACGCCATGACCTACGCGGTGGTCCCACCCATGGGGCACAAAGTGCGTGCCGGGGCGAGGCGGAAGCTTCCTCGCCGGAAGCAGGCCCGGCTGCTCCATGGTCGGCCGCCTCGGCATTTACGCCTCCCTTTCCACAGGAAGTATCGGCGGAGGAAGCCGCCCTATACCTCCACTTCGGGAAGAGCTCTCCTGCGGCGTGCGAAGTCTTGGACGGGGCGGCACAAAAGCTCAGCCCGCCTCCATCTCCCCATATCCTGGGTCACCCCGAGGTCCATTGCGCTCGCCTCCACCACCTTGCCCTCGATGGTCCGGGGGTGGCCCGGCGCTAGGCACCTACGACTTCAGGAGCCACGCACCAGCCACCTGCCAGCCTCGAGAGGTCTTGGGGTACCTCCTCGCCCGCCAGCTCTATGGCCGCCTCGGAGGCCTCTCTTTGAGGCTGACCCAAGCTCCTCCAGGTCGACCCGGCCGGCGCCGCACCATGATGCCACGGTCTGCGCGCCTCCCACCCTTCGTTAAGTGGGCCCAGCCTCTGTGAAGAGTACCTTATGTGGCGCCAAAGGCGAGCACACCTCCACCCCGATGCTTACAGCTAAAACAAAAAACACTCCCAAGGTGG